>JAEIFL010000132.1:9022500-11422500 GCA_018901835.1 Scaptomyza graminum | reverse complement strand
CAAGAGTCGATGTACTGCAGGAAACCATGCTTCGAGCTTGTAGCCAACACCTTGTACGGTGTGAGTTTGAGATCGAGATTCTCTCGACGCAATAGCTTATCCATAAGCGTTATCATTTGCAATATAAGCTGATCCTGACGTAGATCATCGCCGTGCTTGAAAATAGCTACATATTCATGCTTGGCAATCGATGTGACAAATGTCAGCCTAAAATATATATATTTGTTGAGTGCAATTCTAAAGATTTAAAGCATCATCTTCCACTTACTTGGCCGGCATGAGGGCGCTCTTGAAGAGAGACGTCCGTTGTGGTATTATCTTGGTTATATAGATCTCCGGATCTAGCGGGAACGGTATGGGCTCAAAGTTGGTAAAGTTCACCTTGAACATGGCCTGCTCGGCAAGCAGCTTTTGAAACTTTTCCATTTTCTTGTTGCGATTGCCTGGCTCCTTGGCCACCAGTTTCACCAGCTTGACCAGCTCATCGATGAAGCACTGCTGTTTTCTCAGATTATGTGAAATGCCTCGCAAATGAAATTTGCCTGTCGGCAAATAAAATCGAATCAGTAAAAGAACTTCTCAAAAGAATACTACATACCATTGTCGAGCACCTTGAGGAATATGTTGAGGACCATGGCGTACATGTCGTGTGCACGCTGGTCCTGTTTACGCACCGACTCGACATCTTCCACCTCAATGGACAAGTACCAGTACAAGTAGTTGGCTAGCGTTGCATTCTTACAGGCACGCTGTATGAGGAATGTGCACAGATTATTGGCAGCACCTTGGCCGAGCAGCGGGTTTATCGAATTGGATTGGGAGGCGAGGGAGGCGGCGCTGACATCGCCAACATCAGTGCGTTCTATTCGGGGTGACGGCGTGCTAGTCCTTATTTGCGGCGCACCCGCGCTGCTGGACAATGTTGATTTATCAACTTTGTTTGCTGCTAGAGCAGCTCGCTGATTGGCGGGTATAACGGAGGCATGGAGAACGCTGCTCGTTACACTCAGATCGGATATGCTGCTCTGGTCCAGCAGTGAGTCATTCTCGTCGAGGACCACGTCTCTCTCCGGTTCGGGTACAATGACCTTATGCAGTTGTATTATATTCCATCGATCCTCGTACTTGAGCGCCTGCACCAGTTGCAGCAGATAGAGCAGCAGATCCTCGTCCGGTGCTTGGGCAAGTCGACTGATCGCATACTTGCGCACCTCCGGATGTGTAAATGTCGGGCTAAGCAATTCTAGTGCATCCTCGACATCCATGGGCGACCAATTGGCGAGCATCCACAGTGCCTGTGTGACTTCATCATTTAATCTCCAGTTGATGCACTTTAAAAACTTGGTCAATGCTTTTTTATGGGATGACAAATAGAACCGGAACTTCCAAACCAAATCCTGCTCCTCGCTGCTTAGCACATAAGTCGGTGGATAGCACACAATTCTGTTCAGTTGATCCCGTATACTGTTTTCAAAAATCCATATTTTTAGTTCAGCTAAGGGATTTGTTAAGGAAATACATACATGGCTGTTGGTTTGGCATCTCGATCCGAAATGCCAGATCGTTCCGAACGCGCCAAGCGATGATGTTTGCGCTCAACAAGGTTTTCCTGCATGAGAATATATAAGGTTATTATGTAATTTTGCCAGTCTTGCCTCTAGTTAGACTCACCATTTGAATCTCAGAGTCGGGGACCAGCACCAACTTCGGTTTGGCTGGCAATTTATATTTGTTATTATCCACTTCTGGCTCAAAGTAAACAACAGAATACTAAGAAAAAGAATAAAGCATTAATACCATGGCAATATGTTTTGAATCATAATACTCACATTGTATATATCATCCACAATGATGGTGGGAAACTCAATCATAAGAAACATATAATCCGACATACGTTTCTCGCGTTCGTTAATCACCTCGATTTCGCGGAATGTCAAACGATCCAACCAGTCTACCTTTTGCACCTGGCCGTTGCGATGCTTTTTGGCTAACTTGCCCAAGCGCTGCATTTGCGATTTGGAGGATTCTTTGCCTTTGCCAGGTGTTTTGCACGGATAACTGCCATCGCCCTCAACGCCCAGCCAGACACGTAAGTCGTACATACCCTGGCGGAACATGCCATCCTTGCCAAACATTGAGATCGCTGTACCACCAATGACCGTAGTTTGGCCAGCACCGGAACAATCCAAGATGGTCAGTACCAACATTGCGCTGCGTGGCAAATCGGAGAAGAGCAAGGGCAGTGTTACCCACTCGTTCCAGCTCCACCGTTTTCCGAAGGCTTTGTAAGAATTGTGAACGGGCAGGCAGTAGGGCCTTTCATCGTTGTAAACCTGTAAACGCACTTGGAACGATGGATACTCCTCGGAATAGAGGCCCGAAAACCGCAATATTGGATCGTCCAGCAGTTTTTCATAATCTGGCTGTCGCTTCTTGCCTTCAAGTGTGCCTCTATAAAATTGAAAACAAAACCTTAGTGTGCGTTTTTTGGGCTTATACCGTCTACTTACACTTTAATTTGTACACGTTCGTGCAACGAAGAGCTGTGTATATAACGAAAATGATCGTCTGGTTGATCCATTGCGTATATTTTTTTATACACAATCAGCTGCTGTATGACAAAACTAATCTGTAAACAGCTGCGCAATAATTATCGATATTTCTTATATCGATATGTAAATAAAGTTTTGTTTTGCCTATAATCAGCTGTTTCTGTTAAAGTGGCTCTTTGGCGCATGCTGTTGATTTGATTAATGAAAACAATATTTATTGTAATTTCAATAGATTGAGTGCCTTGAAAACTTCTTATCATTTGCATTTTTTTAAAACCACATTTACTGATCAAATAAAATATATAAGCAAATGCAATTCAAAAACAGCAAGAACACAATAACATTTAATTGAACCGTTAAGTTAACAGACAGAAAAAGAGCATGCATTGTTAAAAGAAGAAGAAGAGCGAACACATTGGAACTGAAAGGGAAAATAAACCGCTCTAGAAAAAATGTCAACAAACGTTATGATAGATCTGGCGCTAGATCGCGTGGACTGGAATGCACTGGCCGAGAACCAAGAGCAGCTGCCACGCATTTATACACCCGGTGAGGTTTTAATGCCAGAAGCCGGTTTTATGCGCGGCCACGGCACATTTGTGGAAGATGAGGACATAAAAGCCTCAGTGGCCGGAGTTATACAGAAGGTGAACAAACTTATATCGGTGCGTCCGCTGAAGAGTCGGTATGTAGGCGAGATTGGCGATGTGGTTGTGGCACGCGTTCTTGAAGTGGGACAAAAACGGTGGCGGGTGGACACAAATTCACGTTTGGATTCATTGTTGCTGCTGTCCTCAGTAAATCTTCCAGGCGGCGAGCTGAGGCGACGTTCTGCAGAGGATGAACAGATGATGAGACGCTACTTGGATGAAGGAGATCTAATATCAGCAGAAGTGCAGGTTTACAATGCCAAACTGATTAAAAAAACAATTTGTTCATTAGTTAAAGTTTCTTGCAGAATGTCTTTGAAGAGGGAACATTGTCGCTTTACACCCGCAGTTTAAAGTATGGCAAACTGTCACAGGGCATACTGGTAAAGGTTTTCCCAGCGCTTGTCAAACGACGCAAGATGCACTTTCATAATCTGGTGTGTGGTGCGTCCGTTATCCTTGGGAACAATGGCTACATCTGGATTTCGCCCACAAAAAGCGAAGAGCAAGAGGGTGGCGAGGGCGGCTTTGCACAGAATCTGAATGAAGTAGTGCCACGCAACGAACGTGAGATCATTGCACGGCTGCGCAACTGCATTCTGGCACTGGCCAAATGCAAACTGATGCTGTTCGATACAAGCATTCAATATGCCTATGAGGAGTCGCTGAAATATGAATCACATGAACTGTTGCAACAACATGTCATCTTTGATATTGGCGAGAAAACGCAAGCCCGTCTCCGAGATGTTGATCTAATGGACTGATGCACAAATAAAAATTGGTATTTGTATTTAAAAGTAAGATTGTTTTACTTCAAGTGGGACTAAAAGTAATCCGAGGCGGTCGTCTGACTCAAGATGAACAGCAAAGTCACGAAGAACAATGTAAATTAGTCATTTACTTTGTGCACATTGCAATGTAATGCGTCTACCTGAATATTTTGGCTACCTGCGCCGATACATTTTAGCCGTTTTGTTGATGACTTTTCCGTTTTGCTTACATAAAATTGTTTTGTATTGTGTGCAGCTGTGAGTGCTCGATAATTAACTAGAAAGGCATTCAAAAATATAGGACAGTTAAAATGTCTAGACGTACATATTACAGGGCTTCGTAGCCATTTAAAAGTTAAATGTGTGTCCTTTGCCTATTCAAATTTGTATGCCAAATTTAGTGTATTTTTGTGATGCATAGTAAGCACTCTGGCAACGCCAACAAGACCTTATTTGCTATTGTGTGGCAGCACCAAACGCGGTTCGTGTATTGATGCAAAGCATTGTGATTGTTGTCTTTCTTTTTGGCAAATTAACAACGAAATTATAATAGCAAATAGCCTGTGCGCGCGTTAATACCAAATTAGTGACAACAAAAGGAATAAGACTTACACAATGGCTGACATAAGCGTCGAGCGCGAGGCTGAATTACGCCAAAAGGAAATCTGCCGCTTCTGTTTGGTGCAACACAGCAAACTTGCGTCAATTTATGTTGAAAACTCACGCATTAAATCAACCGCTTCGCTGCCGCTGCAGATAATGGCTATAACATCAATAGAGGTAAGTCGCTGCTGATTGGTTCTAACTTAAACTAAATCATAACAACAATTTGCATTGAGATGACGTGAATGAACTTGGCTAAGAAATTTGTCACTGCGGGTTGGTTTCTGAATAGTTGCGTTGGCGTCTTCGCTAACTGTTTTGGCGGGCTTTATTTTCATACACATGCCTTAGACTTATTATTTGGAAAGGATCTGCATTTATAACAACAATAAGCAATACTGCGATAAACAATTTGCTCAAGTGAAAATAAGTACATAATTCAGCAATATGGCGACAACTGTACAAAGAATATGCACATACACAAACACAGAGTGGTACAATGTTGCCGGATCGCTTGCATATGACGCTCGCAATTTAAATTTGGTTTCTTCACTTTTTACTTCATTTTTTTTTTTATTTATATTTTATATCAAAAATGTATATAAATGTATTGTTGTTCATTGTTAATCTTAGCCTATGCATATGTTTGTTCATTGCTTAGTGTACTAATATGTATATATATAATATATATGTTGTATATAAGCAAAATTGCAGTGGAAGAAGATCTTGGGCATTGGCTAAGGCCCAACAAAGATTGCGATGTCAGTTCCGCACTTATTAGTAATAAACTTAAAGTCAAATGGAATCCAGGTGGAGGCAAGTTAGGTGACGGCGTACAAAAAAGTTACCAGCTATCTGCCACTTTTAGCCAGCGTTGCTGCTTAGAGGTTTGTCCGTAAAGCGCAGTATACGTGTCAACATTGACGTCACACACGGTATTTGCTTCTGACGATCCATAATTGGTCGCGATGGCACGTTTGACTCGAAATCGAGGGCGACGCGTTGACTGACAAATGTCAGCAATGTTAGAATATTATCATTTTTGCCATTTGTGTTCAGTTCCTGAATGAGCGATTGTATATACCACGAGCCTTTTTCAGTGTTGCGCCACGAATAGTGTCCTTAGATCAAAGATTTGTGTGATAAGATATGATTTAAAAATAATAATTATCTATTACTTACCTGGAATTGTTGAATATGAGAATAGAAAGTCGGCGTGTATGGGTATTTTATAGCTCATCGAGGACTCGCCATCCGTTTCAGTCACATCCTTTTCGAGCATAACGCCACCATCGAATCGATCGCCCTGACAGGCTTGTATAAAGAACAGTTTTGGTTTGCCGGCCAACGTTGGGCAAATGTGCGCCGTAAAATAATGCCAAATATTATCCAGCTTATACTGCACATCCTTGGCATAAAGGTAGCCATGTTCGCCGTGCGATAATATCGCAATTGCTATGCAGTCATTGTCGCTGTGATCTTGCGAAGAGGCCGACTCCGTATGCTTGAGTATGTCGCGAAATTTGCAATCATTATAAACGGATACTTCGAAACCCAAATTCTTCAAGGCCTTGCGCAGCTCCTCACAGTCCACATTGGTGCCGTTGCGCACCGTAAGAGCGGGTATGTCAAAGGATTCGTGATTGAAAATCAGTGCCAGTCCACGGTTCTTATGATTCATATTGTACTCTCTGGCGTTACGTTCGACGGGCATACGTGCCACATGCTTGTTAACGGGGCTAAAAGCAAAATTATATCAAAAGATAAGAATAACTTCTAATAAAAGAAAGAATAGTTATCATCCGATTGCCGATGATTAATTGACCATACAAATATTGTTTTTTTTTTACACGACCTTGAGCTTTGAGTAAATTCGATTGCTTTCGAAATTGATTTAAAACATGATTTTCATAGAAATAAACAATTTTTAATTTGAGAAAGTATTTTTATCTTTATATTTTAAGGAATCGAAATATGTAGTAATGTTTATTATCATGATAAATATTCGATTTATGTTAACTTATCAATTGTGTATAAATACAGTCAACATTCGAATATCATATTGCGGATAAAGCATAAACTTTGCTTGAGTTAATCGGCAAACGAACGAAAAAAAACAAACACAACAAAAAAGTGTTGATAATATGAAGAGAGAGAGAGATGAAAAGAGCGCTGCCAACCAAATGCACTTACGCTGTGACGGCGGCAACGGCGGCTGCTGCACCACCACCTCCTGTAGAACTAGTGCTCGCTTCTCCCTTTGCATCAATGATATCAGCATTGTTGTTGTTGTTTTTTGTATGTCTACCATTGCTGAGAGAGCTAAAGCTTCTTATTTTGCACTCATCCGTCATTTTGCTTGCTCGCTCTCTTGTTTGCGTTTGCTCTCTTGTTGTTTGCGTTTCTCCTTGTTGCCTGCCTGCCTTTTGTTCGCTTCACTGCCCGCTGCCTGCAATTGTTGCGCCCTTTTCACGGGCACCAACAACTTCTATTGTGTTTTCTTGATTTTTCAGTAAACTAATTTTTGAACTATCAACAGCTGTTCTTTTGTTGTTGTTTTTGTTACATTGAGCCACGTAAGCAGCAGCAACAAATTGCATTTGCCCAAAAATAGTTAATGTCCTTTTATGGTTAACCGTGTTTAATCAATTAATTAACAGAAGCGGAGTAAAGCGTGCATTGACGCTCACGAAAACAAACTGCGCGACTGCATTTGTAGTTGTGCACCGCTTGCCGCCAAATGAATGCACACAGCGTTGCCACTCTTTCCACTGAGATAACAGAGCGCATGCGTAGTGTTGCCATTTAAATTTATGTATTTTGAGTATTCACACTTAAACGTATTTGTGTCTTGTCTATTTTTTGAATTAACAGGTTCAACGCAATGATGGAATGCCCAGCTTTATCTGCTTGGACTGCCGCCTACTCTTTGAGCATTGCTATCGCTTCAAGCAGATGTGTAAAAATGCGGAGACGCTACTTCGACAATATCCGCTTACTGGCAAATGGCCAGACCCACTGGCAAAGCCCCGGGCACCGATTCTGGGCAATCAACCACAGCCAAAGAAATTGCTTAACTCATTGGCCAGCAATTTACAAATCGAAAGTGTTGAGGTGTTGGAAACTAATTTTCTAACGAAGAAACTACATAATACGGCGGCGGTGAGCAGCCCTGAACCGCCGATTCCGCCAAGAGCAACGTCGCTGAAATCAAAGTCATCATATCAGCTGAAGGTGGAGAACAACGAGGAGCTATCCATGGACGATGTGCACAATTTGCTAGCTGACATGTCGGAAGATCAAGAGGAAACAGATATTACAATACCTTTATCAGCTACAAAAATTTCACCAGGCAAACCAAAAGTACTCAATAAGTCGTCGGTACGGCTACTCAACAAGGGTTCCACAACGACCCTAGAGCCACGTCTGTCCAAGCCCCAGCTAAAGCATTGCAAGGATGGTAATGTGACACTCGTTACTGAAATACTCCAACCCGAAACATCGGACTCTTCCATCGATCCGATTAAAAATACTGCTCCTGTTCCGACAAACGTTTTCTCGTGCCCAGATTGCGATCGCTCGTTTCCACTGAAGCAGCTACTCGACATTCACCGGGTGAACCACACTCGTACTCGCAGCTTTCAGTGTCCAGAGTGTGAGAAGGCCTTCTTCTCCAAGTACGATCTGCAGAAGCACACCATTATCCACACGGGCGAACGTCCCTACAAATGTAGCGTCTGCGAGAAGACTTTCACTCGTCGGGCCCTGCTGCATCGCCACGAGCGTACCCATACGGATGTGCCCAAATTCATTTGCTTGTTCTGTGAGAAGCCGTTTATTTCGCGCGAGGAAATGGAGAAGCATGCTGAGCGCCACACCAAAAAGCGTCCCTTCAAATGCGGCATATGCCAAAAGGCATTTGCCTTCAAGCAGGGTCTGGAGCGGCACGAGGTGAGTCATTGGCACTTGTGTACAAATCAAATGATAATATAATTAAATTATTTGCCTTTACAACTTACAGGTTATCCATAGCACTAATCTGCCATTTCCGTGCCAGTACTGCAGTCGCAGCTTTGTGACTGCTGGCAAGTTGGCTCGCCATCTAGTTGCCCATGCTGGGAAGCGTGTATATCCGTGCAAGTACTGTCCCAAGTCATATCTGCTGTCGCATCATCTGTCGCGGCATGTGCGCATGCACAAGCAAGCGCCGGCTTCATCATTCACTTGCAGCATTTGCAAGGATGCGTATCAGACGTACGAGAGTCTGGTGGATCACTCGTCCATACACGCGAGCATTGCGTTGATCTGCCCGCTGTGCAATGCAAACATAGCCGACTCTGAGGGCGTGGAAGCGCACATGCAGGCTCATAAGGAGAGCGAACGACATGCCTGCGAGTTTTGTGATTTTATTTTCCTTAGCTCAGACCAGTTGCAAAAGCACATCGAGGACGATCATGTTGTGGACATGGTGCCGTATCAAAATGATGGTGAAAACGAGCAAGGAAATATAAAAGAAGAGGAGATGGAAGAGGAGGACTTGTTAGAAGAATTGTTTGCTGAGTTGTCGCCGTCGCCATCGCCAACCCACCAAGCAAAAACACGCAAACTGGAAACAAAGTCGGATAAATCCAAGCGAGAGTCCAGATCCAGAACAGTCAAGCAAGAGCCAAGTTCGCCCGAAAATTTAAAAAGACCGAGAATTTCACAGAAATCTTCTGCGGCAATACCAGATTCACCAGAAAGGAAGAGGCAGACACCGCGACGTCAAGGTAGCAAAGAGAAAACTGTAACGCCCACCGATTCTGGTAAAAGAGGCCTCAAGAGGATTGTTGTAGAGCAGAAACAGAAACATCGAAATGGAAAGAGTCCCAAATAAAATTGACATTACTTTGGGAGCTATTCAAAAGCTTCGTCGACACTTAAATCTAGCCACAATTTAAACACAAAAATTATATTTTATCATTAAAATCAAGCGAGAAATCGAGAAACTTGTTAAAGTATTTTTCGTCTATTTGGATTAAATTTTGCACTACCCAATCTGTTGAAGCTTACCAATTGATTTTCCAGATGTTAGTCAATCTCTTTTTTGATATAAGGGTCTGTTGGGTTTTTCTTTGTTTGTGTGTATTTTTGCCTTAATTCAGCTAACAAAATGTTCAATACATCGAATGTGATTACCAACAACTGCTACACCGTTACGAGTTTGGGATTAGCTGCTTAATGCTCATAGCCATCGGGCAGGGGGTTGACATGGGGGTTGTGGAACAGGCTCTTGTTGCCCTCGCCCCATGGGAAACGCTTCTCGCGACGGCGCAGATAGTCGTACTTAACGAATTCCTGGCGAGGATGATCGTGCTCCTCTTGGTGTTTTAGGTATGCATTCAACATGCACACACCGACAGCTGGCACAGCGACGAAGAAGGACAGACGCTTCCAGACCTTGTAGCCACCTGCAAAGGTTCTCTGGTTAGCGCTAATGTACTTTTACCAATTACATAACCTTAACCTAACTATAAGGATATTATCCGCTGTGGATTTATTTACCTGAGTGTTCTCCAGCCACGGCGGCGGTGCCGGACATGTTCCTGGCTGCAGTTGCGCCAATTTGGCGACGAATTGCGTTGTTCAAAACGAACGACATATTTACGATTTACTTTTTCTGCCTTATGTGTTTCGTAAATGAAAAGTTCTTCTTCCTCTTCTTTATTTGGCATTCCTAGCTGTTAAATCATATGTTAACTTAACATTTCGATAGGCTGTTATTGCCAGACGAACAAAATCAGTTGCTTTAAATTAAATTATGCAAATCTGCACGAAACGGTGCAGTAATAAGAGAAAAGTTTTCACTTGTGTAAATTTAATTTGTTTATTGTTTACTTGCTTATGGATTTGGAGTTTAAGGGTCAAAACAGAAACAGCTGACTTAACATAAGATGTACAAAATATATTGAAAAGAGAACATTGAGAGACATAGTTATCGAACATTGTGCCATAATTGGCACATATTTAAAGCTATAAAATTAAATAACTTTAAGTGTTTGCATTTTCTGAGGCAATCAATTTAAGAACAGTAAAGATTGAAGTTATCACCATATCCTTTCTAGATCAACCTGTATCAGGATTATATAGCTAATTATAATACCTTATGGGCTTTCAGCATTGATAAATTATAAAAGTTACAGGTTGATATACTATTTTAAGTCAAAGTATACATCTTGTTATTTACCAGGACGAAAGAAACCCTTCGTATACTTTGAAAATATTTCATTACATATCGAACAGCCTAAGAGTATGCAATTGTTTTCCTAACAAGTGATAATCGTTGTTGAAAGTTAGTTCAAATCTCTACAACGATTTATTTATTTTTTTTTTTTTATCTGAGCGAAAAATTTTTGAGCCCCCGTTGCTAGTTGCATGATAAGTTTATTGAGCACGCCATTAATACAGAAACATATATATATTTATTAACACAGCACACGCACACCCTATACACCCTTACCTATACATATTATATATTTTTGCTGCTTTAATTCCCTTAACGGGCTCAACTAATTAAGCTTCTTTGGCAAATGAACAAAGGACACAAAATGCTGTTTCGTTGCTAATTGAATTGAATTCCATATTCCAGCTGCTTTGAGCATGATCGGGATCTATAAAACTATATGGAAGAGATAACCAAAGTAATAATATTTTATTTGTACCATAATAGAATCTCGTGTAACGCGCAATAGTCATGTACTCGAGACTTTTCATTCACTCTGAAATTTGGTACACTTTTATCTGTACAGTTTCGAAGGAATGTTGTATTCACTCAAACATTGTACAGCTTGTAAATTACAAGTTGTAATAGATATAATGGTACAGTGAGTTGATTGTGTCCGTTATTCTTTGAATTCCCGAAAGACTGACGCAAAAGCTGAGAATCTGATCGTAAGCTTGCTCACAAGAACCAAATAGATGCGTTTTGTACAGTTCTTTCGAGTTGGAAAGTACCATTATCTCGATTAGATTATCCTCGTATACATTATTTTTTAGCCATTTAAACATATTATAAATGTTTTGTAGAAACATTATCTTATCAAAGAGTAAAACATGTGAATACAAAGTTTGGTGCTTCTTTTGCCAAATATATGAATGTTTCAAAGTCTTCAAACCACAAAGTGATAAAAATCTCACAAGTCCCAAAAAGCCAGTCAGATTTAAATGATAACCGAAATGAGGCTTGCTTAATTCAACATTCATTTAGCAATTAAGATTAGACATGCCGGGTAACACGTTCAATACCAAGTATAAATACGTGGGAATAGACCCATCTACAATGTCAGTCGGTGAACTTATTCAACGGGACACAGCTCACTAAAAATGACGAAGTTCTATCTAACTCTGGCGCTAGTCAGCGCACTGGTTGCCACAACCTGGTCAGCAGCCTTTGAGAGTAAGGAACACTTAGTAAATAATCTTGGGTCTGTATTAACTGATGATCTTAATTTGACTATCCGCAGTGAGTGAATTCCATACCCAGGAGCAGCTGGTTGGTGGTATTAATGCGCCACAGATCAGCAGCTTTGATGGAAACTTAATCGATGCCAATGCAATGGCCAAGAATAAGTATACGCCACCCGAGGAGAAGAATGCACAGTTTTGGTATGATTTGGGTAACGCGGAAATAGCCAAGCGACTGGCACTGCCCCAGGCCGATAAGAGGAAGGCCAAGAATTTGATTATGTTCCTTGGAGATGGCATGTCCTTGACAACAATCGCAGCTGCGCGAATTCTACAAGGTCAACTCAAGGGCAATCCCGGCGAGGAGGACTCACTAAGCTTTGAGAAATTCCCACACACTGGTCTGAGCAGGGTGAGTAAGGCTCCAATTAATTTTGACTAATTCTAAACTAAAAATAATTGGAATTGTCTTCGATCTCTTTCGATAGACCTACTGCAGCAATGCCCAAGTGCCCGATTCAGCTTGTACTGCCACGGCATATTTGTGCGGTGTTAAGACCAATATTGTTGCTCTGGGCGTTACGTCCAATGTGAACTTCAACAACTGCAGTGGCAGCATGGATCCCGCCAATCAAGTCAGCTCGATTGCCGCCTGGGCTCAGGCAGCGGGCAAAGCAACTGGCATTGTGACAACAACCACTTTGACCCATGCCAGTCCATCGGGTGCCTATGCCCATACCACAAATCGTTTCTTTGAGTCTGACACAGATGTTGTGACCTTTGGTGAGGGTAAAAATGATCCGGCAACTTGCATGGACATTGCCACGCAATTGATTACCCAGGAGCCGGGCAAGAATTTCGATGTGATGCTAGGCGGTGGCATGGGCAAGTTTTTGCCCAAGTCCATGATGGATAAGTTTGGTAAGAAGGGTGAGCGTTCGGATGGTAAGAACTTGCTATCCAAATGGCAGTCTTTGCATCCGGAGGGTGCTCTAGCCTACAATCGTGCCCAGCTGTTGAGTGTGAATGCCACGAAAATACCTAGATTGATTGGACTCTTCGAGTCTGGTGTAATGGACTTCCATAAGCTAGCCGATGCCAAGACGAAGCCCACTTTGGAGGAGATGACTAAGAAAGCCATCGAGGTGGTTAGCCAGAATGAAAATGGATATTTTCTATTTTCTGAGGGTGGACTTGTCGATTATGGCAATCACTACAATAAGCCACAACTTTCACTCGATGAGGTGCACGAACTAGCCAAGGCTGTTGAGACGGCACTCCTTATGACAGACCCCGAAGAGACACTAATTGTTGTCACCTCCGATCATGCGCATCCTTTGTCCATTTCTGGCTATCCGGGTCGTGGCACAAACATTCTTGGTCTCAATCAGCACGACACGGATATCTATGGCGTCAAATATGCCACGCTGAACTATGCAGTTGGTACGAATCCCTATCTGGACGAGAACGGCAAGCGTGAACCTCTCGAGGACAAAATCAACGATCCTTGTAAATATTTAAGAGAAACTCTTAAAAACCATTACCTATAATACAAATTTTGTGTCTATTTTAGCTTTCGTGTTCCCAAGTCAAATCACTGGATCTATTGGTGTGCATTCTGGTGATGACGTTGCCGTCTTTGCCACTGGACCACAAAGTCATCTGTTCAGCGGTTTCATGCAACAGAGCACAATTCCTCGTCTGATGGCCTATGCGGGCTGCATTGGTGATGGACCCACACTATGTGATAATGAAGATAAATAATATTAATAATATAATATGATATGAATATTTTTGGTATTCATATTTTTCAATAAAATTTCAAAAAAGTTTATAACAAAAATAATTGAGTTCGTATTCTAGTATATTAATGCCAATATTGGTTTTATTTTAAGTGTCATGCAATAAGTTTAACTTAAACATATTTATTATTCATTGCAAATTCAGCTTGACAACTAGGCTAAACGATTTCTCCACTTAATTTTTTTGTTGAAATTAATTATTAAATTGACTTTACTCGTTTTATTTACAGCCTCTTAACTATGCTTCATTGTGTGTATGTGTGAGTGTGTTTGTAAATATATATATGTACATAAATATGTATGTTTATTTATGTGAATTCCTGTTTTCAGATGAAATGCAAATTTATTTCGCAAATAAAATTGACTTCAATTTAAAACGCATCGAATACTCAATTCTATAGCCGCTTGTATTTGATATAAAACTTTATATTGTACGTCTGAGATACCCTATAAAAAGTGATAGTGGGGTGAGGGGTGAGGAAAGAGGATCTAATCGTAGTGATTTTAAGCGGAATTTGTTCTAAAATTATTTTAGGATTTCATAACAAATTCTTGCTTTTTGTCACTAAGATATCTCCACAAAAGTTTTCTTCAATATTCTACAATTAAACGGGTAGGTAATTTGTATAAGAATTTACTTCAATTATACGCAATTTTTAATAAAAATACCATAATTATTAAAAAATTTTAATTAAAAAAAATTTAAAATTAATTAATTCTTTTAAAAAGTATCTTTTAGTTAATCTTCGTAAGCAGCAAAGTTCTTATATATTTCAATTGCCGTTGGCGACCATCGGCATCGATTTGGCATCACTTGGACTTCAAGAGCTGACACTTAATGCAAGTGAGTGTGTTTGTGCAATATTTATTGAATGTCAGGTTCAAGTATTTTTGCTACACACACACACTCAATTCAGTATGTGTTTGGATGCAATGGGGCAAGCAGCACCCACACAGGCATTTAGAGCAGCTGACGCTGATGTCTCCTTCACTCGCTGACTTTGACTTTTAATTGTGTTTCTTTTGAATGGGACAGTTGAGACAATAAACATCAATTTCATTATGTACATATAGACAATTAGGGATTTCAAGGTTGGGTCCTTGTCATCTTATAGTAGCCCAATTCCCAGCTCAATCTTCATTTGCAGCAGGCTTTTAATTTGCATTTGTTTAGCTGTTTTCCTTTCTTGTTAACATTTCGTTTGCTCAGCGAAAAGTGTCAGACGGCTGCTGCTGCTGCAATCGTTAGCAGGCAAAAAATAATAAAATAAAAAATCAGCTCAAAGTTTCAAGCGTCTCAGATCTCCAAGTCTCAGTTGAAAATCTGTCGCGACAGCAAACGCGCGTGCGGCTTAAGCTTTTAACGCTAATATTTATTGACTGCAGGTTGGCAACTTTTAGCTGATTTTGTTTGTGTGTCCGTGTGTGCGTAGGCTGTGTGTGTGTGTGTGCCTCGCGAGTCCAGCGCAGAAGTCGCTTAAGTTTTGTCACGTTTGCGATTCAATCATTGCGAATAGTTTAAGTGCAACGGTTATTGCCAATTCAATTGTTTTTTAAGCAGGTAAGTGTCAATGGCAGGTGACATTTAATTTAATTTACCAGATCTGAGATCTTTATCTTGAGATTTATAATCTAAATGTTGCAATCTAGATACATATTAAAATTTACTTTTAATGAAGCAACAAATCGATTTAATTCCAAGTGCTCTTGAAATATCTAACAGATGTTAGCTTATTTTTTTTTTTCAATCTCAATTCAAATTGGAGCACTGAGAGCAGTGATAATTGGATATACGATGCAGGACAGGAAATCGGTATTAAATATCAAAAATGAATAAGATAGCTTGACGAATTTGACTGAATTGCGGTTAACACAAACACACACAAACAGAATATACAAACGTATGAGGCAACAGGTAACCGCAAAAAAATAAATACAATGTCGTATGTGTGAGGTAAGGCTAATACTTTGTGTGAATATAATAAAAACCAGGGCCTATTACTACTACTTTGTACAGCACTTTCGAAAGTTTACTTTCTGTAAGCTTTTTATTATTTATACCCAAAATCGCAACTCGCATTTTTCATAGAGCACACACCGCTGATTCTAGAAAGTATTCAAACTCTGTGCAAGTCAATTTGTGCTACTTATTTTTGGTGGCTATCATGTTGCTGTTGTAAAAGCCAGTCGAGAATTTGTTGCAGTCGGGATGAAAGATCTGGTCTGGCTTTAAATGCCGCTGCTGGCAATTCGTGGGTGTAGGTAGAGAGATACATTTCAGCGTGATAAAGAGCGGCCTGAAACTGAGCCAAGTCACGGCGGCAGTGGCTGCCACTAAAAATAAATAAACTAGGCTAATACTAACACGATGCATAAACTGTATCTATAAGCAGCAACGAAACGAAGACGCGTATGCAAATCCATCAGATGTTGTTGCTCTCCAGACTAAATTTCAATTTGCGCTTTGTATTTGTATTTTGTTTTCTCAGTTCAAATTAGTTGTGTTGTTATTTATGTGCTCGTTAGCACCTGTCTGCCAAGATTGCAATATGCACAATGTATCTCAAAGAATACAATATCGTTGCAAGTGCGATGTTTTTGTGTTTTTCGCGTTTCTGTTTATTCGGCTTCATTGACCATGAACCTGAGCATTTCGTGTGCTTGTTTACAGTTATTTAACGGCATTCTTTTCATGTCATCCAACTGCAAAACTGGAAATTTTCTTATTTTACAGGAAAACTAATGCAGTTCTGAGTTTTGACACATGAGCCTAGAACATTTTTAAGCTTTAGACAGCAAACTCATTCGTATTGCTTTAAGGTTTTGCTTTTCATCTTATAGCTTGAGGAACGTCACTCGTCTAGAAAAAAGTATTTAAAGTATATTTATATATTTGTTATCTCCGTTTATATGGGCTATAAAGCTGAATACTTAAGCTGGCTACAAATGATTTTGCACGTCTTATCTTAATAACCGTATCTAAAATTATGATCATCATATTCCTATTTAAACAAACACAATGCTTCCCCTTAAGATTAAACGCTCGGTGAGGGGAATTTAACGTTGGCAACTCCAAATAGTGAACCTCTTAAAGAAAGCTTATTCGGTGCAGTGAAGAGATTGTTTTATTTTGAATTTAGTTGCTAGATTGACGATTTAACAAGATGCCACTTTATTCATGACAATCATATGATCATTGCAATGCATTGGAAAGTCATTGACAACTCTATTTCCATAATTTTCCTCGGGAAAATAACGGATGACGTTGGGGAAACACGCTCGGTTTTTACTAGTTCACAGTTTCGAGGGAGCACTGTATACAAGTTATACATCATATCATTTAGTAGGGCTATTAAGTAATGATTACTAATCGTATTGAATATTCAGTTTTTTTTGACAAAATGATCAATGATTACGATTATTTTGTGAAATACCATGACTACTTATTAATTACGACTAGAAATAATCAAAATTTGGACACGAATATTTAAGGCTTAAAAATATAATCCAACTACTTTTTATAATTTTTTATTCTTTACTGCAGCTCAAAAGTGTTCCGCTTTTTAATTAAAATTTGGTGAATAAGGTACACAAATAGTAATTTACAAATATTTCGATTTCCGTATTGATTTTAAATGAATTCTCAATTTATTTATTTTTTTTCTACAATAATATTTATGTAATGTGATTGAATGCATGCGGCTATGGTACGTAAAATGTACACTGCGCAAATAATGATAAATGATTGAAAAAAAAAAAAAAGAAAACAAAAAAAACAATAATCAAATATTCACACGACAATAAACTGGCTACACAACCAGAGCTAAAATTTAGAGATTTGCTTTGGTTGTAAATAAATACAGAAAATGTAAATATTAACGACTTGTGTTGACTTTAGTTTTCGTTGTTAAGGTTAACCAGATTTCGGCGCTTACACGTCACCCAAAACTTAAAAACAGGAAAACCAATTTTCGCCTGAGCAAATTGTAACAATATTTAAACATTTGCATATATGAATATATCCCAAACTCGAACCATTCGCATATTAATCCCATAAATTTCTTGTTTGTTTTTCTATTATTATTATTTTGGTATTCTATTCAAACTAAACACTCGAAACAAAACAAAACAAAACGTAGCAGAAACACGCAAACATTGCCCGTGTGTGTGTGTTTTTTTGTGACGCTGGCAGTCCAGTTCCGGTAAAACGGCGATGAACCCTCCGCCATCCATACCAAAACAAACGAAGGTGAGTCGCTTCGTAAAGATCTGGCTACTGGCTAACAGCTACTGGACTTTGGACGCTTTTTGCTTTCGACCAGCTGACGCTGATCCGCTGATGTCATATTGAATGAGTAATCTCGGGAATATTGTTGGGAATGTTCGGGGCCTAAGGGATTGATTTACGTGAAGAATTGGTATACTATCTCGGAAATGTTGGTGATGTTTATCTTTTGGTTCGGTTGAGTAAGATTAATAAGGAATGCTGACTTTTGGATGCAGTGCGGTTCGATTCGAGTTTACTGAGTTAAAGATCAGTATTAAACATTGTAAAGATCTTAAAGCGATGCAGTAACGAATTTAAAGACCAACACTTAAAATAGGATTGTTCAGAGTTTAACAACTATATCTATAGTATTTATGATATTATGCCATTAGTCATGTAACACTATCAGGCTGTGATTGTTGGCAACGAGCCTCAATTGGGGGCTTGGTGTTTGGTATAAATGCAAAGCGTGACGACATCATTCAGACAAAGCGCCATTTAAATTGTGTGCTGCTGTGATATTCAATATGCGGCAATTAAAATGTAAATTGAACACAAACAAACACAAAATGCAATTCGCTTTGCCTGTTGCAGCTCATAATCAAACAGGCTAGCCAGCCAACAAATAAATACCTAGAACCAATTGTATTGCTCATACGCAATGTTGATCTAAGGTTATTGTCAAGAATTTATTTTGAAATGTCGCTGAAATTGACACGTTTCAAGTTTAGAATATTTTTTTAATAGTTGATTTGAAATGATTATAAATATTTTTTGTTTTTATGATTTTTATTATGATGGTTATGTGAAACGATTTGCATATTTATTTATCAGATTGTCAATTAAATTTTTATCACACCTAGAAAATTTATAAATATTTTTTTTTGTATCATTTCAAATAACATGCAATTGCATAATTTATACTTAAATATCAATTTCATTGCTTGTCGAATATGTATTGCTCAATCAATTTAAATCTAAGCTAATGCATTAAACGTGCTAGGCTTCCCTCTTAAATTATGATTAATTGAATTATGTTTCGCCTTTGGGCACACTGTGCAATACGCCCCCCACACACTCACACACACACAGACAAAGTGACGTACTATGTGGTGCTAGATAGAAAAAAAATGCATTTATTAAATTGCATTGCAATCGTTTCGTTTTTTCAATTTTCGCAAGTGAAGTGCATGCGATGCTTAAATATTAACATCAAAAAAATGCATTTAACTACTATCTCTCGCTGTGCTGTCAACAAATCAACAAATTGACAAATGACGTCATTGTGTCGTGTCTCATGGCCCATTGAAAGTGCAAATAAACATTCGAAGTATTCGTTTTGCCGGCTGACTAGACACTCAGGTATTCACAAGTACTCATTTGAGTTTGTTTGTGTGTCGCCATTGAGTGCTCTAATCACCAGAATAAACACGGATCTCTATACATAAGCTCTTTACTACTTACCTTTAGCCTTTTGTTATGTGACGTCACAAACTGTCATGTTAGCTCATAAATAGAGCGCATATCCTAAGGTGAATATCTAAATATTTGCGAGTGTTTCAAATTAGCGGTTCACACCTTGTAGTTTGTCGGCTGTCAATAGTTTTTTAAACCGTTAGAGTGGCGCTACATTTCTAGTCGATGCATGAAATAAGCCTTGAAGTGAGTTTAATTAAGCAACAACTGATAATTAAACAACAAATACTATAAACAAAATAAGTTCATGTACCATTTTAGTTGTGGGTGGGCAAGTCAGAAAAGCTAATGAAAACTCGTTTAAAATACATACTTAATTGCAAGTGTAATGGCTTTTTAATGTTTATCGGTAACTGTTTAGAAAACAGCAGCTAGACCTATAACAAAATATGACAAAATGTCAGCTAGACAACTGCATAAATTAACTATTCAAATAACCTTTGTATTGCTTTTATTGCATTTATTGATATGGTACGAAAACAATAAAAATTCAATCGAATCTTTTGAATTAGTCAGCTCTATTTATTTTTCGATGATCCATTCTATTAAATGGTTTTTTTTGCACTTCATGACAGCACTTTTTGACAACCCCTCAGTTAGATTATAAATGCATACCACAGTCTGTAATTAATTGATGATGACACATGTTTCAAAAATTGCGCGCGCGATGACAAAAAACGTCAAATTCACATATAAAATATTCAACGGGGCAATTAATCTATGTATGTACAAACTATACTCGTCCAATGACGATTTAAATAAATAACAATGATGATGATCTAATTATAGGTCAAGCATATGGTAGACGTAGAAGGGTCCTATCTGTACCAAATTATACATTTATTTGTATGTTTTTTGAACCCACAAAAAACACTTCCCATATCATTTGTATACAAATAACACCAGAGGGAACTGTGAATTGCTTGTCATGCAGATCGCAAATGTTTGGTTGCGAGTGTCACTGACATTAGATGGGGCCACATAAATAGATAAACACATATATACCTGAATGATATATGTTCACATGCACATTGTATGTTCATATGTATTAACGTACTTATTCGCATTTGGCATTGACAATGACTTCTGGCCGAAATGCTTAAATAAATCAGCAAACAAAACAAGTAGAGGTGAGGTAGAATCGAAAGTGATCGACTAAGAGATACTCTTTGAACATTTTGAGCCGCTCAGAAACAAGTTTAAAATACCCTTTAGTCTACCTTCTATCCGAGACAACTTTTAATAGGTAATGCTAACGGGAACAGGGTATAAAAACGATAAAAGTCAACAATCAAAACAATCGTTTGGTTCTTTTACAACGAAAGCGAAATGTATTCTAATTCTGTAATTACACAAAATTTTCTTTTGTTAGGAATAGTCAAGGTCTTACACATTTATAGTAACCATAACTTTCTCGGGCTAAAACTATCAGAGACGACAATTAAAGTGGCAAAAATTTGTTTTAAAAATAAAACCACATTGTAATGTAATCAAATTAATTACTTGTTGTTACAAATATTTGTGGCATTTATTATTAATTAAATTGTTTTTGCACCAAATACAATTACGCAAACAGATATATTGCAATATATATTTGGCGGGTAGGCAATGGGTCTGCAATCGAAAACAAATCGAAAATATATATTTAATAAATTCTTGATCAAGCTTTATTTTTTCTAAAGTACCCATTTCATAGTTCAGTATAAAGAAATTCCCACTACAAAAAAATTAATAATATTATACAATTAAAAACCCGTTATAGATAAAGTGCGCAAATAAACAGTTTGTCATGCATATCAAAAAAAGAAAATCAGATCAACTCCCATTTATATATGCATAAACAAGACGATTGCCATTTGTTTTGCAGACTTTTACATGGCAGACGGAATACGAATGGAATAAATTCCAAAATTATACTTAGGCCCATGCATGTAGGGTACATATGTACAAATGTAATAATAAATAGAAATAAATACTGGTCTCAACTGTCAGCCGGGAGCGGGGGCCGGCACTGATTTCAGCTGTCCCAGTGGCCGATATAAAGGCGTTTTTTTCGTTTTTCGCTAACACTGTGGGCGTTACAAAATGGAACAGACATTTACATTTATAACTCATACAGAGGGTTTGTGTTTAAATCACTCGCAAATATAATTAAAATATTTGTCATGCACCTTAAGCAATATAATTAACAATCTGCGACAATAAAACAGAAAATTTACTGCGGTGAATGCCCTAAAAGTATTACATTTGCTTTGTTCTAAGATTTTTATTGTTCTATTAGTCATAATATCAAAATACGTAACATTATTATGTATTCAAATTGCTTAATTTGATCGTTTTAAATATATTTGAACACTTAAAGTTTTCTAAAAAGCCAAACAAACTAGTATTATAGCAATTTTAATATCATGTCGTCACTTAAGGGCAACAAAAATAACACACAAAACGATTAGCAGTTGAGTGAATTGGAGTGATAGAGATAGAGATAGGGGCAGAAAGAGAGAGGGGGGAGAGGGGAAAAGACACACCCAATCAAGTATAACATCAACATAACAGCGCTCAGTAATATTATTAGTCTACTATGCTTAAAATAATAGCTGTTACCTGTTGATAACAAATGTTCAACATTTTACGTCTTATAATTCACAGCTGGTTCTGACTCTGTCACATAGTAAATGCTCAGACTTCGCTCGTCGGTTGCGAGAGGTGAGGATTGGGTTACTCTTGCTTATGCTTGAGGGCTGGGTTCGCCCAACAATTTGTTACGACTAACAGAACAGCCTTGACAAACATCTGATCTTGCCATATTAAAATCTGTATTTTGTTCTATATGTATCGTTCTATTTGTATATTTAATAAGTGTTGATTGTTGTTGCTGCGCAAATTGAGTTTATGATTGACATCGCGCCTGATTAGGAGCGAGTATTGCTGTCAAGTGTGCTGGATAATTAACACTAACTACAAGCCAAAAATCATTTTGTATTATCTTTTACTACCTGTAGGCGTTGGAGAGTGCATTTAAAACGTCAACGTTTCAAACAAAACACATTGTTTACGGAATAAATACTTGAGTTTGTTTGAGTCGGTCGATAAAAAGCTGCTCCGCTATTAATAGAATATTACGAATGACTTGGCAACTTGAAAATTGTTTCCAATAAGCAAATTATGAATTAACAACAACAATGAAACAGCAACACTGAAAATCAGTTTTTAATTATATCGAGGGGGATGATGAGTTTTAATGAAAACATGCGTGAATAATCGTGTATACAAAATTTTGTGTTTATGACGATGTTGCCCACAAAGGAGACCATGATCTTCCAATGGGTTTATTTTTGTGCGAAAATTTAATAAACATTTTAGCTGAAAATATCTGAAAATAACTAAAGCGTTTCCAACTGATGCGAAAATTGCTGACTTGGTATTTTTATTCACGCAATCTGACGAACATAACAATACCCTATAGCGATTATTCCAAACAATATGAGTTTTTTTTTTTTTTTTATATAACATATCCTAATACAATTTTATACATAAAATACTTTAAAGGGGGAACGTCTGATAAAATGTTTTTTTTTTTTATGGAATATTAATTAAGTAGCAATGCTGAACAAACATTTTCTAGGGCATAACAAGAACACGTGACGAGCTGCCGTAAAAGTATTATTTATTGAGTTTCAGCAAACAATGCGGAAATTCTAGAAAATACCAAATTACCTGGACAGATAATTGGCATGCCATCAAACAACTATTTGAAGATGTTTTGTTAACTCAAAGAAGATAGATGCTATTAGTATTTTAAGAGCAGCACACAATAAACACTTTGTTTGGTAATTTGGTGCGATAAAGTTAGGGCGCTTATTTTCCAATTAAAAATAAAAAAATTAAATTTGATTTGTTAAATGTTTTTTATTTATATGTACAAATATTCTTTACCTTAACTGTGGCTTCTTATTGGTGCATATCATCTCACTCAAGAACGATAAAATTTTTTCTTTTCATCATGCATCTCACTTATCTTTTATGTACTATATGGTAGATTGCAATTTTTAGTGTTTTTTTTTAATCGATTCAATAATGATAGAATTTTTGGTAAATAAAAGTTTTGTTTTTCTTGTCTTTGCATATTATTTTGATAGGGGGCAAAAATCATTTGCAAAATATTTTTGTAATAAGTTATTAAATGTTCCGTGCACCCGGAAACGATAACCATAAAAACAAACTCAGAAGTCAAAATGCCAAATTCCAATCAATTTATTTGACCACAACATAACTTACACACAATATCAACACGAGATGAATATCGTCTGTCTTCACACTTACTATTGTAATTAATATATGCTCAATGTCAGACAGCAACAGCCGAAAACTGCTTCAGAAATTGTGCATTGAACAAAACAAAATAAAATAATTGCGAGGCATGCTAAATAAAAAAGGCGCCAAAAAGAGTCAAGTTGCACTTGAAGCGTTGGGCAAGTGAAATTCTAATTGAAAGCGAAACGAATCGACCAGTTTTAAATACAAATGTGAACAAAAAATATTTTATTGCTCGACTTCGTCGGACTAAACAGCTGACTGCCGTTTGTTGCTGCCGCCTAGTTGACACCCTATAAAAAAGAAGCTATGAAAATGGATAGTGTGGCAATAAGAAAAAACAAAATTGGTAAAAGACGTTTGCAAATATAACTAGATTTTAATATAATTTATAATTATTTTATAAAATAAAAATGAAAAAAAAATTAAAATTATTTATTCTTTAAATATAATATGTAAAAAATAAAAATATATTTTATCAACGTTGATCGGAAATTTGAACGCTCCACCATCCCATTGAACTGTTATGGAGCGCTTTTGTCCAAGATCAAAGATCTTCTTAACAATTCATAACACACTATCGAAACAGTTTCTTAAAAACAAGAAGTCGAGGTATCTGTTAATCCATCATAAAAATCCTACTTTGCTTATTGTTGATTATTGGTAAATTGTCGCTGTCAAAATTAACTAGAATTTAATTCAATCACACTTCCACTGACGATTCTGATCAAAAGCGAACTCGACGTGTGGCCGATAGGACCCTGAACACCCATTGGAGTAGGGTTCCTAAAATGCTGATGTGAATATCGCGTGCAAAATGCGACAGCCTTGAAGTCACATTGCCATACTGAACAAATTTCCTAATCGAAGTTCAAAATCAATTGAAAAGTCGCGTGAAAAATAATTTTGTATAAAATGTTGCCAGAAATGTGGGAGGTAAATGCTAAAAACTGTTCTGGATCTGCATTCTTGGCATTTTTGTACGTGCATTATGCAAGGTTAGTGTATTGTTTACTCAAAAAGTGACCTTGATCAATAAAGAAAATTGTACGAATTTCTTATCGAATTCACCGATTTCGGCGAGACAACACAAACACGATAAAGAACAATGAAAACAAACACTGACATGCCCATGAAATTGATTATCAACAACATTAATGAGTACAAAATAAGGTGTTAACATATATTTTGCGTATTGTTTTGCGACCGAATTATTCAGTTTAATTGTAGCACAGTTTAATGTCATAAAGGAACACATTTCGTCGTCGACTTATCAACAAGTAAATAGTCGTATGTCAAGGAATTCCGTAATCGTCATAGAGTTAGATATGGTATTTGTATCTGCGTAATGTATACTCTTTCGAAAGAGTATATTAGTTTTCTACATGGCGTCCATCTGTCTGAATGAACGCAAATTTTTAAACTTTGCAAATGTGATTTAATTTTTTTTTTTATCTTCTTGAATTGTGTTTTCTGTTTTAAACTTTTTAAAATTTTATAATCAATAGCTATTAAATTATTCTGTTGTATAATGTTAGGAGTTGCTTGGCTCTTCATCCTATGACTCCATGCCAACGATACGTTTAATTATCCGATAAACAATTTCTTTTTGACCTGTTTTGATTAAATGAAGCCGTAAGGAAAAGAAAACTTTTTAAGTGATTCTATCTTAAACGGAGTATGTTTTCTTATATGATTTATTCTTAGAGAAAATTAATAATTTCCCCATGTGAAAAATTCCTTGAAACCAACCCCATTTTTTAAGGCTATACTTTGTATTCATCAAGGTTTGATTTAATGCAGCAGTTTTGATAAGACAACCTTTGGCATCCCTAGTGCTAATCAATATCAGCTTTAACATTTCATCAACTTAAAAACGTTGTCAACGTGCAAACGTCATGAAGTTAATTGCCTTAAGAGCGCAGCAAATAAAAAGATGTAAGTTTATCAATTCGATCGGAAATGGTTAATGTTTGAAAAGCTGTTACATGGATCTCAACAGCTACGTTTTATGTCCCTGAAAAACTTTAAACAACGTGTTGATAAGCAATTTTGTAAGTCAACATGTTCAATTCTCGTAAAATATTGACAAATTGTAAGACAACTGCAAAAGTTCAAATTCCACGCACATTTGTTATTTTTTGCGTCGTCTGGGTCTGGAAATTTAAGGTGTTTGTATGTTTTTTGTGGTTTGTTTTTTGTTATTGTTTGGCCGTAAGTTCATAAATATTTTATCACATGACTTAAATACATTGGAATGCCGCCTGCTGTAGGCCCCTGTTTAGCTGTTTGCTGATTTAAAGCCCAATTTTGACTATGCTATTGACTGGAATAACAATATCGATTCATTGTGCCCGGAATTGGTAATAATAATCAAATTAAGTACATCATTTATTCGTATAAGTATCCACTAATTGAATGCCTAATCATGTTGTCGGCATATGGCATACTATCTATTGATACTTTTAAACGTACATAGTATCTTCGAATTCCGTAAGCGTGCCAGCTGTTTGGGTTCATTCATAAAACCCCTCAAATGACGACTCAATTACTTTGTCGACTATTCGTGCAAGCATGTTGTCATCAGCATTGTCATTAGACAATTCAGTAATTTGTACTTGAAACTAAATTCAAGTTCAAAGCTACTTATAGTATATGCCTTTGTTGTTCCTTTTTTTTATCCACTGTGGGATTAACATTGACAAATGGTGAACCTAATACAAAGTAAAGCGGTATTTATATTTTTATATTTATTTTTTTCAAAATGAAATTTTTTTCTGTTAACAAGTATTGCTAAAGTTCCCTTAGCCAGCTAGTCATTATCTACGACTAGTCCTCTTAGCCAGCTAGTCATTATCTACGACTATATTAAACATAATAAAAAAAAAAATAGATGCACTTGAATTGATTACTCATAGCCAATTGGCAATAGCTGTCAAAAGATAAGCATGGAATTTCAGTTAATCATCAAAGCAACTTTCGTTGTGAGTTCAAAATGACGTAGAATAGATTAAACGCTTTGACAAATTTTAGCAACTCTAACCATTTAATTAAGCTTTTTATGTTTGATCAAAGTCCTTTCCTTCTAGCGGCTTAATATGCCTCCATTTTTGTATTTATGCTATGGTCCACTCTTTGTAATGGGTCAACAAAATGTTGCGGATTTTCTGTTGTTGTCGTTATTTATTGAGCTCAATCTCCGGTTTCTTTTATTCTGTCCTTTGTTTGAGTTTGCCCAAAAGCGATTCTTTTTCATATTGTGGCATAACCCGCGACAAAAATCAGTCATAAAACTTAAGTTTAATGTCATGCAAATGGCGACACTTGGAATTAACAATGTCGACGTCTGATGGCTTTATTTCCATAGATTTTTATATGCTATTCTCATCGGTTATGAATATGATGTCTGAACTGTGTGTTGGGCTGAGTTTGCAACTTGTTATTAATTGGCTTTCTTAATGTGTTGGCTTATTTTTCTTGGGTTTCTTTGGCGCTTTTTGTTTATTTTGTTTATTAATTTCAGACTCTTTGCCATATAGGCTCCGTCGATTTCAGCACTCAGTCAATGACTATGTTGTTTACACAAAAAACTTAATTATGGTACAGTTCAAGATTCTTTCGCAAAGAAAGAAATTCTCACTTTTAATCGTTCCTTAAATGAACTACAACTTTGAGCATTCTTTAAAGAAGAATCATGTCTCTAAATAGATTTTGCAGAGGCTGTGCCAAAAATAAAGAATTATGCAAATTCCTGCATGCGATGAATTCAAAAAACAGAAGCTCAAAATGATGCCAAACGAAATTGGCAGACCCAGATAATATCATATCATATCAATATGTTCCAGTTTGACGCAGACTTCTGGTATTCTATATAAATGTACATACAAACAGAAAACAGAAAAACTATTGAGTCGATCCAATTGAAAGCATTAAGGTATTTACACATGTTTCGCAATACTTTGTGCCAAAACTCAACAATTAACTTTCTGATATGCGTATGTAGGTTTGGCTGTTTGTAGAATGAATCTATTGTTTGATTTGTTTGTTATGGCCTTGAACTTAAATTGGGTGCAATTAAGTACGAATGTATGTCTATCTATCTATCGTATCAATTTCGTTTGATAATAAACAAAACAAGCACAAACAAGCAAACAAACATTCTAAAAAAAATATTCGTTAACTAACTGCGCACAAGAAAGCTCACGCCTCTGTCTCAAGTCAAAGGTCTTGGCAAACAATTTAAGGAATTTACGAAAATTCCATGCCTGTTGTATTACGTATCACATGTTTAAATCTGGCCAGTTCATACGTGATGCTAGTTGGAAAGTGTCTTTTGTGCATCTTCTCTAATATGGCCATATAAAGCAATTAACAATGTGCAGTGAAAATGATTACAGAGCTATGGCTATGGTGAGCCTCTATTGCCGTTTACTTAACATAGCTAATACACTCTCTTCTCTCTCGCTGGCAATCAATCCACCCACACACGCAGTATTTATTGTAATGCGGTCAACAGCAGAGCCTGGTCGCAGTCGCTGTTAATGTAAACTTAACAGAGCTTTTGCGGTCAGCGAGATCTCTCACTCTCTCTCTTTCTCTCTATCTCTCACTTTTATAAAAAGCCCACCTACACACGCATCAATTTATTGCAAGCGCTTAACAGTAACAGAAGCAATTGTAAAAGACGTCTCAACAGCAGCAGCGACGGTTTGATGTTGCCCAATAACTTTTATTGAATTCAGTCATTGGCTGCCCGCGATCGCGCGAACAACGTCTAAAATATAGAAGCGTGAACAAAATTTGAATATTGTTTCGATTGTGTTTTGCAAAATTACTTATTGGCTACAGTGTTACATTTCGAGAAGAACAATCATTATTTGTGCATGTTATTAAAAGTTAGTATTTATACCTATAGTTTGTTCAAGAAGTGATTTAAATTAATACGAAACCGATTAGAATGTATAACAATAGTTTCCTGAAACTTTCTTAATATTAATACATTTTTATTGTGGAATTATAAAGTTATTTAATTAAATTTATTAACAAAAATTTTATTTCAACTCATAAAATGTGCGGAATTTTTTCTTATGCAATTGTTAAAAGTCTTAAAATATTTCACTAAGAAATCGTACTTAATAAAAATATATATTGTGTTTATTTAGCTTGAGCTTCAGTAAATATTATATACATTTATATATGTAAATAAAAAACGCAAATAAGATAATATGGTGATGGCAATAACAAATAATAATACGTAATACGTAAAAATAATTTCTCCGTTAGGTATTTTGTTTAAAAATTTCATGCACAATTTCCTAACAATTGAGGCATCATTTACTACGTTTTGCCTAATTGAAATTAGCGTTTTAATGAGCGAATCAATCTTTCAAAATTGACACATAATTATAAACGGGTTCAGCTGCAAAAAACAGGCTAAGAATTTTTGACAAATGTTTGAACACAACCCGTTATTCAGATACTATTTTAAAACACATTTCGAAGCAATCAAAAGAAATCTAATCACTTGAAAATTAATCAAAATTCACAAAACTGGCTAAATCTATTTGCAATTTGCATTTACATAAATAACAAACCTTCTTTATTTTTATTTATTTAGTTTGTTTCTTGTCTTTTGATAATCGTCTGAAAGTTAAACAAGTTTAATGCTCTGTCATAACTCTTAGTGTCCCCTTGTCCGGAACCCAGAACAAAAAGGGGCGCCTTGTGCCTCTTTTTTTTGTGTTGTTTTTTTTGCTGTCTTGGCGTAAATTTGGATTCGGTGCTTAACCAAAGCCAAAATAACAAAACTTTCGTGTTTAAAATGAGCTTTAATAGCTGACGTCATCAGAATTTTTTAAAAAACTTTACTGTTATGTGATTGCTGGCGTTTCGAACGGTGTTTATGCTGTTGCCAATTGTGGTTTGGCGGTTTTGCCAAACCTGTAGGGGGGAGTATCAATTCGCTAGGTGTTTAAATGTGGTTTTTACAAAAAGAAAAAAAATTGTGTTTCTTATATGTATTTTGTAATTTAATAATAGAATTAAAGAGTAACTTTAGCTTATCAAAATTTTTCAGAGAATCTTTTTTTTTTTTAATTACTTTGTTGACATTATTTGACAAGTCGCGATGTGAATTTTGATGAGCGTGAAATTTAAAAGGAATTTAGTTTATTAATGCAAGTCATGATCGCCTTATTAATTTCTCTAGCCTTAGCTCCAATTCTAAGTTGGCCAAAAAAAAAATGAAATATGCCAAAAATGATAAAATTAGGAAGTTAACGAAACCCGTTTAAAGCTTTTATTAGCGGTTTTACTTAATTTTGCCATGCTTAATTGAAATTCATCGAGACTTAAATTAGACTTATGCGTTCATATTGATCGCAGCATGGGGCGTATGCATAATACGCAAATTTCAGAAGCATTCTGCCAAAACAAAATAAAATAAAATATAAATAAGAACGCTGTGATAAGCTTGGCGTCTGCTAATTTGTTGACAAATTGCAAACTCCTTATCTAATCGCAGCATCAAATTTCACAAATGATGAGCTCATAGATTGCAAAAAAAAGAAAACAAGTTTAGCATATTTAAATATGTTTTTATGTATTTTTATGTTTTTGCTAAAGCTTAACGCGACTGACTGCATTTCTTAAGTCTGAACTATGGCTGTCAAAGGCGCCCAAATGGCGCTCTCACTACTCCTGGCCCTTATTGGCCTGGCCAATGCCTACGATCACACACTGAAACTCGACTTTCCGGGTCCATATTGTGCGCGACAGAACACATGCTGCAAGGATCGCCGAGATGGCTGCTCACTGCCCATATCAAGTGAGTACAAATTAAATATAAATAAACTTCGTTATAGGGTAAATTCGTAATGTAGAATGATTTTTTGATTGAACCCAATGGCAGAGTTCTGGAAACAAACTCGTTGTATAGAAAACTTTGGAATAAGGAAATAACAAAATCCTGATATAACTGTTTTGAAATCCTTGCAGCGACACTTTGCTACTGTGATGAGTTCTGTGATCGCGATGATTCCGGCGACTGCTGTCCGGACTATCGCTCGTTCTGCTTCAATGAGCCAGATCCGGTGCTAAGCTGCCTGCACAACGGCGTCTACTTCCACAAGTACAACACGACGTGGGACAACTGCAACGAGTGCCGCTGCCTCGATGGCGGTCGTGTCCAGTGCGACACAGATCTGTGCTTGACCGACGATGAGCTCGTCCACAGCGTCAACTCGATTCATCAGCTGGGCTGGTCGGCACGCAAGTACGATGAGTGGTGGACGCGGAAATATAGTGAGGGCTTGCGTCTGCGCCTGGGCACCAAGGAACCCACCTATCGTGTCAAGGCAATGACACATCTGACCAATCCATCCAATGATCTGCCAGCGAAATTCAATGCTGTAGAGAAGTGGTCTAGCTTCATTTCTGATGTGCCCGATCAGGGCTGGTGTGGTGCCTCCTGGGTGCTGTCCACAACGTCCGTGGCATCTGATCGCTTTGCTATCCAGAGCCAGGGCAAGGAGGTGGTGCAGCTCTCGGCACAGAACATACTCTCCTGTACACGTCGCCAGCAGGGCTGTGAGGGCGGTCACCTGGATGCCGCCTGGCGTTATCTGCACAAAAAGGGTGTTGTCGATGAGCAGTGCTATCCGTACACACACACCAAGGATACCTGCAAGATAACGCGCCACAATAGCCGCTCGCTCAAGGCCAATGGCTGTCAGCCGGCATATGGCGTCAATCGGGACAATCTGTACACTGTCGGCCCCGCATACAGTTTGAGTCGCGAGGCAGATATTATGGCGGAAATCTATCATTCGGGACCTGTCCAGGCAACCATGACCATCTACAGAGATTTCTTTTCGTATTCGGGTGGCGTTTATCGCCATACAGCTGCCAATCGTGGTGCACCCACTGGCTTCCACTCGGTGAAGCTTGTCGGCTGGGGTGAGGAGCACGACGGCGTCAAGTATTGGGTAAGTTCTTGGTTACAATCTCTCGAAATATGTGTATTCAAACTCAATTTTTCACTACAGATTGCAGCCAATTCGTGGGGTCCTTGGTGGGGTGAGCATGGCTATTTCCGCATTCTGCGCGGCTCCAATGAGTGCCGCATTGAGGAATATGTGCTGGCCTCCTGGCCCTATGTCTACAACTACTACAACACGAAATCCGTTTAAGTTTGGTGCCGATTAGAAACTTCTCGTAATCTCGAGCGATTTTTCCATTTGCTGCGACACTGAAAGTGAATTAGGCGCTTGTGTATTTTGTAATTTTATGCTAGAACTTAGATACTAAAAAATAATTAGCTTTAAGTCGCGCTGAGAAGACGCATACTTGTGTTAACTGCCCCAGCTTTAGCTCCATGTCCAGGTCCAGCACCCAACGAATTAACTTTTGAATTTATTTAGCTATCCCTCATATTTCGAACGACTAATAATTCGTAACACGAAACTGCCACATTAATCAATCAAAGTCCTGCCCTCCAATATTCACACACACACACATAATACTGCCATTCGAATTCATCCCGAAAGAGTTCAATAATCAAGTTATATTCAAAGGAATGTACGAGTTGGGTTAACGTATTTATAGTTATCAACTCTTGTATTCGATGTGGAAGTTAAGTTGAAACCGATTGAATATTATAATGCTTATGTATACTTTAAATAAAGGAATCGTATATCATGTTTCCGAATTACCGAACCCAATCTAATAATATCTCACAGTTTGGCACTAAAATTTTCTACCAACACTTTAATCTTAACTTTATTATTTACCCACAATCAAGAGTTCCGTCAAATTAACTGATGAATATGTTACTTTCTTTTGTTTAATATTATTTCACATTTTTATTTTTTTTGCAAGGGGTTAAATAATAGAGCATAATACAATACAATTCATTTTTGAGGGGGTAATTATTTGTAATTATTAACTACATACACGATAATAAAGGAGAATAAAAATCATTAAGAATGTTGACTCTTTGCACTTAGAATAATATAATGTATAATCGAAAATCAAAGTCATAAGCACTTTTTTTTTTGGGTAGTCCTTGCACTACCCCAAAACAATTAACAATTTATCATGGAATTCCGCATCGCTTTAAGAAAAAAACACAGATGTTTTTTGAACGTTTTTCGAGGGTTACTGCATTGTTCATCCAGCCTTTTAAAGAGTGGACTTTTACTATTTGCCGACTGTTAAGTAGCGTTATAAAAACAGGAGGAGTGATCAAGGGGGGGCGTTTCTTGCAGTGTATAAGTGGGTTGCACATTTGGAGACCGAGGCCGTTTACTAATTGAGTGTCAGGCCAGCAAAGGAGACTTCCTGGGCGGTGTCAGTGGACTCAATACGGCTGCGCAAATGCGCTAACGTATTTTTATAATGGCTCTCGATCTGCTTGGTCTCCTCGCTGGGCTCCAGATTTGGCAGCTCTTCGTTCACCTTGGCAATGAGCTAGATACAAAAATTGACATCATTTTTAGTATAGGTGCAAATCGTTTGCTAATAAAGTGCAATCTGTTTTACCTGATTCAGCATTGCCACTGTGATGAGTGAGTTGCCACGCTCAAAGTAGAATAGATAATGATTCAGTAGCTCCACGTACAGCTGCACTTGCACGCCCGTATCCAGACATTGTGAGGCAATGCGTGCGCCCTTTTTAAGGCAATCCAGGGTTCGTTTCTCATCGCGCATCTCCTCACCATTTTGTCTGCAATAATCATTTCGAAACGTTATTCTATTGCCTTAATTGCCATTTGCAAAATAACTTACTTGCCGCTCCAGAAAAGCGCCGCACAAGCCACAACACCACGGCACTGATCCGGCTTCTTGAGCAGCTTAGACGCAGCAAGAGCACAGTTGGTACGCAGCGGTTCAGCGTTCTCCTCGCCGAAACAGGACATCTGCTCGAATGTGGACATGATAAGCGTAATCGCGGCTAGTTGCGCCTTCGAATCTGATATCTCATCCTCATAGAGGGAAAATGCCTGCGTCATAAACTCATATGCCACAGTCTCGTGATTTGTGTAACGTATCTCACCGATGACAAGAGCGCCCTGAAGATACAAACGCAATGCCAAGTCGGGCAAATCTGCTTTGGCCAAGGCACTGATTGTGCTGTGACAATACTGCACAATCTTCTGACACTTTTTGTCCCAGTTCTCGTCCTGTTCGGCAATTGCTTTATACTTAAACGACAGCTGATAGGCAGCAAACACAAGCGGAGGCAGCACATGCTTCAGCCGCTGACCGCTGCCGTTGCCCAAATGTTTGCGCGCCGCTTGTAACATTTTGTATTGCATGTCCGGCTCATCCGATTTTAAAAGGTGTATAAAACTGTAAAATTGAAGGCGTATTTAAACCAGATATCAACTAAATGCAAGTACTTGTCTTACCGCGCTACGACGCCCTGCTCTTCGGCAAACTCCTCGGCATCCGCGCTGTTATTGCCTGCTGTCGTGTTTGCCTCATCGTCCTTGATAAGCGGTGTTATAATTGTCAATAGGCTATCTGCTTGATCGGCTGTAGGCACCAGTGTCTCATTCTCCAGTATATTCATAACCAAGTATAGTGCCAACGATTTGCGTGAAGTGTAATCGAATTTTTCCAGCAGCGGGCAAAAGTTCAGCAATTGTATTATGGTCAGTGCATTATTGTAGAAATCAATGCAGATGCGCAGTAAACGTGACAGTTCCTGATTCACACTTAACAGATGGGAAATGCTGCAATGAATAAAATTTAATTAGGCGGTTGAATCATAAATGATTGAATTCAACACTCACTTGTTCATGTTCATACGGTCGAGTATTTGTGCTGTTGTCCCAAGCACTTTGTCCACATAGTCAACGCGATCCGGATACACCTTTTGCGCCAAGCTAAGCAACGCCACTTGCAGCGATATTGTATCCTCCAAAGGCATATCCGTGCGTGTCTGCACAATGTTTGCCACCTGTACGCTAAACACTTCAAAGAGTTCCACTTCGGCAGGTATGATAGAGTCAATTGCATTGCCGCTTGTCTAAAAAATTAATGTTGGTTATTGTTTATCCATTAAATAGTTGAAAAGAATTGATGCGCTTACCTTTCCACTGCGTTGATTATAGGCCGCCAGTCGTTCAATAAGCGATATTATAATATTCTTAACATTTACGCCTGTCTCCAGCTGGGCGCAGGACTTTAGGAACGGGTCGAGCGTCTGCAGATGAAACTCATCGGGGAACACTTGTATGATGCACTCCATCAGATATTCTTGCGCAATGGCATCCCGACAGCTAACCACCTGCTCTAGTATGCCCGGCAATATCAGACGCTTGTACGTCTCCAGTGTGGCGGATTCCAACTGCGACAGACGCACCAAATTGGTGCCAACTAATATTTTCAACTCTTCTCGTTCCTTTTCTCTGCGCGTCTTCTCACTGGAGTGTCCCTGATGTTGCATGCGCACCCACAGCTTATTCATCTCGGCAAAGTTAACGAGCACAAAGTCGATGGCATCGTATACATTGCCCTCGTGCTCATTTTCCGCCACCAGGACATCGGGCAGTATGTTGCGGGTGCACTGCAGCAGATAGTTGCGCAGAAAGAGGCCACGCAGCGGATGCTGCACACCGCGGCACATCTCCACCAGATCCTTGAGTATGCTGCGCTTAAGTGTCGAGTCGTTTTTTATGTACACAATTCCCACTGTGATGAGCAGATAGAGACGTGGCACAATCGTGTGCGAATACTGAACCAATTCATATAGATCTGTCTCCTTGTTGCTCTTCTCGCTAAGATACAATTCCAGGTGGCACAGCTCATTCGTAACCGACATGTCTACAAAAAAGAGAAATTATTTAATGCGCATTTAAGCATATTTAAAGATTAAAACTTGTATTTACACAGCTCATAGTAGCTCTTGGGGGAGAGCACCGATGTGCGCAGTTCGCTAAGCATTGTGCTGGCACACTTGAGTGCATCCAACATTCGCTCCTTGTCCAGAAAGTGATTCATTTGGAATGCCTGTTTGCGCGCCGCACCCGCCGCCTCGGCAAGCAGTTTTTCCTGGTCATCCAAACCATTCGGCATCGTCTGAAATGAGACATAGCAAACCGTATCGGGTAAAGTGGGAGAACCTTTCTCAGTGCGTGAATACATGGAAATGAATTGCAATCACGAGAGAGAATGAAATAATACAAAAAAAAAAATGAACAACAGAGAAATAACACATAAAACAAATGGAATGAGATAAGAGTCGTGAGCTTATTCAGATGTTTTGCTTGGATCATGCCAAGCATTGGAAATTGGACAAACAAATGATGATAACACAAGAACGAGCTGAAACAGTAAAATTTGCCATTAACCGACTGCGCCTCCGCTCCAATGGGGCGTGTATATAGTGTTGAAAGCGAAAAGATAGTTAGTACAGTGATCGCTCATAAAAAAGAGCACAAATACCTTTAGATACAATGACAAAAATAACATTAACTTTTTAACTTTCTTACTAGCGATCGACCACTGTAGTAAGTGCAAATAGTGGCAAGAGTGTAGATATTATGGTAGGGTGTAAGTGGAGGTGGTGTGGAGTGGATTGTTGATTAACGTTGGCAGTGCGTGGCGTATTTACCGCAATTTGGACACCAGTGGGCACTTGGCCGCCGTACGAGGAAGAGCTCCAGGGATACATGCTGGATGATGTGGGTGGTGCTGTGTTGTAAATTTGTTGGTGGTTGTTTGTGGTAATATGTGGTTAAGTGGGTTCCTCGATATGATTGCAGACCCCCAGTTGCAAGTTGTACTTGATTTGCCGCTAGCAAACAAAAGTAGGGCGGTCGAGGGCGCAGTCAGCGTTTTCTTTTTTGTTTTTTCTTTGGTTAACTTGTGCCTGGGTGTGGGCACTGGCACTCTGGGTGGAATCGCAGTTTCCGGCTTCTGGTGTTTATGGTACGGTTTTGGGCTCACTTACCATTACAGGAGTGTTAAGTGTTTGGAGCAAGGATGCGAAATTCTCTTAAATTAAAGCAATTTTTTTCAATAGTTTTGTACTGAGTGTGACCAGATAGTGTATAGATTAAAAAACTAAAATTAAATACCAAATAACGCGGTTCCGTATTTTTTTAATATTTTACAACCAGTTCACAATTGACTTGCTTGATTGTGAATTAACTTTTTGTGCTTTTAGGTTATTTTAAATTTTTTTCAAATTTTGCGCCAAATGAGATAATTTTTCTGCACACACTCAACAAATGGGTATTTCTTTAACATTGACCTATTATGTGTTTTTTTTATTCTATTAAAGAAGACAGGTGGCGGGCCAGCAAGAACGGTAAAAACTTGTTAGTATTGTGCGTTTGTTTAATTTTTTGGATTGGAAATTAAAAAGATCTTCTTTCAACATGAGTATAATTGAATTTATTTATTAGTGTCCTCTAGCTCCTTCTTGCGCAGCTCTTTGCACATTCCATCTTCACTGACCACTTCTTCAAGCAAAGTATCCGCTTTCTTGGCCTTTATAGCCTCTTCACGCTCCAACTGGGCAACGCCTTCACGCACGACTTTCTCAATATCCTCCAGCAGCCCCGAACTGCCAAAACGGAATCTAGATGGCGTCAACCAACGACTCCCCAGCGTCTCATTGACAAGTGCCATCCAATCGACGGCATCTCTTACAGTTCTCAAACCGCCCGCCGGCTTCAGTCCCACAAGTTGGGCAGTACGACGCTTGAACTCCTGTATGGCAAAGATCATAACCAAACCGACGGGCAACGTGGCATTTACCACTTCCCGCCCAGTCGAGGTCTTAAGAAAATCAGCGCCAGCCATCATGCACACCATGGACGCTTTATACACCTGCAGCAAGAGAAGATAAGGAACGTCCGCAAGTATTAAGGCTACTCACATTCTCCATGGTGCCCAGTTCACCAACAGCTAGAATAGTCTTGAGACGTGCATAGTTACCGCAGGCACTGCGCATGAGCACCACCTCATTGTAGAGGGCCTCCCAATCCCCCAACAGTGCCAGCTGACGATTGATGACAATATCAATCTCTGTGGCGCCAGCCAAAATGGCATGACTTATTTCCTGCAAACGCGTTTGCAAACCATATTGGCCAGTGGGAAACCCAGTGGCAACTGCAGCGACTGCCACTTTATCCAGTTGCTTTAACTGCTTAAGCGATGAATAGGCATCCTTAACACGCGCCGGATACACACAAACAGCGGCACAGTGGATATCCGTGAGCAGCCTGCGTTCGAAGTACTTGTCGAAGAACTGCGGCTCAAAGGGAAAAGCGGCGCGCACGCATAGACGACGAACGTTTGCCCGGGTATCATCGCCATATAGCGTGGTCAAATCGGTCAGCATCAGTGCTCTCAATGCCCAAGCGATTTCATTTATCCCAGTGACCACACAACGTTTTGAGATGCTATTCGCAATCTCCTCAACCTGGCGCAGTGAAAAATTTGCCACAAGAAACGAAGAATCTATAAATGAAATAATTTGTATAAGGAAATCTAGAATGATTATCTGCTTACCAAACGGCATGGTTTTGTTGATGAAGACGTCTTTACAATCAGACAATTTGTAGTTTGAGTCTTGAAGGATCTGAGACATCTTAACTTTATGTTATCGGTGAGTGTAAAATAGGTATTAGATTTGATTTTTGCTTCTGACAAAAAGTTTAACATATAATTTGATGTGACAGAAATTGAACAGACTTTTTGTAAGCTATCCTCAAAGCCAAAGCCTACATGTTATTATATAATCAGGAACACAATTAGATGCAATAGTCCATCTATCTTATCAAGATTCGCACCTATATAAATAATGCTGATTGCATTGATTGATTGATTGACACACCTTCAAAAGCCACATGCTAATGAATAATATGAATGACTGATAATGATTACTTAATTGATGGGTGAACAGATAACAACTAAATAGTTAATTCAATTAATTCATAATCATTATTTTATTAAGTACAACAAAAAGTCATAATATTGTGACGGCCAGCAGTGAATTTAAATTGGATTGTACTATTAGTTACACTATATAATTTTGCATTGAATTTGTAGTTGATATCAAAACATATCAAATATGGTAAAGCACATCATCGATGTTTTGCCCATTGTTCCCAATATTCGCGTTTCTGCATTTCATAAAGTCGTGATATTGTCCGCTCGAAGGCAAACAGCTCCTCTTCGCCAGTGAAAACGCTCGACTAGAAATAAAGATGCTGAGTCAAATACTGAATAGGAAACTGCAGCATTGTCTGACTCACCGAAGATTCGTTCAGTTTTAAGTCATCCATCAGAGCACGATCCGCATCGGATATTGCTGCAGATTTCTCGAATACATTGAAAAGATTGTCCAGCTTTTCATCCGCTGAGATAACTACACGCACACGATTATCGTATAGGGTGTCTATCAGCGTAATGAAACGTCGCATTTGGGATCTCACGTTCAGATTCAGCTGAGGAACGTCGTTTATAAGCACCGTGTGAAAAAATTGTGCAATTTGCACATAATCACTACCTCCCAAAGGCTTATAATAAAAAAAATAGTTTCATTCCATGCGATGTAGTAAATTCAGCAAGAATACTCACACGATCGCAGAGCTCGGTGAAGCTGCTATCCAGAACCTGACCGCAGGTGCGTGCAAATTTCAAATCGCGACCAAAATGCGTGATTGTGCGTGGACGAATAATATCATTCTCCTCGGCGCAAAGAATCTTAAACATGCGGTTCATCGATCCAGCCGCATCTGACTCGCCTTTTACGAAATAGTTCGTATCGCCAGATTGCGCAATGCGCCGATAGTCAATCGAGTCCAGCCTCGCAGTCCGGCAGCGTTTCTGCAACAGTGCAATGAACGGAACAAAGTTGACGCGCTGCAACCCGTTTTTATATAGATCTTCGGGATGCCGATTACTGGTAGCCACCACAATAATGCCCTGCCTAAAGAGGTGAGTGAAAAGCCGCTTAAGTATCATTGCGTCCGCTATGTCTGTCACCTGGAATTCATCAAAGCAAATGAGCCATGACTCTCGGGCTAATATATCGGCCACTGGTTTCGTGGGATCGAAGGGTTCCGGCTTCTCCGAATTGAAGGCACGATCAGCAGGTCCCTGGCGCTCCTTAGCCTCATGGATCATCGAGTGCACGTTCGTCATAAAGGCGGTGAAGTGCACCCTTCGTTTGCTGTTAATCTGTTAAAACAAAACAAATGCATTTAAATGTGTTTTTACTCTGTGTTTTTCTTTATGTACACACACCCCCGTGCAGCAGTCGTAAAATAGATCCATAAGTGTTGTCTTGCCCACGCCGACACTGCCGTAGATATACAGTCCTTTGGGACTGTGATTGCCAGCATTCAAATCATCGTCAGCATCTCCACTTGATTTCTTGCCAAAAAGGGAACTAAAGAAACCCTCGCTCGATGACGATTGTGCTGTAGGCTGATAGTTTTGGATTCTGTGATAGAGCGCGTCCAGCTGCTGCATTGTCTCCTGCTGTTTATTGTCGGTCATTAGTTGGCCAGCCTTTACACGCTTTTCGTACTCTTTCATGGGGCTCAGATGGCGGCATTGAAAGGCCACTCCCAAACTTGGTAACTGCATATGAAGCAACAATTTTGTTGTTGTTTGGCAAGACAGTGTACCGCGCACCGTCGAACCCATTTTATAGAACAACATCTTATGGCCTAAATATATCACACGGGGTTTTGTTTTGTTTTGGTAGACTAAAAGAATATTTTGCGTTAGCTTAACATATTACATAAAGCACTGGGCCGTCATCCGCATTGCCGAAACGATGACCGCGAATTTTGTTGACCATGAATTCGTCACAGCTGGCCAAATCACAAACCGAATCAGCTGTTTATTTTGCCATTCACAGTAGCCAGCTGACAGCACATGCTGGCATGACACCTCACTTATAAAGTTTGACGTGAGTTTTCCGTGCAATCGTTTAATAAAAGTGTGACCATGCAAATGAAGTTTAAAAATAATTTAACAAAAACGGCATCATAATTAAAAATTAGTTATGAATGTTCTATTTTTTTTTTTTTATCATTAAAAAATCAAACAACGATTTATGTTCAAAGTTTACACATTTATTATACATAAAGTACACATAGAGTTTTGTTAAAGTAAATGGAATATATTTGAATCTCTATCTTATCATCTTTCATATGGTTACCACCATTATGGCCGTCTTTAACGTTTCTACATAGCTTTATACATTAAATTTCCAGTTATGATCTGGGCTTATACGTTCTTTAATGACCATCCACGGCTCGAATTCATTTTGATTATTATTTATGCTTGATCAAAAAATACATCTATATATTTTTACTAATAAATTCATAGACAAGTTTTATAAGTTTTACATTTATGTTTACTTTTTGTTTGCAACTTGCAACTTTAAAGAGAATTGGGCGTTTGCTAAGTATAGCTTAAGTATGTATGTATGTATTAAATATTCTTTTAAATTCCATTGTGCTGCAATTGTTTTGATATACAATAAATGTTGGTACACATCTATAATTCAATAAAGCAAAAATATTTTCAACATATACAAATGTCTACGCATTTACCTACGTGTTATTTAATTGTGACATTGATAATATATTTTTCAAAAAATGCTGTGCAGAACCTTTTCTAAATCTGATACAGACGGTCCCGGCTGTCAACATGAATTTCCTTAATCCTTTTTTTCTACTGATAATTCTGTAAATTGTATGTAAAAACGAATGTTAACCGTTTGAGTCTCCCTTAAGTGGAGAAAACAAATATTGTGTTGTAGCTCTAGTTCAATTTCGAATGGTCCCGACTTATGTAAGAAACCTATAATGTGTGCCTATGCTGTGCACATGATATCTGCAATAACATAAATAAAATCTTACATTTTTGTTAAGCAATTTACTTAAAAACTACTTACTGAATATTAAATTTGAATGATGCAAATATTATTTTTTTTTTTAATATTTTGTTTTGATTTTTAAATGTTGAACCATCAGTTTAAAAAACACACAAATATTCATACGATTTAAAAATGCAATTGAATTAGCAATAAAAGTACAAATACATTTATAATATAATTAATAATGAATTTAAATTCGGCAAACCATTGCCAAACCATTCTAAAAATCAGTACAATTGATTCGTATATATATATATCGTATTGGGTTATAATTTAATTGTTTTAAAAATTACATAAAATTATTGCTTTTGAAATAATTTGTTAAGCCCTGTTAAATAAATATATTTGTAAGATTATGTAGTTAAAGTGATTTTAACAGAATGAATTAAAAAAAGTCAAAGCTGTTCGTGAAAGATTAAAAAAAAAATGAAAGTGTTTAAATGGATGCAATTCATAGGGTAAAATAAAAAATAGAATACAAATATTTTAAGAATTAAATTTAATGTAATTGATTTTTATATTTGTTTCGAATAAAGTTTAAAAATATGTACATAAAATTTCAAATAAAAGTAATTAAAATATATTATTTAAATTTAAATTATATATATACATATGTATGTACAGAGATAATACAGCTATGAGTTATGAGTCTATTTGTAGCTTGTACGTTTGAAAACTTAAGTAAAATAACTTAGCGAGCTTTTTTTTTCTTCATTAATTAATTGTATATAATGTAAATAATCCTCTGGATTTTCTATGCACCAAAAATTTGGGGAAACCAAAAGGCAAAATGGGTCAATAAACTAAAATTCCCCCTCTGCATTTAATTTCTCCCCCCTAAAACCATTTGCTGCCCATGCTCAGTCGTTGTGTGTGTGTTTTAAAATAGGCTTTTTAGAGGACATGTAAATTTTCGCAGCTCTTGGACTTGGAATCACGCGTCCAAACGCGTCCCAGGAGCCCCTTAACCTTAAGGCTAGTAGAAGTGCGCGATCCTCGATATTTACGTGGACTGAAAAAGAGAAAAATAATAAGTTAATAAGTTGCTTTAAGGTTTTGATTGTGATGAAGACTAACCTGCTTTGTGCACTGCCAGGCGGTGTTCCAGCTGCATCGCCTAGTGGACCCAGCGGTGTATTGGCATTTAAACAGCCAGCGTTCAATGGGGAGCAGGCACGACGCTTCGACTTGCGAATGGAACGCTTGCGAAAAAGATCCCTAATTGATAAAAAAAAAACAAAAAAAAAACATTTAGTAAATAATAAATAAAAATTTGCAATAATTTTCTTTACCAACCTGGATTTTTCGGGATTCTCGAGCTTGAGGCGTATCTGCGATAACAGACCCACCAGCAGTTCATCCACATTGTGATTAATGCCCACTGATGTCTCAATGAATTTGCAATCATATGCGGTAGCCATTGCTTTGCCCTCTGCAAAAAAAAAGAGGCATATTTATCATAAATAAACTTCCAAAGTACATTTTGCGAGAATCTCAGTTATGCGACAAGTTAATCAAATTAAATTGCGTCACTTGGTTTAGCTCTTAGATGGGTTATAAAAAGTTGGCCACTTAATACCTTGTTGCCCATTAAACCCTCAAACTTGCCTCTCTCTCTCTAGCTTTCTACCCATTTCTGTATAGAATTCGTCACGTTCTCTGCGCCAGCTGTCATAAAAATTGGTAGCCAACAATAAGTAGCTAGGATGTTTGTATTTATGTTTCTTATAGGTCTAGGCTACGCTTTTATGACATACACATAGATCATTTTTATAAACGATGTGCGAAAAAGTTGTCGTCATTTTTATTAGATTTTCATAGCTTGTTCTCATCACTCTCGCTCTCTGCCAACTTATTAAAGTATATTTTTGTTTAACACCAAGCTGACAAAAAATCTTTACAGTACTTAAAGCTTTGAAGATATTATAATTGCAAAATATTTATGCAATCCACACGCCATAAGAAAGTCGGTTTTGCGCTTAATTAAAAGCAAACAAAAACTGATAAACAATGAAACTACTTGGCAGCCAAATGCCAAAGGCAGGCAATTTCTAATATTTATGAGTAAAGGCCAACAACTGCTTAAGATGCCAACTACCCAAACCATTTAACCTTCTGTAAGTGGGAAGCTCTGTTCCTCCTAAGCATATTCCACAATTTAGTCGATATAATTGCCTTTTTATTAAAACAGCTTCCATTTTTTTCGGTTAGCATTTCTTTGAGGTATTTTCATATTTATATTTTTGATATTTGTTGCTATAAATATTTTATGAAATTATGGGGAAACAGAGCGTCATCCCCTAAGTAACTTGCTTTTATATTGACAACAATAGCAATGGGCTTATTTGAGCGTAAGCCGCTGGAATGAAATGTAATCAATTTTGGGCTTAAACAATTTTTCCGGCTACATGGGCACATAAGCGTGCTCAGCAACGCTCTAGCCGCCCCTTGTGTATTTGCCGTTGTCCCCTGCCGTTGTCCGCTGCTATATGACCTAAATTTGCATCGCGTTTTTTTATTTTTGTTTGCTCTTTTTGCTTCTTTCTTTTGTTGAGACTGACACTTTCGTAAGCGACTATTGAAAAACAAATGTAATTTGTGCTAAATATTGAATTTCTTAGATGAAAGCCATGCTTAAAGAGATAATGAGAGGTGCAGAAATATGATGACCGTTTAAATAGGTATAAAACACGAGCGGCAACTAAATGTTTCTAAAGAGGTCTTAGCTGTCCCAACATGAAAAAGATTAAGAGTATTTGATTTACTAGTTTATTGTTCAAGCGGCCAAGCAAGCAAATGCAATAAATACTTTTAAAACCCGACTAACTTTTTCTGGATTTCTTTTTATCAGAAGAGCGCTTAATAAATTTGAACAAATCTTGAAAATTGTGAAGAGTATTTGAAGTGGATATACTTCAAAAAATAGATAAAAGGCATTGAGCGTCCAGTTTAAAGCAGTGAAGTGACCTTCGCAACGTTTTGGATTTAACGCTGCCTCGTTGCTTAACGTTTATATTTATATAAAAGTCTCTTTTTGCATGTGTGTGTAGGTGTGCCAATCAAGTTCCGCTTGATTAAGTTTTAGTGAGGTTTTAAAATTAAAGCGAATGCAGCTTTCTGTGCTCCGCTTTTGTTATGTCTTTTGCAACAAAAAAAAAAAAAATATATATGTACGTATAGGAAAAACCCAATCGAGCGCATTTTGAAGTGTTAATGAAAAATCGTTTAGTCAGCTGCATTGAGTTGCCATTTATTTACCTTCGGATGTAACGAGTCGACTTCTAGCAAGGTCCGCTTTGTTTGACACTAGTATAACAGCTTTCTGTGCAATGTTTTGATTGGTCCACAACACTTGAAGCACCTGCTCGGCAATGCTAAAGCTGCTGCGGTCTGCCGCAGAGTAGATGACGCAATATCCATGTGGATCATAGTTGGTCAAGCATTCATCAGGCTGTGAAAGTAAAGGGATACAAAAAAAAAAGAAAATCAGAAAACTGACATTGAGTGCGGTTCAAGCGATGCTTGGGTGTGTTGATTGTGTATGTTAATGGCATTATAAAATGTCACTGAGAAAACATCTCTAAGGTTAAATCGGTGTGTGGTTAGCTGTCGCTGTAAGGATTGACCTTACTTCAAATGTCATTTTGAGTTCGAGGTTAAAAAAGGAGACGAAGTCAAAGTACTCACAGTCATGTCAGTGTATCCATGGTCTATGAATATCAATTCAGATTCCTCGCCGCTGAGTAATACTGATACGGCTTTCTCACCAGATTCATCATCTAAGTTTATAGAATAAAAACGTTTGATTAAAAAAAAGAATTCAAGCTTATGTTTATAGAATAGATATAAATAAGTATTGTATAAAATTAACTTAAAGCAAGTTTGTACTACAAAAGGTGCAAATAACATGAATATCATTCGGATAGTAATATATATTTACAATTGACGGTTTGGTTTGTTGCTTGGTAGTGTTTTTTTTTTTTTGTAAAGGGCACTTAACAAGTAATTCTGAATTACAATATTAAAAGTATATATATACATTACAAGGGATATGTGCAAAGTTGGTTATTTATAAAGAGATTTCAAATGTTTGATTGAAAGTTCGCTTTGATGGTGAAATTCTCTAAATGCGCCCAGAGGTATGCAATGAAATATGAACGATTGTGTACTTGACTGTGCATGTGTGTGTGTGTGTGTGTGAACACGTTTGTGTTTTTATATGCTCTAACAAGTTATATTGCATGTTGTTTAAATTCATTGCTTTCAGAGCTTATTGAGGGAAAATACTGAAAATTTATGATACACATATGTGTGAGCTCCTTTGCTTTCATTCAAGTTATGACAGAATATAAATTACAACTGTAATTGACTTTTTTTTTTTGTGTACTTATTATACTTTATGAGTACACATATGGAATTTAATAATATTTCATAGTCATTCAGTTATTTATGTGACACATTTTTCAAATGAATAATTAATTTTATTAAAGCTCCTGAAGTTGGTTAAAGAGCGTTAAATATATTTTTGCATCCTCGAAAATTTGCACATATTTGTATTTCGCTTTCGTGTTCTATACTTGACCCCTTCGCAGTTGGGCTTTAAGTGTAGCTTTTAGTCAAACAAAGCCGCATTGATTGGACCACCAATTGATAGAGCAGGTTATAATAATAATAATATTGTGTTTGGGGATACTTTGTGTTTGTGTTTGGGGGGCATTGCGTGTATTATGTGATAGAGAAAGCTACTAAGGACTTAGCTGGCGGACTTATTATATGGCGCAGGTGTAAGTGGGCGTGTGACACATGTGTGTGTGTGTTTAAGGGTTAGATAAAATAAAGAGCTAAATAGTTATTTAAGTTAATTGGAGTTCAATTGGAAACGCAATGCAAATGCATCTCAAACGTTAAACAATTAGAAAAATTAAAAAATTTAAATTTTTGGATATTTGCTTAAATTTGTAATTGTTAAAAACAATTTTTGTTAAGCATTTTAGTACAGTAGTAGATTAAATATGAAGTTGGAGTAAATATTATAATAAATAATTATTTTGGATAGATTTGTTTTTATTGATTGTTGTTATTGTTGCTATTACCGTCAGCGACTTGGTCAATATGTATGCGTATATCACAGTTGCCTAGATCTGAATTGCGGATTAATTATAAATATAAAATGAGTTTTGTCATTTTGTTAGTTTGGTTCGGTATAGATTTTATTATATTGGTGATTGTTGTTATGTCGAATGATGGAGACGAACATTAGGTTGTTTTGTTTGTATGTTCAAAAGGCGAGAAGAACAGAAATATATCATTGATTTTTTTTTTGGTTTTCGTAATGGCAATGATTTTTTTTTATGTTAAAAAATTGAACGTGACATATAGGTGCTTGCATTTAAATTTTGGTACATTTATAGGACAGTTGGAGTTAACTTTTTTTGTTTTTTTTTTTTTGGAATATTAAGTATCCCAATTTATTTTTATAGTTACTTTCAATTCCCGCATTGCAAAAAAGCATTTAATACGCATTGAACATCAGCAGCGTTTAATATTTATTTTTCTTTCTGTTTTTGACTTTGTGTGAAATTTCCATTTCGATTTGTAGAATTTTCCAACAAAATTTTGTTGTCTATTTGTTAATGATCTTTTATGCCAATTGTGTGTTCAAATCGCAGTGCCCATATATACAAGGCGGGTCGTAAAAAAGTCAACCAACATAAAGCACAAAGATCAAACATAAATAATGCTGATCAATATAAATATGTTTGTAAGATGGTCGTAAATTGTTGTAGTCGAGGGCAAAGCACAAAACGATACAAAAATTCAACAGTTAAACAAAAGCAAAATCGCATAAAAAAAAACAAAATAAAATAAAAAGAAACACATTTATGAAGGCAAATGCCAAGGCAAACAAAAAGAAAACAGAAAAAAACCAAAACTAGACTGACATACACATACATTTAAGGGTCAAGGGTTGAGGACCAGACTGGCACATACACAAGGGGAACACACACAAAAACACAAACATACACGAAATGACAAAGCACTTAAGCCTAAACCTAAACACTAAGACAAAGTTTAAGCAGCATTCAAGGCGGGTTCTTGAAAAGTGGCCAATCTTGCAACTATTTTGTTGCTTGGTTGAATGGGGATTTGTGCTACTCACCAATGCTTGTGTCATATGCATGCAAATACTCCGAGGTCATGAACTGTGAGACTAGCGAACTTTTGCCCACTGACTGACCGCCAAGCATCAGAACTCTGCAAGAGGGATTAACATTGAGTTCAGTTGAGTTGAGCTTGGAACACTTCACAGTTTGTGGCACCTACCTGTAGGGTCCATTGCCTGGATTGGAGGTGCTGCTCTCACGGCTCGAGGCCAGTGAAGTGCGTGCCGAGGCTGAGCTGTGTGCGGACAATTGTTGTTGTTGCTGCTGCTGTTGTTGCTGTTGTTGTTGTTGCTGCTGTTGTTGTAGCTGTTGCTGGGTAGTCAAATGCTCTGTACTTGAATTGGAGCTGGCAACGCTGTTGTTGGAGCGGCTGCGTCGACTTTTCAATGAATCTCCACGATTCACAACGCCTTTGCCGGTAATGGAAAAGTGACGTAGTCTATAGTATTCCTCTTCAACGCCAGTGTTGGGCATGGAGGCAACACTGAAAGCGTTTTTAAAATAAAAAAAAGACATTAGAATAGCGTTCGCCATTTGATGCTGCTTCGCTGCACTTACCGTGATCTTTGCTGGGGCAGACATAGTTGATTTGGGCGTCCGGAGGCGCGACTGCCGGGCATCTTAACCGACTGCGAGCGGCTGTGATGCGGTGAGCCATAGCTGCAATTGACACAAAAAAAAAAAGGAAGGGAATTAAATACTTTTAATAGCTAAAGTCCCAAATCCAATTTACAGCTTTGGAAAACGCTGCCATTGACAGTTGCATACACGAAATGTCCACGAAACGCTGCCGCACACAACCTTTAATTGGAATAACGTATACACAGGGTTGAAAGCTTTTTGTGGGTTGGCCTTGCAACAGCCATAGGAATTTTTGCACACTTTTTCTTAATTGCATCTGTGTAAAGTCGACTTCAATTTGTCTCTCTGCCAAACAAAGCATTTTTCTAAAGAACTAAATTTGAATAATGTGTACAAAGTTGACAAACATTCTCAACAATATTTATTGACTGAATGCGTTTTGAAGTTTTCACTTCACTTTTCGTACTGGTTATGTCTTGGCCTAAATGATTAGATCAATAATGGAATTGAATTTCATTACTCGATTTTTGCCACATTTATGGGGAAAGTAATTTGATTCAAGTATTTACTGGCTTCGAAAAACATTTGATTTTTATATATTTTTCTTAACACTTTTTTTTACAACCTCAATATCTTTAAAGGCACCCAGACGTATACGTTATACCATATGTGATTTCAACATATTTAAATGGAATAAAATTCAAATCAGTTGCAGCACATCAAATGCATTGAGAGGTTATATATTATTTTTATTACTTTCACATTTTATGAACGCTTTTTAATGGTCTTTTGTGCGTTGGCTTTTACAGCCCTATCATGGTTATCAATCGAATCGAATCGATTCGGATGAAAGCAGCAGCAATTTTGCTTTTATGATTGTGGCATTAAATGGCGATTCAAAGATTAATGGCCGTTGCATTCGCAGCAAGAGACTTACCGCATTTCAAAGTCGCGTAGCTCCTCAATTGTTAGCGTATTGGTTACATCCAACAGCTGGCGCATGTTCTCATCGCGTTTGTGTTGTTGCTGTTGCTGATGTTGCTTTTCTTGTTGTTGCTGTTGCTGCTGTTGAGAGTAGGCGTGTACCTGCCCCTGGCTATGATGATGATTGTGGTGCAGTTGGGCAGCGGCGTGTGGCGGATGCGCCAGCTGCTGTGAGTGACGCTTGCGTGCGTTCAGCTCCTTGCCCTGTTCCACGCTAATGAAATCTCCTTCATTTTTGATGAGCAGCGTTTCCACAGTGTTGTCCATGTTAAGTGATGGCTGTATAAAGAAAAGAAAAGAATAATATTTGATTTAAGAGGATTGTTACAATTGAAAGGACTTTGAATTGGAATTCAGTTTGCTGAATAGAATTTTGTTGTAAATTGATTTGCATTCTGCAAATTATATTCAGACCTTCGTCCACTTTTGTTTGAGTAGCTCAAGGCTCAACTTCTACAGTTGTGCACAATAACTTTTTGCCTTGCCCCTTATCTACGCCTTGAAGTGTGGCAGAATTGCGTGCGGCCTGCTTTGCGAAAACTAAGTCAAGCATTTTGCCAATTGGTGTCGAGGCAACTTAAATAACAACTAACAAATCTAGTTGGCAATCAGGGTCAACAGTGGGCCAAAAACTGTTTCCAAATAAAAGCCTAACAACAAGCCCTTGGGCTCAACTCTAATACCAAATTTTTGTTTTAACAAGTTTCGGCAGCTCATTCAAATATTGAATTTATATTCTAATAAATAGCGCAGCAAACTGTTAACAAGTATTCAAAAGCATTGCTAATTTACAGCACAAGTTTGTTCTTTGTTGATATAAATTTGTCTAACTTTACCAAAAATAGATCCTGTTATTCAAAGCACCCCTAAATGAATGCGAATAAACAAACGAAGCGCATAAATTGCAACAAATTAAAAAATTGTTCAACAATTTTACCCAAACATTCAAAAGTTTTGCAATAAATTACCGCCTGACTGTGTCCTACGCACCTGCAATACGGAACGAAGCACACATTTTTCCACTAAAGACACTTTAAATACTTAAGTTTATGTTGTGTAAATGTTGAAATTAATTTCTCGTATACTTTATTGTCATTCATGACAACAAAAAAGGCCTCTTACGGCTTGCCTAATTAATAATAAACTAGCATGCGTGAGTTGGCCACACGTCGCGTGGCATGTAGAAAAACTTGGCAAATGCCTCAAGTGGACGACTGTGTAACTTTATTTTCGGACAAACGCACATGGGGGATCTATTTGAGGGAAGCAATCGACTTGCTTGTCGGCAAAAGACCTTGATAAAGATATCAATTATTGCGATGAAAACGCGGCGGCGTATAAGCAAATATAAGTATTGTCTGCGTGTGGCATTTGCCACCCTTTGCTTTACGTAAATGACCTATAGATGGTGCGTGGCAAGGTATATATAAGTATACTTGTGTTGTATAAACTTGAAGAAGTATAAACAATTACAAATGAAATAGATAACATTTTGACATTATTATTTTTTTTTGCAAGTAAAAACTAAATACTGAGTATTTAAATAGTCAAGCAACTCCATTGCGATTGAATTATTGTTTTACTTTTTTCTTGGCATGGAGTGTGTTTCCCATCAATTTTGAATTGGCCATTAGCCGAACAATTTGTCGGGTGTGAGAAATATGCAAAGCTCTTTCTAAATAGACAATTAAATTAAAATCGGTAACCACAAAAAATAAAATAAGCCCATAATGACTCGTAAAATAAAATCCACAAATGCTTTTGTGTTTGGTATCTGCAGCCATGAATAAACAAAATCTCGTTGTTTATTTAGAAAATTAGATGCATTTCAGCATATTCGCTGGTGTTAATGCAATTTTTGCCAGCTATGCAGCATTAATTTTCCAATTCAATGCAAAGGCCATAATAAAAAGTAGAGATTTGTTGAGGGGCTTTGCTTTCCATCAATGAGCTGTAAAAGCGCCGACAAACTATGCCAAATATGTGCATAAATTTAATGCTCGAGTTGGCCACGTCTGCCAGCACTCACTTCACACCTCAATGTGCCTCCATCTCTCTCAGGCTTTGCACCTCAAAATGCTCGCTCTGTTGTATATTTATTTTTTGCATGCATTAACATGTCGACGTTTAAAAATACATTTAGTTTTCTTTGAACGTGTTTAAAAATAATCTCACACTTTCCGGCACTGCCAAAGGCAAGCAAATCGCTTGTTTACTTAATATTTTTTGTTTTTTATTTCAACTTTGCTTTTTTTAACTATGAGTGTTCAATAGCCTGTCAAATTCAATGTTTGGGAATAGCAGCAAAAGCCTTTGTCTAAATTTGTAAGCTGCCTTTACAATGCTACAATCTTTAAAACAAATCGATTTATTAATGCTTGTTTTGTATGCCATTCAAAACAAAACAAATGGTACAATTGTTTTGTTAGTTATTGTTTCGTTGTCATTGATTGTTTTATTAAAAGCCTGCTAAGCGAAAAGTTTTTAGTAGAGCAGCTTTAAGTTGGTTTAAGTCTATACTGCACTTTACCAGGATAACAATTTTCCTTACTTATATTGTTATCACATTCAGCAAGCTATAATTTCATATAAATTTGAGTCTCCTATGTATATGAGATAAATATTTCAACACAGCAAAATGGTTTTTATTGAGCTATTTTATGTTCATCTGCTTGGTAATTAACTTAATTGCCATGGGAATAGACCAAATTGATCTCAGCTTTAGCGCTTTCGAAACCTTTTGTAATAGCACATATTTTATAACACCGCAATATCTCTTGTGGCATTCCCGTTGATTACATTTGGTTATTAACAACGGCTGCTGTTGTTGGGAAATTTCTCATCGTGTTTCGTTGTAATTTCGCTGGCCACGCGCCATATGCCTGTCCAGAAAGTTTGCAAAGTCTGTGCAAAAACATGCTTTACAAAGGTGTGTGCGTGTGTGTGAGTGAGTATGCGTTTGAGTTTTGGCCAGAACCCAATTAAACTCTGTCCATTTTCCCTGTCTATTCGCTCTTACAACTCACATCTTAGCCCATCTCCAGTAGCAGCAGCTAAACTATTCGTGCTTTTTGCCTGAGCATTTCCGTGTGCTGCGTCTATTTTCAGAAGTTAAACAATGGAGTACATGGTGCATATATATACTATAGTAGATGCATATGTGTATCTTATAGCTGGTAAGTTGCATGTGCGTATGCGCGCGTGTTTATTTATGGCCGTGGTTTATTTATAGAACTGCAAAAAACTGCAGCAAAACTCAGTTGTAGCAGCTGTGAATGGGGTCAATGGATTCCAAGCCAAGTCGCAGCAAGAAGAAAATACAGCAATGCGTTCCAGCTGCAATCAGAGGGGGCACTTGGCCAGGGCAGAGTAGCAGCCCATGTATCAGTTAATTAATGACACTTACAAGACACTTCGAAAACTCGGCTAACACACTGCCCTCAAATATGAAAACATCAGCCAACAAAGGTGCTCCGAAGGCAAAAAAGAAAACCCGATCGAAATCAAGTAAGAAAGTTTAAATAATGTAATGAACTTTAAGATACCTCTTACACATATGTTAAATATTGAATAGAAATATGTATAATCTGTTATTATTTCCGAGCTATACAAAAATATGTATGTTTGAAAATAAGCTTAAATTCCGAACATAGAAAATTCTAATAAGTGTGTTAAGTTCTACCTACAACGCTTTAACCTAACAACAATATAAGCTGTTCATTCAATGTTAACTTAACATCAATATACCTTTTGAAATATTTTTTACTGGATATTTAAAACATGCAAATATATAATTAAAGATAAATTATTGGCATATCGTTAAACTACTGACCTCAACGCCAGCTGCCTGCTGCCATCTGGCTGAACAACTAAAAATCAAAAATTATAAAAAATTAAGTATACGCCAACGACGTTAAGTATACACAAGGCGTCTAACAAGCCAACTAAACTGAGAGGAGCGGCCTGTGAACTTTTGCTTCTGTTCTTTTATTTGTTTTTGGCAAATGTCTGTGGCTATAATTAGCGGTAATTTGCGAGCGGCCTTGACAAAAGAGGAAAACGAAAAGTGAACAAAAATTCTGGTCTCCCGAGTCAATAACCGCTTTTAAAAAGGCAGCATAATATGTTAACATTTGGCAATATAAATGGCTATCAATTGTATAATTTGAACCCACTGCCTTAGGAAGTTTGACCCTACAATTATTTGAATGACCTTCGTTGGCGTTTGCTTTGATATCGTAGCCAGAAATTGAAGTGGAAATTCCTGACCATGTGAATAATTGAGCACCAGCTCCAGGTAATCTTCTTGGGGCAGTATCAAGTTTACAAAAACAGAAAACGTATCCCATAAAATATGCAATTAAATTTGTGAAAAGCTGAGTTTTCTTTTAATGTCTCTCTATCTCTCTTTTCTAGACATCTAACACACTTCAACCTGGGAAGCCAATAGACGACTCTCCTTTTCAACTGAAGGACACTCTTGTTGGGTGCACGAGCAGAATGTTGGGGAAGTTGCGAGGCGGCTGTTGAGTTCACAAAATGCTTTCGTGCTGGTGACTTTGGCGTTAGCCTTAAACGTTGCCTGTTTGCGACATCAAGGCCTAAAAACAAATGCATTTGTACGTTAACACTTTGTGAAACCGCCCCTTCGCCCCACCCACTTCCCACTCCTTCCAATTTGTGCTTCAATGTAAAATCAATAGACACGAAACAACAACAACTGCAGCAAAGAAACAATTTTATTTGCATGCCTGTTTTTGATATATCCAACGTGTGCTCTGTTCTGTCTATGAGAAGGAAGGTGAAAACCAGCTACAGGAAACTTGGCGTAAAGCATTTATTGTTTACATAGGCTTATGTGTGTGTGTGATTGTGGTTAGGGAGGGGCATCAGATAGTGACCACCAAGGCTGCATTGGAATCATTTGCAGGTGTGCATGTTTACTTGATTTCTGTGGCTTTTGTTTTGGCCAAAATTACAAGGATTTGTGCAATAGAGGACAGTAAAAGTAAACACATTAATGAAGCCAATTGAAACAAGATAAATTTCGTCATATTGGAAAATCTTGTGTTTAATTACCCTTAGTTCACACCCACACAAACAAACTTTGTTTTTCCAATCAAGATTCTACGAAATTATTATGCCGAATACTATGAATATATTTCGTTGTTATGGAAGATTTTCTTGAGAACAAGCTGCACATTAAGGAAATTGTATCTTATTTGATCTTATGCAGTCAACCAGATATGGAAAGAGGATATGATAAATTACTAAGGCAAATAGATTTTTAGTTAAAACATACATATATCCGGCTGCTGTTTATGTCATGTATATTGTTTTGCTTTGTTTTGTTTGTTATTATTAAAAGTAATTTTCCGTTTTTTTTTTGTTTTCATCAACTTTTTATATATACCAAGAATAGACTCTTATAGCATAAATGTTTTTTCCCTGTGGTTATTAAAGAATGAACTAATCTGTGCGCCTTACAACGAAATCGTTAAATGTGAATAAATCACATAACAAGCTTTGAGCTAGGAGAGGTAGACAATTCGGACAACGTGAACATCGTTTTGCCCTTAGTCCCTCAATCTGGATTATATATGCTTCATGTTTTTATTTTAAATGTAAATGAATATGTATTCATGTAAAATACTCTGTCTGTGTGTTAGTGTTTGTAAAGAGATGGAGAACCTGTGCCTTGGCATGATTTCATTTTCATTTGTTGTCGTTTCTCTGGTAGTTTATTTTGACAGCTGCCGACGCACCGGCATGAGATGTATAAATATATATTTTAACATATAGTACAACTGTCAGTCGAAACAATTCAATTAAATATGATATATGATATTTACAATCACATTATTATGTCTGTTCAGAATTAAGAGGTTTTTATAACAACTTATTATGCAGTCAATGATTGAATGTATTTCAAAGAAATTAAAGTAAATATAATTATTTAATATTGTAAATGGTTTGGTTGTTAATGATATATTTTTGGACACACTTGAGCAACTAAAGCAATGAGATTCATATGCATGAAATTAAACTAATTTAAATTATTATTTTGTGAAGACCTTACATTAATTTAAGGAAGTGTTTATTCATACGTATAACACAAAATTAAATTTAAGGCCAACAAATATAAAGAATTTTTAAGAATGACTATTATATATTAAAAATAAAAAAAAGGTCACGCATATAAAATTTGGGAATATTTTTTAAATCAAGCTATCTACTGTTTATCTACCTATCAAGTGGGGAGTCGCCACTGGGGACTTTTATATAGTAGTAAATATATATATTTATACAGTCGTCATAAACTGGGCAATTACTCATTGCCAAACAATGACGTACGTATTATTGTGCCTATCTTATCTGATGGCCAATTGATGCCAGTTTAAATATCGATAAAATAATATAGAAAAACATTTTGGTAACACCTACCTCCTTGTAACGCTTGGATAGGCTGCGGCAAATGCGCTTGTAAAAGGGTGCCATTTTAAAATGTTGTTTTTAGATTTAATACAATTTGTTATTACACACAATGGCCGACTTTGTATATCGCTGATAAGTCTTTCGATTTTGGTTCTTGATATGTAATTGGGAACACACAGTTTATAGAGTTTACATGTCTTTGAGCCTTTGAAGAATTGTTTGCCGCGAACACAGAAAATAGCACGATAAATTAAATATGTTTTTGTAGTTAAGTTAGCGGCTTTCCAGTTAAGAACTTTTGTGTTATTTTGCGCAGTGGTTTATAACGTAAATATATTTTTTTATTGATTGTTGCTTGTGTTGTTGCTGATGATGATGATGCTATGCGCCAAGTGTCTCAGCTAGTATAAATTGTGTTGCTCTCGGGCGGATCGTAAACATTTGAATGAGTCGATCTGCGAACGGTGCGAGTCTTTTTATGAGCTGCCACAAGGCAGCAACAACAAAGCAGAGAAAGTGAAATATATGTAGATAGACAAATTCTGAGAGTGCTGCGCGCGCAGCTAGTAGAGGCGGAAATGAGGCGTACAAAGAGAGCACCAGACACAAACACATAGATATGTATTTCTAGTATATGTATATGTATGCATGTATGTATGTATGTGAAAACACTTACTTGCTGGACAACGATTGTGGCACGCGGCTGCTTACAGACGGCAGCTGCCTCCAAGGGATTTGCTGTCACATTAATGGAACCCACACAAACTGACAATGCATCCTCCAATGCCTGGGCATGTGCCTTTGACTTGGATTTGCTTTTAAACGAACGTTTGCGTGTGCCATCTGTGGGACTAAGAGATGCGGAATGCAAAGATTCACTGCCCGGACTATGCATATGCAGCATATGCAAATTGAGCGTCGAGTTCGAGCCATGCTTGGGTGGTATCTGCTCAAATTTGGTGGCAATATCTTCGAATTTGTTCAACTCGGCGTATGATTGATCGCTGGGCGACGATGATGATTTGGCCTGCGGATAGAATGCATCCGATTGTGGCACATATTGCTGATTCTCGCGTATTGTCGTATGTATAACGGAATCGGGTCGAATGCGTTTTGAATTCTTGCGGGATGGTGGATGATCCCGATCGTGATTTAGCTGCTGTTGTTCCTTTTGTGTCAGACGCGAATATTGCTGAAAGATGTCAGCACTGATTTTACGCTCATAGACCGAACGATTCTCTGCCTCATCCGAGTCGCTGCTGGTGCTGGCCGTTGCCGAACTAGGTGCGAAGCATTCCCGCTGTATTCGCTCATAATCGAGAGCCTCCCGATCAAATGGGAACATGGTGCCAGCACTGGCTGCTTCACGCAAACAACGCTCGCTGCTTCCACTCGACGAGCTGGAGGAGTATTTGCGCTGTTGCTGAGCTATGGAAGAGGGTGACAGCTGTTGTTGTTGTTGGTGTTGAGATTGACGCTGTTTCTGATTCTGGCAGCTACCAAAGAAATTGGCATCCTTCATTGTGGGCGGCGCGGAGGAGGTGATCTTGGCTATGGCGCCCGTTGAGGCAGAGGGCGTGGTGCGTTTACGTTCACGCTTGGGACTCGTGCGGCTGCTAGAGGAGGGGGAAACGTTGGGTGAGATGCGGTTACGTGTGGTATTGCTGCCATTTGCATTCATCGCATCGTTGCCACGTTCCCTGGCGCGCAATTTCTTGTTGTTGCGATTAGCAACCGCAATGCGTTGCTCCTCATCCTCCTCACCACCCGCATAGAGAGGAGAGCTACTTGCACGGCGTCCCTGCTGTCCTTGATGTCTCTGCTCTACATGCTGTGCATCCTCCTTGAAGGTAAAGTGACTGCGCTGCTTCTCACTGCTGCGTGCCGACTTGGGTGATTGCGGCGGATCGAATGTGAAGTGCTCACGTCCACGCGTAGGAGGTGGCGCCGTGCTGGGCTGACGTGTTGACGAACGCAGCAGCAACGGTGTTGTGGATGTTGGTTCACCTGCCAATGTCGATAGACACGATTCCTGGCTCTGCTATGCAAATGAGTTAACGAGAAACAAACAATATAAAATTCAACAAAAACAACATGCAATTGCTTTAGACTTACCTCGATGCTGTCTTGAAGATTCATGTCGTGTCGCGTTGGATAGCGTGAACAGCTCGTTAGTTCCAATTCAGTGCCGCCTGCCTCATACTCCGAATCGATTTGTACGGCTGTTAGCAATGGCTCCTCCAGCGAACTGAAAAGCGGCTCACTGGGACCAGAATTGTCCCCTAAGTTCGATACACAAGACAGACAGACAGACATACAGACAGACACAGAAGTAAGCGAAGTGTAAGCCAGTTCAATTAGTTGATTAATTAAAATGGCAATCAATCAATCAATCAATCAATGCACAGTACTCCAAATAACCACCTACCTAAATCGAGAGAATCGTATGTCTCCGATGTATCTGTGTGCGTCACGTTTGTGATGAGTGTGCATGCCGAATCTGTGGATGTGTTGATGGTCGTATCCGGTATCGAGGCAGACGAGGTGCCCATAACAACCAGCTATGCCACAGATAGATATGTTAAATGAAGAGCCAAAGAGAGGTTTTATTTTTTACACAAACAATTCGGTTTGCTTTTGACTATTCTCACCTTGGGGACTCCCATTGGATGCATTGGTGTTGCACCACTAACAGAGTTGTGATAGGCGCTGGTAACAGCATTCAATGGTAGACTGTTGAGTGGTGAGCTACCTGAAGTGGATGCATTAATCTTGTTCTTAATACTGCGTCCACTCTTGAAGTACAGCCGACGCAGTGCCGTCGCCGTTGAGGATCCGGAAGTGCTGAATCCATCGTTATCCGAGCCGCTGGAATTGCTGCCACACGAAAGGATGCCCATGCCGTTTAATTGAGCTGCAGCATGCACCGCTGTTGGCGTCGATGGCTTCGACGTGGATCTGGTCGTAGTAGTAAAAGACTTGGACGTAGTTGTTGTTGGTTTTTGTGTTTGAGAATTTATAGCCTTGGACATAGGTGCAGGAGTTGCAGTTGCAGTTGTTGTGTTGGATTTGGAAGAGTTAGCAGGTCGCGTTATCGACACAGATCTATGATTGGTGAGAGGCGAGGCATTTGAACTGGGCATGGATTGCGTGGATTGCTTGACGCAGCTAGTTGTGGTTGTCTTCTCGTTCGAGTGTTGACCGAGTGCTAGGGCCATCATCGCCGCTGATCGAGTGCTTATATAGCAGGTGGGCAACGGTTTGCATTTGCTGTTGTTGTTGTTGCTGCTATGGTGGTGTTGGCTAGTTGTGCTATTGCCCTGTGCTGCATGTGTAAGGGATATTGTCATGGCTACATGGTGAATAGAATGTGAAGAAAATTGTTAATAATAGCTTAAAGCTGTACCGTGTGAGTAAAGGGATTAAAGTGTTTGTTGCACACTTAAACCTTAAGCTAAACTTAAAGTTTGAATCTAAGAACGTTTACTATTTGATTAAGTGGCAAGTGCACATTGTCAGGACATTTAGCCAGTCGATAAGTTGGGTAAACCAGGCTGTCAAAATCAACCACATAAAATCAATAAACTGTAGCGTAACACAAACCTTAAACACTCATACAAACTCACATGACTCATAAGCTACTAAGAACACGGGGAATGCTATTATACTATCCATTCTCCCTTTCATTATATCTTAGGTACTTTACCGTTACGCGAACGGAAATGCCGCCGCGCTGAATTCATTTTTACCTGTGCAACTCGGCACGTAAACAGAATCGTGATTCTAGCGAAAACAAAACAATCTATTAGAGATTAGAGAGAGATTATTAGAGAATGAGCAAATTGAGAAGATAATAATACAATCAAATTCAACAAATTATTGAGTGGCATAGTGTTTTTCTTGTTTTTTGTTGCTTGTTAGTTTCAATAAGCAACACAATTCGCAAAATTGCTGCAAATAATAACAGACGGAACTAGAACATAAATACCAAGCGCTCATCGCCTAACCAGAAAAAAAGGAGTCAAAAGACTTTGACCTAAAAACGAATACAAAATCAACAACAAAACATAGCAACATGTCGAATATTCTTATATGTCGCGCCCCCCCGTTGCGAAAATGCATTACAAGTAACAACTGTGGTTGTTGTTGTTGTTGGTGTGGCATGATTCCAGCTTTATTTACACAAATGTCACTGAAAGTGTGTCAACTTGGTATTGTGGAATGGGAAAATGCCAAAAACATGTGCCAGCGAGACGAGTCTTCTGGGAATTGAACATAAACATATACACTATATACACACGTATACACTACTTTAATAATTTGTATAACAAAAACTTCAGGTACAGTAAATATTTAAGCTATTTTACCTTGACCACGACTCCGGGATATTGGAGAGTTGCCCGTTGGGTTTATTGTTACTCCAGCTCCAGCTCCTACTGCTGCTGCTCCTGCCGCTGAGGGTGCAGCTGTTATAGGTGTATTTGTTGTAGGCGTGGCATTTGGCGTTGGGCTACTCTCGCGAAAAATGGGTGAGCCGGGAACATAACGCTCAGGCTGCAAATGTTTATAGATATAAAGATGCAATAGTTAATAATTATTATTGACAAACAAGAAGCATATTCAAAGATAAAACTGATGGTAAGATATGGCAATGTCTATAGAGAAAAGAGTTTCAACTCTGACTGGTTATTTGTCAGGCCGAATTGATAAGATATGATAAGAAGAGACAACTTCAATTGATATGCCATTAGTATAAGAGGCAAACAGCACTAGGACATCAACCCCTTTGCTATTCTCATGTCATTTTCAGTCGTATTTTCGAGCCAAAGACGATACTATTACCAGCTGTCAATCGAAATCAACAAGTTTGCATCAAAACCAAAAGCTTGAGATGCTAAAGGCCTCACTGCTTTTGGCATTTTATGTCACATTTCTAAGGACTGCCACTCAAACAAATGGTTTGTGCGTGTAAATATATATATAATATATACTTATATATGATAAATGTATGATAATTTAAGAATATTCAATTTCCACTTAACAATATTAGCTGTTTTTTATTTCAAAACTTGTCCTCTAAAAATTTATGACAGACAACAAAAAAAAAAAAAAAAAAATAATCAGGTAGCATAGGAAACGTTTTTGTATTTTTTTGGCAAGCTCATGGGCTAATTAGAACATGAGACCTCCACGCGATTCCAAGAACTTTGCTCTGCGTACGTATTTCAAATATACTTGATGTGCATATAGAATAAACATAAATTGTAAGTCTTTGAATATATGTTCATACATACATACGTACATATATGCAGTTCGCTCTTAAATGTCATATAGTATATAATAATAACCAATCTCTTGCTCAGCTGTCGACGCCACTCTCCTGTGACCGCATTTAATTTATTGATTGCTACACAAAAGATAATACAAATCATTTCTCAAAAAAATCACCTCATAACGCTATATTTTTAGATCACGTGTAACAGTGGAACGGTATCTAAGTATATTACAATTGATAGTATTTGTTATATGGAATATTTCTTTAAGTTTTGTCTTTAAAACATCGTTCATTGGACTTAAAATCTTAACTCTGGGCCTATTTCTTGATTGAAAGTACAAAACTGGCAGATCATTTTACAATCTCATGTTAATTTTTATTATCAAAAATATTTTGTGATACATTTTTGGTATAGATATATGCTGGGACAGCTTTCTGTTTTGAAGTAAAAGAGGAAGTCACTTTATATAATTGATAAGTGAGTTAATTGTAAGATGATTTGTAGCATGTCAACGCCACTGTGCTTGGTGTTAATGTTGATGTTTTGCGGGTAGCTACCAATTCGCACGAATTAATGACGAGTGTATAATGTCTGATTCGCAAATACGGCGAATTGAAGCGTGCCAGTGCCAATAGATTGGGCATTTTATGCAGAATCGCAGTTCATATGTGTATAAAGAATAATCGGAAATTATGACCGCTCATTTCTATATACAGATTTTTATGACGAAATTGTGATTCTCTTAAAAGCCAATTAAAAGATCACAGCACATTATTCTGTTTGCATCGAGGCGGTGGAAAAGCAGGCGTTGATGGAGGGAGGCAATTCGATCAGTTTTGACAGCTGGTAGACTATCGGTTCTTGTAAATGAACAGAGTCACTTGGAGATCTGAAATCGAGCAAAAATATCGCTTGTCGACTAATTTACTATGAGGCCCTTTAAAATCTGCAAAGTATTTTCCCTTTAGATCTTTTCTTTCACTTGTGCTTATAAGTTTTATTTAAAGATTGGACTGCAAATTCAATAGGCGAATAGTTCGAAAAGGGCATTCAAATTTTTGTTCCCATTCTCATTTCTGACTATATATACATATATTTATATACATGTTTTTTTTTATTGACGCACCAAGTCTCGTGTCATGAAATCAGTTTTTTAACAAAAATTTTCTAGCCAACATTTGGGTGTGCCTGTTGCTATTCTTGTTACAACGGCGCTGTTGTTGTTGTTGATGTCTATTGACGTCATTGTTATTACACAAAAAATAAACGCATATAGAATACAGATAGATACATGTCGAGGACGCTGTCGTGCCACTTGGCAAATAGACGCAAAGTCTGTTGCCAAAATTCTCACTTTAATGCAATTAATTTGAATAAAAACAACAAAATCGAGTGATTTCTGTGTTTTGTTGCTGTGTTGCCTTAGCTATAAATAAAATCTAAGAAAAGCACAATATCATCATCATCGTCATCATTATCATCACGATCATTGCGTTGTCATCATTCTGGTTTTATCATGTACATAATGAAATGTATCAACGGCGACCGAAAGCGAGAGGCAACGTCATGACCTCGTTCAATATTTTTTGAGATGCGTACGTGTATTTTGGGATGTAGTTTTATGTGTACACTGAGTTGCATGCTTGCATGTTTTTATATAGTTTTATTTATGGATTTTTCTTTTTATATATTTTGGACTTGCAGCGCTCGAATGCTATGTGTGCAGCTACTTGTTTGGCCAGAGTGATGCCACCTGCCTGGCAAATGCGAGTGCTGTACGCGCTCTCAATTGCCCAAAAAAGTTTTGCCTCACTGTGCGGCAAGAAGCGATTGTGAGTATTTATACTAGTACAATGCAACAAAGTAGCAAACATATTATTATCCTGTCGAAAACTAGATTCAGCTTAACTACTTAACGAGCCGCAGCTGGCTGATTGCCTTGCAACATAGTGGCAACTGCCACTTGGTTTAGTGGGGCAACATTGTAGCTTAAAACATTCGTTTTTGCACAACAAATTAGCCAGACTCACGTATACAGTTCGGAGCCATAAAAACCAACTCTTGAGTACACCCACACACACACACACGCAAACACACACACCCTCTCATAAAGAAAGTAATTGAATATATTATGGGCAATGGACACATGTGGCGCATGAGTTATGTGCATGTGGCAAAAAGTCATATCCTTTTAAGCGCTTTATTTTAAATTATATTTTCTGTAAACTTTTTTTGTCACTCTCCCTAAGTTTAACATGATCTTTGAGTCGAAGGATAAAACGAGAGTTTATTAACTAAGTTATAAAGCAAAAAGTAGTTGAGTAAAGAGAGAAGGGTGCAAAAATAAGCAAAAGTCTTAAGTAGTTAAGCACTTGACAGAACAGTAGTGTATTTTAATGCCTTAAAATATTAAAAAGATCAAAGGTTGTACATAATATTTTTCAATAGCTTTACTATACTTTTAATCAATTTTAATCATATTTGTAATCAGTACTGCAATAAACATAAGATTTTATAGACAATTTCAAATTTCAATACAACTCTTTAGCATCTCTTCAGAATATTTTGAATGACAAATTTATGCAGTAATTTCCATGGAAATGCGAAGAGAGAGCAGCTCCTGCACGAATTGCTATACAAATGGTTAAGTCAAGCACCCGACATTCAAACAACTGACGCTGATGAAGTGCTTTGGATGTGATAGCTGGCACAAAAATCACGTACATTTCTACAGTTCAGTGCTAAAGGGGCCTATGTATGTACATACATAATATATCGATTGTGTTTACGCTTTAATTTAAAATAGAAAAGGACAATTTGAGGTTTTTATTGTTGACGTTGGAGCTTTTGCGATTTAATTTTAAAAGCCGCACAGCCACAGCAAATCAAACAAGAGTCTTCTCCGAAATGGTTGATGATGTTGGGAGTGCACAAAAAAGCCCATTACCATAATTTAATGAAAAGCCAAAAAGGCGTATAAAAGCCACAAAAGCCGCTTGAATCTGAACGACCAACACACGCATATGCTTACCCTTCTGCACCTACTTGCAAGGCTTCAACTTTGTCTGCTATCTGCTATCGTCACAGTTTAAGATTTTATTTTTTATTTACATACACATACACACATATACATACACACATACAACGAGTGGGATAAACATTTGCAAGCGCTTCATTAGCTGGGAAGCCATGAACTCTTTGTTATTGAATTTGCCGGATCAAAGAAGCCCTGAGCCCAAGCTAAATCAACTTAAAGTTACTTAAACGCCAGGCTGTAGAGAAAGCAGCAACAGCATCTGCTGTCTTTCAGACTATAAATGTGCCATTGATGCTCTGCCATATGGCAATTAAAACTTTTTTTTGCACTCGGCCTGGTCTACTGAATGAAGGAAAGTCAACTAAGCCTGCAGCCTATGAAACAAACAGAACTCAGCTTTTTCGCAAATAATAGCTCTGTAATTGTATACATTTACGAAAATATAGCTTCATTAATGTTAATTTAATGCGATTACAAAGAGTTGTGATTTTAAGGCAAGCAAAGAGAAATTTTAAATACTATAAAGAATAAGTTAAATTGAAGCCTTGTTCTAAGTTTTTTTTTTTAAGGTATTCAATCAGAAGTTTAAGCAAATGCAAATACGCACAAATCGAAACAAACTTTTTCGAATGTAAAAACCGAAAATTTTGTTGAAGTAACTTTTTTCTTATGTTCCTATATCCTTTATTGTTCACATGTCGCCGCCAGCACAATGGAAACAAAGTCATTTCCTTTTTACGTGACTGCCAGGATAAGCCGAGTGTGAGTATTGAGTATTGAGAATTAAGTATGGGTGTAGAGAAAGGATGAGAGTTAGAGTGTGTGTGAGAGCAACTGCGTTACAGATTGTGACCGCAGCGATATTAACATGATACACACTTTTGGCAGATACTGAACGGAGTTAAGACAGATAACTCGTTCCGCACCTACTATCACGCCTGCCAACAAAATCTGTGCAACGGAAACAACGGACGCGTCTACAACTCTAGTGGTAGTGGCAGCGGTGGAACTGGAGCTGGAACTGGTGGCAATCACAATGCCATTATACCAGGCACAAATTGTTGCCTTAGAGCTAGACCAGGCATCATTTGGCTGTTGTGGCTGCTGCTGCTGCTCGGTAACTGTAATTAGCATAAAATGGATATGATACTAAAATGTCTAAGAGAAAAAGGCAGATAACAATGCTAATGTCTGCACAGAGACAAAATAAAATGACGCCTGCAGGCTATTTGAACGCATTTAGCAACGTGTCTGGATAATTGTGATGGTGTCATGGCAAATGAGACGCGTAAGGAGGAAGCAATGCAAAGCATTCGACAGCTATTGAGGTCATTGGGGTTCAACCTCGTAAAACTAAACATCCGTTAAGTACTAGTAGTTTTTTTTTCTTTTTTTTTGTCGTACTTTAACAAAATGTATTAAAAACTCACATCTTAAAGCAATTGATGTTCCACTTGGCCATGAGTTATACCACTAAATCCTTCCTTATGTACCTTTTAATTGACTGAGCTTGTAAAACGAAGCTATGTGAGTTTCTTGTGGTTTTTGCCGCTAACGTTGATAATTTATGTTAACAATTTATTTAACTGTTAGTTATATTCATATTCTTTGTATTCTGTTGTCGTTTTGCTCTTGTTAAGGATTCCTCCATTATGAGAAAAAAGAAAATATGATACTGTACTTGAGACAACTATAAATAAAATAAAAGCGACACAACAAATAATTTGGTTTCTCCTTGAACAGTTTTTTATAAAATAGCACATTTTTAAAATTCGAAAATGTAATAAATTTAAAAGACTATGCAAATGTCTACTGTTTTTATAATATGATAATTGTAATTATCAGAGCCTTGTTTACGCCCTTAAATTTCAGTGAAAATTTTTAAATGTTATTCAAATGCCTACTGTTTTGTTACACTGTCATTTCTTTTGTCGTACTTTAACAAAAGGTATTAAAAACTCACATCTTAAAGCAATTGCTGTTTCAAAATTGGGCGTATATACACTTGTCCATGAGTTATACCACTATGCAGTGAATTGCGCGACATTCCTTAATACAACTCGGAGCAAATCCTTCCTTTTGTACCTTTTAATTGAGTGAGCGAGTTTATCGAAGCTATGTGAGTTTCTAGTGGTATTTTCCGCTTACGTTGGTAATTTACGTTAACAATTTATTTAATTGTTAGTTATATTCATATTCTTGGTATTCTGTTGTCGTTTTGCTCTTGTTAAGGATTCCTCCATTATGATTAAAAAGAAAATATGATGCTGTACTTGAGACAACTATAAATAAAATACAAGCGACACAACAAATAATTTGACTTTTCCTTGAACAGTTTTTCATAAAATAGCACATTTTTAAAATTCGAAAATGTAATAAATTTAAAAGACTATGCAAATGTCTACTGTTTTTATAATATGATAATTGTAATTATTAGAGCCTTGTTTACGCCCTTAAATTTCAGTGAAAATTTTTAAATGTTATTCAAATGCCTACTGTTTTGTTACACTGTCATTTCTTTTGTCGTACTTTAACAAAAGGTATTAAAAACTCACATCTTAAAGCAATTGCTGTTTCAAAATTGGGCGTATATACACTTGTCCATGAGTTATACCACTATGCAGTGAATTGCGCGACATCCCTTAATACAACTCGGAGCAAATCCTTCCTTTTGTACCTTTTAATTGAGTGAGCGAGTTAATCTAGTTAAGCTATGTGAGTTTCTAGTGGTATTTTCCGCTTACGTTGGTAATTGACGTTAACAATTTATTAAATTGTTAGTTATACAGAGTTATATTCAATTTCTTGGTATTCTGTTGTCGTTTTACTATTGTTAAAGATTCCTCCATTAAATTTATGCCAACAACAAGTAAAATAATAGCGGCACAACAAATAATTTGGTTTTTATTTGATAACATCTTCCTGAAATAGCACATATTTAAAATTCGAAAATGTAATAACAATTTTAAAGGACTATGCAAATGTCTACTTCTTTTTATATGATAATTCTAACTATCAGAGCCTTGTTTACGCCTTTAAATTTCATTAAAATTTTTTTTTACGTTTATTCAAACCAACGATTTTATTACACTGTCATTCGGGGCATAGAAACCCAACTTAAATTCGATAAGATGCTTGCAAAAACTTGAATTTTTAGCTCAAAAGCTAAGGCCTCCACCGCTTTCAAAGCGAGATCTCATGTTCAGCTCCCGTCACGGTAATTTATTTTATTGTTGGCTAATTATAAGCATATTCTTGGGGTTCTGTTGGTTTCGGCCTTCTAGATTTCTTCTGTGCTTCTGTTTCAAGTCCAAACCAATTGAACTTATAGGCTAAAGGGACTAGTATTATTAGTAGTACAACTATAGGCACCACGATACACCATATTTTTTTTTTTCTTGTACAATTTTGGCAAAGGCCGCATAGCATATTGCAAAAGATATATGCAAACAAATATTAACAAAAAATTTTAAATAATTTTGTCAAACGCCGACTAGAAATATTAATAGTTCAAATGCTTACTGCGTTTTTTTACACTGAGCAAAATTTTACGAGCCAACAAAACTTAGGATCAATCATTTATTTTAATAGTGTTTCCCAAAATTTGCTGTCTCCAAGCATTTTGAGTACAAAATCTTTAGAAGTGCATCACTTACTCAGAAAGAAGAGAGCTTTACTTAAATAAAAAACGAATTGACTTTAACCAATTATTTGAAAAATTGTACATTCTTAATGTAAAATTCATTCTTGAATTTATTTTGTTGTTGGTTAATTATAAGCAAAATCCTGGGGATCTGTTGGTTCCACCGATTCCGTTTCGTTTTAATCTGTTTCTTTTAATCGTCTTTTAATCCAAACCAATTTAAACAATAGGCTAGAGTGGTATATAAAGCTATAGCTGTTAATATAATGACAGTCACCAAGATACAATAGCATTTTTTTCTTTTTGAACAATTTAGGTCGTCGCGGTACATATTGCAAAAAACATAAAAAAAATATAAACTTAAATTTTTACAAAAGTTTTAAAAAAAATTGTGAAACGCCAACTACAAATATTAATAGTTAAATGCCAACTATTTTTTTACTCTGTGCAAAATTTTATCTTAAATTTAGGATTTCATTATTTATCATTTATTTTATTAATGTTCCCCAAAATTTTCTTTTCTCTAGGCATATTGAGTACAAAACCTTTTGAAATGCATCACTTACACAGAAAGAAAAAAGTCGTACTTGAATAAAAAACCAATAGACTTTAACCAATTAATTGCAAAAAATTTAAATTCTTGATTTAAAACTCATTCTTGATTTAAGTATGGAATACCAAATATTAACTTAAAACACGAAAATTGAGAACAAAGATCCTTAATATTAGCACTGATATTGATGTTGTGTACAAAATTAGCTTGAACTAAGATCATATGAACTTGATGTCGGTTGTAGGCGAACTTTTAAATCTTTAGCAAATCCGCTCTAAGTGAGAAATCAAGAAATAATAAATTCAATCAAGCTATTTATAACGCCGACTTCCTACTTTATTCATGTACATTTAATGGAGGGTGCGACGACACTTAAATGTTAAATTCTTAAACAAATCAAAGCTTGCAAGCAAAATGCGTGTATGTAAGTAAATGTAAGTTGGCTTAACGCATTAAAGTTTTCATTAGCAACAACAACAATATTGTAGCACGCTTGTCAGTTGCCGTTGTCGCTGACATTTGATGTTGGTTGTTATTTTGCTTTTGGTTCTTGGCTTGTTTATGCTGTGTATGCTTGTTCCCTTGACATGCTTTTGGCGCTTTGGAAAAACACGAAAAATGTTTGCATGGCAAACAAATCGCTGTCACCCCATCGCTTTTTTACATTTCTCCACGCCCCGCACGTCATTCGCGCAAAACGGTGACAACAACAGCAAATCTCGCGGCACGCCCCATTCCTGTTTATACTCTGATGCTATCATAGGTTAAGAGTAGGTTTGAGACGAAAAACTTCTATGCCCGCTAGCTTGGACTCGGAAATCGATAACAAGTCGAGACAGCTCCAGTTGCAAATCGATATAGCTCAAATTTATCGAGCCGACACCAAATTTGGTAAATACCTGTTACCCCCTCTTTGCAAACAAACAATATACCACATAATTATATACTAATACCAGAGTATTCTGCAGTCTGTTGCGCCCTATTGCTGCGTTTTCACTTGTTTGAAATTTGGTTTGGGTCAGACAGCAGCTCCCATTTGTGACTTGCTCGGTGACGAGCAACATTTTTGATTTTCAACCAAAAAAAACTTGGCATAGTCGCACATTTATTAATTTGATGATCCATATGCAAAAATGTAACTAGCTTTCTTGGAAAATAAATAAAAACTAAATATTTATATACGCAAAATCATATTTACTCTTAAGCTGCTTACATAAATTACCAAAAAAACCTATTCAATCACTATTTTATTGCATATTTGACAAGTATAAAATCTATTAGTATTTATTTCTTATTAATTTCCCAGACAACGTGAATATTAATAGCCCATAGCTGAAAAGTAATTGTTGCTCTTATTTAAATTTTTTTATTTTTTGTGTCCTCTTTTGAGTGCACCTCACCTCAATATAAGCACATCTCAAAAGTGTACACAACCCAAAGAATCGACATTAATTTATATTAATTGGCAGATTATTGGGAACAGAAACATAAAGGCTTGCAAGTGCAAGTGCTTGTGAAAAGTCGATTTAATATCATTGAGGGAGAACCCGAACTCAATCGACGAAAATATTCTACATCAGTTATTTTTATGTAAACATCAATATTTCAAGAACAACATTGAAATACTTTAACTCGCGTGAATTGTCAAAGGAACACATATCTGAGGCGGCTCCATCCTGGGTATTACTTATCACGTTGATTAAATAAATCTTTAACTTAACCAATTTGTTTTTGAAGCGCCTACGTACTACTTCAAAGCTATGTCAGGTTGTGATGAGTTCACAATTTGTAGAACAAACGGACTACAGTCCCCGTCCGCTTAGCAATAACAATGCATTGATCAACACGTCAGTGATTGCCTTTAGCAACTACATCAATAAAACCGAGCTGCCTGCTATTGATAGCAGTTATGCTTCATATGGTGGACAGCAGACCATACATAGCCTCTGGCTGGGGTTTGACCACTCTCGTGTACTTTGCCATGCAAAAACTTTGAGATAATATCTGTTGATGACAGCCAAGAGTTCTATCCCAATAAGAAATCTACTTGCAGCTACGATTCTCGTGTCTCATCGCTGCTAGTTAGCAACTGCCAACTGATTGGTGTCCCTTTGGTCACCTCTATCTATGGCTGCGAGTGCAGAGATCCATCTTGTTTTGTACGTGTCATCAGGTACTTGAACTGGATCAGGAATAGAACTGGATGAACGGATATTTTTCATCTCATCTGAACTGTTGAGAATTATATACCCTTTACACCTTCCATGACTGAAAGAATATTACATTAATATACACAAACAAAAGTGGGCCAGCGATTGTTTCACTTAATATTGCCTCTTATTTTTTTGTGCGTAGACCAGCACTCTCCATCTTTCTTTACGAAGGTGCACGCTTTTCTGGCAAGTCAGATGCGAATATTGCTGTTTCAACTTGAAAGGTGATTTTTTGTGTGTGAATAATGTGCCATATTATAAGTTTACTTCGCTTGTCTTTAATTACGGTGGCTACACAGATGTAAATGGCTGCGACTGACAGTTTTGCATGCCACAATATAACAAACCAACGTCAATAAGAGGGAGAGGGGAGGAGCATTCAATGGATGCGTCGACGTTATTTCCATTATATCCCGTTTAGTTGTCATTGCAAGCACTAAACCCAGCTATTGACGACCTCAATTTGTGGTCCTTGTGGTTGTGTTGGGTGGTTTTTCCTGAGAATCAAATAGCAGACACAGACAATAATAGTTGGCTCCGTTTAATGCCCAATTGGCATTACAATGGCTGCTCCCAACAATGAAATTGGCTGCTTGCACAGTGCATTGAACTTCTGCCTGTTCAAAGCTCAATGGACATTCCTCAACGTCTCATTCGACTGAAGTCGTCAGCCCCCCCGCCTTCCCTCTCTCACACTTACTATCTCACCCTCATTTGATGTGTGTCCCTTGTGGTTGCTCGAAGCACAAAGCGTCCATTCTACCGGAAACTAAGTTTGTGAGCTACTTTGTTTGGGAATTTAGTGGCATATTATCAGCTGCTTAAGCTTCTACTATTTCTATTATAGAAAGTCATACTCATTATCATTGCACACACCTTGTCTGTTTCTCATGTGTCCACCTTTCCCCCTCATCTGTCCCAATAGCGCTAAAAATAAATGCAATTTATTGCTGCCCATTTGCCAAAAGAAAAAAAAAAATCAACCAAGAAACAACGCCAAAAATAAAAAGAGGAAAAGTCAAATAAAGAGGAAAGACAATTCGCAAATTGCACAATCGCAAATGCATATGTTATAAATTTTAAGAAAAATATAATATAACAAGAAGTAAGAACGAAACAATTATAGACATAAAAAAAAAATATTAAAAATTGAGCATGTCAGCGACAACAACAAAAGATAAAAGCCCAGTGAACGAAGGCGGAACATTGCGGCTGAAAGTCGCGAGATTTATGCCTTTCACACAGCATGAAACAGAGAACAGACCTTTCCCCATACACGCCCCCACCCTCAATCCATAAGAAAGAACTGGAGCGGTGGGTGTGAGCGTTGGACACAGGAGGCACGACTAAAGTGAAAGCTCCATAGATAAATTTAAGTTAAGGTAACGAATACTTAGTTCGATCCTTGAAACCACAATGGTTAGAAGATGCTTTCAATATTTGTTTACTTTTAGAACACTGCTGTGAAGTCTGAAGGCTTCGTTAAAATTAATTGCTTAATCTATTTTTAAACACATTTATTGCTTTGGGCCTTTGTAAGACAAATAGACATCTTACAATTAGTTGTGTCAAAAACTTTCCAAAAAGTCTTCGATTTCGTTATATAAATACATTATATACATGTGCTCCACTCTATTTTCTGTTAGTGTATTTTATATTGATGAATGTATTTAGCCTATATTTATGGAACTACAAAAAATAATAATCAAAGTAGCAACGGATACGTCACTTCAAATGTTTGCCGCCTAAATTAAGCGTAAATTTCGTTTGACTAACAGTGGCAGTGCGCCAGCACCCATCAAATGCGAAAGATCTATACCAACCCATACACCGCCCCCTTCTTAAGATTTGAGCACACCTTTGGCAGTCACAGAGGAGCCGTAAGGGGCACACAACTAAACTAACGTAATGGGCCAGCCACTGTGGAAATTTGGCAAGGCGCTGAGAGTTGATGACGTCAAACATGGTATGATAGAACAGCCAAATTTTTGGCACGCCGAATACAAGATACTCTAGCCGAAGAAAGACCATCCAGTCCCAAGTAGAACACTCACAAATTGTTTTTACTGTCGCTATTAATTCGGTGATTAAAAGTTAATGACTTTGTTAAATATTTTTTAAAACTTGACGGTACTTTTTGTAATAGAGTATACAAATATCAGCTAATGTTTCACACTCTTGCGTTATTTTAGTAATCTGGTCACGAATCAACCCCATCCCTAGCCACAACGCCATTGCCATCAACGTTTCGGGCACCAGACGCTTAAGTAGACACCGTCCGTTGGTCTTCGTCTACGTTCGATAGCGTTCGTTGGGCACTTCCAGGAAATCCCAATGATTCATTTGACAAACCGACAAGCCTCAATGTTTTGGGGGATTTGTTCGGCACGCCCGTTGCGATGTGCTGTATAAACAAAAGTCACTCAAGTTTCATGGGCTTTACGGGATTTATGATCTTCCAAAAAAAACCAAAATTGAAAGATTGACAATGGGAACGACGACTGAAAATGTCTGGAATGCCGCAAATGTCGATGAAAATTAAGATGTGGTTTGTTGTTTTTTGTAGACACATGTCATCAGGTGCTAAGTTAAATGAGAACAGAATCGTTTCAAAATAGGACTTGTGATGAATTGTTGAACGGATACTTAATTCTTCATTTAATGTTATTTAATGAGCATACAAACTTATATTGCGGATATGAGTTTGAGTTAAATGCATTAATTGCCAACAAAGATCCCTCGAATGAATGGCTACCCTAAATTATTATTTTCATACATATACAGACAGCATTCATACTTATACTTATGTATGTATGCATATACTTAATGCTGATGATGTTGACAATCAATTAATTTTACATATGCCCACAACAAAAGCAAGTGTCGCTCTGTGTAAATTGCTTTTAAATGGAAATTGCATTCAAATTAATATAAAGCAATACCTGTACGTATGTATTTATTTAAAAAATAAGAATGCTGAAAAGTAGCCCAAGCCATTTTAATTTCAATTATGCCATAAGTTCTCCATCCAACTAAGTGGCGCCACTCTCTCTCCATGTTAATCTCTCTGACGTCAGCATTGGACCGACGCATGTCTTTGCCATGTCCTATGAATGGCAATTTTATTAAATCCCATTTACATATACTTATTATAGCATCTTCAGTCTTAGCATCTTCAGTCTCTCAGTTTCTCAGTTGCTCAGTTGCTCATTGAAGCAATGCTGCAGTGCACAGTTCATTGACATGGATACAAATTTGTTGTCGCCACAAAAATAGTTTTACAGTTTTTCTATTAATTGCGTTGATATGAAAAATTTTAGCCAAAGAATATATTTCGTTGGCTTATTAGAGGAAAATTTGTTGTAATTAGAATGTCAGGACTTGGAATTTTAATGATTGGTGTGACATAATAGTTAAATTCATTAAAAGGCTTTTAAAACTTTAACTATTTTGCTTTTGCTGATAATTGAATTATTTATGTTTTATGCATGTTCACATTTGCAGTACATAACCTTTAACAAGTTGGTTCATATATCCTGAGAAACACAACAATAGCAACATAAAAACAATGGCAATTTATGCTTTTTATGGCACACTCACAAATGCACAGCTTTTGCACGTGGCACTGCTGTGTGTTATGTATATTGGCTTACTCTGGTCGTGGTAACTGTTGCCTGTTGCAGTCTAGTTAATTAAAAACAGCGCAGAATTGTGGCAAAACAACAATGCCCAACGTGCAAACAATGTGACATGGCCTCCTATTGCATCTACCATCCACTTTGGTCTTTTTAATTAAAACTAAAAACGACGAACCAAAAACTTATTGACAATGCATAGAAAAAGGCTAACAAATAATTTATATTTGTAAAAATAATTGTGTATATTAAAAAATAATACATATGCGTTTGTCTTTAAGTGTGTGTGTGTGTGTCACAAAAAAAGAAGGTTATCCAATTTGTTGCGACTAAAATGAAAAACTTTGCTTCTTTACAAATGAATTTCCGTGTTTCACTGACTATACAACGCCACATCTCAACGTTTCCCACTCTCGCTTTTTGAAATCAAAAACATATTCATATATGCAAGCAGAACATGCTGCAAACAATATTTTTGGATACTCAAATCTGAGTCAATGCAACGCGTGGGCGTCGTGGTAACAAGTTAAATATGCAAATGCATAACTAAAAATAAATGTTTGCATGAATACATAGTTTCTATACTTGTTGACAAACTAAAATGAAATCGAAAAATGTTTTCGCCAAAAATAAATGAATTTTGATTGGTCAGTTTTTGGCGTAGGCCAATGGCCAAACATTGCAAAAAGTCAATGTGCTCATTAGCCTAGCGAAAAAATCATTTATCAACGGCAATAGAAATCTGTCAGCTCCGCAGTTGGATAAACAATTGCAGTTGGTCAATTGTCACACCGTTTGTACTGTACTATATACATGACAAAATATAAGGTCATGGGCGTACTAACCTCATAGTTAAGCAAAACAACTTGAAGGATTTATCGTAATGAAGTGTCTGTCTTTGGCTAATTGACATCGGTACATTGCCACTTGTCACGGAAGTCTTCGTCAACCAACCATTAATATTGCCAATTGAAGCAATTTGTCAGTTTTGGCAGCCAAACTGAGGATGAGACTATGGCCATTGGGAAGGACATATAGTGACCGAGTCAAATCAACCCGAAATACATATAGACAAATGTTGGTGTATGTATCTTTGCAACTTTGTTCAAGGTTACTGCTCTAGAACAATATAGCATTATAATAAAACACATTATGAAAACGAAGCCTTGCCGTCAAATTAATTACGTTTGCAGCTCACCTTTGTTTCGCTTAAGGCTTTTACTTAATGGTGGCCAACGTCGTTGGTCAATGCTGAATTCAGTAAATGGATTTTATTTTGTCTTATGCTGCGTACAAATTTATGTAACACACTTTCTTTATTTCTAAGTACCGCCTAAGAGTATGCAATGCACTTACTCTGTATTATGACACAAGCTCTTTCGATCGAAGTGCGCTTTTTAACACTACAGTCAACAAATCTTCGCATTAAGCAGAGTTCTTGGAAGCATAAAGTAAACAAAACCCTTCTTTCAACACAGTTGTGTACAGCACTTGTTTGTTTCTCTAGTTAACTTCAGAGTAAATATAATTTGTATTCGCAGAAATACACCGAATGAAATGGCTTCTGCAAACAACGTGGGGTGCGGCGCACAACTCGATCCAAGCGATAAGACCAAGCAGCTAATGAAACTCATTCGTCCTTCAAAAAAAAAGGAATTGGGTATTTTTAATGCAATGGTTTTGTTGACGCGTGCCCTGATGAATGAGTATGACTTGCGACGGCGTTTTGTGGACACAAACATCAATTTATCGCCTGTATGTTCTATGGCTTCAAAATGTTTGTACATTTTCTAATATCTCACTATTTTAAGTCTGCAATGACCTGTCTTTGGAACAATTGTTTTGTACCTTTAATGCCTGTAATGTTCTACAAATCGTCATACAGCTGCCCCCAGTTTTGAACCGAGCTATACGACAATGATGGGTTTTGCATTATTCAGGCTGCCAATGTCAGCAGTGGCTTTTAATTTAACTTTCACTTAACTCAAATTTATTGCTTCGGTAAGTTTACACTTTAATATCAGTTTGCATTTGCCTTTCTAATGTTGATTATATTTTCCTTTGAAGTCGAAATGAAAAGCGCATTTTCGCCAGTATTCATTTTTCACATTGTGATAATCCCACCCAGTTTTTTTTTGTGTTGAAAAGCATATTAAACATTCGAGAAAGACAAATTCAAGAAAACTATAACAGGACATCCTAATCATAATAGATGTATACGTGATGCGTATGCGTATTACACTTGATAAGTATCTTGTTTTCTGACGTTATGGAACGCACGTTATTACTATCCCTATTGGCTAGTTCCTAAAAATGCTGGGAAATTTAAAAATCGAAGAGACAGCATTTAACTAGAATGTGGATAAGATATAAACGATAATTATAGTTTAGCGTTGGATAAGATTAAGGTTTCTGTAGTTTACACAGTTTACACAGTTTATCAAAAAATTATGCTTTGTTATATTTTACGCTGTGAAACAAGATTGAGAAAGCTACAATGTGTTGTAATACAAAGGAGGCAAAACAACAAAAAACCATACAATCCGGACGGTTTATGTGTATTTCATATCAAGCTGTAAAGCTTTTCATGCATGCAACAGACAAACTTTTTGTGCAAATATGTATATTGAAATCTCGCCCGTTAAGCTTTGTTTTGGGGATCTTCTATACATTTTTTGAGATTCATATTAGTCTAAATTTTCCGTTATAAAGCATTGACAGCATCAGAATGTTGCGATAACTTTTAAAAGAGTTGCAATTATCTGTTGTGCTGTCGATAAATGAAAGCATTTGGAGTAATCATACTTGCCACCTGGAAACAAGTAGATAAGAAGAACAACCATGTGTGAAAAATATATCGAATATTGATAAATACCAGATTTAGTACATTTGCCTCACAATTGGCAGCATTCAATTGACATTCATTGACATAAGCACTGTGCGTTTTTCAACACTCTTTTTGAGAAGGCTGCACTTTAAAATCAGTAGGCGACGGCCAGCTAAGTGACAAGGCAACTAGCCTACAGGGCAGCAACTCATTCTTTCACAAATTGTCGCAGTGAGCAGAGCTCTTGGAAGTAAAAAATAAAAAAAAAGTAAAAATTAAATTCCTCTCTCCGAGTTGTTGTGTCGAGCAATCGTTGGTTTTTTTCGCGTTCATCTCCGTTACTTAAGCAGCGTAACTGTAATGTTTAGTCACAAGAATACACAGCAAAAACCAGAAATGGTTCCAGTTACCAAGTTAAACACCAAGGAGGTGCAGTGCCAACTCGATACTAGCGAGGACACCAAGGAGCAGCCCAAGCTCATTCTTACCCCGAAGAGCAGTTGCGTTGGTATTTTCAATGCGGAGGACTTGTTGTCTCGCGCTCAGCGCAACGACAAGATCAACAACATCTTGCGTTCGCCCAACAAGATTCCAAAGGGCGTACGCCAGCGATCCGTGTACACCAACAGCGTTCAATCGCCGGTAAGTTTAGTGGAAAAAAAAGTGTTCTGCATTTTTTTCTTTGCATGACAGTTCACTTTTCACCTGTCAGTTTGAGTGCGTGTGTGTGTTTTTCAATTATTTCGTGAATCTTCTATGCAATTTAATAAATACGAAATGAAGACATATCATTTTTTTACGGCAAAGATATAGCCTTCATCTATGAAATATTTAATCACGAATCGGCCTTAATTTTTGATAATGCGTATTTATAACAAATTTCGCAACAGTCGTCGATGCGTTCCCCTGGGCCGGCTGCCTCTTTGTCAGCCCGTATGAGCAGCATGTCTCTGAACGGCACCAATGCCAGTGTGGGCACCAACACTGCTGTAATGGCCAAGGAACGCTCCAGCCAGACCAATGTCTCTGGTGTTTTAGCCACCTATAGGCCCGTGAGTATGGGAATGCATCACTCGCAGCCAATGCTGACAACTGCTAGCGATTTGGAGTCCATGCCGCATGCTCCTACCAAAGCGATGACTGCACGCTACCCGAGCGGATATGGGTATGATAACAACGGTTCTTTCTGTCCGGTAGGTAAAATTCAAAGGTCTTTCGTGCTTGAGACTTACAAGAATCCCCAATAATTAGTCACAACAGCAGCATGCTCAGCCACAAATGCATTACACACAGCAGTTCCCGACCCCGATGCCACCACCACCACATGCTTTGGGTCGCGTCAATTCTCGCCCTCTTGAATTTGACGCCAATTCGCAGCAACAGCTACTGAGCTGTCCCGGATCTGGGCCCATTGCCATGTCTAATGGCACCATTCAACTGCGCCTGCGCGAAGGAATTCGGTGCGTAGATTTTATGCAAGCATTTGGATATTTTAAGATCTAATATTACCTTATCCTGCTTAGTATTGATATGACCTTGGACAAGGCAGTGCGTGTGCTGAATCAGCGTAGCATGGTGGCAGTTGCCTTATCGCGCAATGGCACCAACTCTGCTCTGATCCACCCTAATGGTCGTGTTTTGCAGAGCGGTTCCAAGGTGGAAATAGTCGCCTATGATGGCATGAAGTCAAACAACTTTGTGTAAGTATTACCTCAACAAATCGAATGGTATTGTGTTCGATGACGTTATAATTTCGTGGTCATACATAAAAAAGGTGTTTTGAAATTAAGTTTAAGCGATCCCGAAATAAGTATAAATGCTCTGAGCCCACGTTATGAGGAAAGATGTGCAAATATATAAATGTATAAATATATATTTTTGATCAACAACAAGCTAAAGGCAGATCAAGTTTAATTAAATTTATCGATCTCTCACCGTTTTCAATATACACATGTTATCGATAACAACTCAAGCTAAAGTTTTGACAATTTTGAACTTGCCTATGCAACTATGGTTAAAATAATAAAAATGTTCGAAAATTTCATTAAAATCGGAGGAGAAATACCGGGGATATCGCAAATTAAAGTTTAGTCAATACAAACAATCATGATTTATCGACTAAAGCCATCTTTCTTGAATCCATATATATTTATTTATTCTTTCTTTTTGCAGGCGCTATGCTAAAATGTGGTACAAGGGCGTAAGTTTCACTAGCGAGTCGTGCGCTTTAATTTATCTGGTAGACTCTGCTGGAACACGCACCACCACCGACAATTTTACTGACCTGACCAAGGACTATACCCTGGCAGTGTTTTATGAGTAAGAGGCTTGTTTTATAGCTTTCAAGGCATAATACATAAGTTCACTCTTCACAGCGACTCGCGTCACGGACCCTCTTTTGTGGCGGAAGCACAGGAGATGATTGGCAAAGCATCTTATAGTTGCTCCGAGGACGGCACCGAGTTGTATGAAATCAATGGTTTTCGCATTATTCAGGCCGCTGATGGACTTGTGAAAGTTACTCGTCAGCACAACAAGGGCCTTATTCGCACTAGCCCAGGCAATGGCTCAGTTACTCTAACCACTCTGGGCATTCATTGCACTGGCTCTTTGGGCAAGTCTTCTCATCTATTTTTGCGGTAAATTATTTAATTCGATAGCAATATCAATCAAGTCATTTGAATGTCCTTTAACCTTTGTAGTCGCAATGAGAAACGCATGCATTTTGATGGGTCCAGTTTCATAGTACGCAATGCTGGACACTCGGCTGGATTTAACGAGAATAATCTGCTGATTGTCTACTAACTTGTTCCGTTCTAAAAAAAAAAAGCACTATCCTAACAAACAAATAACACACACACACACACACCCACACAAGTTATACGGACCGTTGCGCTGCCAAGGTATGGGGAGGAATATAGTAACTAAAAAAAAACCACAGAGAAACATCATAAAACTAAAAAAAGACTGGCAAACATCAGACGCGAGCAACGTCTAAGACTTCCTAAATACCATAGACGTATACGTAATGCGTATCTATGATATATTTACTCGACGTAGGCGCAACGCAAGTATAAAAGGAATTCGTTTTATCTTATCTTTTTATGCTCGAACTTTTTGATATCAGTAAGAATTTAGTAAATAGCTTTGGGCGCACGTTTCCCGTTGCCCCCCACACCATCTCTCACTACTGCCAACTAATCGAAAACCCTGGTCAATTTGCTGATGGGACTATTGTCAGATTTTGAGATTTTAAGGCTATTTTTTGGCATAATCAAAAGTTTTTAACCACATTCGTACAAAAATTTTAGGAATACTTGGATAAATTTTATTAAAATAAAAAACGCGTATACGTACAGTAAATGCCTTAGACGGCAGTGCTAGGTCCTAAGAGATGGATCTGTTAGAAAAAGTGATAATTTTAGTTATCAGTTTTAGTTAAGATTAGTTTATAGTTGTTGCAATCCATACATGTTCATCCACACAAGCACAGAAAGTGAAATTGAAATTAGTACATTCTGAATATGAAAATTCAAAGTGTACAATCTACTCACTGATCACAATACGTATCGATAACAGAAAAAATGTGTTACTTAATTATAATAGACACTGTAGCACTATAATTGGCAGACGTCCAATCGGTTTACATGCAAACACTTAACGAATGTATTTCGATAATATTGAATACCGTAGACTTCAAAGAGTCTCAAAAAAAAAAAAAAAAAACACAAACGCCTTATTACAATCTCCTACATCTAAATCACAAGCATGTACATCGAAATTAATGAATGTAGGAAAATCTAATAAAAAATTAAAATGTTGAACAAAAATGTGAGAAAGTGAAACGTTGTTCGGTATAAAAACGAAAACTTCATGCTGGTCACGGCCAATGAATTTTAAAGATGAAATCCATAACTCGTAAAGGTGTCCAACTAGTCAACCCTAGTTTTTATAACCTTAACAGCAGCCATATGGTTAGTCAAGATAAAGGGAGGCTCGTAAATTTCTCAACCAAATTGCTTTATGGCACACACACACTGTACGTAATATATGTATACAAAAATACGCCCTAAGGAACAAGAGCAGCTCCCAGCGCACATCACGAAAGTTTTACCTGCCATAAACTAAGCAATAAGCCAAATGTGTTGCACTCTTTGGTACAATATAAAACAGTAGGCAATCACAAATGCTTTGTTCCCATCAACAACTGCAACACTTAAGGCTAGTTAAAGTACTTCCTTTACTACTTTAGAACTTTAAAGGAATTCCTTAAAGTTTTTGGTTGTTACCTGTAGACATATCCAAAAGCATAAGGAGATCGGATCGGCTGTCATATAGACTATTGCTTCCAAAATGCTTGGGGTTGAGGCTGAGATGCTTGTAATGTTGGTCTGCTGCTGCTGTTGATAAAGATTATTGGATAACGCTTAGAGCCAGCAATGTTCGATTCTGTCATAAGAAGAAAGTTGAGCCATTGAGGAGACAAGAAGATAGATTGATAGACAGATAGATTTATAGATATAGATACATAAAAACATTGAGCAGAAGATATTGTCAAAGCGATAGCAGAGGTGAAAGGTGCACTTAGCAGATAGTAGAGAATACAGCAGCGACAACATCTAAACATCTAAAAATTTAAATGCCAAACATTAATTTATGTGTGACTTAATTTGGGATATTCTAATGGGTGTTACAATAATATATTTATGTGTGTGTGTGTGTGTGCGCGTGGCTGAGTGCATGAAATTTCAGAGAGGATAGCGAGGCAAACTGCACATAAATATATATGGGTATACATATATATACTATTTATATGTAGGGCCAATCAAATTGCATGCCTCGTCTCGTTAAGGGCTATAGATGTGGCATATTAAATGCTCACGCTTGCTTGCCTCAGGTGCACAAAAAGAAGAAGAAGGAGATTGAATACGCTTGTGCTCAACTTCAAACGCTTTTCACACTTAATTGGGCATAAAATTAAATCAGAATTGATTATAAACACTTGAGTGACATCGAAAAAAGATACACCAGCACCAGAAACGTCCGCTCGAATTGAATATAACAACAACTTTGACAGTCTTCAAAGTTCTTGAAAAGTATTCTTATATATATATATAGTGTGGTTTTGGGTTTCCCAGATGACGCATGGCTATCGACCCCATTTGATGCTAACTAACTTTGGCTAAGTTAATTCGACTGGCAAATAAACGAATGGCAATCCTTTATGGAGCCTATAAAATCCCCTTCGTGATTGCCATGCCAAAGTTTTAAAAATTCAATTTCCGCTTAAGAGGGCGCTGCGCACAAGCAAATTACGCGGCTTACCATTTAATGTGCCGTCAATTATCTCAGACAGTCCGTGAACATTATGCCACACAAACACAAACGAAAGGCGAAGGACATTCATTCGGTTCCATTATAGTTTATGGCCATAAATCTTATAGCATGTCAATTTGCATTTCAAAACACCAATCTAACTTAGAAGAGCTCATTTCTACTATTTACTTGGAGCAGAAGGAGGCTAAACAGATGTACTTGGGATTTCTCAGAAATTTCCTTTGTGTGTCGTACTTGTGTTTGGAACTACTTAAAAAGGATCCAAAAGGGGCTCCGATAAGAAGGTTGTGTCCACAATTTGTGTTGCACCCGTCAATCATTTGAATTACAACGGCAGCCAATTTCCAGCAATTACTCTGTAGCTTCTTTCCAGGTATCGAAAGGTTGCTCAGACTCACGAATAACAGCGGGTTCAAAGTAAACTGTCAACGCTGTATAAGTATTTATCCTCCCAGAAGAGGGCAATTTAAGTTTGTGCACTGCCATTCTGCGTGGCAGTGCATTATTATTGAGGCTTTATTCTTCATCTTATTTAATATTTGATACAGTCTGATGCTGAAGACATTCCCATCCTCAACTAATGGATGTGAATGGTATGTGAGCATCGAAGCAATCGAGTTGAAAGTAAGCCTCAAGCTGATTTTACATATGATGTAACTGCTGCTACAACACAAAACATTTATTGCTACGGCTTATTTACAGCACGCTGCCAAAGTTGATTGAAGCTATAAAATATGCACAATAAATATGCTTGACAAGTGAATGGTGATGGAAATAGATTTATGATGTAAAAGATTGAAGGCATTTCTGCAGAAAAGAAATTAATTGTCGTTTCATATTATTTCATTAAAAACAACGCTGTTTGAAATTTTGAATTTCAGAGAAATACAATTAAATAATTTTTACTTAATTAGGTGCCCTGTGCAAAAGTGACAACATTCGGTGGAACGACATTTAAATTGCTGGCCCTGGCAACGCTAGTCGTCGTCAACTTAGTCAATTTCCGAGGAAACGTGACAAGAACAACAATAGAAGTTTACCAAATATTGTAATTTTTCAAAAAAAAAAAATTCGGAATTTTAATCAGAGTGTTAATAAAATGGATAAGGGTCTTAAGTCGTACACTATGCCTTTGATAATTAAAATGGCTGCTTTGGCTAATAATTCAACCAAAGAAAACATTTTTGAGTTGTCATATTAGGCGATTTCCTATGGGTCTTGTGAAATAATATTTATAATGAACACTCGCTTACTTTAAAACTTTAAGTATTCTGCAATTATCGAATACTGTTAGCAAAGCTTTTACAGAGTTCAATTAAATTATCATTATCCCCTAACCATTAACAAGTCATTTAAAGGGTTTGTAATTAATTGTTTACGACGCTGGTTAATGTGCTTACCGCTTAGCACATCATTTATTGCTTTGTGTAGTTAGAAGCATTTTAAGTGCCATTAAGTTAATTGAACTAATGAAAACACTTGCAATTTCAAATACGTTCATTGAGAAGCAACAGCAAGCGGTTTTGTTTTTTGATTTTAATTAAAGGCGCAGATCCTTTAAATCTGACATTTTGTGTGTGTGTTTAGCTGAGGCAACTGTTATAGTTATAAATTAAGTTCAAGTTTAAACCCAAATTCAACATGTCTATTCCCAAATGGATTTCTTTGGAATATTGCATACTTTTGTGCGCCAGCGGGATGAACGTGACTCGCAGCCATTAAAAATTGAAAGGATAATTTATGTATATTTCGCATTTCCATGTAGCTTTGCTTAAACGCGTCGCTGCAAAACAAAAAAGTAATCAAATAAAAATATATATGATGAGTTTTCTAGTTGCCATTTTTAAATGTTGGCAACTTTGCATCTGCACATGACACATTCCCAATACGAATTTCAGTTGTTTCTCATTCACCCGTCGCACTTTCACTTGACTACACTTCACATCGCTTTTAGCCCCATTGTTTGTCGCATGCAAAACATTGCGGCAAGTGAGTTGATGACAGGTAACACGGCGCCATAATTAAGTTGCAGAATCCAAACGCTGCCATGCCTCCGCTTTGAAGTGGCATGTCCTTTAACAATGCATGAGTTTTGGTTTAGTTTGAGTTAGCTTGGCAAGCAACTCGCATTATTTTTCATTAAAATTCATTGCCATGTTATGTCTGGCGTTTAATATTCACCTGTTACAGCCCTGCTGAAGTGTCTGTTGCTCTCTTCAGCTGGCACTTGTCGTAATTATTTGGCTCGGTGATTTAATTAAGTCTAACAGTAAAATGCTGAAAAGCAATTTAATTGCTTTTATTTTTCATTCCCTGCCATATAAATTTAAATTGTCTGTTTAAATCTAATTATGTTCGACATTTAAATCAGCGCAAAATGTTTCAACAGTATAAAATTCTTCATGTACAGTCGAACTTCCAAACAACGAATCTTAAGGGAGCATAAAAACAGTTTTTTTTTTTTTTTTTTTTGATTTTGTGGCCGAGCTTCGAGCCGCATGCATGGGCGCACGCAGCTTGTGTTTGGTTTTTTCAATAATCTGCTTGTGTGTTTACCTGAAAAAAAGTCAACGAACTTCATAAAACGGTAGTGCTTGAAAGTCGCTTTGGTTCTTCTTCAATAGCTGACTTTAAAAAAACCAACATGATCAGAGAATAAGTAAACAACACCAAAACAATACGGGTAAGGCAAATAATGCCTCGTCATCTGGTTTTTTATAGGGAAATCGATAACGCACTAATTTCGATATATGAAGACCAAAACGCACTGAAAATTGATCCAAGTTGCGGTGTTTTAAGAATTCGATGTCCGAAATTTTGTTATATGAAATATCGACTATATACACTCAGAGCTTTTATATACAGCATTGATATACATAATTACCTTTTAATGATATTTATTTTCTTTTGGGGCATAAAGTAATCATGAATCTAATTTGCTTCTTGATTACAATGTGTTCATTAGCAGTGCTCTCAGTGCTCAATCAACAGTCACATTTTTTGTTTAGCCACAATTGCATATACCTGTGAGCTTGTGAGACATTCAATTGCATTGCAGAATGTTTGCTGTTGTGGTTGGATAAGATGTGAAGCCGATTTTGATTTTAAAGCTTTAAGCGGGCGATATATTTGCACATACCAATACAAGGCCTACTACATATGTATAGTTTATGATATTGTACTCACATGATGGTTGAGTCCATTGATATGGTTGCCGTCAACGGTTGATTCTCGGCTAAAGCCGCCACCACCATCACCATCACCTCCTCTGCCACCAACTGCTTTTGCTCCGCCTGGCTTTGTGTTCGAGTGCGAATGATGTGTGCCTGTGAGCGGACTAGTTGGCGTCAATTGTTGGACACTGTTTGCTGTTGAAGTAGTAGTATATCTGCGGCTGGATTTGGAACTGGAGTTGGAGTTGGAGCTGGTGGGCAATGGTGAGGCAGGCGGTGTGGGTTGCTGCTGTGGAATTGAGGGGCCCGTTCTGTTGCGTAAACGGGCCAAAGCACTCCGTAAACCCTCCGTATTGTCTTTGTCGGGCCCCTTTCGAAATGAAATACATCCGCACTTTTAGCCGCTTTCTTTTTGCAAACGCAGCGGCGCTCAATTGCAAAACGCGGAAAGTCGTGCTCTCTCTCTCTCTCTCTCTCTCTCTTTCTGTCTCTCTATTAAATCTGGGTCTTTTCTAAGATAGAAAATCTAATAATAAGCTTAGACTGTGACGAGACAGGACTGAAACTTGTTCATTCTAAAATATATATAGAACATTTTCAATTTCTAACATACAAACATTTGCATATACCAATATTGATTTTATACCACAATGTTTTGCATCAATCATCCAACACACACACAGACACAGTTTATATGTGTGTGTTTTAAGTGTAAATATCTTTTGGTAATGAAAATATTGGTAACATGCTGTTACGCCTTGTAAGTGGCTCAGGTTGTGTATTAATTTGACGAGGGCTGCCTTAAAGAATTTTATAGAATTCAAGTTTAATAAAAACTATATCAATTTCCATTCCATCAGATCAAACTGTAATTAAAATGTAAAATTATTTGATTAGTATAGAATATAGTATTTAATAAACTTTTAATGACATTAAAATATAGATAAACGACAAAGAGTTGAACATAATAAAGTGTGACGCCAATAAACCTCAAAGGATAGTTTCATGGCTTCACTTGTTCACCGCAACTCAATTTGAACAATTGCTTAGAAACTTGACTACAAAACAATTCAGAAAAGTTGCAATTAAATTTGAGGTTGCCTTAAAAGTTTTTGGTGAAAACTTTGTTTTTCTGCTCGTATGAATTGGAATCCTTCTAAGTAAACAAGAGGGTTAATGGTATTTCGGATGAAAGGGTGGACAACGAAACATTATTTCCAGCCAGCAATTAAAAGCACGCCTAGCCAACGTCCTTTGTGCTTGAGCTCTATCGCCCGCCGTGCCCCCCTTTTGGCAGCTGTCGTTGCTATTTTTTTTTTTTTTTTGGGTCTCAAGGATTTGTGCAATGTGACAAACTGCCTTTTGTATAGCCGGGCCGAGACGTGACATGGCCAACACGTCGCAAGACAAATGCTCTAACATGGAAAATAAATGATATATAAAAATGTATGCGAAACTCCCAAAACTAACTAATCAAATTTTGTATGCCTTAGAAGTCAGATGGGAATTAACCTCGTCTGTACCCGTATCTCCGGGAGCTAAGGGTATGAAATATGCAAAGTGACAGCTGTTGCCTTCTTCACAGCCGGAGGCAAATGCAAACAAGCTTGACAAATGTCTCATATATGCATACAATATAGGCACACCTGCCACACACTCACACCTATACACCCACACACACACAAACACCTTTGCTGTACGTTTTTTTTATGACACTTTTTGTTTGCCAGTGGAAAAGTAAGCTATATAAAAACAATTGCACGTTCTGTCAGTGTGCCCCAAATGGGATGCTCTTATTACCGGTTCTTTCAACTGAACACCTGAACACAAACACACATAGTACATACTTAAGTCACCTCAGTGATTCTAGCCGCAATAGCTACAAACGTAGCGAATTTAAAATATATGTATTTTGAATAAACTAATTTTAGCTTTTGATCATGATTTATTGCAGCTTGGGACAGTCGGTGTGTTTGCCAGTTTGACTTGAGGACAAAAGAAGAGACGGATGAAGGGTGTATTTAAACCAATTCGTTTGACCAGATACATAAAGGCAAAGTTAAAACCAATGTGGTTGTTATTTTCTACAAAAGCTTTTTCTGCAAATTCATCATGACTTTTGTGTATAAGTGTGTGTTTATTTATTTCAATAGCAACTTGCTGTTGTCACCAACGCAATATTTTATCATATTACGTATACGTCGTGCGTGCCCTATTCTTTATTTAAAGATTTATTCACACACACACACATTAAACGACTATTACTGCGGTTCCTGTTCATCTATTCACGTTGTGGCTTCTTTCTAAGTAAGTGAGTTTTGATTATTACGGGCCAAGAAGCCAAATCGCTGACCACAATTTCCGAGAAACTTAAGTGCTGTTGGCCAGGCCAACAATATTACATTTTTCTAAGGCAAAATAACAACCATGAACTAACGCGTTATTTTTATTTATTTATTTTTTGTTTCTCTTGCTGCAACAAACTGCGCGTCGAATTAACTTACGGCAAAGACTCGCCCAAGTGATATGATGTCAAATTTCCAACGCCTCACTGCCACCGACGCCTCCAAAGACCATTTTTGTTGGCCAGAGGCTGCCTGCTCTCTAGTCTTGTTTTGAATATGCGTAATTTTTTTAAAATATTACTTTTAGGAAGCACATTGCACGGATGCCAGCCTTGAACATTTTCAAGCAATTTATGGCATAACAATCATTTAAAATTAAAAAAAAAAAAAATTTTTTCCAATTTAATTCAGTTCACGTTTTTATCATGCTAATAGACAACATTTATGTCAAACTTATGAGAAGTAACAAAATACAATTTGCGTTGTTGTAAATGATAAGCCACAAAGAAAAGTGTTTAAAGATTAAATTCAGGTCAAGTTTAAAAGATTGTATAAATTTCTGTACACTTTGTAAAATTTTGTTTGCTGTGAATGTTGCCAATTAAGGTATTTTAATTCAGTTTAATATAGCTCGAATATTTATTTATCACTCATGCTCGCATTTAGTCATGCATATAAAATATAATCACTCATACGCAACGTTTCCGTCAAATACCCGATATGAGTTGTAATAACAATAATCATAATCAGTTTGCGCCACATTGAATAATTTTGTATTCATTTCACAGATTCATTCACATGACATTGATTATAATTATTATTATGATTTATAGCACAATGCAGGTGTGATTGATGTTTGCCTCATCACACCTCAACACAATTGTGCTCGGAAGCAAACAGAAACTTCATTCTGATTGCGAAATTCTTTTGCGTTTATCCATCAAACTATGTAGGCGTCAAAAAAGGGTGTGCCTGCTAGTAACATTGAAGCTCGTAAATCAAAAATGTAGCTGCAACAGCAAAAAAAAGTTTACTTAACAAAGAGAATAAACCATTTATATAGTGTTAAAAAAATCGACAACGCGACCACAAATTGCCGGGTAAAGTTAGTTGCAGAAAATTATTAAATAGCCTTGCAAATCAGGGACCAACTTATTGATATTTAACATTAAAAATGACCAAAAATATGTTATCTCGTTGCTTTGTTCCTTAAAAGCTTAAACAATTTTGCTCCAATTAAAATGGTTTAATGTTATTTTAATACGCTTATTCGATTCAACTAAACAATAATTAGTTTGAGAAAATGTTACCTTGTAATTAAAATTGCAATTATTTCAAAAAGTCGCAAATTGTTACTGAATGGTTTTTTGATCAGTTTACCCCATACGCTGCATTCTGTTATTTAGCTTTTGTTCTATGTAGGGTATATTTCGGTTCGAACCGTTTAGGCATCTAAATAATTGAGCGCTTTTGTGACACACTTTTAATGAAATCGAATGATATGAAGTTGGTCGGGTTGGTTGGGCGCACCCAAAGAGAGTGAGAGAGCTGCATACATTCAAGTTACAAGCCCATTAAATTGATGGGGGCGTGGCAGTTGCCCTTCCAAACCTGCGTGTGTTGTAGTCATATTGTGGAAGCAAAACGCTCTGGCGCATTTCGTGCAAAATTGAGTTTGCACAATAATTCAATTTGGCAAGCACATAAATTTTAGATATGGCGCTAAAAGGATTTCAATACAATTTTCGATTGACTCCCTGCTTCCTCCGCCCTCTCTACACACGCACACACACACATGTTTACACACAAACAGCTAGGTGTATTATAAATGCTAACACGGTTTAAGGTCTATGGGAGCATAGATTTAGGCCAAACAGTTCAATAGATGTCAGGCATCAAATTTTCAAGCGGCCCTTGGAATATGAACTCTAATTAGAGCAAGTACACACACACACACAAACGTTATCATGTTTTACCTCATGGGCTTTGTAAGGCCACCTTTTAATAGGCCCTTAATTAAGAGAATATTACGCTGTCGACTCGATAGACTTACTAACTAACTTACTGTGGCCAATATCTGACTAAAATATAGCAATAAGTTAATGTGGGCCTTGGACCTAAGCTACCAACAGACACAATGTGTTCTTAGTCGGCAGTTGGAATTGATGGTTTGTGCCATTGTTGTACTTCCGGTTCGATGAACAGGTCATATCGATGTCTGAAATTCGCAAAGTCATGCAGACTGCAATTGACAGCTGAATGCCGATACAAAAGAAGTTTCTTTTTGGTGATGAAAGCTGAACAGAATGCCATGTGGAATGAGCATACGCACAATCCAATTGAGGCACGTTGCATAAATATCTTTTATTGTGAATGACTTGCTTTAGGTTTTCTGTATAAGTCTTCTATTCATCCATTTACCTAGCGCCAGTTCTGGTTTACATTGGCTCAAACAGTAGCTATACAATTCCAATAACCCATTGTGGCAAGTGGGAGACAGGTGCAAAATACCGACGAAGCACTAACTGAATGAGGCTGTCAGTCCAAAGTTGTTGTTGTCCTTTTATGACCTTTTAGATAAAAAGCATTTGCTACCTTGCGGCTTACGCTACACAAGGATAAAAGGATGGAGAGCAAATAGGTTACAACCGCACAACAGCTCAATTGCATGTCCATTGGAGGTCAGCTTGTGAGTTAAACTGCACCATTAGGCAACATTGATGCGCAGATTATGTCTGCCCCAGCACTTGTTGTTGCTTTTTCTTTTTATAAACGTTAACAAGGACACTTCTTTAAGTTTAACGCAAGCCCTGCGGGTGCTGCTCTATTTAATAATCATCCCATTAACATAAACTGCAGCTTTGTACTTAAAAAACAAAAAAGCTTTAATTGGCAGTGAAAACGTTGCGCCCTCTCATGGCACAGAATATTTAATACTTATAGCCACAATGAGGGTCAAAAACAAAATGGTTCTGGTCAAAGTCATTGCCCTGCTGTGGCGTCTGCTGCCAGCAATGAAGAATGCAATTTTCTACTATCACAAACACCTCAACTGTCAACTCTCTTTGTTTTATATGTCTGTTTCGCCTGCTGTTTTGCTGCAGGCGAAACAATGACTCTTGACTCTGTGCTTCGCCAGCTGGCAATGCAATATTTATACTTTAATGTTATTACATTTTTATTATAATCATGTGCAATGTTAATAACTGTTGTTAATAAAATATGATATTTGCTGTTGTTAGAAAAAATCAGATAAACTTTTACATTATTATTATTATTATTATTCTGAGACTCTGTTTGTAACTCACTGTAAGTTAGATTTCAACCGAATTCAATCAAAATGAAGAGGTGTTCAAATTGCATGTTTTTAGTAAACAGAAGAGAACGACAGGACAAATCTTCCATCAGAAGGGGCATTTTAAATTAATATTCTGAGTATTTAATCCGCACTTATATCTGAGTACTCTTGTCCAGTGATATTGCGAACACTCTGAATTGCAAATTCAACTTAACCAAAAAGGAAAGAAAGAATCGCATCAAGCCCGAGCTAATAACATTTAAATGAAAATCCTGGCTATGAAACATTTAAATGCATTGCTTTCTAATGCAGTTTTAATTTTCTCCGTTTTTTCCATTTGCCTTTATACCTGGAAAGCACTCAGCTGTAGGCTGGTAATTAATTGAACGCCAACGAACAACAGAGTGAAAACACACTGGACAATGCCAAAGGAAAATGGACAGGAAAGTTAAAAAACAAAGACAAAAAAAAGTATGCAAATAAATGCAGTGAACCTTTAGCATCGTGTACATTTTGGCATTTAATTTAAAGAGTCGCCATTCGCAGGGAGATAAAAGTGCTTCTGGGTAATATCAGAAACACCAATAAACGTGTTACCTAAGAAATGTGAAATACACAGCAATTGCAGTTCGTGGTAAATTTCGGAATTCCCTGCTGGTAGTGGTGCTGTGTTTGCGTGCAATCAGGCTCATTCTGTTGCCTAGATTACGCTCCAAATTCGTAGCAATTACGCTGGCAAGTGATGCATAGCTAACGCACCTGAATGGTGCCGTCCTTGCTGTTGGTTGGGTTGGGTTGGGGTTTGGGTTGTGAAAATATCAGCTGTCATTGGAGTGAGTTAAAATGCCTTCAAGCACTGCTCCTTATAAATCACTGGCAAATCAGCAAATGCTTCACTTGAATTCATTTGAAATCATACATAACCCCTTACTAGCCCACCTGCTACCTTTTACGCCTTTTATGCGCCAGTCTGTGGGAGACAGAGTGTATGATTGCTGTCAGCTTTTGAACACATTACAACGGCTGACATGTAAATTCGACAACTGCGTTTGATTTTGAGTACGCATGTGTTGCCATACACTGGCGCATTGGATACCCTTATATTTGCATACCAAATGTAAAATCTTCATTAATATTCCATTGAAACTGTAGGCTGTGCGACAATCAAAGCTTTCTGGTTTGGCTCTTTCTGTATTCGTAAAATATATGAGACATCTATGCTAACATTTAAATTGTATCGTGTTCTGCTCGCACCTAATTAATGCCAAAAAATACACACAAACAAACAAAAGACGTGGCCATTAAATGGAGGGATTCTTACTTGTTTGACTTGTCAAAATTTTGTGGTTGTTTGTTTTGTGTCCTGCTTTTAATGAAAATTTGCTATTATATTTTTATGTTGTGTCCCTTGTTTGGGAAATCATTTTCAAGTGTTCGTGTGGTATTGTTTTGTGTTTGGCTTTCACCTTTTTATTTCATTTTGTTTTATTTTTTTTGGGTCATTCTTTTGTGTCCTTGTCCAGCACATTTTATAATGCCCGCCGAACTTGGAAGTGGAACATAGGGTTTTATTTGTGTTTGCGTGCTTTGTTATGAACTTTCTCGTCATGTACAAACAGAAAATGCTATGCGGCAGCATTTTGATTGACGCACATATGAGTAAGTATGTCATACATACATTTATAACATATGGTTGTTAGCACATCTAATACCATCAAATGGTTATATGATAATGCGCTTGGCCAACGACCTGCTTGAAACCGGCATCAGTTGGCAAAAACAGCGTGCACTGGCGCCCCAATTCTAACGGAATGCTATCAAATGATATCATCCAATAAAGAATGCGCAGTGAGTTAGTATGCGAATGGCCTATAACACCAAATGTGTGCAACGTAATGAAAATACGGTTAAATACTCTTTCTGACGAACATAAAACAAAACACATATATATCTAATTAAGTTCTTGGAAGAGGAAAATTTCATTTTATTTTTGTAATCGAATTCCCCTGAACACAATACCTTTGGCTCATGTGACATTCCCTAGAATTATCTATTGAAACACAATAAATACACTTAAGTACATGGCATTTTATAACCAAATCCACTGTACATCATAATGTACAAAAAAAAAAATAACGAAAAATGAGAGCACAGACCCGTCGGAAGAGCATGCACTAGTGTATGAACATTAAAAAATAGTAAAACATGGAAAGAAACAACAAACAAAACCTGTACGTGAGGGGTTGAGGTAAACAGAACTTAGCAATGACAACAACCGGAACTCACATGTTTTATTTAGCGCACAAGACTATGCTACATTCGAATGTTCAATGGATGGGGTTATTTGATTTGTTATTTTCATTCGATTATTTTGTTTTTTGTGCTGCTTTGACAATGGGATCGCAAAACACTTTTTTTTAATGACTTAAAACTTATTTGTTTGTGTCGCTTAGAAAATTATATAATAATTTTTGTTTATTTTTTGGCTCGGCAGCAACATTTTGTGGCAATAAAAACAAACTAGCACAGGAAACACGCACACACACGCTCGTAACAGCCTAACTTCTTTTACTATGAGGAATTTGCGTTTCAATAGCACATTTTTTTAAACGTTGCTGAGCTACTCAAGAGAGACGAGACGACCAAATGCTACGACCGTTCAACTACGACTAAACTTAACTGAATATCAAATGAAACTGACGAGCCAAAAGGCGCCTCAGTGAGAGTATATGTATGTATAAAAGTGCTTGTGTGCAGTCACAGAGAGTTGACGAAGCACGCCACACACAGCAGGGCTGTGCAAAAACTGCGCGAATTTGAGTGGAAAGCCCAGCAGGACGGAGAAGCACAATCAAAGCAGCTGACACACATATTTTTTTGGCTTTGTTTTGGTTGTTCCCAGGCGGCCCAAGCCGTATACATGTATCGTTGGCAACGCTGCTCCGACTGCGGCTACTGCTGCTGCTTTGCCGGCGTTTTTCTTTCTCTTTCTCTCTTTCTCTTTCTCAGTATCTCCCTCCATCCCTTTCTCCCATACCATGCTCAGTGTCTCAAAGAGAGCCAGCGCCTGCGCTTGGAATTCAGCTTGAAACGGCATAAATAACAAATATTTTAATAAAAAGTCTCGATTGAGCAATTTGGACTCATCCGGATGACCCATTATCGATAATACGAGAATTGGGCATTGGCGTTGACGATATAGTCCGTACAGTTGTTATTCAGCCAATCATTCAGTTAGGCGATTTCATTGTATTGATTTTATTTTGACCAATATTCCGATGAAAGTTTTGTTTACGAATTTGTAGGGCACAAGTCATGAATGAATAAATACGTATAGTACATACACATATATACCTCACGCAAATAAAAAAACAGAGAGTAAAATATATAGTACAGCCACACACTACTAGCCAACTATGAAAGTGTGTGTGTGTGTCAATGTCTGTTTATGTATTCTATCTCATTCTCACTAAGGTTGAATGACACTGGTAATTCGCCCTTACTCCGCAGTTTACAAGCTTGCCGCTCAATTCAATGCGGAACAACTTTAGTGTGTGTGTGTGTGCTTGTTATAGGCCTCTGTCAAGTGTTTGTAAATGGACAGCATCAGTTCGCATTTGCACGGGAAATAAGAAGGGCGTGACACACTTGTGCGTGGAATGTAAGCAAATTAGTGCAATTTCTATGGGGATAAAACATAAAAACATGTGTACGTATACTTAATATTGTTAAACATTTTATCAGTGCCCGCTGAATACTATGCATTTTATTGCAACCGTTTATTAAGTCTTACCACACAAGTATGCTACGTTTTTAAGAAGCATTAACTCATAAATTCTAAAAGCATTGCATACTTTTATGAGTCACATACTTTGCAAATCAAATACATATACGTTTTTCTAATGTTTTGTGAATATTTAAAGCTAATCGATGACTCATTAAATATTTAACAGAACGTTTTATTTATTTAGGCAAATGTACATTTGTGAAGTAAACACAAACAATATGGAATGTCAATCGCAAAGCGGATTGGCTTTGGAATAAGTTAAGAAATGCCGCCTTCTTAACTTTGGACTAAGCCAATGTTTAAATGGGCGCTTTAACTTCGGCTTTAACATGAAGACTGAATTAGTCTTTGTCAGTCTCTTGCAGCAGCTGCAGCCGCGCAATTTATCAACGTTGAAGTGGACGAGTTGCAATGTGCAGTGAGGCAGAGGATAAAGTTTCAAAGGTACAAATTATAAACAATCAAAACTTTTACTTGTAATTCCAATGTTCGTGCAGGACGTGAATCTTCCAACATATATATATATATGGGTCACAGAAATGCATTTACAAGAAATTTGTTTAATGCATTTGTATGGTTAAATTTTTGACTGAAAGCTGTTAACTTTTTAACGAGTAAAGTTGAAATATTGCAACGATATGCAAATAATTTTTTTTATTTGTATCCATATACCATTCATTCCAGTTCTTTAATAAGCACAACTGCAGCTGGAACAACTGTTTGGAATGCATCGCATGATTAAAGTTCGCTATAAAAAGTTTTATTCATAGATCTTCAAACTTATTCATATGCTTTAACTGGGTAGCGTACGCCTCTCTGTTCAATTGTAGGAAACGATAGGCTTTGCAGATAAGATACGCCACATATCGATATCGACTGGCACTGAAACTCCACTCGATTCGTCGGATTAGTCTATGTTTAAACGTTCCGAGCAGACGATCATCAGTCAGTTGAGAGTCTCTGTGCAGGTCGAACGGTTTGTGCTGGTTTGCACAACGCGAACGTTTTGAGAGAGCAGACAAATAGTGCGAGAGTATAGTTCGCGTTTAAAGTATATATGTATAGCTACATATAATAAGTAAGAGAGACGTTTTCCGCTGTGACCGGTTAGAAGTGTATACAATAACAGAAAAGAAGATCCAATGAGCAACAATGATAAAAAAGTGCGGCGTCGCGTTATTACGCCGACAACAGACGCTAGCAATAAAGATCCATTGCTAAGACAGCGTCAAATACATTTGGATGAAGAAGAGGTAAAAGAGGTAATCAATAATTGGCCAGTGCTCAAGTGGCTCCTTCACATAGAACAAGTGTCGAGTGTGTGTTAAAGAACATATGTATTTTGAAGGTATTCATTTGATAAGATTAGCTAATTCGGTTAGTGCATAGTTGAGCTATCGAATGTACTGATTAAAGGGCATTTGGCAATATTCTGAGCTGTGGCAGCTGCAAGTCAAATTCCTATTCTCATTCACTAAAAGCATACATAGTCATATACCATTTATACACTTCATACCTTTTCGGTAGCAACAGCTGCGCTGATTAGATAAAGTTTTGATGAATTTATTTGAACTATTGATACATTTTACTCGTAGAGCTATGTCGAATAAGCTATAACTAAAAATTGATTCACCTAGGCGTATCTTCAACAAATATAACCATCAAAAAAGTAAAACAGTTTCTCTCTGCCAATAACAGCAAGCCAGTGGCTGCGAGAGGGCCTTCATTTACCGCGAGAAGATCAGATGGTATTGGGCACCGGCATTTATTGGCTTTTGGCTGCTCATCTACTGCACAATCTCGATACCCGCCGCCAATCATTTGCCACGCCCACTTAGCATTAAGGATGAGGCCAAGTATCCGGAACGTTTTATTGCCGAGCGTGCCGAGCTGAATCTACAGCGTCTGGTGGCTTTGGGACCACGTGTCGTGGGCAGCAAGGAGAATGAGATGGGCTCGGTTCAGGTAATCAGTTCCATTGTACAGAAGGTGCGAGCTGAGCTAAGCGCTCTCCACGACATTGAACTGGACGTGCAGGTGGCCTCCGGCAGTTACATACACTGGAAAGCTATCAATATGTACCAGAGCATTCAGAACATTGTGGTAAAGATCAGTCCAAAGGGCACCAACAGCAGCACCTATGTCCTTGTCAACAGTCACTACGATACGGTACCCGGGGGGCCAGGAGCTGGTGACGATGGCTCTATGGTGGCTACCATGATGGAAACTCTTCGCGTTTTGGCCAAATCCAAGTATCAACTCAAGCATCCCGTTGTCTTCCTCTTCAATGGCGCCGAGGAGAATCCTCTGCAGGCTTCGCACGCCTTTATCACTCAGCACAAATGGGCCAAGAACTGCAAGTGAGTAAAGAATCTCTGTTCCTCAACAAAAACAAATCTAAAAAATATTTTCCCATTGGACAGAGCGCTGATCAACTTGGATTCAGCTGGCAATGGTGGTCGCGAGATTCTTTTCCAGTCTGGCCCCAATCATCCCTGGCTTATGAAGAGCTATCGTCGTGCCATCAAACATCCATACGCCTCGACAATGGCTGAGGAGATGTTCCAGCATAACTTTATACCCTCCGATACGGACTTTCGCATCTTTCGTGATCATGGCGCTGTGCCTGGCCTGGATATGGCCTATCAGCAAAATGGCTATGTCTATCACACACGCTTTGATCGGGCGGAGATCTTTCCACGCGGCAGCTTCCAAAACACTGGAGACAACCTTTTGGCTCTAATTCGTGAGATAACTAATGCCCCAGAACTGGAGGACACATCGGTAAGCAGCAATGATTGAAAACACAAAACGCAAGAGAATAATCTTGAAATCTTTGCGTATACAGAAACACGCTGAGGGACACACTGTTTACTATGATGTTCTGGGCTGGTTCCTGGTCTTCTATACCGAAACAGAGGGCGTTATTCTCAATGTAGTTGTCTCCGTTGCGGCAATTATTGTTTGCTCTGTTGCCATAAAGTTTATGTCGCATAACACTGGCATAAAGCTGGAGAAGGTGCTCAAGCGAACTTTTCACACATTTGGACTGCTCATCTTGGGCGTTTCTGCTGGCGGCTGTCTCTCCATATTTACTGCCTGGTTTATGGATGTAACGCATATGCCAATGTCATGGTTTACGCACAACTGGTTGCTCTTGGGCCTCTTCTTTTGTCCATTCTTCTTTGGGCTGGCCATTGTGCCTGCTATGTACTTCCATTACACGGCAACTGTAAGTAGATTAAAATAACTTTTGTATTCATACTAATACCTTGCTTTCTCTAGGATCGTTTTCCAATTGGACAACGAGTGCAGCTTCTGCTGCATTGCCATTGCTTGTTCTTGGCGCTGCTCACCCTGGTCCTGACCATGTGCAGCATTCGCTCTGCATTTGTGCTCATGCTCACTTGTTTGTTTTACACAGTGGGACTGGTCTTCAATCTGGCCACAAATCTGCATCGTCGCAGTAAGTAGTCCCTAAGACCCTTGTGTATGAAATCTATTTACTGGTCATTTCCACCTTTTCTTCCATAAAGATGTTCTTTGGATTATTCCCCATGTTGTGTGCTATGTGCCACCGTTTGTGTTCTTTGCTTACTTCTCGCACAGCTTCCTTGTCACCTTTATTCCGATGTTTGGCCGCTCTGGCGATACAATTAGCCCGGATTTGGTTTTGGCTACCTTCAGTATTTCAATTGGTCTGCTAATTGGTGGAATGGTTGTGCCCTTGCTTCACATGTTCCGCAAATCAAAGACCATAATCTGCACCCTGCTGGGCGTGACTGTGGTCTGCATCATTATTGCCGCCACGCCCATGGGTTTCCCCTATCGGCCTGAGACGAGTGTGCAACGCTTTGCCGTGTTGGTAAGGAATTACCTTTCTATTGGAAGTCAGCATTAAAAATTTTATTGCATTTTTAACAGCATGCTCAGCGTACTTTCCACGATGCTAGTAACAATGTGCGTAAATCGGAAACTGGATACTTTATCATGCCACAGGATAGACGCACTTATGCTGTGAATAGTAAGTTGAAAAAAAGATCAAATATATAAAACATAATCTTATTAATTACTTTATTTCAGATAAGGTCATAAACATGACTATTGCTAAATCGGTGCGTGAGGAATGCACGAAAGAAACATTTTGTGGTTATCCTTTATACAACATGCGCTGGCACAAGACCAGGTAAGGTTTATCTTATAAATACTAGTGAAAGTATATTCATCCCTTATCTGCAATCTACAGAGAACGTGGCCTTTGGATACCCGCATCGGCGCCCGTTTTGGGACAACTTCCAGCGATTAGAGTTGTGTCCAAAAACCAACTTTCGCCCCATCGAATTCGTTTCGAGATGGAACTGACAGGTCCCGATCACATGGGCATCTTTATAACGCCACTAAATGGCGCAATAGTTGTAGGCTGGTCATTCCATCAGACTCCATTGCGTCTTAAGTTTAAGCCTCCATACTATATTTACTTCTCGTATGGTGTCAACGGAAATCCATTAAAGTTCTGGCTGGAGCTTGAGGTGGGTTAAAGAATCAAAAAAAAAAAAAATGATTGTATATTTCTAATAAAAATTTCGATGTTGTTATAGAAACCAAAAGGAGACTGGACAACGCCCACATTAGAGTTGGGCCTGAACGGTCATTGGACTCACCACAAGGAAATATTTACACCTGATTTTAAGAAGTTCCTTCATAGTTTCCCAAACTATGTAGATGCAACACCTTGGCCAGCGTCTTATGAGACGTATTTGTACTAAAATAAAAACAGAAAATTTCATGAAATTTGCTAGTTAGAGTATGGGTTTGTAATCAATATTTCTTTTATCTATCGTGCATTGGGCGTTATCTAAGTTTGATTGGAGAAAAATAAATGTAAATATCAGTTTTATTATAAAATATATTTCCTGTAGTAACAAGTTTTATATCCTTCTGTTTGTTTTAGAAATATTCGAATAGTGTGGAATACAAGCCTTTATTAAAGCTTATTCTACAAAAGCTTGTTTTTCCCGGGCTAGTAACTAAAGTACATCGTTTATCAAAAAGTTAAGTGAAACTTTGCGTTCTTTTCTTCTTTCGTTGTTTGTATTCATTGTTTGCATGTGTTACCAAGTCTCCAACATTATTAGTGAGACGAAGCAATATAACTCTCATTACTCCCAGGCGTGTCATCAAACTACAATAAAGTATATAATTAGTTTGGACTTTCTAGTTAAAAAAAAAAAACTTTTCATACATATCGACATCTGCCTCGATTTCCGTGTATTCCTTCCGCAAATTTCTGTCAAAAATTAGATTTTTTTTAATATATTGCTACAAATATTCTGACGACTTACAATTCTTCAATCTTCTTTTCATCAAGTGCGTGGTTTTTTCCATAATAATCATGATACCATTTTGGGTATTCGGGAGCCTTAAAAAGCCCACATGATAACCTATACAGTTGCTTTCTAACATAAAACGACAAGAAACTGGGCTTGAAAGCGACTTTCGCCGTGGCTGTTCTATAGGATAATACTATAGAGGCAAGAGACATATTCTGAAAATGTATTGAACACAAAACATAATATGTAAATAGATAGTTGGAAATAAGTAACAAGTTATATGCTTACCATTAAGACAAAAAATATTAACAATATGTAGGTTAAAAAAAATATTGGTCCCAATATGCTAGATTCATGTTCCAGTTTAAAATAATCGAAATCAGAGACCAACATGCGTACCATTGTTATGAAAGCTGTTTGAAAATCTTTGAAATCCCCATTTACGCCACCAAAAAGTAGTAAGCCCAGATTTCCAAAGGCAACGAACGCAATTAGAAACATTATTCCAAAGGCACCCAAGTCACTTGAAGCCTTAAAACATAACGATTAATATTGTTAGTGAGTATGAGACATTGGATATTAACTATAAATTTACTATTTTCATGGCAGTTCCCAGTGTCCGTAGCACCGGATTAAAGTCCATAAATCTTAGGAATGCCAACCAGCAGAAAAAAATCAAGATCGCAATTAAATCACAATGCACCGAAGTTGAGAGGCTTACATAGTCTAATGAAACAAATTGGTTTCCTGCTCTGTTAAAGACCTCATAAGATTTTCCTGCATAAAAAGCCAACATATAGATGGAATAGCCAAATGACAAATAGGTAATCTATATATGCATATAAAACAGTTAAGCATGCAGATTAATGTCAGTATATAGGTTAGGAGTAAGCTTACAGTTATTATGGGCAAATTTAAAAATAAAAACAATCTGCTAAAGTAATTCTTGAATCCGTAAAGATAAATTTTCTTGATCTCAATAAATGTGAAATAAAAATTAATTGAATACACGAAAACAGCACATGTCAAAATAAACCAACTAGATGAGGGTGGCAATAGATCAGCATAATGACTTTGCGATTTATATATTAAATGTCCTAAGCCGGTTGGCAATATCTCAAAAACTATCCTGCAGTTTTAAGAACGTTATATATACTTTTGTGTTAATAAATATTTATGTATATGTACATACTTAACAACTATTTCAAGATCCAAATTTAAATTGATCATATTGAACTCAAGTACAACCATTCGCGAAGCCTCATCTAACCAATCGATTTGCCTAAGATGTCGTACGATGCCATAATTCACATCCTTCTTGAATGATAACATCTGCACATAGCCTCCACTCGTATATCTTTTAATCAATCCATAAATAGATGTGGCTCCCAAGTCTTCCATCGTACTGAACTTAGTGCTGCAAGTAATGGAAAACATTTTATCTGTTGTCGAAGTCGAAACTTAAACGATATTTCTAAAGCGTTTATTTTATTTTACCAGGCAAGCATTGCGAGTACTCTTACCCCTTATATATTGGCTTTGTATACTCGGCATCCACTGAATAATCGGCGTAGCATGTGTTCGTGTATCCTGTAAAATCTGGTTGCACAAAGCAGGAGTCTTTTTTAACGCGGATTTGACGTAATCTCGGTGCTCCAATCAGTAGACTTTCGTTAAGATACAAGCGCCCAAACAAGTTAGGTGGAAAGTCAACCCAAGATGGGTCCCATGGAACGGATGCATCATAGTTAACGCCATGCAGCAAAGGAAGCACGACATACTCCATATAGTTCCAGAAATCCGGTATTGTAACGACATTTTCCAATGATATAACCGAATTATTGGGCATATAATTAGTTACCTCAAATGATTGCCGCAAACTTTTGGTAAATTCATGCTGGTGAGGGGTGGTCAATGAATTGCCAGCGACCGTTATACAAACCAAGTGTATAAGATATATGGTAAATTGGATCAATGCATTTCTAGTAGTTTCTTCGGTCGTATATGAAACGGTTCCGTAGTCAGAAACGAAATGCTTTGCCTTAAACATATTTATTATTCTTAATTTTGTTTAGTTACAGTTTACTATTACTGTTAGCACAATTAAACTAAATGGATTACAAAAGTCTTAAAACACAAAACTACTTCGATTTCGATTATCTGATAGTGGGCTTTACGGTCGACATGTGCTTCTAAAACAGTTATATTATCATTATTAGACTTTTATTTTTGTTATTATAAAGTTCGATTCGGCTATAAGATATTCATATGCCGACATTAACCTTAATCTAAATTCGATCATCAAACCATAAAATAGCCAAGCGGCCGCTGATAAGCCCCAAGTTAATGGTAAACTAGTACCTAATTGTTAGCTTTATTTTTGCTTAGCTATGTCAGTTTTCTAACTCATGTCTTGTGCTGCGGTCGTACTTATATATTGTGCGTAGTTTTAAAGCCTAAGATAAGGTCACTATAAAAATGCTTAATATATTTATCACTAACAAAATTTCAAAAAAGTGATTAAAATATATTTTGTGATACTCTTACAGATGTCTTTCGCTAGCTTTGACTTAACGTATCCGGACAAAGACACGAAAAGAGGCGGCAAGAAATGGCCTTGGTATGGAGCTCCCGTATTTTGTATGATATGGTTCACACTCTTCTATGTGAGCGTCATTCCAAGCTTCTTCTCCTATCCCAATATGATATATGTGCGGGATGAGGTCAATCATGCGAATGAGTTTATTGGTGAGCGTGCCAAGATTCAGCTGGCCGAATACTCATCGATTGGCAACAAGATGACGGGATCCGTAAATAACGAGGAGCATACCGTTAATTTTCTACTGAGAGAAGTGCAAAAAGTAGTGGATCAGTCACGCAAAGATCTGTATGACATAGTTTCGGAGGTGCAATACTCATCGGGTTCCTTTTATTTATGGGATGTTGCTGCCAGCTATGACAATGTGTCTAATGTTGTTGTGAAGATCACACGCAAGGATAGTCCCAGTGAAAGCTATTTGCTGGTTAACTCTCACTATGATTCTGAGGTGAAAACTCCCGCCGCGGGTGATGATGGTGTCATGGTAGTCATCATGCTGGAAACCCTGCGCGTTATCGCAATGTCCGACCAACCACTCGCTCATCCCGTTGTCTTTCTCTTTAACGGCGCCGAGGAGGCAAACATGTTGGGTTCCCATGGCTTCATTACACAGCACAGATGGAGGGGCAATTGCAAGTGCGTAATTTTGAAAATTTTTCTCTTGAATCTTTGACTTTAAACTCTAGTGATTTACAGGGCACTCATCAATCTGGATTCGTCGGGCTCGGGTGGTCGTGAGGTGCTGTTTCAAACGGGTCCCAATCATCCTTGGCTTATGAATTACTATCAGAAGTATGCACCACACCCATTCTCTATAACGCTTGCGGAGGAGCTGTTCCAGAATAATTTTATACCGTCTGATACGGACTTTCGCATATTCCGCGACTATGGCAATGTTCCCGGCTTGGATATGGCACATGCTCTCAATGGCTATGTCTACCACACCAAGTATGACAACTTTAAGAACGTGGCGCGTGGCACCTATCAGACCACAGGTGATAATGTCTTAGCCTTAACCTGGGCGTTGGCCAATGCACCGGAACTGGATGATACCGCTGCCCACGAGGAGGGACATGCTGTTTTCTTTGACTTTCTCGGCTGGTTCATAATAGTGTACACCGAATCCGCCAGCATTGCCATCAATATTGTTGTATCCATATCCGCGCTTATATGTGTTACTCTCTCCTTGTATGTCATGACCAAGAACAAGGATTTATATATGCCACCTAAGTCAGTTGCACTGCGTTTCGGCTTCATCTTTTTGGTACAGCTGGGTGCAGTGTCCATTGCCTGGGGACTGACCATACTGGTGGCACTGTTTGTGCAAGCCGTTGGGTTGGGAGAATCGTGGTACCACAGCATTTGGATGACATTTGGTCTTTACTTTTGCGCCATGTTCTTTGGACTGGGTATGCTACCCGCCTTCTACATAGAGTGGACCAGGCACACGACGACCATGAAGTTGAATCAAACAATTGCCTGCCTTATGCATGCCCATTGCATCATAATTGTACTCTTATGCCTTCTACTGACTGGTCTAGGCATACGTTCTGCCTTCTTTCCAATGATCGGACTATTTTTCTACACCATCTCATTGATTCTACAGCTTATCCTTAAAGTGACCATTAAAAGTAAGTTGATTATTCTTAGACTTTTAACTTGACGTAATGTTTTTTCTTTTCTTTTTACAACAGAGAGCTACTTTTTGACTGTGCATTTGTTGTGCCAGGTGCTACCTTTCTTTTTCTACACTTATTTGAATTATATGTTCCTCCTAATATTTGTGCCCATGCAGGGTCGCGATGGACCTGATAGCAAACCCGACCTGTTATTGGCTTTCTTTATTGCGTTGATGACGATGCATTTCGCCGGCTTCATTGTAAGTTCGCAAACTTCTTCTAAAAACGGACCAAACTTTAATCGATTTTTTTCAGATACCAATTTTAAATAAGTTCCGCAAGTCAAAAATCTTCATCTCAATGTTTGGTGTACTTATCATCGTATTTATTATATTAGCCGCAACGCCTGTGGGTTTCCCCTTCAGAAAAGATGTTGCTGCACAGCGTTATTATGTTCTGGTAATATCTAGAAGATTTCATTTAAAATATTTTTTATCTTAACTTTAGATTTTTTATTAGCACACTCAACGCACACGTCACAGTGCAGATGGTAGTACAACAAAAGAGTCTGGCTTCTATATTCAACCCGTTGATACTCGTTATTCTGAGCTCTACGAAACAACGCTCAAAAATGTAGAGCCCGAAAGCTGGCTCAAGAATAATTGTGCTACAGAGCCTTATTGTGGACTGCCGCTTTATAGCGGTCGTTGGCTAGATTGGAAGTATGTTGTAGTTGTTATGGTTTATCAGTTATTATTCTGACACATTAACTTTACTTACAGGGATAGTGCACTTTGGATTTATAGCAAGCCTCCAGTTATTCCAGTTGCCACCGAGCTCACAGAGCTCTCAAAACAATCCATAAGCATGAACAAAAAGCGTTATGAGTTTAGTTTGAAAGCTGGCAATAGCATTGTTTTGTATGTCGACCCAATGGAGAACGTGAAAATTACGAACTGGTCAGCTGATAAGACTGTCTTAGTGGATGGTCATACTGCTCCATATTTTGTATACCATGTTTCTTCCATGGTTAAGGAACCATTTTCATTCTGGCTAGAGTTTGAGCACGATCAGGCCAATACGAGTGGGCCGTACTTTAAGCTGGCTGTAAGCATTCATTTTCTCTACCATTCGGAATATTACACATCCGAGTTCCGAGAGTTTCTTAGCACTTTCCCGGATTGGACATATACAACCGATTGGCTTGCCTGTTATGAGAGCTGGATTTTTTGAAATTGTTTCTATAAATATTATCGATAAACGGAATTCTGTTACTTAGTAAAATATTTAAAGTATATTTAAATACAATCATACATTAAATACTCGTTTAGACATTATGTCAATAATTTACCAAAAATTAAACGTTAACTTTAATTAAATTCTAATTCATTAATATGCTACATACACGTTTTGTTCGTTGGATGGTCGCTCATGCGAGTATCATAATAGTATGGATGAATATTTAAACTTAACAACAGTTCAGATACCCAAACTATAAGTAGTGAGTATGAGTGGTGTGAGTTGCGAATATCAAATGTATACAAATATCAAAAATTGCAGATGTTCTTAGAGCTGCCAGCTGTTGTATGAACCAATCCACGCGTTAACATGCGACCACAGTGGGAACTTGGACAGAAACTCCCGAAAGTCCTCCTCTATAAACATATCATCGTGTATTCTATGGCCAATTATGGCGATTTTGAACGTTGCACCCGACCAATTATCACTGTCACGCTGTGGAAGAAGAGATTTGTGTCTTTAAAATTTTTATGAAATTAATCTTCAAAAAACCTACCTGAAACTCCAAATTAAAACGTAAGGGTGTCGGATCTAGTGCATAGGACCAATATACGAAGTGAGGCGGCGGTAATGATTTTTCTAACGGTTCCTTGGTAAAGCTCCAATCCACCAGTTTGGCATCATTCACTGGATCAATGAATATGCTGGTATGATCCGGTCCAGAAACCTCCAAAGTGAATATAATATTCGTCATCGAAGTGCTTTCTTTGTTTATTATTCTCAACGTGGGCAGATAGTCTTTGTTTGGCTCGGGTCCAGGCACCCAATAGCTATTTTCCCTATAATAATATGTGAGTTTTTGTATGAGCATTTTTAGAAATCTAGTTACTTACGCAGCATTTAGCCAACGTGTACTGTATATGGGAAAACCACACATAATTTCCGTCTCGCACTCGCTGCGATCAGCTTTTGTATAGTTGGTGCCATCAAAGAGTATGTTGTCCACTGACTTGGGATGCCGATCTACGGGCAAAACATAATACCCGGCATCGGTGTGGTTTACTGTGCTCGCTGCATCGCCGTTGTGGAAGGTGCGTGTTGTATGCTGCAAAGAAATATAATTCAAAAATGCATTGGTGTCCGAAAGCTGTTAAATGTGTAAAGTACTTACCACAGCAAAGAAACGCTGAACTGCTGTCTTTTCCATGTAGGGAAATGCAGCAGGAGTCGCAGCCAAAATAATAAAGATTAACGTGCATACACCAAAGAGCGAGATGATTGTCTTTGATTTGCGGAATAGGCAGAACAATGGTACCAGGAATGGAAATAGGAGGCAACAAAACAGTGCCGTAAAACCTCCAATGAGTATTTCAGGATTTACATCACCTTCGCGACCCTGCATCGGCACAAAAACAACGTAAAAGCTATAGCAACAATACGTATAGAACAAAAAAGGCAGAAGTTGTAAAAGACAGTGAGGTATAAGCCACATGAAATCTGTAAAAGTAAAGAATTGCATTTCAAATTCAAATGTTGATTAAAATAAACAAATAACTCACTTGTTTTGTGCGCACACGTCAACATATTAATAATTACTGAAATCGTGTAAAATCCAGTGGAGATAAGCAGAATAAAGGTCGACCGTATGTTATACGATATCATAAGAATTGTAATCACAGTCAGTATCAAGCAATGCGAGTGCATTAATAGCTGAATACCATATCCGAGCGGTAGACCATGCTGGGGAATAAATAAAAATCATTATATTTGTGTAAGGATTGTCAAAAAAAAAAAAGATACTCACCTCCTTAGTGCGACTAAAGTATATGGCTGGCAGTATGCCCAGACCAAAGAACATGGGACACAAATACAAGCCAAAGATCATCCAAGTTTGTGAGAACCACGACATCGATAAGCCCACAGCGTCCAGTAAAAATGCTATGCAAATGACGAGACCAAAACTCAAACAGATACCGCAAAGTTGAATTGCAGCCAATATGCCAAACTTAGCAAAGATTCGTCTTCGGAACATGCCCGTATTACTAGCCATGATCCAAATATAGGCGACGATTGTGATCAGTACGATCACACAGACGCATATGTTAATAATGACACCAACATCTTCTGAATAATAGACAAAAAACCAACCCAGCACATCAAAAAATATCATGTGGCCCTCGGCATATTTCTAAAAGTTAGAATATAATTATCTTGTTATAAAAGTAAATAAAATAAATTCGAGATTTTTTTAGACTTACAGCTGGATCTTCTAGTTCGGGTGCTAAAGCCAGTGCTTTGATTAAACCAAGAAGATTATCTCCAGTTAGCTGATAGGTGCGTCTTGGTATCAGATTGAAGCGATCAAACTTCGTATGGTATACATATCCATTGAGCGTTTGAGCCATATCAAGACCTTAACCAAAAAGGATAAAAGGAAATAGAATTTGTTTGCCTGAATATTTAAAATATTATTATTTACCTGGTATATTGCCAAAGTCAGTGAAAATAAGATAATCTGTCTCCGAGGGTATAAAACCATTTTGGAATAGCTCCTCGGCAATAGTTGAGGCAAACGGATGTTTTATGTGTTTTCCATAGTACTGTACAACAAGTAATCTTTTAACTCTAAGTAAGTAAACAAAAGTAATAATTTTACCTTCATTAGCCAGGGATGATCGGGTCCAGACTGAAAGAGTATCTCCCGTCCACCACTGCCAGCTGAATCCAGATTAACCACTGCACTGCAAAATCAAACACGCCAAGAATTATTTTGGAATTTATAGTAACAATATTTAAACTCCCAACTTACCGCACATTCTCTGCCCAGGGGTGCTGTGTAATAAAAGCATGTGAACCTTGCAGAGGATTCTCCTCGGCGCCATTGAATAAAAAGATTAGAGTGTTGGTGAGCGGTGTTTCATATCTGGTTATGACACGCAGCACCTCCAGCATAATTACACACATCATGCCAGAGTCACCGGCACCAGAGCTGCCCGGCACCGAGTCAAAGTGACTGTTGATTAGCAGAGACGCGTCGGTGGTTGCATTTTTTGGCGAGAGCCTGACAACCACATTTTGCACGCTCTGATAGACATTCACCATGGACCAGAGCAGATAATTGCCAGAGGCTATCTGCACATCCTTCTCAATGTCATACAGATCGGTGCGGGCGCCATCAATAATCTCACTTATCTCGCTTAGCAGAAACTGGACAGCAACTTGCTCGTTGGCTGCACTTCCGACGACTTTGGGTCCGATCTTTGATAATTTAAGAAGTGTGCTCTCCGCTCGCTCTCCAATAAACTGACCCGGTTGCTGCAATTCATCCTGAAGCGTTTTAAGCGGTGGCATACGATGAAAGCTTGGTATCACCACCAAATAGAACAGCACAAACCAGAATGCCACAAAGAGCGGTGCCCAGTACCAGCCAATTTTGCTGCGATTGTATATGATTTTCATGTTCTCATATTTCGAGTTCATCTCGTCACTGTAAATGAGCATTGAATAAAGAACATTAAGTATGCTAAATGCAATGAGCTATTATACATAAACCGACTTTGCTACTGACTCATTTAGTAAACTGACAATTTCAGCTGGGACTGACAGTCATTAGCATCAACCCCTACGAATATGTGGCCACAGCCAACAATTAAATAATTTTGCACTCTCGTTTCCGCATCCGAAAATGTGCGAAAATGCTAATGAAGTGGAATGAGGATCTCAAGTGTGCTTAACTCGAAGCTGACAGAATGAATGACTCTTTATATATTATACTAAATATTATGCCAATCAATCAAGAGCAATTATGAGCCATTGAAAAAAACTGAAAAATAGTTAAACTAGTTATCTATCAAACTCTAACATTGTTTTTTAATCAGTCATTTTTTAATTAGTATCTCCTTTCTTAATCGGAATTGGGGCAATCCAAATGGAGACAATTTCTGTTGTGAATTTAGCTTTCGTTAATTTTTTGGGTGAACTCATCTTTTAACAGATTTGGTCATAGTTTATTTCAGTTTGGTCACTTTTGTAGTTTTCAGTATGCAAACATCTGTTGCCCCAAAGACATTAACAAAATATTCAAGCTCGTAAACAGAGAAGAAAAAGCATACTATGCAAACAATGCAAAAAAACAGCATAAAAACAAATTAAATTTCAACAAGTGATGAGCAAATATTCGTGTGTAAATTAATTCTAGACATCAGCAATGAGCACAACAAACGTAAATTAAATGGGACACATTTTGTAAATTTTAATGCGATATTTTGTATTTATTTATAGCAAACTATGCCTTTAATATTTAAGTTTAATGATCTGGTATATGCCGTTAGCATGAATAATTTGTGTGTATTCGAAAATTTTTGAAAACCGAATTGTTCAAGAAATCACTTTGAAATACCCTGTAAAATGTTGCAGCGCGCATTTAAAACTTAAATATGAAATTTTTTTACACTATTTAAGCACTCTACGGCATATTTTCAGCTTAAAAACTTTAAATAAAGCTTTGTTTAAAAGCTTCAAATGACTTAACATATGCAATAGTAAAAGCCTCTCAGCTGTTGGTGGTGTTAAATGACTTCAAAGAAAACAACAAAGAATATTCTTGAATACTTGCAGTCCGAATAGCCTTAAAACAGAAAAGTGACGAAAAACCAGCACTGTGTTGTTTTGTAGCTAATGATTAAAGTGTATTTAATATGCAATTGGGGTCCATGCGACAGCGACCCATTTACAGCAATGCGGCTCGTGACCCTCAGGGGCCAACTGCGGTGCGGCGATTAAAAACGACCGTCAGACCGAGACGCGAAAAAAAACAAATTCACAATGCAGACAGACAGAGACGATGGTGGTGGAGATGCGTGTCTGTAAGTGGAGCACCCTAGTTACACATGCACTATTATGAGGAGTGTGTTCTTAGCAAGTGATGCAGGGACGTGCTGTTAATCGATTTTACATGCAAATGCCTTTAATCAGTTCCAGTCTATAATTTCCACAAATAATCAGAGATTGCGAATGCAAGTGTGAATGTTTATGAGAGGGGGCCACGCCCACACCGATAAGTTGAACCATATTGAAAACAATAAATAAACAAAAATGAGCTCGTTTCTTCAAGTCATGCAAATGAGCTTGTGTGGGAAAGAGTGAGGAGTAATCTATTTAAAGACTATCTAAATGGGAAAAATAATCCAAACAGTCGGCGAGGCGACGGCAATCAACTGTGACAACAACAGCCGCAGAAACAACAACATTTGTTTGGGTTTTGGAGTGTTTGTGAGGCCGAAGCGGAAGAGGCCGTCAAATCCGTAGTGTTTGACAGATACAGATGCAGCTCCAGCTCCAGCTGTATGCAACAAGCACTATATGTGCGACATGTGCCGCCACACCAAAAGTCAATAACCTCCCTCACGAAGCTACAACTTGCCACGGCTTCAACTTGCCACACACACCAGCGAGAAGTCAAACAAGAAGAAAAGGCAAAGGAAGTTGCGGTTGCGTTCTTGTTGCCGTTGAAAGAAAGCAAGCAACTGGCAACTCGCCTTTTGTTGAAAGGGCACCACAAGAAGCCACACAAAATCTTAAGAACACGATGAGTTCACTTGTTGAGTACACTTAGTAACGCGACAGTCCATCGATTGAGCTTAAGCGACACCTGTAACACTTTATTCTATTCTACTCACAGTTGCGGCTATATAATGCGCACAAAACGAACAAATTACCACGAATATTTATATTTTTAAGTCTTATATAAAAAGGCGATGACAAAATGCTTGAAATCGGTCAAGCAACAGCAACACCAGCGGCAACATGTGCCATCAGCTGACACAAACAAAACAAAAACGCGACACACAACGAGGAACAACCACAACTGTCGCCTTCAACGATCGCTGCACGTCTGGCCTGGCACTGAATGACGCAGCAGGAGACGTGCAGGAGAGTGTTAAAGAGAGAGAGAGAGAGAGAGACAAAAAGAGACAGAGAACAGAACAGTGGCAAAGAGCAAGAGATCACTGTGGCGCGAACTCATATAAGAGTAAATGAGAACTTGTCGTTGTTGCTCATCGACAACTCACTTGATGTTTTTGCTCTTGACTTGGACACCCATCACGTAGCCGAATAATAATCCTAATTCTGTACAGTCACTGATTAGCCAGAGCTCCTGTTTAACTTGAAGTGAACGCGTGCCGACTCTTTGCGTACTAAACTGTTTGCCAGCGAATGCCATTTATTTTATACATAACTCCCGAATTTATAGATTTGAGGTGCTTCAGCTTCAAGTGTTGCCAGGCTATCGGTTAATCGTGATAAGCCACACAATCAAGTAAATTGAGTAAACAAACTGAGGAGTAAAATACCATAATCGATTAACAACATCTGAATGAGTTTAAACAGTCTGCTAATAATTATTAAAATGTTTTGTTTAATAAACTTAAGAACTTATTAGCTCTCTCATTAGATCTCTCCTTGCTGTGTGAGATGCATTTTTGTAACCGGAAAAAACCTACGCTATAAAGCATAAGCAGGTGTCTCTGTTTTGTTGAAGCAGCATACACTATTGTGTATCCAACAAATACATATAAACAAAATTTAATCAGTATCTAATTAAAATATTAAAGGTATTAAATGGGGAACCCCAAACGCAATAGTCGTCGTTTTCTATTTTTATAAAAACACCCCTTTGAACCACTCAAATCTCTTTCAGCGCATAGCGGGGCCTTGTTCAAAGGAATGGTGTTATAGTAGTGTGAATCAGTGTGGGAAAGGTCGAAATCGAATGGCAAGTGCATAGATACTGCGAAAAGAATTTGCAGACCGATAAGCCCGTGACTTCACCAATAATTAGCCATAATTCTTTGAGCTATAACTGATAAGTGCTTGGCGATTATTTTTCAACAGCTTTGGATTAGGGAACAAGCTAAAATGCCTTCTGATTTCTATGCTCCCACTTGCTTGGACTGTGTAGAGCTTTGATTGCAAATGCGGTTGCCCCATTCACGCACATAAATCTACACACAGGCCACAACTCAAAGCAACAACTCCAAACAAACAATTACTGTGTTGTGCATTCAATGCTGGGCAAAAAAAAAATTACCAAACTTTTACCCGAAATAAACATATGAATTCGGTTTAATTAATGCCACATTAGATTTTTTGTTTGTTTTTATTGTTTACGTGAATCGCACATAATCGCGTATTTATAGTATAAATATCATAAACATTAATACATATAAAGAAAATGCGAGACGGCAATTCAGATTGTGGCAATCTAATATTTGCGACCTTGATAAATGTAACATGCAGTTAGCTGACAAGCAAATTTTGGCAACCATTTTTAAATACGAATTTTAAGGGATAGGATTATAACAATTCAGGCATGTTGGCCTCTCAAAGTTCCAGATAAGTTCTTGGATAATCAGATTGTTGCTGAGTTGCTCAACGATGTCGTTTTTTCTATTTTTCTAATTATAGACTGTTAAAATAATTTGTTAATCCAGTCTGTTGTTACAACCAAATTGTTAAGTTTTCCATTTGTCGATGTCGATCAGCTTAGCGTATAAATAGTATATAGTTGACATCATTTATTTTTTCCGATCGGGCAGTAACATGCGATTCATTTTTCCAGAGCTGAATGCATTCAAGCGTAACTCATTCTAAAATGTTTTTGGACGATATCTCGCTGGCTTTTTTAAACAAACACTCACACACACACACATTGCTCATTTGAGCACAATGATGGAAATAATGAAAACAATTTGTTAATCAAGTGAAATCAAAGTAAGTCGATGTTCAGCCCAATCCCAACATCCAAGCCCAATGCGAGAATTCGCGAGTACAACAGATATGGCAAAACAAATGAATGGAATGACACATAAACAGAAGTGAACTGTAATCAACAGCAATATAACGCAAAAAAAGACAAAAACAAAATTAAAATTAGTCAACTCACAAGAGAAACATGCATTACAAATGCAAAGATAAACAGAGACAACAAACAAGAGGCCAGAGAGACAGGTGACATATTCAGCCAGGCACAACGCAGCTGCCTATCATGGGCTGCCCGTCTGTGTGTTTGTCAATCTAGTATCTGGGTAGGGTCTGGGGTCTTGTATGCCAATTGATGCTACCTAGTCAGTCATTTAGTGGGAGAGGCATCGTCATGACGCTTAAGAAGGCCCTGGAGCAAAGCTTGTGATATTAATTCACTATTTGTTTACTATATGACATTTGCTAGTCGGTTGTTACTAATTAGATAAACTGTTATATTGCGAAAAGTTCTAAGGTCTTATGCCGCCGTGAACAGTTTTCCCGCACCGTGAATAATTTTATAATTTTCTTCACCATAAAGATAAAACCTGTTAAAAACATAAACAACCAGCCATTATCGTATAACATTACAGACTACTACTACACAGGTGCCCAAATACTACCGTACCATATGAACTCCAAGTGCGATAATAACGTCCAATAAGACAAAAATCAAGCCGAGTTCGTTGTCGCTGGTGCTAAAGGAACAATAATTGCGCGTGTTTATTGTATCAGCGTTAGATATTGAATTCCTAACGATAACTCTACGGTAACTAGTCTGCATGTGCCAATATTTTAGGAAGTCGACACAATTGGAAATTTCAATTGGGCAGTTACAGTGACGGCTGATAGACGTGGTCGATCTTAAAGATCCACCGAAACGTCAAGGAAGTGTTGGTGCTAAAATACTGAATAGTGAAGGAATAAACTACTATCAGTGAATATCGAATAACTACCTAAATCTGGTGCTTTGTGTAGTTGGATTACTGAAGGATTAAACTATCAGTGAAACCACTTAAAAATTATTAAAATGGGTGTACGTATTCAAAAACCGTTTGAAAATATATTGTCAAAAACCTTTCCGTATATTATAAGTTAGTATTTTTTTCGACAAAATAGGAGACTTTTGATTTTTATGTGAAAAACTTTAACAGTGCGTGACCAAAAACATTAAAATATTATGCTCTAACGTGAATAAATATTTAATATAAAAAATCATTGGGAATTATGTTCATGTTTAAATTAAAGCTGACGTAAAACGATAACATAAAAAGAAAATTAGTCTTCACTTAATTTATTTTTTCTAAAACTTCTTAAAACTGTCTTGATACTGAAGTGATTAACTCAAAATTGAAAATAGCTTAATTGGATAATATTAAATTAAGCTAAAAACGGAAGGAAGAGAATATGATTACTATATATCTTGATTCTAATCTGAAAAGTTAAGCGATCGATTTCAAATCGATCAAGTGCTGGACACGTGTTGAACGTGCACAAGATCCTAACTTCATATCGCACTGTCCAAACTTGGAAGTCGGCTGGCAACGGCTAGTCTTTATTTCCTCTTGATAAAACGCATTATTTCAGCCTTATACAAACTATGTATATCAAAGAAGCCGCTAAGGTTTGCAAATATTGTTGCTAATGTTTGACGGCATTTAATGCCTTATCAATTTATTGGCGTAATTCATGGAATCAGCCAAGTTTAAAGGAACTTTGCTCACACGCCTACATGAATCATGGATAGACGACTTGTAGTTTTTCGTGCATTATTATTGTCAGGCTTTGTTTTCAGTGGTTGTTTAGCATTCAAAGTGTTCAGGTTTTGCAAAAGAATCGCTTATCAACAAAACGATATAACAATAAAAGTTCAATTACCTACTCAGGGGGCCGATTACCCTGTCACCATGTTGCCTCAGCTATTCTTAATCAAAATGCCGCCGAAGTAGAAAGTGTGTCGTATAATTCCCATAGCTGTCAGTTGATGCACTTGGATTTACTCGTAATTAGTTCGGTAATTTCTGTAATTAGCCCAGTTGCATGAAATCATCGCGACCCTAAATCCACGATTAGATATTGACAAGCAGTCGCTTGACCATAAAATTAGCTATAATTTTCGTTAAAAGTTGGCAATTGGGCAATTAATTCATAATTTCATGAATATCGTTAATTGAAAATAAAAATTCTTTCAGTTCAATTCAAAGTACCATATCGACGTTGACTTCGAGGTGCCCAAAAAGCTACAATGGTACTATGCACCACCGTTTTTTGGCTTCTGGTTTGTCATTTATCTGTGTCTGGTCAACACCCAGATCAATCATATGCCCAAGCCACTTAGCCTCAAGGATGAAGCTTCCCATCCACGAGATTTCATAGCACAGCGCGCCGAGGACACTCTAATCGAATTGACTCGCAACGGGCCACGTGTTGTGGGCAGTGTTAACAATGAGGTGACTACCATTCAGTTCTTTCGCGACGAAGTGGCCAAGGTGCAGGCCGTGGCGCACGAACGCTTCGAGATTGAGTTCGATGTGCAGCAAGCAAGCGGCGGTTATATGCACTGGACCATGGTCAATATGTACCAGGGCATACAGAATGTTGTCGTCAGGCTGCGAGAGAAGAACAACACGAATGAGAACTACCTGTTGATTAACAGCCACTACGATTCGGTGCCTGGTAGCCCGGGTGCAGGCGATGATGGTTCTATGGTGGTGACCATGCTTGAGGTAATGCGTGTCATTGCCAAAACAGGCGAGCCCTTAGCGCATCCCATTGTCTTTCTGTTCAACGGTGCCGAGGAGAATCCCCTGCAAGCCTCCCACGCTTTCATAACGCAGCACAAGTGGGCCAAAAATTGCAAGTGGGTTAAGTTAAAGCTCAACTCAGTTTAACTTTAACTTATTAATATGGTCTGCTTTTGTTTGTGAATATTCTAGAGCTCTGATTAATCTGGATTCGGCAGGTAGCGGCGGTCGCGAGATTCTGTTTCAGTCGGGACCCAATCATCCATGGCTAATGAAGTACTACCGCTCAGTGCCTCATCCATTTGCCAATACTTTGGGCGAGGAGATGTTTCAAGCTGGTCTTATACCATCCGATACAGATTTTCGCATTTTTCGCGACTATGGCGGTGTTCCCGGCCTGGATATGGCCTATGTATTCAATGGTTATGTGTATCACACCAAATTCGATCGTGTTAATGTCTTTCCACGCGCATCCTTTCAACACACTGGTGACAATGTGCTCGCACTGGCCCGGGCACTTGCCAATGCACCTGAACTTGATGATACTGCGGTAAGAACTTTAGCTTTATACTTTTTCAACAGCTAATCCAATTCTTTTTTCAGGCTTATTCCGAGGGTCATAATGTCTTCTATGACTTTCTAGGCTGGTTCATCATATTCTACACACAATCCACAAGCATTATTATAAACGTTATTGTCGCTGTGGCTGCCCTTATATCAGTTGGCATATCTTTGTACTTTATGTCCGCTCGATCCGGCATCAGTTGGACTGGCGTTTTGTTGCGATTTGGCATTTCATTTGGCATACATCTGGTCTCTTTGGCTCTGGCCTTGGGCCTGCCTCTCCTTGTAGCAATTTTCATGGACGGTGTGGAGCGTTCTATGAGTTGGTACACACAAATGTGGCTTATAATTGGCTTGTATCTGTTTCCAATAATTTTTGGCATGAGCGTTTTGCCTGCATTTTACCTCGAGAAGACCAAAAAGGATCCTCTCAGCCTGGGATTCCGTATACAGCTCTTTATGCATTCACATTGCGTTTGCCTTGTTATTGTGACGATTGTCCTCACATGCCTAAGCATTCGGTCCGCATACTTTATAATGCTTAGCGTACTGTTCGATATTGTGGCGTTAATTGTAAATATGATAACCAAATGGCATCGCAAAGGTAAGTTTTTAAGATTACTTATCTGTAGTATTGTATGCTCTAACTACCTTGTATTTGCAGCTTATTGGTTTGCCATCGCTGTCATTATCTGTCAAATACTTCCCTTCACATATTTTACCTACAGCTGCACGGCGGCACTTAAGACACTGATTCCAATGCAGGGTCGTTCTGGTTCGTCAACCAATCCGGACATGGGTATAGCACTTCTGATGTGGGTGTTTTCCCTTGTGTTTGCAGGCTTTATTGTGAGCAAATACATAAACCCAGCCGATATTGAACAAATATCACATCTAACTTCCATTTCTTTCAGTTGCCACTCACAATGTTCTTCCGCAAGACTAGAACAATTGTGCTGTGCTTCTTAGCTGGAACCATTCTGTTCATCATCATTGCTGTCACACCTGCTGGATTTCCATATCAAGACAAAATAGCAACGCAACGCTATGCTTTAATAGTAAGTTGAATTTTCACATATCATCCTTGAAGTATACTAAATTATATTTCTTTTTTGAATTTCAGTATGCCCAACGTATTCTTCACAATGCTGATGGCACAACACGCACTAATGAGAGCGGCATTTATGTTTATCCACAGGATCGACGTTACAACATAGCCGAAGGTATGTCTATACGATGCCCAGCAGCAATCAAAGCTTTATCAATTTCATGCTTTTTTCTTAGACGAAATTAAGGCAATTGGGACACTACACAAGGTCAGTGAGTTCTGCGATGAGGAAATGTTCTGTGGCATGCCATTATATAATCACCGTTGGAACAAAGCTCGCGAATACAGTCTTTGGATTCCGGTTAAGGAGACGCCACCGTTACCGTCAGCTTATCCAACTTTAATCCTTCAGGAAATTACAGAGTTGGAAGACGAGACACAGAGACGCTTTAATTTTTCGTTAACCGGTCCTGATCACATGACAATTTTTGTTAATGTGAAAAACGATGCCAAGCTGCTAGACTGGTCCTTTAATAAGACGCTGATAAGGGATAATGAGCCACCACCACACTTCGTGTACTTCTCGTATGGTCTAGATAGCAGTGCTCTCGAATTTACAATCGATGTTGAGGTTCGTTGGTAAATGCATTACATACTTTAGCTCAATGTATTGAACGCTTATATAATTATAGAAGAAGACTTCTACGTTTGAAACATCAACGTTGGAAATTGGCATTGGCGGTCATTGGGTGCATCACGAAAGCGCGAGGTCCCAAGGCCTGAATGCACTTCTTGAACGGTTTCCTTCTTACGCTTATGTGCAGGCCTGGGTAGGAACCTATGAGAGCTGGTACTTCTAAAGCGGCCATCGATACAAATTACATAATACGCCCAAAATAGATATTGTTATTGATTTACTTTTTGTAGTCCCTAAGATGTTATACGTTTGTCGAATCAAATCCCAAATAACTGTTTTTGCTATTTATACTGATAGAATCTGATAAATATATACTCATAAACATAGTTTAACCAGTTTGTGTTATTTTTTTTAATTTGTTATTTTATAATGATGTGTGATCAACCAAAGTAAATATATGTATGGGGCAAAGTAAAAAGGCCTATATAGTATGTACAAACAAACTAAACAGTTATAGAAAGTTTAACCCGATCACGTTTTTTTTAATTTAGTCCAGAATTTGAAAACGCTGCATAAGATAAGAGTTATAAATATGAAAAAAATGGTTCACTAAAGCGAATGGTATGAATGAGAAATCTATATTTGTAAGCTCTTTTGGTAACCTTAAAAAATTTGTATAAAACAAGAACAAATTTAATTTCGTACTACATACTTAAAAATACTGTGTACTTGTTGTGCACTTGTGAATAAATATATATGATCTTTAACTATTTGATCTTGACAAATCAATCTGAATTGTATTGGTGGAACACCTTTCAGCCAAATCATTATCAGATGCAAATGTTTTTGCTGTTGATCTACTTGACTTCAAGCGTTTATCAATCAATTAAGCACGTATTTTACTACTATAATCAGCGATTTGATATCGTGAAATCATTAAAAAGTGAACACGATCTATATTGCCCAAAGTGAAATAAGGCTGTTTATGCGAAGAGGCGATTTGGTCATAAATCTAATGTTTTACAATATTTTTACTTTGATAAGCTTTATGCTCATACTCGGGGAAACATTTTGTGTTGAGTGCGTGTCGTGTTATATGTATTTATTAATATAAACATATACGATTTTGATTTCAAGCGGACATTTAGTTTTGTAAAAATTATCTAAAAATCTGTGCGAATGTGGCTTCAGAATGTTAACCTTTCTTTAAGTCAACTAATTGCTAGCTAAAAAGTATAAGTACAACCATATTTCTACATCGAAATGTAAAGTGAAGAAATTGATATAAAAAAGGAAATGTTGGTAATAATAAATCCAAATAAATAACCAAAGAATCCTTATTTACATACTTCATTTTCAAATACACCCAAATTTATAATAAACCCTTTTTTCCGAAAATATTCAACAGTTATCGCTTTAACGTTAAAATGCATACCGACAGTTAAAATCGTCTGCCCAAAAAATTACGATAAAAAGCCGCAATAATATTTAACTTTATTGTGCTTTTTATCAAATTAATTTATTGAATTCACGGTACATTTTATCATGAAAGTGAAACTTTATAAACAACACTTTTTATGATTGCGCTTGTTGATCACTATTAAAGCGGTCTGCATTTGGTTAAAAATTTTCAGTTCTTTGTTGCCAGACTTAGCTTTCACATCGGCAGATAAACTTTTCATAAAATGAATGATAAGGAGAATCTTGTAGGACATTGAATTGTTCATTATCTATAAAAAAAAATTAATTTGACAACCGCTTTAATTTTATAGATACCTCATCAATCTGACAAATCAGCTGAAGATATGTTCGGAGCAAAAGTTAATGCCAAATTGCCATGGTACTATTCGACCGGTTTCCTTATGTTCTGGGGACTGCTCTTTTTCGCTGTTGTTATACCGTTTTCTAATCGGCTTCCCACAGCCTTAACAATGGAGGATGCAAACAAGAATGTATTCATCACTGAACGTGCTTACAAAAATCTGTACACTCTATTTAGTATTGGAAACAAGTTGACCGGCAGTAAAGAGAATGAGGTTGAGGCAGTACAGTTTCTTTTAAAAGAGTTAAAGCAAATCAAGGCGGATTCACTAAAGGATTTCTTTGACATCGAGATAGACTTATCACAAGTCTCTGGAACGTATATACGCTCAACAACGTGGAGAATGTACCAAGGAATTCAAAATATTGTAGTGAAAATAGCTCCCAAAAACTCTAAGAGCAATTCCTACCTCCTTGTAAACAGTCACTTCGATTCCGAGGCGTCTACTTCATCTGCTGGAGACGCTGGTTTTATGATAGTCACGATGTTAGAAGTTTTGCGTGTTATAGCAACAACAAGACAAACCTTCGATCATCCAATTGTCTTTCTTTTTAATGGTGCGGAGGAAAGTGGTCTGCTAGGCTCTCATGCATTTATAACTCAACACAAATGGGCACCAAATTGCAAGTAAGTCATATTATTAACCAATTTAAAAAAGTAATTACATATTTCAATTTAACTCACAATAATCGTAGAGCTGTCGTTAACCTTGATGCTGCTGGCAGTGGAGGCAAGGAAATCCTTTTCCAGAGTGGTCCCAACCACCCATGGCTTGTAAAAGTAAGTAACTTGCAAAAGACTTATAGTTAAAACCCGTTCTTAACGAGTTTCGTAAATATTTTTAACAGTACTATAAAAAATACATTAAACATCCTTTCGCAACAACTATGGCTGAAGAAATGTTTCAAGCTGGCCTTATACCATCGAATACAGACTTTCGTCAGTTTAAATTATTCGGAAATATTCCAGGTACATATGAACTTATGTTTATTGTAATTAAATATGCAAAATGATTATTTTTACTCTTATAGGCTTGGACATGGCACAATGCAGAAATGGATTTATATACCACACCAAGTACGACACAATTGATGTTATTCCTCGAGAATCATTGCAGAACACAGGTGATAATGTTCTTAGTTTGGTTCGAGGTTTGGCAAATGCAGATGAGTTACACGATACACAAGTAAAATCTTCAATTTTAGTCTATGTCCAAACGTATGTATATAAATATATACAAACTATTTAATTAACAGGCACATCAAACTGGACACGCTGTCTTCTTCGACTTTCTGGGAATTTACTTTGTGAACTATTCAGAAAGTACGGGACAATTTTTAAACATAGCCATTGCAGGAGCTGCTCTCATTTTGATATTCGTATCAATGTGGCGCATGTCAGAAGTTTCCCAAGTATCTTTGAGCTACGTTTTGCGTTGGTTTATCGTAGCTTTTGTCATCCAAATTATCTGTTTTGTGCTCGCCCTGGCACTTCCTTTAGTGGTTGCACATGTGTTTGATAATTTGGGACTATCGCTGACGTACTACAGTTCTCCGTTGCTGGTGATCGGCTTATATGTGTGCCCGTCCCTCATTGGCCTAAGTCTGCCCTTAACTATTTACTATGGTTCGCAGCGTAACGTAAGTTCATTATAAGGAACAACATTATCTCAAATATATATAATTTAAAACTCTGTTTCCGCAGGAAAAAATCGCAGATTCCTACCATATTCAGCTGTCATTGCATGCTCAGGCCGTGATCCTGAGTCTTCTTGCAATTTGCCTTACTATATTTGGGTTGCGTTCCACGTATATTTTTGTCATTCCACTCATTTTTTACGTCTTATCATTGGCCCTGAATTTGTTGACTTCTTTACATGATCGTGGCTACGCGTGGACAGTTTTGCTCAAGTCAAGCCAAATAATACCTTTTTTGTACAGTAGCTACTTATTCTACCTATTCATTGATGTTCTCACTCCAATGGGTGGTCGTGCGGGCAGCTCCTCCAATTGGGACCTATATATTGCAGCCCTGGCAGCCGCAGGAACAGTTCTTTCGTTTGGTTTCTTGGTACTAATTAAGTTCTCTAATCTTAAAATGTACTAACTTAATTTGTTTACAGGTGCCGCTGATCAACTCTTTTCGCCGTCCCAGCTTTGTGGTGCTATCTCTGCTTGCAATTACAGCCATCTCCATGTACTTGGCCAGTGGCACACAACTAGGATTCCCATATAGACCGAAGACAAGTGGGCAACGAGTATTTTATGTGGTATGTGTGATGTACCAATGTACCACTGTTCACCTTATTTTCAAAAATCGTCATTGATTGCAGCAAGCTCGAAATTTGTTCTACGAGTACGATGGTACTCTAAGTAAGGATGAGTCTGGCTATTTGTTTTACTTTGTGGACAGGCTTAAGGAAAAACCTCTCTTGGGCAGAAATGTCAACCTGACTGGCTTGGTTAGCATTGAATCGAACTGCGATGCTCACATGATGTGTGGCATGCCGATGCTTACTGCAAACCGTATCAATAGCAAATGGTTGCCACGCTCTGAACCTATTAAACCACCAACACTAACATCCCTAAAACTGTTACGTAAAACTGCACTGAATTCAACGACAGTGCGCTTTGAATTTCGGTTGAAAGGTCCTCGTTATATGCATTTGGTCATTCAACCCTATGAAGATGTAGCATTGAGTGATTGGTCCTTCATGAGAAATTCCAGACCACCACCAACATCTATACCATACGTTATTTATTTTAAATACGGAATTGACAACTCGCCATTGAACTTCTTTTTGGAACTAACGGTGAGATATAATACAAACATTTAATAATTAATTTTATGGTAATTTGTAATCTTTTAGAAAAACAACATCGATTTGAATGTACCGTTGTTCCAACTGGGAGTGTCGTCATACTTTATGCAAAACAAAGGTGATGCACAAAGCGTGAAGTTTGCATCATCCTTTCCTTCTTTTGCAATTCTCTCGCAATTTCCTGCATTATATCAGCGACATATTTTTTAAATTAAAAAATTAAAACTAAACACCTTGTTATAAGATGAGCATGTAATTAACAAAATAAAAATAATAAATGAGAACCGAAGTGCAAAAACAGATAAGATTGATTGGCCTAAAATTTGGGTATTTAAAATTGCGAGACACAACTTCCGAAAAGAAAATTTCTGATCGGTCATTATTGGTGTGACAGATGCATTAAAAATAATAAATATTTCCAATATCAATACATTTAATTATTTTTATATTTTTATATATTTAAGGGAAACCCTAATAAGTCCATGTAATTAACAAACAATGATTTATTACACTTATTTCTTACTCTTGAATAGTACACAAATTATTATGCTAGCAAGTTTTTGGATTATCAACATTTTTTAACTTTTATAAAAACTGAATTTAAAATAAACTGACTGCTATAATTTTTATTCGTGGTACTATAGTATTTTAAACTACAATATATTTCTTATTTTAATAAACGTAACAGGTAAGTGGGTTATTTCTGAACTGGTTTTATACCAAGAATTCAGAATTTCTGTATTACACCAAGAATAGCAATTAAGTCATGGAAAGCAATGTTATTATATTTTGATTTGATTTATTTCTGGATAAGGTGTGGTTTTTTAATGATTACAATTAAATCTGACAGTTTCTGATAAGAAACCCGGTTGACGACTGAATAATTGCCATGTAATCATAAACTTTCATATCAAGGCATAATAAATTTTAATGCGTAGTCCAACACCTGTTATACCCGTACAATAATCTTGCAATGTACTCGAGCTATTTAACACGAAAACTAGCAGATTAACATGCTATGTTATGCTGTTATAGGGTATCTCATCTTGGGTAAACTCATCTTAGTAGCTCAATTGATAAAGCAACAATAGCAAATGTTTTCGATGGAATATATTTATTTTCAATTAATAATATTTTTCTTTGAGTAGTTCCCAAAATTATAGTTATAAAGGGTTTAAGTTGCACCTAAGATTTTAGAAAGCATACACAGACAGAACAATTTATTTAACATTCAGATATTGAATCACAAACTTTTGTCTCCCACACCGTCAATACGACGTTTGTCTAGACACCATAAAAGCTTCTCTGCATATAGAAATTTGCACCAATAATTTATATATTTACCATGAGATAAAGTTATATGTGTAACACAAAGTACTCTATAAAAATGAAAGAGCGCCCAGGTTCATTGCTTTCAAATGTGACACACCTTGTTCCCAGTTATTTATTTTTCTAAATTAACAGTAAGAATTGCAGCGATTCAACATACGATTCGCGTTCATCTTCTTATCACCCTAATAATATTTTATTATTCGATATTAATTGATATCGGTCTATCATCAACTTCAACACACACTAAAAATTGTGTTTTATAGGCTTTAAAGCAATCACTATAAATGTTATTAAAATTTATGTTTTGTATCTTGTGTTTGTGATTTCAGTCTTTTGGCAAGTATAAAAGAGTTTACATTTGCTTTTGCTTAATAGTGCTCAGTTGTGCTTTGCAGGAACGGGAACAGTATGGACGACAAGGAAAAACTTGTAAGGACAAAAATTATAGTGAAAACCATGTTAAACGCTCTTGTTAAGAAAGCTCGAGGTCGACACAGTTATTGTTTGCATGTACAAAAAGTGCATCCACTTGCTACTGCGTGCTTAGAAAAAATTGAATCTTAGATTCGTCTGGTGTTTTTCTACAGATTTCGATGAAAACTCCACAAAGATTTATTATTGTATCTATAGAGTATAAAACAGTTTTCACAAATTCTAAATTCAGGATTTTACTGTTATCGTTAACTTAGGTATATCTGAATCCCAGAAAAGTTATCGATAGCTTACAATTACTATTAATAATCACAAATAATAAATTGCTATACAGAAATGCTATAACTCATTAGCTTCTTACAACATATTTCATAGATCTCGGACAAGTCTGTCGAAGCTGCCAAAAATGCAGTCAAAAAGGAACCTTCTGCTAAGTTACCCTGGTACTATGCAAGTGGATTCCTGCTATTCTGGGGTCTCCTTTTTTTTGCTGTTGTAATACCATTTTTCTATCGGCTACCTACGGCACTGACAATGGAGGACGCAAAGAAAAACTTGTTCATCACCGAGCGTGCTTACAAAAATCTGTATTATCTAGCTAACATTGGTAACAAATTGACTGGCAGTCGTGAAAATGAGGTTGAGGCAGTCAATTTTATAATGAACGAGCTAACTCAGATAAAATCAAATCTACTGGAAGATTATTTCGAAATGGAAATTGATGTGTCGCGAGTATCTGGTGCATTCACATATAAGACTATGCTTAACACGTACCGAGGAGTTCAAAACATTGCTGTGAAGTTATCGCCAAAGAAGAGCGACAGTAATTCCTACCTCCTAGTGAACAGTCACTTTGATTCCAAGCCAGCAACTCCGTCTGCAAGTGATGCTGGATTTATGATTGTGACAATGTTGGAAGTTTTGCGCGTAATTTCAACCACAAAACAAACTCTTAAGCATCCGATTGTTTTTCTGTTTAATGGCGCCGAAGAAGGTGCTATGCAGGCCTCTCATGGTTTTGTTACCCAACACAAATGGGCTCCATTCTGCAAGTAAGCGAATTAAGTTTTAATAATAAGAAAATAGCATTTTTAAGCTTTACCTACAATCGCAGAATTGTCGTTAACCTCGAAGCTTCTGGAAGTGGAGGTCGGGAGCTTCTGTTTCAGACTGGTCCAGGCCATCCATGGCTTCTTAATGTAAGTGTTTTAAAGAACTTTATCCGTTGAAATTCGTGCTCAGTATTTATTTATTAACCAGTACTACAAAAAATACATCAAACATCCTTTTGCTACAACCATGGCCGAGGAACTTTTCCAATCAGGCTTAATACCATCGGATACAGATTTTAGACAGTTTAAATTATATGGCAACATCCCAGGTAATTTTCATATAGAGTTTAGCCTTACTAGAAATTTTACTAATAATTCTCTAACAGGTTTGGATATGGCGCAATGTATTAATGGATATGTATACCACACCAAGTATGACGTAATCGATGTGATCCCCCGCGAATCCTTGCAGAGTACTGGTGATAATGTTCTTAGTTTAGTGCGAGGTTTGGCAAATGCAACTGAACTACACGATACAGAGGTTAGCAACTCCTTTCAAAATCGTATTTTGAAGAATTTATTTATATTAATTTTTGAAAAATTCCATTTCAGGCACACAAGGCCGGCCACGCCATCTTCTTTGATTTCCTAGGAATATACTTTATCCACTACTCACAGACAACAGAACTAACATTGAACTATGGCACTTCTGGAGCTGCTCTTGTTTTGATCTTCATTTCAATTTGGCGAATGTCAGCTGTTTCTAACGTTTCGGTCTGCCATGTGATGTTCTGGTTTATCCTGGTTCTTATCCTCCAACTTATCTCTTTTGTACTCGGTCTGGCACTTCCTGCAGTGGTTGCTTATGTCTTCGAAAGTTTGGGACTTTCGCTTACTTACTACAGTACTCCCTGGCTAGTGATCGGCTTATATGTGTGCCCGTCGCTTATTGGCCTCAGTTTGCCAATGACTATCTACTATAGTTTACAGCGTAATGTAAGTCTAAGCTGGAAAATTCTCGTGTTACATATTTATTAAACTTTCAATTTCTTTCCAGAATAAAATATCAGCATCTTACCACATCCAGCTGTCATTGCATGCTCAGGCCGTCATCCTGGCTCTTCTAGCCATTGGTCTTACAGTATTTGGTTTGCGTTCAACGTATATTTTTGTCATTCCATTAATATTCTATGTATTTTCCTTGGCCTTTAATTTACTGACTACTTTGCATGACCGTGACTATGCCTGGACCGGTCTTGTTAAGGCGAGCCAAATAATTCCATTCCTGTACAGCAGCTACCTCTTTTATCTGTTCATCATTACTCTCATACCAATAAGTGGTCGTTCAGGCAGTGCGTCCAATCGGGACTTGTACGTTGCTGTCGTGGCAGCAGTGGGATCGATTCTCTCATTTGGATTTTTGGTACATCTGGATAGTGTAATTTGTTCTCTGAGATTATTATATAACTTGTTTGCTTTACAGATGCCGCTGATCAATACCTTCCGGAGACCCAGCGCTGTAGTGTTTACTCTCATCGCAATCACTGCTGCTGGCATATACTTGGCCAGTAGCACACAAATTGGATTCCCCTATAGGCCAAAGACCAACGGACAACGAGTTTCATATCTGGTAAGATTTCCAGATACTGAATTAATTTGTAGTAGCCCATATTATATAATAGTTTTATTGCAGCAAGTACGAAATAAGTTTTACGAGTACGATGGTACTCTCAGTAAGGATGAGTCGGGCTATCTGTTTAATTTCCAAGATCGTCGTGAAGAAAAACCACTTCTGGGCACAAGAGTTAATCTGACTGGCTTGGTTAGCATTAAGTCGAATTGTGAGACATATATGATGTGTGGCATGCCTTTGTTTGACTACCGCTTTGTACAGAATCGATTGCAAAGTAAATGGCTTCCACGTACAGATAAAATGGAAGTACCAGAACCTGCAACTTTAAATTTGCTTAGCAAAACTGTTGTTAATTCAACAACTGTGCGTTTTGAGATGAATGTAACAGGTCCTTCTCACATGAGCTTCTTCATTAAAGCCTATGAAGATGTGAAAATCAGCAACTGGTCGTTCTCGCCAACTTATCTTAACAAGCCACCACCTTCACCTTTAGCATACCATATCTACATTATCACAGGCATTGATAGTTCTCCGCTTAACATATTTATAGAACTTTCGGTAAGTGATAAAGTAAATCCTTTTATATCAAAATTAAAAGGCTTATTCATATATTCTTTTATCACTTCTAGAAGTCGGATGGTGATTTCAAGGTACCCTGCATGCAACTGGGACTGGTCTCAAGTAACATCCAAAGTCCAGGTGATGCTCCAGCTGTGAAGTTTGCATCCTCATTTCCATCGTATGCAATTTTGGCGCAGTGGCCCGCCTTATACCAACGATACATTTTTTAATTTTGTGGAAAGATCCTAAAAATGTATAAAAGCAATAAATAAATTTTGTGTTTGCAAGCGTATAGAAGCATTATTTTGTATACCCTTGTTCCAGAGGTCACAAGACTTTTTGCAGCGTATGATTTCTTATAAATGTTGAATCACCGAAGATGTGCAGAAAAACCTCAAATTTTTAAGTTGTGTCCGAGAACGAAGTTGCATGTGTCCTCATTAGCATAATGATGACATAGCTTTAATAAAAAAATTTTATAACTCTCAGTCTGGCAGTCAACCTACAAAAAGAAATAAATCCAAGCTCAATGTAAATAGTTTGCGACAACTTAGCACGCAAAACATTTCCCCAGCCAACCGAGTTCCATGGGGAGATGATTAGGCAGTTAAACATAAATACTAAGCGAACAGACAACATGAATGTTATCCTCCTATTTAGCTACCTAAAGAAGTGCTGTCTCAGTTTAAGAGTGCGCACCTACGCAACGAGTCAATAAACGGTCGAATAATAAATATGTATACATACTATAAGAGGCATGCGTCTAAAAATTCTATGAGCAGACAGCAATCAAATTAAAGAGAGCATTTTTATGCCGAAAGTTTCAGATAAGATGATTTCAGAAGCAGTATTTTCAAGTCTATGCAAACTAAGAGATCAGTTGAATTGTGTACGCCTTAGTGAGATGTTTCGCGTCATTCGCAGTAGTTTTGGCTTATGCCAGAATAAGGTTAAGTTTATAAATGATAACAGTTACGAACGTTAATTGCTTCTCAACACATGCATCGACACCTTGTTAACTGCATGTCGAAATTTGCCGTACGAATTATTCAGAACGAAAGAATTGGTATATCCAATGCGAATGTTGTTTTTACTCAAAGTGTTACATATATTCAATATATAAAAATCAATACACATGCACTTGAATAAATTTTTATACACTAGTTTTATAAACAAACAGTTCTATTTTGGTATGTTGAGTTAGCTAAAGTTCATACTTTACATATTAAAGCTTTAAGCTTATAAGACTTAAGAAAATAGTGCATATATTTATTAACTCTGTACATTCATCAAACAGGTCTCGGATGAATCTATCGAAGCTTCCACAAATGTGCACAAAAATGACGACGATGCAAAATTGCCGTGGTACTATGCCAGTGGTTATCTGTTTTTTTGGGGACTTCTCTTTTTCGCCATCGTAATACCATTTTTCTATCGGCTACCTACGGCCCTAACAACAGAGGAGTCCCATAAAAATGTGTTCATTGCAGAGCGTGCGTACAAAAACTTGTACACTTTATCGAAAATTGGTACCAAATTGACTGGAAGTAGAGCAAATGAGATTGAGGCAGTGAACTTTATCACAAAAGAGCTGATGAAGATTAAGGAAGACCTCTTTGAGGACTATTTCGATATAGAAATTGATTTGTCGCATGTCTCTGGTGCATTCGTATATAGTACAATGCTTAATATGTATCAGGGAGTTCAAAACATTGCTGTGAAAATAACTGCCAAAAACAGCACGAGTAAGTCCTATCTGCTCGTTAATAGCCACTTCGATTCTAAGCCATTTAGTCCGTCTGCGGGCGACGCCGGTTTTATGATAGTTACTATGTTAGAGGTCTTGAGAGTTATTGCAACTACAAAGCAATCGTTTGAGCATCCGATTGTCTTTTTGTTCAATGGAGCTGAAGAAGGTGGTTTGCAAGCCTCTCATGGTTTTGTAACCCAACACAAATGGGCTCCATACTGCAAGTAAGCGAAATTATTTTAAATAAAAAATAAATAGAATTTTTAAGCGTAACCTACAACCGCAGAGCTGTCGTTAACCTTGATGCTGGTGGAAGTGGAGGTCGGGAACTTCTGTTTCAGACTGGCCCAGGCCATCCATGGCTTGTTAATGTTAGTGCTTTTAAAACTTTATCCGTTGAAACTCGTGCTCAGAATTTATTTATTAAACAGTACTACAAAAAACACATCAAACATCCCTTTGCTACAACCCTGGCCGAGGAAATCTTTCAATCGGGCATAATACCATCGGACACAGACTTCAGACAGTTTAACTTTTATGGCAATATCCCAGGCACGTTATATTTAGAGTCTTGACTACATACTACAATGGCATAATTAATTAATTAATATATTTTAGGTTTGGATATGGCGCAGTGTATAAATGGGTTCATTTACCACACCAAATACGACACAATTGATGTCATTTCCCATGAGTCTTTGCAAAATACTGGCGAAAATGTACTTGGGCTAGTGCGCGGGTTGGCAAATGCCACCGAACTACACGATATCCAGGTAAAATATTAATTCCACTTATGATCTTTATATCATTTCGACTTATAATCTTCTAATTGACAGGCTCATAGAGCAGGGCATGCCGTATTTTTTGACTTCCTGGGAATCTATTTCGTTCATTACTCACAGGCGACAGGAATACTTTTAAACTTGGGCATTTGTGGAGCTGCTTTTATTTTTATTTTTCTCTCAATGTGGCGCATGGCAGCGGCATCGCACCTTTCCTTGCGTTACGTAGCGCGCTTGTTTATCCTGGTTTTAATCCTCCAGCTGTTATCATTCCTACTTGGACTGGTACTTCCCGCTGTGGTTGCTTATGTATTCGACAGTTTGGGACTCTCGCTTTCTTACTACAGTACTCCCTGGCTAGTGATCGGCTTATATGTGTGTCCGTCTCTTATTGGCCTCAGTTTGCCCACAACCATATACTATAGTTTACAGCGCAATGTAAGTTTTTTCTATTTATTTAATAAAATTAACACTTTAATGATAAAATTCTTCTCTCCAGGATAAAATATCAACTTCCTACCAAATCCAACTAGCTTTACACGCTCAGGCAGTCATTCTGGCAATTATTGCTATTGGCCTTACATCGTGTGGCATCCGATCTTCATACGTTTTAGTCATTCCATTCGCCTTCTACATTGTGTCTTTGTGCTTCAACTTAATAACTACTCTGCACGATCGTGACTATGCCTGGTCAGGACTTGTGAAGGCGGGTCAGATAATTCCTTTTCTGTATACCAGTTACCTATTCTACCTCTTTATTGTGGTTATGACCCCAATTGGTGGTCGATCTGGCAGTTCCTTCAATCGGGATTTATATATTGCTGTCATAGCAGCAGTAGGGTCTGTTCTCGCCTTTGGTTTCTTAGTAAGTCCATTTAGTAAAATTTTAGTTTAAAAACTTATAAAAAAGTTTGATAAACAGGTGCCACTTATCAACACTTTCCGAAGACCTAGCATTGTTTTATTTATTCTGTTTACAATAACTGCCGTTGGAATGTACTTAGCAAGTAGCACTCAAATGGGATTTCCGTATAGAGCAAAAACGAACGGACTGCGAGTTGCATATTTGGTAAGCTAATAAAAACATAAATTTAAAATCATGCAATTTAACTTTTATCATTCAAGCACGTACGGAATATGTTCTATGAATACGATGGAACCCTCAGTAAAGATGAGTCGGGCTATCTGTTTAGTTTTCAAGATCGAAGGGAGGATAAACCTTTCTTGGGCACGAACGTGACTGGCTTGGTTAGCATAAAATCGAAATGTGAAAAGCACATGATGTGTGGCATGCCATTATTTGATTACCGCTATGTAAAAAATCGTTTTCAAAGCAAATGGCTGCCTCGATCTGATCCCATTGTACCACTTGTGCCAACAACCTTGGTGCAACTAAACAAAACAATACTAGATGCATCGACTATTCGCTTCGAGTTCAATTTGACTGGCCCTTCTCACATGAGTTTGTTCATTCAACCCTTTAAAGATGTGAAAATAACCAACTGGTCGTTCCTGCACAGTTATCTAGAGAAGCCACCAGAGTCGCCTCTTTCATACCACATCTACTTCACATACGGAATTGACAGCTCGCCATTAAACTTTTTTGTGGAACTTTCGGTAATTGTCGATGTGATTTCAAAATTGCTAGCTCACCAAATAATATTAAATTTATTACTTTCTAGAAATGGGATGGCGATTTTAGTTTTCCTTCTTTCCAGCTGGGAGTTTCAGGACATTATATTGAAGATGAGGGTGACGAACAAAGTAGGAATTTCGCATCGTTATTTCCTTCCTATTCCATTCTGGCCGATTGGCCTGTATTGTACCAACGATACATTTTTTAAATTAAATGTGTTTAAGTAACAGCATTAACATTCAAAATTGGAAAATATATTTTATTCCAAATATCTAGGACATTTTAGGAATGAGCAAAGCGCATCTGCCAGTCGATTACGCTTTTATTTGAATTGGTCGTCTTTTTGATAACAATTAAAATAATAAATAAATAAAATATTGGTAAAAAATTGTTTGGCAGTAGAGAAAACGCGATTGAGGCAGTGAACTTCATTATGAACGAGCTGTTGCAAAAAAAGCAAAATCTACAGACCATCTTTTCTGATACGAAAATCGACTTGTTTCAAGCATCTGATTGATTCCCATATAAAACTATAAGTAAACGAATTAACACCAAAAAACTCGGCGAGCGAATGCTAGCCATTTATGGCTTCTGCCGGTGATGCAGGTTTTATGATAGTCACAATGTTAGAGGTGTTAAGAGTACCTCGGTAGAATCATGTATCCAATGCATCATTTCATAACGTTCTGTTTGGCGGCTTGTACATATCAACACAACGTGAGCGCCATCTATTGCCTACTAGCGTTTAATAAAACCTGCTTTTCTTCACCCTTCTTTTATTTATGTATAACATTTGTATACAGGTATCTCACTTTAAACAAATAGGTAAAGTCACTCTTACGCGCACTGCTATTCACCTAGTTACATAGTTCTAATTTTTTTACAATGTAGAACACAAATTCATATTATTGCGCGGAAACGACGCCTTAACACTTTATTTCAGTATGTACTGAGCTAAGGTTGCCAGACCGTTGCGATACGCTGTCAGTTTCAAGCACTGTTAAGCTCAACCAAAAGTGTTAAGTTAACATGATTTCTAACGGCGTTATAAAAAATAAGCCGGCTTCATTGTGCGCGCAAAATAAAAAAGGATTTGAATACCATAAATGAATTTTGTGCACTTGTAACGTAATTCTTGAAATTGTTAGAACTTTTTGTTACGCGACACAGCCAATAAAATGAAGTGCAAACAATGTGCAATAAACTAAAACCAGATCATAGCTGGGAGGCGGAACTAAATATACCATCGCCAGAGAGATTTGGAATTTACGAAAACTTAGACATTATTCCTTAAACGTTTTGACACGCTATAACTGAAAACAGAAGTTATATATTAGTTTGAGAAAGATCGCTTAAATAATAGAATTTTGTTTATTTCTACAATTTGCATTAAAAACTTTGTTTGTATCGATGTTTCTTTTGTGCGTTTTGAAATCCGATATTTTTCAAGCTTTTCTTCATGCATTATTATTAGGTGAGTGTTCTTTAAACATGATAAATATCGACCCCCGCAGACTATAAAATAATAAATCGTGTTGTTTTGGTTTAATTACCTCTTCGCGAGTTGTAAACTTAACCCAATTGGTTATTTCCCAAATATGAAATTCGTCATCAACCATTAAATAAAAAATAAACAGAAATTTTAAGTAATGCAAACAAGCCAATTATGTGATTGCCAGTTAAATGGAGAATAAGCTATATAGCATAAATTGGTAGGTGGGCTTCCTTATCGCATGGTATCCCATAAACAACACATTATTTAGATACTAACTTCTCACTTGACCACGACGAAATCAAAAACGATTTGTACAGAGGTTTGACTTGGTTGGTGCTGTTTTTGATTTCCGCTGATATATCTATTATCCATAAACCTTTATCTTTACGAACTTCAAAGTACAAATCAGTGTCAATAAAATCCATGCCTCGCCAAAACTAAAACATTCGATATACGTTTAGTTGGCCGAAGTTTGTCAACAGAACTGCGCGTCTAAAGAGCTGAAAAAAGGAATAAAAAAATAAAATGTCACTTCCAGAAAAGGACGATTTACAGAATGTTGAGCCATTGGATGTGGGTCTGATCAATGTTGTGAGAAAATCAAAAAATGTCCGAGCAAAGATTTCCTGGTACTATGCTCCAGCGTTTCTGCTTCTATGGCTCGCGCTCTTCTTTGCGGTTGTTATACCGCTCTTCAATCAACTGCCAGAGGGTGTTACAATCGCCGAGGAGTCCCAAAAGCCGGGCGAGTTTGTAGCAGAACGTGCACAGCTCTTGCTACAGAGTTTCGATCAGATTGGTCCCAAGGTCGTGGGCAGCATTGCCAATGAGAAGCTTACGGTTGAGTTTCTGCTCAGCGAGATGGAAAATGTGCGATTAGCTATGCGATCGGATCTCTATGATCTGGAGGTTGATGTGCAGCAGCCATCGGGTGCATATATGCATTGGAATATGGTGAATATGTATCAGGGTGTGCAGAACGTTGTCGTCAAGCTGAGCACACGCCGATCCACCAGCGAATCCTATTTGCTGCTGAACAGCCACTTTGACTCAAAGCCCAGTAGTCCTGGTACTGGCGATGATGGCACCATGGTCATTGTTATGCTGGAAGTGCTGCGTCAAATGGCTATTTCGGAGCAGAGCTTTGAACATCCCATTGTATTTCTGTTCAACGGCGCTGAAGAGAATCCCTTGCAAGCCTCACATGGTTTCATTACCCAACACAAATGGGCAAAGAACTGCAAGTAGGAGATGAATAAATTTGTGATTTGTACTTTTATATATTTTAACCATTAACAGAGCGGTCATAAATCTGGAAGTCGCTGGCAGCGGTGGTCGAGATTTGCTATTTCAAGGTGGGCCGAATCATCCCTGGCTAATGCGTGTAAGTTTATTATGTTGACATTTGTTTCTTATCAACAGATTTCCTATATTATTTATGGCGCGTGGCGACGAGCACAATTTAGATATTTACCAAGCTATAAATATATAAATAATAATCGTTGACATTGATAAAATATATGTATTGATTTCAGTATTACGGAAATAATGCCAAACATCCTTTTGCCACAACAATGGCCGAGGAAATCTTTCAGTCTGGTGTACTTCCCTCCGACACGGACTTTCGCATATTTCGAGATTATGGTCAGGTGCCAGGTAGGTTAAGAAGTACATATCTTTATGGGACAATGCTTAATTTAGATATGTACTTTTATTTTAGGTTTGGATATGGCTCAAATCAACAATGGATATGTCTATCATACAGTTTTTGATAACTATGCAGCTGTTCCCCGTAATTCGCTTCAGAATACTGGCGAAAATGTTCTGCCCCTTGTGCGGGCTTTTGCCAATGCTAGTGAAATGTATGACACTGAGGTAAACTAGTAATCTAGTAGGTAAAGTTAACTCCCAAACTTATAACCCTCTTTCACATCAAATTACAGGCGCATAGTGGAGGACACACTGTCTTCTTTGACTTTTTGGGATTGTTCTTTGTCGTCTATACGCAAACAACGGGCATTGTGTTGAACTGTTGCATTGCAGCTGTGAGTGTGTTGTTGGTTTGCATCTCCCTTTGGCGCATGGCACGCGTATCGGAGTTGTCGCTGAGCCGGGTTTTCATTTGGTTTGCCATCCTACTTGTTCTACACATTGTTGGCGCCGTTCTTTGCATTGGTCTGCCCCTGCTCATTGCTGTTATGTTTGATGCCGGAGATCGTTCGTTGACCTACTTTACAAACACTTGGTTAATGTTTGGTCTGTTTATCTGTCCGGCAATTATTGGAATCAGTTTGCCCACAACGCTCTACTACAGTTTTCTAAAGAAAGTAAGTACTTACCAAACAGTTTATCTATACATACTAACAATCTATGTTTGTTGTGCAGGAAGAGATCAGCCACGCCTATCATCTGCAGATGAGTCTGCATGCTCATTGTGTGGTTCTGTCTCTTATGGCCATCGTACTAACTGCAATCAGCTTGCGCACACCATATCTCTGCATGATATCAACGATCTTCTATTCCGCAGCTCTACTTATCAATCTATTGATCACTTTGCACGATCGAAGTAAGTTAGTTGATGATCACATAAAGTCAATACTTTCTCATGTTTGTGTAAATTTCAGGCTATTACTGGGTGCTCATAACGCAAATATTTCAACTAATGCCCTTCTTTTACTTCTGTTCGCTGTTCTACATGTTTCTTGTCGTTTTCATACCCATGATGGGTCGCAATGGCAGCGCTCTAAATCCTGATCTTCCCGTTGCTCTCCTATGCGCAATTGGCACATTTTTAGCTATGGGTTTTGTGGTGAGTTTTTAAGGACCAAAGCTTATTTATACACATGCTTATTCTCTTTTCTTGTTTTTCATAAAGTCACCTCTTATCAACATGTTTCATTGGTCAAAGTTTATTATGCTTGGACTAGGTGTTATAACCTTTATATTTAGCATGATTGCCGTGTCGGATGTGGGTTTTCCCTACCGACCCAGAACCAGTGTTATGCGTGTTAATTTTTTGGTAAGCATATAATTTAATAACACAGAAAAGTGGTTTAAACCCAATAATTTGCAGCATGTGCGACGCATCTTCTATGAGTATGATGGAAGTGTCAGCCTTAGCGATTCGGGCTACTACTTTGACTTTCAGGACAGGCGGCTACACTATCCACTTGAGGGTACTTCGGTTAATCTGACGGGCCTGGCTGGCGTTGGGGAGCACTGTGATAAGGAATTGATGTGCGGTGTGCCTTGCTTTAATCATCGCTGGTGCAACGCACGTTCCAGAGCTCAGTGGATGCCACGTGACGAAGAAGTTGCCATTCCAGGCAGCTCCTCCTTTGAGCTTTTGGCTAAAACCCACTTTCCAAACAACAACACAGTTCGCTATGAGTTTGAATTGAGTGGACCACCACATATGGGTTTGTTTATACAACCATTGGAAGGTGTTTCTGTTGCGGATTGGTCCTTCATAAGGAATGCACTGGATGAGCCAGAAAACTACACATTGCCTTATCAAATATTTTTCTCTTATGGCAAGGATAAATCACCCTTGAAATTCTACATAGATTTTGCAGTAAGTTATACAATATTTATTATCTGTAGTTTATGCTTTATTTTATATATTGACGTTAGAAACCTGCTGGTGATATCAATGTGCCCATCTTTGAACTGGGCGTTGCGTGGCATTATCTAAGCTATGACTTTGCACGGGACTCCACTGGTCTCAAGTTTATAGCAGACTTTCCCGATTTTGTGCATGTGATGGAGTGGCCAACGCTTTATAAACGTTACATATTTTAAAAAATCATTGTTTATTTTTTTAAAAATACTATAAATATAAAATGAAATAACAAAAAAATCAACAAAAATTTATTCGTATTTGATCTACCTAATTTTTTAACTGCTTCACGGGAATATGTTCGATATGATAAAGCTTCTAGTAAACAAAACCCACTTGAATAGCAGTTAACACCAGCACTTATCTGCTAATTGCTTAACGGATGCGAAGTAGTTAAGACAATAAATCCACCTTATTAAGAACGAATCTCAATAAATACCTTAATGATATGAACTCAATCTAAACTTGAACCGAGTTCCAATGTGCCACAATTTTGATTTCCCTATATGTATAAGTATATTTGTATATTTTTAGCTGGGTTTTGTTAAGGTTAATAAATTGAGTATCAGTTATTGGGTCATAAATATCTACATTTATCCAATATCAGCGTGTTATCCATCTACTACATATACAGAAATTATGACCACAGTTAAAGTTAAAGATATGAAATCACAGCTGATAAAAATTGTACATACCCCCAACGTATAAGTAGGCATTTGCTTTAAAATTCAGACACACACAAGAAACAGAGTTAGTCGTCTAAAACGGTTGAACATACTTAGCAGGAACTTCAAAACGAACACAGCTCTGTCATAATGAATAAGGACGTAGGAAACTTTGAACATAACTGTTGATTTCATTTAATATTATTAGCTTCGTTTTTTTTTAGGAATTTGGCTCCGGACAAGTTGATCCTGAGCCATCGACAATGGATAACACCATAATCTTAGTGAATGGAAAGGATAAACACCACAAGAAACTAGCCTGGTACTATGCACCCAATTTTCTGCTACTTTGGGTAGCACTTTTCTTTGCAGTGGTCTTTCCGCTCTTCAACTCGTTGCCCGCATCGGTCAACATAGCGGAGGAGATAAGCAAACCCGGTCAGTTCGTGGCTGAGCGGGCTCAATTAATATTGCTGCAACTAGATCAAATGGGACCCAAAATTGTGGGCGATGTAATGAACGAGGAGACAATGGTAAGGTTTTTGCTCAATGAAATCGGAAAGATTCGTAGCGTCATGCGTGAGGATCTCTATGAGCTGGAGGTGGATGTCCAGCAGGCATCAGGAGCGTATATTCACTGGGAGATGATCAATATGTATCAGGCTGTACAGAATGTGATTGTCAAGCTAAGCACAAAGAGTTCAAATAGCACATCCTATCTGTTAATCAATAGTCACTACGACACCAAGCCGGGCAGTGTGGGTACCGGAGATGCCGGCTTTATGGTTGTTACCATGCTGGAGGTGATGCGTCAATTTGTTATGTCACAGGAAACGTTTGAGCATCCAATTGTTTTTCTATTCAATGGTGCCGAGGAACAGCCGCTTCAAGGATCCCATGCATTTATTTCAAAGCACAAATGGTCGCCCAATTGCAAGTTAGTAAAGATTAACAAAGCCGAATGCAATAGTTTTGATATACACTTTTTTGTAGGGCACTCATCAATCTGGATTCTGCTGGTGCCGGTGGTCGTGAGATCCTTTTTCAAGGCGGTCCCAACCATCCATGGCTTATGCGAGTAAGTTTGCAGCTTTGTAGAAAAATACTCACATACAAACTAGCTGTTGATCTTATCGGGAGTCATGCGTTATGCTTATCAGATATGCCTATCTATTGTTTTTTTAATTTTAAATCTTGTAAATTATATTCGCTTGCAGCACTACAGAGATGCGGCCAAACATCCGTTTGCTACAACAATGGCCGAGGAAGTATTCCAAGCTGGCATCATACCCTCCGACACAGACTTCAGAATCTTTCGTGATTTTGGTCCTGTGCCAGGTTGTTATTCACTTTACTCCCACCCCACGCGTTTATTTTTTAATAATATTAATTATTCATTTATATGTTTTATCTCCAAGGTTTGGATATGGCTGGTCAGTATAATGGCTTCGTCTACCATACCAAATACGATCGCTTCGATGTTATTTCCCGAGATTCATTGCAGAATACGGGCGAGAATCTGTTGGCTTTAACGCGTAGTATCAGCAATGCCGAGGAGATGAGAGATACTGAGGTAGGTTTCGTTTATTTAATCGAGTCCAACGTCTTGATAAGACTTATCTTTTCTTTGTTTTTTTTTTTTTTTGTTCAGGCACACTCCGAGGGTCACTCGGTATTCTTTGATTTCTTAGGTCTGTTATTTGTCTACTACTTGGAGTCCACTGGCATTATCCTGAATATTTGCTTTGCTTTTGGCGGCATCATCCTGGTGTGTGTTTCCCTATGGCGCATGGCAAGAACGACAGATGTTAAAACAGGTTCTATTGGTGGCGCCTTTGGTATTATGTTTCTCTTGGAGCTGGCCTCATTTATACTGGCTCTGGGTCTGCCAATGCTTATGGCGGTGTTGTATGATGCCAGTGATCGCACTTTGACGTACTTTGCCAACAGCTGGCTGGTAATTGGACTCTTCATTTGTCCCTCAATCATTGGACTGGTGTTGCCCTTTACACTCTACTTCACATTCAGACCCAGTGTGAGTTTTAATTGTCGTTAAAATTAATTAAACAGCTCTTTAAATAATCAGGCGTCTCTGCAGAAATATATTCCACACACCTATCACCTGCAAATGGCTGGACACGCCCATTGTATTTTCCTGGCTATACTATGCATAATTGTTACTATTGCTGGTCTGCGTAGTGCCTATCTCCTTATGATCACTTTACTCTTCTATGTGGGTGCACTGGCCATCAATTTGCTAACCACTTTGCATGATCGAGGTGGGATTGAGATGGCAATTTGGAATACGAATAAGTTATAATAATTTTTGTATTATTTAACAGGTTACCTTTGGTCACTGGTGATGTGTGCTTGCCAAGCAATACCCTTTCTTTACTTTAGCTATTTGTTCCACGCTTTTCTTGTCATTTGCATTCCAATGACAGCGCGTAAGGGCACCGAGGTGAACCCCGATTTGCTTATTGCACTTCTATGTGCTTTGGGTACTATACTTGCTCTGGGTTTTTTGGTAAGTTGTTTTTTTTTGAGAAATTCCATAGAGTAGAGTTGGTTACTTACCTGATTTATTCATACAGGCTCCGCTCATTAACATCTTTAAGCGACCCAATTGGATGATTGGCGGCTTGGCTGTCATAATGTTTATATTCTGCATGATATCTGTATCAGATGTGGGTTTCCCATACCGCCGTAAGACAAACGTAATGCGTGTCAATTTCTTGGTAAGCTATTAAGCTAACTAAATTTCGATTTCTATGTTTTAAAGCCCTTTGATATTGCAGCAAGTGCATCGCAAGTTCTTTGAATACAATGGTTCCATAAGCCTTGAGGATTCTGGCTACTACTTTGATCTGCAGGATCGTCGTTTGGAGCTGCCACTGCGTGACACAATGAACTTAAGCGGTTTGGTACATCTGGAACCCGAGTGTAAGGAAAAAATGATGTGCGGTGTACCCTGCTTCAATCATCGCTGGTGCGAGGCACGCAATGCAGCTCGTTGGTTGCCACGCGAGCACCCAGTTGCGGTGCCCGGTATAACTGAACTGGAGTTAGTTGATAAGAAAGTGCTATTCGGTGGCTATTCGGTTCTTTATAGCTTCAAACTAACGGGACCCGCACGCATGAGTATATTCCTGAAGCCGTTGGATGGTGTTAAAATGATTGACTGGTCATTTTTGCGAGGCATGTTGGATAATCCGTTCAAATTTAAGCCTCCATATCATATATTCTTTGCCTGGGCATCTGATAGTGCGCCAATTGAATTTTTTCTGGAGTTAGCGGTGAGTAATACATTAGTTTGATTTCAAAACCAAACTCAACTTACTCTTATTTAACTTCTAACAGAAGGTGAATGGCAAATTCGATGAGCCTGTTTTGGAAATTGGCATCTCTGGTCACTACATAAGTCATGTGCATAGCCGAGATCCGTATAGTACAAAGTTTATAGCAGATCTGCCAGATTTTGTGCATGCCATGGAATGGCCAGCATCCTATGATCGCTATATTTATTAAATTGTTGTCTAAGAATAATAAAAGAGTATATTTTGAAAACTGTAACAAGCCCAGCTAGATAGTACACACTTAACAATTCAATTGTATTTACCTTCCCATTTGCAGGCCCAGAGAAAATCCATTGTCTTCGATTGGGGCTAGAGATCAAACTTTAAGTGCATTTCATAACGTAGTCCAAATAAACATTAAAACTCTAAACAGAACTTTTTTTACTGTTCTTCTTTCAAACATTTGTGTAAATACAAAACCATATACAGACTGTTGTAATAGCTGAATATATTTTTCTTGACGAAGGCATATAAAAAGTGATGTTTGGGGGCATTGAAAGACACACTTCGATTTGGGCAACATTGTGGTGCACACCCAAGTAGCAAACGAAAACAAACAACATAATGAAGTTCCTGGTTGCATTTATTGTAACCGTAGCGTTAGCTGCATTAATGGCTCCAACGGTAAGGGCTCAAGCGGTAGCGCCTGCACCGGCAGCGCCTGCAGCGGCAACGGCAACGGCAACGGCAGCGGCAGCGGGAACGGGAACGGGTTCGATCAGTACCCTGATCTCCGACATCTCAGATCAACTCACTAGCCCAAGCAGTTTGGATGACTACTATTCGTATTCGTATTCGTCTCCCGACTATAGTACGTATCCAAGCTACTCCTACGTCGATGATGCGACAACACCCAAGCCATTCAAGCACCAATTCTTGTCTATGCTCTTCAACAAAAAGGGATAATAAGGAAATTTCCTTAAACAGTTAATATCTTCATCCAGCCACAACCCAAAACCACCTGCAAATATTTTTGTGTTAAAATGTGAAAAATAAGTAGTTCTCCAAAAATAAAAACCATTAATTTATAAATAAAAAAATAAAATGTATCTTAAGAATTTCTAATGATGATGATTAGAGTAGTGAATGACATTTCCACATGTCCCAAATGAAGGCTAATTAGTGCCCCTGGTCAAAATTGAGCAAATCTCAATAAGCACGCCTCGTTTAGTTCAGTTATTCTGAATGCCACCTCCAAACAAAGGTCAGCAGCCGACAGAAAGAGAGCGAGTGGCAGAGAGAGGGGCAGCCAACTAGACATGATCACGGTCAGGTGGAGTGGCAGCAATGTATAGCATAAGTATAATGATACTCGTCTAATGCTGTACGTATAATGATGATGTTGATGCCGCCTTCACTTGAGTGGGAAGATTGTGCAATTTAATGTCTTGTGGCTGTGGCACATCGGAATATATATGCATTGGTAAAATATATTTATGTATATGCTGGTTAAAGCTTAAAGTTAAATGTCTAGAAAATGTGGCTGACAAATTGATTTGAAATACAAGACGTGTTCTTTGAATGCCACGACTATACAAGTTTACTTCTAGATAAACATACTCAATTAACAACTGACCAAAAAAATATTCTGTTATAATGTTTTAGTTTACACTGTACAGTAAAGCGCCACACAGGCGGATATTGTTAAATCTTTGGATAATAATTAAGTTTTATGGAAACATGTTTTGTTAGCAAGAGATTTCTTAATTCTGTTATTTATAAATACATTTTTAAATACCTAAAACTCCGATAAAAGCTTAACATTTTTTAATGCCTAATAATATTATTTATTTGTTGATAAGAATGAAAATCCAATTTAAAGATTATTGCAGTCGAACACTAGACAAATGCTTTTGCTGAGGTGCCGCATAACTTACAGGTTGTAAGCAATAAACAATTAAGTCGACAAATTGCAGATTTAACAACAATTTAACAACAACACCATAAACACGCCAACAAATGAACAATTTGAAGAAGTTAAAAGAAAAAGATTTTAATCAGTTTGGCCAGGCTGTGAGTTTGGCTTCTGATCTGTGCATCTTTCAACCAAAGGCTAAACACCCAGCATCAGTGGCCAAGCTGCAGAGTCGAGTCGAGTTGAGTTAGCTCTCTGCTACTCTGCTGCAAGCGTTGCAAGACTCTAAAGTTCAAGCAATTGCATTCAGAAGTACTCAGTACTCAGATGCAGCGGCGGCGCTGCAACAAGCTTTTGCTATAAATATGCAAACCTTTGGCGTTGCTGGTCACAGTTACAAATCGAGACGCTGACAGAACCCAACACAAGGATTAAACCACACACCAAATGCAATACTTTGTAAGTACCCAAGCAACCAGCCTAAGTCTCTAGTTTATGTTGAGGATTGGTGTTAATATATTGGCAGCTACTGATTGTTGCAGCTTTGCTGCTATGCAAAACACATGCGAGACCGCAAGGACCTGCCACGGAGCCTATTAAGATTTTACAACAGGAGCAGGAGGTGAACTATGATGGCTCCTACAAGTACAGCTATGAGACAGGGAATGGCATTAATGTTGAGGAGCAGGGCTATCTAAAGGATGCTGGCACCGACAATGCAGGACCGGTAAGTCAAAGTGTCTTCAAAACCATTTGACATTTGCATGGGCATCAAGTGCTTAACAATATCGACGCCGACGGCGACGCTGACAATTTTTTCATGTCTTGTAATTAGCAACAACCGTTCACTGCATTTTTATATATTTCTTTTCGTTTCGGGCTAAAAGGTCGCACAGGGCTCCTTCTCGTATACTGCGCCCGATGGAACGCCAATTCGGATTACCTATGTGGCTGATGAGAACGGTTTTCAGCCGCAGGGCGATCATTTGCCCACAGCCCCGCCCATTCCACCAGCAATACAGAGAGCTTTGGATTATATAGCAACAGCACCACCGCAGCCCGCTGAGTCGCAGCAAAGCTTCACAGCTCAACGTAGAGGCTAAATACAGCTTGCTACAGCTTGAGCGTCGAGCGAGAGAGAGATTGAAAATGAGGGAGATGGAGACAGAAAGTGAGGAAATAGTGAATCAACTATAAATATGTACATAAATATGCAAATTGAATAAATATACACACACAAAAATGTATGGTTTGTTACACTTTTTGGATAACTTAAAAGTTGTGCATCTTTGTTTTTATGTCATTTTGTAAATTAAACAATGTTTAATAGGATTTCTGTAAAGTGATTTGCATAAGTCGACAGCCAGCAGCAACTTGGAATATTCAAAAGCATTTGTAATAAATATATATGACAATTATATACATACCTAAAAAAGTCAGTACTGGTGCCATAATAAATAAAAAAATTTAAATGCCAACATAATTGTTTTTAAATAGTTATTTGCTTTTTTATAGATAAGCTTAGTTGAAGTAAGTTATGGGATTATCTTAGTTTAAATTGCACAAGATGTTCGAAATAATTTACGGATACAACATTGTTGCATTGCATATTAATACGTGTTTTACTTGGTTCTAAAAGTGTCAAGCAGCAAAAATATATATATGTATAGGTAAGCCACTATAGGGTGTGCGTGTGCTGTGTTAATAAATATATATATGTTTCTGTATTAATGGGCGTGCGTGGGTATTTTGCTCAATAAACTTATCATAGGATCACTAGCAACGCTCAAAAATTTTTCGCTCATGATCGGAAATAAAAAAAAAAATAAATAAATCTGGTAAATGTTTGTTTTAATTGTTTATAAATTACTGCATACTTTCAGGCATAAAAGTTAACTTTGCAATCGACTAGTTCACTTTTTTAAGGTATATGTAGTAATTCTTGTGATGACTGCTCCACATTTGTCAATTATATTGAATGCTCATCGAAAATAAATGGATGCTCGAAAAATTTGACAGCGTTTCCGTATGGCTATCGTCTATGATGTACTAATTAATTCAATCTCCATAAGAATAATGGCTTAAACGATTTATGGCTGTGTGTTGGAGCGCAGCTGCTTTCCAGAAAATATGTATTTAATGCCTCATAAATTACCACACCTAATAGATCTAGTTTTGAGAGTATATTTTCGCAAATGTTGCCCGGCTAGCTTCGAGTTCAGCTAGCTAGTTAGCCAGTTGACCATAGCACACATCGAATCGAGTGAATCTTCCGTAAGCCAGTGGGCGTTGGTACGCCTCTCACGGCGGTATATAAAGCTCCGCATTTTAGCCAAGCCAACGCATTGCTAATTAACCATGTTGTTGCGTCTAACGGTAAGTTAAGCTGTTGCTGCATCTTGTGATTTCTTTTAATCCATTGTGCCTCTTCATAGATTCTCTTGCTGATCTGCGCAGCTGTTGCGCTGGCCCAGAGCGATGGCCGTTATCGTCCTGCACCCAAAACGCGGACTATACTGAGAGCCAAAGATAATGCGGGTGCCAACGATGGTCGCTATGTGCCCGATGATGGACGTTACAAGGGCAGCAACGATGGTCGCTATGGCGGCAACAATGACGGACGTTATACACATGTTGACAACAAGTATCTACACGACAATCGTCCTGGTGGCGACTACTCCGGCGCTAGCGGACGTTATGTAGGTAATAAGGACAAATTTGGTGCTGGTGGCGGTGCTGGACGTGGTGGAAGCGGTACTGGTGCCAGTGGAGCTAGCGGTAATGGCAGAGGTGCCGCCACGACAGCTGCTTCGGCCTACAAGCCACGACCAACCAGTTCTCAGCCACGCCCTGCTTATGATGTTGATCAGCGCCCCAAATTGCCACAAGGACGTGGCACGGGTATTGGCAAAGGTGGTTTCGCCATTCTGCGTCAGGATGGTGTAGTGCAGTCCGATGGCTACAATTATCTGTAAGCTATCAGAGGGTCCTTAAAATCCAGCATTATTTAGTCAAATATTTGATTGTTCTAGCTTTGAGACTGAGAACGGCATTCTTGGTGAGGAAAGTGGTCGCATTGAGAAGCAAACTGAAGGCGATGCCTTGCGCAGCAAGGGCTTTTATGAGTACACCGGTGATGATGGACTCCTCTACCGAGTTGACTATGTGGCTGATGAGAATGGTTTTGTCCCTGTTGGTGCACATATTCCCAAGGAACCTGAGTACATTTCCAGAATGTTGGCTTACCTTAAGTCTAAGGGTGCCTTGTAAATTTAGTGCAACAAAATATTTTTTCTATTTTGTAAATTAAGTAATAAAAGAGTTATTAAAAACATACAAAAATACAAGAATTTTAAATTGTCTGGAAATTTTCTGACATATCAAAACTTTCAAATTTTCATCCCTTGAAATATTTATTGATCCATAAATCAACAATGCTATTTTCATGCAAAACATGTTTTACACAATTTGGAATTTATTTCTTAAGTTTGACACCGAATTTTATAAACTTTCAGTTAAGTGTTGGTAAGATATTCTGCTGTATATACTCCAGCACTTCATTGATAGTTGCCTGCACTTCAACGGGCTATAAAAAGAATTAGAAAATATATTGAGAATATACTTAAACAAATGTTGATCATTTACTTACATTCTTATCCGATTTGACTATGGTATCCTCGTACTCCGTCTGCGACTGGTCCTGCTCATAGTTGGGCAACGGCAACGCTGCCTGAGGCTGCTCATATTCATAGGCATGAGCTGGTTGGGATTGGGATTGCGCATCCGTATCCCAGAGCTTGTTCTCATTCACATAGCTAAACTGTCGATGTTCATCGCCATCACGCACCCACTCGAACTGTATTATTTGCCAGCCGGTGCCATTGTAGTTAAAGTCAATCATGAAGCGCAGATGATCACGAGGTCCTAGTGCAAAGTTCTCTTCGGCTTCCTGCACTTTTGCCCTTAGCTGCTCCTCGGCCTGTCTGAAGATACCTCGTAAATCGTTCGGATAAGGTTGACCACGATCACCGTAGCCGCCATCGTACGGCCTTGGATCATGTCGATATTTTCCACTGTTATCTGGCATATACCAGCCGGAAGCGCCATAGAGCTGAGGCTGATAATAACCCGGCTTGGCCGTGGGTAATGGTGGCTGATCGACGGATCCTTCAGCCCAGCCTAGGCTTAGTAAGAAATAAGAAGTAATCAATGTTCTGTACATCTCGACAAGTTCAATGCGTTTAAATGTCGATAATCCAATCACAGGCCAAGTTAGCTAGTTTCAGTGTCCAATTACACGCGTAGGGGGCTGCTAATTAATTGTCAGATTTTATGTAGAAGATCGTTTAATTACCTTGTTTATTTGGTAGTAGCTGCGACTTGTTCTCGCACGAGTAGCTTGCAAATTCAAATTCTTTGCATACTAACAATCTATTAAGCATTTGCTATGTAATCACAAGTAACACAACTCGTTTCCATTGCTAGACCTCAATTGCATTTGACTTTTGAACGTCAGTGAAAATATTTTCAAACGGAAACTTGTGCAAATGTGTCTTAATCCGATCAACAGATTTAAGCAAAAGGATTTGATATGACAGTAAGAGGGAATGATCTCGAGTCATAAGCGAAAGTTTCTATTTTAATCACCCTATCTCGAATACGCCTAAGTATTTACTTTGTAACTGTCGGAAGTTCTTTAAATCGGTTGAAAGGTCAACAATTGAGTTTCCGCTGGCGGTCATTTGTTAACATTTCAACACATTTGATGGGATAAAAGTTAATGAGTGTCGTTTCAATCATATTTAACACTCACAATAAACAATGCAACGATCGTTTACTTTAATGGGCATTAAAAATAACTGGCGATCAATCACAACAGTCGGTAGATACTCATCAATCATTTTACTGTTGGGAGCAGGTCAGAATTCGCTTATGATATCAAGAATATTTTAAACAGTGTGTGGGAAATCGAAAGCGAAAACAATGACCAATAAAGTTGGCAACTCATTCATGTAGTAGCTGTGAAATTTTTAAATTAGCTTTAACCTTTTGCCATGCAGGCGGGCTTAAGACATAAAAGGCATACTTAACAAGTAAATAGTAATAAATAAAAACATATTTAAGAATCTATCAATCTTGGCAGTTGATGTGATATATAAGTTTAAAAAGCTATGATCTTACACCTTTTACCTTGCAGATAAAAACATCTAGACATTAGAATAGTTTACCCAAAAAGTGAAACATTTATATCGCAAAAAGGGAGTCCTTTTAGGGTTACAGTGCCCCATTCTCTGCAGTGAGAATCCCTCAATATAATATTTTATATTAATGTATTTTCACGCCAAACGATCAAAGCCATAAAATCAAACTAAAACCTTGAAATGCTTTTAATCCAAAGCCAAAAGCAGCTTAACCAGACCTAAAACTAACGCAACTGAAATGTAGCGTTTGCCAGGTCGTAAAAATAAAAACTGCTATAGTTTTGGGCATTTTTGGCAGTTTCCATTGTTATTATTATAATCGATTGTAAAACGTGCTGTATCAAACAAAAGGATCTAAGACAATGGTAGAACAACATTCAAGTTTATTGATTAGTTGTTGCTTATGTAAATTTTTAGGCTTGATTCTTTGTGAAGTACTAAATTATACAAAGCACACACGCTGTGATAATCCAAACAATATCATGCGTAATTTGGTGTTTTGCATGCAATTAATTTATTTCAAATTAACAGCACTGCCTTATTTCACTCCTCCTTTTTTCTCTTCTCACCGCACTTAAACTTATGCAAATTTATGAGTGTGACAAATATCAACAACAACAAAAAACAAATCATTGGCCGCACATATTAATAAATGAATCTGTTGACAAATTTAAGACTTTTAACTTTGATTTCGACAGGCACCAGAAAAAACAAAGTTAATTGCATTTTTGCGGTAGCGCTAATGGGCCTAGACAATTATTTTCGGAACATTCCGTAGGTCATTTAAATGAAACTCAACCTTGAACTTTACTTTACATGCAACTGAAATTCCTTTAAGCTGAGCTCAGCTTACAAACAATATATACAGAAAATAAATAACATAAAATACAAAGCTTTCTCTTTCACACTTGGACACGAGCTGTGAATTTATATAGATGGTAATTTCTGCTTTCAGTCAACTCATAAAATGTCCAGATAAGAGAACACGAAAGACAATATAAAACGTTAATATTTTATTTACTTAGCACCTAATGATAAAAATCCCACCCTTCCAGCTCTACAAACTTACGATTTAAATGATTGGTGCTTTGAACTGTGCGGTATTTTTTTGTATAGCTCAACGCTACAGATATATTTACATACATATGTGTGTACTATATAATGTTGATCATATCTACTCAATTAATTCTCAGGTTGCTTTTGGTAATTTGTTGTATTGTCTCATATGCAGATCGTATAACGCCTTTTAGTTAAAATTTACATTTTGTTTTGTATGTATTTTGTAAATTAATTTGTTTGCAAAACAAATGTAAACAGCTAATGCCACAAATCATTTGATTTGAGTGTTTCAATTAAATGTGCACACCAAATGCTATTCAAACTCATCCATCTATTCTGGGGTTTCAGCTACCAATTTAACTTGCGTTTTGCAAAACCCGCTACAAATATATTTCGAATATAGAACGCGTGATAATTAAACAAACTGAAATCAACTTCAAGCTGGCTAAAACAAATTTTACAGGTACGCAAAAAAAAAACAAAACAAAAACCCACGCCCAGAGTTATGGCAATTAATGGCTTGTTCTCAACGCTTAATACTCACCCTATAAAGATTTCAACTGCTTTACAATGCAGGTGAAAATACGCATATATCATAAGATTGTTTGGCGAAGTGCTGGAAACGGGAAAAAGGGTGCATTCAAAGTCTTGAAATTGATATGAATGTGAGAGTTCATAATTTTGTAAGAACAGCAAGGGAAAAGAATTTCGAATGTTTCATTGGAACTTAGCCGACTCTGTACACACTAATCCCAGTTTTTTTGACTAACTTCATGGCATAATATTGATTCAAAAATTACCTAAAACAAAACACACAAATTTATATATTTAAGCAATGTCTCATTGGTGCGTGATAAAGAAAAAATTTTGTGTATACAGTTGTTATGCAGTGGCAGTGAGGAAGCAAAATAATAAAAAAAAGAGTCGACCGGACGTTTAGTCATTCAAAATATATAATTTCGTGATATGCTGAAACTTCATACCCAGTCCAGCAATGTAGTTTGTATTGTGACTTCTTGCTGAATGCTCGTACCTAAACGAAGCAAGTGCACTTGTTATTATCAGCGGGCAAGAACATAATGATAAGCCGAACTGTTCTCACACTCTTCTCGGGTTTCACTGTTGTACTTGTTGTCATCGTGTGCAGCTGCAGCAGCAGTGTTGCAGCTGAGATACTGGAGTGTTACCAGTGCTTTGAGGGAAAGGGGCACAGCTTTAAGGAAAGTGAACAGCTTCCGGTATGCTCACAGCTACAGAACACATCCAAATACAGGGTGCTGTGTCCCAATTCCACAATGTGCCTGAAGACAGTGAGCACAATAACTCTAATGAATGGAACAAAATGGTCAACGTCACTTAGAGGTTGTGCGAATCAAGTAAAGATCGTTCAGGTACTCAACAAGAGGATATATGAAGATGTCGTCGTCATAGACGAACCCTATAAAGATGGCTGCACTAAAGAGATAACCCACCAAATGCTGACATCCACAATAAAGCAATGCTATTGCCGAGGCAACATGTGCAATTCGGCGTCTTATCGCAACGACCTCAAAAGCCCGATAAAAATGTTATTAATAATACTGTTCCTGTTAAGCAACTTACGACTTCTCATTACGATATACTAGTAACTAGTGTGCTCTAAGCTTTGTCAGATTTAACTCAGTTATATGTGGGGAATTATTAGCTTAGTAGGTAAAATCTCTTTAATTAACTTTAAGTATTTTTAAGAAAAACAATTCCGTTTCTATGCCAAATCTACTCATTAAGTATAGCTAAGACTAGACTTTGAAATAATAAATTGATTAAGCTTTTAAACCGATAAACTTGTTGTTTGCGATATAATCTCTCTGTATCTCTCTTTCGATTCGAGAAATTGTGAAATTCGTATTTTAGCCCGTGATAAATGTGAATCAAGGTCATTGCCAAGTTTGAATCAGCGGGAAGCCATATAAAGTTGCATTTCCAATGACCAATCAAAGTGAACTTGTAATTGATTAAAAGCCAGCATATTTAAATATTTATCAAGTATTTCTGATTTTTTATAAATGCCATAATTAAACCTACTATAAATACATATCAAAAATGATTCAAGACAACAACAACTACAGACACGCGTCATGATTCACAGTGCGCGTTGGAGATTTTGGAGATTTGGTACGAAACGAAACGGATCGGATCGGATCGGAACGAGTTCAGTGTACGACCTTTGCAGTGCAGTGACTGTGGCGCCGAAGCATCTTTTACCTCTTCTCCACACATCTCTCTCTCTCTCTCTCTCTCTCTCTCTCTACTTCTCTCCCTCTCTCTCCACTCACTCAGGATTTTTTTGTAGCTGGTTGTTTAATCACTGTTTATGTTTATTGTTGCAATTAATCCGCATAATAAAAGATATGCTTAGCAACAGCGCAGCTGCAGCCTGTCTGCATTATAATTTTTAGCTAGCTTGCCCCATAAAAATACCGTTAAGTCAAGTTAACTTAAGGACACATACCACAAGCGTTCCGCAGCGACGCAAAGCGACGCCTCGTTTGCCACCATTAAAATTACTTTTGTCAACATTTTTCTTCGCTGCCTGTCGCCGACTTTTGTTTCCGATTCCGTACGTGCAAGCCCATATGTTGGGGTACCAAGCCCCAGCCTCATTTAAATTAATGTATTTCGCATTGCGGCAGGCGTGTGCAATGTATGAATGTTGTTTTTTGTTCATACTGCTGCTGATGTTGTGTTTCCGTTGTTGATTTGTTTTTAATTTATGATTTCATTACGGCACTTTTATGGCGCTTCCGAGTGCCTCAGGTAGTTTGATGCGTGGATACGATCTACCCCATGACCAACTTCCAAGTCCCACAACAAAGTGATAAAGATTTTTATATCCCAAAACCGTTTCGCATTCAATGTTGATGAGCTTCGCCTATCCAGGAACTACATTTGACTTTTAAGGCAATTTTTGGATGGCAATGATTAGCTTAGGTTTTTATACTTTTATTGTTGGAAAGATTGGAAAATTTGTCTTTAAATATTCAGTTGCAGAAATTTATGAATCATTCATTAATAATTTGCCTCTAAAAATGGTTTTACTTGTTCATATTCAAAAAAATTTGGGATTTTTTTTAATAAAATACAAAGTCATAATAAATAAAAAAATTAAAAGTTGAATAAATTAACATTGCCATATGCAAAACAATGATCCAACAGTGATGACTAAATGGTAAGAGAGTACACTTTATATATGTATGATCGGTTTTATATACGCAAATATTCTCTTGCAGACTGATCCTGACCTTTGTTAATCAGTAATCAAATTAATTTTTGATAATGTGCGACTCACACATTGTTCAAAAGAAACAAAACGACGTTTTGTATTTGGAAAAATTTGGTTGCCAAAAAACAAAATAAGATGGTTCAATGCATTAGTTGGAATCCTCGATCGTTAAATGCGAAACAACATTGTATTATTTATTTTTTGAGTAATAAACGCCTTATGAATAATGGATTAATGCCAAAGTGCATTCGCATTGCAAGCAATAATTTTAATTTTTAATTTGTAATCAAAATTATATACCAAATGTGCACCCGTTTAATAAAGCACACAGTTAATTCCATAGCAAATGCCAAAAATAAGCCAACAACAATAAAACAAGAAATTTGTAAAATAAAAACAATAACCAAATTAACAACAGGCAGAACCCGTCATGTGTCTAAATTAAAGGGAGCGCAGCTCAAAAATGTTTCTTTTTTTTATTGTTTATTATTTTTTTTGGTTCGGTTTTGCTTATTGAACTGAACTGAGATGAACTGCGTGAGCGAATCGTCTGATCGCTATGCTCTCAAATTGAGGAGCAAATGAGGCTAACTACCTCTCGCAGCAGAGGCGAGAATTTAGGAGCGGCTGTGAGAATCAGATTGTGCGAGTTGCGCTCACAGCGTACTTGGCACATTTCTATATAAATCCGGTGTACCTCAACGAAATACAAACATTCCTGTTGCAGCAGTAGTCGTGTTAACCGCATCAGGATCTTAAAGCAAATAAACACAAGGATAACATCCAAGGATATAACAAGAAATACATAAAAATCGTAAAATGTTCGCGAAATCAGTGATTAGCATTTATGTGATTGTGGTGAGTAATGTGAAAGAAAAAGGACTAAAAGCAAGTTCGAGTTTAGTGACAAAGCAAAATGGATTAAAGTTAAAGTATATCTAACATACGCATAACTTAAATACACATATAGACGATATATGTACATATGTGTATGAACCTGCCAATAACCTTATTGAACTCATTTGTGGCAAGTCAGTAAAAGTTCGATTTCATGGCTATGCAGGCGTTGCTTTGACTTGCAGCTGACTCAGAGTCACAGTCTTTAAAAAAATAATTCGTACATCAGTGTTATTAATAATAATTTGAAATATCATAAAACATGTCAAAAACAAAACAGATAAATAATAATAATAAAAACAAATCACATTTTGCTTTGCCGGTATCTGCGCATGCTTAATGGCGTTCATTACTTGTTTTATACTTTAACACTTCCGGCCGGCTAATTGTACTTGAAACGAGACTTGAGAGCTGAGTTTGATTAATACTATGCCAAATTCCGTAAGTCACACAACTTAAACAACAACATTTATTAACTTACAGGGCCTTGTTGCAGTCTGCCGCAGCAATCCAGTTGATAACAATGGCAAGTATTCGGTTCCGGTGCAAAACTCTAACGACGGCAAATACAATGCGATAGATGATGGGCGTTATCATGCGAGATCAGCGGACGAAGGTATTTGGGCATTGCAATTGACTTACTAAGCACCTGATGCTGTTGCATGCCACAACACAACAACACTGCATGTCGATGCTAACAAACAACGATCTAAACGAACAACTTAATCCAATCCAAACGCACTTTAACAATATATAACTAATTAACATTTATATAAGTATTCTCTAACTACTGATAACACCAATTGAATTCAACTTCGACGTGTTCATGGCAAAGTTCAAGCTCAAGCTACAAATTTAATTTGGTATTTGGTAAACAACAAAAAATTTTAAAAATAATTTCTAATCTTTGGCTACTTTGAACTTTATTTTGTCAGAAACTAACACAAAAACTCTCATTCTATAAATTTAAACCATATGTATATTAACATTCAATTTCTTATAGGCCAAGGTGTTTATCAGGATGCTGTAGGTAAACATTGAAGTGTATATTGAAACATAACACACACGCACACATCCAGATCATATAATAATTGTAGATTTTTAAATTATTAGCTTTCATTTGTTGATCTTACAGTAAATTCCGCGTTTCTGTACATTTAGTATTCACAAGATTATATCCATTAGTAACTTCTGTATATTCTCACTCCATTTTCTTGTAAGTTATTTTCTTAAATATAAATTGCATTTATTTTTGTAGCTTCCTCACGAAGTACTAGTTTACACAAACACTCACACACCAACAAACACTTAAACTAAAATATTTTTCTAAAATTAAAACTGTTTTTTTTTTACCATAATTTAGGTCGTTATTATCACATGCCACAGCCATATACGCATGTGAGCGATAACCGTGAACTTGGAGCTTATCATCACATTCCCTATCCATACGATGGTGGCTATGGGCCATACTCGGGTCTCAATCGCCCCTACGTCCATGATGGCAGACCATACAAGTAAGTTAATTTGTTCAAACACCTTAAACTTATCGCATTACAATTGCGTCTTTCATCTTTGACAGCCACGATCTGTACACAGTAAGTAAAGCCGAGTTTATTGTACCCGAAATACGCTTGGAATACGGCTTTCCCGATCATCAACACCCAATCGACAAGCAAGCCCATTATTAGGCGAGCTTAAGCTATTGAAAAACAAAACAGTATTCATGATCAGAGACCCCTCCACCCACGCTTTCATAACTCAAACAGCATAACCCAACCAAGAAGCCACTTTTAATTCCTGCCAAGCGTTTCCCGTTTCCCGATCCGCTTCCCAAAAAACGCGCTGCATGAACACAAACCACCCACCCTGCCTGCATATGCATGAACCACCCAATCCACCCACACACAATCACACCTAAAATAAAAGCACACGCTTACACAACTTCTGCCAAAACTTGATGAGCTAGTTACTTAAATCAAATCAAAACAAACACAACAAACACACAGTCGACAACAACAACTACGACAAAGAAGCCAACCACAACAACACCACGCACCACAACAACAACGACAACCACAACGACGACTGCCCGGCCCATACTCTTCAACTACGATGACGAGGGACGCCATAAGATTCTGCACAAGGAAGAGATCCGCAAGAAGGACAAATACGATCATTCGTAAGTTTTGGGATGACTTCATTTGAATGTACACAATTTAATTATTGTTTTTGATGTTTAATTTCAGTTACCTGACCGAGAACGGCATCTATGGCGAGGAACAAGCGAAGCTGCATCATACCGGTGGCACTCACGCCAAGGGCTTCTACGAATATACCGGTGACGATGGCAAGCTTTATCGCGTGAACTATGCCTCCAACGATGGCGGCTTCATGCCCGAAGGCGAGCACATTCCCACACCACCACCCATTCCTGAGGCCATTGCCCGTGCTCTCAAGTATGTAGAGGAGCAGCACAAGGCTAATGGTGATAAGCCTTTGTTCGATCATCGTGGATTCCGCATTAATCACATGACCAAGGACATTAAGGCACAAATAAAGTCCATGCATCTGGAACGTATGCCCAAAGAGCTGAGCGATCAAATCCGCATGCTGGAGCACGAGGTTGAACTGGCCGAGGAGGAAGAGGCGCGTGAGCTGGAAGAGCTGCGCCGCCGTAAATCTCATAAGCATTAAGTTCGTTGCGAGTGCATTCATAAATTGCTGTATTCTCATCTTAAATGCCATAAGGCTTGTGTTGTGTGCACAACACACTCTTAAGTCCCCTCACCCACTGCCCCCATACACCACACTCAAACAAATTACACCCCATTCCCATGCATTTGCCAACGGCAGCTGGCTAAACTATAACAAGATATAAAAAAAAAAATTAAAAAAAAAATCACAAAAGAAAGTACGAAAATTGTGCTTAAATGGATTGTTGAAGAATTTCCGACCACATATGTTAATATTGTATTTATTTATCGATATATATTTTTTTATATTTTATATGTGTTATGAACTTATATATTTCAAATATACAATAAGCATTATTTGTTACAAAAATTCAAGAGTTTTTTACGATTCGAATTCAAATATTAAGTGTCAAAGCATTCATTTATCAGTTTGAAACAAAACAAAGACCAAGGTCAATTGAAAATGAAATTAATTCAAGCTTCAGAAAATAAGATTTGAAAATAAGTGACAATGTTGAAGTCGCAAGCAACCGACGGCGAAATACTCTGATATCCTTGTAAAAACGGATGAACGTCACTAGCTATATTCTCACCAAATTTTTTAACTTCAGATGTTAAGATGGATAAAAAATACAGTTTTATCGATTTTCACCTGTACATTTTTTTCGATTTCCCAGCTCTTCAGTGGGCGTAGCCCATAGCTTTATGATTGTCAAAAAAAATGCGTTCATATAGACGGAGAGACACTATGACGGACATTGCACCAACACAATATACTCTTTGCCTTCGGTAACAGAGTATAATAATGAGGGAACGTTTTGCTAATGAGTTTATTGAACCCAAGCTATACATAACGTATATGTACTAAAATCTGTATATATTAACGGCATGTCAATGGTTATATTTCTGAATTTGATTAAAATTTACAAAACAACATTTTATATTGCTATAAATTGAATACCAATCGCTTTCCGATAATTTTAATTCTTATATATATTAATAAATTTTTTGAAATTCTTTTCTATGTCAGCTATGCTAATCGCGTATGGCATACATAATTGTGAAACTTCGATTAATAACAAATTTATGGCTTTGCTACTCAAAAACATTCAAAGCACACTTTTGTGCTTAACTTTTAAATATGACAATTAAGCTTTGCATTATTGTAAGAGCTTTTGACCGACAAAACAAACAACAAGCAATATTGACAAAGCTTGAATCAATTCTGAACTGACCAATTAAAAGCCAAGGCTTGGTCGCCATTTTCTGTGCATTGTCACAAAGTGAATGATAAAAAGTTTAAGTTACTTTTTGTATAGTTTGAAATACAATGGTTGCCGAATTGCTGGTTGAATTCCAGATGCAGTTTGCAAAGGCTGGCACAGATATATATTGTTTTTAAAGTACGATGATATATTTTTGTTCGAGGCTCATTTTATAATCTATAAATATAAAATGTTGGCTTCAATTTACAGCCACATTTCACATTATTTACTTTAGTATGATTAAGCTCGGTTAAAGTTTAGATTTTGAAGGAAAGAGCTCCGAAAATATTTAGAAAATATATTTTAATTTTAAAATTTGTTGTTTCACGAAAAAAAGCTGCACGAAGTACCGCACCAGTTTTATATCCAACAAGAATTTAGTGCCTTGTGTAGACCACATTGGCCGGCGCTGGTTGGTTGGCATAAAATGCAGCATTTGGGCCATCATCTGAAAAACAATAACAAACTAAGCATATTTTTTTCATGTTGAATATGGATAAGCTTACAGGTAATAATGGGACGGAAACCGTTAGCATCAGACACATATTTGACACCAACGCGAAGGCCCTCAGGTGATATGTATGAATAGGCGCCATTTACTTGCTCCTCTTGCTCGCCATTGCCAATGTTTACGGGCACGCCACGCTCCTCGCCATGGATACCATTTTCAGTCTCGTAACTATAGTTATATTCACCGGAGCCAGAGTTGGGTTCATTTCTTTGCTCGACTGCTCGTGCAACAGCATTGGCAATGAACGGATTGTAATTCTTAAAGAAGTTGTCGTAGTACCGTTGCTGATTGTACAAATCACGATTTTTGTAGTACGAGTCCCTGTAGTAGGAATTCCTCAGATACGGATTGTACTGACGTTGCGCATTGCAGGTAATCAACACAAGGGATAGAACCAACAGGCAGCAGGTCTGTGAACATGGAGGTATTCATTTGTGTTAGTTCTCTTTCGACTATGGGATCTTTTCACTTATTTGGTTTACCAATTTAAAAGACATTTTGAATGGAATGTGCGTGAAGTCTGTTAGTTCAACGTTGATCTATCAAACAAAACTGTAACAGAGGCGAGTTTGACAGCCCCATTTATATCGACATGTGCCTCCGTTAAGCTTTAACATCAAATTTCAGTCCATAAAACCATTATATTCGGTCAACGCTTAAAATTTGGCACTGAAAGCCAATCTCGGCAGCGGCTGAACAAACTTTGTTTTGGCCAGTTTGCTAATTTCCGTTTAGAATTTTGATTGTCATTTAAATTGGTTTATCCATAATTCAAGCTTATACGCTTTAACTTAGCACAGAATGGGATTGTTTTGACTAACAAGAACTTGAAAAATAAACATCTTAATAAAGGTAAGACTTCTTAGGTTCAATCTAAAGAAAATGTTATTTGTAATAGGGTATCTAAAAGTCAGTCATTTTAGTCTATTAATAGATTCGCTGTGTTTTTGCATAGCTAGGTAACAATTAAGAGCAGTTGGAGGTGGCAGTTTGCATTCGCACAGGAAATCTCTAAAACCAGATAACGAAGCACTGCGAGGAATTTAAATTTGTAGCACACCGAACGGAGAAATCGAATCGAAGCGGGGATACCTTAATTATACTGCTGCTAAATATAGATGAATATGAATGTGATTTTAGCATACAAATTGAAAGCCCACTGATTTAGGCGCAGACTTATTTTATTTTAAATTATAATCATTTTTGAAACTTGAGAAGCCGCTAAAAAATCATAACAATTAAATTGCAAATTTTTGTTTATTCGGCGTGCCTACACATAAAAATTAAACTTGGTATAAATATCTAAAAATTAGTGGCAATCAAAAAAAATGTCTAAAACGTGTACATACTACAACAAGTTTTAAAGAAGTATTATTGAATTTTAATCAGAAAATAAAGATGTTTGAATAAAACACTAACTACTGTCGCTGATATCATATAGCAGATAATACAAATTACATTGATAAATTACAAATGAATGCCTTCAAATTGCCATGAAAAGAGTGCTCAATAATGAATGGAAGTGGCTTACTGAATGAATGACTAAGTATGATCCGAGGAGTAGAGGGGAACGTTGCTCGTGTTGCCATCGTTGTGCTGGCCTTCACATTTCGCATGCGGCCGCAACAATAGGTGCCACATTGCTATTGCAACAGCTCTGAGATCTGAGATCCACGCGACCCAGAAGCAGACTCATCAGATCGAAGCCAATGGGTCAGCTAAGAATATAAAATTAGCAACATTTAAGATAATGCTCGTAGTTTATAGTCATAAATTTTAACACATAGTTGATGGCCCCTGGTCTAAGCAGTTTAACAAATTAAACTCAGTCAACAAATCATTCATTCATCTAAAGCAATCAACTTTACGAGCAGTTGTCCAATTTCACAGAACTTAAACAAAAATATTATACTACTAAACATAATATTATAACGATTTTTAACAATACGAGTGCTCGCATCGAAAATAGTATTACTACTTGTTAAGCTAATGGAGCATTTTTACGGTTCCTAGCTCAAAACTTGTTTCGCGAGCAGGCCGAAATGTGTTAAAAAGATTAGGCAATGCATTGACAACAAAAATCAACGAACAAAAACATTTATTAGCCAATTTACATAAATGAGTCGCAGAGATATCTGTTTTTTATTAATTGGTTTGAATTTATTTATGATTTCAGAGGCGTTTCTGAATATTCATGGCATAACTACATAAGCAAATGCTATACAAATTTCGATTAAGCTGTCATATAACACAGATTTGCTTTAACATATGAATTTATTTATTGATACCCTGCATTGATGTATTGGTTAACAGGGTAATGTTAAGTTGGAATAAAAACCAAAGAACCATTTGTATCGTTACTAAACAGTTTACTTGATAAACAATTTATAAAGTGTCCTTAATAAATATATTATGCATTAATCAGGTGTCAAGCAATTAAATCATGGTCAATTAAACGCACGCCCTAAATTTGGATATAAAAAGCACCCTTGCATACCGAAGAACAATTAGTTGATAAAGACACTTGCTAATATGACAAACGATAAACCGGATAGTCAACGGAGGTACGATGACTTCACCTACGTGCCGAAACTTATATTCAGTTCAGTAGGCTACGATTTCTTGAACACTTCAAGGCCCCGGTGGCTCAAGATATTTCTAAGTTTATATTGGATCCTGTGTCAAATTATCCATTTGTATTTTGTGTACATTTTGATACGAGAAACCATTGAAACTGACAAGTTTGTTGGCAATCCAACTGCAATTATGAGATACGCGATAGTATATTTCTTTGTGCTCAACTCGGATGTAAAATTTTGCATCTTTTTGCACCATCGTCGACGCTTGAGGAAACTAAATGCCAAGTTGCAAGCTCTCTATCCAAATGATGACAAGGAACGCCAAGAGTATCGAGTCAATGAGTTTTACTGGCCACGCATTGCACGCCTTGGAGTGTATTACTATTATTTTGTAGCGGTTGTGATTGTTTGTAGTCCCATCATCCAGTCGAGCATCATGTATCTCAACGAGCGCCTCACTTCGGACAGTAATGTTACATTTCAGTATCTTAGTACATATCCCATGGAACGTGTCAAGTTAATGACACCGTTGAAATACGCCTTTAGTCAGGCGGTGGACGTAATATTCACACACTTTGTAGTGAATATCAATCTTGGCACCGATATCTGGATGATGTGTTTCTCTGGCCAGCTTTGCATGCACTTTGCCCACTTGGGCAGAAAGTTGGGCTCCTATAATCCTAGCAAACAACGACAGAACGAGGATTGTGAATTTTTAGTAAGCTTGGTAAGGAAACATCAGATACTGTTTAGGTAAGTCGAAATACTAAAACTTTTGCATTATGACAATAATATTAATACTTTTCTAGTCTACACAAGGATCTGAATGATACTTTTGGTATGATGTTAGCCTACAATGTGTTTAGCACAGCGACAATACTTTGTTGTGTTGCCTTCTATACGATATTACAAGGCTTGAATAGGGAGGGATCTGGATTTCTGATGTTTTTCTTTGGCAGCTCTGCACAGTTCTACATGGTTAGCTACTATGGGCAAATGTTGATTGATTTCAGTGAGAGCATAGCCTTAGCTGCTTATTCCCATAATTGGTATAATGGTACGCCCAAGTATCGGAAACATCTGCACATGATAATGTTACGAGCTCAAAAACCCGCTGAGCTATCGGCAAAGGGCGTCATTATTATATCAAGAGACACATTCAAAAATGTAAGTCTAAAGCAAAGACTAAGCTTTAAACCATTCTTTAAACTTTCTTCTTTAAACAGATGATGAACAGCACGTATCGTTTACTTGCGCTTCTACGCAGATTACTGGGCAAATAATATGAATAATTATTACGTAAAACTGGAAACATACTTAAAGCTGTTCTTTAATCTTAACTTGTAGCCCTGACATTGTCGTTAATCAATTTATTAATTGTGCATCAATATTAATATAACCAGAGGGATGCTTTATACCAGCACCCGAAGCTAAGCACAAGAATAGATTTACACAAACATGATAACGATCGTATCCACACATTCAGTTCTGTAGAAACTATCAACTTGCAGTGAAAACTTACACGCTGGTTATTGAAGACAAGTAGCTGAAGATTCTTGATGTGCTTCAAACTAGTGACATTTAACCAACTGGTTTCACAGCATTTTTAATCATGTGATTCTGTGAAAAAAGTAACAAAAAATTTAAGTTTGTTTCTATTGTACGGGCATTATTACCTAATTAAATTGACGAAACATGCCTGAACAAGAAAAACTTAATACCTTTGATCCCAGCGTTTTGTTTTTATTAGATATAAATACATACTGTTAAATATTAAATTTTAATTACAGATAAAAATATAGAAAAATCAATAAAGTTCAAATTACAAAAGCACAAATCAAGCTTAAATAACCAAAAACTACTTAAGTAATTTAATAAGTTAAGATTTTAAGCATATAAAATTATTTATGTATGTCATACAATTAACATACATATATTTACATTTACATTTATAATTTTTCAGTAGTGAACAATCAAATGAGGAGTCGGTGGTGAGGTAGGGGCGGTATTGGCCATTACACTTTTGGCCTTCACATTTCGCGTGCGGCTTGACAGAATTGCAACCTAGTCAAATTGTGTGCAACAATAGCGGAGATTGCCGCAACACAACAAACAGCTTCAAACGTTAAACAGAAGCTAACGAAAATTCAAAAGTCAAATATACTTTAATTAAATAATTTAGACAACAATATCGAAAGTTAAAAAAAGCTAATCAATAAACAGATTTAATCTTTAATTATTCGAGGCGCATTGTTATTTAAAGCCCTTTAATACAATACAGCCTGCAAATCAATGAGTTACCCGAACTATTTCCCACATTTATTATGTTCCCCTACCCATAAAAATGAGTGGTGTGAAAACTGTACTGTTAAATAATGTAAGAAGTTGGTTAATTGCTTAACGTTAGACAAGCTAACAAGCTAACACGTTATATATGCTTGTGCAACATGTTAAATATATCTTTACCGTATCCAAGTATAAACAAGCAATTCGATTTGCTTAAGTTTTAGATAGGCACCATATCTAAATAGTTGCCCTTTTTGTCAACCTACGCAAATTTTAAATTCTTGTCTTTCTCAATGTAATGGATATGTTAATGATGCACCACACATCATGCTGTGTGAGCACCACACTGACTTATAACATTTATGAGTTAATTTGCATAATGAAGACTCACCTTCGCCTTCAGCGTGGCACCTAAAGATGCTTAGACGGATTAGCATTAATATCGAATAAAGCGAGGCGGCTATTTAATGTTATCCCAAAGTGCACACGATATGCATAATTAAGATACAAAATAGATAAGGTGTTAGATCTACAGTTCTACAGTTTATTCAATTACAAGTTCAATATCTCTCAGTGAAGCTGATCTGGTTTTGTGAAACTTGTAGAGCAGTTCCTTGACCATGAAATCCAGCCCGTTCAAGTGTTACATTTGATTGCTCTGTTTTACACCTGAACAGAGATCACAGCTGAGAGCCAACATTTTGTTGGTAACTTAAGATTCTAGACATGACCGAAACCAACTGACATTTAAGCGCAGCAAGTAGCCAGCAGCAGCAACTGGTTCGACGGCTACTGCTGTGATAACTGCTATTTGCAATTATTTATTTATGCCTGCATTGACATTAGCATTAGCTATTAGCCAAGTGTCTCATACATACATACATACATAAATGCATGCATTTTACTAGTTGAGTGCCAAAAACTATGCCGGTTGTTTAAGTCTAGACAAAGCTAAGCCACACCAGTTCGGGTGACTCTTACGCAATGGAATATCAATAGTTGGAAACACATTTTGTACGACATAGTTGGAGGGGGAGAACAAGACTCTAAGAGTTTAAACAAATTGCGTTTAAAGCCATAAAAAAGATGACACGATCTTCAAGGCCAACAGCACATTGCCATAAAACGCTGCACAGCGCGTGTCAAAGTCAGTGGATGAAAATGAAGATGAAAATGCAGCTGGAGCTGGAGGCATCTGTTCTATGGTTTATGGCTAAAAAAAAATCTACTGACATTTTGCCAGGCATATGCGGCTTGAATAGCTAATTAGATAAGTCATGCGTTGTATTTCAAGGTTCAGATTTGTCAAAAATTTATAAAATTTTTATATTAATCATAATTTTTTGCACTATCAAATCAAAAGACTTAGGCAACGAACTTGTTAGATGAGAACGTTATTTTTTGTTTGCTGCGCAAAATATTAAGTTCGGAGTAGCTGTTGTTGCCTTGCTGCTACTTGCGTCATTTTAATTTAACCCATTATATACAAAGTATTATAAATATTAAAATTAATGCAGTTGAATGTCTTCATAATATTATAAGCCGCTGTCTAACACTAGTCAACAGGCAATAACAATAGACCAGACCCAAAAACAAAAACAAGAAAAAAAATAGCTAGCAATTGTTTTGCTGATTGCCACAGTCTGAACAACAACAAACACTACTTGAAATACAATATGGCAACAATCTTTGGGACAATCTTGTCACGAAATTCTGTCGCCGTCTAAGTCTGTGTCTGTGTCTGCGTCTGTGTCCCCATCTGCCTGCCACAGTGCCAAAAACCGACCCAAGCTATTCATTAGACGCGCCTACACTTTGGCAGCAACAGCGACGGCGTCGTCGGCCTCTTCGCGTTTAGCAATTTTTGGCATTTTGACCCCACAGCACAGCCACACAAACACAGACACAACAGCATGCCCTGAGCCCGAATTTGGGCGCACTGTGGCTTGACATACAATTTTAGGCGACCAAAAAGTAAATGAGAAGAATCGAACGATTATTTTCATCAACATTTTTTTTACACTTCACTCCTTTACAGATATTCATTATTAAAAAATTTTATTTAGAAATTAATTTGAAGTTTGCAAATTTCAATTCTATCTTATATTAATTGATTATGGGTAACATGAATAAACACATATTTGTAATTGAATAATCAGTCTGCTTAGAACATATCTATAGTATTTATAAAAATATAAAGAAAAAGGCGAAAAATTAACTCACAAAAAATTTTTAATTTTGTTTGATTTATTTATTTTAATTAATTCTAAATGTTTTAGCCAAGTTTTTTTAATTTGTGGCTTATTGCTTTATTATGGCTTACAATTTACCTACTCACGCATAGTTTTCAACCAACTGTACTGCACCGCTGTTGGAACTGCCTGACTTTGATTGCATTTGCCGATTATTGGCCACGTATTTAAATGCAATTTTTAAGCTCAGCCCGACAAACAAAAAACCCAAAAAGCAACCGAATGCAATGTTGCAAACTCTAAGGTGGCAACGCCGCGAGGGCGATGTCATCGATAAGTGGCCTATTTTCTAATTTCCGCTACTGTGCAACGCACCTGCCGCTTAACAAATACTAAGCTCAAGTAATAGTCGATAGTCGTTGATATTGCATATCTTAGTCAAACAAATAGCTCGCAAATCTATTTGCCAAAGGGCGCGCTAATAATGTTTCGTAACAGATCTGCCGACTTGAAATCGATGCAAAAAAAATATATGTAAGCATATATATTTTTTGTAATGTGAGACAATTGAAAAAAAATAGTTTTGCATTTGATTCTCAAATGGCCAGAACAGCTGAGCGATATAACCAGAGGCGTATGCCAAAAGGGGTTTCAACTGGCAACCATTAAAGTGTGCCTCAAGTGCTTCAAGCACTCACCTGTGCAGCTGCTGGCAAATACTATGGATGCTGCTGCTGCTGCAGCTGCTGCTCTTTTCAAACAACGCTGGCGTCGGCAGTGACGCTAACGTTGGCTGCGACAACAACGACTTGTACAACGAATCTTTAGTTTAGTTTTCTATATATGCATTTTATTTTTTTTAATTTTTTTTTTTTGCATCTTTCATGTGCGATGCTTTACCCGCTGAATTTGCAGCTTCGTCGTCGGCTTTGCCGTTTTAGATTCGTCTTTGGGCTTTTCGTATAAATAGACTCACTTGCCGGCACTTGGGCATCATTAAAAATCTTTTGTTCAATTAACAACAAGTGTGAAGTGTGGTGCGACGATCGCTGGAAAGGATACAGCACAACTTTTGGATTACCCATAATAATAGAACAATATCATTTTCTTATACAAAATGAAAAACGTAAGTGTGAGTGTGAGTGTGTGATAAATAAATGTGTTTAAAATCTAGAAAAAAATTAAATATCGTTGTAAAGGCTTGACGGCAGTCCTTCAAATGTTTGCCAGACAACATTGTACTTTATATTGAGTTTTTTTATGCGATGCATAACAAAAAGTCATTTTTATGGAAATAACTAGCAAAGTTACAAAAACATTTTCATAAAGATGCCAAAAAAAAACTTGGACATCGTAACTAAGTTAGGAATTATTTAAAAAGTTGGGCGATATATGTTTTATGGTTTATTTTAGAATTGTTTTTCAATATATTAAAATTTTACATAAATAATTTGTACAGAGTATAACGGTCTTAAAGTGTTTGAGTTTCAAGGAATATTCAAGAAAATATTCCATTAACAATTGTTATAGTTAAGTTCTTTTTCAACTTTTGACGGGTAAACAAGCCAGAACAAAAGTTATTAACAGTAGGGTCGTAAATCGAACCATAAAAATAACTTTAGTTTTGAGGAAGAAGGTCAAAGCAGTATTAAAAGGTACGCAATAACTCAGTTTGAAGTGTATTGTTTCCTTGTTGGTCTCAAAAACAAAACAAAACAGACTGTTGCAGCCATTTGGTTAGCCAAATGGCCAAAGTCGCTGCCAAGCCCGGCCGAAATGGCAACAGCAATTAATGAATGCTGGGAGACGAGGCAGCCACTTAAAAGGTTCGAGCACGATGCCAAACCAAGCCAAATAACATGCAGCCAGCCGGCATGCAATGCAAAGGTCAAACAACGACAACAACAACGACACCAACTGTGCGACTGGACAAGCGCTGAGGCTGTTGAGACATTTGGTCGAAGAGATTCGCAAAAAGCGAAACTAAAAAAGCTGATACTGACGATGAATGTTACGCTAAGTTGGCAGCTGTCTGTCTATCCGTTTAAAAGCGCGAACTAAACTGAAACATTAAAACACGTAACACCCTCGCCCATTGGCCATTGCTCAAGACCCTTTACAGACAGAAAAATGCTTTTGGGATTTAGCCTGAGCTAAAATAAACCTATCGAATCTATTCCACCAACTGTGCTAAATCCTCTACTGCGATATTTAACATAACTCATACTGATGCGCTCGTCTCTAGAACGCCAGCCCCACAATTTCATGCACATGGGAAATAATTGCCAAGACCTATAGACAACAAGCTAAGTATTGTATGTGTAAAATATTTAATTGGCGTCTAGTTAGTTAACGACCTTAAAAAATCTGTGGCAAAATGACACATGTCCGACTGTTCATCCAATTTTCTGTCCACCCGTAGTATGTTTTTGAGAACAATGTAAACAAGAATCATAAATCAAACAACTATGCGAAACGATGAGCCAAGTTTCAAAACAACACAAAATATCTGAAAAATGTAAACACAAACAAGTATGTTGCAGGCGACTGCGCAATACACTGACATTCAGTCACCTAAAAAGAAAATGATTATATATTCATTTTGATAAAATAACTTTATTTTAAATAATAAAAATATTTATTGAAAATTAAGTAAAACAATATGCACTTCTTCTCCTCACAGCAGTGTATAAAAAAAATCGCTCACGATTTCCTTAACTTAGCCTCCGGAGTCTAACGTAATTGCGCTTATTCTAATAAACAATTGCCAATTTACGTAAATTATATTATTTTCCGGTTTTTAAATCATTTACAGTTTGCCCTCTGCCTGATCGCTACTGCGCTGCTCTGCCTGGCCGACGCAGCACCCAGACCCCAAGGTGCAGAGCCCATTGCAATTATAAGCCAAGAATCGAATATCGAGCCGGATGGTGCCTATAATTATGCGTAAGTGCAAAATTTACCGAACAAAATGGAACCAGTTAAAAAAAAGCTCTCAACTTTAGGAACTAGTTTTGGGATTCTTCTATGTTGCATACTCTTAGGCATATAATAATAATAATAACGATTTGGCCAGTATTTGATCTTATATATTAAACATATAATAAGTTGAACAGCAATTAATTTATTTGAAATTTAAATTCAAGTTTTCTAAATTTGGCTTGTGTCAAAAATTTAGAGCTAGCATAAAAAATTTACAGAATTTAACTGACACCTTCAAAATGTAGCGTATGATCTGCATAGGATGGGATATATATTGCTAACACCAAAATTATCACAAAATTTATATCGTTTTTGCTTATTCTTCAAACTAATCGCATCATAAATACATAAGAAATCAAGTTTCAAATGCAAATAAATAAATTTTAATATGCATTTATTAACAATATACAAGCTTCAATCGCGAAGCAATTTCGCAAATGTTAATAAATAAATAAACGAACTGACTGGCGCCACACACAACGATACAAAGCTATGGAACATATGTATTTCTTAAGTTTACCGAAGAGTTAATACCCTTACCCGTACCCTTACTTTGTTCAGTACAAACTTCGACTTAGAGATTAGTCTAATTGTGTTACTTCACATTTAAAGATAACTCAAAACATTTAACTGACATTTTTCACAGCTTTCAAGGTCAGTTATGTTTATTAAGCAATAGACAAAAATTGTTTGTCAAAAAAATAACTCATCCTATATGTATTTACACTTTGCTTGCACAGCTATGAAACTGCCAATGGTATCAAAGCTGAGGAAACTGGCACCGTGAAGAAGGCCACCTCACCGGACTCCACGGATGTGATCATTGTGAAGGGATCTGTATCATATACCTCACCTGAAGGAGAGCTCATCACTCTAAACTATGCGGCTGATGATGAGAATGGTTTCCAACCAACGGGCGCCCATCTGCCCACTCCACCACCAATTCCACCAGCGATCCAGAAGGCCCTCGACTATCTGCTCACCCTGCCCCCAGCCCAGCGACGCCGTTAAGCAGAAGAAATATATATCCTAATGAAGAAGTGACTATGCAACGATTTTGATATTCTATACCCAACTAAGCAATTTGCTGCGAACCCATATATCATCGATCAATCAAACAATACCTTGAAGCGAACACCAACATCGAACAGCTGACTGAAGAACACAACTTGCACACACACACGCACATATACAAGCCTTTTCTCGATTTCAATTTCTATTCTTCGTTTTCTATTTCCTTCTTAAACTGTGCTTAAGATCTTTTAGTCGCCGGAACTTTGCCATTTTCGGACTCATGTGATATCACCGATTTGTTAATGAAATCAAGAAGAAAATGTTAAAAAAAAATATATAAAAGATTTATAATGAATTATGATATAATAATTATAATCTTGTGTAAATAGTCTATATACTATATATCGAGCATAAGCATTATGGATGACATCGATGTACTTACCTATATACATACACACACACGCATAAATTTATTCGAATTGTTGGTTTTTATTTTGTATCGTACGTGTCAAATGATGTAATCTTATGAGAACAACACAAAAATATCTTTAGTCTTAGCAGCAAATAAAGAATTCAAGATTCTTTTTCAAAAACAAAAAGTTGCATTTGATTTTTAATAAATAAGTACATAATAGTTAAAGTTAAAGTATTTTCAAATCGAATACTCGAATCTTGAAAAATACTAACCGGTAGGTAATTTTATGGGATTTATTTTAAGTAAAGCACTTGCTTTAGACAAAATGTTTAAAAATAGCATTTGCAAACTATTATTTATTTTGTAGATTTTAATACCAAACTGACAAATTGTTTTATGTTAATTTTTGGCAGACTTGGTTGGCCATAAATGTGGTCAAGTTGGTTCTATGAAGAACCAGAATCCGATGCTGATTTTGATGACAGATTCCATATAAACCGATATGCACAAAGCTTTAATAAAATTATAAATAACGCTAATCATTCACCGGAATATTTATACCCTAACTTCAAAGGGAAATTTTCAAAGAAAACTCATCAGCAAAATCACAATCATAACATTTGTAAGAAAAAAAAATATAAAATGGTAAGTATATATTATCAAATTAAACAAAAAGTTTTTATACCCAAGCATACAGTAGTAAGACATAAAGAAATCGTGCTCATCAGGTTTGTCTGCACCAAATTTCACACCCATTCTGAAAAGGCCAAAGACGGACCAGAAACAAGTTCAATATTATTTATTGCTGCAACATTAATTTCATGTTCAATATTTTAGTACAGGTATTTGATTAGTTTTGCATGTTTTGTTTTAAAACGTTTTTCGCTTTTCGATATGCTAAAAATAAAATTCTGTTTGCTCAGCACTATAAATGTCAGTCGACCCGAGGCATTTGCACTGTGTGGATATAAATTCTGGATAACAATGAAACTTATTTTATTGTGTACTCTGTTTGTTGCTGTGGCGCTGGCAGCTGATAATAACGATTTCATATCAAACGAATCTAATGTGGAGTACAATGGCAAATTTCACTACCAGTAAGTTTTCAATACTAAACTTCTGGTGTTCTATAAAGTTGACTGTGTTTTCTTTTCAAAAGTTACGAGCTTTTCGACGGCTCGAAAGCAACTCAGAATGGTGAACTAAAGCAAATAGATAAGGATCAATATGGTGAGGCGATCAAAGGTCAATTTTCATTTGCCGGCGACGATGGCAAGGAATACGTAGTTTCCTATACAGCCGATGAGAATGGTTATCGACCTGTTGGTGATCATTTGCCAACTCCACCACCTACGCCAGAATCAGTGTTGAGAACCTTAAAATATCTGGCAGAGCATCCCTATAAGCCAAGCGAGCAAAAACATTAGAAGAGCTGAATGTGCTCCAGCCATAAATGTGATTATTAAATGTAAAATCAAAAGAACTGAACAAGTCAAGTTAATTTTTAGCAGATTTACAAGAATACTACATATAAACAAATCTAGCAATTTGAAAAATAAATACAAAAATCAAGCACTTTAAATGTGCATATTTTACCCGAGTGTTTCTTATTTACAGCGGATCTTCTAGGGTAATTCTTAGTTCTCCAATTCGCTAGGAAGATTTAATAGAAACAAGCATAAGTGTCTGATAACTTTCTCGGTTGTGCGCAATGATATGCTAAATTAAAAACGCGTCTTGCATAATTAAATTCCTTACACTTGCACATTGCGTAACTCTCTAGCCATTAACGGGTATCTGAGTCGGATTCTAGTTTCATTGTTTGCTCATTTATTTTGGGTGCCTCACCCAAATATTTTTAAAGAGATTTAGATCTGCAACTTTGATCGCTGTGTGTATTTACCTGGTTCTGAATGCGAAATGAGTGTTAAATTTTTTTATAGTTAGCAACTTTTGCTTTTGCTGCAGTTCTGCATTTGCCAAAGTTAGAGAATATACATAGGTGTTAACTTATTCGTAATGGGGCTCTAATTGGCAAATACATAGAAGCCCAAGAGTAGGTAGAATACAAGGCCTATTAGTTTGTTTGTGAGTCTGGGTCAAATATGCTTGAATTGAAGCAAGCTTTCAGCAGGTTTCGTATTAGAGTTATGTAATCAAGAACAGAAATCGAAAGTGAGAATTACGTATGATTTCATTATATTAACATATATTTTTAAACATTTCCTGAAACTAAGCTTAAGCAGAAACAAAGACTAAAGCAAACTCAATTATTTCCTGACTTTAAGAAGTTGCCAATATCTCTCATTCGTTCTAGCCACCGCTTAAGTTCATTGACCCAGTGTTTATATACGCTACGTTTACGTAACACGCGACGTAATGATTTCCCTTACAGTATACCTCGTACTCTTAATTTGTTATTGCCTCTTTGTTTGCGATCACCGTTAGCTGCGTTTGATTGTTCTAATGTTTTTCCATAATAGAAACGTGCTTGGAATAATAAATGATATGGTTTGGTATTTGGTTACAAGTGTTTTTAATAGAATGAATGGATCGACAACAACTGAAAGTCTACTTAAATTCTGATCTGAAATCCTTAACGGCTAGCAGAAAGACAACTTCCTTTCAAACAATTCAACGGAACTTACAGTGCTTGACACAAGAATTATGTTCTAGGCAAGCGGATCACGTAGCTGAGCTGCCAACTACAAACGGCAATGTCATCAACATCATCTTGTTGGCAACAGACAACAGAAGGCGAACATATGTCACAGCTCAGCTGTCCGTAGTCCCAGCTTTGGGTATCACCCGCTCAAATCGTCGCTTTAGTTTCATCTCTCTTTGACGGTGCGGCAGCAGTCTGTTTACTCATCAGCCAGACGCGCGAAATGGACAATAAAACACATAAAAACAACAGCCACAAACGATGGCCACACCAAAAACAAAACAATTCAGAACGCGACTATGAGATGCCCTTCGAATCTCTATAACAAATGTTGTTGATTGAAAGAAGCAAAACCAATCTGTTACCTTTGAAATCAGCAAAAAAAATTAAATATATTCTTAACTAACCATCGATCTGATTAAGAATATAGTCACAAGCACTACATAACCCGTAAACTTACGTTTCTAACATTTTCTAAAACAGCATACACTTTTAAGATCTATCTAAAGGGTATAACCAACTGAGAATTGAAACGAAGAAGCGCTCACATATCTTCTTCTTTTCTTTTGGAACAAGTATGAATTTGAGTACTTGACGCTCTCTGCTTCTTATCTAGTGCGCCCATCGTTCGGTGTGTTAAGCGACGAAGTTAGCGAAGCTGTCGCGGTGCGTGTAAGTGCCCTTGTCGACCGAGATGGTATAAAAAGGCCAGGCTTTGGCTGGGTAGACAACAGTTGTGCATTAACTTGCGGGAATTGACATTACCACGCCCCCACGCGCTCCACCTACCTACATATATCGTATTAAATATTTGTATATCGCTCAAATAAAACTCTTTAAGAATGTATAAATTCGTGAGTGTTTTGTGCTCAGCTTTGCTATTGACCTATGTCTTGGCACGTCCGCAGGATGCGCGCGCTGCTGGATCTGTGGCAACGACAACAACAACAACGCCAGCCAGCATTATTCAGCAGGATAATGTAAATAATGCCGATGGCAGCTTTAACAGCAGGTAAGATTGGACAACCAAATCCAAAAAGATAACTTTCAGTAAACCCATTTCATCACTCTCAGTTATGAGACATCGAATGGCATCAGGGTGGAAAACATTGGATATCTAAAGAAGATCATCATACCGAAGACGACAAATGTCGATGGACAGGTTATCGATGAGCATGAGGAACTTGTACTTGTACAAACTGGATCCTACAGTTATAGCGATCCCGAGGGCAATATCATTACACTGCGCTATGTGGCCGACGAGAATGGTTTCCAGCCGGAGGGCGATCATCTGCCAGTTGCGCCACAGTAGTTGCGTCAACGGGACGTATGTGTAATTAAGTAATTAGCAATAAGTTTGTATGTATATTTTCTATATATATGTATATCGTATAAAGTATTACGTACTGGAGATAGCACAGCACTGTCCTATGCCATACGAACCATACGATCTGTTGCATGAATATATTTCTTGTGTCAATTTTGGCACTGACATTCAAACACACTCACACACACTGTGAAAAAACCAAAACTCACACCTGAATACCACAACTCAAAAAAATATAAAAAATAAAGAGAAAAAGATATACGCAGAAGTAATAAATAAACGAATAAATATTGAACAATTATTTTTGTGTCTCATTGCCACTCAAATAAGTACGCATACTCACTGCATCAGCACTCACACGCACACTCACTTCTGAATATTCCTTAGCCTCGTGGCGCTTACAAAATTACCAAACTGCCCTTCACGCCATCTTGCGGTTGCCACTGAGCTTGATGAGCCGCAAGATTATTTACACAAATGCCAGTTGAAGTCGACACCGTAAATACCGAAACCGAATCAATATCACAAAAGCCAACTTTAATCTAAATGATCTAATCGCTGAGCGACCGCACTCACTGACATTGATTTGTTTGCGCATCAGTTTGCGTTCGGTTATGTTCACAAACTCGCAAACATTGCAAATACCATGAAAGTGTTAGGTGTTTGCAGCTTTAAGTTAATAGATGAGTTTTGATGTAGAGTCAAGTTTTGAAATCTAAAGGTTAACTTTACATGTTTTTTGTAAGTTTTCAAGCACACCGCGCATATTAAAAATCTGTATACAAATAACCAACCCATTTACAAATAATGAATAGCCATTTAATTGTTGAAATGTTCGGACAATTAAATGGACAAATCACTTCATTATTGGAAAAGTCCAATGCCACCAACTGATCGGTATTTGTTTAGTTGAAACTGGAGTTGGACATGTTGAAATTCAGCCTGTGCATTGTGCTTATAGTAAGCATTAAGCATCTCAGTGGCTCAGCGTTGATATTACCGGTAATAAAAGATAAAATAAGAGAGATAAATATCGTTAAAAACTACTTTGATGTGGTTAAGCAACAGAAATATGCTGCAATAAAATGCAACTAAGGAATAGAAGCTCGAATGCTGCTCGTCACATAATGTCACATTTGAGATTTGTAAAAAAAAAAAAAATTAAAAGAGGGAAAAATACGCAGATAACGTAATAATATAAATATGTATAAATGTTACTTACATCAATTAAAATGTTTTCTGCCTAAAAGTATGCCTTGGAATACAGTTTGTATGCTTGTCGTATTATACAAAAACACAGAATAAATACGAATAATGTTGCTCTTATGAACTCAAACAATATTTGTTAAACGTTTGTTAAAAGGTAGTTAATTTTGTTGAACACATCCACCAAAGCGTAGAGGATAAAAAAAGAAATTTCAGAACTAAATTGTTTTTGTTTTTGTCTAAATCACATTGTGAAGGCTGAGTTACATTTAATTGAACACTCAATTAAAATTGAATATTTATCTTTAATATTCCAATTAAATTCTAACATTTTCAATAAAATAATCACCAGCACAAACGTTAACCATTTATAAAGAATTTAACGCCAATAAAGTCGAAGTAATTTAAAGCATTCTAGGAATATTCCACTCAAATATTTAGTCATTATAAGGAATCATTCGAATAATTTACAACGTACAAATATTAATTTTTTTGTTAAAGTTGCTGGCATTAGCTTTTATTACTAACCAGGTTCGCAAACATACAATATTTGGATTAAAAGTGATTTTGAATAGATATTAATTCAAACAACAGAGAGAGCACGAAAAACGCATGTTACATGGAAAACCTTAAATTGTACAGAAAATTCGAATATTGTGGACTTTTATAATTGCCAAATAATGTTCTATTGACTACGGAAGTGAAATTTAATCTTAATGCTTAGCAATGTGATGCTAGTATCTTTAAATTAAATCTAACAATTAAATTAATAGAAAAATGCATACCTGTTTCAAAAAAGTTCCTTTGAAAACAAGTTTTTAAAGATTGCCTACAAAAGTAATTAAGTAGCATAAACATGTCCGAAAGATGTCTTTGGGAGAATAGATGCACTTATTTTTATCTGATATTATATATTGTCTTGAGTATCTATTTGCAGGGTTTTTACTACATTCGTGACATGAACGAATAATTTTTAAGCAAACTAAAATTTTGTTGCACCCAATTTGATGGTTTTTAATGTTACGGTAAGTGGATCCGTGATAGTTCACGGCAGGCGAATGGGTAAACCATACAAAACATATCTCATGAATATAATAAAGATAACAGCAGCCATATAGATATAAAAAAAACTTACTAAATTCTTAATCTATAAAGTCGCCAAATCATTTAGTAATCTTCGGTCAATAAACTTGGGAATCTTAAGTTTAAATGCATACATATTTTGAATATAAAATCACAACGCTATCGGATCAAAAGGAATTTCTTTTGAAGAGATACGATGAAATGCTTGTTAGAATCGGCAATTACCAAAGGGGCATAAAAGTACGTGGTCTGTCTATCAATTGGCATTGATGATTACGTTGGATCAACAGACATCTCCATCCATTACTAGAGCATTATTTACGATTCAAGCTCAAGATGCCAGGCACTGACAACAAATTTCACAACATCATGACACTTAAAATTGCCGCAAAAATTTATTGCCTCGCTTCGCTTTGGCCCACTCCCGACCGGCCGAACGATTTTTTTTTCAAACCAGTCTTACACAGTATTCCACAGTCTGCAATCTTCACAGTCTCTTGGGACCGCTCAGCTTTTAAATGTCAAATGCCGCACGAGCTAAGAACACAATTTCCAGCCAAAGATGCAACCTACTACAGCGAAACGTCAACCTCAGAATGCAACAGGCCAATCATTTGACATTTCCAATGGGCCAACATTGGTCATCACAAACCCAGTTTGTTAGTTGCTTAAGTAAGAAGTGGGTCAGTGTGCAAACTGTTCGAGGATGAAGTTAGCTCTGGAGCTAACCTTGTCAGCTTTCAATTTCACTCAGTTGGAGTCAGCCGAGTGGATGAAACAACAACAACAACAACAAAAAAACATTGCACAATAACCGCTGCCAGATGTGACTCATCCGGCACTCCAACACAACTACCAACTGGTCCAAGAGCTAAGCTAAGCGTATAAAATCTGGCTTTGGTGGGCGACAGACGAAGACGGCACTACAATATTGTTGGCTTTTAGGAAGGGGTGTGTTGGCCAGGCCCAAAATGCTGTTGTTTTGTTGCAAGCGGCAACACTTGACCAGTTTTTTTTTTTTTGTTCGCTCTCTTTCTTCGTCTCTTTATCCACTTTAACCGGCAAGGCGGTTGTTCAACTTTTCGCATTATGTTGCAAGTGATTCTCGCATGTGTTTTGTTCAAACATACAATTTATCATGTTTTCCATTTCTTGGTCAATGCACTGAAATCGGCAAGCGTTGCATGATATTATCGCCAAAGATTGACCCATTTTCTGGCAACTAATTAACATTTACCAAGATGCATTACCCATTGCCGCTTTGAACTCAATTATTGCCTTGCCTCATCTGCAACATTGCTGGCATCAGCAAGCGAAAACAAACAAACAAAAAAGCTAAATCCGATGCTAAGTTACACGAGTGTTACAACAAATTTTCATTCCAACCTATGCCACACATTATAATGTACTAGAAGTTAACATTCGGCTTTGCACGGGTTAAATGTAAAAATGATAATTCTATCATATCGAGAAGGCCTTATAAAACTGTTATCCACCTATGTAACCTACTTTTTCAATAATGTTTTATAAAAAAAAAACCTAGCGGTTTTTATACCTCTTTTTCAATTTCCCGCTGTGAATGACATTCAGGCATGCCCTAATAACCCCAGTACCAATCCCATCAATGAACGCTGCTGCAATTACAAGAATCCAAGAAAGCGAATCCACAAACAGAAACGTCTTCTTCTTTACTTGAGCAAGATACAGAGAGAACGTAACGAAAAATGAGAGAGGGAGAGCATCGCAAGAGAGAGAAAGAGAGAGAGAGCGAGTAAAGCTCTCATAATAAACTGGCTGAGAGAGGATTTTGCATGGTTCGGCTGCATTTTGGCGAAGACAACAAACGTTAAATAAAACCCGTTCTGTCTTATTTCTAAATAACGGCATTACGAAGATGAACGACCCGACAGACGCAGACAATCCGCACACTTTTGCTCTGCCTTGTTACCATACCTAATATGCATAACTATTTTATGAAAATCAAATACGTGGGGACTGACGTAAACGCTACATGCAAATTGAGATCAAATTCATATAGAGAGGTCATTTAAATATTTGCACTTTCCTGAAGTTAAAATAAATGATTTTTTAAAATGCCATTTATTCAATATTATAGAAATTCTAACGTAAAACCTGTAAAATACCCATTAATATTATTGGCTTTTAACCAAATCTTAGTTCCATGTCAAATGAAATCAAAAGTGCTCGTCAACAATGATTTTACAAACAGTAATTACCGAACGGATAGTGAGCAACAAAAACAAAAAGCAAACTCTGTCTGAAAGAGCAGCAACAGCATCTGCAACTATGGCAATTGCAACTATTGTCATTGTATCTGTGTTGTAACTGTATCTGTATCTGTATCTCTATGTCTATCTCTATAGTATTGCGTCTCTTGAAGCCAAGGCGCTCGCTAGTGTGGGTTCCAGACGCTGCGAGCGCAGGAGACACCGAGTCAAAGTCGCGGCTATATAAAGCTCTTAAATAGGGCCGCCGCAGCACAGTTCGAACCGTTGCAGCTTTCACTTGCCAACAAAATAACGGACGACGTCGCAACAAACGCGCAACTGCAACCAAAAATCCTTGAAAGTGAATCCGCATTTAAATCAACGCATAACAAAATGAAACTATTTGTAAGCTGATCTTTTAGTGGTTGTGGTTTGTGTCTTCAGTGGTTTGCAGTAAATCGTAATAAATAATAAATGATTAAGAAATAATAACACTGAAAAATTGTTATATAAACTTTGAGCTCGTAATGGAGTTCTGGAAAAGAAGGCTTTAATATTGCGATGTTTAAAAACTGTGTTCAGTTTTCGATAACAAAAACAAATCAATTTATAAAAACATTTTTTCGATTTATTGTGACAAGGAAGAGTATTTAAAACCTTTAAATATCAATTCAAAGTGCTCATAATAATAAATTGAATGCTTTTAGTATTTGTTGTTTTTTATTTGTTTAACTTATTTTAATTGCCAGATTCTTATTTCGCTGTTTGCCGTTACGTGCCACGCCCAACATCACAATCAGCATCAACAGCATCATTCACATCCCAATGTAAATAACATTCCACGCGATGAGAAAACGAATCATCGAAATGACGATTTACGTGAGACAAGCACCTGGATACCGATACTGAAGTACAACAAGGAGCAGAGCGAGGATGGCAGTTACAAGACCGAATACGAAACAGGCAATAATATTATTCATGAGGAGACGGGCTTCCTTAAAGATTTCGATACGAATCCCAATGGTGTGTTGGTGCAGCATGGCCAGTATTCGTACCAATCGCCAGACGGCACACTGGTCAATGTGCAATACACAGCCGATGAGAATGGTTTCCGTGCCACTGGAGATCATATACCTACCCCACCTGCCATACCCGAGGAGATACAGAAGGGACTCGATCAGATTTATGCTGGCATCAAGTTGCAGCAGGAGCGTTTAGAGCAGCGGGCCAAGAACGATCCCAGCTTTGCCAAGAAGCTGGAGGAGCGACGCATCGCCAATCAGAATGGCCAATACATTGGCCTGCTGGAGAATCAATAGAGAGTTGCCTCATTTGCAAACCAGTCGAAAGTGTTGCATTTAGGAGTTGTATTTTTTTCTTCAAAATTTGTAGTTGATTGGATTCCCATTCATTTACCATAATCAAAAGAAAGACTGCGATTTCTGCTATAAAAATTTCGCAGTAATTAATGTATAAAACTTTTTTAAAAAAACAATTGAAAAGACAAGCACAAATATTTATGTTAACGATCGTGAAAGTTTTGATGATGAGCATCATAATAATAAAACGAAATAATCACAATAAAAGCGAAAAAGAAACAATATTTTTTCATCATGCAAATAAATAAACACACACGACCCCAAGCAAACTTATTTAACGCTTTTCCATTTCCACAATATTTCCTTCACATAAAACGTATATATTATATGTTTACAAAACGTGACAATGCGCCATGACTTTTTTTTTCTTTAAATCGGTATTTTTATATTGTTTTTGTTCACAGCTTGAATTACTTCAGGTGTCCGTTTGTTGATCCCAATTCCATGGAATATACAATTTTTTGAATATTCAACAGTTTTCGTATGCCTTACATTGTAATGCAAAAGCAAAGACTTTTGACAGCCTTGTCAGACCAGCTATTGCATAATTATGACAGCTTTTCTCATGATTTGCAAGTGGTTTTGAGTTGAAGTCGTTTTAGAGCTACTTCAATGATCTACTTTCGATAAGTATGTCAAAGGAAAACATAATTCTCAGCTTGACATATGATAAATATTGTTTTCAGGTAACGAAAATAAATTCAAAGAACTTTAAAATGATTACATTTAGAAACAATATTAATTATAAAATCTTTTGTAGGTACATTCTTACTTATCCCCGCATTAAGCTAGATTAATTGTAGAGCTGCTTGTTTATAAAACCTTTTGCTACCATCTTCTAACTTTTCGACCTACAACTGTTTTTTCGCTGCTGTTTTTGACCCAATCAATTCGGTAAAAAGTTGCCAAAAAGCGGCAGTCGTCAGCATTTAAAGATACACACAGTTCAATGATGAACAAACAGACTTCGCATAGACGATGCCAAAGAATAAGCAATCTAAGTTTTTAGTAGAACAAGCGGTGACTTGGTAAATAATATGCATAAATGTTAGCATAGCCCAACACATACAAATAAATAGATAATTATGTTGGTATGTATGTATGTGGAGCTCCCTAGAGCGAAATAAATGAAATGCGCGGCATTTTCACCAAGCAAAACGAAAGAATTTCTACTCGCCATTAAGTTTTAACGCTCTTGCGCATAATTAAACGAAAAGTGAACAAAGCAAAAAAAAACTTCTATTGCTATTGTGATCAAAAGAATATTCTTGTGGCCGTTTGTTGGTGGTGATGGCCACAAATTGATTTGGCCAACATCAGTTGCCGTTTAGAAGCCATCGCGTTAAGATCACAAAACGTGTGCAAAAGAAGAAGCGCGCTGAGAAAAAATCAAACCTAACTCAAAACTAAAATCTGAAATCAACATCAGCCAAGTGCGAATATCGATGGGCAGGTGGAATTGAGAGCTGATGATGATCAACTATCTCAAACAATGAGTTGCTCTTGTTGTTTTGTTTGCTGCCAACCACAACGTAAAGTAACAACAAAACGAACGCAGCTAACTGTGAATTGACGATACAACAACAATAATATCCACTTAAAAAGTGGCACATTCAGTAAATACTACAAACTGAAACTGAAACCGTTCAAAGTGTTGCCAAAAAAGAGACATACTCAAAAACGGGTCTTATTTCAATTTGACTATGGCCAGCAAACAGTTGATTTTTCAATTATTGTGGCTTCTGCTGGTCGCCTTTAGCTGTAGGCTGATCCACGGTCAGTCAGAGCCTGATGCACTGCAGCTGCAAGCACCTCGGCCACGGGGTCGTATACGCATTTCGGATATGCAGGTGCAGCAACCACCACCTCCACCAGGTCCTGGACACATGGGCTGGCCCAACTTTGGCTCAGTTGCTCCAATTGCTCTGCCAGTGCCTGTGGGAATTCCGGTGCTCCCACCCAGCTCCACGGTGCACACGCACATTCCACTGCTGCGGGAGCAGCTTGATAGAAACATGGAAAATCTGGCTGCAACCAGTGAGGCAACTGTACAGAATGCTGTGGTGTATGGTAATTGGAAGCCAGATCATCCGCTTAGGCCTAAGAACGAGAATACACAGACCAAGGAACGCGTCTATGGACGTTTGGAGGCAATGCTAATGGGCATGCCGGCGGATGGTATGAATCAACTCATAGAGAGAGAGAGAGACTCTCTAACAAGCTTAAGATATTTTCTGTTGTTCAAAGAAAGATTTTTAATTTGATTTCGATATAGTTTTTTTGACATATTTATTAGCTATTTTCTTTGTTTGCTTGAAAACTAAAGAAACATATTTAAATGTTTATGTTTGTAAATTTATATAAGCTAAGCTTAGAACATGGCATGTTTGACCTATATTTCAAAGCTTTTCACATCGCTCTTTTGTATTTATTACAGTTATTGCCAGTCAAGAGTCTTCCGGCGAGCAAGGGTCACCTGAAATGGAGAAACAAATAGAATCTGGTGGCTATACAAATCCTCATGCACGTCGTGATAGCTTTGAGAGATCACAGGAAACACGAGGTCGTTGGCGCATACCATCATCCCCAGTATCACAACAGCCCCCGGCACCAGTTGAAGTGGTGCATATGCATGAAACGGATCCGCTTTTAAGAGCCATGGCAAAGGAAATAAATGAGTCCATTGAGACGAACACAGCGATGCATCATCGACCCACACAACAAACCACTGAGAACAGCTGGATGCCGTTACAGTATCCATATCCAACGCATAGTTACGAGAGCACACAACCAGTGCCGAGAGCAGTGCCCAAAGTAAGCAGTACACCAGCGCCGACCCTAAGATCTGGACACTCTACAGAGACCACAACTATGGCACTCAATTGGCCCACCGACTTTCTAGAGAGCAGCTCGATCAGCACGGAACGCATTTACACAGATGCTAGTAGCATCGATCGTGTTGACGACATTCATCATATCGACCGCATTGATGAGGATTCGGAGGATTACAAGGACTTCGACGATAGCCTCAATTCTGCTCAAATGCATAGCGAACTGAGTGTACCGGAGACCTTGTTGCCCCAGCTGCCACTGAACATAACACGCGTCGGAATTCCATACGAGGAACGTAATTCTGCCGAGGAGCCAACCATTTGTGTGCCCCTAACTGTTAGTGAGACAGCCGCAGAAAGCGCCACACCGCTACTCGTTGAGGTGGAGCGTGTCTATTGCTTTCCCCTGCCCAAAGTTGAGATCAAAACGGGCAACATTAGACGACAGCAGCACCCAACGGAAATGGAGCACAGCACAAGTGGCAGTGAAACATTCTATACATCAACGGAACAAACTGAACCACCAATGCTGACTTCGGTTGCCTGTCGCCACAGTACTTTGGCCCTGTTTCTTATAATTGGCAGCAGCATTTTGACTCGTATATAAGCTTAAATGAATACGATAAAATATCGCTTAAGATAAACTCAGGGCTACTCATAATTAGAAAATCAAACTTATTTATTAACACAATTAAAGCTAAACCAAAACTCAAAACCATTACCCTTAACTCTTTTAACGATTTAAGTCTACCAGAGTCGGTTGCTCTTTAACTACTCGACGGAGCAACTTACCGTTAACGATTTTTGGGCAACAAATTCGCAAAATCTACAGCTAGCCACTTGGAATTAAAGTAACTTGTCTGCTTATTGATGGAATTAAACTTATTCGAAACGAGAACTCAAGTTTTTAGGAATACCAACAACAGCTCTATATTTTTAGCTTATGAATAGACTATATCAGGTCTGAAAAACATATTGTTTCGTACTGACTTTTAATTTATGTATATCTGCTTTGGTAATAAATTCAAAGAATTCACTTTTCTAGATTGGATTGAGTGAGTTGATCTCTGACTGCTCGACGCAGTACCTTCCCATTAGGGCTTGTGGGCAACGTATCTGTGAAGTGGACTCCTCCCTGGAGCTGCCCATACTCGGCTTGAATTCGTTTTTCCACATGCTCTTTAATCTGATCAGCGCTTACGGTGCTACCAGGACGCCTTACAATCATAGCAGCTGGTGCATCAACGTACTTCTCATCATAGACAGCCACTACACACACTTCTTGGACATCGGGCAGCTCAGCAATGACAGCTTCGATTTCATTTGGACTATAATGCATTTGCCAGAGTTTATAGACTTCCTTCTTTCGATCAACTATATACAGGTTCTCATTTTCATCAAAGTACCCCAAGTCTCCTGTGTGAAACCAACCTAGAGAATCCTGCATGCGCTGCGTTTCCAAAGGATTGCCGTAGTATCCGCCCCAGTTTCGGCCAGTGTGTACATACACCTCACCTACCTTAGCGAATTCAAGATTCATGCCATTTTCATCGACGATGCGCACCTTGATTCCGGGAACAAGCTTTCCAACTGAGTTGCCAAGCTTATCAGAATAGGGATTACCGCTCATTCCACCAATTTCCGTTGCACCGTACACGAAAAAAACAATACCGTTTTTTACAAGACTTTGCAACTTCTTAAGTGCTTCTGGTCGCATCCAACTACCAGCTAATCCAATCCCAGACACAGTAGATAGTCTTTCGGATGTTGTCTGGGGATGGGCGATCAGTGCGCCCGCATAAAAAGTGGTACAGGTAATCACATTGATGCGATACCTATCAATGAGCTCCAGCAAATTCTCAGCACTAAACGGCTTATCGGGTATGATGCGTGTACAGCCATCCGCAACAGAATTCAAAAAATTGTAAATGCCGGTGGACCAGTCTAAACTGGAACTACAATAGATTACCGATTCGGTGGTAAGACCGCTGCAAGAATATTGGACGGTAAGTGGAACTAAACTAAGAATGGTGGACTTAATACTCACGGGCTGCCAGAATTTAGCATGTGGTTAGCAAGGCAAACAGCTTTGGGTTGTCCGGAAGTGCCGGATGAGCATAAAATTACCATTGTCTGATCTCCACCCAAGAGCAAAGGTTGTGGTCTATTATAATAATAATAACATATATATTTGGCCATATAATGAAAATTCTGAAACACTTACTTGTAAAACATTTCGGTCTTCGTTGGTGAAAGAAGATCCTCCACATATGTCACACCCTCCACTTTACCGGTTACCGTTATCAGTTCTGGATTCCAAGCGGAACTTGCTGTCTTAAGCTTTTCATAATCAACAGCATCGCAGAAGATTATCTTGGGCTGAGTTATCGTCAACACGTGAGTTAGTGCTTTAATATCCATGTTTGGATTAACTGCGTGGAAGGGCGTAGCATTGAAGAGACAGGCCACAGCTGCTGGCGTAACATACATGCTATTTTTGGCTGAAATGCAGATAACGTCATCGTGACGCAATCTGCGCTGCTTGAAGATCTGTGCGAGTCGCACAGACCAGCTCAAAATATCATGGTTTGTCGCAGCTTTGTCATCCGCAACGCAGATCTTAATATCAGATAAGATTCTTACTATCCTCAGATGTATATAAAGATTTACAGTCCGCAGCTTACCTGGCAAATGTTCTTGGGATTACTTCGGAGATTATTATATATTATTCGTCCCATTGAACAATCAAAATCGTACAATGGTTCGCGTTTTGCACCACTCCAGATACGTTCGATCGGATCATATTTGGCTTTAAGGAAATCAACCATTATATACACTTCAAGTTTCCAAGACAAAATGAAGTTCTCATGGAAAATCAGCCTATTATATAGTGTCAATATCTGGTTGATTTGATATTTGTAGTACCAACAAATACAAGTAATAAAAACTCAATTCACGATGAATTATGAAAAGCAGTCGATCGACCATTGGTTTTTCTACAGATTGTAAACCCTAAAAATTACACTTTTATTCAAGACACATTAAAAAAAAATTTAAGAACAAAAAAACATCTGTATAAATTAAAACGAAGTATGTATCACATTCGTGTATACAGATTTTAATCATAAATTAACACATTGTATTTTAAAATTTTTAAATCTGCTGTAATTTAAATGATAAAAAAAAGATAATATTATATTTAGCTACATTCTATAATCAAAAATTTTTCATTTTAGTTTTCTTATAATATACATCAGTTTTTCCCCATTTTAATACGAATCGTTTAACATTCGAAATCAAACAAAACCTGATTTAAATACATAATAAAATTTTTGTTTAACGTTACATTTTTTTCTGTGTGTAACCAAAACAAACTTTAATCTATATAGGCAGCTGGCATAGCTCGAATCTAATCGGATTTTAATGGCAGTGGAAAATTTGGTAAATCTTGTAATAAAAGTACTTTTAGATCTACAGACTGATTTCACTTGCATTGAGTCAGACCTTATACAAAAGAGTTATGAGTTTAGTTTAAATCGAAAGCCCATGAAATAATTACGGGAATAAACAAAATGTTCTGTTTACCATGCAGTTTATAAAGTCCGAACTTCAATAGTCAAATCCACCCAAACAACATTATTTTATGACCTCAAGGAATATTTGCGTTTGAAAATAGTGTTTTAGAATGTTGTTAGTACAATCATTAAAGTTCTTTCAAGTTAAGTGTGCTTGAGGTGTTTGAGAGGAAAGTCAACTTGTTGTTGTGAATATGTATGTATAAAAATGCCTTCAATTCTAAAGTGTCTTTCGAATGCTTCCATATTGGCGTGCGCCTTAAGCATCTAAGTATTGCACAGTACATATTGCAAATATCAAGAAACTTTATCAATTTTTATAGATATGTTTTAGTATTTATATTCTACAAGCAGCGCTTATAAATTCAGAATATACATATTTACTTCAATTACACAAAGCTCTTATTAGATAGCCCAAGTGTTGTTTTTTTTAACATTACATTAGTTCTCATTTAGATTGGCTAGCAAAAAGCTCCCGAGCTGCCTTTCTTAAAGTTTTTCCATTCACATTGGCTGGCAGTTTGTCGACAAATCGAACTCCGGCGTGAAGCTGCTTCTGCAGGCCAGTCAAACGCTTGGCGACATGATCGATAACCTGAATGGCGGTTAGTTCGTTTCCCTTGCGCTTGACAACCAGAGCGCCGGCTGCATCGCCTTGACGCTCATCGTAGATGCCTAAAACGCAAACATCCTGCACCTGAGGCATCTCCGCAATTACCATCTCAATTTCAGTGGGCCAGTAGTGCAGGCCCTGATACTTAAGGATCTCCTTCTTGCGATCGACAATGTACAGGAAATTCTGTTCATCAAAGTGACCCAAATCACCCGTGTGGAACCAGCCCTCAAAATCTTGCATGCGTCGCGTTTCCACAGGGTTGCCATAGTAGCCATTCCATGCCTGTCCAGTGTGCACATAGATCTCGCCCACCTGGTTGTATCCCAGGCTCTTGCCCTCCTCGTCGACAATTCGAATTTTGATGCCCGGCAGGAGCCGTCCTGCCGATGCTGTATTGCTTATGCCAATATTAACGGTTATGGCACCCACCTCAGTCATGCCATAGCCCGAATTGAACATGGCCGTCTTGCATATCTCCTGGGCACGTTGCAGTGTACCCATGGATACCAAACCACCACCATAGTTGAGCATGCGTATGGGCGCTAGAGACTCTGTCGTCGCCTCGGGGCAAGTTATTAGGGCAGATAGATGCCTGGGCGGCACAACGGCATAATTGATTTTGTACTTTTTCACCAGCTCCACAAAGTAGTCGGGTGCGAAGGGTCGGTTAGTTATGATGCGAGTGCAGCCAAAAACAGTGCTGAAAATAAAGGCCCAGAGACCAGTTATCCAATCCAAAGAGCTGGACACAAAGATAACAGTTTCGCTATTGACCAGCCTGCAAAGATAAATAAATAGTAAATAAATGCTGTAAAAACAAATATTTCCATTGACAACTGACATGCTTTCCTGTATGAGAATGCTATTGGATATGCAGACGGCTTTTGGTAATCCTGTTGTACCGGAAGAGCATAAAATTGCCACCGTTTGATCACCGCCGTTAATCAGATTCTCTGGTCTATAAATAGTTTGACAAAAGTTAGTAAATAAATCTTGAAAATGTTGATTTGATTACTTACTGATAGAACATTTCAGTGGCAGTCGGATCAAGAAGTGTTTCAATTTTGGGCACTCCTTCAATGGGGTCACTTAGGGTATAGATTTCTGGATGCCAGCCAAGGGTAGCCGCATGTATTTTCTGATAGTCAGCACCATCGCAGAATATAAGCATTGGTTTAGTTATTTCATAAACATACTTAATTGTAGCTATTTAAAAGTAAAATTTGATTACATCGTGCTATATAAGTGAGGTATTCATTGGTGAACAAACCTTCATCGAGCAATGGATTGACTGAATGAAAGGGCGTGGCATTCATTAGACATGCTACACCAAGTGGCATTACATAGGTGGTATTTTTTGCCGTTATTCCAATAACATCCTTGTGGTTAAAACCCCGTTTTTTTAGGTACTGCGCAATGCGTACCGCCCAGGTAATACCCTGTATATTAGTCACTGCAACTCCGTCGATATCATTTATCTGCCGATTGAAAAGATTGGTAATTTAGGAAAATTCCTTGCTCTTGTTTTTTTTAATTACTCACTTGGCAAACGTTTTTAGGCCAGTTTCTCATGATGTTGTATATAACTTTACCCACAGATATATCATAGTTAAAGATGGACTGTCGCTTGGCACCACTCCACGTCTTATCCTTTTCATTGTAGGTAGTTGGAATGTTTGTCATTTTCAAAACGTTGCCTGCTCCTTAATTCACCACTTTACATTCACTGGCTGGGTTTACATGTGCCGCCCATCTATTTATAATGTCAACTACTTCCCCATGCAAAATTGCATTTGTACTATCAATCCAGGCTGTTAATGCATTGAGTGCCTGTAATCTGAAAGTGGTCAACACACTTTACGTCTTATCTCTACCTTAGAGACTTAACTGTCGATAGAATATCAAAATACGTATTGAGTACCACCTCCTCTCTTCCAATAAAATATTGTCTGTTAATCAAACGTTCATTGAAATCTACAGCTTAAGTTAAATTATTATTTTGATAGCGATATCATAATTGTTCTAAGGGGCAATTAATCAATAAATAACCATTTTTATTCGAGTCTTGCTATAAAAATCGTAGCGTAGAATAAAAATTGGCATTGTAACGTTTATAGCTGAGCTTCCTCGCAAAATAGCGGTAAGCAGGTGTTTGAATGGAAAGAGATTTAAAATAATTTACGATTAATTGACATTGTTTTTGAATTCCCATTGTTATTGATTGAACAGCCGAGATAAGCCTCATTGCGTTTTAGCAGCAAGCAAACTGATATTTTTGTTAATCCCAACAGCATTCAAGGACCATTATGTTGGATGAGTTGAAACTATTATCAAAACTTAAGCGACTTTAAAAGCAATGTCTTTTGTCATTTGCATTTTGCACAATTTCTAGGGCCAGTATTACATGAACAGACCCTTAAAATGACAAAAACCACCTTAACGGCCCCATTGAGCTTAAAATGCTCTTGCAATGTTCTTGCACATTTGAATTTAAGAAAACGGTGTGGCAGCACTGTCATCAGCTGTTGTTGCTATCAACTCTGATAGCGATTTATAAACACACATGCTATTGCGGCTGTGTTCGTCCTGAGTGCGTTTTTTTTTTGTATAAAATCTGTGTACTAATATTAAATATACTATTATAAAGTATATCGCTCGAGATCACAACAAAATGCAAGATACAGGAAAAACGGAAAACTGTTAGTAGAAAAACCTACAAATCTTAAACATTATTTATACTTTTTCTACTTATCAGTGGGTCTTGTGAACGAAATTCTGCCTTACGGTAAGTAGGGAACTTCACTTATTGTAACAAATTTACAATTAATCTACCTATTCGTTATCAGATGCCTCCTATCTCAAGATCAACTTTTCACTGCCTCAAATTAATGAGATCGCAACAAGTATATCACAAAATGCGACTGTAAGTGGTGAAAATGAAATCGCTTGGGCTCTGAAGGCATTAATGTTGACGGATTTGACAACCTTGGCTGGTGATGATACGGCGGCCAATGTGCGTCGGCTTTGCGTGCGCGCCTGCCTGCCGTTTGAACCTCATTTTATTGAGCAATTTATTGAGCCAAGTCTCCTGTCGGACATCCACTGCGCCGCCGTTTGTGTTTATCCCGCTCGCGTCGCAGATGCTTATAAGACATTGAAGCAGTATGATAAACTGGGTGATATTGCCATAGCCGCAGTGGCCACCGGATTTCCCACCGGCCAATATAGCTTGGCAACACGTCTGGAAGAGATTACGTACGCTATTGAGGCAGGTGCCACAGAGATCGATATTGTTATCAATCGACAGTTGGCGCTAGTCGGCGACTGGGAAGGCGTCTACAACGAGGTTGTACTGATGCGCAAGGCCTGTGGCTCACGTGCACACCTAAAGACCATCTTGGCCATCGGAGAACTGGGCTCCATGGAGAATGTGAGTAGTTCTTAAGCATTTCATCACGATTTCACATTCCTCATTGCCCTTTTTTTGTTCTGTAGGTATATAAGGCATCCATGGTGTGCATGCTGGCTGGCGCTGATTTCATTAAAACATCCACCGGCAAGGAGGCGGTGAATGCTACGCTGCCTGTTGGCCTGGTTATGATATATGCCATACAAGAATTCATGCAACGTGCTGGTAAAATTGTGGGCTTGAAGCCAGCCGGTGGAGTGAGAACTGTGCGGGATGCCATTGCCTGGATGACACTGGTCGAGCAGACCCTAGGCACCCATTGGCTTGGTCCACGTCTTTTCCGTTTCGGTGCTTCGGGTCTGCTCGATGATATTGAGAAAGTTGTGCGAGAGGGTGTTGCCCAACTAAATAAGGCTTAGAATGCATTTAAAAACTTAAACTTAAACATTGTCAACTTGTGCCGCATTGTTCTTGTTGTTTATTGTGCCTTTTGAGAATTTATTCCCGCATTTATAAATAAAATTTAGAATTTTTTTAAAACTGACTAAAATTAAATAACATTTGAGCCGGAATCTGCCACCTCTAGGCCTGGTGCTTGTAGTTGTATGTGAGCTGAGCAGGCGCAGCCATAAGATCATCCTCCGGCAGCTGTTCACCATGCTGCAGGAGTTCAGTTTGTGGCTCCCTGTGTGGGTGATTGTTGGGCGTCTTAATCTGCATGTCAACCGCAAAGAAAGAATCATTGAAATTGATACGATTGCGTTCGTCCTGCTCCAAATAGATGGCCTTCGGCGCAGTGCCGCCCACGGCTTTCTCGTATGTATTAAGCCACTTGAGATTGACATGCTTGGCAGCCGCATTGAACTTTTTCGGCGTCTTCTTTGGCTTGTCGGCATAATAGTTGTGCTCCTGCTTTAAGCTCTGTGGTGGAGGCGCTATTTGCTCTAAATGTTTGCTTTTGGCGTCAAGCTTGGGATCCACGTAGTCATATAGCGGCAAGTAGAAGTTGTACGGTTGATCTGTGGGTGGCAGCATATACTGCTGTGGTTGCGCTTGCATTTCCACCTGTGGCTCCACTTCACTGCCAGACGTTATTGCATCTTCTGGCTGAACAACTGGACCAAAGATTTCGCCAGCACGTCTCAGCAAATGCTCCAGCCGTTCAATAGTTATTATGTGTGGATGCAACAGTTGCACATCATCCTGCAATTTTGCACTACGACGCGCAGGTGTTGTTGGCGTGGCAGCAACACTTGAACACAATGCCCACAGCAGCAACTGTAAATTAAGTTTTGAGTAGATCCTTAAGCCTTTGAATGTGAACACACTCACCATACTCAGTGATCCGTACGACATGTCAAGTTTTGTTTTGTTGTTTGTTTGTTGGGTTTTCTTAGCCGCTTTTAGTAGTCCATGTAGAGGAGCAGCAACCGTCACTTGTCGTTGCAAAGATTGAACAATAAGTAAGGCGGGCATAGGCACAACGAAATCATTTATACTCCATACACAGCAATCATTTTGCCATTTTCCCAGTCTTGAAACGGAAGCTCTCGGAAGTCTCCACAAACAACACAAGGTACGAAACAGCAGCAACACTCCGGGAACAAGTAAGTAAACAAGTTTTCCCAGCGCAAAAGATATATACTACAAACATATTAAACCGCTACATACGCATACACATGTATCATCTATGCGCAATGTATGTGAACGAGCGCTTAGCTGCATAATAATGTTAATGTAACAAGGCAAACTCGAATAGCCTGCAGTTGAACAAACTGGATGTGAGTTTTGTCACTGGTAATGAGTTCGTTGCAGCCAGAGACAACGAGCGAAATTGCGTCAAATGGTCAAATAATCGCTACAAAATTGTCCAATTTCAGTTAGTGGCCAAAGAAAAGTCGGGCGCCGTTGCTTCAAGTGCATTGACACCAGTAGCGTGTAAACGTTGGCTCTTCCTTTCAAACCGAAGTCGCGATACTCTTAAACCTTTACAAACTTGGATATAAACATTTATACTAATGATTTAGGCAGATGAACTAGGCCTTGATAACAAAAACGTATAAACATTTTAGTTTTCTAACATTTTCTAAAATTAACAAAACTAATTATGTTTACACTTAAAAATATGTTCACAATTTGTTATAGCAAATGACATGAAATTGTTTTGTATAGACTTAAGTGGGCTTTATAATACAAGACTTGTGAAAAGCCACTAAAATAAGTATACTTTAACGTCGCTCACACAATTTCCGCAGCGTGAGATGTGAACTCGTTTCGATTGTTGCAACAACTATGGTAAGACATTTGTTATATTTTATCTAACACCAGCCATAAAAGTGCAAGTTCAAAGTTACAGGAAATACTGGACCGCTGGCAATCGCAGCAACAAAAAAGCATTTGAGATGGAAAGAAAAAAAACAAAAACTGTACCGATTACATCTTGTTCATTGACTCTATATTGGACAAACAACTACATAATTTTGGAAAAAGTCGTTGGGGATATTATGTTTGCTGTAAGTCGGGCAAACCTTTTAATATAATATCGAGAGCTTCCAGGTCTTTGTTAACCGTTTCTTTGAGGACTTCCATGGCACGCTGCTGCATGGTCAATATGTGAACCATTCCATCCTCCGCATTTTTGTCGAGTGCATATTCAGGAAAGCCGTTGGTGACAAACTGGTTTCGCTGCATCCGAATCTGGGAGAGCAGCTCACTAAGCCGTCCCTTGAACTGTGTGGGTGCTGAGACCATTGCCTGCATATCCTGCAGCTTTGTACGCAAAGCCTCCTCCTCGGGCGTCAATGTGCTGCCTACTTTGCGTGTACATTCCTGTTTCACAGCGATCTACGGTAAAAGATTTTAAATATGAAAGGAAACGTTAATTTTGAAAGCTGTGTTCACTTACCATCAGAATGCGGTGGCTCATTTCGGCTAATGTACGTTTATGCTCCATTATTTTGGCTGTTGCGGCTGCGTGCCGTTTCCGTAGTTCCTGTAATTCGTTTTCCACCTTTTTCATGTACAACGCATGCGTATCAGTTTCCTGCTCCTGGCATTTGACGCGCCATTTAAGATCGCTAAAACCAATCATGGGCACGGGTATAAATTGGCTGGCATCTGGGTTATCGAGGTTAGCCTGACGCCACATGCGTGGATCAACGCTGCGCGGGGGATTCTCCAGATACTCCTTCAGCTGATCCTCGTCAGGCTGCGTAAGTGCCAAAGCTTCTGTTATACCCAAATTGGTCAATTGTGGCTTTACATTCCCCTGACCCAAATAACTAGCCAGCTCTGTGGCAAGTATGCGCTTGCTTTCAACTGGCCCATGCGACATTTGCAGTTTCTCCTCCACATAGATGACCATCTGGCACTTTTTGTGCTCCAGCTCTTTGATCACGTCAATATGTACTAAGAGGTTAGGCTTACTGCCCATTAGGCTGTGCAGCGTTTGTATAATTTGTTGCTGTTGTGTCCTAGGAAATATACGAATTTACAAATCAATAATAACAATTGGCATTGTAAGCTCTTAAAACTTACTTAACAGTCGCCAGCTCTCGATTGAAGTTTAGTGCAACCAGTCCCAATTTATTATCCTTACCAGGCATACGGCTATAGCCGATTGCCTTGAAGCGGCACAAATAATTCTCATGGGTTATGTCCACCGGCGCAGCGCTTTGGGAATAAAATAGTTTGCCAGTGCCCCACATGGCTTGCAGATAGTTCCATTTCGCCACAATATTGTCACGTTCATCGCCAAAAATTGAGACGTTCAGAATGGACTGTGCGAATGCCTCATCCGATGATATCGGCACAGGTTGTTGTTGCGGTTGGCCCAGCATAAAACTAGTGCCGCCAAAGCCACCAAAGCCAGGCGTCACAGTTGACGTTGGTGGCTTGCCAAAGCCTGCAACATTATTTATATTAGTTTAATTTTTTATGCAAATTTTGTGATAATTACTTGATCCAAAGCTGCTGCCACCGCCAAATGGTGTCTGCTGGCTGGGACCAAAGCCACCAAACGCTGGCGTTGTAGTTGTTGTGGTTCCGAATCCCGCAAATCCGCTGCCAGGTGCATTGCCTGTATTTGGCAATTGTCCAAAGCCGCTGAATGCCGGCGGTGCCTGGTTCATACTGGGACCTCCAAATAAACTTGGCTGACTTGTTGGCACCGCAGCACCAAAGCCAGCAAAACCACCGCCCAGTGTACCAGGTGCTGTAGTTGTTGTCGGTCCACCAAAACCACCGGGTAAACTACCAAAAGGCGGTGCAGACAAGGTGTTTCCAAACGCTGGTGCCGCAGCACTAGTTGGGGCACCAAACGCTGAGCCAAACATTCCGCCCGCTATCAACAAAAGAGATAAGCAGAATACAAAAGGGTCATTATTGGGAAAGGTCTATTGCTATTCCACATAGCTTCCGCAAGAATCAATTCCAAAGGATATTATAATATAAAGAAGCTGCTTTTACATCCATTAACATCTGCAACGCATCGCTATCTGGCAAGAAGGGCTTAGCAAACCCACACTAAATAGCACATGCAGCAAATTTGCTTTTGCCACCTGAGGAGTTTCGTGGCTCTACTTACGTTTAGCCGGCGTGCTTGTCGCACCAAGCGACGTGTTGCCTCCAAAGAATGACATGACGATTGCAATCTAAAGTGCTTAAATATTTGCACTTATTCTTAGTTGTTGTTGATGTACTATAACTGTTTGTAATTAAAAATTTACAAAAATAACAAATAATTTTGGCGCTTTAAACACGCACAGTAGAAGCTGTATTAGGAATGAGCATGATTCGATAGGCCCCTTTGCACTTAACGCGAGTCGATAGGTTTTTAGAACGATATTCTGAAAGTGATAGTGAAGGTCGTCAGCATAGTCAATTTACGATTGACATAACGTCACAAAGAATAAAATATCCACATTTAAACATATAAGAACGACTTTACTGCCACAATTTAAAAATGGAAACAATTTATAATTTAGTTTAAGCATTGCTCTAATTTATTGACGTATGTATTTTACAAGCACAACGCACATGTTCTGATCACTTACATTTGCAGATCTCCAGTTTATGACGTACGTTTTGCCTTGTGGAGTCATCTTATGTATTAGATAATTTGCCGCTAGTGATTGCAGCATTGTCATATATATCTGGAAGCTAAAAAAAAATAAAGAAATAAACAAAAAAGATGAGCCAATACACCGCTAAGTATCTGGAAGATAAGCTTAAAGAGAAGCTTGACGCTACATACGTTCACGTATCTGACGACTCGGATGGATGTGGTGGTAAATTCAGCGCTGTCATCGTGTCAAAAGCATTCGAGGGAAAAGCACTCCTGCAAAAACACAGATTGTAATTATGCCCCACTTTTTATAAAAAACAAATTTGCATATTTGCTAAAGAATAATATCAATTTTGTTTTTAGAGTAAACACAACGCTCGCCGAAGAACTAAAGGAAATACACGCTTTCTCGCAAAAATCATATACGCCCGCTGAGTGGGAGAAAGTGCAGCAGCAACCGCCGCAGTAACTGTAACCTAACCAGTTGCTGTGTTGTTTCGTGTAGCCCAAAACCTGTACATACATATACATACACACAAATACACCCATACGTACGAATGTATGTAGAGGCCAAAATTATAGCAGCCAACGTCAGACAAACGCCAACCAGTCGAAGCCGAAAACAGTCGAACAAAGAAAGTGAAAGGAAAACAGACGACGAACGGAGTAACATTACATAAAAATAAATAAAATAAATAGCAACAACAAAGGCTAAACATTTAACAAAGGCTAAACATTTAACATTTGAAATTTAAATTACCAACAATCGAGATAAAACTGTGCTTGACTACAAACAACAGCAACAACAATGCCAAAATTCCAGGTGCACACTCCGGGCAAGGTGATACTACATGGCGAGCACGCCGTTGTCTATGGGAAACCTGCACTGGCCGCCGCTGTCGGTCTTGGCACTAAATTACAGCTACGCACCCAAGAGGGCAGCCAGGTGGCCAGTTTTAAGCTGGACGCATTGAACTGCTCACTGGAAATCGAGCTAAGTGAGTTCAATGCATTTCTGGCCAATTTTCGCACAAAATATCCCGGCGATAAGCTGGAGAGTACGGCCAAGCTAATGGAGGAAGTGCGCAGTGAGGTGTCCAAGCAGCTGGAATGGTCCGTGGGTAGCACGCCCAAACAGCACACACAACGCGCTTTTATATCAATCTATTATCTGCTGGCTGGCGCTGTACTCTCGGCACCCAATCAGCCCACGTTGACGCTGCAAACTGGTTTCCAGGTGCAAGTGGAGACTGAACTAAATGTGGGCGCTGGCCTGGGCAGCTCTGCCTCCTTTGGCGCTGCGTTGGCTGCCGCCTTTCTAATCCTGGCCGGCCATTTTGATCTGAACAAATATGATGAGAAGGAAAACTTGGCTTTAATATCGCATTGGGCTTATGAATCGGAGCGCGTTAATCACGGCACACCTTCCGGTGTGGACAACACCGTTTGCACCTATGGCGGTATTTTGCGATTCGTTAAGGGCCAAGGCTTTCAACCGCTGTGCATACAAAAGCCGCTCAACATTCTGCTGGTGGATAGCCGGATCAGCCGCAGTACTGCAGACATTGTGGCCAAAGTGCGTCATTTGGGCGAAGAGTTTCCACAGCTGATCGAGGCCATTTGGCAATCTTGCGAGCAACTGGTGAACTCTGCCGTGCCCATGTACGAGAGCTTTGGCAATGGACTGGATGATAGCCAAAAATTCGAGAAACTCGAGCGTCTGTTTCAAATTAACAACGATTTGCTGAAGGCAATTGGTGTTTCACATCCAAAGCTGGAACAGATCTTTACGATTGCATTCAAGCGTGGCTTCTTTTCCAAATTGACCGGCGCTGGTGCTGGTGGTTATGCGATTGTTTTGCTGCCCGAGAACTACGAAGGCAACGGGGTCTACTGGAAGCTCAAGGAGGAGTTGGAGGCAGCCGGTTTTGGCGTTCAAGTGACGACAGCCGGCGGCGCTGGATTGCGTGTTATCACAATGATCGATTAATAACGGCGCCTCTCTGCTTAAAACTGTATTTTATTCTAGCTGTATGTAGTCGTGGTTTCGTTTTCATTTTAAATAAACTACATATTTTATACACATAACAAAAAAATGCGCATACTTCTAGCGTTGACTTCTGTCCCTTGTCTTGTATACGATGCCGCGGTTTTTCATGTCGCGCAACGTCGAATGTGGCAGGGTGCCCGATACGGATATAGCATAGATGCCGCGTGTAAATCTAGCTGTATGAGTTAAAGGACAAATGATTAGTTGATCACACAGACATTTCTGTATATTTTTAACTTTCTTACAGAGTCGCTGCCACTTTGCCACCCAGGAATCGGTGGGTGTTGTCAACGCAATCATGCCATCGAAATTGTTGCTCGTGTGATCGTACACGTTGTCCTTGTTGTTCTTCATGCGCAGGAACTCTTCACAGTTTTCGCAGCCATCATTCTCAAATTGATCAAAAGTCTAGGTGTAGAAAGAGAAGCATCCCAAATTATATATTGTGGACGTGTGAAGGCAAACAATGTTTGGTTCTTACCTTTACAAGAGAACAAACTAAACAGGCGCGAAGGCCTCGCAAATCTTTTGGAATAGCGTCGAACGACATTCTACTTGGATTAGTTAAAGAAACACCCCTATTTGCTAATCTTAACATATAGTAAAAGTAAAATATGCTGAGGATGTCGGAAAATATAAAACGATGCTTAAGCCTTAAGGTATTCGATATGGTAAAAGCAAAATGCAATGTGCCGTGCAACACTTGTTTTAAGTGTTGGGCGATACTTTCGATCATCGATATACAATATATCGGCATAACTGCAAAGCACGTAATAATAATAGGTGATACCACCAACAGAGTATGTCCGAGCAATACTAAAAATTTGACAATATTATGATGGGAATTGCATTAGTCTGTATTTGCGATAGGAAGAATTAAAAGAATTTAAAGAATAAATGCTCCCAAACTAAAGGATGGTTTGTATTGTGTAACGTTAAAGAATATTTTGTTATCCTAAATTTTATAAATACTACTTTAGGGTAGCATTCGCTGTTTTCTATAAGTTAACAAACAAATCGTGACACAGCCACTGAATTCGGCTACAAATTATATAAATGGTTTTTTAAATTTAGTTCAAACTGATAAAAATAAAAATGTATTTACTTTCGTTAGGTGTGGAGCACATTCGTTAAGTGCCAATTCGAGCATTTTGTCAGCGCGTATTGTGATTGCCATAAAATAACTTAAGAACTACACGATAATTGTTATTTTGTTGTTTGGATTGCCGGCAATAAAATTAAGTTTTAAAATCTTAACATAATTTTATACCGCACTTTAAGTGTTCACATCTAATCAAGGATGTCTTCGTCCACCACTACCACCTCGAGTCCAACGGACAGCTCCAATGGCTCACTGGCTATTTCATATGGTGCTGTGCCCATCGTGCCTGGGACAAATACACAGAAACCCTTCACACTCTCCGAGCGTCTAAGCTTCGAGATTTACCGCTACTCCAGCTATTCGCCAAACTATTTGCCTGAGTAAGTTGTTGATCTAACTGTAAGTGGCCGCACACATGTAAAATTGTACATGTGTGTTTGTGACAATTCATTTGCATATGTAAAAGACGCGTCGTCCCGCCCATAAGTTGCATTTCGTAATTGTGGTTATCAACTGCGCAGCTGTCCCTATATATTTTTGCACGATATAATTTCATATATTTTTGTAATTCAGAAACGTACTCGTCGACTGTCCAAACGATCAAACCTCTCGCTGGTCCGCTTATACCAATAGCCCACCACAGTTTCTTACCTTGAAGCTACGCAGACCCGCCATTGTGAAGAAGATCAAATTTGGTAAATTTGAAAAATCGCACGTTTGCAACATTAAGAAATTTCGCGTTTTTGGTGGATTGGAAGATGAGCATATGGTTCTTCTGCTAGATGCGTAAGTAGCCATCACCTGGTTTTAATAAGAACATAAATAACTTTGTTTATTCTCAGTGGTCTCAAAAACGACAATATACCTGAAGTATTCAATCTGCGCTGCATGACTGAGGATGGCGCCGAGAATATGCCAATACTTTATTTAAAAATTGTGCCATTGTTGTCGTGGGGACCATCCTTCAATTTTAGCATCTGGTACATTGAGCTGCATGGTCAGGATGATCCCATGTACACATGCGCTCGAATGAAGAACTACAATTCGTTGCGCGAAACGGAAATCATTAAACTCTGTCTGAAACACTTTCGCCAGCAGGGCTATATGAAGGCCTTTGGGGCGCTACAGGCTCAGACAAATGTCCGTTTGGAGCATCCACTTATTAGTGAGCTGCACAAATATTTGGTAAGTCTTATATTAACACTGTTTGATTGAGTTTAAACTGAATATTCGTACTGTATTCCCACAGGTGGTTCAAGGTGACTTTGAGCGTTCGGAGCGTTTTATTGTCGAGTGCATCGATGAGGGTCTAATGGATGAGTATTTAAACAAGCAGGATTACAAGCACTCCTGGCATATGAAATATACGGAAAGTGAGATAAAGCCCGGTAATCGTGGCGGCCATCAGCTGGTCGTCGATTCCAAAAGGCGCCTAATTTATTTATATGGCGGCTGGGATGGCTATCAGGATCTGAGCGATTTGTGGGTCTTTAACATAGAGCTGGACGAATGGACACTGCTCTTTGAACGTTCTGAGCTGTCCAACGGACCAACACCGCGCTCCTGTCACAAATTAATCTTTGATCCTGTCAGCGAGAATATTTTCATGCTTGGTCGATATTTGGATAACTCGATAAGAACCAGCGAATACATAAAAAGTGATTTCTACTTGTACGACACACGTTCACGAAACTGGATGCAGATTTGCGATGACACCAGCCAAGTGGGTGGTCCACAGCTCGTTTACGATCACCAGATGTGCATCGATGCCGACAAGCGTACGATTTATGTGTTCGGTGGCAAAATACTAACGCCGCGCAGCCCCACATCTTCGACTGAGCCGGAATACTCTGGCCTCTTCTCATATCACATTGCGACAAACACCTGGACACAAATTCTCGTCGATTGTCACCATGCCAGTGCCTCTCAGGCGGATGTGATGTCAATTAAATCGCGCATAACCCACTGCATGGTGTTCCATAATGTAATTATAAATACAAACACATCCTTATCTTCAATTCAAACATGTTTCCAATTTAACAGAAGCAACGTAAACTTTATATTTATGGCGGTCAACGTGGAAAGGACGATCTCGATGAAATGCTTACCTACGATGTCGATACCCAGGCCATTTCACTGTTAAATAAGGAGAATTCACATCTTGGCACAACGGCAAGTTCGGAGTCCAAATTTGTGCCATCATCAGGGTACACACTACGCGCCACCATTGATTGTGATCGTGATGAAATCTATATATTTTCGGTATGTCTGCTAGCTTTTTAATTATGTTTTCTATAACTCTAACGTGCTATTTTTCAGAGCCTTAACAAAGTAAAAGACAGGCGTGATGTCCACCATGCAGATGCCTCGAACTCCTTTTGGGTTTATTCGTTGCGTACACACAAGTGGTCACGCATCTATTACTGCCGCCACAGTGCTCAGGATGTTAACTCCATTAATAAGGCAAACTTTTTGGGTGCCAGCAGTGCGGATAATGCACTGGAGCCATGTCCACGCTATGCGCATCAGTTGGTCTACGATGAAGTGGCCAAAACACATTATCTCTTTGGTGGTAATCCAGGCATATTTCAATACCAGCAACTACGCCTAAATGACTTCTGGTTGCTCTACTTGGAAAAGTAAATATCTGCATGCTTAATTTTTAATAGCATAACACTTAACTATCTATCTGCCTTTTATAGACCTAAGCGGGAGGAGATATTAAAGCATTGCCGCTATTTGGTGCGCAAGCTGCGTTACGAAGAAGTGGCTCGCATTGATCCATTGAAAGCGATGGAGTATCTAAGAACTCACGTATCTGACGTTATAGATCATGCCGATGCTGAACAATTAAATAATGTAAGTGTTAGTTATAAATTTGACCTCGTTTTGTCTGCTTGTACAAAATTCGTTCCTTTTTGTACAGTTCCATAAGTTGGCCTCGCTGCTCTTCAAGTCTCACGAAATTGGCCAAGACTGTGCTCAGAGTCCAACAACGCCGCCTGAATTATGTACTGAATCTACAGGATTTGATGCAGACAACACTGATCCCTCCAAAGGTACTTTTATTTTATTTATCTCTTTAAACCAACTTACTTAACTATTTTGGTTGCAGAAAATACGGGAAACATTGGGCTGGGCGCTGCTGAAAATATTTCGCTAGAGTCAAATGAAAGCCTTGCAACTTCCGGTATATCAGAGACCGCATCTAGTCCAACTGGCTCGTCGTGCACCAAACGGGCACGCACCGAATATGGTTGTGAGATTCAAAATCGTCGCTCATTTCTTTTTAATAAACTGGTGCAGCTGTTGCCGACGAGCATGGTGCAACCGGAGCGCAACCTAAGCGATTTTGTGGTCATTTAAAAAGTGTGCCAAAATAACACAATCGATGCGAAATTAGTTTAAGCTATTCAATATTTATGTTAAATATCAATATGAAATGTTATTTATTTGTTTGTTTCAAACTCTGAATGTGAATGTGATACTCAAATAGTTTTGTTGCTTTTCTTTTTCTTTATTTCAATGTTACGTTTTTTGGCTGTTGCTAAGCATTGCCACATTTTGAATTGAGTTTGCAACATAAAACAGAAATCAAATTTCATTGTGATAATTTATTTTTACAATTTGAAAAGGAAGGGGTTTCAACGATTAAGTCGACCTAAATAATTGTGTGAAAAGTGTTAAATATAAAGAATTTTACATATAATTAAAATTGAATTTTTATTAGGATTTCGTTGAAACTACATTTCACAAAACAAGTATTAAATCATATGTATAAGAAAGGTATTGTTTCCGCAAAGTAGTTGATTTTGTTACTTCGAAACTTTCCAAACTTTTAACCCAAATTGAACTCCTTAAGTGCGTTTTGCATAATTGTATCTTTGACGGCGCAGAACACAAGTTTGATGTTTTCGGTATCTGTTCGAAAATATCCAAAAAAGGAAAGCGTTATTATAAAACAACAATAAGACTTAGCTAGCAATACTTTAGCTGATACAGAACTAGCGATATCCTTGAAGTTTTACTAAATGTTTTTTTTTTTATAGCCGAGGCAGCATTAGATAAATAATACTTTAATATAGATAACAACTCAACCTGTGGCTGTTGTGAAATGAGAATAACATTGACGTTCCGGATCGGGATTGCAGGCCATGTATTTTTTCAGAACAAATGCCTTAGCCGATGCATGATCCTGTTTTGGACCTGCGATTGAAAATATGGATAATTATTAAATGTCATATTTTTATATATAGTAGCCTTAACTTACCATCAAATTCTGGAAAATAATCAACCATATGTGAGATCATTATTTTATCCTCAAACAAATCTTTCTTGTTCATAAAGAGAATAATCGACGAATTTTGGAACCACGGGTACGTAATTATAGTTTTAAACAAAGCCTTGGATTCCTCCATACGATTCTGTTATGGGGGAAAAAAGATATATAACTATGAAAAATAACAATGAATAAATTTTATCAAGCTCACCTCATTATCAGATTCAAATAAGATTTGATCGTATTCCGATATCGCTACCAAAAATATAATCGAGGTAACATTTTCAAAGCAATGAATCCACTTTCTTCTCTCCGAGCGCTGACCTCCGACATCAACCATTCTATAAAAATCGAACATGATAGTGCCTATGACATTATTATAAAGAAAATTACCTGAAAACAATGCCATCCAAATCAAAGGGATATTCAAGTATTCCAGTTGTGGGTACACGAGCACGCAGAATATCCTGCTCAGTGGGCAAATAGTCTTCTAGTTCAATGCGCGCCAAGTCGCTTAGGTAGCTAATCGGGATTGTAACGTTTCTTAAAACTTATATTTAAAATATAATATTTATAACTCACTAGTGAGCTGAATCTGTCAATTGATACTCTCTTCGGCGATCGTAGCACTCCTGTATGCCAGCATCGGCCCACAGGCTTTTAAGGCCGATTAAGTAAGGATCCTCAAGTCGTGTAACCGATTCATAATCAATGCTCATCACAGTTTCACCATATTCCTGTGACAAATATAAAAAGTTTATAGTACTTTCATTTCACTTATATGTATGTTTGTATATTAATTACACGAATCTCTGGACTACCATATTCAATTTTGAGCAAATCCATTGCTTTGATCATGGACTGCATGGCCATGAATATATTTTGATACACCAATTTGATGTAGCCACGTTTGTCATCATCGGAGTAACCAGCACCGTGGATAATACGCATCTGTTTGATAAAAGTCGATTTGCCAGATTCACCAGTGCCTTAAAAATAAATGTTAAGAGTTTTTTTGTAGTAATATAGCTTAAATAAATATTTTTTCAAAATCTGATATTTTTATGTGTTTACATGTTTATTACGTGTATGTTTTTACCAACAACCCCCGAAGCGCATCCACAGGGCTTCGTGCTGGAGGGAAATCGTTAAAATATGTTTTATAGGTTCTATTATGAATACCCTATATGCAAAGAAAATACCTTAAACCTACAATTAGATGTCAGGTCACAACTTAACTTAACTTGTCAAAAGAAAAGGTGGTCTTCAATTCGAATAATACCCACCTAAAAGAAGTAGCTTAAGCTCACGTCGAGCATCTTTTTTATCACGTCGCAGCTGTTTCTCGATTTCCTGATTGATTCGCTTTTGTTCCTTGGCCTCTTCCGATAATAAGCACTCCATGCTAACTCGATTAAAGGACGCTTAAGCGTACTGCAGTTATTGAAGTAAGTTCTCCGTGACGCGTAAAATGATTCAGCTAAGGGCTGTTATATTGCTTTTGTAAATTATTCCCAGTATAAGTTAATTTGTTGGTGTAATTATAGTGGATTCTTCAATGGTTTGTATGCCAAAGAAGATTTATTTTTGTTAAGACCGTAGATGTACAGCGAATAGATGTTTGCCCGACGAAAGTTCGTTACGTTGTGTTCTTTATTTGTATCGAGCATTTCATATTTGGTGGACTTTTGACTTGGCTCATGGTGTCGCTGGCCGTGGCTTTGACACTGGAGGCGGACAGGGCGCATGCACCGCAACTACATCCGCACCTATTTAGGTATATAGGTATATTGGCACGACATTGAGATGGTTCAGAAGTCGTGCTGCAGGTGGAAACAGATTCAGGAAACGCTCTGCCCAAGTCCAAGTTCATTGCAAGAAAGCTGATTTTGGTAACTGTATGGCTTCACAGCTAGGTCTAGCGGAACCACCAAACACCGACAATAGAATGTATATAGGAGAAGCAGACATCGATATATATTTACATATGTATAATTACGATGTAGGTGCGTTTAGTCTGGGCCCAAATCTTAGATTTCAATATCGATTTGATTTCGTCTCTTATATGAACAAAAATTTAAATAGTCTCCAATTGCTTATGGTCTTTATTTATTTGTAAGGTTTGCAATAAGTTTTATTGACGTTTTTGCTCCCCTTAAATTTTTAATTCTAATTATTGTGAGCTGTCCTTGTTTGGTTCACTCTAATGTGTCATACTTGGCGGTGTGTTTGTGTGTCTAGCGTGCTGCTGATTTCTGTACTACTATATTGAGGTTTTGTTAATCCAATTGTTACCGTATACGAGTGCACAAATACAAACACACACACACACGCACAGTAAAAAACACATTTACTCAGCAAACCTCAGCAATAAGGCCAAGATTAATTGTATTTGCCAGAAATCGTAGCAGTAATTTTTTGTTAAAGCTTAATAAAAATCATTTATTGTTTTTAATATATTTTTATTTATATTATTTTTTTTTTAATATATATATATATATTTAGGTGTACATAGATACTTTTTCTTTTGTTTGTATGTTGTTGGTTTTTTTGTTGTTTTTTTTTTTTTTTTTTTTATTTGTAATTATCTAAAAAATTTCTTAGTTACCATTGCCATCTCAAAGCAATCAATTTTGTTGTCTAGTACTTTTATCATCTTTTTTTTTCAAATATGATTTCTATGACAAATGTATGCAGCCGGATTACACACACACACACCCACACACACATACGTACATATGTATGTATCTATATGTATATGCAATTTTCATTGAGTGCAAGACTCAGACTTAGTTGTTGTGTAAATTTTCATAAAAAAGTCAATTAATTCAAATGCTACAAGTTGAGAAAATATTACACTCAATGCATTTGCTTTAATATACATTTATCACTATTTATGTGGCTATGCAGGTGTGTGAGTGTGTGTGTGTGTGTCTGTATGTGTTTGCGTGTAAATGTGTATGTACGTACTTATTTAAGGACGTGCGTTTGCCTTAAGACTAAAGCTAAGCATGCAGTTTTAATGATGGGGAGGGGATGTTTCATGATTTATATGTAAGATGTGTGTACTTATTATTTTATATATATTTTTAGAAATATGCACTTTCAAATATTTCTCATTCATTTTCATCATCCAATCATGTTAGAACAAAAGAAAGTGTAATGAAAGCCCCATTCAGTTACACCTTGTATTGTTCATATTATAATCCTTAATTCTCTTATCCTTCATTTGTTTTATTTTATTATTTGTATAGCCTTTAAACTCCAATGGGAGAGAGACTCTTGTTGTGGCTATTATTATTATTATTATTCTTTTTATTATGTAGTGATTTAGTTTAGTAGCTTTACAAGCTATAATGTATGAAATATGGTATCTATTCCATAGCATATACATATATAAGTAAGTAAGACTATCCATCAAAAAGAACCAAATATACGAGTTGCCAAATCCCTCGTTATACATTTTAAAGTTACGTTAGTAAATGCTAAACTAAACTCATTACATTTATTTTCATTTATCATTTTTTTTTATAAATTCTTGCCTCACGAATATCGAATTGATGTTTATTTATCTGAAATTTCTCTTGATTTCAGTGAGTTTTTATAGTTTACACGAGAATACAAACATACACATACAATTGAAATGTATTGTTATTATGCTTGTCAGTATGTTTCTTTCGCCTACAGTTCTTAAATTTTGTATATAAAAATACAAAATACTTGTACATACTTTAACATGCATGCGTACGTATATTTATTATAAACTTAAGTGTATTTGATCATTTTTAACATTTTATATCAAATTTCTTGCTCAATTATTATAATAGCTTCAATTTGAGCTTGATTTAAGCTAAATATTTACATACAAACTGCAAACTGAGAACGTAAAAGATCCAACTAATCCACCTAAAACAATTACCCAAACAACAATCAATAAATCACATACATATCTTTCCCTCGAAATTCTTAATAAAAAACCGTAAAAGTTTATAAAAAAAAAATAAAATAAAAAAAAATAGTTATAATAAATTACAAATATTAAAGAAAACTTTGTTAAACATAATATACCATCTTTAAGTATATATAAGTTTTTTAATTTTTTAATATAAGTAACTTGTATTTTCATGTGTAAGCCTGGGTTTTGTTCATGGATTTTATGAGCACTAGAAGGCACAAAACGCTAACTAAACCATATGTTTTTTTCTTGTATGTTTGTATTCTTTCTAAATTTTCTGTATGTTTGTTTAATCTCTATCAATACGGTATGTCAACATACACATGCAATGCATTAGAATCAATTTTACCAACTTTTCTTTGTCAAAAACGTAAGATTTCTAGATGAAACCGCCAAATTTTTAGTTTGAACCGAATTTGATACTCATTTAAAAACTAAACGAAATAATAAGCAACTTAGCTCTTAAAGCATTTTGGAGTTTTTGCTTGTTGTATGTAGACGTATGTACGTATGTTGCCTCATAACGGATACATCTTCTATCTTTTCTTCTAAGGATTTTCTTGCTAAACGAATATATTCATTGTCAACCAAAATTATGGAGCTTTATCTGCTCACCGATGCAATTTATTGGACGGAAAACTATATAAGTATGTGCGTGTTTGGTAGAATGTTGGTGTGTGTGTGTGTGTACTTATTGGCTGCCTCTGACCACATAATGAACGCATGCCTGAACGTGTCTAAAAAAAAATCTAAAAATGTTTATCTTTCGCATAGTTCGGATCTATTTTTGAATTTTGTTTGGTTCTTTTCTCAGTTATTCCATAAAACCCTTGCTGAGCACATACCAACTTAAGGATCCGTTCTCAGTACAAATATACTTATCTTTTGAGTAGCTACATTTGTCTATACGTCATGGCAATAGTTTCTGCATATGTGTTCTGCTTGGGCTTGTAATTTCGGCTAGCCTGAAATTTCTCTTCGTGTAAACATCGAAAAATTCGAAATTCTGTACGCTTATGTATTTTTGCCTTATATAAATAAACATTTATTGACTTAATTAAGCTTTTTAAAAGCTAATTAATTAATCAATTTATTAATTGTAAAAATGTTGTTATTATGTTTTCCATTTACTATATCTTCGGTTTACGTGGATTAAAGCTTTATACAACACTCAGTTGAATCTTACTTAAATTCTATATGTGTATTTGTATTACAATTTAAACGGCGGATTTATACGGTTGATGGTTAATGTTCTTTAATGGATATAATGATATAGTTTATGATGTTTTGGAAAATAAAAGTAATCGTATGGACCTATATGAAATCCTTTTGCAATCGAACGTTATGAGAAGAATTTTTAGAAGCAGAATCAAATAAATAGTAGAATTTCAGTTGAAATAAACAATGAAATAAATTACCATGCTCTGCACTTTGTTAAACTCTCGCCTCGTTTGAGTGCCTTACAAAAGTGTGTTGCTATGCTAAGTTAAAAATTATTTCAAATTATTAATAACAAAGTTTGATTCGTTTTTATTTTACATATACATAAATGTATGTACATATATGTGTTCGTTTTTTCTCATTATTTTATTTTACCACATATACAAAGAGTAAAGTTGTGATTATTTTGATTTTTACATAAATAGTTGGTGTTTTTTTTTTGTTGGTGTTTATGTTTTTATTTGTTTTGTTTTGTTACTTTACAAACAATCTATAGCTGTAGATTAAATTATACTAAAATTTAAAAACAAAAAAAAAACATTATCTATAACATAAGCAAAACAAACTAACAAAATAATAATTAATATAAGTGAATTAAAAATAATTTTTTTTGAAAAAAATCTACATTGCTTACAAAATTAATCCATTGAAATGTTACAATTGTTAACAATATGATTCCTGATCATCAACTTTAGTGATTTTGCTTTTTTATTCAATTATATTATATTCAGTTTATGGAAAAGTTTATTGATGGCATCAGGATTAGCTGCATCTAATAGTAGTTTCTTATGTGGTTGTACGTATGTATAACATATAGGTTTTAATTAGTTTAAATATTGATGATTATGACTGTTGTAGCTGTCGCTAATTATGATTATGCTGCAGCTATGAAAACATATGACAAACACACGCGTTAATTCATAGATACGATGTGTGTTTTTGACGTCAGTTGTTTGTTTTTAGTTGTAATTATTATTACATTATTAATAGTACTTAATCATCACGTTCATTATCGTTTCCCTTTTGTGTGATCGGGTGTGTGTGCGTTTTTGTGTATTAGTAGGATTTGTAATATACATTTGAATGATTCTTTTGCATTTTTGCAATACAAATAAGTTCAGTGTTTATATTAGACATTACACAGTTATCAATGTATGTGTGTGGTATGCATGTATTTGTAGGTGTTAAAGTATCTATGCATATACACATATTATGGGCTCGTATCTTGCATATAAATATTTCAGTAAACAATAGTTGCAATATTTACGCTGTCAGCTTAATAAAAAATACATAACTATTTTTTCTTCGTTTCATTTCTGGTTGTTGTTGTGATTTTTAAATAATTATGAGAAACTTCTAACATTTATTGTTTTTTGCTTTTTTTGCAAAATTACTATTTGTTTATAAGTAACATTTTGTTGTTGGTTTCAGTAAAATGTTATGCTTCAGTACGACAAAAATTGTTCCTTTCAAGCTTTTGATTAAATTTAAAGTATTTATTTTGTTATCTTTGTTTTTTTGGTTTTTTTTTTTTTTTTTTTTTAATTTTTTCTATCAATTTTATTACAAAAGTTCTATAGTAATGAATTTTAAATATTATTATTTTACTCGTACGTGATATCAGATTTTTTTCTTTACCATTTCACACAAATTTAAATGAAAACACCAATCGCATTTATTATTATAAATTTTTTTCATCAGTTTTAGTATAATTTATGCTACAACTTTTTGTTGATGTTACAATTTAAGAAACTTGTGTGTTGGGTCTAATTTATGCTTAATCTTCGGCAAACATTATTAGATTTTTCTGTGTTTTGTTTTTAATTAATATGCGAAAAAGGAATTATGAATGTTTATTTATATTTATATATATGCATACATATATATTTATGTATATACACACACATTTTGTATATATATATTTATATATATATGTATAATAAAAATCACAAAAATAGTTTTCCGATCCAAATCCAGTTTAGACCAAATTGTATTCCTTAAGATTGGATTGCAGAATCGTGTCCTTTACAGCTGCAAACACAAACCTTATGTTTTCAGTATCTAAAGTGGAGAAAAACAGAAACATATTTTAATTCTAGGTGTCAAACAATATTTACTTAATGTAAATTTGTGTTGTTGCTGCTGCTGGGTTGCTCCGGCCAATGTGTTTAAAACAAACAATTGCACTTAGCTCTATATTTATCTTAACATAAAAAAGCATACAAATTGTGTGGCATAAGGATGTTTGAATATTTTTTGACTGCATTGCTTGTAGAAAATCTGGTGGGTTTAACTGAGGTTAAATTTATCAAATTTTTGAGCCAAAATCCAATCTTTTACATCGCTGAACACATGGCCAAAGTTTCTGCTATCTAAAAGATCCAAATAATTAAGGATTGCTTCTTTAACCCCAGTAAAGAATTTAAGTTCTGATTAGCGACTAACTACAGCAGCTAGTACTACAGCAAAAGCCAAATATTTTTTTGTACGAGAGGTTAAACGTTGGCAAAAGCATTCACATTATTTACACAAGCATTATGCAAGAGTTACACTTACCTGTAGCACAGGTGAAATGAGAATAGATAATCTTTTCGGAATCTGGATTTAAGTCTACAAACATGCGCAGTATGAATTCACGGGCTGCTATTGCATCTCGCTGTGGACCTGTTAGCAATAAAGAAAGGGTATAAGTTTACAACTAGCACAACTACAAAACTAGCAATTGCAATATAATATTAGGGATTAACTTAAGTTTATAATTATAACAAGTTTAGTACTCACCGTCGTATTCAGGAAAATAGTCCACCAAATGCGAATACATAATTTTCTCTTCCAACAAATCTTTCTTGTTAAGAAATAGAATAACTGATGAATTTTGGAACCACGGGTATGTAATAATAGTTCTAAATAAAGCTTTTGATTCCTCCATACGGTTCTAAAATAAATCAAACGAATTATAATAATTATAATAAAGAAAATCAAGGATAATTCAATCATTCTTACCTCATTATCAGATTCAAACAAGATTTGATCGTACTCAGATAGCGCCACCAAAAATATTATTGAAGTAACATTCTCAAAGCAATGAATCCACTTTCTTCGCTCCGAGCGCTGACCGCCGACATCAACCATTCTGCATATTACAAATATTGGTTAACAATTACAAATGAATAATTATTTTTGAGTAAGCAACAACTAACTACAACATACAAAGCAAATATAAGTGATTAAATAAGTAAGCAGAAATCTAAACAAATAAATATGTAAACAAAATATGATATATGCAAACAGATAATATAATAATAATGTTGTTGTACACAGAATTCGAATTACTACTCGTAGGCTGCAGTTATAGCTGATTTTCTAAGCTTATAGCTGATTACGTATTGCATAATAAGATAATTGCAATAAATGAATATATGTACTTAATAACATTTGGAGAAAAATTAAAGTTTTCCCAAGATAATTCGGTTGTTGGCTTACGGCTTCGTAATATATCCTGATCAGTGATACTATAATTGGGTTGTCGAATGCGCTCAAGATTGTTAAAGAAGCTAATTGAAAATTGTATAAACGATTAAATATGGAACATGCATTTCTGTTTATCATCTTACAAGTCCTCTCAAATCTGTCAGCCTGAAATTTCGCTCTGATTCTGTGCTTCACATACCGAAACCATTAAAAGATTAAATCTATTTTAACTTATATTAAATTATTATATTAAATTATAATGTATTCACAAATCGTGCAGGTGAGGTATTAAAACAATTAAACAATAACCAATAAACATTTTAGACACATGCAAGTTGAAAACATTGGATTCGTTGTAGCTACCTAAATCTGATTTCTTCTAAGTCAAAGGGATACTCAATGATCCCCGTTGTCGGCACACGAACTCTTAAGATGTCTTGCTCAGTGGGTAAATAATCAGGTTGAGCCACACGATCGAGATCCATCAGATAACTATACATAATAAATTTATATATAAGAATGAAATAGTATTTAGTGTATCAGTTTTATCCTTATTGATAAAAAAATAACGTCAATCGTCTCCCTTGTCAAACATCATCTAGCTATAAAATTGATAACGATTAACTCACTATTTAGCGGAATCTGTCAACTGATATTCTCTTCGGCGATCGTAGCATTCCTGTATGCCAGCATCGGACCAAAGCGTTTTAATAGCATTTAAATATGGATCCTCAAATGTTGTGACTGTTTCATAGTCAATGCTCATCACCAGATCAGCAAGTCCCTGCAAAACGAAAGTTTCAATTAAGTTCTCGTTTGTAATAATAGGTTTTGGTTTTTTTTCTTACAATATGCTCGCCAACACCATATGATATTTTGAGCATATCCATGGCTTTGATCATGGACTGCATGGCCATGAATATATTTTGAAACACCAGCTTGACATAGCCACGTTTGTCATCATCCGAGTACCCGCTGCCGTGTATAATTCGCATCTGTTTGATAAACGTCGATTTGCCAGACTCTCCTGTGCCTGTGGATAACAAAAAAAATGTAAATGTGACATCAGTGAGGAACTATGAAACACCAGACGCGTGGGTCAACGTGGCAAGACTGTGCTCATAAGCCAAACAAAAATGGCCACAATGTGTATTACATTAATGTGCAACGGGCAATATGTGGGCCATAGCTGTTTTTTGGACACCTGGCTGTGTGTTAACATATAATACTCACCCAAAAGGAGCAGTTTGAGTTCGCGTCGCGCATCTCGCTTGTCACGTCGCAACTGTTTCTCAATTTCCTGATTGATCCGCTTTTGTTCCTTGGCCTCTTCCGATAAACAGCACTCCATGCTAACTGGATTTAAGGACGCTTACGCGTACTGCAGATCCTGTGCAACGCTCCGTGACGTGCGTATATCGTTCAGTTGCCCGATTATCCTGCTGCTAATTTTGCTGTTAGCTCGATTTTGATGTTGTCTCATACAGTTGTGTTGTTTCAAACGTTACAGTTTCTTGTTGTGATAGTTTTTCGCTTTTATTTGTTGAGCGTTTTTAATTTCGATTTACTTGTTTGCTCGTGAGCATTTGTACTTGAGCGTTGCTCGCTATTCGTTCAACGACACTCTGGCTCTCTTTGGCTCAATTGCTAACAAAGGAATTTCTTCTTTATTTTATTCTGTTCCGTTTAAGGTTTTCAGTATTTGGGTTTTCTAACTTCTTACATCAAACAAGTCAATTTAAACAGATTCACGTTGTATTCCGTTTGTTCACAAACACCTGTAAATAGATAAATGTTGATTATGTGGATTTTATTTATTTCATTTATTTTCAAAATATAGAATACGTTTGTCACTCTATCGAAACCAAAAACTACAATTAACAGTACCTTAACAATTTTCCAAACTAGCGCAAAACAAAACTTTAACAAGAGCATGCGATATTCTCGTTTCCAGATATTGGCCTCGGCCAAAGCTAGTTGGGTTCTGCATGAAACTAGAATCTGATCACAGGCTGAAGGAGTGATCAGCACACTGCTAATTTCACTAGAGCTTACACTACTATTTTTCCCTATACTTTAAAGTTGTTGATAACTATTCACTTGATCATAAATTATCGTTCTATTTTGTTAAAGTTGTGTGTTTTGAGGTTTCTTTGCGGTATGCGTATATACTATATTGTATGAGAAATAAATGTATTGCTCACAAAAATTAGCCTATATTTGGAGCAAACATAACTTGTCTGTTGGAATTTTAAAAAAGACATATAGTGACGTCTACATCTGGAAATCCTATGACTTAAGCATATAGTTAATAAATCAAAGTCAACACATAATATAAGTGAGTGAGATGATTATCTGGCGAGTCAGACAACAGTAGCACTAGTCACATAATAGATACAGAGATAAACTCTTAAATTGCTATATGATATTAGTATCATTCTTGATAAGACATCAAGACACTGCAGGTCGTTAAAAGGTTCAACATTTCTATATATAGAGCACAGTTGATCGCCAACCCATTCTCACCCACGGCGAAAAGAGAGAGCATGCAAACAAACAGTATTTTCAACAGGTTTGTCGCAAGAGTCCCTACACAAACATGCATGCCCCAGCCACCCACACACACACACACACGCTCACACCGAACATTGGGGGTTGTAAATAGCTGATTGCATTCAGTTAATTGTCGGCTATTAGTCACGGGCAATGTTGGGTATTTAAATCCGCATTATTATTCATACCGCTTATCATAATAATATGTGTTTTTGAGTAAAAACTCATCTAACTGGACAGCAGCTCTCCAAGCTTCTTGGAGTTTCAATTGACTAATAAACAACTATTACAACTACTTGTACTATATTCATATTTAGGTACTTACGCATCAATCTATCTGTATGTTTGTGTGTGTGTGTGTTGATGAGAGACTTGAATAAACCAAAATTGTAAGTAGTCGACGACGTTGCCGTTTATGACGAGATTATCCAAACGTGGTGCTGGCTGTTCGGCGGCTGCTCTGCTATTCTTAATTGTTTTTTTCTTGTTAATCGAGTAACTCTGTGGTCGTTATATGGATGCTGTTTTTTTTAGCACTAAATATGTATAAGAAAGAAAATGTTTAGCTGTTCTTTTCTGGTTTTCTTCGTGTTGTTTCCCTGCAGTTTACATTAAATCGGTGTCGTTTTGGATATATAAGTTATGCATGTAAGTAGTATAATTCCTATGTGGTTATGCTATATATGAGGTGATGTTTCCGTTGCTTTACGACGTGTCGTTTTTAATCTTTATCGTTTGATTTAGTTGCGTTTGGAAAACATTAGTTTTAAGGAACGTGTGTAGTTGTTTACATATGCATATGTATTAATTAATATTTATATTTATTTACTGGTGCATTTACTTGTTTTTATTTTGTTGTTTGCGATCTTGTCGATTTACTCCACTTCAGCGGTTTTTGTTGTTGTTTTTTTGTTTTCTTTTTGACCAGTTTATAAATGCAACGAAGATTTTTGAATAGTAAAATAAACAAAAAACGTTTTTATGACGCCAAGCACAACGCTTATTTTCTAGCTTTCTTTGCTGCTCCTCTTCTTCTCTTTTGCTTTGCTTTGCTTTGCTTTCACACGCAACACTTAAATGCTCCTTTTGTATTTAATTTTCCGCATACTTTATGCTTCTTGTATTTGTTTATTTTCCGGTATGCAGCGGAACTGCAATGAAAAGAGAACTTTTAGACTCTTATTGTTTAAAGGGAGCAACAGCAGCCGCAGTAAAATTCACCCACAGTCAGAAGACTTCTACCAAGCACATACAGCGCCTACAACTATTTTGTACTTTTGAGTCAAAATTAACATTTCTATTATAAGTTCAACATACTACACTGACGCGGGCTTTGTGGCTTTTAGTATGTGCCATATGCGGGCACAATAATAATAACTTTTTATTCCAATGCTGTAGCTTATTTAAACACTGAGAATGAAGAACTTGTGAATCTTCAATCCAGCCAAATTTAATACCTGGCCTAGAAAGAAATGAAACTATCGCACAAATACTAACAAATTTTTACCGTTTTTGCTGGCCCACCGCCTGTCTTCTTCTTTCTCGAATAGAATCAACAAACAAACAGTGAGTTAGGTTAATGTTAAACAAAAACCCACTTGTTGAGTGTGTGCAGAAAAAGAATCAATCAATGAAATATTTTGGCGCACAAATTGAAAATTTTTAAAAAAAAATTATGAAAAAAGTTGAAAGAATGAAAAAATCCTAAAAATTACCCTAAAAAAATTCACAGTAGATGTAAGTCAATTGTGAACCAACTGTTTGTAGAACTAGTAATTATAAAAATAGCCGCAAGAACTGTTAAGCCAACTCAAATAATAACTTTTTATTCCAATGTTGTAGCTCACTCCCACTGCATTTTGTTCAACAAAAAATATTAAAGTTTTCTTCCCGTTTGCGAAATGTGCTAAATAATGCCAAAAACAAGCTGCTCAGGTTTAGAGCAAGCACTGCACTGATGTGTTGTCACCGCTAATTTTGGCTGTGCAAATTGTTGGCAAATTTGGCCTAAGACAACTAGTGCAGGTGGGAAAAAGAATAAAACCCATAATGCGAGTTTTCAACAATTGATATGCGGTCATATCAACATAAGCATAAGTGCAAAATGCAAATAATACATACAGATATCACTGATATGATAGATAGATAGTGCCCTGTGGCTATATATCTGTTTCGCTCGCACCTCTATACACACACGCGCACTGCTATACACACAGAGCGAGGGCGAGGCAAAAACGAACATGAAAAAATTTTTTGGCTAAGAAATTGTCGATTCTTGCACGCAAATTTGTTAAACAATTATGTCCCATTTCTTTTACTGACACGATCGAGATTTCAGCATATAACTGCTTGCACACGGTCAAGCCCAAAATTTGAAAACTATTCCCGAGCAAGTTGGGCTTGAATTTCTAGATGGGCTGCTGTTGGATTTTGTCGGTGCACCGAAAATCGTTTGAAACTCACAACATATTTGATTTTGCATTATTCGTTTAACATTGACGCACAACCCGTAGTGACTTTTTTGCTTTGTCAACTCTTAAATTTTCTTAAGTATTTACACTTTTTTATTAACGCAACACCAACACACACGAAAGAGTCACCGACATAGGAGCATGATTGCAAGAAACTTACAAGGTGGCGCTAAGATGTGCGCAATTTCGACTGCGCAGAATTTTTGACGTCATACATTCACATTTATCAGGGCCGCTCAAAGAATCTTAGGTAGGGCTGTAGAAAACAATTGGATATCGAAATATTTTAAGCAAAGCATCGAATCGAATTATCCAATCGAATGTGTAGCAATGTGACCAGACTTCTCAAAACATTCCCAGCTTCCAAGTTGGCTTATTTATGAAAAATATCTTGCATATAATGCGTGTGGCCTATTTTCTATAAATTTTTGGCCATAAGAGCTTTTTTTAAAATAATTGAATGCGTCAATAGACACCCAATCGATAACAGCCCCAGCTGTTATTACAAAATTCTGTAACGACTCTGGTATCATTCAAAGACTCGGTAAATAGTCCGCTGATTTTATGTGGATAATAAAAGATTTTAACACAAATGGTTTTTGTTTAATCTATTTTTAATTTAATTTTCTGTAAATTATTATCATTTGTTCAATGTGTTCATGCGATAAATAATGGTTTAAATTAATTAAATAATATTAAAATAATAGCTTATTGCAGAATTCAAAAACAATATTATGGTATATGGTTCTCTGTGCTTTATCGTTTTCAATTGGTAAACAAACCAATCTATTCAAAAAGTTAGCTAAAAAAAATATTATAATAGAATGAATCTGTTAGTGACTATTTTGTTGTTCTCAATGTTATAAAGCTGGTGCTAGCCATTTATTTCGAGAGTTTTACCCGGTTTCTTCAACTAAATAACAGTTACAAATTTTAATTATAATTCAATAAAAACAATTTGATGTCGTATATACCAAAGAAATGCCAAAAAGGTTATTTCTGGTGTCCTTTTTCACTCCAAAACACTCAATTGACTATAAAAAACTCGTACTACATTTTTTGCAAAATACATATATCTTTCTCTCTGTTGAAACATGTTTGAAACACAGTTCCCAGCGAGTGATATGCGTTAAATTGTTTGTCTTTGCCTTTTGATTTTAACAAATTACAAATAAGATACATTTCGTTTGTATTAATTATGAGCACAATAATAGATTTAACAAATAATATTTATGTGTATATGTATGTGTTTATGATTTTAGATTTGTTTATGTTTTGTTTTACTTTTGCTTCGTTTTTTGTTTTTGTTTTTTTTTTTGATTAATCTTACAACTAGGAAAATAATATTTATGAAACATTTTCAAAATATTTTGTGTGCAATCATTTCTCAACAGTAATAATAGTTATAATAATTATAATAATGTTTGGAAGCACTGCTTTAACAAATACAAGACTGTTTATTGCTTACGAGTTCAAATACGAATTACAAATAATCCACACAATAAATTTTGACAAAAGGACACAATTCTTCTTATGGACAGACACTAAAATAGAACAATAATAAAAGATATGAAATTGTCGCAGCGCTCTGTAAAAATTTGGCCAAAAGTTATATATAGTAGTTCGTTCACAATAATTTGTATAATGTATGTAAAATGTTTTTCCTTTTGTATATATGTAATAGTATAACAAAAATAGGGGCTGATGGTTGGGGGTTGGTGTTCTCATTCTTGTTAGTTGTTGTTCTTCATTTTGTTGTTGTATGTTGTTTTAGTTGTTGCATTTATCCCGTCATCGTTGACGCATCAACCATTCAAATGGGACGCGTAAAGTTAGCCGGAAACAGGCCTTTCTCGGTTGTGCCTTCCTTTTGACCCATTAGCCATCCCTCCTCCTGCAAATTGTTAATAAAAAACTGTATTCAATACAAACATGTAGTGAAATTCTTATCACATAGCACTTGGAGGGGCAACTAGCGCATGCACATAAAATAAATACTAGGTAGGATTCGTTTCTGGTAGAGCAATCTGAGCTGAGTGTGGTAACGAAAATAGTTTTACCTGATCCTCTGGATCGTCGTACTCGATGACACGTATGGTATCGCCAATTTCGAAGCTCAGCTCATCAACATCCTCCTTGACATAGCCATAGGTCGCCTTAACGCGGTATAGCACACCAGGCGGCAAATCAGCGGTATTGGCATCTGTGAATAAAATTTCAGTACGAGATCTATATTTTTAATTCAATCGGTATAGTATTGTGTATTAGATATTATAGTATACAGTTTAACATGTAAATCATAAATATATATATGCATAACTCAATTTTTAGTGCACAACAACGCAAAGCAAGAACAGAACTTGCTGTTAATATTTTTTGTTTAAATATAAATAAATATTTTGCAGCCTGCATGGGTTAGATGGGGTTTATTTTTATTTTTTAAGGTAACAGCTCCGTCGATAGTACAAAAGTAAAGCAGCGAACGTGCAAGCGAAGTTTTGAAATGGATGGTGATTCAAATGAATGAAAGACATATTAAAAATAATTACCTAATTATAAACTTGCTTAAGCCACCTGCAACCATTTTAAACCAATAATTGCTACGATTTTATTATAATAAATATATATGTGTGTGTGTGTTGTTACTATAATTCTTAAAGCCCAACTTTTTTGTGAATAATAACGATTTATGTGCAAGCATGATAAAATTTAAATGTGACAATTGTATTTTTAAATGTGCGCGTTTCAAAGTAAACAGGGCTGTTTAACAAGTTGCTGACGCCATCTATTGTTAAACAGCTGAACTGTTTACATTGAAATTCAATGATTCTGTTAATGGTTCTGTGAGATGACACCGACAATAAACGACTCAATTGGCTCAATATACAGCCAAACAATCGACCCATAAGTAGTACAAAATATACATATAAGAAAAAATATAAAGATATCCCTGAAACACACATGCTTATTGATTCATTTTTATAAAAGTTTGCTGTTAAACAATACGAAATACAGATACAGACATCATAGAACAGAAACTAAAGCTTTAATACAATATACAGTAGGCTGGCGATCATTCTCTATCAGGCACCCCAATAAGAGACGTTCATAATTAAGGTTTGAGTGATTTGGTGGTGCTTTTGGTTTGCATAGTCCACAGACAGACACACGAGTGATAGATAAATTACAGATAGAAAGTGAGGAAGAGTGTGAGAGAGAGTAATGCACAGACAGACCCAGTTTGTTTTGTATTTTGTTGATAATTTTGCGAGCATCGGTCATACTCACCCATGGGCACTTCGTAGATGCAATCGTCATCATCGTCGAAGGGATTTTTATTAGAATGCTTATTAACAGTTTTGCTATTAACTAATTGATTTTTGCTACGCCTAACTGTTTCTGTATCTGTAACTGTAACTGAGTGCGTTGTACTACTATTTGTGTTTAGTTTTGTCGTTTCTTTACCTAATTTCTTTTGTTTATGCTCCTCAAGCGAATTCGAATTGCCATTGGCATTTGATTGACCACCATCGGGTAGCTCTTTCGGCTGCTTGCCCGGCTCTTTGGCTGTGGTGATTGTGGTGCCGCTGGCGCTGCCGCTCGTTGTTGTGTTATTGGTGGGTGGTGGTGGTAGTGGTGGTGCTGCTGCTGCTTCCGCTTGATTTGTTGCCATTGTACCATTGTTGTTGCCATTTAATGCGCTTGTTGTCGTTGTTTCCTTAACTTCTTTTGTTCCCTCACTGTTTGTTGTTGCTTCTGTCTTAGCCGTTGTGGTTGTAACCATTGTATTCGCATTCGGACTGCCCAAATCTCCACTCTCCACCAGTTTGGTTGTGGTTGTTGTTGTGGTGGTGGTTGTGGTGCCATTTGTTGCTGCTGCTCCTGCCGCTGCCGCTGCTGCTGCTGTGGCTGCCTTCGCCAGCTGCGGACTGTGTGGTGGCTCTGAAATCTGTGCCGACTCTGGCGTCGGTTCTGGCGTTGAAGAAACTGAATCAAATCGTGGCTCATGCATTGACGAGCTTGTGGATGATGCTATTTGTTTGTTGTGTTTATTTTTATTCAGGTGTTTGTTTATTTTTGGTATTTTTTTTATACGTTGATATTGTTATATGTTTGATAATATTATTTTTAATATGTGTGGATTTGTTTGTTGTTGTTAATTTCATTTGTTTGGGGTGTTAGCATCATTCCAACAAAAACAATACATTTTTAATTCATATAAAAAAGAGAAAAAGTAAAAAAAGAATATATATATAACTCAACACATGCGTTTGTTAGGGGCACATTAATGGATATTCGAAAGATTCTGTCAGATCGTTAAACAAAAAAAAAGCAACAAACATGCAACATTCCATTTGTCTGGGCTACAGTCAACAGAAGCGTTTTATTTTTAAAATACATTTCAAAAACTGTTTTCTCAAATTGTCTTTCAAGCTAATCATTCTAAAATATAATACCAGACCGCATCTAATTTGTATATACATTTTATGTTTTTTTTTAAAATTTATGTTATTTATAAGCCTTTAAACAAATGGATTGTTTTGTACATATTTTATGCTATAATTTCAACATTAAAAAAGTAAACAAAATTAGTTGGTGACAACTAAAAAAAATATTTATAAATTGCCAAAAACTAAAAAAAACTAATCATCTGTTTTGAAATTTTGAATACAAAATATAATAAAAGTGCATTAAAAAGATAATATATATATATGAAAAATATACAAATATTTTATATATTGTTTTTAATATTGAGCTCTAATTTTCAAGGGGTTTTTTACATAAAATGAATAATTGGGAATTTATTTTACACTTTGGCGATGTGTAATGTAATTTTTTTTTTACAGTTTTAAGCAATTTATAATTGATATATTTTTTGTGTTTTAATCAATCGAAAAAAAGGGAAAGAAGCGAAAAATAAACAAAATAAAAATTGTAAATGCGAAAGTTTCATAAATATCAAGGAAACAACAAATAAATAATTATAATCAACAAACACAAAAATCGGTTCAGTAAAGATAGCAAAGTGTATCCATAACATAACCTTGAGTAGCGTTCTACTACTTACGACTGTTGGCCAGACTGGAGCCACCGTTTGTGGTGATTTGATTTTGATAGTTGCTGTTGTTGGCATTGGCATTATTCAGCTTATTCACTGGCGATTGCACTGGACTCGAAGTCTTGATGGCATTTACTGAGTGAAAATTAATAATATTAAAGCAAATATTTTTTATTTAAAGTCCAACTGCTTACTTGTTTGTTTGCGCAACGTGTTTGAGCCACGTTGCGATTCTGTGGCCAGCTTATCAACAATTGCCTCAAGTTCCGCATAGATCTAATAAATTGTAGAAAATTGTGAATCAAAATCTGTGTTTTGTGTAATAGCCTTACCTTGGCCGTTTCATTGTGGAATACTTGTTCCGTTGCGAACAGTGTCTGCAAGTTGGTAACCAAAAACAATATTCTCGAATCGTAGAGGGCGGGCAGCTCATCGTGAAGTTCCGTATTTAAAATTTCGTATGTGCGACGAGCCTCCTCCAATTGTTCACGACCTTTGGTAAGCTGAAGCAACAAAGACTAAACTTGTAATTCCCAATTGGTTTTGGTGGAGCATTTTAGTTACCTTTACATCATCCTTGCGCTTATTGGCATTGGCCTGCAGATTCTGGAACGAATGACGCTGACCATCGTAATCGATAAGCTTGCGATTGCGTTTCTCCACCTTCTTCTTCATTTCGGGAAACTGTCCGGTGTATGTGTTGAGCGGTATTAGCACCTGATCACCCAATTTATGTGCAAAGTCCAGCCACAAACTATCCGAGGCGGCAGTTTGTGCTTGCAATGCATCATAGCCGCTCCATTGTGGCTCATAAACCTCGCAAACGGCATCCATTAGTGACTTTGAGGCGGTTTGTGCGGCTGCAAGACAGATGATATAAATCATTATTCATTGCATAATGCTCGGTAAGTTTATGTCTTTTTCAACTACTCACCACGTATGCATCTTATGTAGTTGTTGAACTCTTTTTGTAATTTATTGGCATTTGTTTGTTGGCGATTGAAGTTATTCAAATGATCATCAAAGATTTCATCTGCAGTGCGATCAACTTTGCCCAAGTTCTGAAGAATCTGCAAGTGAAACATATAGTATAAAATTTAACAAATTGAAATCGATGTGGGTGTCGAAGCCAAGGTCAATGATAAGTGTGGGTTGCAATGTTGCTGCCGTTTTTCAAGCCCGACCACGTAATCTCAGCCCAATTACCACTGTAGTGGCAACATATTTCATTTGCACTTAACACTCACAGCCAAACAACAACAACAACAAACACTTCTACTCACTCAGCCAGCTAATGGCGCATTTATAAATAAGAAAAAATCATTTGGCAAGCATTGCTTGTGGCCCGGCTAAAGTTTTTGTTCAGTTTTTTGTTGTTTTCTTTACATGTCTGAACTCGCAAAAAATAGCATAGAAATGAAGGCAACAACAACAACAAAGTCAAAACGAGAAGTGTAAAAACTTAGCAGAGCGCTAAAGCTGTTGCCACACGGCACGTCTACATCCGATTGGGGTTAAGAACTCAATTCGGACCGCTGCCTCCGGTCAAAATTTGTTGCTGCAGATACTTGAAGTCAAAAGCAGAAAACAAAAAACAAAAAACGACACAAAATTGCTAAACACTTTGCCACGAGACCGAATCTAACAAGCATTAAGAATGTAGCAGTTCGTTTCAGTGCAGAACAGGGGGGGTGCCCGAGCAGTGGAGGACGTGTTGATAAGTTGTCAATTGGCTGACACAACCTTGTAACAGTTTCCAGCCAAAATCGACCCACGCTGCAAATGTGACCCCAAATACACAATAATAATAGATGGGGCACTGCAAGCTACAAGGAGAGAGAGTAAAAGAGAGTGAAAGAGAGAGAGCGTTGGCATGTGAATGCTCCACAATATATTGCGTATACGCAGCGGTAGAACAATTTTGCCTCTATTTCCATAGCGGTTTTACGCTTGTAAGCACCATTTAGGCAAATATTTGGCCGACAAGATAATGAGAGATAAGAAATCAGCATTCCTATAAGCTGTTAAGATATTATTCGTCGACTTGGCGGTGGGCCACGTTAGCTGATAAACACTTTGAAGCCAGTAGAATGAGAGAACTGTTTATACTTCCTCCATAGGAAACGATACCTTAAAAGCTGACACTCCACCGTTATGAATAAATAAGCCGCTTATGCGCAATGCATATTTAATAAGGCAATTTGAGGTAAGAGTCAAAAAACATGACGAAGCTGAAATGCCCTTGAAAATGAATGAAAAATGTAATATTTATATTGATTTGTATGGTTCCAGAACAAATTTCTGTTGAGAAAGTAGTAAAAATTCTTGTGACATTAGGGCATTCTCATAGTAGTTTTTTTTTACGACATTTTGCACAGTGTATATGTCACATTCGACAAGTGTAGCTCACACACATAAAATGCCTATTTTGGTAATATGAACGACTGGAGCGATTTTATTGTGGGTAGTTTCCCAGCAACTTGTTGACGCATTTGATGACCATTTTAGTAACTGACAAACAACCGGCAAAAGCAAGACAAGAATGAGCCAAGTCTTAACTGTACGGCTTGCTTTTTTTCTGTTATTGTTATTGTTAACCTTAATTGGTAGATCAAAGACTGCAGTTACATATACAGACATACTATCAATATATATATGCCCACGTTTCGAAATTTTCAACCAAATGCATAAATTTCCTATTGTAGGGCATTGTGGGCGATTTTGTGTGTTGCCATGGCCAAAACCGTTTATTAATTAACAAAAAAATAAACACAACAAATTTATTATCAATTTCATTCTCAATTAGCTACCTCAACTTCTATGCAAATAGATATGAATAGATATGACGATTGCGTTAAATGGCCGAATTATTGAACTTTATCATAAAGATCCAGCATAGCCATATAACCACAGTCGGCTGTCCACTTCCGCTGTGCCGGGTCTCATGCGTCCTTCTTGTCCATTTGTGTATTATTTTTGTAATACCTCAAAGCAAGTTTGCGTCATCAAACTGGCCCAGCTATAGACATATATATATATAAGTATATATCTAGCCTAGCTAGCGTGTGTCATTAATTTTAACATTTTTTTGTGCTATATCTCGCAGTCTGTCCCCTATGTATAAGCATGTATATGTATCTGTACCGAATGCGTACTATATATAGTCTAAAGTCGTATAAAAGATGTGAAATAAAACATATTTGTCTTATTGGCCAATTCCACGCATGCAACATGTGCGTTATGAAAAACGTGGGCTAAGCTTTTGGCTCTGAGCCAGACACAAAGCTTCGTCATAGGGGCGTTTAATTTGTGGGCGTTTAAACAGTGGAGTAAAACAACGATGACAACATCGAAGCAACAAGAAGAACCAACCTACATGCTGTGCAGATGCATAAGTATCTTGTAGCTGCAAATTTAAATCAACTTTCATATAAATCGAAGCAAAGTCGACGACAACAATAAGATGGGCTGGCAAACAAAAGTAAAGTGCAGCAGCCGACATATTGTAAAAGCGGGTGGTGCATTGATTGGATTGTTGGCTAAGAGGGAGGGGTTACACACAAGCACACACATCTTTATATATACAAAAAATAAGCAAACGTTGGCCCAGTTTATAAGCAGTGTACAGACAGCAACAAGAAGGCAAGCAAACAAAAAAAGAGAAAGAAGCCAAAGTAAAAAGCTGGCAACGACCAAGAACTACCAATGTTAAAGATTAAATTTTTAGGTGATTTTATTATTTTCCAACTAGCTGAAAATCTGTATCTATAAGCATTTTTCCCATTGCAATTTATGCTAATACACCCCATTTGTATTGCTGCGCGTGTCGAGGGTATTAGAAATGGCAACGCGAGCTAAACTAGAAAAAATATTGTAGTATGAAGAGAGAAGAAGCAAAAAAAAAAAGGGAATATTAAACATAAACAGGCAACAGACAACAGCAAAAAATAAAACTTTTGTAGAAATTGCTGCCGCCGGCAAAAAGTGCGAGACAAGTGAGTGCAAAGAGAGAAAGAGACAAATGAAATGAATGATGGAGGCGAATGAACAAGAGAAATGTTTAGGTATTGAAAATGTGCCACGAGTAGATCGGTGTCAGAGCTGCGCCACTTGTAGTGACTGCTGCCATGCCACGCCTTGTTTTTCTTTCATTTTTCTTTTTTCTTTATTTGCCGGCTGCCAATGGCCTCGCCTTGCCTAGCGAATATGTTGAGGCCGTTTGCAGCGCGCCGTTGACAAGTGCCGCCTAGTTTATTGACATGCAACAAAGTTAACTGGTAGTTGTGTTAAAGACCCAACCTTTTAGTACTATGTATTACACTACAACGAGAGCACTTTGTTTTTTTTTGTGTGTAGCTTGTTGGTGGCAGTTAGCGGTAAAACTCATACACTCTCCATATGATGGTGACAGCAAAAAGCTGTTGTTGTGGGCAGTAACCGGTTTGGCAATTGCAAGTCAGTCAGTCAGTCATGTGACTTACACTTAGCTCAGCTCGTGTTAGCAGCAAATCAACAAAACACAAAACAAATATACATGTTAAAACAATAAAAACAATCGACGATGAGCAGAAGCGAACAGATCGTATGTCGTGAATAGTCAGTCATTAATTATAGTTTATATAGAAACTTTACTTTAAAATAAGTTAGACAAAAATCTTTAAAGTTTGTTAGCTTAAAGCAAATCAAAGTAGATAAATTAAATGTCCAAAAAAATTCCCCTTAACATAAAATAGTCATGAAAGTTTAAACATTTTATGATCGCATTATACATTGTGAAGGGTATATAGTATTTCCTATATAATATATGTACCAACACATTTGATTTGTATGTAAATTAAAGCATTTTATTACGCAATCGTTAACGAATTCGATTTGTTTATGCGACAATATCAACTTTGGCTTGATTTACATAATTTCTTTTATTGCATATTCCATCCATCTATCGATCCCTCTCTTTCTCCGGGTTTCTCACTCTTGCATTCGATCGAGCTGCGTTTGGGCTTTCTTTCGCATTCGATGGAACGTTATCGCTGTAAGCTTAAGCAAGTGGAAAGTGAAACTCGGTAGAAAGTTCGACTCAAATAACCAAAGAAAATATCTAAAAATTTTGTATCTATGCTAGAGAGCTTATGTCTCTCTCTCCCGTTTTCTCTCACACTCAACTGTCATGATTTCATTTGATTTATCTATAAGCTTTAACTTGAACTACAAAATATAAGATTTTATTTCAAACTAGTATAACAAATCGTAGTTGTTTGCTTTACACATATATCATTCGAGACAATAGAGTGTCCAAAGCCTTTGTCTTTAATCCAGCAGCAGGTGTAAGTTACGTAAGACAAAAGCATTCAATTGAAAAGAATAGTCTGCGGTTAACCTGTTGATGTTTATTTGTGTGTCTTTCTCAAGCTGACAACACAACCACAAACCAATACCAAAAACTGTCCCCAACGGATATAGGCGGCGTCATTTACACTCACACACACACACGCGTAGTAGTACGAAGTAAATGTTATTAGTGACATAAAATAATGGAAAACCTGTCTAAGCTCGCTCTTACACTGATATTCGAAAGGCAATATACGAAAAGCCACATGAGCAACGGTTATTAAACATTTTGTTGGCATTTCATTCAATAATTATCTGAATTTTTCTTCATACTTGAAATTTAGCAATTGTTAACGTTGTTGTTGTTGTTTAGCTTTTCTTTTCATTTTGTGAATTGGTTTTCAATTCGTTACGCTGCGGTTGTTGTTTATCTAACCTGCTGCTCCGCAACAAAAACATTTAGTTTTAGTTTTCACTAACGCAACACATTTACTTAGCTTACAACTAACTAACTAGCCATCCATTGATGTTATGGATTGTTGAGATTTTGTTTGGCTTCATCAAAAGACCGTCAAATGCAATTAGCATAGCTAAAAAGCGCAGTGGTAAATCAATTTACTGAATTTACACTGCTTTAAATATGCAAAAGCCATAAGTATCTTAAATATGTGTGTATTATGTACAATAAATATGTATGTAAGTGTATGTATACTAAATTCGCTGTGTTGGCTAATAAGAAATGCAAATGTACTAGCCAAAAACATTAATACCAAGAATCTACGTCTGCTTAAAGCTCTAAGTGTTTGTAAAAATATCGAAGCCTGCCTACCAACTGCCAAAAATGTTAGTACTAAACTAACAAAACTAAATTCGTAGCTATTCAAAATATACTGTAAAATGTATAATTTATATGCCAAATAGATTCTAGTTAATCTACCTTTAGCACATAGACACCTCTGACTTTTTCTGCCCATTCTATTGCACTTTTATTTATTCTCTTTTACTTATATTGTACTCAGAGTTTGAGAGTGAGCAAACAAAAAGCTGTGATCGTGCTCAGGCATATGATAGACCCATGCTAATCAATCACAAGCAATTGAGAATATACGTGTATATATGGTATGTAGTTATATCGATAATAAGTACAATACTCTTATATGTTAGGTACTTTGCTGTAGCTTCAACTGTTGCCCGGCAATGCGGTCAAATCATGAGCTTACACTTAGCACATGTCTCTCATTATGGGGCCACAAAACCGTCTAATAGAGCGTCACTTATAGTTAGTTAGTGCGACTTAGCAACATTTTTAGGTCATTCTTCTTTCTAGATATCGACAAAAAAGTATCTCTGTCGTTTAACAACGGCGTGCAAATCAATAAGATTTGGCCAAGTGTTGACTTGGCTGTTGCTCAACAGCAGCAGGTAGACACTAAATCAACCATATTTGAGAGGCTTTGTTTGGATATCGTGGAGAGCACGTGATTTGCATAGATATCAAAACTTGAAATCAATGTACTTAACGGCACGTGACGCCGCAATCTGTTGATTGTTGAGCAATCAAACAATAGTACGCTCCATTAAAATCAAACATACGAGTAAACAAACGGATTCACTTTTGGATGATGAACTTAATGGCTTGTGGATTTGTTTCTGTGTGCTGAACTGTGGAAAACAGGTCAAGAGCAACAAATACAGAGTGCCAAAATAAAACAGACTATTTTGCAGGGGGTTTATTACAAAATAAAATGTTAGACAGTCGAGCTTTATTTTAACGAACTTCCGTATAAAGAAGTTTGATATATAACGAACTCAAACCGAATTACGAATTTTCTCTATAACAAAGTTTTTTTAGTCCCCTTTACACAAACATAACACTTAAAATCATATATTATATATTATTTTGATTAAATCAAAACCACGTCGAGTAAACTTAAAAAGTGTAATTAGAATCGTATTCCAAATATTAATTAAATACAAATGCAATTAATGAGAAACTTTTCACTACGAATTTATCAGCGTGTGAACAGCTTTGCTACAAACTCAAGTTGAGGTTTTTAAAATGAATTTTTTAACCCCAAGTTATCAAAGATAATGTTTATATATGTTTTTTTTATTTATTTGTTCCATACTCAACATTTTGCTATCAATTTTAATTTAAAAAACACGAAATGCTTCTCATCTAGTTGTAAATCTGCAGCAGAAGCTAAGTGCGTAAACCTGTATTTGAAAAATATTTATGACAAAGCCATAAAATCAACAAAATCACCAGAAAAATATGTTAATAACAATCAGATACAATGAATATTGCGCAACAGGCAACGTGGACAACGCTTTAGGTGCTGATAACACACCAAAAAAATTTCATTACAGCAAAAATACTTTTAAACAGCTATGAAAATGCGACAATACCAAATCTCAAAGATAAGCGAATAAATAACTTTTTTGCTGCCAAAAAAACTACTTGATGATTTCTAACTGTTTTGCTCATAAAGTTGGATGAGCGAAAAAGAAGAGCTGATAAAAAAAAGATTTCGTGCATGCCTAATACAAACTTTTTTTAGACACGGGCTTAATTATAGTAGTAGTACGATGTGTGTGAGAGAGTGTTGGAGGTACAGTTAAGCTTTTTGATTTTGATGGCGTGTCAGGAAATTTCGCTGTCAAAGCTAACGCTACTCACAAAACACGAGACAAGTTGACGTCAGGCACGCATCGCTACCGATTGACAATTTCACTACCTCCGCCTTCGCCTCCACTACGTACAATGTATGTTTGTATTATATAAAAACAAAGTCAGTGAACTGCTTTCGAATGCTCAGCTGTTAGTTTGTGTGTGTGTTTTTCAAATAAGGATTGTGCAAAACATATTTCTGTCACTTGATCGATGCCACCAAATGGCTTACAAGCTATTTTCAAAAGACAAAAACACCTGAGGCCGCTGTCTCATGCTTTTTATATTTGTATGTAAGAATGCACAGCAACAATAACAAGCTGCAACACAGCGTGTTTTGGGCCCAGCCAACTGCAAACTGCAAGCTGCAAATGGCCCCGGCAGCCCAGGCCAGGCCAATTGGCAATTTCAATTTATTTACATTGAATTGAAATGTTCAAATTGCATTAATAACGCTGTTGCGTATCTGGAATTGCATTAGCCAAATGCATTGCAAATTGCATTTGAAATTGAAATTGTCGTTAACATTTTGTTTGTTGATTCGAGTGCAGCCATTTGTATTTAAGAGCATTTGTATGTAGGTCTTTGCAGCAACTATTTTTTTATTTTTTTTTAGCTGGTAAAAAAATCTCAATAAATTGTATGCTGACGTTGAAACAAGTTAAATACAGATAAGCTCAACTGAGTGCTCAAATAAGCGCTATTAAATGAGAGAACAGAAACTACAAACAGATTATAATCTTGGCTAATTATCTAGTCGGTTCTATTCTAATTGCATAGAAGTTGAGATTGTGTTTGCGATTTTTCAGATTTCAGCTTAAGTTTAAGATGCGAAACGTTAACAAGCAAAAATCATTCACTTTGACAATCTAGAAAGAACAGAAAAAAGCGTAACTGAAAGCCTAATAAAAACGTCAAACAAATCTCATTGAAATTAACGATGCTTACGCCTCCGACTGTGCCGCATTTACTTCCGTTTCTATGCCCCTACCCCCCATCAAGTTACATAAAGCTTAGCCAATTGAAAGCTAAGCAAATTGAAAACGGCGACAATAACCTTCAGAACTTGGAACCTCTCGTCGTGGTTCAAATTTAGTGCATTATGATTGCACTCTAACAATTGTCCCTGATTGCTGTGAGCCGGTGCAGCAGAGTAGTTCAATGGTTATGCAACAATGCGAACACGAAGGTTACCCCCCCACCCTCTGTCCCTCCCAGTGCAATGCACTTTGGAGCCCACTCAAAGTGGGTTCCAGGTGCGGATTCGTTAAGCCTCCATATCGCTATGCAACGCTTAGCCCCCCTCTGAATTGTGAACTATGCTAATTTTTGTGTATGCTGAATTCCACTTGGCGATGCATTCGGGCGTAAAAAACAAGCAGAGAGCGAGACAAAAAAAAATTGAGCACGTAGCAATTAAGCGAAATTAGGCAAACGTTCGCTTGCTGTGGCGTATACGTAATATTGTTGCAAGAATATTAGCAGCTTGCAAAAATAGAGAGAGAGAGAGAGAGAGAGAGGGGGAGGGGAATAGTCTGGGTGCCACAGCCAGCGAAAGCCAAAGAAAGTTTTGTCACTTGATTAGCGACTTTTAACGACTCAATTAAGCAAAAGACCAGGAGAAAGAGGCAAGGGATGTGGCTTAAACAAAAATTTGCATTTTATATTTTATAAAAACGCTGTTGATTGCATAAACTGAAACGCAGTTGAAGCTTATAACCGGTTTTCATCCTATAGCTTTTGTGAGTATTTTTTTATTTTTATTTTTTATTTGTTAGCTGACAGCACTTTCGCAAATAGACATACTAAATATAGTATACTATGTTTGTTTGTATATATGGTTATAATCATGTTTACAGGGTGCTCGAAACAAAGGCCACCCAAATGAGCTTCCCAGGCTCCCACTCTCCCTGTACCGAACACAGCTTGTGTTACTGTTTGTATCTTTATTTTTCTATCTGGCAGCAGCTGCTGCTGCATTATTCTCGTATGACGTTCACTAAAAAACAATAACAACAAAAAGTGGAACAACATCCAAGCGAATCGCGTGTCAGCGATCCCCCCGCCACGCCTTTTAATTTCAGCTCTTGGGTTGACTGATGCTTTTGTTCTAGGGCAGCAGGCTGAGTTTTCTCTCGATTTTCACAACATTTTCGCTAAACAAAAGGCTGCCGGAAAACGAAGCGCTGAATTCTAATTCAACAATGTATGTACCTCAGAGCTAGAGTTTCACACTACTGGAAAAGCTTCAGAGTTTGTTTTACTATACGAAATAATTCTCAAAAAACCTTTCAAACAAATTCTTTAATTAGAACTGATTACAATAGATTTATTTTAAAATTTCTTTTTAACAATATCCACATTTCCTTCATAAGCTTTTTACCAGTATCCAATCTGTATTAAGCTAATAGATTTCTGTATTTTTTTTTAATTTTTGAAACACATTTTACTAGATTATTTTCTGTGCTTATAGTACATATTAAGTATACGAAACTAAGGCGCTTTTCACAAATTTCATAGGTGTATTTTAGTGCAGTAAACAATTCAGCGCAATTTTACTGATTTAAGCATTTTAAGATGAGCTAGAAAATTGTATGAAAAATTTAAAAATATATAAAAAAAGATAATAAACCATATAAAATCTATATAATAGATGTGAGTCATGAACACAGATCGATTAAATCACACAATCAAATAACGCATACTTTTTGTTTTGTGTTTTTGTTTTTTGTCGATGTTCTTAAGCTGTGTGAACAACAGAAAATTACGTATACGACCTGTGAGCACTGTGAACAGTAATTGACCTTGCGAACCACTTCAAACTGTTGCTGTTGCTGTTCACTTGCAATTGTTTTTGTTTTTTGTTGATAGATATTTTGTTTTCACATTTGATACAAAAACTGTTGCTTAATGGCGCCCACAAAGGTGTTGATAATGAGTCCAAGAGCTTAACACTAATGGGAGTCTATATATACAGACATAATATATTACATATAGAGTTCATATGCCGGCACTTGAACTTTAGACATCAGCAGCTACAAAATTGTATAGTATGTTTGTCTGGCTGCTGGTGGTGGTGGTGTCTGGACTTGGGAGTCGTTGAGTTATGGAAACGTCCGTTGTTGAGGCAGCTGGACAATTGCATAAAATGAATCAAGCGAAGTGCCGATAAATGTCTAAACGTAATTCAATTGTTATGCAATCAAACAAGTGACGAGACATATTCAATAAAAAGTAATCAAAAAAAGAAAGAAAATAATATAAAAAGGAAACTAAAAAAATAAAAAATATGATATAAATCGTTTCCCACATTGCATCGTCGACACTTTGCGTTGATTGTTGTTGGCAATTTCTATAATTGAATTTTTTAATAAGCTCGCCTCTTTATACAATATACAACACTCGCAGACCCCTATAATCAAATGGCTTATGGCACACACACACACACACACACACACACACACACTCACACACATTATCAGCGCACGTCAGCATTAATTGTATCCGTATTCATTGTATCTCTCTCGACTCCATTCGAGCATTATTATTGTTTTTAATCAAAGCTCGATTGAATCGTTTAATATGCGATTGTCAGCTGTATTTACGCCCCCAAATGATTGTTTAAAGTAGGGAGGGGGCGTAATCATGCTGCACCTGCTAATCAATACGACAATAAAAGATAATAATCCATAATCAACAACAAAACATATATTTACTTATCCAATTAAACCCAAAAACGAAGCTTTATTTTCGTTACAAAATGCTGGCGCTTCAGTTACTGCAAGCCACTCAATTTTCAAAGAGTTCCAAGTATTTGTTTTGAAGTTTTGTAGGTATAGGGTTACTGCAACAACAGATCTTAAAGTTGTCGCCTGGGAAAATCAATTTACAAAATTGATTCGAAATAATAACCTAGAAATTCGGCCATTTAACTGTTTCTTGTTAGGCTTTGAATGACACCCACAATAGTTCTTATCAGCAAATTAATGCCTATAATATTGAATCTCGCTTATCGCATCGATTAACATTCTTCAAGCTACAAACATACAAACACATACATACATACATATATGTACATAATTGACTTTTTACGCAATCTTGTTTTAAAGTAAAATCAATTGACATTTAAAAAAACATTCGGCAACTGAGAAGAGGAAGACGCTAAAAGCGCAGAGCCAAAGCGTTCACGAAGTTCAATATGCAACAGGCAAGTTTGTGAGTTTTGCTAAAAAAAAAAAAAAAGAAAAGTGAGCTGCCAATAAAATGTCAATCGTTGATGCAGTTGAGCAAACAAAGAAACAGGGAGAGTATGTAAGTGAAAAGAAAATGTTGGCAGCCGAACGCGGGACGCGCTTAAAAATAGCAACAAAAAAATGCGAGACAGCAGCGCGGGCGAAATTTCGCAAAAATCAAATAAATAAAATTACTTATGCAAAAAGAAAAGAAAAGAAAACTTGAGATATGTATGTATGTATACAAAATCGAAGGCGACTGAGAGTTAGTTAGTTATAAAACAAAATGCAAAATGTTTCTTTCGATTGCTGTTGCTGTATGGGAACAAAATGGTAGAGTAAAGAGGCGTCTATTTAAAGATTGACTGCCAGGCGACATTTTCACGCACCCAAAATTAAAATGTATCTTTAGGCAACACCCATACCTATGTACGTACGTATGTATCTTGTAGTTATGCCACGAATGTGTGTATTTCGGATTTGACAAGTTTTCTCTAAAGATAAAATTCGCGTGTGTGTGTGTGTGTGTGTGTGTAGTGCTCGTTGTCTTTAGTTTTCTTTGCTGGGATACAATAGCTTGTTCCGCTTCTCAGTCTCTATTTCTCATAACTCTCCCGCGCGCGCTCACTCTCTTTTCTTTTCCTAACTGCAAATCTCTCTCTCTCCCATTATTACATATTGTACGTACATTTATCGAAATGAGCACACAATGCGCAAATATACATACGAAGCGCCGGGCAGCGAAACGTGCTCTTAAATATTTTAAAAATAAATTCTAAAGCAAATTATGAAATGTCCAATTTTTCATCTCATCGTTTGCTTACAAAACTCTGAGATTTTGGCTATATGCACTATATACTATATGTATGTATGTATGAAGGAACGAGTGTTTAATTAAACTGAAAAATTAACAATTTTCAATATTGTACTATAAATAAATCGGTATTGTTTAGGGATTTTCGAATTTCGATCACCTTTGCTTTGATTTTACAAAATCTATTTTAATTGTCTTCCAGGAAGTGGCAACTTGCTAAAATGATTCTTCGGGGTTTTAAAATAGATGCAAACGTTGCAATTCGACATTTAGCAAAGGCCCAAAGAATTTGTTCAAGTTTAATGACCAACACGAGCGAAGCATTTGCGCATCCCCGAAAGAGCAAACAACATAGAAAATACCAACGAACTTTAGAAATCCAACTGTAAATGCCAAGACACAGCACACACACTCTCTCTAAAACTAAATAGAGAGCGAGAGAGCAAATCAATAGAAATAGACAGAGTCTAGCTAGAGTACGGCGCTTCACGGCTCGAAAAGAAAAAGCATCACTCAGAGCTTAGATTACAGCATTTTCTGGTTGCTTTGGAATGCTGCTTTAGCCGAAAACTTGTTTACAAGACCATCGGCTACGTGCCACAGAGTGGGTCAACCATCAGTTTTTTTTACACTTTTTGTATGTATGTAAGTACATGTAAATCTATAAATGTGTTTGTCTGCGCGTATTGACATTCACATTTGAGTTAAGCAGCCGCTGCTCCTGGACCAATGTTTTTGAGCGCCAAACTTTCACTTGTACACGCAGCGACGGCGACGAAGGCGGCGGCAAACATGAAACAAGAGAAGCAATAACAACAACAACAACAACAGCAACCGAAGACACAGACAAAGCTTTGAACGATGAAAATCATCGCCAGAAACTTGATCGCTCAAACCTACACACACAAACACACACACACACACAGACAGACAGACACGAAAGAGCTTCATATTGCAACGCCCTAGCGAGACGACAGGTGGCGGTGGAGCATCTTCGGTTGTGTATTTATTTTATTAGTCGAAAGCGATATAACTTTTACCAAAATGGACCCATTTACTTAAATGGGGTATCTTAGTTTTAATATTAAATTTAAAACTATATTTAGTGAGAATGTCGATAAAATATTAACATAAAAGAAAAGTAGGGATTTTTTGAAAATCAATATCTAAAAAAGGAGCCTTTTATTTCCAAAATTATTTTTTATATATTCACTTGAACTGTTGCATCTGTCAATGCTAATTGGGCAAAGAGAGTGTGCATGTTGCTCCGTTGGAAATAGGACAGGGACACGACCCCAGCTGTATGACAGTTGGGCGTTAAAGTGGGTGTAAATGTGTGTGTGTGTGTGTGTGTTTGTGCTACATTTACAGCAACAGAAACTAAAACACACGCCCTAGAAAATATCTCCATGTACTTGCCCTAAATTGTTTGAAATATGGAAATTTAAACATATGTAAAGAGTTATCTTACCTTCTCCTTGGCACGTCCAGCGTGTTTTTGCATAGATTTAGCGAGCATGGTGCCTTTATTTTCGGACATTCACAAATCAGCAAAACAGCAATAAAAAGCACAACAATAACAACAACCACTTAATAATTTTTAAAAGCAGCAATGTGTAATTATTCGTGTGCAATAAAAATTTTTTACGATATTTTGGCACAATTCACAACTGGGAAGTAGAGAACTTTTTCCGTTTTTGGGGTATGTAGTATTTTAAATGCACATTTAACAAAACACAAGACAGCGAGCGGGCCACAATTTGATATTTGTATAACGTTGCTATTTTTAATGCGATTTGGCCGCGTTAGTAGCACTCGAAAGTCACGAAATAATGGCACGTAGACGCGCGACTGCGACTTCAGGTTTATCTTCGAACTTAACGCTGCTGCAGACGGAACGGGACTCATTTATTTATTTATAATTTATAATGTTTACACTCTCAAAGCAGATGGTTATCGATGGTTAATTACTATTAGCGCACCGCCACAGCGATGTTAACAGTCGATACTAATGCCTATCGATAATCGCTCCTCACTTAACAGAGCTACTCACTAACTATTGTTGTTACACAGCACTGTGTCATATGCAAATATGGACAAGCGACTTTTGCCCAGGTATTTTGTAAACAAACTAATTGATATTCTTAAGAAATTAAATGAAATTATTTTCAGGCCGCAGGCATCAAATGGCGCCTGGCTTTCGTTGCTGCTGCCCACAGCACTGGCCACAAGCTATCTGCACACAAACATTGAATATAAATCGGATGTAGTGCATCGCCTGCTAATTGTGGCGGCAGTCGAAATGTGCCTGACAACGCTTAACTTCCAGCTTAACTCAGTTTATATTGAGACATGGATTGGCAAATTAATCAAACTGTTAAAATTAATCATTATTGCAACCATTTGCTTTGCGCTGCTTCGGGAGAGATTCTGGATATCTTTGCTTGTCGCCGGCTTCATCGTGCACTACGTTTACCAGCTTGTTTATGTTCAAGTATTGCGTGGATTGCCGCACACCTTTACGTTTGGCGAAGCTGCCGTTATGGTTCAAGGACTCTTTCTGTTTGTTCTCAATGCAATTTCTCGGATTGTGGAAACAACAACAAGAACCACGTCGGATTTTGATCAATTGAATACAATAATGCAAAGTGCTTTAGCTTTCCTGTTAATCGCCTGCATTGGGCTTGCTTTGGTGCCAACACTGCGCCAACCAATTCCCTTCTACCTGTTGATGCTGCTCCTGGTTGCAGCCGTTACCTGTGCTCCGGTGACGTCACCTTTGCCTTTAATTGCTCTTCTGCAATTTTTGTTCAAGGATCGGAGAAGGGTGAGAGTGGCAATATCACCTATGGGGGTCTTTAATCTTTATCATTATTTTCCCACAGCTATTTATCATCGTATTTTATCTCGTTCTGGTTGCTTTGACCTGCGCCACAGTCAGCTGGCAGCTGAGGAGCACCCAAAAGGCCAATACCCGTGTCCGCAAGATCTTCCATTTGCTCATCGTCCTTGTCTTTGTGCCGGGCATTGTCTACCAGTGTTCCTTGTTGTACATTGCCTCGGGCGTATCCTTTGCCATATTTGTTGTGCTGGAGCTGCTGCGTCTCCTGAAGATGCCACCGTTTGGTGCGACGCTGGCACAAGCTTTCGACTCGTTCAAGGATGTCAAGGATGCCGGGAAATTGGCGCTGACGCCATTCTGTTTGTTAATCGGCTGCTCGTTGCCCCTTTGGCTAACACCTTGTCCCTGTTGCTCCGAATCTTCGAAGGATAATCCATTGCTCCTGCTCCTACTATCAGGCATACTGTCCGTGGGTGTCGGCGATACTGCGGCCAGCGTATTGGGTTCAAAGTTCGGACGCAACAAGTGGGGCAGTAAGTATTATGCCAAACAAATTAAATCTAAAATTAATTATATTCATATTATTTTATTGCAGATTCCAGTCGCTCTGTGGAGGGTACGTTGGCGTTTGTTGTTTCGATTTTGTTGTCGGTGGGTTTGCTGCAGCTGAGCGGCCTTTTGGCCATGACGCAAGCCAAATGGTTTGCTACGATTTTTGCCGCGTTAAATTCGGCTTTGGTTGAGGCATTTACCGATCAGGTGGATAATCTTGTATTGCCGCTGATATTTTATATTATTGTTGGGCTTGCCTAAGGCAAGTTGTTGTTGTGAATTTATTAACATTCCATTTATGCCAAAGAGCAACGATTATTTTTGAATATATACAATTTGTTGCATAATACAACACTTGTTCTTATACTTTCCACACGTCGCTTTACAGCACTGATGTTAACAGAGAAGCTCTTATACTGTTATAAATACGATCACTGTTAAATAGTATATCGTAAATAACAGTAAGCATTTCAACGCTCACCAACACTGATTCTAACATAGCCACACTTATACATTAGCACGAATCTCACTCAATGTTATTTCACTTAACATACTTGTATAAGACTGCAGTAAGCAAGGCGGTATTTTTGAATTTAACATCTTTCATTTATTTCATGGTAGACTACAAACAAGTTTCGTAAATATTTATATGATATAAAAAAAATATATATATGTACTTATTTTTATAGTGTTGTTGCATAGGGTTTTGACAAACAGCGCAATTTTGAATATTTATATTTAGTTTTTTATGTGTTGTATATATAGTAGATTATATATATTTATATATATGGTAAATGGTATAAATGCCTGAGCATCTCTCTCTAGTCCTGAACTTTTGTGTATCACATATTAAACCGGATCGAAATCCTCGAGTTTCGCTTTGCGGCAGCTGATTAACAATTAACTTTTGCATTTTACATTCTAACTCTAAGGATTGATACAAAAAAAAAAAACCTTAAAAACATATTACAATATACAATAAAGTAAAGGAACATTTAGCTTTCACAGGGTTAGCAAAAAAAAACCCATAACTGACAATGTGTTGAGGTTATGACATTGGCTCTTGTTGGAAATACTCGTGCTCCAAGCAGGCGAGCGCCGAAGGACGTTGATGGAGGTCGTACGAAAGCATTTGCTAAGAGGAAGAAACAAAAGTTGTTAACTTAAGGTTGGAATTGAAGTAAAAATCATCTTACATTCAGCAAATCGTCGGAATGCTCGCACAAATCCGGACAAAAGTCGCGCGGTCTTTTGGGATTGCGGGGCGGAAAGTGTTCCCTGGATATCGATATGCTCGTTGGCCACTGCTGATCCGTGGGACGACCCGTTAGCCTAAACATAACCAAAAGTTACATAAATTCTTAATTCTAATGCCAATTTTCGACTCACTCGAATATGCGATCCAATTGATTCTTTTCCGAGTTGCCCGGAAACAAAGGTTTGCAATTAAACATTTCGAAAATAATGCAAGCTGCACTCCAAATATCCACCGTGCTGTTGTAGGCCTGGGCGAGCAGAACTTCGGGCGCCCGATACCATAAAGTGACAACAACCGAGGTGACTCGCATTTCCGAATCGTAGGTTTTGGCCAGACCGAAGTCGGCGATCTTTAAGTGGCCCTGCGACGAGACCAACAAATTCTGTGGCTTCAGATCGCGATGTATAATGCGATTGGCATGCAAAAAATCGACACCAGTCAAAAGTTCACGCGAAAGGCGCTGAAATTGCAATAAAAAACAAATAATTAAAAAAATAGAATTATTTTTGATTTTCATTATTTTTATCATTACCTGTATGGTTGTGGGCGACATGCCCGATTTTGGCAGATTTTCAATGAGATCGGACAAATCTTGCTCCAAATGTTCGAATACCAGCAAAATCAGCAATTTGTTGCCGCCTTCCAGAAACTGGCATACTTCGATGAGTCTGCGAAGTAGGGGAAATCATAAAATGTTGCTGTGCTATCTAGCGCCAGTTGCCATACTGCGGACATTCAACGAACTAAGAAAACTCTCAACACGCGCAAAGCATGGCAGCCTCTCCAACACAACCGATCGAAAGCATGTGTGTGTGTGAGTGAATAACGTAATTTCCCCTCATTCAAAATGGAGAGTCGTCGGGGCTACTATTCTGTTAATTAACAGACTTCAAGCACTGTTAAGCTAATTGCAGCACTGATACAAATTTACTACAAAATTAAAAGTTTTCTTTAAAATTCGATTTTTAATAAAATGCTGTTAAAATGGTTGTCAAAATAAAGAATATATTGCCGTTGGACATAATTTGCAGTAGCTCAGTTTTATTTTCTTTAATTGCCAAATCCAAAATTTCATAAACATGCTTCGAACATTCTAACAGCGGCAGAGTTGGCGTTCTGTACACTGCGCTCTTTAACGCTGTAAGCCATTTACGTTATTAAATATACTCTTGATCGTAATATCGTAATTGAGAGCGCGGCATGTTAAACTGGCTGACTTGGCTGACTGTTGAGTGCTGAGCGAACATTTCTGTTTTTAGTACTCTGAGAGCGTGTTTAAGTGTTTTTTTGGTATGTTAGTACATATTGCCGCCGCTATTGACGCTAGTGTGCTGTTTATGGCTTCAGATGCTTTGCAAAAAAAAAAAATACATATGTTCTTATAAAGCGTAACAACATGTTGGTATAAGTTAATTTGACTCATGTAAACAAAGCTGTTATACTATTTATGGGCAATTTCGCAACACTCTGTTGTCAAATTAATGTCTAACTCTAAATTGGCATGTAAAATAGATTAGCTATTTTAGTGCCGTTATCAGCAGCAGCAGCAAACTGACGCCACTTTGACGTTCAGTATAAGTCTGTGTGTGTGTGTGTGTGTCGGTGTATGGGGGTGGAATGCACTGTGCAGCGACCGTTACACATTTTGAAATGACGCCACGACGAGGTCAGCTGGCAAAGAGAAGCAGCGCAGCAAAGGCAATAAAGCGTGCAAAATAAAAGATAAACACAAATAGAGCTGCTAATACACACACAGACATACATTGTCTGTAATCTGTGTTCGTCCGTAACGTAACGACTTTTCATACATACATATATGTATGTATTTATTTTTTCTTTTTTATTTTAGTTAACAAATAGTGGAGCGCCATTAAGATAACACACACACACGCTCAAGCATTTCTGCAATTACTCACTTGACAATGTGCGCATGATCGTATGCATTTAGCTGCTTCAGAAGCGAAATCTCTCGCAGCGTCGACGCACTCACTCCATTGTCGGTGAGTGCAATGCGCACCTTTTTAATCGCCACGAAGCGGCCGGTGAGATTGTCGCGTGCTTTGTAAACGGTACCATAAGCGCCTGTAAATGTAAATGTAAATGTTATGGTAAATGTTAATGATGTCTTATACATAAATAGTAGTAAAATAGAGAGAGAGAGAGAGGGAATGGATTTTTAGCCTTGGGAGTGTCAAAGTCAAAAGTAGAAAAGGAAAGTAAAGTCAAAAACTCAAATGAAATGTTAATCAACAACAACAACAAAAAGAAACCCCTGATGAGCGACAAGCACACAGATAAGAACATGTGAACTTCTCTATATAGTACTTCATACATATGTATATATATATTATATGTTTTTTGTCCCAATGAAATAGAAATTTCGCAAGTAAATAAATTTGCGCATGGAGCACCAAGGGCAAAGCCAAAAACATCGAAATCATGCAGTCAGCTGTGTGTTGATAAGCAACCGGCTGATTTGAGGGAGAGAGAGAGAGAGAGCGATAGTGCGACTCCATGGGAGAGTAACGAAGCAGATAAAATGAGAAAGAGGCAAACAAATCAACGAATTTTTGTGACACGAATCGATTCAAATTAAGAAAGAAACAAAATTCTGTCACACCGGAAATTTATCACCGGGCGGGCCAGACAGACAGATCGAGAGAGAGAGAGAGAGACTGACAAGTTTTATATAGCATGGGGGCAGATGGTATGACTGGGGGGCATGGAGCGTGGGAGTTCTATTTTCGGGTGACATTTAAACATTCTCACATTCACTTTTTTTTTCGCATTTTCCGCATGTCTCCGTTTCAGCAATCCGATCGCAAAATATGTTTTTGCTTAGACAAAATCCAAAATGCTTGAAAAAAGTCAAGTACAAGGCCAGGTTTTGCCTTGCGACCAAAAAAAAAAAACTGCCTAATACAAATTACAACAACAACAACAAAAAAAGAATAACAAAAATATTCGCACATTCGCTCGACTTTTTTTTCGGGTCTGTCTCGACTTGTTTTTGTCAAAATACAAAACAAAAACAAATCAAAGGCAACAATAACAACAAACAAAACAGAATATGGCGAAGCGAAAAACGAGGCAATAATTGAATGAATGCGAAAAGTCAAAAAAATAGCAAAATATCAAGCAAAAGCGCAGACACAATTATATTATTTGCTTTTGTTGTTTTTGTTTCTTAAATGCTTCAAATTGTTTCTTATAAAAAGGTAAACTTGTTTATTTTCTTTACCAGCGGGACCTTGCAAATGGTGGTGGTAAGGGGGGGGTGACTCTTACGTACTTAGTTAAATAAACTTTTTAAAAAAGGTAACTTGATATGTTTGAGGCGCTCAATGTCTGATCTTGTTTCGCCAGCAGCTGGCACAGCATTAACCCACTGTTGGCCCAGCAGCATGTTTGCACGAACCCCCTACCCTTCCCCTTCATCCACGCCCATGGCACAGCAACAAACCTTGCTCAAAGCACAAAAACCAACAAACAAACAAACCAGTTTTAAAAAAACATTACCTAAAAAATTAATTCGCTATGCAAACCTCTTAACAACTTTCAATGACGTAATTAAAATCTCTTGAAGTTTTTACTAACAAAGAGAAACACAAAAAAGTACTTAAAATATTCGCTGGATCATTTATCAGCCAATTATTCTTTAAGTTTTTTGATGATTTTTTGCACGTGGTTTCGAAAAACGTTGCCTGGAAGTATGCAACGGTTTTGTAAACCAGTTGTACTAAGGGAGGGGGAGTGAACAATGTAAATGGCATTGAGAACCCAGTATTTCCCCACTTCAGTGCATTCGATTCGGTCGTTAAAGTTTCGAACAGCTCAATCTGCTAGGCAACTGAGACAGAAGAGTTCCCCTTCCCTCTGAATTGATATAAAATTTATATTTAAATTGATTTTCGAACATACCTGTACCAATAATATCGAGTTCCTCATAGTTAATTGGGATTTCCTGGACACATTGTGTTTCGGACATTTTCTGTCTCTTGTTGTTTTGTGATATTGACGCCATATTATATATATTCAAATTTTCAACACGTTAGGAACAAAAACATATATGATAACAGGAAACTGCAAAAAATAGCATAGAAAATGTTGAAACTAAACTGTTAAAGTAAATACAACAGCCATATAAGGGTTAATGTGTGTGTGCGAAAATGTTCAAGGTTAAGATCGCATACAAGTTCGAAAGTTTGGGCAACCAGTTAACAGTCGCCGTTCGGCCATGACAGGGTTAACATTTTGATAACAGAACTAAGCGGCGCTGCGCTGCGCGCTGTAACAGGTGTTAATTTGAGTTAAGCCTATGTTGTATCTATGCCTGCCTATTTTTATTGCTAATCTCGTTTGACACTGCTCTCTCATTGTTGTTGTTGTTGTTGTTAAGTAGTTGTAGTTGTTGCCGGTCAACGAACTCTCAGTTCTCTCGCTCGAGCATTAATGCTATTTGCTATTTAGTTCTGTTTGAACATTTATTTATAATTTTATTCATATATTCGGTTTGCCAGTTACTTATCTTCGTTTTTCAACTGTTGTTTGCTTTTGCTTCTGGTTTGCTTTTGATTTCGTTATTTGCCTTTAATGCATGGCTCCGAGCAGAGCACAGAACAGCAACAAAATAGCAACAAAAGCAACATTTCTTTTTTTTTGCCATTTGTCAATTAATTCTAATCGCTGCCAAAAGCAACAATAATTTTATTTACAACAACAACAACAACAGTAAGAAGAGAGCAGCCAAATAACACGAAAGAGCAACAACAAAAATTAAAGCAACTAAATTTCGGTTCTTTTTTTTCGTCACGATGCCGCGGCACTAAAACGACGCTCTTATACCCTTTAGTCAAAGGAGAACATCTCAATAATAACAGTTAAAACTTAAAAAAAAAGAAGCTCATACATATGTATGTATGTATGTGTATGTGTGTGTGTTTGTGTGTGTTCCTTTGTGTAGCTGTTGTACCCTTAAATGCTTGCAATTCCGATCAAACCCGCATATGCGCATTTTAAATATTAGTTAAATATTAAAATGTGTTTTGTGTTTGTCAACTTCGAGTAATAAAAAATAAAGCAACACCAACAATGCACCACGCACGGCACATCCATACCGATAATTGTCCACCCATATGTATGTACGTATGTATGTATTTTATTTCGTTATGTACACTCACGCACACACACCAATGCAAAGCAAGCACAGACGCCGCCGCCGCGATCAATAATTTTTTTTTTGTTTCTTCCTACCACTTAAGCGCAGTGAAAAATGCCTAGTAAATAGTCGACGATCACGATTAATCGACTAGTGAAACATACCGGCACCTGCAAACTGTATTAAACGCTGTATTTTTTAAATAAAAATAAAGATTTTGACACTTAACAATTTTTGTAACAAACTGAGCAAGCACGCAAAATAAATAACAGCACTCGAAACACCACTCAAGCAGCATTTACGATATTCATCTTGTGTAAAGAGATCTTGAAATGGCTGGCCACTGTTATCGCTCTCTTAGCTGGCTAACATTAACAGGTGTCCGAGGTGAATTTGCCTTTCAAATATTTCAGTTAATTGCCATTAAATATTTGAATTTTTTTTTAACGACAAAAGGATTTGTAATATTTACTAAATAAAATGCCATACATATATTAATCGAATGGCATTCAAATCATTGACATTTATTTCGATAATGTAATTTATTTAAATTTCTATAAAACTTAAATTAATTTAAATAATTTATGCTATAATGAGAATTTCCCTTATGTTTAAAAGTTGCGCGCAGCCAAGTTCGAAATCATTTGCAGCCAACATCACACATGTTTGTAACGAACCGTCCAACATGTTGATAAGACAAGCTAGAGTACTGCCATGTGTCACAACTGTGCAGCGTTGCCACCAGGTTGGTAAGATGGCGCTCAATATTTAAATTCAAAAAAGTTAACACAACAACTTCAGGCTGATGTATATGTATGTGTTTTTATTAGCAAGCACCAATTCAAAACAGTTTGTTTTTAATTAAGGCAAAATAAACAGCAAAACATTCATAAATTTCCTTTATTAAAACATTGTGACGTTTATACCCAAGTGATAATTGAGTTACTAATAAGCTGGCCAAAGTGAAAAGTGATACAGTAAATACCAACAGATAAACTAATTTTGTTAAGGATTGCTAACACATATTTGTGATTGGTTGGTTGGTTGGCTTGAGTTCAAAGTCAAATGATGATTGGCTCTTCTCCAAATAGAAATGGGTCCAACTTGTTGCCATGATCAATCAATTAGTTCGGCGGCGGTTGTTGTGTATCATGAATCATTTATCGCTTATCATTCACACATGAATCACAACACACCCTCCAAATAAGGCAGGCCCAGTGAAAATGGTTGGTGCCAGCTCCACAGTTCCACACTTTCACACAAACATCGCATTCCGTTTAGCACCTCGGTCAACTTTGACGGAAGCTGAGCCCAACCCCGGATTCGACGTCGCCCATATTCCTATCAATTAGATTAGGTGGAAACGATGCTGACTCAATGAAAAATGTCATAAAAATGCAATGGCTCATTCCGCTGTTCTTTTTTTTAATAGGGTGCTAATTGGGGTTCGCAAGAAGTGTTAAAATCATTATTAAGTTATAGCAATTGTACAGGGTATTATTAAGTTAATCATCGATTTTTAAGCTTCTTGTTTTATGCTTTTACTCTTTGACATTTGTTTGTCGTTTGTGCGTTTGTTTCATGACGTTTTTTCTTCTTTTTTAAACCGGCTCTTTTTAAAAGTTAATTAAAAATCAATTAAATTAAATTTATTGTTGGATAAAATTAAAAAAAAAAACACTTAAGCAAAAAATATATTTTGCTGTTGGCATTTGGACATCGATGCTGACAATTATGCTCAAAATGGATCAATCGAATAAATCAATTCAGACTTGGCTAACAAGTTTAGAATGGAATTGCGAGCGCATTCAACTTGGCCAACAACAACAACAACAAAAACCAAAAACAATCAACTTATGGCTTAATTATCTCAGCCGATGTGCATCGTTGAGTTTTGTGTCCCAAATATTATCTTAAGCTAGTATATACTTAACCTTCGCCGTGGTTAATGCTAAGCTTGACAGATCATTTTCAAGAGCGCATTCAAGCCACGTTATTATGTGTACGTGTGTGTGTGTGTGTGTGTGTGGTGTGTTGACAGTTTTCCGAGACGTAATCATTTGCCTAATGAGAATACACCCAATAGTTGTTTATTAAGCATTTAAATCAAGTTCCGATTTAAAGCCGATTAACAGCGCGAGAATTTTTGTGTGAGATTTTTGCCGGCTTCCGGATTTTTGTGATTTTTAAGCGCCACAAGTTAATCCAGTTCCGAGCGCTGTCCGCTTTGTAATACTTCAAATACGTCAAAGAAAATTAGAGGCTTTGTTTTGATTTGATTTGTTGATATTTTTGATATTGATATTGATTAGTGTCTGCGTCATGGAAAGATTCAATTAAACTCAATGCGAAAGGCAAACAATTTTCGATCATAATAAATAATAATAATAGCAATAATCAAAGCGAATCACGGACGACAAACAAATGCAATTTTTGCTGTTGTTGTTGTTGTGGTAATCCAAGCACAAGAGATATAATCAAAGTACCCCCAACACCTCCCACTTCACTGGCACTGAAATTGGACAAAGTCATCTTTAGCCATTAGCCAAGAGCTATCCGTTATTTATCCGCGGGCTATAAAGCGCAATGTCTTCAAGTGCTGACAACTTTTGGGTCGATTTATGTAAGACTTAAACCAAAAAAATCAAAAGTAAATAAAATACGGCCAAAGATATTGTGTTTTATTAATACGAGGAAAGTAAGCCGGCTTACCTACCTTCTTTTTTTCCTTTCCTCTAAATTTTCCCTCCAGCAACGCTTCAGCTGCAGCTAATTCGTGACATCGGCAACACTTAACACCAGCGGACAAAAGCAACAACAACAGCAACAACAACAGCAGCAGCAGCAGCAAAATGAAACCCGTTCGGCAATACTATTATGATGGCTGGCTGCTGTGGTGTCAGCGGCGCTGGAGAGGCGGGGTGACAGGTGCGAGAGATTTTCGCCGATATAAAAGTGAATTTGTCACTAACATTCTGAACAGTTAATGCGCACGCTCAGCGGCGACAACATCGATTTAACAATATATAAACGCGTCAAGCAATTGTGATAAGCCCCAAAAAAAGACATAATCATTAACCGATTGTAACAAGAACGATATACGATAATAAAATATAAACAAAAGAGAACGCGTGTGTGCTTATTATTTAAATCTGGAATCAATTCTGTGTCAAAGGATAAACACCTTATAATATTAAATTATTATATCAACAAAATGTGCCCATTAAAACATCAAGTGAGTATTGAAATCGAAAACAGTAATATTTGGGATTAGGTAGAAACGTGTTTATATTAACATTTTAAGAAATTTAAATTAAAAGCCGCAATCAAAGAAATTTTAAAAATTTCATGCCAACAGAGAAAGAACAAATTTATTTTATTAAAACTTTGAAAAGGTCAAAAATATTATGTGAACTTAAATATTTTGATACCATTCATAAGAATGTCTAACCGAAGCTTATTTAAGGGCAGTCTGTTGACCTGGCGATTCGATTTCGTGAGCTAAAAATCTTTTGCCTAAGTATAACCCGTACTTTAACTTGTTAACCACAAAGAAAAGTTTTAGCTTAAAAGCATATACGATCAAAAGATTGTTTATTGGAGATTTATTGCCTTAAACTTCTGCCTCGCCATACCCTTTTCTTACATTTTATGTGTACAGGGTATAAAAACAGAAAGAAGAAAAAAATAGCGTGTGTTATACATCTTATGGGTTAGCCCTGAGCCACTAAAGCTCAACCGGTTACAGATAACAAGATGCAAAGATACAGATACATTATTTATTTCTTGCCAAATTTAAGCCATTTTTTGTTGGCCTTTCAGTTTACATAATTTGTCGCAAAAAAACGAAAAACACATTTATCTTATCAATGAAGTAACTTTTGGATTTATTTATGCATGTAGCATAGATTAATATTCGGAAACGAAATCAGCTGCGGTTTCGAAGCATGAATCACAATCCAATAAATATATATATATATAGTTTATCATACTGTGTCTGTTGACTGTCTGCGGTTTGAGCTTAGAGAAGGAGCAAATTGTGGCAGCAGATAATTGCAAAAATCGAACGAATTTTGGAAATAAATAAAATACATTCAAGTTGAGGATGAGTTCAATTTGAGCTGTCATTGAATGCTCAACGCAAACGAAAAGCTGGTTTCGATTTGTCGTCGGACGTCATCCGGTTTTTTAGTCTTTAATTTGTCCTCTAAGAATAAGACTAATTTTATTAACACACAACCACAAAATCGAGATGTGTGATACATAAATTAAATTAAAATAAAATAAAATAAAATATCTGTGTATTAATATTGGATCAGGTGGCTTCTAAATAGTATTCGTGCATCCGGCTTGGCGCCCAAGGGCGGAGCATATTTAATTCTTTGTCTGGCGCTAAGGGTTGGGTTTTGAGTTAAGTGGGGGGAATATCATGCTAATAACAGTTAAGACCACTCGATCCGATCGATCCGACGTGATCATGAATATATTACGTGAGACTATAAATTAATTTTGATTGCGATTCAATTCATTGATATATGTTATTTATTGTATGCTAATTTAAAGCCATATGCTCTGGCGAGATATCTCGCCGCAATCGCGACTGGTTCTAAACACAGTTTTGCAGAACGTCGCGTCGTTCAACTCTCCAAATGGCCTCCAAGTGCTATTCACACCTTCTCCATTCTTGATTCTCCATTCTCTTGACTCAATTTGTTTTGTTTTCTTTTTCTATTTCCGCAGTTTTACACCCTGGCCGTTGCCCTGGGCTTAGTTTGTATGGTGACAGCCCTGCCCCAGTATCGACAGCAGCAGCAGCAACAGCTGCAACAGCAACAACAGCTGCAGCAGCAGCAGCAGCAACTGCAGGATGTGCCACACACACTACTGGACATTGAGACGCCCAATCAGTTTAGCTATAACTCGCCATTAGCACAACCAGATAGTTTACGCTCCAAGCCATACTTTGATTTCCTGAGCACGCTCTACGCTCACGATTCGGCCAAAACGGATCTGTTTCGTAATCGACCACGGCGCGATGTTCAGGCGGAGACAGAGCCAGAGACACAGGAGCCTGTGGCTGCCCTCGATCAGCCCAAGAGCCGTCGCCGTGATCGCAAACGTCGCGCAATTGTCTTCCGTCCACTGTTTTCGTATCAGCAGCGCGAGATCAGGAAGAAGGAGATTTCTGCACGAAGACGCAGTGACGACAATATCCGTCGCACCTACAACGAATACTACCATCGTTATTAGACACGCCCATTTAATCTAATCAACAACCATGCGCAATCATCATGCCACAATGAGAAATGTCATTGGTCATCCTACAGGGTCCTCTCTAGCACTTAGCCAACGATTATTGTGCTTTTAGCCATAAGTTAATCCAGCACAACGCACTGCAAGCATCACCAACACACACACACACACACACATACGCACATCCCTCCCAACTATGTTAAGTAATCGTATCCAATAATTTAATATTCAAGTATGTTAATAATTGTTATGTTTGTTACAATTAAAGTTAACAACAATTTATTCAAAATTATTAAATTGATATATGTTATATTCTGAGTTTAAAGATTCAAGTCGCCCCAAACAATGCTCTCAATCCATTCGGTGTAGAGATGCACTTTGGTGTAGACACTTGGAAATTTGTAATTGCCACAGGTCACACCATACGAGGTGACACCGATTACCTGCTTGAGGCAGTTGTAATCGGGATGCTGTACAAAGATTGGTCCGCCCGAGTCGCCGTTGCAGGTATCTGCTTGGCTGGCACTTGATCCGGAGCCAGCACAGAATTGTGTACGAGCTTCGATGCGACTCTCGAGCCTTTGGATGCACACCTCGTCGCTGTAGCGCTTCAGACCGACTGTCAGCAGATGTGACGATTTGTCGCCAGAGTTTTTGGTAAAACCCCAGCCAGCTGCAATCAAATCGAAATGCTCGTTGCCACTGCTGGGCGGTAGACATGCCGGCGCCACATACTCATTAAGGTCGGCTCTCTTGTCCAGCTCGAGTACAGCAATATCGTTGTGATGGCTGCCATCCTCTTCGTCCTCCTCGTACGCCGGATGCAGCACATAGTTGACTAGCCGAAAGTCCTGTGGCCGTGCATCGTCTGTGGTGCTATTGTAATCTAATTCGCCCAGGCGTACAACATATTTGGGTGAATTATAGTTGGGATCCAGGCGTTGCTCCTTCGCCTCGTTCGTCTCCAGACAATGGGCTGCGGTCAGCACATACTTGGGACTAATCAGTGTTCCGCCACAGACCCATTCGGTGTTGGAACCGTCAAACTGTCGTATGCCCAGCAGCGCCATAAATGGAAACTCTCGACCCTTTGCCTCGGCGCCGCCGAGAATGAGCGGTGTTGAGCGGCAAGAGGATCTGACTTCATTGTACTGACGACATGCTATTAAATGAATAAACATTATTTTTGGTTAATCTAATATATTATATTTAACTTACCTCGTTCGAATTGCCTTCTTGTATCCACTGCCGGCTTATATCTTTGTTGGACATTCAGCGGCAGAGGACAGCAAACAATATCATTAAATTCGTCACAGTACTTGATATTATTTGGTCCAATGGCATACTGATTATAGAATATCGATGGACAGTCAGTTGGCGTCAACTCTTTACATTCGCCGGTTCCATTATCACAGAACTCGCTCAGCACCCGAACACAATTTGATGCTGATACCAATAAAATTGCCAGAATTTTGTATATTGCGTTCATTATTGGCAAGATTTTAGGCTGCGTTCCTGCCAAAACCAGATTAAACGGTAGACATTTGAATTCAATATTTTTTAAAATTAATGCATTCTGTTTGCTTATCTTGAAACGATCTTAAATACGCACTTGAATATAAGAGTGAGATGTCAGGGTCAGTTGATAACTGTTGTACATGTCTAGCTTATTTTGGTGTGATTGAACAGGTATTATTAAATTTAAATTTTAATATTCTGTTTTTAATCAAAGTTTGTCGGCTTACATGTTTCAGGTTTTATATTTAAAACGGCACCACGAATTTAATTCGGTAAAACAATCTATTTACACTGCGTTGTTAATTAAAAGTCAACTGACTGCATTTAAGCTTCAGCTTTATAGTGTTTAGCGTCTACCTGATTCAAGTTGAATTTGCGTTGCTTCAAGATAAACAAACAAACTAAACAACACAGGCACTACGCCGCCACAAGATATCGTCGATCGATAAAAGTACTTTAACAGAAAACATAACAGCTACCGCGCAGTGCTGCCAGATTTTTTTGTGCAAAATGAGCTAAATAGGCAAAAAAATAAAGCTAAAACAGCTATTGTCCTATAAATTCAGTCACACTGATACCAAATGACTCATACAGAAAAATGTTATATTTTGATGATTCCATAATATTTTGAAAAAATTTTCCGCAATCGCGTTTTGGAAAATGCCTGTTCTGCGGAAAAGAGGGGAAATGGCAGCACTGCTGCCGCGATATCTTATCTACCGATAGTTCATTTATATATCGAGATGGGATTTAAACACAAAAAAAACAATAAATTAGAAATGGTTATCTTTATCATTGTTTATGTTAAGTTTAATACCATCATTCATGTAGCACGAGCACATTCTTGTGAACAGCGTACACTGCTCAAGGGGATATTTGTTTTTGGTATTTTAATCGATATCGCATGTGCTGGCGACGTTTTCAACACTAGTTCTTCTGTGTACCTCAACGCTGAACGGTGTGGTCGCGCACACATTTCGGCAAAAAAAATAAAATTTAGAGCAGAAATAAGCGGAAATACTTAAGAATCTTTGCATTTCCGAATACAGCACAATTTTTGCAACGCGTCAACACAATTTTCACGCTCGGATGGATATAAGTGATGTGGATATTTTGTGATTAAAAATTTTCCCCATCTGAGGTACGAAAAAAAAATGGTTGGAAAAAATGTCCGCCCAACAAAGAACCGACGCCGACGTAGAAGCAGCAGACGTGCATATATAGAGCCGTCTCGCTCTACCGTCGGTCATTCGATAAGCATGTTTGAAAAGTGTCGTAGCTCGAAAAACCTAACCAACCTAAAATAAACGTGTAGCGTTTTTATAAAATTTATTTGAAATGGCAGAGATAAAAAAAAATATTTTATTACATCGCGCGTGGGTGTATAATTCAAAACGACATCGCAGCCATTTGCAATGCAGAGTTGCATTTTGTTTGCATTCTGCAGGGCTGCAAGCGGCAAAAATAGTGATAAATATTACCCATTAATGTCAATGTTAAAATCCTAAACGTAATGATTACGCAGCAGAAAAAATTTCAATATAAATAAATTATGTGCATACCTAAATAAGTTTAATTGCGGCTGATATATGTGTGCACGTAATATATAGGACTGCAAAATGTGCGCCGTCGAACGAAACACGCAATAAATTGGTGGCAACTGTAATGATTATTTCCCGCCTTTTTTCAGATGTCTCAAACATGAATGAAGGTAATTCAGCAGGAGGGGGGCATGAAGGGCTAAGCCCGGCCCCTCCTGCTGTGTCAGACCGTGTTACGTTACTATCAACGGAAAAATCAATTACAACGCCAAAATCAACAGCCTCAGCACACAACAATAAATCCACAACTTCAGCAAACACCCAACAGCAACAGAAAACCAGCAAACCACAACAACAACAACAGCAGCAGCTGCTTAGTGCGCAGCTGCCTGTGCCGCTGTCGAACTTGTCGACAGAGGCAACGGCAGCAGCAACGGCAACAGCAGTTTCCACATACTCCAATCTATCGACAGCAGAAGCTTGCGTCTCAGGCTCTACAACGCCAACACAGGCCAAGCGACAGCGATTAGAAAACACGGAAAGTGGTGGTGAGGGCACCAACGATAACAGCAATACCAATATTGTTGGTGCTGTCAGCAGCAACATTGTTGGTTCACTGCTGCCAGCTTCAGTTGTGGCTAACAGCGAAATTGGAGACGCCAGTTCAACGGCACTGCAGGACTTGAATGCGCTCAGGAAGCGCATACTCCAACAGAAATTGCAAATTCTGCGTAATCTTAAGGAAAGGTAATTCTGAACAACAGTCAAACCAATTGCTGTTACCAAAATGCTAAAGTTTAATTTACAATTGCAGACATCTTGAAAATGTGTCAGAATATTTTTATTTACAAAACGGTGGCAGTATGATGGACTACCCCGCGTGGCGTAAGAAGACACCAACTCCACAATTCATCAGCTACAGTAATGCGAATCGTATCGAGCAGTTGGCAATCGAGGAAAAGCCGAGCACATCCGCAGCAGCAGTCGCTGTGGCCCAATCACACAAAACAACGCAGCAGCAGCAGCAATCGTCGGACCCGGTTGTTAGCAATAGCAGCAGCAATAGTACCAGTACTGCAACAACAACAACTACTACAGGGACAACAAGCATACAGTTAGAAAACAGTACACAAAAATCGGTACGATTTAATCAAACCATGTAAAAATAAAACAAAATTACAATATCCATTTCTCTGCAGAATACGCAATCTCTGTTGCCCACAAAGCTTGGCGTTAACACAGTAGCCGCAAAAACCGCTTCATCAAGTCCAAGCAATAGTGCGGCAACAACCACAACAGCAACAACAACGACAAAAGGATCATCGACTGGAGCTTTGTCTACAACGAGCAGCTCAGTGGAGGCAAACAGTAATGCATTGCCACCGGAAGCAGAGATAAAGATACCGGCCGTTGGTGCGACGCCCGTTGCCGTCTCCACAAAGCTACCCGCCGCCGTAGTACAGTTGACGCAGCAAGGTAAGCGAAACTCGATCGAGATTAGGTCTCAATTTCATTTTAATATCTCGTATCTGTCATTGATATCATTTTGTGTTATGTTGTATTTGCGTTATGTGTTGTTTCATTTTCAAAATTATTGTACATTACTCGGAAAAAAAGAGAAACATGCCTAAATTCAAACAATGTCATAATTCTTTGCATACATACAAGAAGATATTATTAGATACTACTACTAAGTGCTACTTACAACCTTCCTACAAAATAAATCATGCCGCGCCCAGAATATCTTTCCAGCAACTGTAAAAGTACAACGCACGCTCTGCACAATACCATACAAAAAGTTGTCGTGTTGCCCAAGCAAATATGAAAAATAAAAAAACAATATTAACTAGCAAGAAACCTATAAAATGCTCTACTAATATGTAACAACAAACTACAATTTACTTTATTTGACACACACACACGCACACAAGCAAGCACACAGAATACTTAACATATTTACCTGTATGCAAACCAATAATAATAACAATTACACACAAACATCCTTTCAATATTTCATAATTTATTGTATTGCTGTATATCATTTGACATTTACAATTTCCTATTTCGTTTAAGTTTTCTTCTATTTAAAATAAAAAACATTCTCACATTTGTTACTGCCGCCTCCTAACGCACACCTCAATTCTCTCTCTCTCTTTCTTAACTCACCATCAAATTGTATCGTTATCATATAGGTCACATACCCGGTAGACCTCTAGGAGGTCGTCACGGTATGGTCTTCGGTCAAATACCCGCGCCTCCTGCCGTAGGAAATTCTTCTGTACCTTTGGTGCCAGGTGCTTATCGTTCGCAACAAATTAACAAAAAAAAAAAACCAAAGAAAAATCTCGTTTTCATATATAAGACTTCTACGTTTTTTTCTATACTTTATGTGGTCTTTGAACATTGAAACATTCTCATTATATTTTCTTTGTTGTTGCTGCAAATTGAAAGCGTAGAGCATTTGGCTTTTATTTTATTTATACATTCGATGTGCCTAAAATATTGTATTATATATTTTAAATACCTATTATATTTAGTTTTCTAGAATTGGCTTCACATATTCATTAATGGTTTTTTTTTTATATTTCTATTGATTCTGCTTCAGAATAGATAAACTTGTATGTTAAACTGAATGTACTTAAACCTTTTTAAGTTTTATTAGCAAAGTTATACATAGTTTAGATTTCAAGTATTGCATTTTAATATGGATACAATGGTTGAAATAATTTGGGACTTTTCACATTCAACATCCTTTTTTATGTTCGGCGTGCCGACGTATCTTTGTCTTTCTGCATTTTTGGCTTCTTTCATATTATTTGCTATTGCACCTAAAAGCGTTTTCTTGCAAGCCCATTAAATGCTCTTGAAAATCGTAGATGTGTGCTAGATCAAAGCTAAGTTGCAAGTGACTTACTGAATTTCCTATGAAAGTCCATAACGCTGAGTACATAATAAGATTAAGTTTAAGTGTTCTGTTAAAGCACCTAAAAGCGTTTTCTTGATAGTTTTTTAAACGCTCTTGAAAATCGTAGATGTGTGCCAGAGCAACTGCTGCGGTTGCAAGTGACTTGATGCCAATTAATGCATTAATTCCATTTACACCACGCGCAATTTTATCATACGATAAGTATAAATGAAGAGCTAAATCTCTTTCTCTCGCGAATAACTTAATTCCCAGATAGGACGACAGCTAAAATTCGGCAATAGTTGCGTCCTTTTCACGTGATCATGTCCTTTAACTCTCAGTGGTAACATTGAAAACGCTCTTGACGCATTTTTAATTATTTTCAGAGATTACTAGGAATTATGAACTAATGTTAAGAGCTTAGAGTTTTGCATGCCAGTGCACATAGATCTTAGCCTCTATTAATTTAACCTTTCAAAGCTTTATTTATCGTTACGAATATTTGAGTACATACTATATATAATACACATACTATATCTAATACACAAACTAATTCGCAACCAATATGGTTCAATTAATTAATTGATTGATTGATTTGAATGTTATTTTTTTCCTTACTTATAACTATTGTTGCTTCTATATGGTAGCGTGTGATGATGCACTTTTCCAGCATGCAAGTTGGTTTAGAGCTTTCTACAATATCTTGGCATAATTTATGACTAACTTGTTGAATCGGCTTTTTTTTCCAAAGGTGGCACGCCGCTGGTGCCCAGCAACAACCCCGTGAGCTCGACGGCACTGCGACGTCCAAACTCACAACAAAATGCGACGAGTGGACCGACTGCAGCTGCAAATGCAACAGCATCGGCAACTGGCGCAGCGACTCCAACGCCGCTGTACACTGGTAGCGCCAATGGGACGGCTGCAAGCGTTGAGGGTGTGACGCCCTGCACACCTGGCGGCAGCAGTGGAAGTCTAATGAGTCCACTGGCAAACACTTGCACGCCAAACAGTGCGCAGGAGTTTTCGTTCAAGGCCAAACAGGAGGTGTACGTAATGCAGCGTATATCCGAGCTACAGCGAGAGGGATTATGGACTGAACGGCGTCTGCCCAAGCTACAGGAGCCCAGCCGACCCAAAGCGCATTGGGACTATCTGCTTGAGGAGATGGTCTGGCTGGCGGCTGATTTTGCGCAGGAGCGCAAATGGAAAAAGAATGCAGCCAAGAAATGCGCCAAAATGGTGCAAAAGTATTTCCAGGATAAGGCCAATGCCGCGCAGCGTGCTGAGAAAGCGCAAGAGCTACAGCTTAAACGCGTGGCATCCTTTATAGCGCGGGAGGTAAAAAGCTTCTGGTCAAATGTGGAGAAACTGGTCGAATATAAGCATCAAACAAAAATCGAAGAGAAACGCAAACAGGCGCTTGATCAACATCTCAGCTTTATAGTCGATCAGACGGAGAAGTTCTCACAGCAACTGGCTGAGGGCATGAACAAAAATGTGCCAGAAACCCCAAGCTTAACATCCAGTCGAATAACATCACCCAAACGTGAATCAGATGGTGAGTTGAACAAAAGAATTTCACTTAAGTGTTGTTAATAGGATTTGTAATAATAAGCAATTGCAAAGTCAGCTTTGAAGTTGAATACAAAAAGTTGCATTGATAGTATTCAAACACTTTTAAAAGCTATTTAAGCATATGATGAGAACTTCATACTGAAACGTTGTTGTGGTCTATTTTTGAACACTTCGATGTTAATAAGGGATGGTCGCATTTGCGAGGCATTTGTCTGATGCGTTAAAAAACTAAAGGCATTTCTGTCAAGGTAATTTAAAATTTACCTAATCTGTGTTTTTACTATATCTTCCGCAGATGAGTTTAAGCCAGAATCTGGGTCAGAGGATGATGAGGAGACTATTGCCAAGGCCGAGGAAGAGGCAGCCGATGTCAATGAAGAGGTCAAAGCGTTGGCCAAAGAATCCGAAATGGATTTTGATGATTTTCTTAACGATTTGCCACCTGGTTACTTGGAGAATCGTGATAAGTTGATGCTCGAAGAGCAGAGCTCATCGAAAGGCGCTGATTCCGTTACTGGAGCTGATGGGGACGACAGCGATGACAGTGAATTTCAAGCCAAGGAAGCCAGTGATGATGATGAGAACACCATCAGCAAACAGGAGGAGGCGGAACAGGAAGTTGATCATAAAAAGGAGATCGATGAACTGGAGGCAGACAACGATTTGACTGTTGAGCAGCTGCTAGAGAAATACCAATCCGGTAAAATCGATGATCAGCCCAGCGCAAAAAGGCGCAAAATTGCGGTGGAGACCTCGGAGCAGGACTCAGATGATGATTCAACCGCGATCGAGGATTCAACGGATGACAGCGATGTGGAAGCCAGCGATGAAGAGGATGAGGAACTCTCTACTATCAAGACTGATACTGACATGGAGGATGCAGAACAGGAGGGTGGCCTAAAAAGTTTACTAACTGATGCTGATGGATCCAGTGGAGCGACAGGCGCTGCTGCTGGTGGTAGCAAAAACAGCAGGGACGACATGTTGAACGATGCCGCCGCATTGGCCGAAAGTCTGCAGCCCAAAGGAAACACGCTGTCTTCAACGAATGTGGTTACGCCAGTGCCATTCCTTCTAAAGCACACGCTTCGCGAATATCAGCACATTGGTCTCGACTGGCTGGTCACGATGAACGAGCGCAAACTCAACGGCATCCTTGCCGATGAGATGGGCCTGGGCAAGACCATACAAACGATCGCGCTACTGGCGCACTTGGCCTGCGCCAGAGGCAATTGGGGTCCGCATTTGATTGTGGTGCCCTCATCTGTGATGCTTAACTGGGAAATGGAGTTCAAGAAATGGTGCCCTGGCTTCAAAATACTCACCTACTATGGCACTCAAAAAGAGCGCAAGCTTAAGCGCGTCGGCTGGACAAAACCCAATGCGTTTCACGTCTGCATTACCTCCTACAAGCTGGTCGTTCAGGATCAACAAAGTTTCCGTCGCAAAAAATGGAAATATCTCATCCTAGACGAAGCCCAGAACATTAAAAACTTCAAGTCACAGCGTTGGCAACTGCTACTCAACTTTTCCACCGAACGGTTAGTAAATTTAAAAATTTAATTCTAAACACATTTTTGTTATTGCTGTCGATCAAGCACCAAAAATCAGTAACCAAGCGACTGCTAAACTAGCTTGGAGACTACGCTTGGGTGCTAAAATTAATAAACACCATAATGCCGCATGTTATAAAGAGCATACTAATCCATCTATTAGAATGCTTGTGGCCTTGTTTTGAGACATCAATTTCAATTCTGTTCTTTATCAATCATCTTTATAATCAAAGAACTGATCATATTTTATTTTTCATATTTATTTCATTTAACTGAACAGTCGTCTGTTATTAACTGGCACGCCACTGCAAAACGATCTAATGGAGCTCTGGTCGCTGATGCACTTCCTAATGCCGTATGTATTCTCTTCGCATCGCGAGTTTAAGGAATGGTTCTCAAATCCCATGACTGGAATGATCGAAGGCAACATGGAGTACAATGAAACGTTAATAACGCGTCTACACAAGGTAATTAGAACAGAATGTTTGTGAGATTTTCTTCTTTTTGAAAATTTGGCACCTAAAAGCGTTTTCTTGTAAGCCCATTAAATGCTCTTGAAAATCGTAGATGTGTGCTAGATCAAAGCTAAGTTGCAAGTGACTGTCTGAATTTCCAATGAAAGTCCATAAAGCTGAGTACATAATAAGATTAAGTTTAAGTGTTCTGTTAAAGCACCTAAAAGCGTTTTCTTGATAGCTTTTCAAACGCTCTTGAAAATCGTAGATGTGTGCTAGATAAAATCTAAGTTGCAAGTGACTTACTGAATTTCCCATGAAAGTCCATAACGCTGAGAACATTTTCATATTAGGTTTAAGTGTTCTCCTGAAGCACCTAAAAGCGTTTTCTTGATAGCTTTTCAAACGCTCTTGAAAATCGTAGATGTGTGCAAGAGCAATTGCTGCGGTTGCAAGTGACTTGATGCCAATTAATGCATTAATTCCATTTACACCACGCACAAGCTTCTTAAAGCTTTGAAATTTAGAAATATTTAACATTCCGCAAGCGCACTCTGTGTCACATTGAATCCTCATGTGAAGACAATTTGTAAACTTGCTAAATAAAATTGAAGCGGCGACTTATCCATGTGATCATGTAATATAATCAAATTGATTGCATTGAATACGCGCTTTACACGATTTAAAGATCTCAGAATAATCATTTTTTGCAAGCGCACTCTGTGTCACATTGAATCCTCATGTGAAGACAATTTGTAAACTTGCTAAACAAAATTGAAGCGGCGACTTATCCATGTGATCATGTAATATAATCAAATTGATTGCATTGAATACGCGCTTTACACGATTTAAAGATCTCAGAATAATAACTTTTTGCAAGCGCACTCTGTGTCACATTGAATCCTCATGTGATGACAATTTGTAAACTTGCTAAACTAAGCTTAAGATGCGACTTATCCATGTGATCGTGTTCATTTCAAATTATCACATTGAATACGCGCTTAACAAGCGTTATATATTTATATACTAATATTGATTATGTTTAACAACTTATATTTATGAATATACGCTTTTTATTTTAGGTCATTCGTCCATTTCTGCTGCGACGCCTGAAAAAGGAGGTGGAGAAGCAAATGCCAAAGAAATACGAACATGTTGTCATGTGTCGCTTGTCCAATCGTCAGCGTTATCTGTACGAAGATTTTATGAGCCGTTCCAAGTGAGTTCTTACAAATAGTATTCTTATGGTGAATTGCATAATACAAATATCCATTTTATTTTGTTTTAGAACCCGCGAAACCTTACAAACTGGCAATTTGCTAAGCGTGATCAATGTGCTGATGCAGTTGCGCAAGGTGTGCAATCATCCGAATATGTTTGAGGTGCGTCCAACGATATCACCGTTCCAAATGGAGGGCATTGCATTCCATACGCCGCGTCTGGTCAGTGACATCTTGGAGTATGATCCGTTCACGGTGAGTTTGTGGGTAACCACAACAACAAAGATAGAATATAATGAATGAACTAAAATGATGATAAACTGTCACTGAACATTGCGACTCAATCTATTTTGGAAAGAGATGCGATTTAATAGGATGTTCGCTGTTGCGAGGCATTTGCCTGATTTTAATTAATTTAATTGAAAGATTTAAGTCTTTTTAAAGCATTTAAGCTAATTTTTTGATTTTCATTTTTATTTTTGTCCATGCAGCAAATCAATTTGGAGACAGTCAACATGATGCTGCTGCATCTGGAGCAATCGCTGACCGCCTACGTCTCACACAAATCGCGTCTTCTGTCGCCGCCTCGCAAATTGATTGAGGAAATCGATAGTGCACCTCAGCCGCCACCGCGCTGCCCCAACGGCAAATACCGCTTTCATATACGCGTGCGCAGTGCAGAGCTGGCTCAGCGTATTAAACTGCAGGCGGTGCGCGTGGGCGCCAGCCCGGCTATGCGGCTGGAGGGTAGCAAAATTGTACCGATGCGCAGCTTGTTGCCCAGTGGTCATGTACTAAAACGTGTCAGTGGCACTATTAACCCAATCAACATGTCCCTGAAGCCAGTAATCATCAATAGCTTAATGACAACGACGGCTAGTGGAAGCAACGGCAATGGTGGTGCGTTAAATGTGCTGGGTAGCAGCTCCAAGCTGATGAGTTCACGATCTCCAATTAGCGCACCAACACCCGCTAAAGTGGCCAAGACGATGCAGGATGGTAAGCCATTTTTCTACCTGGCGCCTGCAACAAATGCGAGTGGAGCAGGAGCGCGACTAACACTTACCAGCAAATCATCAACAGCAGTTGGAGCCACAGCAACATCGAGTGGGAATTCGGCAGCGCAGCAACAGCAGTTGAGTAAAGAGCCCATTGTCAAAGATCTGGCCACACATGTGAAATTGACGGCTCAAAGGCAAACTAATGGCAAGGAGGCGGAGTCGTCGCCGGCACCCGAAGATGTCGAGGATCCCTATCGAGTCCAACAGCTTATTCAAATGCGCAAGGAGCAACGCTTGGCCTCACTTAAACGTATGGCTGTCATCAATCGCAGACGCACAGATGCCACGCCCATATATGGTGCCGATTGTCGTCAAACGATTGAGCATTGTATGCAGTCAACTCGTACCCTAAAGCATTCGACATGGCAAACGCGTGGCTATGCGAACTGCTCAATTGCGATGCGACAGCGCAACGATAACTGGTCACTGAATCTCCTGCTGAAGAGCTATGAGCAGCGCTGCTCGGAACTGGCGCCTATCTTTGCCAATTTTGTGATATATGTTCCGTCGGTTTGTGCGCCACGAATTTGTCGGTATGTGCAAAATTTATCGTCAACGCATTGGCAAAATGAACGTCAGATTGAGACGGCAATAGCGCAGACGGTGTCGCCGAAGCTTGCCCTGCTTCACCCCATTATCTCAGCGATGAGAACGCAATTTCCCGATCCGCGTCTCATCCAATACGATTGCGGCAAGCTGCAAACAATGGATCGTCTTTTGCGGCAACTTAAGGTGGACGGCCATCGTGTGTTGATTTTTACCCAAATGACAAAAATGCTTGACGTGCTGGAAGCTTTCCTAAATTATCATGGTCACATTTACCTGCGACTGGATGGCTCAACGCGTGTGGAACAGCGACAAATACTCATGGAGCGTTTTAATGGTGACAAGCGCATCTTTTGCTTCATTCTATCCACACGTTCGGGCGGCGTGGGCATCAATTTGACCGGTGCCGATACTGTGATCTTTTACGACTCTGACTGGAATCCAACGATGGATGCGCAGGCGCAGGATCGTTGTCATCGCATTGGGCAAACGCGCGATGTGCATATCTATCGATTGGTATCGGAGAAAACCATCGAGGTGAACATCCTGAAAAAGGCCAACCAGAAACGTATGCTCAGTGATATGGCAATCGAAGGTGGCAACTTTACGACCACATTCTTTAAGAGTTCCACCATCAAAGATTTGTTTACCATGGACACTGTACAGGAGCCGGAAGAGAGCCAAGATAAGACCGATGAGAAGGACAAGATTATCGCAGCTGAAGTCGAGCCAGCGATAGAAACGGAGAAACAATCACTGCGAGCCTTTGAGCATGCTCTTGCCGCTGCTGAGGATGAGCTGGATGTGCAAGCCACTAGAACAGCCAAGGCTGAGGCAGCTGCCGATCTAGCCGAGTTCGATGAAAATATACCCATTGCGGATGATGTCAATGCGGATGTTGGAGGCGTTGTGCCGCCTGTTGAGCTAAGCAAAGCTGATCTGGAAATGCAAAATCTTGTCAAGCAGGTAAGTTGTGAACTATTTGTTGATCCGTGAACATGGGCAGCGCTCGCTTCAATTAAACATCGAAGGGGCTCTTCAGTGATCCTTTGAGCTAGCAAGCGTTGCCTATAACAACTTCCTACACGAAGTAGACGTTCAGACATAGTCGAAGCGATTCAATCCACGCTCGATTATATCACTCAACGTCTAACATAAAGACAATTGTTAACAATTAACGTACTATGATGTCAATATATGAACATTTCGATTGTCGTATCTAGCTATCGCCTATTGAACGCTATGCAATGCGCTTTGTGGAGGAGACGGGAGCCGCCTGGACAGCTGAGCAGCTGCGAGCCGCCGAGGCGGAACTGGAGCAGCAAAAACGTGAATGGGAAGCAAATCGTTTGGCTGCCATGCAGAAAGAGGAGCAGCTACTCAAGCAGGAAACGGAGGCCGAGGAGCTGCTCACCTATAGTCGCAAGGATGCCAGCAATCAGGTTAATACCAAACAAGATTCCAATCTAAGCAAACAAACACAGTGTGTTGGGCAAGGCGTTAGGTTAACAAAATATAATAAGCGGGATAAACGGTACAGGCAGCACGGTGTAGCCCGCTTAGCAGCGGGTGGTGGGCTCGGTAGAAGCGATAGTAACAACAAGCAAAAATTAACGGGGCAGCAAGCGGTTAGTCCGGTGCGCACGCAACGAAATAACCACAATGTAAGTGCACCGGCTAAAAGCAGCTGCAGCAGTAGCAAAAATAACAATAGTAGACTTCGACAGACGCGTCTACATTCGCTAGGCATAACTATCGATCAAAGCGCAGCCACAGCGATGGCGCCCACTAGAAAGACAACGCGCACAGCAATGGCAGCGGCAGCAGCCAGCAATGCTGCGCCCATATTTGAGGAGCGACCCAAGCGACAGTCGGCCAGTATTGCCATGGTTAAGATGATGAGAACGCCGGCAAAAGCACCAACAGCAACTCCTTCTCCGGCCAAGAGTAACACACAGTCGCGACGCAGGGAGAGCGTTTCCTTGACGACAGCTGCGTCCAGTAGACGAAGGCTTCTAGAGCGGCGTGCTACAATAGCAGCGCCGTTAGTCGTTAAGCTTGTCAAGAGCAACTGCAGCGAAGCTAGCGATAGTGATGATGATGATAAAAATGAGGACGAGGACGACGATGATGATGACGATGCTGACGAAGAAGAAGAAGATGGTGTCGATGATAATGAGAATGAGGAAAATGACAATGCATCCGTTTGCGTTGATGAAGATGATGGGGACGAAACTGCTGCCACTGGCTCAAATTCAGGGTCTTTGTCTGCTTCTGTTCAGGGGGATACGACACAAACGGATGATGATGAAGAAATGCATGTGGAAAGACTTGATGACATTAATGATGATGATGACGACGATGAGGCTGATAATGTCGATTCGGAAGACGATGTTAATGTTGAAACGCAGTCCGGCTCTAGCTATGCCACAGCTGGCGGCAGTTTGGATGGCTGGAATGCGCACGATCAAGTTCAAGATACCACTATGACAAGTTCCACATACTACAATGTATCCGAAGAGTCAGACACTGATGATCCAAATGATCCCCTCTCCTTGCCCAAAGCAGAAGTCAAAACGGAAACTAAAGAATCGACGCCAGTGCTACAACGGCAGCGCAGTAACAACAGCAGTCGTGGTGGTGGTGGCAGCGACGATGCCATTGGACACACACCACGCACTCGCTCGCGTGGCTCTGTCAAGATTAATCTCTGGACTCTGGATATGAGTCCTGTGCTGAGCACTCAAAAATCTAGCGGCGGTGTTGGCAAAAGTGTTAAAAGAGCGCCCCAAAAAGTTCAAGAAACAAAGTCACCAGCGGAGACCACAAACAGGCGACTCATTAAAAAACCCGAGGGTGGCCAAACTTTAACACTGCTAAATCGTTGGATAACTAAAACGCCGCGTGTGCGACTCCGCTCTACAGTAGCTGGTGCGCTAAACAATAGCTCCTCAACAGCTGGAGGAGGAGGAGGAGCTCTTACCATATCGGGTGCTCATTCGAATGGTGGTGCCAATAACACCAGGTGATAATTGAGTTGAGACATCAGGTCACAGTATTAACCACTATACATCTAAAACAAACACAAGGCTCCTCAAACTCAAACCTATGCTAATGCTGTGAAGCTTTGTGGCTTTTAGTGGGCGTACAATTTGGCCTATTCTAACTGCTACACGTACACACACACACACACCTATAAATTGTTGTGCGTGTGTGATTGTGAAGCTGCTGTAAAACGTTGATGTCTGAGTATTTTATAGACTGTAACAAGTTTCCTTCTAAGCTAGTTAGGTGGCGATATAATAAAAAAGTCTTCGTACTGTCAGGAAAAGGATATGAAAGATGTTGAGTTTAGGGTAACAAATTGTGTTTAGCATAGTTAGCTGAGGGGAGGCAATGTGAGAACTTTGAAAAATTGAAGAACTCAAAACTAATGGAGTTTTCATAAGTTTGCAGGCCTTATGCCACACATAATACTGATATTTTGATAACAGATTATTTAATTTTTGTGTCACTGTGATTGCTCTTGTCCCCAAAACGCATAAGATATTTAATAATAATAAAAAATGAAAAAACGATCCCAGATTGTATATAAATACGCGCAACAAAGAAAATTATCAGCAGAATATAATTTTTAGACTTTATATTATTATTATTTAAGTTGTGTGCGGTTATCTTTAAAACAAAGTAACTAAAAGAAAAGCTCCTTGTATTATGATTAATTTCGTTGTTATAATTCTGTTCTCTATCTAAGTCTTCAAAGTAACTCTCCACGACTACTGCGCATTAGTTTATAAGTAAATCCTTAGGTAACCTTTTAACACTATGGTAAATGTTTATATTTTTGAATTCGATCATTGATTTTGTATTCTCAAAAATATAAGAAAAAACAAATCATTAAACAAGTTTAGAATTAACAAAACAACAAAAATCTAAAGACTATAAGCATATAAATTGACTAACAAATAAAACAAGAATCGATTCGATATGCTTTTAAAAAAGATATAAAAAGAAAAAAAGACGTTGTGGTTTTTATTTATACGGACATATTTCGTGCGTGTGGTGTATCCTTATTGAAAACAATTGCACAAAGTTGGAAAAGAATAACCGGAAATCAGTAAAATATTCAAACATATTATTTTCTGTGTTATCGAATGTAGAATTCTGTTTTGGTGACAAACAAAAAAAAAAACATAAAATACCACAGTTTATAGCTTACATATACAACATTTTGTATGCATCCATCGTTGGTTTGTTTGTTGGCCCCTTAACCTTTATTCCCCTCGATTTCCGTTTATCGAAAGTTCCAAAGACTTTGCCAATTGTTCTTAAGCGCCGTACGAAATGATTCCGGGAATAAAGAAAAAGCTACAACGCCAATTCATAAATAATCAATATAAAGATACGATCGATACGATAATCCCGTTAGTTAGTTACTAAGCCAATAAACAACACCACCAAAACAGAGTTGCTTCATAAGATACGAAAATAATGTAATGCTACGTTTATTCTTTTCTTCAACTTTTGCTCTGGCCAAACACACACACGCGCACGCACATGCATACACTCTCAGGTCTGGATATCGCGCAATAGTATGGAACTCATGCCGGTAAGTCGAATCAGTTGAAATCCCAAATAGTACCTCAAAGATACTGATATCCATTGGTATATTTTTGTTTGTATGATAGATGTGGTGTCCTCCAACGCCGCCGCAGGATAACAATGATATATACATTGATCACTCGCTATCGTTTATGTACGATTTGGAGCCCATTCCCGAAACGGATCTGCCGGCAGTCTATGTACGACGGGAGCTTAAACGCTCGCGTACAGATGCCGGCTTTGATGGCAGTCGTCGTCCAAATAAAATGCGACGAGAGGATAATTATGTGCCGCCACGTTCACTGTTTGATCGTCCAACAGCGCAGCTGGCGCGACTGCGCCGCGAACTTAAGAATCAGCGATTCCGCGGTAGCTTTAAGCCCAATTCGATGATACCGGGCCTGAAGCCGCAGTTGCCCGCTAAGCCGATGACTGAGCCAGAGGCAATGAGCGAATGGTGTGTGTTTGAGGACATGGCCATACTTCATGTGCTCATCAATATGCAGGGGCTGCCGTGTAGTCTGATGCTTCTTTCGCCTGGCCAGACGCCCAATTGGGATTTGGTTTCGGAGCTAGTAAACTTCTGCTCGAAAACGTATCGTTCGGCCAGGCAATGTCGCTGGCGCTACGAGACGCATATACAGCCGCGCGAGGAAGGCAAAGTGGTTGAGAGTCCCAAAAAGCAAAAGAAACTAAAGCCCACATTACGCACGGAGTACATGAAGAGTCCGTTGCGCTACTTACGCACCACACAGCTCTATGCCAGCGATAACAATGCCTCATTCTATAAGGTGATGCGTCAGCGTTTTGATACCATCAAGACGGCGTATTTGAAGAAGGCGCCGCCACCAAAGCGTCAGTACAATGCGCCAAGTTTGATGAATCCCAAGCATATGGAGGTGCTACAAGAATTTGGCATTAGCAATTACGATCAGCCGGTGTCGCCAATGAATATCGCTGTGATGAAGGCTAACAAAATGCGCGAAAAGCAGCGCCACCAAATGCCATCAATGCAACAACAACAACAACCACAACAGCAGCAGCCGCCACCACCAGTTCAACAGCAACAGCAATCAGTGGCACAGCAGCAGCAGCAACAGCAGCCAGTGGCACAGCAGCAGCAACAACAGCATGTGCAGCAACAACAGCAGGTTCATCAGCAACAACAACAGCAGCAGCTGCCAGCTGTTCAGCAGCAAACAGTTGATTTGATGCCAATAACAACACCAGCAACAACCGTTTCTGTGCCCGCGGGCACCTCGGGCCAACTGCAACAGTTGCAAATACAACATTTAACAAACGCCAATGTGGCGACCACACAACAAACGGCAATATTACTGCATCAGCCACAACAGCAACAACACTTGCGCACTCAAACTACAACGCAACAGCTGGTCAAGACAATAGTGGGCACAACGGCCAATCTGACAGCAGGTCAGCTACAGCAGCTGGCACAGCAATCATCGGCAAATGCTGGCGGCACGGTTCAGCTGCAGGCAGCACCACCCGGCAGCCAGTCAAGTGTCAGTGTGGTGTTGACCACACCAGTTCAATCACTGCCCATTGCAACGCACAGCAACGTGAACACGAATACAACGGCCCAAATAGTTTCGATATCGTCACAGGCAACGCTGCCAGTGAATACGCCGCCGCAGTTGGGCAGCATTGTGCAGACACAAACACTGCCACAGGTTGTATCCGTTGGCCCGCTGACCACCACGTCCAGTGGACAACAACAGCAGCAACAACAAACGGCAACGGGCACAGTGACAATGTTGCGAGGGCAGCGTCTTGTTTCGGCTGCTGCAGCCGCTGCTGCGGCGGCGGCGGGTAATACAACGCTGCATGATGTGGTGCTGCAACAACGCACCACAGCCGGCGGTCAGTCGATTGTATCCATGCCCGCTCTGGGGCAGAGTGTGACAACAGCACAATTCCAAACACAGCTGCGTTTGGCTGCCGTTTCTGGTTCACCGGCAACACAAACCACTCAATTGGTCACCACCAAGGGCATACCGGTTAGTGCACTGCAGCAAAGTGGCAAAACGGTGATGCCGGGTACACAGCAACAGGCGCCGCACATTCAACTTTATAGGCAGCGCAATCTAAAAGTGTTGCAGGCACCACAAATGACACAGGGCGGCGTCGGTGGCGGTACAGCCAATCTGAATTCGACTGTAGTGCAAACGGCTGGCGGTGCCTTAGCTACCGGCACAATCATTCAAGCCAGCAACCTCATGCAGACACAAACGCATGTGACCAGCCAGAAAGTAGCTGTGTCTGGAATGCCAGGCGCCACCACTGTGCAGGCAGGCAATGTGGTTAGTTCGGTGCAAATGCATGGACCGGCTCGAACGCAGTTCATCAAGCAAATGGCCGCCGGCAAGCAGGGAATACAACGACAGGTCATCACCACCGATGGCAGCGTTGGCAGCGGTTCAACTGGTGATATGCTGCTAGTTAAGCGGCACAATATATTAGCCGCTCAGAAGGCACAGCAGGCTACCGGGCCACTGTTTACCACCACCACCAGCAGTAGTAGCGTTGTCACACAGCAGCAACAGTTGCCGGTGACCGGTGTTGTGCAACAGCAAACGCAACAGGTTACCCAACAGCAGATTGCTTCACTGGTTAAGGCATCTACAGCGGCAGCTGCCAGTGGCAGTAGCGTTAGCGCCGGTGGCGTCACAGTTTCAGCGACAGGTCCGCCCACAGTTCAGGCGGGCAGTGTTAACATGACGCTGCCACAGCTCAAGCCTGGCAGCCAGATTAAAGTAACGATGCCGAATCAAGTGCGTCATTTGCAAATGCAACAACAGCTGGGCATGCCACGTAAAATCAGTCGCATGACGCAGCTGGTGAGCGCCTCCGGCCAGCCCACAGCAACGAACATTGTCACCACAACAACAGGACCGGGACAGCAGCAACAGACGGTGGCAGGCGGTGTCACCCTCTCGCCGGCAGCACAACAGCAACAACAGCAGCAGCAACAGCAAGTACAACAGCAGAAGGCAACAGCTGGTGGCGGTAGTTTGCAGGCTCAATTGTTGCACATACAAAACACCAAAGCGGTGACTGTGCAACAATTGCAGCAGGTGGTGCGCAGTGGACAACAGGCCGGTCTTGTTCTGGGTAAGACAAGTGTGGGACGTGTCATACCCGTTTCGGTGGCCTCGCAAGCCACACAGCGTCAGACCATACAGGTAAGTGGCAGGCTGACTAGAGTGATGATATATTTGTTATAACATTTTTCTTGCTCCTCTCAGGTGGTTTCAGCTGCATCCGCACAGGCTTTAGCTGCTGGCAATCTACGCACTGGTCAGAACCTTGCCAGCGCCTTGAAGGTGGCCGCCTCTGGCGGTGGTCAAACGACGCAGCAGACGTTAATTGCAGCGCTGCAGCATACACAACGGCAGAATGCTAGTCCCGTGCGACTGCAGACTACGGCCGGTGGCAACTTGTTGGCTGTGGTTCAACAACAGCAACATCAACAGCAGCAGCAACAACAACAACAACAACAACAACAACAACAACAACAACAACATACAAATATTACTGGACCCACTGCGGGACCGGCTGAAGTAATGACCATAACGCAGACAACAGCATCGTTACCAACTGTTTCCAGTCTGCAGCAGCATCAACAACAGCAACAACAACAGCAGCAGCAACAACAACAGGTTGGAAGCGTGCAGCAACAGCAACAACAACAACAACAACCGACGACGCAACAGGTACGAACGCTGGTGAAGAAAAAGATCATGATCAGAAGCGAGAAAGAATAACATTTAGCGAATCATCGCCTGAAAATTGGCGTACGTCCACGAAATCGGCGTTGCATCACAACCAATACGAACATTCATACCAAAACCACAACAACAACCACCAAATCCACTGAATGCACCGAATGCACAATTACAAGCACCACAAAAACCACAACCAAATGCATTGTCGCTACAATTACACCCGGCTATGTATTTGATGCCAACAATTTCGAACAAAATCTGTGACAAAACCAAAATTATTGAAGCCACTCATTTATCATTGTTCAAATATGTCCGTCAAACAACCATCCAATCAATCAGTTGAGTCAATTCAATACAATCAATCAATCAACCAATCAGTCAGTCAGCCTATCTCAATCATTGCAGAAATTGTACTTAAAATCTTTTTGTTTCGATTGGTTTTACAGCCATAAGCTGCTCCTTCTGCATCTCGACTGCTGCAGCATCCTGAGCGGAATTTTAATGATGATGTTGTGTGAAGAGAGGGCGTGGCACACATCACACACAAACACTGAGCACACACATATACAGCTTCAAGGCTGTTATTAGTTGTACTTATATAAATAAGCTCTTTTAGTCATATTCAATTTACCCATAATTAATAAATATATTTAGCCCAAAAAGTGTAAATCTATTTCCCTAAGCTATTTTCTAGCTTGTAGACATGTATGTAGATTATAAGCTTATATAACTTTAACTGTTTTACTCCTATGATACCTAAATATCTATATAAAATGATATAGTTGATAATAAACAAAAGATCAAGTATTATAATTATAAATATTGTTTAGTGTGTGATTATTGTTAAAGTGGATTTGTTAGTTTGGTAAGTATTCCAACCCTTATAAGGGTCGCCATGGCAACTAATTTTAATGCACAACAAACAAGCTTGGCATACAAATGTCCTCTTTGATAGCAGTCGCAGTTTGCAATCATGTCTTTGTTTAACGTGTGCAGCTGGTGGTCAGCGCAATGTGGCGATATTGCTGGTGACTATGATGTGGCCAGTTTGTTGTGTGCTCGTTTTGGACTCGAGGCGCAGGAGAAGGATTACATCATAGTGGGCTCACAGTCCGGCCAGCTAAGCATTTATTATCCGCACGGCAGTCCGTTCGATGCTACAGATCTGCTGTTAGAGACTCAACTGTCAGCGCCCATCATAGCTCTACATGCGGGAAAGTTTAGCGGGTAATTCAGTTGCAGCGTTAGGTTTGCCACTAAGCACATCTAACCCACTTGATTCTCTGCAGCAATGTGCGCAACGAGAATTTAAATCAATTGGCCATCTTGCTGCCCAATGCCGTTGTCATCTACAATGTCCAGGCGCTCAGTGGACTGGCCGAATATGGTGCTCAACTCAAACTGCAACTGCAGGCGGAGCACAAGTTTCAGCGAGTTGCCTTCTCCATGTGCCAGGGCCACTTTGGTCAGGTGAAGGGTCGTGAGTTCTTCTGTGTGGTGCACTTGGATGGCACATTGACATTCTATGAGCAGGATGGCATTAGCTATGAGTGTCGCTTTCCCGGACAACGCTGTCTGCCCGCTCCGGTTGTTTATTGCGAGCGCACCGATAGCTTCTTTCGCTTAAGTGCCACCTGGCATTTGCAGTGCTATACTTACCAGGATTTGTCTCATTCTCTGGTCACCAAGAGCAGCTACCAGCCCATCTGGTCGCAGTGCATTGGCGAGGGCATCTTAGATATGCGTGTCGTTCAGCTGAAAGAGTAAGTTGATGCCCGGCAATCATATTTTAAGTCAACAGCTTGATTGTTTTCTAGAAGCTGCTCCTACATTATGATACTGGGCGAGCGAAATTTCATCTGCTTGGATGATAATGGCAAGTTCAATTTTATACTCAAGTTGGATTATGCGCCCAAGTGTTTCTTCAGCTTTGTTGTTGGCTACTATTGGGGTAAGTAAGAGGATTAGGTATTTACGGGTGGGCTCATCTGATTGCGACATCTTCATCTGTACAGAGCCAGGAGCACGTCTGATAACGGCCATAGTTTCGGATGCCGGCAAGCTGCACATCTATGATGAGGCAAATATCATTTGGGCAGCTCAATGGCAACAGCTGTCGCCTGTGGCCATACAGCGCTCCAATGTCCAGAGTCTGGCTGGTAGCATTGTTACCCTGACGGCCACAGGGCAACTAAATGTGGGTTATTTGGGTGCCCAGCCATATCAGTTTCAGGTGAAGCCGCTCAACGTTGAGGAGCTGAGCTTTGCCCAAGCGCACAAGGAACTGCAGCAGCTGGAGGATGAGATTAAGGAGTCGGTTGATATACGCGACATGGATGCCCTCAATCAGCAGGCTGCGGATCAGGTGCGTGTTAGCTTTAGCATACAGCAGGAGGTGTTCGATGATTTGGATACTCTGCTGCTGGATGTCCCGGCCGATGTGGCGGTCAAGGAGCTGCCCTCCGCCAAGGGTATGCTTAAGATTAGGGTCAAAGCGGAGCTGGCCGAACTGCAGCTGGTTATACAAACTCCAAATGGCATACGCTGCACCCAGGCGACGCTCAGCCTCATGGACGTTGCAGCGGGTAGTACTAAGGATATATTAATGGACTTTTACATGACGGAACTGTTGCATATGCACAGCACACGTGTCGATGTGTTTGCCTCCTTTGTCAGTCCACGGGTGAGTTGCCTAATATTGAGTAAATACATATGTATATGGCTAATCTCTGTCTGCTTTCACAGGGCATACCGCGTGTCATTCAGTTGAGTGCCAATCTGCCTTTGTCCATGTTCTATCGCAGCTGTCCACCGCAGAAGGCGGCGGGCATTAAGTTGACCTACAGCATTATTAGTAAACATGTGCCGCCCAAGCTTTCCACCTTTTTTTCCGAGTTCCTAGGAGGGCGAGAGTGAGGGACAGGCCTTGGGATTACAGCTGCTCTGTCCTGGTCTGGACAAACTTACGGAGGTCATAACTGTGGTGGCTGCAAAGAATTCGAATCGACTAAGGTAAGGATCGATAGATTCTACTACTAACTATAAATCATATAGACACTTCAATTCATTTTAGAATTCAATCGGATTATGTGGAAACGTTTGCCATGATCCTCGAACGTGTTGTAGAGACCACGTTGCGTTTAGACGGTGATGCGGGTCTTCTCAAAATGCACAAAAAGAAGCCCAAGCGTGGCGTCCTCAATCGTTGTGTGGAACGCATTATGGCAGCTCCTTTTATACCCACTCAGCCCATTCTTCATCGTATCGATGTCCACCACGAGACACAGGAAAACATACGTCAGCAAACAGTTGGGTTGGGGGTTGGTAATTGGTGGTTCTAAGCTTATTGTTATGACATTTTGCAGGAACAATTGGAGGCGCTATGGCAACAGTTTAAAACACTACAACGTGAACTACAAGAGCAATCGGAGAGCGAGCCCAAAGAGGCACTAACCATGCAAATAGAGGCGAACTATGACCATTTGATACTGGAAGGTGATAAACTGGTCGCAATACGACGCGACGAGCAAAGGTAATCGTTGTGTTTGTGTGTGTGTGTAATTATCCACCCACACACTGTGTGCATACAGTGGCTTACAGTTGACGGTGACCCTCTCTGTTGATTTATATTTATTATTTGATTTAACTTTGACATCAAATTTTATTTTATTTATACATTTTATTAACTGCACTTAAGTTGTTCCTGCTTAATTTTGTATTTTTTATGAGAGTGTTTGAACCTTTTTGTTAGCCACTGTGAGTCTGTGTATTGGTATTTAGCTTATTGACAAATTTATTGTTTATTCTTTGTGGTTGGATAATTGTTTTTGTTGTTTCGGCTTCGTGTTTAGGCAGCGCAGCGACCTCAATTGCGCCGTATCATTAGCCAAATGGATAGTTCATGCACTGAACCTGGAGGAACGTGTAGTGAATGTTGTTAGCTCCGTGTTAAGCGTGCCTGTTGAGGATTGGTCAGAATTAGTAAGTTGACAAAAGCGCATGACGCATATCTGAAAAGAAAAATAAAAGTGAATTTCACTTGCAGAGCTGGGAGGAATCGATGGCGCCCGGCATTGATATGCTGCATCATTTTGGACCGCTTATGCGATCCAAGTCGACATCAACGCATGGCCTGCTGGACGGCAATAGCGGCAGGGACAACTTTGACTATAGTCGCTTTAGACGACACTTTGCTACACTCTTCGATCGCATTGTACGCTTGGCCTCCTCCTCAACGGATGAGAAAACGATAAAGCCAAAGCCGACAACAAATGCCGCACAGATCTCAGTAGTTCAGATGCAACCAAGTGCCCCACCGCTGGATGAGATAGGCAACATGCAGCGAATGCTGGGCGATACAATTGTGGCACCATCCGGCTTACGTGTTAAGCCCCAATTGAGCAGCTCATTGGAGGCCGTTGAAGATGAGGAAGAATACGACGAGGAGGATCTACGCGATATGGGCTATCGCAAGGATTATGGGCCAATCGATCCTGTTGCTACGAATGGCAATGAACAGCAGCAAAAGGAGGGTAACTGCTCCCAGTGGATTAATGAGGATTTCGAACTGCCAACTAATGAGGAGCTATTCAGTGACCTGGGCATTTGGTGGTAGTACCAACTTATCTTATCTTATTGTTGCACTTAAATACATGTGAAAACTGTCAGTGCGAAGTGTTTATTATCGTTTGAGATAGCAATAGAACTGGAATTGCCTGAAATCTAAGGATGTGGGCGTGTCTGTCAGTCGGACACTGGATATGTGTGTGTGTGTGTGTGTGTGTGTGTGAACTCGTTTATGATGCATAGCTGCAGATAAAATACGATAAAAGTCAGAGATAAAGCTACAACGCTTACACACGCATTGTTCCAGGCCGGCCGCAGCTGTAGTTGCAACTCAGTCAGACAGTCAGGCAGCCAGGCAGCCAGACGCTGCATGCACCATGTGGGCTGTGATCCCCTTGTCAAGCTGTGGCCTGTGCCCTGTCAAGTTCCAAGTCCCACACACACACATGATATAGGTAAGTTATATTGGACTCTGTTCTGCTCCAGTTGTGCATAGTTTAAGCAACCACAACAAGCCACCATGCCAGGCTCAACAATGCCTCGTAAATTGGCCACAATTGAGTGAGAAATGCCGACAGATATGATAGGCTTCTCACTCCACAGCAGCTGGGTGGGCTTTGTTAAATTTCATCAGGCAGCTAAAACGCTCCAATTGGCGGATAAGTATTTTTAACTTTAAGTTTTAAGATAAGATAAAAGTCATCCCAGTAAAATTGAAGCTCAAAGAACGTGCCAATTAACTTCATAGCTCAAATCATGAACTAGATTTGCCAAAGTAATGATTGATTTGCATTTCTTGGCGAATTTTCTAGGACATTTTCATTTAGGCAGGGAGAGACGCGGCGTTTGGCATTCCTAATTGTGAGAGATTTGAGAGCCTGTCAGCCTGTGAATTGTGCTAAATCCCCTTTATACTTAGTAGGATCCACGCGCATTAAAATACATCCGAACTTGGGTAATGCCTTTGTGTGTGACAATTCGAATTATCTCAAAGCTGATTACTTTTGGCATAAAAAAGGTATTCATTGCATTTACTGGCACATAAATCAATAACAAGCTTTGAAGCATTTAATTAACTTGTGAACAAACATCGTTTAGGCTCATTGTTGATTTAAAGCCGTATCAATCTCGGCCTTATTTTGATGGCTAACGCGTAAAGAATTTCAACAGTTGCTCATGCACTCTTGCTCCACTGTGCATATGCGAATTTTGTTAACATCTTTTGACACAAGCAATTAAACAATGTTTTAGTATATTTTTTTAAATTAAAGATTAATTAGCAACATTTATAATTAAAGCGGAAACGTGCAAAAACAACTGAGAAATGGGGATCAGCCGGAAGACAGTAACACCAATAAAAATATGTATAAATTTATGTCTTTGGTCAATTTATTTAATAATCATTGTAATTGGGATTATATTGTTCTCTAAGTGAACAGAGGGCTTTGTATTTAGGATTGGCGCCCGTTAAGCACTCTGAGGCAGGTTTCCCCACCTTATAGACATGCACACCAACAGCATAGGTGCTGGCATAGTTACAGGCCATGTTGTAGATGTAGAGGAAGGGATATTGAGGATTGGTAAATCGCATCATAGCACAACCAACATGTGTATTGCGATCCACCACAGTTTCCGCAAAGTGCCCATATTTATCACTAAGAAAATAGATTGTTCTGGTTAGTTGAGTGAGATGCCCAAATGTGAGAGATTAACTTACAGATGCCCGGCCACACGAAACTGGGTTATATAGCTGCTATCGATGAGCGGATGCTCGCCAAACCAGAGTCCCATCGAGTTCTCCACAATGCCTCGCACATTCAATGGCCAACTCCGCGGACGATCCACACCACACAGATTTTGACCGACATTGCGGAAACGATACGAATTATTGCAATCGTCGTGCTCCAAATAGCATGTCTTCAAGTTTAAGGTGGCCAAGAATGCCAATTCCTCATCCCAGACCATTGTGGCCATGCGCGATGCCGGGTAGTAGCCAGGCAGATGTCCACCAGCAACGAAATTCCTTCGCTTGTTGTGTTCCTCCAAGATGAAGTTGCGATAGGGTCGCAAGTTGATCATAACAGCATCTGGGGCGCAACTCTCATGAAACTCCTGAAGAGAAAGCAGTTATATATACATAGAGCGATGCTGCAATTAATCCCTCAATAAACTTACGCCAGTGTTGTTGCATGCCACATGTGTGGTGCCCGGTGAACACAGTTGCTCATCGCACCAGGAGTATTTGCTGCCTGAAACTATTGTTATAATAAGTGCGCTAAGGAGCAGCAGATAAATGCATTTAAGTTGAGTCTCCATGTTCTCGGTGCTGTAATCGAAGTGTAAATCCTGCCAGAAAGTCTCGCAGTATTTATATGCGAAACAATACGAAATCAAATTTTATTTTTGAAAAATTTTCGCCAGTCCATGTGTAATAACGCGTGAGGGGCAGCACTTGCACGGTTAAGGCAGGTCATAATAAAAAATTAATTAATTGCAAGCACATTAACGGACGCAAATGACGTCACAAATTAAGCGCAATAATTAAGTGCAATAATTAAGGTAACCGCAATCTGCGTATGCAATAGATGTGACAATTGGGATATTTACAGTTTGTTGATCCTTTATTACCATCTCATTTAAATGTGATGCTCTCAATAAATTTTAATATTATTATGTATATGTGCTCGCAGGCGATCAATAGTTTGTTTGCAATCAGCCTTGTTTTTAACTGCCAATGAAGTCACAATAGACACACTCACAGGGATATTTAATTTATATATGCAAAATAGTTGGCAACACCCCAAATGACAAAACGAGCACGCCCACTGTTATCGATTTAGAGTTGTCGGCATCATCTACATAAAAAGGCGCGAGGACAACAATAAGATAAGTTTTGTGTGTTTGATTTTGTTAAAAAGTGAAAGTGATCAAGGTTGAGAAGTGCCAGAACAACATTATCGGGATAAAACGTCTACGTAGCATGTTTACCAAATACCAACTTACAAAAACTGCGGTAAGTCTAGGTGAAAAACCTTTTAATCGTTTTCCTATGTAAATAAGTAGTCTCAACCAAGTTCAAGTTTCAGTTCAAGCAAATAATAAACCACTACAAATATCTCTCGGACATTCAACTGACTTCTGGGAAAACTATCCCACTAAGTTGATCCACATTGAGTTGAATGTAGTTCAAAGATCATTCCCACTCATTACTGCCCCAATGTGGGTGTTTTTTGTCCCTTGGTTCAGTGACATTTTAGTTCCCCAACAAAACTATCTGCTTGAGAATCTCAATACTTGATTTTATTTTGCCGATAGCATCAGATCAGCAGCTGTTTTTGCAGATAAAAGCATCAAAGCGAATAAAAATAATATTTGCATATTTGAACAAGAGCTTTCGGGCATCGTTGTTGTGCTGAGAACAACAAATGAAAGTGCTGTGCTATCAAATGCTAACCTGTCTAACCTGGACTTTGCTGTTATGTATATAAATCACAAATTTATAAAGACAGAACAACTTTTCGTTACAGTTCGATGTATGGGTTAGAGCGTTCTTTGATAAAGATATGCCTAGGCCCGGTCGTCGCTCATTAATTTTGCCATTATTTGGACAAGCTCGTTATAACAAAATTAAAATACTCCCCGACAGTCTCGGGTGTATTAGTAGGCTGTTGTGCGACAAATCATTAATTAAATTTAAGTATTATTTAATATAATGACAGCCGCTGCTGATGTTGGGTCTCAAAACTTGTCGAGTGGGTGTATTATGTCAATAAATTTATGGATATATGAATATTGTGAGGTGTTATTTATTGATAAACAGCAAGACTACAACTACAACTAACAATAATCCTATGTAAAATACAATACATACAGTGTTTTTTCTTAGTTCTGGTGCATTTCAATACCTGATCATAATTATATCTACAAGCTACAAACACCGATTGATCAGTAGTTTGGATCATATTGTTCACGCGTTGAGCACAAGCCCGGATAGAATGGATTCTTGCCCGTTTGGCACTGTGATGTTGGTCTTCCAACTGTATAGACGGGCGCATCTAATGCGTAGATGGACGCATAATTACAAACTACATTATATATGTATACATAGGGATAATCGGGACGTGTAAATCGCAAAATGGAGCAGCCAATGCGAGAGTTACGATCCACAGTCATTTCCGCAAAGTGACCATAGTCCTCACTAAACAATAATAAAAGGATAAATACGCAAACTTATTCCAATTTTTAATACTTACAAGTATTTCGTCACTTTAAATCTGTCAATGTAGCTGCTATCGATCAAAGGATACTCATTAAACCAAAGTCCCAAGGATTCTTCAACGAGGCTGGTCACATTGACATTCGGATTGCGATCCCGCCAAATGGCGCACAAATTTTGACCCGAATTGGCAAAACTATACGTATTATGGCAATCATCGTGATCCAAGATGCAAGTGCGCACATTCAAAGAAGACAAATACTGCAGCTCATCGTCCCACACCTAAATTGGGAAGCAATTTATGTAATGTTTTATTTAAAATGTTAATGCTGATCTCACCATTGTTGTCATTCGTGCAGCGGGATAGTAACCAGGTAGCTTGCCCAGTGCTATGAAATTGCGACGTTTATTATGACCATGGACAAAGGTCTGTTTATGGCGCGAAATGTCCACCTCGTAGGAGTCGGGCTGGCAGCGTCTGTTAAAATGCTGCAGCAGGAAAATACACAAAAATAAATCAGAACACATCCATTTACATTTATCATATCCGTCTTACGCCATTATTGCGGCAGGCAATGTGTTTGATACCCGCGCCACATAGATCGGGATCACACCAGCTATACTGTTTACCGGAGACCAAGTGGAGTAGGAACAACTGAATAACCGCCACGCAGGCAGATAACGTTAACAATGCTGACATTAAAAAAAATAACGCGGTTCACCTAAATTTAAGATTTTAATGTGTGAATATTTAAATGTTTTAAAAGCGAAATTAATATTGATTTTTGTGATAGGTGGTTATGTTAAATCACATATGATCTATGAACCGTTTGGCAATAGCTAACGCTTTCAATGAGAACCCTGGCAATTCGCGTGGCCGTCTTTATTGAATGTTTCTGTCCGAATGAATAGCGTTGACCAGACAGACAGACTCCGGAGCCAGAGAACAGAGAATTTGAGAATCAGTCAACCAAGCTTAGGTGTGTGTGCTAAGTTAACTTAAGCTTTAAATATACTATACACAAGTTTGTACACTCTGAGAAAATGTGACGAAGTTCTTAGCAGTAAATACGCAAAGTACAATCTTAATTAATTTAAGAAAATTTTTTGTCCGAAGAAAATCAGTTTTAAATCCAAAATGTGTGTTGAGTATTTAAAAAATTGTTTAAAATGTTTCTTGATTTGTTCTCTAAGTGTATTCTATTCCATCTCTACTGCTCTTGCCATTTCGATGTGCGAACCAAGCCTTTCTAACACGTTTAAAACAAAACGACCAAGAACAAGTTTGTACAAAGCATTGTTAATAAATAAACATAAATATTAATTTGAGGTAATGACCGGGAACTCGAGAACTAAGCTTCAGTTCCAGCTTTGCCTCTCAGCTGCTGGCAGAGCATACAAATTCGGCTTCCAATGTATACAAAATTCATAACATACGATCCGAATATTAGAAGACAAGTCCATTGAAGTTCAAAGTGCGACCAGCTCTGCGTTCTTTGTTGCCCATTTTGTACAGACTATAAAACAAGCACGCTTCAATATATGTCGCCATTTAAGATCAATAGCGATCCATAAGTGATCTATGACAATATGCAAATTTGAATTATTGCGACACACGTCGTTTGCCTAATTTGTGGGCGTCAGTTTAATTGTTTCTTAACTGTGTGTTTTGTGTTCGCATTGAATGATTAGTCGACATGGGTTGGCAGCAAGTTTTAGATTTGGCTTTTTTGGCAATGCGACACATTAGTGTCAAGTCATTAGACTAAATTAAGTGGCCAAAATATGCTAATTGAAAATCAAGATTTGTGCCAAGCGGCTAGTCAAAGTTTCCGTTTGATTTAGACACTGTTGAAAGAATTTACTTGTGCAAACATTTTGCAAAGTACTTAACTGTTGATTAAGACTATTTTTATAATCATACACAAATCTTTAAAACTTTTAATGACCTTAAACATGTTCGTATTGTCATTGCTATATTTAAATCAACTTAAACTCATAGATTAAGGACACGTGTAACACCTGCGAATACCACTAAGATGGATTCCCACTGAGCCTAAAATTGGCTTTACTAATCTAATGCTTAATGGATGTGTAAAAACATCTGTTGGATTAATTTAAATTGTTATCTAAGGCGCCACAGCAAGCATTAATAATAATACCGACATGTATTACTATTTAATATGCATGTGCGCATTGTCCATTAACTGAATATTCGTTTAGATAATCATCGCAATTAATGCCATCGGGCATTGATTGTAAGCTCACAACTTCCGTCATAATTCAACATCGGTCGGGGCAGGACAGGGTGCAACTTGTACTCGCTTTGTGCATAATTGCATTTTCACTGACGATGTTTAATAATGCTGATGATAAATGCACTGAAGTCTCTGGAGTCTGATTGTACAAAGACAAAGTAATAATTGTGTATCTTTACAAAGACAAAGTATGATTTTTTTCCCTTTTTTTTTCATTAGCTTGTCTTCGCCTCTGGCTCCCGTCAAATAATAATTCATTCATATTAAAATGTCCGTCCACCCATCCGCTGGCTTTTGAGTAAAGAGCACAATCAAAACAAGTTAATTTATGTGATTAATAATAACATACATATATTGACAAGAATCGCCATATGCCGAAATGTCTTATTGTGTGGCAGCTTGTTTGAGTTGTGTTGCGAAAAAATAAACAACATGAAAAAGTAAAATGGTGAAGCTTAAATACACTTATGTTAAAGTTAAGCTTCTTTTTTGCTTTATGTTTTCAACAAAAATTATTAATTGTAATAGCAAAAATACAGTTATATATTTTTAAAAATATTTTAATATAGCTTTGAACAATAATGTTTATGTGATCAATACTAATAAAATGTTGTAAAACTTTGTTATATGTATTTATTTTGATTTGCTAGCTATGTGACTAATTAAAATGATCCTCTTGTGAAAGGGTATAATCTACATTTGAAGCTGACGCCAGCGTGTCTGTCAAATCAATTTGACTGGTTTCAACAGACTAACTAATTACCATCTTTATATGTATACTAGTTTTACATCTTGTAGGTAATTCCTCTCTTGATCTTTCTCTCTCTCTCTTTCTTTCTATCTATCTTTCTCTGCAAATGTTTGCGATATTGACTATACCCATATTAGTTTTATTTGGTGGCCAATAAATTCAAACCAAAAATCCCCAAAGCCTCAAAAAGTTTTGATAGACACACACATACGCCATCGCCATTAGAAAAAACGCTGAATAATTGATTGCATGTTTAATAAGATAGAACCAATCGAACCAAGAATAAGACGCCAAAACAAAATAGCAATTAATTTGAACAATCCATATACAAAATCATTTATTCACTCAATTGTAATCGAATACTCACTTTCGCACGCTGTTGTGCTAACTACACGGCTATAAATAATATTATATTCCTACACGTGCATATTTAATTATATGTTTGTATGTTTTTTTTATTGCTCTAAACTTTAGAGTCTAAAGCATTGGAATATTTCTGACAGCTCGTTAAGTTTATTAACACTTAGCTCATAAGGTTAAAAGGGCTTACTAAAAAGGATAGCGACTAGATTAAAGTGGAATAACTAGTAATTTAACCTTGATCCAGTAAACGGTATTAAAAATAATGCTGATGAAAGTATCTTTAAAGGACTAAGCAACATGTCTATACATTTTTGTCGAGACAATTTTGATTGAATTATATTGAGGTTTGTTAAATAAAAGAAACTTAATAAATTAGTATTGTATTACGTGCCCACATGCTCTGTCTGTGGCCTATAATGAAATAATAAAGAAATGCCACGCCGTTATTTGGGCATTTAGGTCACCGCCGAAGAGTATGCTTTATTTTATTTAAACAATTGACTGCCGCATCTTTGAAAACACTCTTTCTCACACTCAAACACTCACAGCTGTCATAAAAGCCAAGTCATTGAAATAAATAACGCTTCATTGGCTCAACGATTGAGTTTGTTGGATTTTGTCATCGCGAGCGCATAGCTTAGCATTTTTGTAAGCTTTTCCCCCGGATGGGCGATGCTTCCTTCCGCTTGTGTGTGGGCAAAAGTCACCCGCAAAGTGCAGCCTATCCTTCGGATTGGCTTACGTGGGCGTCTGTTGACATATGCTGCTGATGGCGGCCAACTCCTACGCACCCGAGGGCCAAAAGTGATTCATGCGTTTGCCACTCAGCTAAAGGACTCCGGCACAGAGTCCACAGATTTCAAGGGTTCAGGACTTGTGCCGCCACAATGATGATGCATGGCAAACACATTGTACATTGTCCATATGCTCATCCCTCCCCCTCGCCTATCTCGGCTTATCGCTGCGCATCTTTATGAGCTTTTGTTTGCAATTGAAGGGCCACTTTGGCCTGACATTGGTATATGTTATGGATGTGTGGTTTTAGATACTATCTCTCCCTCTCTCTTTGACTTGTCGCCGTTCTTTTGTGCAGGGCAAACATTGCTTCAAATGATAAATCGCTGATTTTAAGTAGCTGGCGACGTTCTAATGCCTAAGCTGGTCGGACATTGGGGCCTCTGGATAGCAGCAACATTTTACAATGCCAAATTTGGCGCACGTTCTGGCGCCACACCAGCAGACAACACACAAACAAACATTCGCTCCAATTATATACGCACCATATTGGCAAACGGCATTTGTGCCGATATGGACAGGTTAGCGCCTGATAAGGAGCAAGCACGCGTTTGCTGGCGCGTCGTCTCTCCAGGCGACCAACACGCGGAAGCAACCAACACAGTCGGTGGCCAAGGCGCAGATGTCAAAGCATTTAACTCGATTCTGTTGAAGACGACGTGCATCAATCAGACGAGCAGCTGCTGCTGCTTGCTTCTTAACTCGTTGCGCATGCGCTGCACGTGCCCCACTGCGACTGTGATTGTGTATCTGTATGTGTGTGTTGGTGGCTTTACTCAATGAAGCGCGTGCAATTTTAAACTTGCACATAAGATTGTATTTCAGTCTAAATCGACGTCAATTTACGAGCTTTATTGTGTAGCATTCGTTGTGCCTACGTTGTGCCTTCCAAGAAAATCGCCCATATGTCCAGAGGCGGAAGGCAAATGATTGCCCCGCTCAAATTACACACAAAGTTGTGCCACAATGCTACAACAAAAAAATGAATCCCAAACCCTAGACAACTTTGACAAGTATTGCTAAGCAAACATGCAATTGATTGCGACTCTCTGAGCGTGTGTGTGTGTGAATGTGTAATTTAACGCCCAGACCAGTGCAGCGGAGAGCTTGTAGCACCGCAAAGTAGCCATCCACTTCCTTCCGTCTGCGGCCCCAAGCGAACAACAGCAGCCACCCTAGACGCTCTGTCGTGGACGTTTTCGTTGGCATTTCTTTTGTCGATATTGTTTTTAGGTTCGTGCCTGTGAATCTGATGCCACTTGAACAGCAAACAGCAAAAATAAAGAGCAACAGCTTTAATATCAACAAACAAGAAACAGCTAAAACATAACAATAAATATCAAGCAATCGGTTGAGACAAAAGCGCTTGAATCGAAGTTGCTAAATTGAATTGGAGTTGGAATGCACACTGCAGAGTTCGACAGATTACAAAGATCCCAACAAGTTTGGCATTTTCTGTGAATCGCTCTTAGATTGTTCAGATATCTCCAAATGTTCTGATATTTAAGCAAGATTTCTTCGAAACTTACAGATTAGCTTGCTGTTCTATTGATTCCATAAGAATTAAACAACACAGCATCTAAAATTGTAATAGATATATTTTTTATTTCTTTGTTTTGAAAAATGTTTGATTTGTTTTTTTTTTTTTCATATTTAGGAAATTTTTTTTATTATAATTTTTATGTCATACATTTACAGATCCAGCCATATACATACATTAGGTAAACTTGATTATTATTAATATTATTGGAAAATTTGTTTAATATTTTTGTTGGATTGAACATTATAAATATTAACACAGTTATATTATTTTTTTTTTTATGGATATACATAAATCCAAGTTTTCTATTGAGATATTTGTGGAATTTTTTAAAGATATTATGTTCCATTAGGTAGATATTAGGAAATAGAGAGAAAGAGAGAGATGTTTAGAAAACGTTAGAGAGATAGATTAAAGTTTTGGGATAATAGCCCAATTTGTTCCTTCAGTATTTGATTTTGCAGTATTATAATGGGATTTAAACTAAGCAAAAATACTGTTTGTGCAATTTTCATAAATGTTTAAAGCTTAAATTTTAAGCAAAACTAAAATTTGTTTAACTTACATTAGAGTTTATAATATAGTAGTTTATAAGTACACTAAGTTATCGTTATCGAGTAGTACGAGTTTTATTTAAGCGATAATACACACATACAGAATACATTAAAAATTAACAGACACACAACATACTTTCGAGTAGTACTTAGGCCGATGGTCTAAAATTCATTATAACTTATTATCTAAAATAAATAAAACTTATCGAACTTAACAAAATGGCGACAACGAATGCAAATGATGAATGTTTGTGTGTGTGGGTATGGTTGGATGGATAAAGGCAAGCATAAGATGGTACACATATAGAGTATATAACACCAGAGATTGTTGGATGTGTGTGTGAGGAAATAATGCTTAGCTTAATACTGGTGCTGTCATGGGAGTGTATGCGCAATTCTACTACAAAGTACATACAATCGAATTTCTTATGTGGAACTTTTTGTTTGTTAACATTTGCTACTTTATCAATGACATGAGCTGACAGTTTGTGAGCCCTCAATTTTGTATTCGTTTAATTCGTTGATTTTTAGCTCGTGCCATTGTCCCTTAAAAGTATGCAATGTTATTTTGCATTAGCCTGCATGAGAGTGCATATGTGTGTGTGTGCGTGCGTGCGTTTGTGTGAATAGTAACTAAATTATATATTTAAATCCATGTTTAGTACTCAGTGTATTGGTGGCGGCGTGCGATCCGGCGCACGCGGCCTTAAGAATTTATTGGGCACATGCTTCTTGATGTATTCATTTTCCTGGAGCTCATTGCGTTGTCGTCGCTGCTGTTGCAAGTGCAATTGATGTTGCTGCTGCTTGCGACGTCGCGCTTTAAATGCACCACCGCCGCCACCATTGCCGCCTCGAATGAAACCAGGATCACCATAAAAGCTGTTGCCCAGAAAGCTGGATTCGGTGGCATTGCGACGCCAACTGCCCGTTGGACAATTGGTTTTGGCACGCCAATCGGGCAGCTGAACGCCAAGGCGTCGACACTCATGGGCATAGGCCGCAAAGCTGTCGCAGTGGCAGTTGCCGGAGGGACATTCGCAGACATCCATGCGACACGAGGCGATGTAGTTGTTGGGATTAAGTCTACTATCACAGTTACCAAATACTTCCGAGACACGCAACGGCCGACAATAGAAATTGGGCTTGCGCTTGTTGCACGTCGGCTGTGCCGCAACATTCTCCCGAACACGCGAGCACGACTTCGGTCCACCCACCTTCCATGAATTGGCAAAATGCCAGACCTCATTGTCACCATGAGACTGATTATCCCTGCCAGTCAAATCATCTCGTCCGCTGCCATTGTAATTGCCGCACAATCCACATAAATGACCCTTGTATTTTGCCGGCACTGACACCTGCAGAAAATTGTTGCCATCCCACTCGATGCTCAGGCCCAGCTCCGTGGTCAGCATGATGCCACCCTCTGCCAAACGTTCGATACTCACATTGTGACCATGGCCATTGTTGCTGCTGCTGTAATCCGTGTAGGGCAACGTAACCCGAGTGCCATTGATTTTCACGCGCAGCTTTTGGCCAAGATTGATGCGTAAGCCACGCAACTTTAGGGTTACCGTTTTGGGCCACGAGGATCGACGCGTCCCGCGTCCATCATTGGTCAGCCGTATAGAGAAGTTGTGACCGTAACAATCGGCGGCCAGTAAATATTTGCAGCTGCCCTGAAATATGAAAAATAAAACAAGACAAATTATGTTTGAGTTTTACTAGTTTTACTTAAAATCAGCACGAAAGCAATTAATCAAAATTAAATTATGATCCAAAAGTCTTGAGTTAACAGCCTTAGCGGGTGGCCAAGTTTAATGCAGCTGCCAGCTAATGTGAATGGCTCATAAACTTAACTTGGCTGTGCAAATTGAAAAAGCCATATAAATGTCTAGATAGAGAATGGGTAATTTACTATTTACTAAATAATTATATATTAATTGGAAGCAAGTTGTTTAATTTATATGTGCCCATAAATGTCGCTAGATGTTACGCGTGGCGGCAATATAATAAATTGCTTTATCAAATAATAAATAGTACTTACTTGGAAACTGAAGAATTTGCCATCAAATGTCTTAAAATGGGGATCACCAAAGACGGTGCAGGTGCCGGCAATTTCTAGACACTTGGGACAACATTCGCCGTGCGGAACCTTAAGTTCCTCATTGGGTCGACACTTGACCGGTTGGCAGCGCATCTCGGAGCAGCGTATGTTGCCAGCAATGCATCTACAGCTGCGGCATGCACCCATATTCCATGTATCATTGTTCATATACGTAACGCCCTGAGTTGAACACTCACTACGGACTTCGAGGACAGCGCAGCGGGGACAGCACCCAGAGTTGGGGAACTCGGGAAACTGCTGAAACTCTGGAGCACAATCCAATATGGGGCATGTGGCACGCTGGCAGATTGAGGTGCCATTCAAACACGTGCAATTGGTGCAACGATCAGGCGTAAACTGTGTCTTATCGTAGTACAGCTTATTGTTGAAAATACACTTGCCTAATGGATTAAAGATGTGAGCAAGTGTGTTATATTTATCGAGCTCGGGACTCTTGAACTCACCTTTGACTGCCACAAATTCACGCTGTTCGGTGCAGCGTGGGCAGCACTCGTTTGGCAGCTGCTTCTGCTTCGTTTTGGGGCACTGCAGTATGGGGCAAGTCTTCTTTGCGCAACTTAGCTCGTTGCCGCTGCACTGACAGACCAAACAGCGATCATCGATCGAGGCGACAACCTCTTGGCCTTCATCAACAATCTGTCCATTGATCTTGCAACCTGCAAAAGTGTTCAAACAATAACAACAACATCAACACACTTTTCATCAGACAACGGTTTATAAAACGTATTATGTATTTCGTTTTTTTTATTTATTTTTGGGCGGGAGCCAAGAAAATTTCCACATGTCGAAACGGGTTTCCAAGCGATCTATTTGCATAGACAGAGGGCCGTGTGTACCCAATATACCCTGTACGCACTCATCTAAGCTTGGGAGTTATAACCAAAACGAGATTTCTTTGGCATAGTTGAAGTGTTCATATTTTGAATCTTTTGCGATTTGCAACACATTAAGTGCTTTACTGAAAGTTATTTAAAAACTCAATTTTCTCCAGGGTATCTTTGAAGTCTTACGTTTCTTTTTAAATGATTTCGTCTGGTATTTTTTTATGATTTAAACGCAATGCGACTTTGTGAACTTAATAGACAATTTAAAGCCCATAAATAAGCAAATCGTGCAAAGTCACAAAATAAATACAAATAAACGACATTTTTTTGACCATCTGTGCGCAGATTGTTTTTGTTTTCTTTCACGTTGGACTATTGTGTGACAATCTGGCGAATTAAAAGGCATTAATAGTTTTTGCTTGCTGCTGCTGCTACTAATTCCAGCTAATTTTAGTGAGTGACGCCAAGTGAACTGGTTGACTTGCTTGAACTGGTTGACAGATTTAAGACAGTTTTTGGACAGCGTTGAACACTTTTTGCTCAGAAGCTACTTACCCTGACATGTTGGACAGCATTCACCGGGGCGTGGCGCTGTCAACTGATTATCGTCGCACTGTGAATAACATTTCTGTATTGTTTCGGTGACAACACTGGCGATGCACTTGTACGTCTTGCAGGGTTCATCCGGATCGCTCCATTCTGCGCCGCTCGCATAGGGTACGCCGCGATACATGCAGCCTGTTAGGTTAAACGAATGCGTTAGTTTTACAACTTATATATAATATTTTACGTTCTATTTACCTTTGCACTTGCGACAGCAGGTGTCATTGGACTTGGAGTCGAGTAGATAGCAATCATCAATGGGCGGGCAACTTTTGTCGCATTTCACAAAGCCATTCTGCAAAACAAAAACACAAATAACAATTAGTTAGCCACATAAATTAGACTCAATCCTTGACTCTGCTTAATCATATGAAAGATTTGCTGTTGAATGCTCAACGGAGATGTGCATTTGATTTGTGCATAGCTGTAAGCCATCTCTCAACGTCTTCTTCTCCTCCTTCTTGGTGTCACAAATCGTTGCACCTGCAGCTGTTCAATCAGCTTGCACTCTGAACTTCAGTTTTAATAATTTATGGATGCAAACCAGTCAAAATTAAATGGAATTGAAAGCACATTTTTAGGGCGTGGTACAGCTTCTAACTATAGAGCCATAAACGACTTTTTCAATGCGCTACAGCAGATAAGTTTTGAAAAGCGTTAAGCAAAAGCAGCGACGACTATGAATAATGACAGGAACCATTAAAGTCAAGAGGATTAAAGGCTAAATGCATAGGAACCACAGGAATCCGATGCTAATAAATAAAGCCACAGGTTTAGCTTTTTACATTGAATGCAATTGTGAGCCCAAGAACAAGTTAAAAGAAAGATGACAAATTTTGGCTCTGCAGCTAGCGGCTTTAAACGTCCATTTGGCCGAGTCTTGCAACAGTGGCAGCAGCTGGGGCTGATTTTTTTTTGTGCTAACATATTTTACACAAGTTTTTTTGTTTTTTTTTTTTGCTAACGACATGTTGACAGCGGCAAGCGGCGCATTAGAATCGATGTCGATCATAAGTCAAAAGCTTGTGGCACGGCTTTGGCAGCTTATGCAACACTCACTCAGTCAGATACCGAACGAAACGAGGCGAATTAGCTAACTCAAATCAATGGGCGGCTTTAACCCTTGTGCGCGCAGCTGTCGCAAGCATTTTTGCTGTACATACTGACAGGTTAGACATTTTTTGCAGCTTTAGTCAAGATTAAAGAGAGACGGAGAGCGAGACGGGTGAAGTCTGAAGCTAATTGTAAATGTATCTATAAATCTAGATAGATGTCGTACCAAAAACAGGCAAAATATTTCACTAATTTGTATGCAGTTGCGACTGAACAATGTCGCGACATACACAAATCTATTTGAGTGTCTGAGTGTGTGTGTGTGTGAGTGTTTGTCTATGACGGTGTGTGTATAATTTAGTGCAAGCAAACCAGATTGGATCTCAATTTGGATGGGGTTGCTGCCGACGACGACGACAACGACGCCGTCTCGCAACGTGCAAAATTTGCAATTGTTATGAAAATTGTGTCGAGCAGCATTTGTTGAGTTTGAGAGTCGAGAGGTTTTTGCGGTACCGAGATTTTTATCATCGTATTAGTTTAATGGCAGTTGTTAGTTGGAATTTTAATGGCACCTTTAGTGCGGGCATTGTAACTCTCAGTGCCATAATGAAATAAACACTGACAGATTGAAAAGCACTTCAGCGAAATAGTCTAACAACAACAATAAGAACAACAACAACAAATCCAAACAGTTGACAGCACCAACTTTTCAAATGGAAATTCAAATGGGAAAATAGCGCAAAAGAGACAAAGTTCAACTGCTCTTCAGCTTCAGATTGAGAGATCGAAGCACGCGGCTCTCTGTACGCATTTTCAGCTGCTGCTTCTGCTGTTTTATGCTTTGAAATTCTTTCTTTCTAATCTGGAACCGGTATAGAAATATTTAAACCAACATGAAAGTTAAGCATCGCCAAAGTCGTCGTTGTTGTCTGTGCTGTTGTTGTTGTTGTTTGATGTTGTCTAGTAGCTGCTTGCAAAGGTTGCTATTAAGAAAAAAAAAAAAAAAAAGAAAAAAAAAGAAGAAAAGGCGCCACGAAATCAACCAAGCCTCCCGGACCCGGCAACGGACAAGCTGCTAAGTAGAGGCTGAGATTTTTTGTTTTTCGTTTTGTTGTTGTTGCTGTTGTTGTTATTGTTTAGTGCCAGCGGCAATCACGAACGCCAAAGCATACTATAAGTGTGTGCGTACGCACGTATGTGTGTGTGTGTGTGTATCTATGTGTGCCACAGTGGCAGAACCACATTTGCAAACGGCCTCCAACGACCTTGCGTTTGACAAAACATGATCAGTTTTAACACCGTCCATTCGGCACTCTACACCTCTCACTCCATCTCCCTCACCATCTCCTCTCACCTCCAATAACTTTAAACAGTGCTAGTCGCTTGCTCTTGTTGGCTGCTGAGCAACTAAACGTTTGCTAGTCAAACTTGGCCAAGACTCGTAGACTGTAAAGTTGGCTACGTCTACGGCTACGGCTCTGAGAATATGGTAATGACAAAATGTGCTTTTATTTCTATGTTCATGTGTATATTTTGTCACTTGTGGGCTAGTAGAATATTTTTGCTTGGTAGCTATTTGGCTATACATAATTGCTTAATAGTTGGAATTTCTTTGGATTAACAGTTGCAGAAATTCTTTAATGCATTTAATGTGAGATATCCTGTTTTTAGTTCTTCAAAATTGTTATAATGCTGTGTTCATTACTATATTTAACTGACATACTTTGCAAATCACTTAAGCTAATCAAAGTGAGTCAACCAATTCAGACTCTTTCCATGCAATTTTTTGTTTGTTTTTAGCGAAAAAACTGCAAAAATTTAGTTTGCAAATATGTATCGTAAAAAATGTGCTTAATCATGGGCTCAATCAACTAGCAGAATGCGTAGACAAGCATGACAAAAAAACAAAACGTTGACAAGAAAAAAACGCTTAAATCATAAGCCATTAGAAACGCAATGCGTATTCAGCATAATATTCACATAAAAACCAAATTTTAGCGACGGAAAATACAAAACACCCCAAAATGAGATGAAAAGCGAACAGACAATTTTATTTGATTGTCCTTAGCAGGGGATGTTAACAGTGAGTAGGACGAGTAGACAACGCACGAGATTAAGCATATATATATATATTAGAATAATAAACGTCAGTCATAAAATATATCACCGAATCACACTCACACACACAGACAATGAGTATGAAAAGCGAATGTAGCTTCGAAGTGCGAGAGTATGATTTTAAATGTGTTGATATTAGAGTTGCAAGCACAAATAGAATCATAATCATAAAGTGTGCGCTTTATGGCTAAACTCAAGTTTGGATGGCAAACTGTTCAGTGCGTAGCGCTTTCACGCAACTTTCAAAGCAATTCAATCGATGCCATGACTCTGCGCAGTCGCAGCAACCCAAGCAGCGTGCGCGCGAGAGAGAGAGGCAGCGAAAGAGAGAAGAGTGATAGATCGGGAGATGCTGGAGCGAGACAGCTAGCTTAGTTAGAGCAGGCGCAACGCATGGCGCCATCAACCTAAAGTGAGGTGGCGCCAGCATTGTCTTTTTTTCCATCTGATTTTTAATTTTTGTATATATTTTTTTTTTGGTTACGCCCACTTGACGAACTTGACAACAACACAAAAAGCCGCAGCATCAGCAGCTTTATGACTGGAGGCTACAAAAAAAAAAAAAAACGATCGAGCTGCGCCGTCGCGAAAGCTTCTTGGCGATTAAATTGGAGCAGCGTCGTTTAGCAGCGCAAATTAGCAACAGGCAGTGTAGCAGTCTGGCAACGCCAGGAACAGCACGCGCTGCCTGTTGCTGCTGCTGTCGCCGCTTAATGACGACACGACAAGCCGCCTTTGTGAGCACGTGTGTGTGTGTGTGTGTATGTGTGTTAGCCCCCGTCGGTAGCCGTTGACGGCGACAAAAAACACGGCGCCAAGTGTTTGTCAAACGATCGGCTAACCTGTGGTTAACGTTTGTCACGTCGCGTCGCGTCGCTGAAACCCGTTGGACGACTTTGAATTATAACAAATTTTTTTTTTTTGCCGAGCAGAGCCGACACGATAAAGCCAAACAAATGCAAACCAAGCGGCGAGCGAGCAAACATTTTTGTGCTAAACGAAAGCAAACTACTTACTTAGTAACTAAAATGTAACTAAATTTAGAGCAAGCCTCATTAGCGTGTTTTATCAGCATTTTGACATGTCAAGAGCGCCGCCTAATTATTTGAGAATTTTACAGGCATTTAAGATATATCTATCAAGCGCTGTTTGTTAATTGGAACAGGCTTTTGTGGCTTGACAAAAAATCTTAATTAATGTTAAAAAAAAATGTTAGCAAAGCAGCGCAACTTTTCTGCAGAAACTTTCCAACATGTTCAATTCTTAAAGCACTGACTTCAAGTACAAACTTTCGCAGCTACAAAAATTATTACGCATACGCGCAGTTATCCTAAGCATTTAATCATGTACACTTGTATAAGCTTCATCTCTTCCCCTCTCGTCTGTGGCTCTGTCTATTCTTTTGGCATTGCATTTTTTGGCTGTCGCAATTTAGTTGCTGTCTAATGTAAATATTTGAAATATTTTGTGCTGGTCGGCTGGAAGAGGATAAAATTACGCGTACATTTTGCTGGCCGCGTCTGGCAGGCGTTGTGAAATTTGCAATATAGTATATGAACATGGGGCCACATTCACAATACTTCCGTTCCATGTACACACATGTCCTGGCTTGGCTGGACACTGGCGTCGCTCATGCAGCGCCCCAGACAGCGCCAGCGACAGGATCCGCATGAGATTTATTTAGTATTTGTATTTTATTTCACTTCAATGTACATATTGGACACGCTAACTTTCATTTAGAGCAAAATGCTGTCCAGTTTTGTTGGCGCAGCTCCTTGGAGCCGAGCCGTCTTTTTATGCAACATAAACTTCTAAATAAGCATTGCAAAGCTATCGTAGTTGGTAGGAAAATATGTTTGTATAAAGAACATGACCCTCGTTGACCTACCTGGCATGTACACTTGAAGCATTTGGAGTTTTGTATGCCTTTGATTGGCCATTCTTCACCTTCATTGGCACAGGATTCCATATCACCTGGAAACGAAAAGTAAAAGACATTTGTTAATGGATTTAATAAAAAATACTTTTCGAATTTGCTTTTTCTCAAATACCTAAACAAACTTTGACAGTCATAAATTCTTGGAAAAGTCTCTCCCAACAATGTCTAGTCAAATAACAGGCAGACAAATATTTAATTTACAATCATGTACAGCCGGAAATTGCCCACTGACTAAGATGTTATCCAGCACGTGACCCGCAGCGCCGCCTTAAACCAAACCAAAAAGGAAAACCGAACAGGTCAACGCGATTAGGCCACTTTATCAGCAGTCCCCGTACTCCGATTCGTATATTCGTGCGTGTGTTTGTGTTTGTGTATGCAACCAAACATGCCCTGCTAGATAATAAAGCAACGCACCTACATCTCATCTCCTTTACCTCCCTGTGTTGCCTGCATTTTGGGATAGTCTTTGTTTGGTTTACCTTTTCTCTTTTGGCACCGGCGCTAAGTCAAAGTAGCAAGCGCCGCATGTTAAACATGTTGAACAACAAACAGCAAAAAGAACAAGCCACTGTACCTGCTAAAAATAAAATCGACTACAATACACCCTGTCATAAACTCTCTAGGCAAAAGTAACTTATGTTTTGTGATTTTTCACGGAGTAAAATAAAAAGTAAATCAATAAAAATCAAATAAATTTGCTACTTGGGGTAACTACAGCAACAAAATACCCATTTGTGTTAATTGTTACTGTCTAGGGTATAACAAAGAACGTTTCGAAACGATACAAAACTAAAAAGGCAAGAAGGCAAACGGAAACGTCGGCACAGCGACCCCAGGCTGACTTGCAGGGAACGTCCCAATGCCCGGGGCTGGCTTTGTTGGACCACCTGCAATGTGCTGATAAACATACACTCAAATATATATACACACACACACATGCAAAGAGATACAGCACGACAGACTCTGTGTGTGTTGGTTGATGATAAATGAAGACGCCGGCGCTACATACACTTAAAGATGTACAAAACTCAGATACAATTGCAGATGCAGCAATTTTAGGGCAGCTCCGCTCGGTTTTAGGCCCACCTCGATATTATCAATGTTTGGATCTTTTTGGTTGTTTTTTAGCTTCCAACAGCATGTGGTTCTTATTGATGTTTTTGGTTTTTTATTTTTTTTTTTCATTTCGTTTTCCTGTTATTCGTTTGTGTCCTGCTGTGCCATTTTTTTTTTTTTTTTTTCGGGACCACCTTCATTCATAAACAAATCCATTGGTGCTCTAATGAAGTGGAAAATTTATTAACTTCTTGTTGAAACTTTTTACATGTCAACGGAGACGGAGAAGTTTTGGTTCCCTTCTCTTTTTTTTTGGCTGTTTATCTAGCGACAGTTAACAAACCTTGGTTCAAGTAACGTGATATCGGAATTGCAATATATCTCTATGTCTAATTTATGCGATTTTTTATTTTATTTGAACACACTCGAATGCCATATAAAATCAAAAAACAAATAAAGTGTTTTAGGAGAGAGTTTTGGCTTCTCAAATACCCTGTACATGCAACAAACAAATACTTAAGCTGCGAGATGATTGAATTGATCTATGATAGACTTTTGCCTAAGACTCGCACTTGAAAAAATCCATGAGGTCATTTAAACTTCTATAATCTTTACAATTCTCAAGACTTATATGGTCTTGAAAACGAAAGAAAATAAAACTAAAAGTCTGTCAGCAATCAAATGCGCTCAGTAGCTGTTCAGCCGGACAGCTGGCGACGCTGAACGCCGGCGTCGACTTATTAATCACAATAACAGATTAAGCGCCAGCGCTAGACAGCGACGGCAATGTGAAGGGAGCGCCAATAGTGGCACGTGTTTGCCAATTGGCAACAGCGCTAGGGAGACAGGGGGAAACCTAAACGCCCGACTTACAGCAAGAACTATTTTGTTCATGTGTCTAAAGGTGAAGGCTTATATCATTTTTATGGGCTGAAACTGTCAAAACTAAACATTGTTGGCAATGTTATTGAAAATCTATTGAGATTATTTCAATAAACTGTATATTAGATTAGAACTAAGGCTTTAATCAGTCAGAAAATTAATAAGGTGAAAAATCAGTCAAGGTTGACATAGGTAAAATGCGGTTCTAGGTCAATACATTTAGTTGAGCTAAGATAAATATCAACAATTTTGATCGTTAACTCGGATTCTTCAGTCACTCACCTGAAAGACCTTCTCCTAAACCAGCCACAGATTGCGTTTGGATCAAGGCAATCATGATGAACAAACTGATTGTAAAAATTGTGCCAAATATATGATGTCGGCTCTTATAGTTTTTGTTTCTCTGCCGCCTTGTATGGCCATGACATTGTGTGTTATAGGTTGTCGTCACTGGTTGTAGTTGTTGTTGTTGGTCCAGCTTGCCACTTGACGACGTACAACATTTCCACATGGCGTTCGATTTGCAGCACATTTTTGCAATTTGTTGGCGCAAGTTCACCGAAATTTGCTTGAGTTTTAATTACTAGAATTTAATTTATTCGTTCTATTCCTGGTAGTTCTAGTTGTTGATTCGCTTGAAATGTTGCTAAAAATATAGTGATAAAAAAAAATTTATGAAATCTGTTAGTTTAAAAGTATACTGGCGCCATAATAGAACTTAAGATTTTATTTTGTTAAACAATTTTTGGGTGTGCAGGTGTTTTATACAACTTTATTGTTGTTTTTTTTTTTGGATATTCATTTCGGGATAAATTAATGCAAGCTGGTTCATTAGACAGTCGGTGAGACGTTTCTGATCTAGCCAAATGATTTGCACTTGCCGCCTAAGGTCTAAACATAAACCATTTGCTGTTAACTGATTTGTTGTTGTTGTTTATGTATGATTTTCGAGGTTTTCGGTATTGAGTTTTTGGAAATTTTATGATGCCTATCAAGATGAGGCCAGGCCAGACTAGGCTAGGCCAAGTTGGCACACATTTCGTCTTACCACACACACACACACACACACAAAAAAACATATACAAAATTCTGCGAATCATCTTGGACTGGTCAACATCCATCGATATTGCACGTACGCCCAAAAGGTAAACTCCGTTGGCTATTGGCCAATTGTTGTTTTTTTTTTAATTATTTCTCTCTCTTTCACTCTCGATTTGTCTTTATGCCAGCTCTTAGGTGTTCGACAACTTGGACATTATTTGTTGCGATTTATGATCAACTGTGTGTGTGTGTGTGTGCGTGGTACAGGTAACGCCAGCTGATAGATTTGTGTGTGGTGTTCTTTGTGTTGTGCGCCGGGTCATAAAAATGTTAATGATTTTTGCGTCTGGCGCCAGGCAATATTGTAATGCTTGTTTGACTTATAATTAATTTAATTTTTGTGTGTTGCTCTCGGCATAATTTTTATTATTTGTTTGTCTTAAGCAACACCGTATCAAAAATACAAACAAAATCCACATCGAATTCTGCTCAAGTTTATTGATTATTTAGCATCAAAGTGGCGCCAACGTTTGGCCGCTCTTAATACGAAAGCGGATGCTCAAACTCGATCGATGAATCAGACTATAGAAATGTCCCAGAATAATGTGAATATCTTAACATTTATTAAGTTTATTAGGCTGTTGTTCATAATTCTATTTGTTACTATCTCTTTTATATGAATGACGTACATAGTACAATTGTTGTATCATGACGCACCCTACTGCCTGCCCGGCTGCATTATCATGCACCGAACCGTAAGATTGTCATGCCAAAAGCGGTGTTTGACCTAACAACGTTATAACAGACAGCCATTAATAAAAAAAATTGTCAAACAAACTGATAATGTTCTATATAGAATGTGTAGAAAGAGCATATAGACATTTGCAGTGTATAGTATGTTAATTTCTGCAATTGATAAGATTCACAGCGACGATGAAAACTCGAAGAACAAAACACAAAAAAAAAATCGAGTACTCATTCAAGCTAGAAACAACGTTATGCCTGTTGTCTGTCTCTGTTGCTGATTAGCTGCAATTTGTCACTGCATTTCGGTTGACAAGGACAATGCACATGAATCTTATATATAGAACTATATTATGTACCCTTTCATACGAACGCAACACAGCTGTTTTTATAGAACTCTTTGTATACTGTGTGTCGTTGCCAATGGAACTTGGGGTTTATTAATTAAGGATATACACATGCAACTGTATATGTAATTGACTTAACAATTGTTCATATTAAAATCTCAAACTACTAAAAATATATAGAAGGTAATTTGTTTTCATAATCTTAACGTTGTTAAATAAATATCTTATAAAATATTTCTTATAATTTTACACATACTGCGTAGCATTTGAAACATAATGCCATTGCTGAATTCAACAATTTCTTGTTGAAAACAAATAAACAGATGAACTCTAAAAATCAAAAGTCGAGCCTAAAAAACTCAAACAAAACCTTCCAAGCTACGCAATTTGTATGTGCTCTTAGTAATTTTTGGAGGGAAACTTAAGAACACACGAGCTGGCATTGAAGTTGGATAAAAAAAACCCAACAATAGCTATAGTTTTGTCAAGTATCTTAACCAGCACTACAATGAGAACCTTGTACTTTGTGGTACTTATCGTTTGCCTCCCAAAAAGTATCAAAAACATTTGAATATGAATCTAAGGTTGATGTGCGCTTGAGAGGCCACACACTTGTCATGGGCTTGTTGTGTCGTTTATAAATAGAAAATCTGAAGCTGACAGCTGGCACCTGGGCAGTTGAGAAATTAGCGAGCATTTTTAATTTAAGACAAGTTACTATAAACGCTTTGATTTAATTGACCGCCCAGCGGCCAATTGCATGATGACGCGTCGCAAGAGTCGTGCCAATTAAATCTGGGGGTCTAAGGGGTTTACACTGATTATGGGGTTTCGGTTACACAGCTTGCAACTGGGTAAGGGGGTGGGAGGAGTTCTAATGCCGTCAAACTGGCGTCAAGCTGGCGTCAATCTGGCAATTAAGATAAGCGGCCTCACGGCCTCAACTGGCCCTGTCCCTTTTATGGCCAAAAGGGGCGCAACAAATTGCTCAAACGCCTTCAACAAAAAAAACAAAAACAAAACAAAAGAAAAGGGTTCACGCAGACCATGCAGACAGCTAGCTGTCTAGACAAGGTCTAATGATGTGCGGTAGGTAAGCATGTTTTGGTTTGTTGGTAGTACAGGTAGCACACAACACTGTTCTGGGTAGTTTAAGTGCGTGCAGCACCAGGCTTATCAGCAGCCGAATTCCACTTAAGAACTTGGTCATTAGAGGTGTACTGCAACTTTTGCTGCCAATTACGCATTTATATATATGTGTGTGCGTGTGTGTCTGCCTTTTAACCTGGCTGTCGCCGACTTTAATTCCATTAAATGTGGAATTTTATTTGGGCCTTTAAATTAAAGCCAAGATCAGTTAGTAAGCGAAAAAAAGGGACAGGGCTCAAGATAATAAACAAATGGCGCCAGCAACAACTTCGCCAAATCATGCAAATTGCACAACAATAACAAACATCTACAAAAAAAAAAAAACGAAACGAAAAAGAAAACCACATAAACTACAAGACACGATACGTATCTGGCTAACAACGTCGCGAACGTTGTCGTTGAACAAGTTGGCTCTGCTTGGCAACTTTGCAAACTAATTTTAATAGATTTGCATATTGAAGTCAGTATTGCCACAACAATGAGACGGGCCTGAAACGCACATTTGTCAACGTTATTTGCGGCGGGCCCAGGGCATGGCCGAGACACTGTGTCTTAGGGCCAGGGCCATAAAGAAAAGAAGCCAACGTTATTGGTACAAGCGGCGATTACAACTACAGCAAATGAAGACAACAACTTTGACGTTGATGTTGATTATGTTGACGATTGGCCCAAACAAAAGACAACAACAAGCAACAACAACATCGCGAGCTGCAACAGCAACTGTTAACATGCCCGCAGAGCCCCATAAACGGGTCCTCCTTAGCTTGCCCCACACGAATGCATTTAAGATTGAAAACGAATGCAAGCCAAACGACATAATAAAGACAAAACAATAACACACTATTAGGGCAACAATACTCAACTTTGATTGCCATAAACCTGTCTTGGTTTTTACTGCAGTCACTGTAGACTTTAACCCTTGCCAGAGTCCTCCACCCAAAAACAATAACTTAAACATCTGCTCTTGCCACACAGAGACAGTGAGAGAGACATTTGATCAATAAACGTAAAATAGTTCAACAAGCTTTTGAAACTGTTAGTCAAATATACGGCAAATCTGTGGCAAAAAATAAACTTTATAGGTAATTACGTAAAGTTATTATTATGTTATTAATTATTGTAAGAAGTAAATTTAAATTTTTTGAAACTGATTCAATAGTTTGTAGACTTGTTATAAATATTGCAAAATATCATAAGACAATAATAATAATTAATTTGTTACTTCACTATTTAAAACTCTTTAAACTATGTATATCTTGATTAGCTTATACAAAAATGTAGACTAAATAATTTGTAGTATCTTTTTATATATACTTACAGAAAAATACGGTTTGAATGTTCAAGCATAAGTTAAGTGAATATGATTGTTCATAGCTAATTATCAGAACGATCTTAAGAGAATTTTGTTTGATTTGAGCTTCCTGTTTTGGTCACACTGGCGATTGGCAATACATGAACTTTTACTTAGCCATAGCCATATGAGCTGCTGCACAACAATTGTCGCAATCTGGTCCAACCTTGCCATATTTGTATTCTAAATTTGAATATTGCAAATAGCCCACACACACACATTAAATTCACATTCATACAATGCAGATAAATATTTTGTGGTTACTCATGTGGGGTTCATTTGAAATGCTGAACATATACATATACTATATGAGGAGACATTGTTGAAATTTGAGTATTATTAGCAAATTGAAACCGCAAAATTCTATAAATAGAACAGTACAATTAATTGATACACAGACAGGCTGTCCGTCCGTATATATACTGTTTTCTTCATATTTATAGAGCGGCTCGGTTCGGGACGGAGATCAGCCAGCTGACAATACTCATTTATGCGGAAGCCCACCAAATGCATAGCCAATGTTTTAAAATTAAGGAGAGGTTTAAAATATATATTAAAAGCCTAAACGAAACAATAACAGAAAAGACGTTATTTAAACAATTTTTGTTTTGTATGTTTATTGTGCAATTATTTTGTTCGGGCGAAAGTTAATCAAAAATTACATACAAATTTTTTAAAAAGGTATTTTTTCAAAACCGGATTTATTGATTGGAAGATGAGCAGCAATCCCAGCAGCCAGAAAACGGCGTTTGTAGCTGTAAACAATTTTAGAAATAAAGAGAAGAAGACAACAACAAATTAGACGATATATGGGAATTCCAGCGTGTGACGCGACTAACCCGAATTTTTGTAGTTGTTGTTGTGTATGTTATTGATGTATGTATGTGTGTATATTTTGCGAGACGCTTCTGGCACATTTGTTTAATGACAATGCACAAAAAAAAAAAAAATAAGCAGCTCTTTAAATTATGCATGAACATTATGCTAACGGAACGAATAGAAAAACTGTGCAAAAACATTTTACTACCGATATTTTAATGGCATTTCTCTGAACATCATATAGATCAAAAAACATGTTTTTCAAATACCCTATATATAAGAGAATTATTTCGATGGGTGTCAACGTCCAACCAGCGACTTTATCTTTATCAATATATTTCTAATAGAAAATATTTAAAATCGTTTTCTTTTTGACATTTTTACAAGGGGTGTCTTTCTCTTAGCTGTTGCTGTCTTCGCTGTAACTGCTTGTGTGTGTGTGTGTGTCTTAGGCATATGACGTCGATGAATATACATACATATATAAAATGTAGATATTATTCAACAATCAAATTGGTTTTCACAGTCAAATTTATTGATTAACACACAAATGCGAATTGTTTGCATATTTTCGTTTTTTTTCTTTTCTTTTGGTGTTGTTCCGTAAGTCAAACAACATCAAGGCACACTCGCTGGCTACTCAGATACTAGATAATGGATCGAAAGCTTGAAGACACGGGCGTGTTCTATGTTTTGTTTAGTTTGTTGCTGTGTTTTTATTTTGCTTCGTGCTCTTTTTGTGTTTTTGAAATTGGATATGCCATAAAAGTTTTTACTCATAAGTATGCTAAGCGTGGAGCTTACGAATTCCAGAAACATGATTCAGTTGCTTGCATACTTCCGTTTTGGATAGAGAAAGAGAGAGGGATATAGAGAGAGTTAAAAACGAGTTCAGAGTGCAATAGTAACAGGTGCCCATTGAGAAGCATGCAGAATATGAGACCCTTACTAAATGGATTGGTTCGTTGCCAGAGTCTTTCGTTTGATATTGAAGTTTAGTTTTGTTTTATGTTTGTTTGTCTGTCGTTGCTCGTCTCTCGTTTTTGTGGTGGTTGGGGGACTCCACACACAGATCCGTATCGTTTAATGTGTCTGTTAATTCACGTTGATGTGCTCATATATCTTTTGTGCTACGATTTCATGTTTGGACTTCGGACATGCGAGCAGCTAGCATGCGAGCGGTTGCAGAGGGAGAAGCAATGGCATCCGAGACTAGCAGATAGCCAGCGAACCTAGACCTAGACAAGTGGACCGTCTGTGTGTGACAGCCACACGATCTGTGACCACTTGGCGGTGCCATGTGAAAACGTGTTGCAGTTGTTATATAGCAATTGTTGTTGCTGTTACTGCTGCGACTGCAACTGCAATCGCACTTGCGGGCAGTTTGCTTAACGTGACGTTGAACCTGCTATTACAACAACATTTTGTCTACTTTTTTGATCATCATCATTATTATCCTCAATTGTCATGGATGTGTTAATTAAATGTCTAACTGCTATTCGATGACAATGACTGATATCTGTTTAAATCTGTGTTAAACCATTGCATTTGTTTGCTCTCAATTTGAAAAGCTTTATCTGCTTTATATTAAATGTTAACTCAGCTCAACTACGACAAATAACAATTTGCTATATTCCACTCTAAATCTTAGCATATTCCATAAAAGTTCTCCCACTTGGCCAAGTTAGTTTGATCAACTCGTCTGCAAAAGTAATTCAGGTCATGTAAAGTTCCAATGACTTGGAGTACTTAAAGGGTATGTAAACATACAAATATACATTTATCTTGGCTCGTTACTTTAATAGTTGTTGTTGTTTGTCAAGCTTGATTAAGATTACTAATACGCCGCGTGGTGCATTCTGTATGTTATTTACTGGCTGCCATTGCAGCAGCTTGCCAGACAAAATGGCGGCATTGCTGGAGCACACACACAAACAGACACATGCTCAGCGGAAAGTTTCATGTTGTGCGTTGACAAGCTCATTTGTTGCAACAACTACAAACAAACAAGCACATTCGCTTACAAAATTTATTCATTTATTTATTTTCCACAATGTCAAACATATTTGGCATTCAATACAAAAAAAAAATAAAATATCTGATGCCCAACAAGTAAAAGTGCACTAGTTGACTATGGAGAATAATACCCTGTAAACTTACTTCTGTGTTAATTGTTAAACTGTTTCATTTGTGAATTACGAATGAAAGAAATTGAGGACATAAGTTGTATTTTTCTATACAAACCCATCTTTATATATGTTAGAGCTACAGATAAATAATAAACGAAAGAGTAATTGAATAATATTAGTTGTGGTGATAATTCAATGCTAAAGGACTGTAATAACGTCTTCAGACACGAGTCATTTGATGTTTTTATTTAGGCTTTAGGGAATTATGGATTTCCCATGCAAAATTTATGAACTGTCGAACATCAAAACTGATTCAAATTTTCGGCGATAATCATATGTTAATAGAACAACTGTGTTGCTCAAGCTACTGCTACTACTACTGCTGTTTCAGCCATAAACAAACTAAATTATGCCAAAGTCAAACGTACAAATAAACAAAAATAGTTATTAGCAGTACTAAAATGTGAAACATCTTAGGTTATGCCCAACCAAGACGTTCCAAAGACGAAATTATTAAAATGTAAAAATTACAATTTAATAGCAATAGCCAGAGTATTTCTTCAACTTGCTATTAAAATCCATTCAGTATTGTTTTGCAGGTTGTTTTCTTACTGTGCCTATAACAAAAACTTAACCAAATTTTTACTAAATTCCAAACTTGATGATTGAAAATATAGTGTGTATCCTTAGGCAGGCTTAATGACCTAATTAATTGAGCCTGTAAGTTTTTATTACTTAAGTAATTAGTTGCTTTGTAATCAAATTAAGCAGAACCAAATTGCGCACACAAATCTTTTTGAAAAGTAATGTTATGTTTTGTTAGGTTTATCGCTCTAACAGTTAAACATCACATATGCTGCCCACGAATGTACATGCCACATAAACTTTTAAGCACCTAAAGCATAGCACGTAAATTTGTGTTGTTTTTTTTTCCAAGATAAAAGTGCACAAATATATAGATGCTAACAAACAAACACACAAAAACACACACAGACCCATTAAATGCAGCGCACGCCGCATAGTCTGGCAGTGTTTTTTTTAATGGTGCTATTTATAGGCTTATCTGAGCGTTAGTTTTATTGGCTTGTGGCCTATTGTTTTTGTAATTATTAATTAGTTTGTGTTTGACTGCAACAAGCAAAAACATTCTAACAACAACAACAAAAGCAAAGGCAAGCAAATTGGTTCAGTTTTGCGTGTCATGGCGAAATTATCACAAAAACCTCTGTGTAAGCGTGTGTGTGTGTGTATGTGTGTGTGGGAGTGTGTTTAGTGTGTATGCTGTATGCATGACGCAGACATCGTTTGAGTGATAAAAGATAGGGAAGGGGGTATAGGGTTGGTAGAGAAACATGGTGAAATTGCAACGCAGACGCCGCCAACAACGCCGTCGATAACCTGCGCGATGACGCATGTCCCTTCTGTGCGTGTATTTGTGTGAAGTGTAGTTAAAGCATAGGAGAGACATATGGCGACAAACGCTGACGTCATTAGGCTGCTGGGCAGAGAACTACCCCCAATATATACTATATAAAGAAGTAAGCGGACTTTGAGTTATCGCAGTTGAGACAACAACCAAGCAGAGCAAACGGCAAACTACATCACTTGGCCCAGTTGGTTGCCTTAACACTTGGGTACAACATTCAACAAACTAAACAACAAACTACAAGCTAGCAATTACAGTTAACAGCTTGGATGAAGCCAAGTCAAACTGCCAGCTACCAGCTACCAGCTGTGCAGCCATCCACATCCACGTTCACATCCCACGCAGTCAATTAAGAGCGCGCCTTTGGCTATTGGATTACACACACTTCAACTTGCGCCTGGCCAGTCAGTTCGTCAGTCAGTCAGTCCGTCCGTCAGTTCGCCCGTCTGTCCGTACGTCAGTCAGCCATTCATTTGGGGGAGAGGGGGGGCATTTTGTAGTCAGCATTTAAAATTATTTATTAGAAGCAACAGTCGAGCTGGCATTCAGGCTGGCCAAAAGAGCTGCTGCAGCTCCCATTGCCTGGAACACAATCCAACAACAACGAACAACGACGACAAGCTGAGGCGTATCAAATGTTTTTGGTTTGCTTTGCACTGTTTTTTTGTTTTCGTTGTTGACTGAGGAACTCTCTGTGTTTCGGCTCTGGCTGTGGCTCTTGTCTTTGGGTTTTGCCAGTCAAACGAGCCAAGCCGGCCCAGGCGAACGCGTTTAAACGGCGACGGCGTCTGGCGCTTGCCGCTTGGCGACAGCAATTTACCTTTAAGCAAATGCAAAAAGTAGTCAACAACAGCATACACACACACGCACACACACACAATTATCCCAAGAGAGCGGGATTCTCTGGCAGAGTCTATAAATAATCCAAAAGCCAAAAGCAGCGCCATAAATCATTGGAAGACACACGAGTGTCGAGTTATTATGCGATCATATTTTAATTGCCGGATTATTATTATGCTGTGAGGACTCGACGACCAGAAACAGAGACAAAGACAAAGACAGAAGCGTTCCAGACCCAATGGCAGTCCGAGTCCAACCTTAAGTCCCAGTCTCGAGTTCCCAGTCGTGCCAGTGTGTGTGCTCGTGGAAGAGCAGCGACTGCAAAGTAGACCAAAGCAAACAAAACACCTGCAGACCGCCTGTCTCTGGTCATGTCTATGCTTGGACAGGTGCGTGCACCAAAAAAAAGACAAATACAACAACAACAACAACAAGAGAGCTTTATTATACTGCTATCGTGTCGAAGCCTGAATACTCTTAAAGAAACAAAATTGAATTTCAACTTTTTTTGACAAGCTATCTGAGAACATCATTAATAAGGTCCATAAATGGGAATAGGTAAAATTAGCTATAAGATTTGTGATAACACACAAAACAAAAACAATATAAATAAATTTAAAATCAGCTAATAAAGTCCGATCTTTCCCTAATGCAAAGTTACGACTAGCTTCCCATAGTTAGCCTTATAATAATAGCCTTATTGAGCTTCAATAACTATCTATAAAAATAAAGATGTGACATTAAACAATGAATGAAATGCCTTGGGAAATAACTTCATCAAACCATTAACAAAACAATAAAACCCTCTTTCTAAAAGGGTGTAAAACAACACTAAAATGCAGTTGCAGTTGCACTGTTGAGCCTGCAACTGAGCAAACGAGTTGAGTTGTTGTTGCTTGTGTGTGTGCGTGTGTGTTGGCAAAACAGGTATGGTTGCATTTTTACCATAAAACGAACAGAACAACAACAACAGCAAAAAAAAGCAACACCTAGGCCCAGAGAGCCTGTCCAATTGTCGTTGTCGTCTAAGCTGACTGTCATCCAACCAACCAACCAACCAACTGCCTACTGTCCAGATAGTCAACCAATGCGGCCTTTATAGTAGTACTATGTCGGTTCTGGCCCGATATGCTAGCAAATATGTGTCTGCATTCATATTTACTCCGTAAGCCATGTAACAAACAAAAAAATCGAGAGAAGAAAAAAAAACCTCTCAGGCCACAATCTTCTCAGTTTGCGAAGTTGTCCCATCCCTGACTCTGCCCAGTTATAAGATATTACTGCAAACTGCGTACGCAGTTATTACCAACATTTTTTACAGTTCGTCTTTTTTTGTTGTACTTTTTATTACATTTGTTTGTCTCTGCTTGATGTCATATATTTCTTTTCCTTTTCCTTTTTGTTGTTGTTTTTTTTTTTGCTGTAATTCTTCGATACTTTGTTGTCATTAATGAATGCATTGTAATTCTTCAAGTTTTAGAGCAACATTTTCATAATTCTTATGAGAGACAGGAAATAGTTATCGTTTTTTATATTTTTTGTTATTAAATGCAACAAAATAATTGTATTGAAGACGTGATATTTAGTCAATTATGCCAACTAATACTTGATAGATAGATATATGTATGTACTTTTATGCATGTGGGGCATGCGAAATTTAACACATTGTTACTAATGAGATAAACAATAAATGATTCATAGCTGTAAGCTCTGTACTTTACCTGTCAAAATCAACAATCGACTGTGATTGAGCTACTACTTGGAGTACCTTGTAATTGTACGATTCAAAATGATAGACACCTTCTATATATGCAAGTTATTTAGTGTATTTGTGAAATGCTTACTTACAACTATTTGTATAGCTATCAAATGCCAATTAAAGATAAAGTAACAACTATCAATTTGATTATACTTTAAATAAACTTTGCTTTACAAATTGTTGTGAAATTTTTAACATATTGCATAAAATTGATACAATTTTTGGATGTAGCAAATAAATTATATTAAGCTAATTTTATGCTGAATCAGCGTGAAAAAGCTGAAAAATTCTCCAGGGGATGCTAATCAACATTAAGATTCGTACAGAAATTTAAATTTTTTAAGAATTGCAAAAAAAATTCTTTTTAGAAAGCAATGATCACAAATATTAAAAAAATAAACGTTTTATTAATTATAATATACTTTTTCATTTCCATAAATATGTTAGGACACTTGCAGTGATCTCAAAGAACTTATACAAGACTCCCTGCCCAAACACAAAATGTTAAGATTTGTTTAATTGCTAACTTTGAATGTTTAAATATTTACGAGCTGTTTTAATTCTTACTTGATGTATTTTACAATTAAATACAGTCACAAATGCTTCGACTGAATGAACAGCAAAGGGAGGCATAGTTTGGGAATTCATTGAGATGATAGGCAGTACCTAAGAGAGAAGTCTCTCTCCCTCTCTTTCTCGGTGCCTCTCTCATAAAATGTGATAATAGTATTCAAACAATTAAACAATTTTCGCAAAATGTTGAAACAACTTGGGATGGTAACGCGGGCGGGCGGAGGGGCAGGGCAGGGCAGAGCCCAGTACGCGCAGCAGGCAGATAGCAAAACGTTTATATGTTCTCATTATAATAAAACAAAATCGCGCTCTACACGTACTTATTGTCAGGCAATAACAACAACAGCAACAACAAGTAACAACAAAAAATAAAAAAAAAGATTAATTACAAAAGAAAAGTAAAGAGGCAAAGTTTACCCGTAGAATCGACTTCCAGCTGACGACGGGGTAGAGGCGCTGTGTGCTGTAGTGTAGTGTGTACGAGGCGGAGGGGGGGCGGTGGGCAATCGAGTTGACTTTCAGCACAATTGCAGGAACGTAGACGAGGCGGCGGCAGCGGCGGCGATGATGGCAATGGAGACGGCAACGGCGGGTTGAAATTTGCGGAATCGAAAATTAATTATGCTTGACATGTTGCCGGACCGAGGAGCAGCGGCAGCAACAGCAGCAGGGACGGCAGCAGTAACGGAGGCTCTGTTCTTTTGGATGAGGTGCTGCTGCTGCTGGAGAAGGCGGTGTCGTTGTTGTCTACTAGTTGTTGCTCTTTATTTGTTGCTGTTACTGTTGTTGTAGTTGTTGTCGATATGAATCGCATTTTCAATTGCTTTGTGCGGCTGCGGCTATGGCTATGGCTGTCCAGTGTGTCGTTCTTCTTGGCTTCTTTTATCTCAATTTGTTTGTTGTTTCTTAAGGCAGATCAACAACACAATAAACACACAGCACGCTTTTCATTTCAATTGTTTTTCCTATTTGCTCTTCCTTTCTCAGCATATATAATTAATAGCCTTTCGCGCCACGTGCCACACACGCGCAACAAAACAATACACGCAGGATGTGTAAAATTACAGATTAAGCATACGCCACGATGTGCCCGAACTGATGTCTGAACTTAGCGTAAGCTGCACGCCAGCTAGCCAGTCAGCAAATTGTTGTTGTCTATTGTTTTTATAATTGTTCTTTATTGTATTTTGCCTTAATTCAAACGCAAATTCAAATGAAAATGCAATTTATGCATGCAAAATGCAATGCTAGGCACAGCGCTTGCAATTGCCAATTGCGCGCCAATTTGTTGTTAGATTTTCATTCTGTCACAGTACTTAAAAACTTTAGTTTCTCTTTTCAAACTCTATGAGAACGCTGCACATCTTAAAATTCCTACCATTTTTATGTTTAAAATATGTAGAATATATTTGTTTTTGTTTTAAATATTAATTAAAAACACACACAGTTAAAACACGCGCGATAACAACGTTTAGATCAAGCTATTGTACCAGCCAGCTCAGGGGGTAATGTTCTCTTTATATATATTATATGTATATATATATATATATATAAGTATGTATGGGCTTATGAACTTGTAATTAATGCGATTTATTTTGTTTATTATTTGATTTGATTCTTTTTTATCAAGCGATCTTTGTGCGACATTGACGCGCGCGCTTCGAACAGCTTGAAAAATTTTTCCTGGCTGCGCAGGCTGTTTTTCTTTAGCTCCGCTTGTCTTTTACTGTAAGCTCAGCGCTTTTCCACAATTCTCTGACCGTTCGTCGGCGCTGTTAAACGAGAACTAAACAACGGGGCACAGCGCACGAATCGCAGGCGACTGTGAAAGACGACGACGGAGGCGAATGTAGCGAGAGAAGCAGCTGTGAAACACGAACCGAGAGCAGCGCGCTGTTTTACGAACAAAAAACAAACGACTCGTGTTAACCGAAGTGCTCTTAATTTTATTGTTGTTGCTGTTGGCAGCAACAGACGCTTCGGATTGGTTTTTCTTCGTTTTTGGGGGGCTCGCACCGTAAAGAAGTGCCAGCTATTGGTTTGGGGTCAAGTTGAACTGAAGATGCTATACAAAAGACGACGAGTAGTAGACGTAATATGTTTGATTGTGTATCACTTAATTAAACGTTTGATACATAATTAATTTGCCTTGCTGTATTGCATAAACTAACTAATAATTATAACAAATTACCAAAAGTTGCAACAAACTATAGATACAATTTCGATTGTTTTTACAGCTTCGAATTTTTTTTGCTTTGCCTGTTTTGGCAACAGTATAGAGTCCATAAATTTTTTTAGTTGGTTCTTTGCTCGATATATTTTTTGTAGCTGCAATCAGCAATTGAAATATTCTTTTTCAGGAATTGTTCGCATTCCACACAGTGCACAATGTGTAATGAACACCTTGTTAACATGTGCTGCGGTTCAGGTACAGGTACGGTTATAGGTGAGACTTGCTCATTGCCTTTCCCCTCCCCCTTTCTCTCTCTCTCTCTCTCTTTCACACACGCAAACAACACAGGCTAATAATGTTATCTCAATTCTCAATTTCAAACGATTCTTAGAATTCAGCGCTGCAAATTAAAATTCTGTCACCTGGCATTTCAATATGTACCTCGAACAATGTTTTCCTTTGCTCGACTATAACAATGAAACACAACGGTACTCGCCACTCTTATGAATGGAACCTTAAATAAGCGTGGAGCAATTGTAGTGTAGTCTCTGCAAAAGCATTTATGATTAGCTATAAAACAGATAAGTTTCTTTGAATGGAATGTCGTGATAAGTACTTGAGATTCAAATTTGCCTCTCTGCTACAAACTAGATAAGTAACGATAAATATGTTACTAGAATATATGAAAAAATTCTATTTCCTAAAAAAATATTAAAATAACATTTATAAAAGTGAACGAATTTTTAAAAGGAACTTAAATCATTGAAATTCATATTTACCAAACTTACTACTGCCGTAACCTTGTCATAGCCAAATAGTATTATCATTTCAATTAAGTTTCTACACTAAAACTGCAACAATATATTAAAGAATTATCATCTACAATAAGAGTAAAATTAAGTTTTCCTTAAATTATATTTTTAAGATAATTTAAACAAATTGCAAATGCCATTTACAAGCCACCTAACATTTGAGATCATGCACATTAACCAAATGCAACATCACATACATTACAGTAACAACAACAACAACAACAGCAACAAATAACACTAGCAGCATTTAAAGCATTTGAAATACAACAGCAACTAGCACTTAGCCGCACTTGTTCAAAAGCCACAAATCTTTTATGGCATTTGTTTCAAATGCGATAATAACACTTAAGTTGCTAAATTGTTGGCTTAAACGCAAATTAAAGACAACTTTTCACAAGATAGGGGCTCGTGAAGTGAGGCGCAAGTTGTGTGTGTGTGTGTGTGTGTATAGGAAATAGGCAGGTGTTTTTGACTAGCATAATTTATACTTAGCCAAACGCCAAATCAAATTGCCAAGCATTTGACATTTATGCTGAGAGCTATGAGCTTTTTAAGCTATAAGGAAAATGCCATAGAAAATGCAGTGAATCGATGTGTAGAGAGGAGAAACGGTGAGGCTGCGAGTTAATTCAGCTAGAGATGATTTATGCACTCATTGTATAGTCGGATAGTTGGTAGACTCTAGCCAAACTCATGGAACATTTTTGCCAGTTATCACGAATGTTGTGAATTGTCGAGTTGAAGTTGATAGTTTTTGGTTTTTTACTTTATTCGGATTTTGTTGCGGCTTTCGGTTTTTCCCAGGCGCACATTTTGTCACAAGCGGCTGGCATTATTTATGAGACTAAGCAAACAGAACTTGCAGCCACAGCTAACAATTTGCAAATGCCGCTGCCTAACATGCAACCAACCACAAACACAACAGCAAGAATGACAACAACTGCAACCACCGAAACCACTGGCTTGGCGGCATCATGTGGTAAACTATGACGCAGTCAATGATTTACTTTTCGAAATTTTAATTATTGCGCTTCATTAAATTACTAGCAATTTGTAATTGTATTTGTTTATGGGGTTCCTTTGCTATCAACATTGGCGATGATATGCAAACAAATTTAAAAGCAATTTGGCTTTAAACGTCACGGCCACCTACGAACGTAGGGAGGCAGGGAGAGTTAAGTTTTACACAGCCGCAGTTCGGCCCACAATTTTCCACGCCACTTGAGCGTAATTAGCCGTTCAGCTTTTAAGCGCTTAGCAAATATCACAACACACACACCCCCTCGACTCTTTGCTTATAGTGCTCCAATCTCGCTGCAAGTCTCTTGTTTGGTCTATATAGACTTATATATAGAACAGTTTACGCAACTTATCGATGCTATTTTGATAACTTTAAATATTTGCAATTTGCCATTATTTGTTTAACTTAACTTTGTATCTTTTGCTTAATGTGTGCTGAGCAATTTGTATTTTGTATTATTTGCTTTAAAATAAAGGCGTTGTGCTCAGGTGACGCTCTCTAGCCAAATATTATAATTCTGAGCGTAAATAATTTCTTGGGCATTTTCCATGAGCAGCGAGACAAACAAGCTGATCAAATTTCTAATGGCCATTGGTAAAGTTCATTTGCCTGTAAGCGATACGAAGGACTTCTCCTCCATTCACTTGACTCAACAACATTACATTATTCTATTCAGCTTCATGCTTGTTACTGTTTATTTACTGCGTCTGCCTGTCAGACAGAGATCAGACTCGCAATGCTGTAATTACATAGTTGTGTGCGTGTGTGTGTGTGTTTTCTGTCCCCACAACAATGGCATACAACAAAAATATAATAACTACATACTTGCAACTGGCTGTCAACTTGGCTAATTGAAACTGGACGCATGCTGAGCGACAGGGCTAAGAGATAAATATTTGTTTTCGGGGGCAGTGGAACTAAATTACTATTGTTGAAAAGTACACTGCCCGCTCATATATAATATTTGTTATTTATTTGTTTTTTTTATTTTAACTTGAATCATATCATCAATTACGTTTAATAATACATCCACGGTGCGTATACGTTTTGTGACAGGCACAGTTTGGCATTCAGTGACTCATAGACTGTGTTTTGCATGCGATGCTTTTAAATTTATTGTTTTGGTTTTGCTATTTTATTTTTATTTGGCTTTCGCTGAACTCACATACATGAAGCTGCGATTCTGCCTTAATTGATCGCCTAATTAAAAGGCATTGAATTACACTCGACCTCAACATTGGCTTAGCGGCGGCCATGGCAATTAAATCGAACAAGCAACGCATTTTGTGGCTTGTCTGTTGTCGTCGTGTTGTTGTTTCTTCATTTCGTGCCGTTGTCGATGCAATGTTGCTGATTATTTCGGAAATGCCAATCAGATGAAAGGCCCACAGAACCTCGTCGTCGTACGTCGATGCTGTATGCGCAATCGCAATCTCAATATTCAGACTCTACTCTCCCACCTCTCTCATCTCCTACGTTCCCGTTTTGTGGCGTCATCTGTGTTGATTAGAGTCTGCAACAGTGAGTCAACCCAGCGATCCCGACCAACTTTTGACACCAACTTCTTCAAGCTGAATGCAAAACACAAAAAACAATTAAAAGTACAAGTTTGGCCAATTATTTTTGTTGTCATCCGCTTAACCAATAGAAGGCAAAATGGTGACTTTAGTTATGTATTGATTTTTTTGGCAACATCTTGATTATTTACATTGATCCAATTCTTGGAACTTAAACTAAATCTTTAGACTACATTAAGTTAAAGTATAGGGTAATAATATTTATAGTCGGTTATCAGTTGTTGCTTATACACTAAGCAGATCTTCTAAATGGTAACATCTGTTCCGTTATTGCTGCATGCAATAGAGCTGGTTGCAGTAACGGTATGTTGTATTATCACTTCGCACAATGCTAATGCCAGCTCCATAGTAAGCTATAAGTAATTCAAAGTTATATAAAATCGGAGATATATATAATATACATACGTATCACATAGGCGGATCCATCGGCTGGCCCAACTACCTGCAGTGCTATGAGGATAATGTCAATGAGCTGGCCGAGGAACATGCCACCCAGTGTACAGAACTTGAGTAGACCAATGCCTGGATAGCCCAAATAAAAGCGATCCACGCCAAACATGCCCAGGAACACAGACAGCAATAACGTTGTGTCCAAATGATAGCCATTACTAATTCATACAAAAACAATTAAATCTTTTCGACAAAATTCGGTTTTCACGTTACTTACGTCCATTTACAGGGCATTTGGCGTGTAAATGTTGAGTTGCCCGTTTCGGTGCAATTGATCTCATTGGCAGCTATGCACCAGACACGCGCTCGATTCTCTTTGGTGCAGCCGCGCAGCTGTTGTGTCTTGAGATCAATGTGATGCTTGGCGGGATCCGGGCACATAAATTGCCCCATCAGCAGCTCGTTGCAGTCCACATTGACGGGCTGCGTCTCACTTGCGCAAAATAGCAGCACCACACATACAATGTACCAGTACATTATATAATTATGTAGCGTTTATTGTTGCAGTTGGCTTTTTATTATCACTAGCTTCAAATTTCGCATTAGAATGCACTTTTGTTTTGTTTGTGAACGGTCTTCTTCTTCTCGATTTTGTGTGGTGGCAGGTCGATAAAATAAGTGCTGGAAAATGATGAAACTGGTGGGTACGCCAACTGGCTACAGATGGCGCTGCATTTTCTTTTGCAATAAGTAAGCAGTTTAATTATTGAAATAGTTCTGCCTGTTTATTGAAAATATATTTCTTGCAATGTAGAAAGACTCGCACATCCTTCGCCTGATCCGACTTGAGCTGTTCCAGCGTTGCGCTCTTTAATCCATCTCTAAACACAATGCACACCTTCGAGGTTTGTCCAAATGTGCGTTCAATATGCCCCGATTCTCCAGTGGATAACTGCACCCGCTTGCCCACGTAGATGTCACGATTGGCTTCCTTCTTGAAGAGATTCTGAACAATGATTTCGTTTGAGTTAACCACACGCTGCACAGTGCCCTGTTTCTCTTTGTGCTTAAATATGCGCAGTTGCGGCAAAAGCTCTGTTTTGCAGTTGACGCAGTGCGTCTGCCATGTGATGCGACCCCAAAAGGCCAAACGGCAGCTGTTGCTGTGCACATCCATGTCCAGCTTGGAGGCAATCAGAGTGCTGCCCAACGTGCTCAGCACTGGCGTCTCAAACTGCAGCAGCGCAAAGATGCAATCCATTGCATCCTCCGGCTGCAGCTCCTCCACATGCTCATAGTCTCTGTTCAAGTCGAAGCTGGGTGGTTGAGTTGCAGTATTCCGAAACAACTGCAGGCTAGCCATGACTGTATCGTGTCCAACGCTTATGTGCAGCTTGCTTCTGGAGCGGATTGGCTGCTTGTAGTAGCGTATGGGTTGCAGTTGGATGCAGGCGGCATAGACGGGCTTCAAATATTCCGGTTGGGCAATGATGCCGCGCTCCATTAGTTTGGCATTGAATTGCGTTACGCACAATCCAATGCGATCTCCTGGGCCAGCTCTATCCACCGGCTGCCGAAATCTTTGTATGGATTTCACCTTGCGCCGTTCGCGCAACAGTGGAAGTTCCACGCTATCGTTCACAGCCACATGGCCCTGGAGCACTGTGCCCGTGCAAACAGTGCCTTGTCCCTTGATGGCAAAGCAGTGATCGACATAAATGATGAGCGGAGCCGGTTTCAACTCACGCTTTGGTGATTCATAGATTCGGCTCAAGCCAGCACGCAGTTCCTCAATGTTGGTGCCCTGCAAGGCAGACACAGTGTACATAGGTACATCAGCTCCAAAATTGGTGCTTGCCAATGTCTTCTTTAATCTGGATCGTAGCTTTTCCAACTGCAATTCACGCTTATCCGACGGCAGTGCATCGATTTTGTTAATAACGACAAGCAGTTTTTTGCCAAGCAGTTCACCAACAAGCAGACATTCGGCTGTCTGCGTTTGGATTCCCTTCTGTGCATCCACAACGAGCAGCATCAAATCAATTATCTGCGCACCTATTTAAACTCGTTATTAATTAATGATTAGTGTGGTTTTTAGTTTACACTCACCTCCAATAATGGTGCGTATGAGGCTTGCATGACCGGGACAATCCACAAAGGTAATTTGCAGTTGTTGCCCCGTTTCAGGTGTCTCCAAAACAAATGCACTAAAGCCCAAATCAAGGGTGATTCCGCGTTCCACCGATTGCGGATTCTTGTCAAATGCTGCTGTACTCGATATGGAGCTCAAGGCGCGTGCTAATGTTGTCTTGCCGCTATCAACATGCCCCAACAAACCAACGTTGAAATTTGTTGTCATTGCGTTGTTTACATTTTACCAAAATGAAACCATATGATGCCGACTTCTATTTCAACTGAATCTGCACTGCTTCGTTGCACTGCTTTGCTGTTGACTGCATCAAAAAGTATCGATGCTTTTGCTAGAGCGCGAGACGAATTTAACTTTTAAAAGTTGCTTATAAATACAAATGTATTTTGGCGTCGCTTCACTTGTGGCCAGCAGCAGCAGTAGATCAACAGATGGAAATCAAGAAGCTAATACAGAACATGGATACCAATTTAGACTTAAAACTAAGTGGAAGCGTTATACCCACAAACGTAAATCCTGATCTGGAAAAGGAACGCGAAGCTGCCAGCTTTAGTAGCGAAGAATTTGCTGCCTGGTGGGCGGGCGGAGCAGATCAATTGAAGTTTAAGAGAAGCTTCAGTAAGTACAAAGTTAAACGACACGGATTAAACCACATCATCATTTTTATATCCTTTGTATAGCTTTCATGTCAAAATATAATCTCATTTCTATCTGTGTTCTCTCAACCCGTTGAATAACTATAACGAATTAACATTCTACACGCTCGTAGCAAATGGCCTTTGACTTGTTATGGTTGTAAACAAATTGTAGGCGATAATTTTATACAGACAAATGCATCAGGGGTTTAGAGAGATCAATGTGGCAATCTTAATAAAATATCTCTTTCTCCTTGTCTCTTTTATAGAGGAGTATATGTACAAAGATTTCGATCAGGATGAAGCCGCTCAATTTCATTACAAATCGCATGAGGATGTTTGCGAATTCGCCGTAAAGTGCAGTGTTAATGCGGCGAAAAAACTGCAACAGTTGCAAGCGGAGCGTAATCCCGATGGAAACGAATACTGGCCGTAAGTGAATGTAAAAATCTTCTCTTTGAAACATTTGAAAATTTAAATTCGTTAGCACTCTCTTTGACGATCCTGAACTGTATGGTCTGCACCCGGCTGGCAATCCTTTTAACGTCATGTACATGGTTATAGTGGGTGCACTAAAGGCACAATGCACGCCCGAGCAGTACGAAGAGTTTGGCAAGAAAGTGGAACGATTTGAAGTGAGTGCCACTTATGTGCAAACCGAGTTGGGGCATGGCAGCCATATTCGAGGTCTGCAAACCCGCGCTGATTATGATTATTTGACGGATGAGTTTGTCCTCAATACGCCGTGTATTTCGTCCTACAAGTGGTGGCCCGGTGGCTGTAAGTATCACCATCAATCAATTATATATTTTATTTGCTAATCTCTTATATTTGGACAGTGGGTCAGTGCTGCAACTATGGCATGGTCATGGCACAGCTGTACATCAATAATCAGCACAAGGGTTTGCATTTGTTTTATGTGCAGCTGCGCGAGGAAGGCACTCACGAGCCGCGTCCTGGCGTCCACATTGGTGAGCTGGGCCGGAAGTTTGGACTTAATGGCGTCAACAATGGATTTGTAGGCTTGAAGAATGTGCGCATACCACGCTCCAGGATGCTGATGCGTTTCGCTCAGGTGAATCGTGATGGCACCTATGTCAAGAGCCCGAACAATGCTCTCACATACTTTGCCATGGTCGCCACACGTTGCATTGTTGCACGCACTGCAGCACTGGCTCTAGCCTCAGCAGCCACCATTGCCACTCGCTATTCCGCCGTGCGTCGGCAGAGTCCCATCGATCCCAAGTCAGACATTCCATACAATATTTGTATATTTATTTATCGCTTATTTCTCTTCAAGATTGCCTGAGCCACAAATCATTGATCACGTTACCCAACAGCTCAAAGTGTTTCCGGAGATAGCCAGCAGCATAGCCTATCGGCTGGCCTTTGACTATCTGTGGGATCTGTTCAATATCACCTCCAAGGATATAGATCAGGGCAAGTACGACCGTCTGCCTGAGCTGCATTCGCTCTCTTGCGCCTTAAAGGCGCTCTGCTCAAGTGATGCAGCTGGTGGAATCGAGAGACTGCGTCTGGCATGTGGCGGTCTTGGCTACCTCGCCTCATCTAATTTGGGCAACATTTATGTGAACTCAGTTGCTATTTGCACCTATGAGGGTGAGAATACGGTGCTCCTGCTGCAAATTGGTCGCTTCCTAATGAAGTCCTGGCGGGCGGCACTAAGTGGATCTCCCCTAGCGCCCACCGCCAGTTACTTGGCTGATGTTCAGAAGAGTCCTAAATTCGGTGCATGGTCCGGCAGCTGGGAGAATATGGTGAGGGCGATGCAGTTTGCTGCTGCCAAGTAAGTTGTTTCAATCCTTTTGATAACCTATAGTAATTTCTTGTTGTGTTTAACAGTAAGACGCGCCTGGCCTTTAAGAGTCTGTCCAATCGTTTGGATAAGGGCGAGTCTGAGGAGGTTGCGTTCAGTCACACGGCCATTGAACTTACCCAGGCAGCAGAGGTACCAATTAATCAATGATTGCAAAGGTTGTCTTAACAATTGTTTTCTTTCTCTAGCTTCATGGCCGCGCCTTTGTATTCCAAACATTTCTTTCTGCTGTTACCGGACCAAATTCAAAGAACCGTACGTCTGCACTGAATCGCGTCTTAGAGCAACTGCTGGAGCTTTACCTGGTCAATATGACACTAAAGAACTTAAGTGACATACTCCGAGTAAGTCTACAATGAACACGCTTTGAGCTTTTGCTTAACTTTATTATTCGTTTTTCAGGTTGTCAACTTGACAGATGGCAATCTAAGCAAGTTGCAGGCACGTCTGGAGACGGCTCTTACCAACCTGCGACCGGATGCTGTGGCTATCGTTGATGGATTTGATTTTAACGACAAACAACTTAACTCCACCTTGGGCTCCTTTGATGGCAATGCCTATGAGCGAATTTTCGATGCGGCTCTTAAATCGCCTATGAACCAAAAACCAGTTCCAAAAAGCTTCCACGAGCACTTGGGACCATTCATGAAATCAAACATTTAAAAAATATAACTCTTTGAACATTGTTATCTATTTTAAAAGGTTAATCTTGGAAATGGTTTTTGTTTTTGTAAATTTGTAAAATATTGTTTTTTAATGATTATATCAAATATTGTTCCACCCCCTTATGATTGTTATTAGCTGCATACGCCTTTGCTTCTTTGTACTTTTGTTGATATTGAAAGCTTTTTGAGCACAAATTCCATCTCTTTTACACTCTTATCAAGCAGAGCACCAAAGATAAGAGCGATAGAAAGAAAAAGTGAGTCCAAAGTTTGTGTAAACTTTTGGTGTTAGTCTCGATTATTTTCAACGAGGCTTCAGTTGTGAGCAGCAGTTGGCACTGAGTGGTTGCTATAATAATTGGTAGTTGAAAGCAAGTTAACTGTTAAATATGACGTCCAAAAGTGTTATACCCAGCACCACTAATCCCGATCTGCAAAAGGAACGCGATGCGGCCAGTTTTAAGAGCGAAGAATTCGCTGCTTGGTGGGCTGGCGGTGAAGACAAACTGAAATTTAGCAGAAGCGTCAGTAAGTAAAAAATCTCATTTATAAACTGTGTGTTTGTTAAACAGGAGGGAATTTCGTATACAAAACTTGTTTTGAATAAATAAGTTTATAAGCACCTAAAAGTGTCGTAAATAAGATTTCTTATCGAACAGCTAATAAAAGTAAACAGAAATAAGGCACAATCAAGAAAGCTGTAGTCGAAAAAATCGACTAGGAGATACCCTGAACCCTAGACAATATGCCTTAAATCAAGATATGTGTGGGCCCGCGTATACAGATCGGCGCGTTAATACAGATAGAGGATAGACTCAGCTGTTAATCCTGATCAAGAATAAATGTATATTTCTTATGGAGTCGCAGACGCTTCCCCCTCTCTGTGTTACATACATTGGCACAAAATCATTCTGCCCTGATTTCCATATCTTGGGTTCAGGGTATACAAATCTTTATCTCAGATATGTGGGCAAAGGTGCAAAGAAACTTTTTCTAACCTCTTACCACTCACATCACTGATTAGCTCAACAATTATATAAGACAACCATTTATTTTTTCTCCCTCTTTGTATTTTACAGAAGAGTATATGTACAAGGACTACGATCGTGAAGAGTATGCTCAATTTCATTACAAATCGCATGAGGAAATGTGCGAGTTCGCCATAAAAAGCAGCATTAATGTGGCAAAAAAGCTACGTCAGTTGCAGGAGGAGCGTAATCCCGGTGGCAATGAGTACTGGCCGTCAGTAAATTCTCTGCAGTGTAAAATAATTCCTGGCTTACTACTTATCTCTATTGATTGCAGGAAACTGTATGAATCTGAGGAATTGTGGGCCCTGCATTATGCCGGCAATCCTTTTAACGTGATGTTCGTTATGGCAGTGAAGGCTCTTAAAACACAATGCACACCCGAGCAGTACGAGGAGTTTGGCAAGAGAGTCGAACGATTCGAAACATCAGCTGCCTATGCACAAACCGAACTGGGACATGGCACCTTCCTACGTGGCCTGGAGACACGCGCTGATTACGATCGTGAAACGGATGAGTTTGTACTGAATACACCGACCATTTCATCATACAAGTGGTGGCCCGGAGGCTGTTAGTAGCTACAAGACAAGAACCTATCAAATCTATATAACCCTGTTGTAATTCCAGTGGGTCACGCCACCAACCACTGCCTGCTTATGGCCCAGCTGTATATCGATAACGAGTCAAAGGGACCGCATTTGTTCTACGTGCAGGTTCGAGAGGAAGGAACACACGAGCCGAGGCCTGGTGTGCACATTGGCGAGATTGGCAAGAAGATGGGCTTCCTGGGCGTCAACAATGGTTTTCTGGGCTTGAAGGATGTTCGCATTCCACGTAACCGCATGATGATGCGTCACTCTCAGGTGCTTCGTGATGGTACCTATGTTAAGAGTCCTGCGGATGTTCTTTCCTACTTTGCCATGGTCTCTACGCGCTGCGTCATTGCACGCAACTCAGCTACCATTCTAGCCTCAGCAGCCACCATTGCCACTCGTTATTCTGCAGTGCGTCGACAGAGTCCCATCGATCCTAAGTAAGACTATATAACGTTACATTAAGCTAAGTCTATCACATATTTAATTCGTTGCAGATTACCTGAGCCACAAATCATTGATCACGTTACCCAACAGCTGAAAGTGTTTCCGGAGATAGCCAATAGCGTGGCGCAGCGACTGGCCTGTGACTACCTCTTGGATCTGTTTGAAATAACCTCGAAGGACATAGATCAAGGCAAATACGAGCGTTTGCCCGAGCTGCATTCACTGTCGTGTGCCTTGAAGGTAGTTTGTACATTTGAAGCTACCGAGGGAATCGATAGATTGCGTCTGGCTTGTGGTGGTCATGGTTATCTCGCTTCATCCAATCTGGGCAACATTTACTGTAATGTAACTGCTAGTTGTACATACGAGGGTGAGAATACGGTGCTTCTGCTTCAGATCGGTCGCTTCCTAATGAAATCCTGGCGTGCGGCACAAAGTGGTTCTCCCCTAGCGCCCACCGTTAGCTACTTGGCTGATGTCCAGCGAAACCCTGAATTTGGTGTGTGGACCGGCAGTTGGCAGAATATGGTGAAGGCGATGCAGTTTGCTGCTGCCAAGTAAGTTGGCTTAAAGTATTCAATTGAGGAGATATTATATTGTTTTGTATTCAACAGCAAGACACGTTTGGCATTTAAGAGTCTAACCAATCGGATTAACAAGGGGGAGTCAGAGGAGGTAGCCGCAAACCATACTGGAATCGAGCTTACTCAGGCAGCTGAGGTACCAACTAACACAATTCATTAAATGAACAACTCTTTTACTGACTGTTTTTTGTGTTAAAGCTCCATGGCCGTGCTTTTATATTCCAATCATTCGTCACTGAGATAACCGAACCAAAGTCCAAGACACGTTCGCCGGCACTCAACCGCGTCTTGGAGCAACTGCTGGAGCTTTACCTGGTCAATATGACACTAAAGAACATGAGCAACATACTCCGAGTAAGTATTTACCAAATATAATTTGTAACTTTGTTTAACACTTTATTATTTTCAGGTTGTCAACTTGACTGATGGCGATCTAAGCAAGTTGCAGGCACGCCTGGAGACGGCTCTTACCAACCTCCGACCGGATGCTGTGGCTATCGTTGATGGATTCGACTATACCGATGATCAATTGAACTCCACCTTGGGCTCCTTTGATGGAAATGCCTATGAGCGTATTTTCGATGCTGCACTCAAGGCGCCAATGAACAAGAAATCAGTTCCAAAAAGTTTCCACGAGCACTTGGGACCTTTCATGAAATCAAACATTTAAAAAATATAACTCTTTGAACATTGTTATCTATTTTTAAAGGTAAATCTTGGAAATGGTTTTTGTTATTTTTTGTAAATCAAATATTGTAGAACCCCCTTATGATTGTGATTAGCTGCATACGCCCTTGCTTGTTTGTACTTTTGTTGATATTAAAATCTTTTTGAGCACAAATCCCATCTCTTTTACACTCTTATCAAGCAGAGCGCCAAAGATAAGAGCGATAGAAAGAGAAAGTGAGTCCAAAGTTTGTGTGAACTTTTGGTATAAGTCTCGATTATTTTCAACGAGGCTTCAGTTGTGAGCAGCAGTTGGCACTGAGTGGTTGCTATAATAATTGGTAGTTGAAAGCAAGTTAACTGTTAAATATGACGTCCAAAAGTGTTATACCCAGCACCACTAATCCCGATCTGCAAAAGGAACGCGATGCGGCCAGTTTTAAGAGCGAAGAATTCGCTGCTTGGTGGGCTGGCGGTGAAGACAAACTGAAATTTAGCAGAAGCGTCAGTAAGTAAAAGCTCTCATTTATTTAGAGTGCATTTCTTATAAAAAACTTGTTTTGAATAAACAAGTTTATAAGCACCTCAAAGTGTCATAAATAAGCTTTGTTATCGAACAGCTGATAAAACTAAACAAAAATAAGGCACAAGCAAGAAAGCTGTAGTCGAGAAAGATCGACTAGGAGATACCCTGAACCCTAGACAATATGCCTTAAGTCATTGTATGTATGTATGTGGATGTGTGTGTGTGCCCGCGTAAATAGATCGGCGCGTTCATACATATAGAGGATAGACTCAGCTGTTTATACTGATCAAGAATAAATGTATATTTCTTATGGAGTCGCAGACGCTTCCTCCTCTCTGTGTTACATACATTGGCACAAAATCATTCTGCCCTGATTTCCATATCTTGGGTTCAGGGTATACAAATCTTTATCTCAGATATGTGGGTAAAGGTGCAAAGAAACCGTTTTTTAACCTCTTACCGCTGATTTCACTGATTAGCTCAACAATTATATTACCCAAATATTTTTCTTAATTTTGATAGCGAATAATGCTGACTCGTCACTTTTTTTTCTCTCTCTCTCTCTCTCTTTGTATTTTATAGAAGAGTATATGTACAAGGACTACGATCGTGAAGAGTATGCTCAATTTCATTACAAATCGCATGAGGAAATGTGTGAATTCTCCGTGAAAACCAGCATTAATGTGGCAAAAAAGCTGCGTCAGTTGCAGGCGGAGCGTAATCCCGGTGGCAATGAGTACTGGCCGTAAGTAGATGATCTGCAGTGCAAAATAACTCCTTGCTAACTACTTATCTCTATTGATTGCAGGAAACTGTATGAATCTGAGGAATTGTGGGCCCTGCATTATGCCGGCAATCCTTTTTCCGTGATGTTCGTTATGGTAATAAAGGCTCTAAAAGCACAATGCACACCCGAGCAGTACGAGGAGTTTGGCAAGCGATTGGAACGATTCGAAACATCCGCTGCCTATGCACAAACCGAACTGGGACATGGCACCTACCTGCGTGGCCTGGAGACACGCGCTGATTACGATCGTGAAACGGATGAGTTTGTACTGAATACACCGACCATTTCATCATACAAGTGGTGGCCCGGAGGCCGTAAGTAGCTACAAGACAAGAACCTATCATATCTCTATAATCCTGATATTATTCCAGTGGGTCACGCCACCAACCACTGCATGCTCATGGCCCAGCTGTATATCGATAATGAGTCAAAGGGACCGCATTTGTTCTACGTGCAGGTTCGAGAGGAAGAAACACACGAGCCGAGGCCTGGTGTGCACATTGGCGAGATTGGCAAGAAGATGGGCTTCCTGGGCGTCAACAATGGTTTTCTGGGCTTGAAGGATGTTCGCATTCCACGTAACCGCATGATGATGCGTCACTCTCAGGTGCTTCGTGATGGTACCTATGTTAAGAGTCCTGCGGATGTTCTTTCCTACTTTGCCATGGTCTCTACGCGCTGCTTTATTGCCCGTACTTCGGCTTCGATTCTGTCCTTAGCAGCCACCATTGCCACTCGTTATTCTGCAGTGCGTCGACAGAGTCCAATCGATCCCAAGTAAGACTTTCTTTATTACATTAAGCCAAGTCTAAAACATAGATAATTCGTTGCGTTTGCAGATTACCTGAGCCACAAATCATTGATCACGTTACCCAACAGCTGAAAGTGTTTCCGGAGATAGCCAATAGCGTGGCGCAGCGACTGGCCTGTGACTACCTCTTGGATCTGTTTGAAATAACCTCGAAGGACATAGATCAAGGCAAATACGAGCGTTTGCCCGAGCTGCATTCACTGTCGTGTGCCTTGAAGGTAGTTTGTTCATTTGAAGCTACCGAGGGAATCGATAGATTGCGTCTGGCTTGTGGTGGTCATGGTTATCTCGCTTCATCCAATCTGGGCAACATTTACTGTAATGTAACTGCTAGTTGTACATACGAGGGTGAGAATACGGTGCTTCTGCTTCAGATCGGTCGCTTCCTAATGAAATCCTGGCGTGCGGCACAAAGTGGTTCTCCCCTAGCGCCCACCGTTAGCTACTTGGCTGATGTCCAGCGAAACCCTGAATTTGGTGTGTGGACCGGCAGTTGGCAGAATATGGTGAAGGCGATGCAGTTTGCTGCTGCCAAGTAAGTTGGCTTAAAGTATTCAATTGAGGAGATATTATATTGTTTTGTATTCAACAGCAAGACACGTTTGGCATTTAAGAGTCTAACCAATCGGATTAACAAGGGGGAGTCAGAGGAGGTAGCCGCAAACCATACTGGAATCGAGCTTACTCAGGCAGCTGAGGTACCAACTAACACAATTCATTAAATGAACAACTCTTTTACTGACTGTTTTTTGTGTTAAAGCTCCATGGCCGTGCTTTTATATTCCAATCATTCGTCACTGAGATAACCGGACCAAAGTCCAAGACACGTTCGCCGGCACTCAACCGCGTCTTGGAGCAACTGCTGGAGCTTTACCTGGTCAATATGACACTAAAGAACATGAGCAACATACTCCGAGTAAGTATTTACCAAATATAATTTGTAACTTTGTTTAACACTTTATTATTTTCAGGTTGTCAACTTGACTGATGGCGATCTAAGCAAGTTGCAGGCACGCCTGGAGACGGCGCTTACCAACCTCCGACCGGAAGCTGTGGCTATCGTTGATGGATTCGACTATACCGATGATCAATTGAACTCCACCTTGGGCTCCTTTGATGGAAATGCCTATGAGCGTATTTTCGATGCTGCACTCAAGGCGCCAATGAACAAGAAATCAGTTCCAAAAAGTTTCCACGAACTTAAAATTAATATATTCCACGAGCACTTGGGACCTTTCAAATGAAATCAAACATTTAAAAAATATAACTCTTTGAACATTGTTATCTATTTTTAAAGGTAAATCTTGGAAATGGTTTTTGTTATTTTTTGTAAATCAAATATTGTAGAACCCCCTTATGATTGTGATTAGCTGCATACGCCCTTGCTTGTTTGTACTTTTGTTGATATTAAAATCTTTTTGAGCACAAATCCCATCTCTTTTACACTCTTATCAAGCAGAGCGCCAAAGATAAGAGCGATAGAAAGAGAAAGTGAGTCCAAAGTTTGTGTGAACTTTTGGTATAAGTCTCGATTATTTTCAACGAGGCTTCAGTTGTGAGCAGCAGTTGGCACTGAGTGGTTGCTATAATAATTGGTAGTTGAAAGCAAGTTAACTGTTAAATATGACGTCCAAAAGTGTTATACCCAGCACCACTAATCCCGATCTGCAAAAGGAACGCGATGCGGCCAGTTTTAAGAGCGAAGAATTCGCTGCTTGGTGGGCTGGCGGTGAAGACAAACTGAAATTTAGCAGAAGCGTCAGTAAGTAAAAGCTCTTATTTACTTATTGTGTTTGAATAAATAAGTTTAAAAGCACCTCAAAGTGCCGTACATAAGATTTCTTATCGAACAGCTGATAAAACTAAACAAAAATAAGGCACAAGCAAGAAAGCTGTAGTCGAGAAAGATCGACTAGGAGATACCCTGAACCCCAGACAATGTGCCTAAAGTCAAGATATGTGTGGGCCCGCGTATACAGATCGGCGCGTTAATAAAGATAGAGGATAGACTCAGCTGTTAATACTGATCAAGAATAAATGTATATTTCTTATGGAGTCGCAGACGCTTCCTCTTCTCTGTGTTACATACATTGGCACATAACCATTCTGCCCTGATTTCCATATCTTGGGTTCAGGATATACAAATCTTTATCTCAGATATGTGGGTAAAGGTGCAAAGAAACCTTTTTTAACCTCTTACCGCTGATTTCACTGATTAGCTCAACAATTATATTATTTTTATTTTTTTTTTCTCCCTCTTTGTTTTTTACAGAAGAGTATATGTACAAGGACTACGATCGTGAAGAGTATGCTCAATTTCATTACAAATCGCATGAGGAAATGTGCGAGTTCGCCATAAAAAGCAGCATTAATGTGGCAAAAAAGCTACGTCAGTTGCAGGCGGAGCGTAATCCCGGTGGCAATGAGTACTGGCCGTAAGTAGATGATCTGCAGTGCAAAATAATTCCTAGCTAACTACTTATCTCTATTGATTGCAGGAAACTGTATGAAGCGCAAGAATTGTGGGGTCTGCATTATGCCGGCAATCCTTTTGGCGTGATGTTCGTTATGGTGGTAAAGGCTCTTAAAGCACAATGTACACCCGAGCAGTACGAGGAGTTTGGCAAGCGATTGGAACGATTCGAAACATCCGCTGCCTATGCACAAACCGAACTGGGACATGGCACCTACCTGCGTGGCCTGGAGACACGCGCTGATTACGATCGTGAAACGGATGAGTTTGTACTGAATACACCGACCATTTCATCATACAAGTGGTGGCCCGGAGGCCGTAAGTAGCTACAAGACAAGAACCTATCATATCTCTATAATCCTGATATTATTCCAGTGGGTCACGCCACCAACCACTGCATGCTCATGGCCCAGCTGTATATCGATAATGAGTCAAAGGGACCGCATTTGTTCTACGTGCAGGTTCGAGAGGAAGAAACACACGAGCCGAGGCCTGGTGTGCACATTGGCGAGATTGGCAAGAAGATGGGCTTCCTGGGCGTCAACAATGGTTTTCTGGGCTTGAAGGATGTTCGCATTCCACGTAACCGCATGATGATGCGTCACTCTCAGGTGCTTCGTGATGGTACCTATGTTAAGAGTCCTGCGGATGTTCTTTCCTACTTTGCCATGGTCTCTACGCGCTGCTTTATTGCCCGTACTTCGGCTTCGATTCTGTCCTTAGCAGCCACCATTGCCACTCGTTATTCTGCAGTGCGTCGACAGAGTCCAATCGATCCCAAGTAAGACTTTCTTTATTACATTAAGCCAAGTCTAAAACATAGATAATTCGTTGCGTTTGCAGATTACCTGAGCCACAAATCATTGATCACGTTACCCAACAGCTGAAAGTGTTTCCGGAGATAGCCAATAGCGTGGCGCAGCGACTGGCCTGTGACTACCTCTTGGATCTGTTTGAAATAACCTCGAAGGACATAGATCAAGGCAAATACGAGCGTTTGCCCGAGCTGCATTCACTGTCGTGTGCCTTGAAGGTAGTTTGTTCATTTGAAGCTACCGAGGGAATCGATAGATTGCGTCTGGCTTGTGGTGGTCATGGTTATCTCGCTTCATCCAATCTGGGCAACATTTACTGTAATGTAACTGCTAGTTGTACATACGAGGGTGAGAATACGGTGCTTCTGCTTCAGATCGGTCGCTTCCTAATGAAATCCTGGCGTGCGGCACAAAGTGGTTCTCCCCTAGCGCCCACCGTTAGCTACTTGGCTGATGTCCAGCGAAACCCTGAATTTGGTGTGTGGACCGGCAGTTGGCAGAATATGGTGAAGGCGATGCAGTTTGCTGCTGCCAAGTAAGTTGGCTTAAAGTATTCAATTGAGGAGATATTATATTGTTTTGTATTCAACAGCAAGACACGTTTGGCATTTAAGAGTCTAACCAATCGGATTAACAAGGGGGAGTCAGAGGAGGTAGCCGCAAACCATACTGGAATCGAGCTTACTCAGGCAGCTGAGGTACCAACTAACACAATTCATTAAATGAACAACTCTTTTACTGACTGTTTTTTGTGTTAAAGCTCCATGGCCGTGCTTTTATATTCCAATCATTCGTCACTGAGATAACCGGACCAAAGTCCAAGACACGTTCGCCGGCACTCAACCGCGTCTTGGAGCAACTGCTGGAGCTTTACCTGGTCAATATGACACTAAAGAACATGAGCAACATACTCCGAGTAAGTATTTACCAAATATAATTTGTAACTTTGTTTAACACTTTATTATTTTCAGGTTGTCAACTTGACTGATGGCGATCTAAGCAAGTTGCAGGCACGCCTGGAGACGGCTCTTACCAACCTCCGACCGGATGCTGTGGCTATCGTTGATGGATTCGACTATACCGATGATCAATTGAACTCCACCTTGGGCTCCTTTGATGGCAATGCCTATGAGCGTATTTTCGATGCTGCACTCAAGGCGCCAATGAACAAGAAATCAGTTCCAAAAAGTTTCCACGAACACTTGGGGCCATTCATGAAATCCAACATCTAAAATGTATTCTAAATTGCGTTTTCTGTTGATTATATGTATATGTAAAATGAGTTCAGCGAGACTTGTTTTAAAGTAATATAAATTAACATGTTACTTTGTGATACTATTTATTTGCTAAAATTATTTATTATTTATGTGTGTCAGCTCTTTAAATCTATTTTTACTCTTTGTAGCGCTCTCTTTGACGCTCGCTCATGTTGGGCACTGAGAGTGACGCTTTATCAACTTGCTTTCAAACTAACAGAGAGCCATAAACCAAAATGTGTTTGTATGCAACGTTGAGCGTTTGCACTTTGCACCGAAAGCTCTTTACTTGCTGGACGGCTCCGTGCGCAACTTGCTCAGTTGGTTTTTGTGGCTCTGGGCGACAACATCGTTCGGCTTTTAACTTAATCGTGTTTTAATATCTACAATGTTGCAGACTAATAGCTTAATTCCCAAAACTGTAAACCCTGATCTACAAAAGGAGCGCTTAGGCTCAAGCTTTGATGTGGAGGAGTTTGCAGCTTTGTGGCAAGGTGGTGAACAAAAACTAAAAACCAAAAGGGAAATAGGTAAGTCATGTACAGCTTTCTCCCTTATCGCTCATGCTTTCCCCTTTACTCGTTTGGAAAGATAGCAAAAGCTTTATATGAACTATGTACATGACCGGCTCTCTGTATGCAGAAGAGTTTGTTGTTTCTTATCAATCTTTGCAAGAAGTCTGGCAAAGTCCATTAGATTCTATCAAATAATTTTACTGTTTATTGCCTCTGTGTATTTTATTTAGTTTATTATTTAATAACAGCTGATTGTAGGTTGCTTTTTCTTATCGCTTGCACAATCTGATGTTATTTTATTATTCTTTGTGTGTCTTTATATTTTTAGAGCACGCTATATTCAGCAATCTGGAGGATGGTTATGGCATCGACCATGAGTACATGTCCCATGAGGATCTCTACAATTCCACCGTGAAGAAGGTTGCCGAAGCAGCGCCCAAGCTCAAAGCACTCCAACAGAAATTAAACCCAGGCGGTAAAGATATTTGGCCGTAAGTTCAAGTTCTTGCAATCACTCCTGTTAACTTGTCATATTTAACTCACCCGGTACAGTGGTTGCCTGTGGAATGATCAGGCTACTGGCCTGTTTCCCGCCAATCATCCGCTGGCAACGCACATTACCATGTTTTTGGATGTGATCAAGGGACAGGGCACTCCCGAGCAGGTGGACAAGTGGGGCAAGTTGGCCGAGAATTGCAACATAATTGGCACCTACGCACAAACTGAGCTAGCCCATGGCACTAATGTGCGAGGCATTGAAACGCGTGCCGACTACGATATCAGATCGGGTGAATTTGTACTCAACACGCCCAACCTGGAGGCCTACAAGTGGTGGCCCGGCGGCTGTAAGTAGCAACAAAAAAACTTGTTCATATAAAATGATCTTATGTCGCTCTTCTTTTTTTGCAGTGGGTCACACTGCCAACCATGCAATGGTGGTTGCCCAGCTCTATATCTCTGGCAAGCATAAGGGCATCCAAATGTTCATTGTGCCACTGCGCGATGCAAACACGCATATGCCACTGCCGGGTATTGATATTGGTGAGTTGGGCAAGAAACTGGGCATGGCTGCTGTCAATCAGGGCTTCCTGGGCCTCAAGAATGTGCGCATTCCACGCACAAACATGCTGATGAAGTACGCCAAAGTGGATCGCAATGGCACATTTACGGCCAGCCCAGCCTCGAAACTTAACTATCTGACAATGGTCTTTACACGTTGCCTGATTGTCAATTTGAATTCGTCCCTGTTGCTGCAGGCAGCCACAATTGCCACACGCTACTCCGCGGTGCGTCGCCAAAGTCCCATTGAACCCAAGTGAGTATTTTTTGAATAAACATGCTATAAAATAACTTTCCTTCTTTCTAACACACTCAGCGAACCGGAGCCACAGATCATAGATCACGTGACGCAGCGCTTGAAACTATTTCCGGAGATCGCCACTGGCATCGCCTATCAGTTGGCCGCCAAACACATGTGGGAAATGTACGATCAGACTGTCCAAGATGCAAATAATGGTAAATTTGAACGTTTGCGCGATATGCACATACTGTCCTGCGCCTTGAAGGTTCTTTGTACTACCGATAGCTGTGCGGGCATTGAGCGACTGCGTCTATCAACTGGCGGACATGGTTATCACATTGCTGCCAATTTCAGCAACATCTATGGCAATGCGGTGGCTGCTTATACCTATGAGGGTGAGAATACGGTTTTGCTACTGCAGATCGGACGCGCTCTCATCAAGGCTTGGGCCAGTTACAAACAAGGTCAACCGATCTCTTCCTCGTACGGCTATTTTGAGACATCAATGCGCCTGCAAGAGTTTCCAAAGTGGGATAACTCCTGGCAGTTCATTGTCAAGGCGCTCCAGTACACGGCTGCTCAGTAAGTATACAGAAATAGTAGGTAAATTGGTAGATGCTAATTTAGATTTCAACTTTCTACTTGCAGCAAGACCCGCATTGCATTTGAGAACATGTCGCAACGCATTGCTGCTGGCCAATCACAAGCTGTGGCAGCCAATAACACAGGCATTGAACTAACACGCGCTGCAGACGTGAGTTTGAAACAAACTGTATGAAATATCTTATCCATATTGAAAACCTTTCCAGCTGCATGGTCGCCAATTTGTGTGCCAAACGTTTATTGAGCAAATCACTGGACCCAAGGCACACAAGCGCTCCGCGGCCTTAAACGAAGCCCTGGAAAATGTTCTGGAACTGTTCCTGGTCCAAACTGTGCTCAATAACTTAAGCGAGATATTGAGAGTAAGCTTTTAAGCTCTGGTGCCAATTTAAGTCTATAACATTATTTTTTGTTTGTTTTTAGTTTATCAATCTGACCGATGCTGATCTCAGATCTCTGCAGAAACGTTTGGAGCTGTCGCTGGAGAAATTCCGACCAAATGCCGTTGTCATCTGCGATGGTTTCGATTTTCATGATCGCGTTCTTAACTCTGTACTGGGCTGCTATGATGGCAACGTCTATCCACGACTCTTCGATGCGGCCAAGCGGAGCACTATGAATCAGCGACCCGTCCAAAAGTCATTTGAAAACTATCTAAAACCGCTGATGAAGGCCAGTTTGTAAAGTGTGCAACATATTAGTTTGTTTCGAAACAGCTTATAATTTGCATGTGAATAATTCAAATATAGTACATATATCAATTACTTGAGATTAGATTCAGCCTTGTTAGCGTAATAAAGAATTCATTTACATTTTTGTTTAAATTAGTTTTATACCGTTTTTATTTAGCAAATCAAAACCAATTTCTCAGTACATTCAGCGCATTTAATAAACTAACAAACTAAACGCTTACATAATAGCAATAAAAATAAAAACACATCATGTAAACTTTTTGAAAATATGAATGTACTCGATTGAGATAGGGAGCTAAAACACATTTAGTACATCTATGAGTACATTCATATATGTATGAATATAAAAAAGTTGCATTTTCGTTTTTTACAGTGTAGAAAAAGTTGGTATTTGTATCGAGAATGTATTCAGTTGTTTCAGAGTGTATGTTTGTGTGTGTGAATTGATTTTGTTTTTGAGGACACTTGAAAGGGTTAATTTTTTTGATGTTTTTGTTTAAACATATGTTTGCTGTCTGCTTGCAGTAAGTATGTATGTATGTATGTATTATGCTTGTTTTTATATATTTTAGTTACATATTAATTAATTATATTTGCATTATATTTACTTTATATAATTACACACACAATTGATTTAGTTGTCTTAGTTTTATGCTATTATTATTATAATTATTTTAATAACTTTCTTTTCGTAATGAAAATATGGCATATGAGCGTTAAAAGTGAAAGTTTATCTGGTTTTGATTAACATTTAAACAAATATTGCGGATAATTTATTTGTCGACAAATGCGTGTGTGTGTGTGTGTGTTAATAGTATTTTGTGTGTGTGTTTGTGTGAGTGTAAACTTAACAGTAATAAACTTTTACTATTGCATTTTAATCATATCTTTTAAATATTTGTTGTGTGCTTGCATACAAAAAAAAAAATTATAAACAATTTTTTCATAGAGAGACATACTAGAGCGCAATTCGAACATAAAGCTTAATAAATGCACAATTGTTGCATGCGTTTGTTTGATTTTGATTTTTAGCCATGGAAGAGGAAGCGTTTTAAGTTAAGTGAAGCGCACTTAAACCATAAATTTATTTTTAATCTGCCATAACGAGTTGATATTGTAAAAATTGCTTTAATTTCTTTGTTCATTATAATTTAAATATTAATAAATATTTTTTTCATTACTTTTGTGTTTGTTACTCAGTTTTGTTTTTTTTTTTTTTAGAAAATAGTAGAAATTTGTTGTGGTTTTGTTCTTTTGTCTAGTTGTTTTCAGTTTATCGTTTTGTTTTACCAGGAAAATGTTTTTACGCTTCGTTTTCGGTTTTTTATTTGTTTTTTTGCTTCGTTTGTTTTTTTTTTTTTAGTTTTTGTTTTGTTTTTAGGAATTACACTAATAATTACATAGTTATGCTTATGTTTAATATGTATATAAACTTAAAAACATTTATGCATCAATTGAAATTGTTCAGATGTGCCACACAGATTATTCGGTATATATGTATGCGTGAGTGTATGTATTTCCGATTTTAATTGGGCTTTGTGGTAATTCGATATTCATTCAAAATCAACATATTTTAATGTGGTTTACCAAATTCTCGCTTGTTCTTTTTTTTTTATCGGTACTGTTTTGTAAAGTGACATCCAATTACATAATTGTGTTCTGTTTATATTCAGCTAACATATATTATAATAATAATTATATTCAATATGCACGAAAAGTTCTCATTCTTTTGTTGTTCTTTTTCATATAACTTTTACGTTTACATCTATGTAGTTGTGTCTGTGTGGTTGGATGTGTTTGTGTGTTTTAATGTTATTAATTTTTTCATTCTACTCATTATATTCATAATTAATTTGCTTAAATTTGCCCGCCCTTATATTGTTGTTTTTTTTTTTTCACTATTTATATATATTTATTTATATATAACTTTTAGTTTTGTTTTTTCTGTTTTATATAATTCGCATGATTTACTTTGCTTTTATATAGAATTTGATATTTTGTCGGTTTTGTTGTTGTTGCTGTTGTATTACACAATTTGCTTAAAACTTACTTAATTAGAAAAGTTTTGCACACACAAACACACACACACACACATGCATACAAGTGTGAGTGAGTGTGTGTGTGGGTGTGTGACACATTTAACTTACAGGTTAGTTGAAAATTTTTTCTCGTTTTTTTTTTGTTTCTTTTTCATTATATATTTTTGTGATTTTGCCCCTCACGAATAAATTGTGTGTGATTTCAAGACTTGTTGGTTGTTGTTCTTGTGTGTTGTTAGTTGTTTTTGTAGATGTTCTATCTTGCCACAACTGAGCAATTTCGCGCAATGTATTGTGCTAAGCTTTTCTTGTTCATATTTTCTTGTCAACCGTTATCAAACTCGTGCCAATTGCTTCGGCACGTCTGTCTGCCTTCCATGCCTGCCATTCCTGCTACCCTCTCTCTCTCTCTTTTGTTCAGATCAGCTTAATACCTGCGCGCTTGGCCATTATCTCAGGCGTAGAACTCACGATTATTCGCATTTTTCGCATAGGAATTGTTAGCAGGCGATCGCTTTGGCTCGTCCAGCGCATACGATCCTTCGTCCTTTTTCCGCATGCGATACACAATGAACATGACGACGAGTATGGCACACAGCAGGCCAACAACGGCGCCACCAATAACAGCTATAATGTATAAAATTGACGCATTAGTATTGGGGTTTCAGTTGATAAAGGATAACTTACCAGCCAGTATGCCAGGCTGCGCAAAGAAACTTGTCGTGCGATCCTCCTCGCTCATGATGACCACCTCCCCGCTGCCGCCGGGCCTGTGCTCAACGATCTTTGTGTCAGTCGGCTGACTGTTGATATTATTATTGGGATCTAATTCGTGGACGTTGTTGCTGCTGCCACTATTGCCACCAGCTGCAAAAAGTCGATTCAAATCACATAATCCAAAATTAATGCACATATACAGTAATTATTATCGTTATTTATATAGTAGTTATGCGATGACGTGCATAAATAAAACACAAATACGTAGTACATTAAACCAGTGTCCATAGAGTTCAGTTGTGTGTGTGTGTGTGTGATTGTGTATTAATGAGCTGAATTATGTGTGTGTGAGTTATTTATGTATACGCAATATGTACAAGGCTATTTGAGTGCAACATTAGTTGGTTAGTTAAAACTGCGCCCCTAGCTACTACTAAAATCTAAAAATTTATTTGGCTATCTTCTTGATCTTTAATTAACAATCAACTTTTCTCCCCTATTTCTAATTTCCTTCTTTCATAACTACTGAGACACATGTCACAAACATTTAATTTTCCCACATTTGCAGCTTTTATTCTGTACTTTGCATCTTGTTGACCCAGTTGGCAGCATTTTGACTTGAATTTGCATATTTTTGAGGCCAAGTAAAGTTCGGGCAACTTTTCAACTTGTGCACACTCGTAAACACCTGACTGAAGAAATTTAATGCCAATTAGCAGAGAAAACAAATGATTTTTAATTAATTTAATTGACATTGGGCCCAACGGGCAAAACAGGCTTTCGAGTGATGGCAGCATGTACATATGTACATGTGTGTGTGTGTTTATGTACTTAAATCTCATTGTTCTTGTTTGACAGCTGTTTGTGTTGGAAGTACGAACATAAGGTCGAAGGCTCGGTAGAAATGAGCTCAAGACACACAAACAGACATATACACACATTCATATACATATCTTGTTTATTTCTTATTTCAAACATCCTTAGCTGCTTAACGTTAACTTCAATGTACACACACACAAATGTGTGTGTACTTTATTCGAGGGATGTTTTATTTCGTTAGCGTTAATTATTTAAAGTCTAATCTTTTGATTGAACTCCCTTTTATAGAAATTAATTATGAAATGTAGTCCACCGAAAACTAGTTAATAAATGATCAAATCGAATATAAATTCAATAAGCTTATTAAACCGATTATTATCAATGCTGACGGCTTTATCCAAAATTAGTCAACACAATTTTACCCAATAAAGTGAGTTGCTGTTGTGTACTTTACTTGAAGATGTCTCAAATGCCAAAGGGATAAACATTTAACACTAAAAGCTAGTCGTTCCTAAAGCTATAAATATTTGCTTTCGTCTGTGAGATGCAAGCAGCTGTTGCCCGTTGTTTGTTGTTTGCTGTCTAGTTGCAAGTTGCAAAAGAAGTTTGCAGGACTCTTTGACTGTTGCTTGATTGAAAAATGCACTTTGCACTAGCTTCCCGGTCGCACTACTAGACATTTTCGTTCTTTCATGAGTTTCGATTTTGAAGTGCTGCCATGAACCCTGTTTTAAGAGTGTGAGTGTGTGTGTGTAAAGCACGCCCATTTGTATTGATGTGGGCGTGTCCGAAGGCACTATAAAACGTTGATTGTCAAAGCCAAGCTAGCTGCAAACTCGCACACAATACTGAACGCCAATGTATTGTTTGAGCAACAAACAACTGTAACAACTGTGCCTGAGAGTGTCACACAGCGGTGCCAAGGGCGTGTCGGGTCTGCTGTGTGGGGGGTGGCTTAGCAGATCGCCTCCCAACCCCAATAGTCAGTGATTTTTCATTTGAAGGGCCGCTGTGAAGTGTTTTCCACTTGATGCCAGTGCAGCTCTCTGTGTGATTTCTTCCAAAAGCCTTCAAGCTGGAGTCGTTTAGACACTAAATCTAAGGCGAGTTGGTGTGTGTTCGTGTGTGTTAATGGAACTTTACAACATACAATTGTGCGGCTTAAAAAGCCAGTCAAAATGGCAGCCGTTGATTGAGTGGCGTTTCTGACTGCCTTCTGGCAGCGCTTTAGCCAAATCGATTGTTTGTTTGTTCTCAAATGACATAGCTTTATAAACTAATTTCTCCCTAGCCAATGGGGCTTTAACCCAAACTTAACCCTAACAATAATTTGTGTTCAATTTAAAAAATGTAAGCCCATTTTTAACAAAATCTACAAGTTTGTATAATGCCTGAAAGCTGAAAGCTTACAAAAGCGCATGGATTAAAATTGAATGTTGTATGAATTGAATGAGGGACAATAGAATATGAATGGATGAAAGATTTACGTAAATGACAATGTGAAATGTTTAATCTATTTTAAATATTTGGCTAAAAATGTATTTATGTTGAGTATTTTTAAAGTATTTTGAGGGGGGGATTAAGTTTAAACTATGTGTTGAGAGAAAAGCACCCGAGAGAAGAGGACAATTCGCAGATTGAAACGTAGACAGAGACCGTGAGGAGAAGGAGAAGAAAGTTCGAGAGATTGCCGCAGCCGTGATGACGTCTAAAACTAAACTCAATTTGTACTCGAAATAATTCAATCAACATAAAGAAAGCACTAGAAATTTATACGACTTATATTAAACAAAAGCGAGGTTAATATACATATTAAAATTGTGTGCAATAACAAAAGTTAGAAAAACAAAAGCCAAAATGTTCGTATTAAAACAATTAAATGACTACATAAATTAAACAAAATACAATGCAATCCAGTTTGCCAAATAAATATATATAAAAATCAATCAGCCAAACATAAACGACAGCAATGCAACTTTAAATGCAAATTGAAAACCGTTGCGAAATCGACTCACAAAACTGTGCAAATAAATTGGGAAATTTGTTGTCATTGCTGTCAAAAGTTTGGCAAATTGATGGCCACAAAAAGCTAGACGCACTACACTGCAAGAAAACTTGGATAAATACGTTTCATGTTTGTCATTTTTATAGTTAATTTTTTGTTATAGTTTTTCTTTGCAGTGTAATCGATATTTGAATAGTTTTTTGCTGGCATTAACTTTAACATGCCACAAAGCGGAAACATAAAGCTTAAAATAGACATGTGCAAACACGCACAATGGACAAAAGTACAAAAGACAAAAGCAACATAAAGGATAGGAGCACAGTTACCAAACAATAACAAAGCATAAACGTAACAAAAAATAACTAAACGAATAGAATAAAGAATAAAAGAGGATAAATAAATAATAGAAAAAAACCACTGACATCCGCCGGCTGCGTGTGTGACATCCTTGTTGACACTGATCTCCGTATAGAGTCCATCGTCGTCTTCATCATCGCCGTCCACATCAATGGTGCCGCCATCTCCATCTCCGTCTCCATCACCATCACCATTCGTATGGACACCATCATTTCTGCCGTTTGTCTGCTCAATGTTTGTGAACAGATTTGTTTGTTTGGTTTGTGAGATTTCACTTTCGGGACGTGTATCGTCTTCATCTTCGGCATCATCATTATCATCATTATCATCATCATCGTCATCTTCGTCATCGCCATCGCCATCGCCGCTGCCTTGAAGCGTATCCTCCAGGTCGAAGGAGTCGTCATCATCTTCAGGCTCGGGCAGTGGAATTGTGCGAGGCGTTGTGGACTCATTAAGGATTGGTGTTGAGGGGGTGGTAGTGGTGGTGGTTTCGGAGGCGGTGTCGTTGGTGGGTTGATTGTGGGCAACGGGTGTGCTTGATGGGATTGTTGATTCGGTTGTTGTGCTGGTGATGCTTGTGGGCGTGGCTGGGGTGGTGCTAGTTGTGTTACTACTCGTGGATGTTGTTGTTTGTGTTGTAGTTGTTGTTGTTGTTGTTGGTGTGTGAGCTGCTGGATATAGAGATGTTGTTGTTGTTGTGTGTAAGTTATTATTAATGCTATTGAGATGATGATTGTTGTTTTGTTGATTCTTGTTCTGGTTGTTGCTGTTGTTGTTATCGTTGTTGTTGATATTGGTAATAATTGGATTGATTGGGTCTAAAATGGGCAAAATGGTTGAGGTGCTTGTAATGATGGTTGTTGGGACTGTTGTTGTTGTTGTTGTGTTTGTATCTATAGTGTTTGTGGAATTGTTATTGGAAATGGTTGAAGAAGAAGTAACGTAGGCATTGTCTATAGTAGTTGTAGTTAGACTAGCTTGATCTTTACCAATTGTGCTGATGCCACTACCACTGCTGATGATGCCGTTGTTGTTCTGGTTGTTTTGGTTGTTCTGGTTGTTGGCGTTGGTGCTACTACCAATGATTGTGCCACTATTCGCTTGATGATTATTATTATTGATATTGAGATTATTATTAATATTGTTGCTGTTGTTGATGTCGATTTGATTATGATGGTTGACTCTACTCGAGATGAGGTCGTTGTTGTTGTTGTTGTCGTTCGATTTATGCTTACTATTTGTGCTGCCAACGTTTTGAACGCGCGTATTGTGCGAACTTGAATGATGATCGGTTATGGCGTCCTCGTCATCGGGTCCAAAACCAGAGCCAGAATAGTCCGGATCCTTTTCTAGATCATCGTGTATCTATGGAAAGAGAGATATTAAAAAAAACTCGTGAGTATAGATCCAATTAAAGTCATTATTATACAAAGAATAACGAAATAAATAGTTTTGAAATATAGCCAATTAGGCTTAATATTTAATTCAATCTAAAAGCCATTCTTTATAACGAACTTACTCTATAACGAAATGTTTGTCAACTTCTGTTTTGTTGGTATGAATTTTTTTCATTTACATATTTTTTTGTTTTTAAGAAACATTCTAATAAAATCCCGTGAGCTCCTCAATGTTTTCTAGTTAGAAAAAAGTTTCCTTCTTTTGCGCGCAACAAATGAAAACGGTTTGCATTGAAAATTTTGCGACTGCCATGTCCTTGACAAGAGCATGGGGAATTTGAAGGCGTGGCACATATCGTGCTCGGGGGACACATTTATACGGCCATTGTCTGACAGTCGAGCTCTAGTGGTTGCTTTGTGACTGTTGCAAGTGTGGTTTTCATGCCTTCAGTGCGGCAATTGTGGTTTATTTGGGCAACGAAACAAAAACAAACCAAAACCAAAAACACAAACAGAGAGACAGGGAGAGAGACAGAGAGAGAGAGATACAACAGACACTATCACACACACACACATAGAACAACTAACTGAGACTAATGCCAATTGTCATGAGCGCAAGCTGAAATGGAGGCTGCCCCCACTCGACGCTTGTTTATTTACTTTAATTTTGTGTCGCCGTTTTGGGTTTTCGGACCATAAAAACACACAGACACCGGACAAAGCACATAAAGGACGAACAAGCAGCGAGAAGTCACAAAGAAGAAGCATCTTAATTGAATTTGTTCACGCGTTATGAAATGCCAACATGTTTACGTTTATCTTTTCAAGTATGTACAATGTACAACTATGACCGACCGACAATACTTGTTGGCCTCACAATATAAACTCCAAAAACGACCTAGGAATTTGAGGGAAGCAGCCTTCACATTTTGACCATTACGCAAACGATAATATCAACGCGTTAGTCGCAGCTGCCTAGCCATAAGATAAATTGACGATAAGAAGCTAATTTTCCACCTACATAGCACGCCTAAAAATAAGCAAATATTTAGCAAAGCTGACTTAATCTATTTTAGTACCTTGAGTTTCACTTTTATCATAAAAAATTATTACTCAAACTTTGCATCGTTCTGCACCTTAATTTAAGGGCTCCGCATTCAATTTGCTAGTTCTTCGGGCCAAGAGTTTTTATCCTTTGAGCCTAATTGAAATATTTTGTGTTAAAATGATGGGCACGACATTTTAATCTTGCAGGTGCTTCAGAGACCAGCTTAATTTTCACTTTGCATTTCCTAGAACTCATTTTAAATTGAACTGTTTGATTGAAAATGTTCATCAATTAAGTATTACAGCTTAAACACAAGAGTTCTCTGTAAATTTGCCATAATTTTATGGAATGCTGACGCACATTTAACAACATGCAAAAACAAAGAAGCTCTGAAAACAATATTAAAACGCGAATGTGCAAAAAAAAAGCTTAATACATGCTGTGTATTTGTATCTCATTAAAAACGCATTAGCTTTAAGCTCAACGCTCATCTTAATATAACAACAATTCATATAATTGAATTCAATTTTATTTTTAGACAGCATCCAACCGCTCACAGTTAAGCATATGTATTGTTATTACTTGGGGCAAATTAAAAACTCACAAGCCAGCGGCTCAACAACTTTGATAGTCACACAACAACAACAAAAAAGCCAACACACAACACAATGCAAAATACAAAACGACGGCGAAAATTTAGCCCTTGTTTTGGGTTTGCGTTTTGCGCGATTGCTGCGCAATTTAATTAAAATATTTACACCACTTTGAAAAGTTGCGTATACGCACCGAGCGCCGCATATTTTTTTATGACACTCATAAATTGTGTACACACACAAACACACACAGTTATGTTGCATTTGAGAACACAAATTATTTGGTCAAAAGTGGTTCATAAAGTATAATACATTGGGCTCTTTTCTCACAATCGTTTTGCTTATTTTTTTTATACATTGGGCCACTTGGCCCCTGGTTGGTACAGCACAGTTTATATTAAACGCTTTTCAAACACCATTTTCTGCCCTGGTTTTTACTTGGCACAACTCTTTGTCGCTTTTGCCGCTTGATTTATGCAGCAATTAGCAACAGGGCGTTGCTTGTGGACTTGTGTCACGCCCTTTATTCTAGCTTGTGTATTAGAGCACTGTTGCTCACGTTGCTGTTGCAACTTTAATTACCTTGTTGCCTGCTTGCTGGTCTGCTGGCCTGCTTGCTGCAAGCCTTTTGGGCCACATTTGTTGCCTACTTAGCAGCGTCTGCGCTTGGCCTTTAAAATGAACAGCTTAACGAGCACACGAGTTTACCAACATTTTGTTATCGAGTTGCCTCATTTTCATGTTGGCTATTTACGCTTACTTAGGCGCCTGCTCTTGGCACGCCGGCTGGCTGGCCTGATTGTTAAGAATGTGGACCAAAAAGTTGCATGCGATCGATAAACACTTTTGCAACTGCGGCTTGCAACTGTGAATTTTATGCAATAAATTGCTTTGTTAATAAAACATGAGCAGTGCGGTAAGGTGGTGTGGCAACTGATGCTGCAATGTGGGTCATGCATGAATTTAAATTATGTCATTTTAACGTTTTACGTTTGCCAGCCAGTCAGCCAACAAGCTGCCACCTGCAAGCTGCTACTTTTAGTCCGCTTAATGTCGATGCTGACTTTAAAGTTTTTTGCGCATTAAATTTGCATTTGCTACAGCAGCTGGCTCAAAACGGGAGTATGTTTGACACCATTTACGATATATGGAAAATACTGCAACATCAACCGGCAAATATGAAATATGCAAATACTCATAGTCAAGTGCTTTGCATATATATGTATGAAAAGTTAATATCGAGCAGCAAAGCGTTTAAGGTAGTTTTCATTTTCATTCCTTCTTTATGTTTTTTTTTCGTGACTTGTCAAAAAATTTTGTTTCAACTTAAAGTTTTCCAAGTCAAGCGAAAAACTTTTCATTAAAAAAAAAACAGAAAAAAATTGAAAGAAATATTACAAATGCGAAATAAAACGCAAACAAAGTACACAATGAAATTCTTTTTCATAATGAAAAACAACGAAAAAACAGCAGCAATCTAAAAACAAGACCAATAAAAAAACCGGCTACAACCTTCAGGCATAATGAGCGCGAAAAATTGTGTCAGCTCAGATGATGTTCAACTTTGGTGCAGTGCAGATGGTGGGAGGCTGGCGGTTTGGGGAGGGTGTGATGATGCAATGGCGTATTGTGTGTGGCACAAGCCTTATGCATAAACAACAAGTTGCGTTGTAGCCAAGGCAAAGTAAAAAAACGAATAAAAACAGAGGCGTCTCATAAAGTTGTACAAACGTAGGCCACAGCCAATAAAATGCATTTACGACCCATATAAAGAAGGCAGAAATTTATTCAAGACCTAACCAAGAAACAGTAAAATTTAAAATTATTATATTATCTTTGTTAAATTATGTTTTGCTGAAGCTTTTAAATTTAGTTTTTATTAATTTCATCTTTCCACATTATTGCAAATAAGTGAAAGGGAAGTAAATACTATATCATAATATAATCTTATGAAATTTGATACACATTTTATTAAGGATACAATCTTACTTACAAAGTGTATATTAATTTTGTCATGAAATAGCTTTGCAAGTGTATATTTTATTCGACATGCCGAATAAAACTTCCTTACTTGCTTTCTTTAGCTTTGAGCAAAGTTTATTGCGCACTTGTCAGCTGCCCTTCACTCCCTTGCCTTGTGCTAAGGGGCAAAGTCGTTCTTGTGCATAATTAATGCGTACGAAATTCAATTTTAAGTGTGTGTGTGGGTGGGTGTGTGCTTTTTATACTCACGAGCCCCATGGAACCCCTTCTAAATTTTTTGTGATTTTCTATCTCACAAACATAGACAAAGTTAAATTGTGGCACCAAATTGGTGAAGCATATCCATACCCTTACCCAACCTTACAGTACTTGCCAAACTCTAGCTACCCGCTGAGCCTCATGAAAAGATTTACAAAATAAATTGAGGCTAAGCACCAGGCGATTTCAATTGCAACTCGGTTTGCTTCTCTTTCTACATCTGCTTCTGGTTTTCGTTTTAAGTTTTCTTTTCTGTCTTTGGATTTTTGTTGTTGTTTTGGCCATTTTCTATGTAAGTTTGTGTGTGTGTAGAACGCATGAAAATGCTGTGCACAACTTTTCGTGTAAAGTTTTGGTTGTCAGTTGCCATTTGCCCAAAGGCAAGTGGCCCATTGCAAGTGGCCAAAAGTTGCCACAGTGCTTTTAACGAGTAAATTGTCGCTTTGACCAGCAGATGACATTGTTATTATTGTTGCTGCTGTTACTATTCTGTTGTGCTTGTTCTTATTGCAACAGTCGCCTCACATGCACCAGGAGCAGGAAAGAAATACACAATACAACAGTAACAACAAACTCAACAATGGACAGCTAAAAACAACAAACCGAATTTTCACATTTTTTTTCACAGCAGAACTGGATTGTTTATTTTCTTTTTGTGTAGTTGCTGTTGTTGCTAAAGTTTTGTGCATTTTGTGCAGTTTTGCAGAAGAAGAAGCGGCAGCAAACCGCAAAGCGAGCTATGCGCTTGGATCTTTTGAATTCGACATTTACTGCATTTTGGCCAGTTCAATTATAGCCAAAAAGGTCTGAGAGCTAGTTGCCAGTTGGCCGGCCATCAAATTCTAATTTATTTACATGCATTTTCCCAGAGAGCTCGGTTTGCTGCTGCTCCTGCTGCAGCTACAAACGCATTTTGTGGTTAGGATAACTGAAGGCTTAGTTGCTTTCGCTTTTCGCTTCACTTCACATTTCAGTTCAGTTCAATTCAGTTGTTGGCCCTGTTAGCACTTATTGTACTTTGGTCTAGATGAAGATGAGGGTAGATTGGCTGTGTAACTGTCTGTTTGAACATGTTGTGAGACATGAGAGTATTACGCAGTCGGTTGAGTCCAACTGTAACATTTTTACTTGTTTTCTTTTTCTTTCCCCAGCATTTGCTTTGCATTTTCCCTTTTCTATTTTCCAATTGCCCATTTACATTTAGATTAAGGCGTAATGTAATCAACTGACCAGCATACATACATTCATATATATGCAATTGTATGTATTTTGGAACTATCCAGAAGCATTGTTGCTAACCCATTTCAATTTCGTTTTTGGGTTGCCTTATTAAGCTTACATAAAATTTACATTATGCGCTTACCACCCATCTTCTTGGCCCTTTACTTCGCTCTGTGTCTTGTTATGCAAATAATTGTCTTGTAAATGCGCGCAGCAGTAAATTGAAAAAGTTTTACGCCAAGTTTTTTTTTGTGGAACAAATACACCTAAATATCAGTTGCATGTTAAGAGAGAGTTTGCGCCGCATTTGTTGTTGTTGTTGCTGTTTCTTTTTGGGGGCAGATAAAAGAAAACTTTTACTTTTCCTGCTCCACTCGCGATAACAATGTGTGCTTTGTTGTTGCTGTTGTCGCGGCCTTGCAACTACAATAGTTGCTGGCATAGTTCTAAGCGCAGTTTTTGCAAGTTGCATTTTACCCTGGACAGTATGGTTAGAAGGGGGGGTTTGAATGTATGGTAAAATGATTGAAATTTTCTATAAGCTAACAAGAATTTAACTTTATTAAAATGTTTCTAAAGTTTTGCTCCTTAACAAACTTTTAACAAAACTTCAATTATGCTAGGTATCTTATAGTTGGTTAATATAGTTGTAGTTCCTTTCCTTTAAGGCAAGCAAGGCATTCAAGACGTATTCTATAGGTTTACTATTTCAGTTGTTGTTGTTGCTGTTGTGCGTTGGCATAATTTGGCACTTAATTGGCAGTTTGTTGCCATTGCCCGTTGCATTTGCAATTGCACTCGCACCACCCCCCCACTTACAATACCACCATTTCTGCATCTGCTCAAGCACATTTATCAAGCTCAGGCACGCACTGTCAGCAACTCACACAGAGAGAGTGAGTCAGGAGAGTGAAAAGGGGAGAAGAGAGTAGTTTGGGGTTCTGTTGTCGCTTCCGTTTATTGTACGGTTTGGGTGCTGTGCTATTTGTTCTGTTTGTTCCTTCTGCTGTTCACTGCGCTCCGTGCGTTCTTCTCGGTAATTTTAACACACACCATTCCATTAAATGTACATACACACACACATATATATATACATATATGTATGTAGGTTGTACTTTGTTTTATGTATATGTATTATTTGTTGGCGTGCACGTCAACCGGAAAACGGAAATATACAAATTTGCGCATTCAAAGCGAAACTTCTTCTCTTTTTTTATTTATATATCTTTTTTTTTTATTATATTGTACTTTTTTTCATCACGTGCGGCTTTTGGCAACGTCTTTGGCATTTTGCTGATGAGCTGCGAGCTGCAGAGTTGATTTGTTTGTTAATTTTATGTTTTCCTTTATTTTCTATATTGCCTGCTTATTTGTGTGTTTGCCGTATTATGCTTATTGCCAAGACTCGATATTTTGCGGCTTTAATCATTCGATTTGAGCTTCTAATGCGCTTTTCGTGTTGCTACACGCAATTATTTGTCCAACGTGAGTTCTAGGACACAGATTTATTGCCACCCCCTAAAAATATTTGCCAACGCAGCATCCACATCATTACGAGGCGCATCATCATGATTTATTTTGCTTTGCTTTGGGTTGTTGTTTCGGTTGTTGCTCATCAGCGAACAGAAAATCAATAACCGCACCCAGAACAGGCAACGCCTTTTTGTATTATTTTTTTTTATAAATTTTTTTTTTCTATTTTGTTGTTTGCCCATTGCCCATTTTATACTTCCCTATATTTTTGTTTTCTGTATTTTTCTTGTTATTTGTGGCTCGCAGCGAATTAGGCAAATGAATACCACGAGTGCAAATACTAGCAAGCATAAGGTCTAAAGCCCAAAAGTAAACAAATCTTCCAACTTATTTCACACACAAACACGCCAAATTCACAGATGCTGGATATTTTTGTAAGGGCATCTGCTAAAAGTATGCCACGCATTTAATTGCAAGCGGAGCATAAAATGCAATTTATGTGGCACATATTTTTGAAAGCTTTCAAATTGTGAGCTCAGCGCTAATTGAGCAAGCAGATGCTGCTGTGCTTGCAACTTATGGCATAATTAATCCCCTTTAAGGGTTAGGCCATCCCAAGTCCATAACCACAAAATAATTAAATACAGACTTAGGCTTGGGGATGACCCGCTTTTCTTTCTCTTTTATTGCCCATCAAAATTGATCAAAGTCGCTACTGACGCTAAAAGTCAGCAATTAAATTCCAATCGATAAGCCATAAACGAGGTTAAATTAGACTTGACAGCCCTTTGCCATTTTACCCCAATTTGCATGCACTGTTGAGGTTAAAATTTTACACTTAAGCCGCACACTTAGCAGCTAATAAGACAACATTTTTATTAGACGCCTTTTCGCTGATGTTGTGTCTTCTCAGCTAAGCTAAGCGAAGGAGGCAATAAGCTTCACAGCTTATGGGGCGTCGTCTTCTTCAAGACAAGAACTTGCAGCATCATGTTAAAGTTGCCAGCTGCATTTTAATTGCGTCACCAGAGACGCGACTTAATGTGTTTGCTGCTGCTTTTGCTGCTGCTGCAGCAAGTCAACTAAAAGCAGCTGCTAAAAGGAAGACAGCCGCCCACAAGAGGGTTGGTTGCCTTGCACGTGTGCAAAAGAAGACTTGACTTGACTTGACTGCCACGGCACATCATTAAAATTTTAATGCACTACCCTCACCACCCATCCCACCCAAACGCCAGCACTACTTTCATCTGCCACACCATCGTGCCTCTCATCAACAATGCAACGGGCGTGGCTTTTACAAGCAAGCTGCTCAGTCAATTGCAAACGCTTAGAAATGTTTCGGTGAGCAAAGGACATGCCAGAGCATAAAAGCAAACTTGTTCTCTCTTGCACCTGTGATCGACTGTGAGATGAGCTGTAAATAATTGCATTTAAATGTCGCTTGCAGTGAGTTCACTATTTATGCATGTATAAAAAAAGGTGCGCAGGCGAAAAAAGATTAAAGACTTTTGGGATTGAAGGTATTTTAAGAAAATTCGCGAAACTTTATGTTTGACTTTTATTTTGCTTTAGCTACATGTTTAGCCAATATAATCATATCAGAGAATTATTCTAATAATTCAAATGATAGATAAATGTTATAAAATTTTTTTAGTTAGTAAAATTATCAACGCTCTTTAGTTTGTAGGAGTATACTTATCCTAAACTACCCCAAACATGACCTTACCAAACAACGCTCAAATGCTTGCCCCAATCGGTTTCCCGTTACATACAAACTGTGTGTGTGCCTTAAGCATTTTGTGAATTGATGTGCAGTTTTAAGAATTTGAGCTACATTAAAAGCAGGTAACAAGGGCGTTCATTAGTCGTTGGCATAAACGCATAGAGAATGCGTTTAATCCATGCAACAATAGCTCATGCAATTAATTTAACGTGGTGCAGAACATAATTAATATATAAATTGGTATTGAAGCATATAACATGTATGTGTGGCATACAAATAAAACACCCAACAATTCATCAATTATTGATGCAAATATTTTGACAAGCGCATTGTTTGACTGATGTATGTGAACCACAATGTTGTGGCTGCTCTCTATACGTGTGCGTGTGTGGGTGTGTGGGTTATGCAATACAAACCAAAATAAATGGTTTTGTATGTGCTCTCTCCCTCTTCTGTGTGCGGTTGCATTCAAATAGAAGGCCACACACACACACCAGAACGGTTCACAGATAGGGTGCAGGCAGATGCAGTTTCAGGTTGCACGCCCCCATGCAATCAACGCTCTCGCTGCACGTGTGCAACAAATGTAATTAACTTGCAAGCCACAGCAACGTTTTGTGGCATGTTGCGGCCGCAGCATCTGCTAGGTGAACAGACCTGAATTATTCATGGCATTAAGACGGGTTGCTTGACCCAGCTGCAGCTGCAACACAGGCGAGCAAGACGCAGTAAAAGTCGAGGCAAACAGAGCCTTCAAGGAGGTTGTTGCAAGCTCTAAGCAAATTCCAGAAGCAGGTTCAACAAACTGCATCACGTTGCGCCTAAAAGCATGCAACAGCACACACAGACATTCAAACAAATACACTTAAGTGTGCGGTTAGATGTCAAATTGCAACGTGGCAACGCTGACTGAACGACAAATGCCAGTTAAGAGGCAAAAGAGGAAAGAAATAAGAATTTTTCCACAGACTCAGAAACAGTCGACGTAGTTTGTCGTCGTCAAGGGAGATATGAGGGGTGGGAAGTGTGTCTGTCCCAAAGGGAGGCTGCTCAAGAAGCTTAAAGCAGAACGAAACAAAAAAGAAGCAGAGCGAAAAAGGCAATAACTAACGAGCCGTTGTCCAACAGTGTATGCATGAGAGACGCCTTAGAATGACACAAACTAACTATCAAGTATGACTGATGTGATAGCCTATGTTACTTAGAGATAGTTAGAACAGTCTTGTCCGTTTCAAAGTATATGAAATGCCAAGCAACATTTGCTTTGGATTCGTAGCATAAATTTTTCATTCGTTAAAGTTTCGAAAAATAAATAGTAGTACAATAATTCAAAAGAGTAAATTCTTACTTTTAAATTTGTTTTCCAAAGCAAAACTTAAACTGCAAAATAAATACTTCTAACTGCTAAGTTAAAATGAATGTTTATTTAACAACTTTTCCCAGCGCATAAAAGGTGCATTTAAGGAATATATAAAGCTTGGCTATCTAAATTAAATCTTAGCATTATATTGACTCTACAGAAAATAAACTTGTCTGCCTACAGCTACCACCAGCATGTTGCGGTTGAAAGTTGCCAAACTGTTCAAGAATATTGTTAAAAATTTTTATTTTAAAATTGCCCCAGACTTTGCGGCAACAACAAGACAACCACAGGTTTTAAGTTTATCGAGTGAGATGAAATACAGCCCTGGGGAAGTTGTAACTGAACTGCACTCAAGTTAACTCAAGTTGAAGTCGAAGTTGTTGCTGTCAATGGCGTTTGTAAACGAAACTCCTACAGGAGTTACCTGTTTGGTTGACTGAGCGAGCGACTGACTGATTGACTGACTTGCCTGCCTGCCTGCCTGTTTGGCATTCTGGCATTAGCAATTCAAAACGTAGTTCGCCTTTCAAGTGCAGCCGCAATTGATGTTTTTTTTTTTTTGGCATGTAGCGTAGCGCTGCAGCTGAAAATGCTGCATTGATGTTGTGTGGCACAAAACGTTTCACTAATTGAAGTGGCAGCAGTTGCATCAATCGCATCAATGGCTTTTTACAACAGTACTTACATTAAGCACCAAACATATCAAAGTGGCAGAGAAATCAATTATTTTGGTGCGGCACAGCTAAAACCAAAATCAAATAATGTCTGTCTACGTTTCGGAGGGTTTTATGTTGTTGGTCTTTCAAATTTTATGGCACACTTTTCAGCTACAAATTGTCGTAAATTTATGCGAATTTATTGACATAAATTATGCAGCAGAAAACAAAATCCTAAGGAAGCCCTTAACCAAGCTAAAGAAAATAGGGGAAACGACAAAACAACAGCAAAGTCACAAGCAAAATGGCGAGGCACAACAACAACAACAGCAACTACTCTTGACAATGACTTTTCGTTTGACTTCAAAAATACTATGGCTTGCTTTTGTTGTTGCCCTTGTCGTTGTTGTTGTATCTTTAATTCAATCTACATGCATGTCGCAAACATCTCGTTCGCCCTGTCTGTGGCTTAACCGGGGCGTATGCGCAATACCAGACACCACAGAACAGCTGCCCCAACAAAAATCCTGTTTGTTAATGTTATCTGTGTGTGTGTCGCTTCTCTGTGTGTGCAGCCTAATTTGGATTAGTCTCAGTGTCTACTATGTGTGTAGGAATTAGGCTAGTGATATAATGCTGCAATGCACAATTAAAAAAAAGAAGACAGAAAGCAACAACAAAAAGGAATAGACGTTGAGTAATGAATGCTGGCAGCAGGCAAGCAAGCAGCTTTATGCCTAGAATAGATCAGCATTACAAATCAAATAGGAATGCACTACTCAAAATTAAAAGACGAACAGATACCCTGTAACTGGGTATCTTGTGTAAATGGAATGTAACAACAACAAATATTTAAAGAATTTAACCAAATAACAAATACGATTTTATATACTTCACTAGTAAAACAAAAAACATTGGTGTTATCCTCTTTACATACTGACCTATCTCAATTGATATTCATTCTACAGGGCATAAAAATCTAAAACATTCACAAAGGACTTACATATGCTTTGGAGTGGTTTTGGTTCATTTCCATTTTGTTGAGCTACGTTGGTTGACATTACAATCACAATAAATTTTAATGTCTATCGAATGTGGGTGCTTAACGCTCTTACACGCAAAGCCCCTACATATCATATGGTACGTAAGTCAGTGAGTGTGTGTTTGTGTCACATGCATTATGTATTATGTGCGCTGTAAACATTAAATTCTCATGTAAGCAAGTGATATTGACAGCCCAAATCGATTCGAAGTGCCAGCGACAACTTTGAAAATTATATGCACGTACTTAAAAGCAGGAGCTGCCACAACAACAACAACAACATTGCCACAACATTCAGAATTCACAGCATTCGGTACTAAAATGCAAGGTACAGGCAGGCAGGAGTCCATTCACACCATCCATATAAAACAGATGTCCGATGTCTACACAAAACACATAGCCTGCTCATACAAACCCCGTAAATGTTTGCTCGTATGCGTGTGTTTGCGTTTGATTGTAAAAATTTACTGCAAACATTGTTGGGCAGCGAAACGCACTAAGAGAAAACTGGGGTGCATCTTATTAAAATAAATGTAATAAGCATCCAACAGTTTTATTAAAAGAAAAGAAAAACTGGCTTATCCTTGACTTCCTTAAAATTAAAATAAAATTTCGAGATTTCGTTTAGGATCTGCGAATAAATTACCAGGATTTTCAAAGTTGTAATTAAAAAAAAATATTTTATTTCATTTGACTTTCACTTTAATTTCTTTAAGTGAACATTCTCAGCTTTTAGCTGTATGTAGTATTTGCAGCTAATGCATAACGCCAAGTGTGGGCCATGTCAATCGATGTTAATTTATTGTCAATGCGCATTTGCCAAATGTGTGCGGCATGTGTGACACAAATACCAACTGAGCATCCACAATGCGGCACGGCTGCTTGTGTATAAAAGTTTGTGTGTGCTAGTGTGCGTATGTGCATTTGAGAATAATAGTGTGTTATGCAAACAGTTGCTGCCTTTTGCTGAAACACGTGCGGCATGTGTACGTTATTAATCAACAAGGAGATGCATATACCACATGCCACATGCCTTATGTTGCATTCAGCATGCAGGAACCAGCAGCAACATCAAACGTGCCAACAATGTTGATCCGTCTGCCTATAAATGCAATGAAAAACAGCTTAAAGCGTCAACAAAAACAGCATCAATCTGTAGCAGGCATAATTCTTGTTGCAGCTGGACCAAAGACCGCCTCAACGTGTGGCAGTTTGGCTCATGGCAATGTGCCTATATTTGCACATTTGCTGAGCTGCAAACAAAATCTCATTATGTTGTTGACACGCCTCAAAAACGAAGGGAAGGATTGGCCCTAAAGTCTCTCGACGATTGTCACAAAACAACACTCAAAATGTTGGAGCATGTGTTAAATGGTGGCAAGCAAACACACACTCACGTACGCGCACACACACAGCGCCGACCTCAGCCATAAATCATCTGGCATATACGTTGATTAACTTAACATTCTTCTCATTAATCTTAAACAACTACAACTTATGCGAAATGACACATTAGGCACACGCCACAAATATTTATCATAATTTATAAACAGACACAGAGGATCCGTACAGCAAGAGGCAAAGCCAAAAGACAAGCTAGATAAGAGCTTTTCATTGTGAGTCATAAATAACGTACTTAATATTGATATGACACTGGTTAAAAAGTGATCTAATTTCTAGAGTTATGTTTGAGAAATTTTGACTAACTCAAAAGCTATTTATATATCTCAATAAGGTCTTTCTGCATATAAATTTTATCACATAATGTCTCCGAGGCAACTATTTTAAGCTTGTCCTATTTGGAAACGTTATGAATCCCAGTGGGGCAGCAAAAAAAGAGCGCGTAACTTGATAGTTTTAAGACGCTTCAATATTTTTGCATAAGTTGAGAGCCAAGTCTATAAATAAAGATATATGTATACATATATAACAGCAAATATCTAAGACAGAATTGTCCTCGTTAAAGCTGCTAAAACTTGAAACTATGTGCATACATACAAATAGCTGATGGCTGTGTTGCGCTAGCCTCGACAGGGCAACGGACCGTACAATAAATTACATTTGTCTGACTTTTAAGCAAAGGGAGCGGAGCGGAGACGGTAGGACGGGGAGTCAAGTCATATACACATGAGTAGCAGCGGCGTTCGTCAGTTGCATAAAAATGCCAACTCATATGTGCTGAGCAGGACATGCCAATTCAGTCGCCAGGACATGCAGCCACGCCGCAACGGAAATGGCGCAGAAAGAAAGCGTCCCAAGCAACAGAGGCTTGGCCGCACCAGCAGCAGCAAAAGGGGAAATTAGAAAATGCCACATTGCTCCAAAAAAAAGGACGGTGTAAAAGAGAGAAAAAGCATGTGACAGCCATCAGCTGGACTGGCTAACGTTGTTGGATTTGGCTTTTAGCTTTGTTTGGTTACCTCAGCAACAACAAAAACAACAGCAGCAGCGTTTTTGGCAACAGTTTTTGCCCGCCTTTTAGCCCCAATCTCAGTGTTGAAACAAATAGCTAAATATGCCGTCACACATTGTAACTCTTCTCTCTTTGGTCGGGCTTTTGCTTATGCAAATTCATATGCAGCATACATTTTGGACACTGGGACATAGGAAAATTTTGCCGTGTTGATTTAGTAACAGAAGAGCCGCAAATAAAGTGTACGCGCAACGTGCCCAGCATTGCTGAAAGATTGAATTACGCGAAGTGGCTTTAATTTTATGCTTCCTGTTTATTATTCTTTATTTGCAGTCAGGGTTTTATTTGTGTTAAGGAGCCCTTTTATTTGATTTTAGAATGATCGGGGGAGGGAGAGATAGAGAGAGAGAGCGCAAGTGCAAATAAAAACGGCAAACAGCAAGTAACGACGACATTGGCAAAATGTTTAATTAAATTCGAAAGCAATAGCAATAGCAGAAAGGAAATCGGAAACCCAAAAAGAATTTAATTAAACTTTTCTTTTTTGTATACACAAATATATATATATATATATTATTGCAATGTGAGAGATGAGGAAATGCTGAGTATGATGGGAGGGATGCGGGCATGTGAATGACAGCGCAACGCATTTTAATTAGTTTTTCAATCTCCTTTTTTTTTTGCCTGGTTTTTCTCTGTTATGTTTGAAGTGTGTACGCGCTAAAAACAAATCAAAAAGTCTGTGCCAACAATTGACTTTGCCGTTTTGTGTATGAATGTTTGTTGGTGTATTTTCAATGTGTGTCGAGCAGCGGCTGTCAAAAAACTTTCAAACAAAATGTCGCTCACATGTCAAATACACACAAAAGTGGCAAGCGTTATGTGTGTGTGTGTGCAGCATTAACATTTTATACGCTTACAAAATTTTTAACGCCAAGTTTTGATTATATAAGCTGCCGTGTTTCAGGCCAAACCGTAAAAAATTTCTCACCTTTTTGTCTGTAAACCTTACACACACACACATACGCCGAGATACTTTTTGTTGCCAACTTTGTTGCAAAGTTTATGATGTGTGCAAAGATAGAAAGTTGAATATTGTGATTTTAGCATAAATAACTTAAGACTTTATTTACTTACTCCATCGTCTACTTTCATTCCATGTGAATGGGCTTTCTATAGCCCGGGGGCATTACTTTAAAATCACTTTCAATCTGCTGCAGTATTACCCTTCAAACATACAATTTGTTAACAGATGAAATCTCAGCAGCATAACTCAAAAATGTTGTGATTTATAGCATCTGTAATGTCTACTGAATATGGTAGCTGTTAAATTTGCTTTACATTTGAAGCCCGTTACATATTTTATGCCACAACAAAAACATAATATTTATTTGTTCATTTAGAAAAGGATTTCTTTTTTTTTATATTTGTTGGCAAAACTTGATTGTAATCATGTTTAAATAGATGTCAGGAATAACAGGCAAGCTCTTCGGTGCAAAGAAATTTGTAACTTTTTTACTTTGTTTTAAAACGCACATCATTTTTTTAGATGCTATGTAAACTGAAGCCATAAAAAGGGTTTGGCGCCGCGCCCAAAAAATGTGATAAAAAAATAAAGGAGCTCAACAAAAAACAGGCAGTTATACTTTATGCTCAAATTGACCGCATACTTGCACAACAATAAGTTTTTCCTAGTCTGCTCTGCAAATGGAAATTTAATATGCAAACACACACATACATACATACAAACTATGAAATATGCAAATGCAATAAAAAAGCGGAAAACAAACTGATAATAACTTAAATAATAACAGACGAATATGAACTCCAGCTGCTGCCAAAAACTATTATTAGCCTAGGGATTCATCTATCTGAATCAGCACTTTCAGCAAATTTGTTGACCCTAGTCCTGGACATGACTTCACCAACGAAGTCAACTTTTGATGAAAAACTGAAAATTCGATATTCAGCCAATCCGAGATTGGCTGGATCATGAACTTACCCCGCCATGTCCGCCGGAGCCTTCAATGCCATCGTCATCGATATAAATTTCATCTCGGTTCGCTGATGTTGCGGCTGACGATATGGGCGTCGCTGCCGACGGTTTCACAAATTTCTGTAAGGAAAAATGCAAAAAATAAAAATATAATTATATGTGTATAAAGTAAGAAAATATGCATCAATCATGACGAAAAACTTTTTTAATTTGAACTGAAAGCACAAAGATTTTCTTTGTACGTATATGAAAATATTCACATTTCAGCAATTAGAGAAAAAACATGGAGATATATGTTCGAATATACTGTTAAATGAAAAAGCAAATAAATTTGCTCTTACAGTTACTGAAAGCCTTCAATTATATTAATTGCAGTCTTATCTTTAATTTTGCCAGCTATTCCGCTCAACCGCAAATGATTTTCATGCTTTACCACATAAATCCATTTGGTTAGAACAATGCGAATTGCGTCAACAATTTAAACAAGCAACAACAATTGTAAATGCATTTTTAATGATGCTATCGCAAAAATCAATAAAACAGTTTAATTCTATGCATCGCATTAAGTGAACAAAGTGAAATGAAAAGAGTTTATTTGCTTAATTATTTATACCTTGTCTAAGACATTTTAAGTCTAATAGTGTTTTCTCTTTTCAGATTTTCAAAGTGTTAAGTTCTGTTTCTTTTTAATTGTGTAAAAGTTACACTTTATTCATTTTAATAGTTAAGCGGATATAAAACCCATTAACAACTGCTGGTTGCATAATTGAGGCGTCCAAAAGCCCATCACCTGTGCCGTCCTCATTAGGGTCACGACTTGAGCAAAGTTTACGACTTAACGAGCAAAAAAACATGAATATTCACCATAAACCCAATTTTTTAAAATCCCCTTTGGACGGGTTTTAAAATACTACATACACACAACGTGCAGCATTGCAGATTAGCAAGCGTCCAAAGTTTTTAGTAGCAGCTTTATAAAAACCACTAAAAATAACCTCTGGAAACAGGCTGCCCTGACATTGTCATTCATTTCACGGTTTTTTGTTCATAGGTGTAAATAATCGCAAACTCGTCGAGAATGAAAAAAATAAACTATATGCATATAAGAAAAACCTCAGATAAACACTTCATTTTCAGCAGCAGCTTTGTGGTTTGCTTGGCTAAAGTTGAGTTGCCAAGTTTTGCATTTGGCTCGGCACAGCAGGAACCTTGTTGCTTGGCGGCTTTTATAAAGTTTGTATGTGTGTGCGTATGAGTATAAGCAAAAGTTGAATGGTTCACAAAATGCATTTACGAAGTCTTTGGCCCCATAACGAACTCCACTTATGCATTTACTTAATTATTTTGTTTTCTAAACATAAGAGTGTTGAGTTTATCACAGAGAACACGCGTCGTATACGTGTTAGGCAGGAAAGTTCTGCTTTAAGTGAAGAGAAAAAGCAATGAATAATGCGTGAAGAATTTTATTTAATTTTTAATAAGTATCAGCATGAAAGCAATAAGTTGGCTGAGTAACGAGCCAAACGAGTCAAAGTAACATGAAATATCCAAAACAAAACTAAAATAATTAAACTGAAAGCAACTATTTCTAATAGTTTTGGCACTGGCAACCAAATACAATTTTTCAACAATTTGAAACGTTTATGCACTGCCCAAATAGTTTTTGCTATGCGGAAAAGGGATGCCTTTCTTTTTCCAACATATTTCGCATATTTTTCATATATTTTTCTAGATGAATTTTAACTAGTGGCAATTTGTCAGATAGTAAAAGAGAGAGAGTGAGAGAGAGAGAGCACGGGGTTGGTATTGTTGCAGTAAAATAAAGCGACGCAATTTTATTTGCCACTTCTCGACATATATGAAGGCAAAAAGGGAAAACTGTTTGTAGCTCCATTCTTATTTTGTTTTCATTTTACAGATGATAAAACTAAAAAACCCTTACCAGGCAATAAATCAATATAGATATTGACAGTTTTACAGCTACTACATGTGCAGAGGGGCGTGGCTGGGCGTAAATCTATGTACATATGTACAAATGTATTTATGCAGAATGGATAAAAAATATTTTTTATAAGCTGAGCGGGCAGCGCGAATTCAAGTAATAAAACTAATACGCCTAACTACGAGCTGCTAAAAATAATTTGGCAATTTTTATAAGTTTTGAACAATGTGGAAAAAAAATTTATTTTCACAGATGCTGCAGCTAACAAACATGTTTATATGTTTAAAAAAAAATACCTACTTTGCATTATTTTAATGTGTGTAAAATACGTTAGTGAAATTTTGTAATATTTGATTATAAGTGAATATCAAAAATCTAAAATTCAGCATATGGATTATTTACTAGTTTTATTTGTGCATCTATTATTAATATACTACGCATTTTGGTAATCATTTTAATCAAAACATTTATTTACAGCTGAGTAGACAAAATATAGCCGCAAATAAATGGTGATTAAATAATCAAAATGCCATTATAATGACTCCTAAATGTAATCTAAAACATTTGCAGCTGTTCATTTTCAAATGTGTCTGCACAAATGTGTTGCGCATTCTGAACTCAAAATGAGCAACAATACGGAAGCTTCTAGCTTCTAAAGAGGGATATCAGCTGTCAGTTGTGCGCTATTCAGTTTGCAGCTAAATCTGCAATTGAATTTTAAGCTAAATCTGCCATTGATGCGCTGTCCAAAGCAGTCAGATAAGGCAGTCAGTCAGTTAGATACTATTACGATGCGCCACAAAGAAGGCAATGGAATTGAATCATTGGCAGTTGGATCGAATGCAATTGACAGCAAGTATACGCAACGTGAGCACCCATAAATTTTCTTGTAGGCTAGCAGCTGCAGAAAAGCAAGCAGCTCATACACAAAATATATAAAATATGCATTAAAATTAAGCTTTTAAGTTGCCAAAAATACAACAAACGATGAAATTTTCATTGAAAACGATTTGGTATTCTTTGTTGATAAGATAAGCCACTTTTTTATTTTTGACATACTTAAATGTATCTAATCAAAGTTTGTACATTAAATAAGTACAGATATCAATAGCTTTTGTAGCTTATTATTAAATTCCAAGAATTCTTTTTATTTGAAATAACAGCTTCTAACGAATTATGATTTTACCTTGTTTCCATGGCATTATTATTCTAGCGTGAACTTAACTCAACTGTCTTTTTGTTAGGGCTTACTGACATACCATCAAACAGTTTCCATATGCCAGGGGGAGAAAAAAAAACATACGAAATATATATAAATATGTCAACGTCTTGGCAAAACTCGTTATACATTTTCATTAGGCGTGCTTCTCTCTCTTATTTTGCCTCTCTCGTTCTTGACTTCGCAGCCATGCGTGCGTCTTGGCCATTAAGGTGTCAAACTTGTGCGTCGTGTGAATCTTTTTTGTCATTGTTTTTGTTGGGGAGGTAACTGTTTTTCGCCTCTGGGTCCTAAACCAATAAAACCAAATCAAAACTTATTATGCTACGCACAAACAAACAAACACTCACACATGTGAGAGTGCCTAAATTTGTTGTGTTTGTGTGCTTGTGGGTTAGGGAAACTTTTATATTTATAGTAGCCATAAACACAAAAAAAAAAAAAAAATAATACTATAACCTGATGGCCAATTTCCGCTCGAATTTGTACATAAAACTAATTGAACAGTTAAATTGTAGCACAGCTCGAGGGGCAAATAAACAGGCACCAGCAACAAAAACAATCGAAACATTTACCTGTATTTATGTTAATTAAATTTAATTTATGCATTGGCAGCTAATGAGCGGCAAATATTTATTATTAAAATACAAACACAGATGCAATTAGAATTAGGAACATTTTTCGGGGGGATTGAAATGAAACAATTGTTTTACTAAACGAAAGTTAAACTCATATGCAAATATGGCTAAAAGGTATAAATGCTGCCAGAGTGTATTTCTCTGAGTGCTTGGCTGTCAAGACTTGACACAAAGCCAAAGGCGGAAATGGTTCGCACACACACACACAGAGAGAGAGAGAGGGGAGACAGCCACAATAATAGCGGAATTGACAGTTGCCAGGTTAAACGACCAAAGAGGTCTGGACTGGAAATGAAAGACAGCAGCAACGCAACAATGCAAAAAGGGCAAATATGACACATCACTTCAAAAAGTATGCCACACACACACATACACATATTACACACACACAGATAGCAATTGTAACTGCAGAATGTAACACTGACCTACACAGAATTCGTCAGGTGAACAATTTGGCCATCCCAAAAGAAAAATACATTCCCATGTTACTTACGTATGTGTGCTTTGCAGGTGCAAAAAACGCGCCTTTACGATTGCTTTTTAGCGCCTTTACGTGAATTTAATGTTTCGACGGAGTCTGCGGTGCTGTTATCACAACAATAAACGACACACACACACTCCAACCCACGTACAAGCACATACACAGTAACACTCACTGAAACTGTAACTGTAAAAGAGAGAGTGTCAGAGACGCGCAAATGGCGCTTGAAAGCTTGAGAACCGCACACTTCAGCTGAATGTTTCAAACTGACGGCGTTCGCTATCTTTTAGCCGCCTTGTTGAGCCAAAAGCCAGGAGCTACATGGCGAGTGAGAGAATGGCGAGCAAGAGAGCACAAAATGTTGTGATAAAAACACACACAAACACATACACACAGTTGAGTTGAGGCGCAGAGACACAAGCTGGCGTGCCAAAAAATATTGCTTTTGGTCCAGTGAAGGTTGAGCGGGCGTGCGAAAGTGGGTCGGTTCTATATGTAGTTGTTGTTATTCTCATTATACAGCTGGGGGGCTGTGTAGAAAGGCCGCTCACTGCGCATGCTGCGCAGCAATGCAAAAGCTTGACCAAATGCTAACACAGTCAGCTCAAAAACCAAGCAGATGATTGCTATAATAAATTAGAATACTATGCCAGAAACATAACAAGCTTGCGTCTGGGAACGGGAACAGTCGCAAGCTATGACAACAGCAAAGCTGCTTTTGACTGGGATCAGTTTATAGCAAGTTTTAAGCGAAGACAACAACCAAATATTAAAAATGCGCTTTAGTGAACAGAATTTGCTTATGACAATGCAAACAGTAGAAAAGTCACACATTACCTGCTTGAGAACTTTACTAATAAAGCAAAGACAAAAACCAAAATGTTAAGGACTTTTATCGCTAAAATGTATATCTGAAACAGTGGTTGAATTTTGTAAGCAATACAAAATGGTTGTAAAAATAAATATAATATAAAGTGTTAATTTACATAATGTTACACTTATGACACTTATGAACTAACAAGGTGCCCCTAAAGTGCAACAGATAGCGCCTTGTTAATACTGTTACTTGTTCGAGAGATTGTCCGATATTGGCTCTATATAAATTTCCCTGTTTGCTTGCAGAACAACAGATGGCGCTTCATCAGACTTGGAAATGTTTCTACAACACCATAACCATCAACAATAGCAAACAAAAATAAAAACATGTAAACAAAATTCTCTGAAAAGACCTTCTCGACGTAGTGATACCCTGCATGGCTTTCCCTTCCATACCAACATTTTGTTGTGCACAGGCAATGTTCATAAATCGCCATTAAATGCAATTTATGAACAAATTTAACACACATCTCGTAAACTTAAGATAAAATAGCAAACGAATTTGAGAATGAAGAAAAATTATCATTGGCAGCAACAGCAATAACATTTGTGAGTAAAAAGAAAGTGAAAAAGTTGCCTCGTTGCTAGCTTATTTCCGTTGATTCAGCGCCTGTCGCAGAACGCAGAATGAATTACAAGTGTCCATCTTCATAAAACAAGACAGCGGAAGGTGCCTGTCAAAAGGACACAAGTCCGAGCCGGACTCTCTAGATGGCTGTTGCTTCTTTTGCTGCTGCTAAGACTTTGGCTTGGCGCTTGGCTTTTCTTATTAGTTTCGTTTAATTTGGGCCATAAATTACATTTTTCATCTACTTAATACTTTTTAATGATTTTTCACGAGTTGCTGCTGCTGCAACTTTTTTTTTTCTTTCGCTCACTTTTAAACATTATTTGAACTTTGTCACTGGCCATTTGTAAGAAGCTAGGCACAGGGAGGAATACAGGTGGAACAAGAAACAGCTGAAACTTAAAGTTCACTTAATTGTAATTAAAAACGAGGCGTTCAAAAACAAAATCTAAAGAAACGCTCATAACTACATTTGCGTAGCGGCTAGGCAATGCAAATAAATTATTTTCGTCTAGTTAGCAGCGATAAATGCACAACTCTCACGTTGTAGGAAAGTTTGACCAGACGAGTGGAAAAACAGGTCTTGGTACTCCGAACTTCGACTGCCCTAAGTGGGACTTCCCTAAGACATTTCTATCTGTTACTCCAATCAAATTTGTCTTAAAAGCACTAGATTCGCACTGGCAAAGAACTATCTTGATTTATTAATATTGATAACAAACTACACATATAAAAAAAATAGATCTTAACTTTGGATTTGGTATTTATATACTCTAAGCATAAATTATATTAATATTTTGATCTCAAAAAGTTACACAAAATTTAGATATTCTTTACAAGAACAACAAAAATGAACAGAAAAGGAAAGTTAAAAGAAAAGCATATATAGTCTGCATGGATATACACACACATACATAGCTCTTAGCGTTACTCTTACTGAAGATATATATGGCCATTCGTTGGCGAAGTGCATTTAACTGTTCTGGTTCTGTCTCGACGGTATAAATCAATTTTAATTGCTTGTGCAATGTGCAAAGTGGGTAAAATAAAACAGCCAAAAAAGGGGCGAGAACTTCGGCAAGGGGCGAAAGCCAGAAAGCAGAAAGCAAACCAAGGACCATAAGAGAGATATGTAAAATAAAACATACACCATAAAACTCGCATCTCTCAGTCGGTCTGTCTGAATCAGTTCAGTTATTGAACATGAGCGAAAATTAATGAGCCGAAATTGAATTTGATCAAAAATTATGTTTTGGGGGAGAACATACCTAAAATTCAATCAACGCGCATTTTCATAAATATTGCATAAATTGGACCCCAAAGAGCACACACTCGCACGGACGCCATGACAACAAATGCATACGTAAATTGGTTGAAAACTAATTTACAATTGACCGAAAACACAGACAGAGTCCCATAAATAGTTAACTAACACTTTACACCCAACTATTACTCTAAGCTTCAGTTTGTCATTGTCTGTCTGTGTCTGGATATTGCATAAAGCAGGCTTCAAACATGCTGAATGCTTGCTTGTGCAATCATTTAACATTAGAACAGCGAGCAGAAATATCATGTACAACTAGAATATACTCTTTCTCTGTAAATTTTTAAGTAAAAAAAGTAACACAACAAGCAAATACATCTTATTTGAACTTTCTTATGTTTACTTAATCATTTTTTCATCATTCTTTTAATACTTTCAATATTTTAACTGGTGTAACAGGGTATCAAATTCTATGCTTATTTAGCAAAGACTTATGGCTGTTGTCAAGAATGAAGATTAAATTGGTTCCTGCTACTTCAAGTCGAAAACAAACATATTTGTACACATACATATATATTCTCATATCCGGCGCCTAATGACTTCTCCAACAGCAACAGCAGCAGCATCAAACCGCTTCAGTTTAGTCTCAGGTGTCCTCTTAGCCATAGAATTTTCTTCATTTGAATGTTGTTGAATATTTTATACATTGTATGTGTATTCAATAATAGTTTCATGAATGTCCAAAGAGCCCAGGTCAAGTTGCTTCAATAAGTAAATCTCTTGTTGCGCTTGTTGCAAACAATTAAATATTGTTTATAGACATCTGAGTATTATTTTAAGCAACACAAGGACATTAAATGATGTTCTGATTATTTATATGGCTTTTTGTACGATTTTATGCATTTAAATGTTAGATATATATTTTTCAACTCATTTGTAATTGCATTTGTCATTTATCTTAATTCATAACTGGGTGTCGCCTGGTTTATGTTCATTTAAATACCAAAAGACAAAACAATTATTATTGCATGCAAATGCATTTTACAAAACAAAATCAAAATTTCAACTTTAATTAATCGCTGAAGCATTTAAATTCTCATTTTTAAAACACTTTTTTTATGTTCACAGTCAATTGGTGATATTGGTTAAATACAAAGAGGAAGTGCCAAAACTATAATTATGAAATGTTTTAAATAAATACTGATATTCTTAAGTGCTTGACTTGCAGATACTCTATACCCTATATAACACAATAAATTATAAGTACTTATGCCAACTATTCAACTTCTAACTTTACAGAGTATGCATTGAAGTTTAAATTGTTTTGCATAAACAAAATCCAATTTAATTTTGTGAAAACACAATATTAAAGTTATTTAATTAAATTAATATGTTTTGCATAAAGAGTGCTCTTTACCCTATATAAAGAGTGCTCTTTACCCTATTTGACCATTATGCAGTGTGTAATTAAACAAGTAATTAATTTGGCGTTTGGCAGTGTTTTTGTGGCTGCCGCTGCTGCTGCTATTTATACTCTTAGTTTAAACGATATTATCTACTGAACAGTGGATGCATTTACTAACGACTAGAACGAATATTGTGGCCATTTGCGCAATGCGCTTATTTTAGCAACAACAACAACAGCAAATGAACTCAATGAACTTGCCTAAATTACGAGCCATAGACGAAAGTTTTTGGCCAAGCGTTCGAGCCAAGTGGCGCCGGCATCAACATCAAGTAAACTTTACAATTTTACCATTTGCAACGCATTGCAAATATTTTTACGCTAAAATATGTGAAGCATTGAACTACACATACATATAAACTCTCCCACACACACATGCATTACATTTTGAGGCTGACTAAAAATTGTGTGTGCGCGTGGGTGGGGGGGGGGGCTGTGTGCCACGCCTTTTAGTGTCTATGGTCGGCTGCCACGCGCTTAGAATGTCATTTTTAATTAAGTTAAGCGACGGTTCAGTATCCTGGTTTGAGTTCATTATGTGCTCACTGCCATCCATGGCACCACATTTTTAACCCCTTCATGCCGCCCTCGCCCTGTCTGTTTATTGGATATGGTCGTTATATGCAACGCGTAATGTGTATTTGTAGCGGTAGCCAAAAAACTCTACGACCCGTAGACATATCAGCAATTAATACACGTGTGCCGCAAAACCAAAATGGTAAAAGGATCCAAATCAAATTTGGCTTAACAACATTAAAAAACTTTGTTTATGTGAGAGCAGCTAATAACAGTGTTGGCAAACAGTGAGAACAATAAGCTCTATGTCTTTGTACATAAAAAAAAAAATGTATTATGTTGAGAACTCTTCAGCTTAAAAGTAAGCTCTATTGCACGAAAAAAAGCTTTAAGTGCTTGTAAATCAACTTACGCTGTTTAACAGGAGTTTTGTATCTCATCTTTGTTTAAGTGTTGTTTAAGTAAAGTGAGCTCTTTCTCAAAAGTTAGAATATTGTTTTAAGATACTAAACTGTACTTAACCAAGTTAACATCTTACATCTTGTGTTGTGTGCTTTAAGCTTGATTGTAAGATTTTAGCTTTTTCAAAAACTAATCTATTCGCAAAAAAACAATAACTTGTTTTTGAGTCCTCAAAAAAACTAATCTATGTTAAAGTGTTCTCTACGTGCCTGTTCTTTGGTTTTAAGCATATTCACAATTAAACCCAAGAAAACTATGCCTACGCACATTTGTTAAGGTTAAAAGCTTTCACATTTAATCGTGAATAACTAAGCATGTCCTTTTACATTTTTGTGATATTGAAACACTACAAAGTGAAACACACACACACACTCACGCACACCTACTAAAACACTTTTACAAGCAACTTTAAGGCCCATAAGGTTTGCCACAACTTTAGATGGTGAAAAACATGTGCCCGGCACTTTTGTTGTGGCATCGTTCGCATAAATTTATAAAACGATTATAGAAGATTTGGCAATTCAGAATGAGTGGAAGCACGGATATATATACTAAATATGTGCGTATGTATATTTAAAGGTATATGTATAAATTACGAAAGAGCGTATGTACGGATTTTGATAAGGCTTTGGCATAAATAATGTAGCTGCTAAGCCTTTTGGGTATTTACGGTTGTGTTGTTAACAAAGTTTTATGCCAACAGCAGCGGCAACGGCCAAACAGTCAACATTCTGCTTACCTGCAATGACAGAGAGAGAGAGAGAAAATGGAATGAGTAAGAAAGAGTACAAATTAGTCAGCGTTGCTTATTTGGCAACAAGTTTTTAAGGGATTTTGCTGTTATTGCAGTTCTGTTTTGTGGCACAAGTTGTGCTCTCGTAAAATAATATTTGGCCACAACAAAGTGCATTTAATTAAGCAAAGAATGAAAAGCAGTCAGCAAATTGCAGTAAAGCGAGAGAAAAACAACACACAGACACTTAAATGCGAGTATATTATCACAAAAATGCCCTGCTGCAGGGTAAACATTTCACGAATGCGTTACATAAAAATTAAGTGCTAGTTGTTACTTATTTGGATTAAAATTTCTACATTTGTAGCTTGATTTGAGCAAACTAAAGGATAAGCTTTAACTATTTTAGAACAATGTGATTTGAAAATTAAATTTTCTATCTAAAGACAGACAGCCCATTAAGCACATTCTAGTTTGACAGGGTATTAGCTAGTAAATAAGACAATGAAGTGACAGCCTGGTAGAAGAGGAAGATTTTAGTCTTCCTGATTCACTCGAAGGGATGCTGCTATAGTTATTGTTGCTGCTTGCTGCTGTTGCTGTTGTGTTGGCTCATTATTTAGCAGTCTGATTAAATTAGAATGCGAACACACATACACACGCAAGCATTATTTGCATGTAAATGCATAGCACACACACCGATGAGTGTGCGAGAGAGACAGCGACAGGCAATTGAAGTGTGGCATGAAGAGCGAGTGGAAGCTTTAGCTGTGGCAACAACGTTTGCTGCCAGTCCATGAAGACGAAGCTGTTTTAATGAGTTGGCAATTAGCATATCACAGCACATACGAACTCTCACATACACACACACACACACACACACACACTTCTATATATATGCATATAATTTTGCCTTTGCTTATTTGCAATTTGTGCCCTACACCAACAACGGGTTTTATACTATTTTAGTGATGTGTGTTTGTTTGTTAACTTATGTCTATTTGTGGCATACGTTTAAAGTTTAACAGTTTTTGACAGCAACAAAAAGCAAAGCAAACTCCATACAAAACAATAATATTTCTGGCGCTGAAATGTACGCTATGAAAAGGTAAGCTTAACCCGCTTTGCGTCAACAGCAAAAGCAGCGAAGCAGCAACTTTTATTCCGCTTTTCTCTCTCTCTCCCTTTCTGTGTGTGGGTAAGTCTTATATATTTACAATAATTTTTTTTTTTTTATATATATTTTGAAGCGTCTTAACCTCAAAAGATGTGCACTCGCAAATGCATGCGTGAAAGGCACTGCGGCTTAACTTTTTCGACGCCATCAACATAAACGTTTTGTGAAAAATTTGTTATTGTTTACACACACGCACACGCACGCAGCCAAATACACACACGCACGCTCGACATGATTAAGAACAACTTTGTGGCGCCCATTGTAAACAGCATGAAAATTACAAGTAGCCCATATTTTGCCAGTGGGAGTGAGAGCTTAGAATATAAAATCATACAAACTTAAACTTTACTTTTGTATATTTGTACAGAGTATTTAAGCTCCGGATAGGTTTTGATTTGCCCAGATGTTTTAAGCATTTCATTAGAAATGTTAACACCTTTTGTATAGTTGTTCTTGCTATGTGATATGTTTTTGATAAAAAAAAAAAACACATTTTAATGAGCAGATATAATTATTACCAACATTTTTATCAAACTCGAATTTGTATTATCTTGTTAAAATAAAATTGGAACCATGTTGAACTTAACAAATGGTTGAGCTGAATTATTTAGATCCGTTGATTGGATACTTTTCATATTGTGAATGTAATCACACACACGCACAGACACACAACAAACACGTACTGCTCGTGACATCGTAATTTAGACAATCCTCACTCGAACCAGATCTTTGGTTATCGATGGTGTCAATTTGTCGAAGGGTCATGAATATGTCGTTTACCTAATTAATAGTCCGAACAATGTCAAAGTCAGTGTACGCCAGCAATTGCTCCCCAGGTAGGGGTATGTGTGTGTGTGTGTGTTTGTTTGTAAGTGTGAATCGGTGTGTGTGTGGGGCGTGTTAAGACATTGAATGCCACAAGCTCACACGTCTAGCGCACATTTGGCTGCTTAGAGGTTAAGGGGTTGAGTAAACATTTTAATTAAAGAACGAAGAGCAGCACGCGACAGTCAAAATAAATGTTTTACAGTGCTTACACGATGTCAGATGTGTTCGCATTGAATGAAATGTAAGGGAATCTAATAAAAACTTACTTCAAAGCAAGTTTAACATTTTATTCAAACGGATATTTAAATTTTAAAATCAATTTCAGCTGTCATACAAATCGCTTTGTAGCATAGATGCCAGCTCCTTGCATGCTTATCGTTAAAACAGATGTCGTGTAAACTTAACAAGACCTTCAGAATGATGTTCATAGACAGTTTTGGCTCGGGGCTTAAAACAACAGCCACAAAAGCAACGGAATGAAAAAGAAGTTGGAATTTAATTAAAAGTTTAGGGCATAGGTTTTTACTTAAGGGCGGCGATGGTTTTGGGTCGTTACGTCAAAGGTTATAAATAATGTATGCAAATTATGACACTTGATAATTAAAAGTTCTCCGACTTGTATAACAATGTTGATTAAAGTCAGCCCTAAGGCGATCAAATCAACGGGATTTATCCAGATACAATATAAAGATGGATATATTTATATACATATTTAAAATGAATCTTCAAGTATAATTTGTTGATGAATTCGCATCGAATTGCCGTTCGTTTTCTTTACTTTTGGTGCCATTTGCTTTCTTTTGCTATTTATCGCATCATCAAACATTTTGATGTTGATTTATGGTAAATATATTTCTTGGCAGCACCAACAGCAACACCAAAAGAATCGGAAAGTGTCTGGCAGCAAAGCCGTGAAATGAGCTAACACCGAGGGCAAACAGAAACCCCAAATAAACACAAGTGATTTGTTAAGGACACGAACGAACGGCCAGCCAGCAGCAGCAAAAGCAACTACAATATATAAAAAAAACAAATGCAAAAAATTGGCAAAAAAAAATCATTGGTAGAATGTAGGATGGATTGTTTTTCTTCTTTTCTTTTCTTTGCGCTTGGTGCGTCTTTCATTTCGGTTTGGGAGTTTCGGGAATTGTGCAAGCGTTTTGCTTGCAAAATGAAATGCTCGAGTGGCCGTCATCATCACAGCGTCGTCCACATTCACATCATCATCATCATGAGCAGAGCTCTCAACCTCATCATCATCATTCATTTTTATCATCTTTGGTTCACAGTTCCAATCGTAGTTTATATTACAAAAGTTTCTCTTATTTTTCAATAATTTATTTTCATTGCGTTTCTTTTGGGTATTTATTCATTTGAAATTTGATTTTTATTTGACATGTTGACAGGCTAAGGGAATTCGTATTCCGAACGGAATTCGGGTTTGCCTTAGATATGGTACTATGAACATAATCCGCATTGCCCCGCATCCAGCCTCAACTGCAAACAATGAAAAGTTATGCTACCAGTTTTTGCTAATTAGGACAAAAATATAAATATATATATAACAACAAGTTTATTTTATTTTTCATACGAAAAAATACTAATTAATATGTCGAGCAGGTAAATGAAGTCGAGAAGTACACTGAGCGAAGGCGGTTAAGTGTTTTGGGAAATGAGCATCGAGCACATACACTTTATGCATTAATTATGCCAAAACTTTCAGGCTCACATTTTTACTGTTATGTGTGTAAAGATTTTAATACACCCTGCGATGGAAAATGTTTAAATATATTTCTTTCGAAGAAGAAACTAAAGTGCAGAGTAAACTTTTCATTTAAATATTATTGAAATGTTAAATTCAACAATAAATAAAATAGTAAGTTAAAATTAATAAAGCGTATAAATTTGGTCAAGCAGTGTAGTCGGTTATACTCTAACTATTTTATGTATTGCATATGTTAATGGTTTTTATATTCATTTAGCGCTTATAATTTGAAAACAAAAATCGTGTATGTTTGTGTGTATATTTTTTTGGGGGATTGTTGGATTTAATTAATTAAAATTGGATGCTGTTTGGATTGCAAACGCGTCAAGCGCGTCAAGGCGTATGTGTAATGGAATGTGTGTGTGTGTACGTGTTTATATGTATTTGTGCCAATAAATTGCACATGTAATTAAATAGCAGTGAAAATATCCGGATGACTGCTAAACAAGTGCTTAATAATTAATGAGTTGTGTCTAGAAATTATTTGGCAGCCACAAAGTGAACGGAATTTTGTATTTCTTGAAGAAAACGGCCAACGGCAAACGTTCTCACAACCAACTACGCTTCAACCACACGATTTCGTTCTCTTATTCACTCGTTATCAGTGTTTTCTCTTGGGGTTTGCGGTTGCTGGTGTAACCACCAAAGCGTGCTGAAGGACATTTATCACAATCAATACACGACTCCAACAGCAGCTTCATCCTTCTGTCTGTGCAGCAGAGCTTTCGGCTCTCGGTTACTGCAACTGCCACAGCCACAGACATAGCCATTGGCAAGGAACAACTCGCTGCCACACTGGACAGCAGCGAGAATGGGGGGAGTGGAAAGGGAACAAGAGTTTCGCATTTCTATATCTGTTTATCTCTGGTTTCCCGTGCAGTTTTCTGTGCTTACACGGATCATTGAGCAAAGCGGATGCGGAAAACGCGAGAGCTGTGCACTTCACATAACTTCTCCGAGACCTCACTGCCCCCTCAGTAATGCCACTGCCACTGCATGTTGCATGTGGCAACTCGAGCATAATGAACTTATGCGTGTGTGAGTGCGTTGCAAAAAGAGAGCTTGGAAAAATTGTTATTAGCAGCAACTGAAGTGCTGCCTCTATAAAAGATGTTATAAGAACGGCCACTGATTGACTTTGTTATTGCATAGAGATGCAATTATGTTCTCTCTCGCAACTCTCGTGCTTGACTAGCCTGACTTTTAGTCAAGTTATGTTCGATAGCCACTAAAATACAAGGTAATGCAATTAAAACACGCAAAGCAATGTGAAACACAGTTGACAATGTGAAGATTGCACGATATTAAAAGAGAGAGTAAAAGATAGAACGAAATAATATTGAACAATCAAACGAAATAATGCCAAACTAATTATAAACATTTGTGACTGTGACTATAGTAGGCATTACTTCATATTATCATTTCAAAATACAATTATACTTCATTGTAATTCAATAAAGTTGTCCAGTCATTACAAATAGCACTTTAAATATTTCTTCTGTTTGTTTTGTTTTCTAAAGTTTCATTTAAACTAACTTGGGCTTAAATTTAACTCAACGTTAACTAGCTATTTTATAGTAAAACAAAATAAAAATATGAACTTGCAACTTATGTTGTTGATGGCTTCCTGATGAGTGCATTAAATTACATGTGTTCTTAGCCAATGGAAAATGGGGTCAACTGCATAAATAACAGACACAGTTTCCGTCCTTCTCCATTGCAACAACACAGTGGGGAAAATATCAATTCAATTGTGTTGTGCAGGTACGAAGAGAAGAAGGAGGAGCAGAACAAGGCAAGCATAGCCGGCGCCATGTAGCTTGGTGGCAGCCAGGTCGCCAACAGTTTGTCAATTTGGCCATTCACTTTTCGTTTGCGTTCACTGTTCGGGTGGGTAATGGTAATTGTAATTGAATATTGATCGATTACAACAACGCTCTGCTGACACTGAGCCATGACTGATGATCAACTCTTCTCAGCTTGAGTGCAGTTTGTGCAGCAGAAGTAGCACGTTGCAATTTTCATTACAGTCTGCCACTCTATTATCTGGTATGCTGCAAGCAGCAAACACACAAAGCAAACACATGCAACACTTTTTTGGATGCATGTTGTGAAATTTACATATGAAAATGCATTTTTCTTCATCTACTTTTTCCTTTTACAATTTTCTGCAAGAGCTGACAAATATTTTGATGTTGTTGATCAAGAAGAGTGGCAGTTTGTTCCTATCGAAAAGAAACAGGCATAGTTGTTCTAGCTGGATGTGTTTGTAATCCAATGGCGTAACTTCGTTAAAACCCAACTTACTATGAGGTTTCTAAAAATATGGCCATAACTTTATTAAAACTTATAATATTTAAGAAGCAATTAAATTTTATTTTTTTTGGCATCAAGATTGACTTTGTAAAACTTTTATAGCGTGACAAACTTCAGTTGGACACACCTTTGGCATTTAATAGGCTGCCCACAAAGGTATGCTACAAAAATGTTGTCGAGCGCAGCAAAAGCAACGAAAACAACAGAAACGGCAAACGTGACAACGACGCTGAACAATGTTTTCACACATCGTGAATAATATTTACCAACAAAAGACAATGGCAAAAGTGTCGGAAACAGCAATAACAATAACATTGTTTGTTTGCATTTGTTGGCACACTGAAAGCAACTGCAGTTGCACTCAATGTAATGTCTGCCACATTACCACCAACTCTCCAAACACGCACACACACAATCCTCTTTCCTGCTTGAACTTTCTCTCTGGCCCACTTAAGCGCAGTTGTCAATAACAGTTTTTTATAATGTTTCTCAACATTTGGTGTCAAGCAGCATTTGGAAAATTTTAAGCTAATTGACATGGAAATGTCCGCTGTCACGTGTGTGTTTTTGAACTGCGAGCATATAAGTAAAAATATATATTTTGCAACTGTAGTACTTACAGTTCCTGCTGCATTTATCTTACATACACACTTTTTGTATCTGCTTTGACAAGATGTTAAAATATATGCAAATAAAATAGGCATTTCTACTTTGCTATTTGTCGTGCCCCTGACGGGAACGATGTGAGTGCAACACAATGCTTCTTGCCACGCACAGGCAACTGCATAAGGGAACAAACAAGAAAGAGCTAGGACGCCAGGAGTCAGTAGCAGAAGCTGCAGTAGCAGCAGCAGCATGAATTGCTTGGGCCATTAGACAGACAAGTTGCAGGCTTTGTTATTTGTATACCCAATCAACTGGCAACTAAGGGTTACTTACTTCATGGCTATGTTATGGAAAAAGTGAAATTTATAAATCGGAATGGGAGTTCGTATCATAATCGATTTTCTTTGAGCCTTTGGTAAGTTTGACGAAAAAATTGTACAACAATCTATTAGATTTTAAAATTTCTTTTCTTGTTCATTCAACTCATTTTAGTTTATTTGTAAATCTCCAGCGATATCCTTCTTCCATAAAATAACACATATTCAATTTTTATGACATCTATTTGCTTACATAAAAATCCATATGCAATTCATATATATGATTTGGTTTTATATCCCCTTACAGGATATATCACTGTCAAGAATTCTTTAAGTGCATCTTGCCAAGTTTTTCTTTTTTATTGCTCTTGCTGTCAGCACATGGATTTATACTGTCTGTATGTGTGTCTTTTGACGCTGCAACGCGCTGTTTACATTTGATTTGTTCGATTTCCCTTCGCAATTTGTACTTCGTCTTCTATCTCTGTTTAACACTCTGTTGCCCTTTCCCTGCACTTGCTGGCCATATTTGTTATTTCTGTGAGCTGACTATAATATTGTTTTTGTGCTGCTTTGCTGCTTACTTTAACAAATGTAAACAACCGAGTCTTAAGGTCTTGAAGTATCATAAGCTCCTTGATATGCACTCACATTTCTTAATAAGTTGCCAAGGCAAAACTTATAGGCAATTAAATGGCAAAGGGAAAAATTAGAGAATGTTCTTTGTTTGCTCTTTTTAGAATTGCGCTTGTAAGTTGTAAATATTTGCAGAGAACTCGAGTGCATTTCTATGCGACAGGATGTTAGCAAACGGATGTAGCTGCAATTATTTTTCATTAATTTGTGCCGACTTAGCAGTGTAGCGCACACACACTCACACAGACACACATTTAATATTTATTTAAATGTGCCTAACCATTTTTTGTAGCACGGGAAAACACGATAAGAGTCAACGTTGCAGCAGCGTTGCATGTGGCAACACACAAAGAAACTGGCACAGCCCAAAAGGCAATTCAAGTGGCAAAGCACGAACTGACTTTATATGCTAAACAGCTACAACAATGTACATAGATTATAATGAATTGTTAGCTTTTGGGATAATTAAAATCGGTTTTTTAAATACAACAAAATATATGCAGAGGATTAGGGTACGAATTTAAAATAAACTCAGATCAAAGGTGCTTAAATTAGCTTTAAATAATTTTCATATAATAAGCTTAGCAGTTGACCTAGTCCTTAGTAAGGGTAACTAAACTACAATAAAGTTTCTTATCGGGGGCAGCTAAGAATATAAAGCGAGTAAACAAGAAAGATTATGGTTTTCCCTTGCACGTTGTACAACGCTTGAGACAAACTGTAAGCAATTGCTTCAAATCTAAATCAAAATGAATGCTTCTCGTTTATTTTGCTTTAGGGGCTCCTTTGAAAGGAATGCAGCATTAAATTTGCAGGCAAAATGAAAGAGCGAAAGTGTGATGCAGAACAAAGAAGAAGGGAAAACATCTAGGATCTCACACGCATAGAACATGTGAAATTTTGTACGCTTTCACTTGTTAACCGAAAGCGATTTAGCTTGTTTTGGTGTTTTGCCTCTTTCACAAGAAACAAGGCAATTTTGTTCCCTCTACTACATACATATGTGTGCGGCACGATAAAATTCTTCTTCAGGTAGACAAAAAGCGTCAAGCGAAGCGCCGTGCAGTTGACCCAAATTTGTGGCAAGCTACTTGGCATTTCAAAAATGCATAAAGCATTGCCTGAGCCTGCAGCTTTGCTGCATAACTAAGTCCCATGGCAACAGCTAATGAGTTTAAGTTCTTGACTCGCTGCCACACACACACAATTGACAGCAAGAGTGGAGCTGGGGGTGAAAGTAGTGCCGTAGTTGAAAACAACTAAAGACAAGTAGTGGTAGTGGCACAGCAAATGCATTTACACCTTCATGAGCTGCCAGCGGGGCGCGATACAAATGCACCTTTGGGGTAGAAGCTGAGTGGCAGATTGTTCCTGTTCTTGTTGTTGCCATAACAGCAGCAGCAGCAGCAGGTGGTTTTGTTGCTGTTGCAAAAACCGAATTTTAATCGTGGTTGCCATTGTCGTCTTATTGAACGCAGGTTGCACAGGTACTTGCAGCATTTTTCATGCTATCTGCAATGTTGACAGCCAGCAAATTGCGTTAATTACAAATACATTCGAGGCATGTCGTCCTGTTCGTTCATCCTGGCTGTTCGTTTGTTCGTTCTGGCTTAATGAAATTACATTACACAAAATGGCGTCGGCGCCATCGAATGAGTAAAGCAGAGAATACAAAGAAATCTACGAATTGACACACAAATATACACAGCGCGAAGGACTTTAAGTAACTGCTGAATTGGGAAAGAGAAAGTGAAAATACGAGAGAGAGAGAGAGAGAGAGAGAGAGAGAGAGAGAAGACACTTAGAGAAGGTTGTCTTCAAACGACACTTTCGAATTGAATTAAAATTCCATTTGGCGTTGTCGCTTTGCTTAACAATTTTATTTGCTGCCAGCTTCGATTATTTTACCAACTTATTTCACATCGAATTAATGTTCCTGACTGATTGAGAGCGGCTTCATGGAAAGAGAGAGAGAGAGACGAGGTCCTTCTCTGTTGCATGTTTCAATATAATTACAAACTGTAAAGTAAAACAGCAGCAACCATAAATTATACAACATATTCTTAATTAAATCTTGTCGTAAAGGCAGCCAAAAAACTTTCTGGCGCAACAACTGCCAATTTGGCAGAAATTTCATTTTTGCCCAAAAAAATACCAACTAACTTGTTTACATTTTTGCACTTGTTGTATATATTTATTTAAAACTGGTAACTTGGTCAAGGCAATATGCTAATGGCAAGTTACAGGCACAAAACTTTTAACATCCCAACTTAGCAACAGCAAAGTAGTTCCGTCCTGCTGTCAAGCAGTTTGACAGTGAGCGCCGCCTAAGAAGCTCACAGCAACAGCGGAACTCATTAAAAGCAGACGCCAAACACAGTACTAGTATACTATACTTTCCAATAAAAACCAGCAACAAAAACACAAGTTACAAGGAATTTGTAAGCCAATGAGTTTGAAAACACCTAGCTTTAAAGTTGTTTGCACAAAACTCGTAAGTATGCTTCTTAGGCAACACTTATTTTGCATCTTATATATAGAGCTGTTTAGCTGGCCAGAGAAAATATTTAATTAAAATTTAAAATTAACAACAAAAAAAGATTTTTCCAGTATTATTGGATTGCCTTTAAAATGAATCCTACTTATATTTGTAGGCGCATGTGCTTCAATGCAATTTGGTTAAGGACTTTTTTCTGTCTGACAAGAAAAATTAATGATTCGCATTCTGTTCAACGTATTTTTTCATTTGTTTCATGCCTGTCTTGTTTTTGTGGACGTTCGAGGAGTAGATAATTAAAGCACACAAAGTGCCGTCGACATCTTAACAAGACAAACACAAGCCCGTGGGGCGTGGCAAACGAGCAGCAAAACGTGTCAAAATAGACAGCAGACAAAAACATCCCCCCTTCCCTAACAAAGAAAAAATATATATATATTTAAGTACGAACTTTGTTACTTGACAAATTGATTCTTATGAATTCTTGAATTACATTTTGTATTTGCCAACTGTCTTATTAAGCGTAAAAAAAGTAGCATAATTTTCCGCTGCTCCATCCAAATGCAAATTAAAAGCGATTTGTCTTTTACACTTTGCAGACATTCAAATGTTTAAAAAGGTCAAAAAATATGGTTTCGGTGTGTATTTTTTTGTGACTTAAGTACATTTTGTAAATTATTAAAAGTCACCATTTGAATGTGACGCGTAAAAGCATTTTGTGTAATTGCTACAATATACTGAAAAGCATAAAAGAGAAAAGTCTTACTTTAATTAAGCTGAAACATTCTTCAGCAACTGCATATTTTAAGCAAATAATCAAGTCTAAAATGTGGGGATTTAAGCTCAAAATTACTTGATTTGTTATTTCGGTGTTGTTGATTCTCTCAAAGTAAAGTGGCTTTTAAAGTCTAATCATTTTGTGAAGTACCATAAAAAAAACTAGCCCAAGCCCAATATCACTTTGTGTGTGTTTCATTAGCAATTCAAGCAAAAATGGCTTTGCAAAATGTTTTTAAAGGCAACTGCATAAAATTCTCTTAAATTTGCTGATAAATCATCTTAAGAGGCAAAAGTAGGTAGAAAGAAAAGATGTGAGCTAAGCGCCTTAAATGCGTCCAACTAAAATCTCATCAGATGCCTTTCAATTAAACTAAATCGCTCAGTTTGCGCTGTGTTGCGTGTGCAGCGCTAAATAATGAAAGTAATGAAAGACTCGGTGCCACAGACTCCTAACCACACTCCTTCGATAAACAGCAGCAAACCACCCTCAAAACCCAAGCCGCTACCAGTCTTTCAATGAATGAGCGTGAATGAGTGTGCGCTTGCTTGGTTTAACCATTTAGATAAAGTTTTATGGCACACCAACGGCAACAGTTTTAAGGATACGTGAATGCCTGTGTGTGCCTAGGTTTGTATGAACTGTCACATCAACGTGGTTGTTATCCTTTGCCGCCCTTGGTTTGAGAACAAAGTTTCGCAACAACAAAACAGAAAGTAAGAATGGAAAGCTTAGCGTGTGCGCAGCATATTGAAAAACTCCGAGCATTGAAAATCGTCGCATTTTCACCTGATGGGCAATCGATAATAAGTACCCAAAATGCACTTTTACACAACCCACACACACACACACGCATTATAGGGGAAACTCAACTTAGGCATGTATCGGGGAAAGATCACGAACGCGGCAAGACCTAAAATTTATGCCCCGGGCGCTGCTCGGCATTGGCTGAAAAGTTTTTATCCCCCGCTCTGACAAATAATAAATTAAAATTTTTTGATAACATTGCCAACCCATCGCTAACCAACCATGGCTAAGCCATGCGGCTTGTTGCCTTGCCCTGCAATTTGTGTCAGCTGAAACGGCGTAACTTTTGACTAAGGACGACAACTTAACTATTAAATGGCAGCTCACTTTGCACACCAACTGCCTGCTTACTTACTGTCTGGCCCTTAAAGTCTAGCCACTTGAATGGTCTACGGACCCAAGTTCTTAAACTTGATTGTTGTCTTGAGTAAAGTTGTAAAAAAATAAAGTACAAATCAACCTATAAACATATTTCATTTCCATAATAATGGAAATAGGCTTCAGCAAAAGGAAAGTTTATAAAAAAAGAAGGACTGGGCTTTGCAGTCAATGATATGACTGAAAAAACTGATGACATTCAATGGACAGAATACAGATTAAAATGTTGCAAATAACAGATATATGCGCAAATGGTGTGGCAAAGCCAAAGTGAGTGCAATAATACTCGAGTTGCATCAGTTATTTGCAACCATGTTGAGCAACAAACACAACAGTTGAACTTTACAGGTTGTTAAACGATTTCTCGGCTATCATAAATATGTTGTCCAAAAGTTAGACAGCTCTATAAACACGCACATACAAATGTGCGAGTGTTCGTTAGATTGTAAACTAAAGTTTGTGCTTTTTTCGGTTGGGTGGATTTACGCATTTGTTGATAACAAAGTTTTTAAGCTGCACAAATAACTGTGCAATACACAAAACTCCCGTACACAAACATATACCTTTACCTGTGTGTGTGTGTTTGTACAAATTCAACTTTAAATTTGTAACGAAAGTGAACAAATTGACAGCGTGAGGTGAGAGTGTGGCTTAGTTTTTGGCTTAAATAAATATTCGATGCTTAGTGTTCGCAAAAAAAAGAAACAAGAACAAAAACTCTTGCAACATAACTGCAAAACGATGTCAAAAGTTTTTCGCGCGGCTGACCAACTAATCAAAAAGTTGTTAATTGCATGCAGCCAACGGCAATAACAAGGTTTAGATAAAAACCAACTGAAAGCACCAGGAAGAGTTAACTGAATGCCTTCATAACATGCCACATAAACATACATATGTAGTTAGTTTATCTAAATGTATAAGTGTGCGGGCGAGAATTTATTTCTTCTGTGTAGCACTTGTGTTTTTTTTATGCAAATGAGCAGACAGCAGGAGAAACAGCTTCAAAAAGCGGCTCGGCAATTTAAATAGTTTTGCACTCATCAAAATGTAAGCCAAGTGCAGTTTATAACGCACCAGCTGCTGTTTATGATCCAAAACTCTCTCACTCTCTCTCCTTTTCTTTCTCTTTCTGTCTGGAGTGCCCACTCAAACTGTAATTTATGTCCGAAGCGACACCTGAAATTGACTCCACGTGCGCTGCACGCCGCTGCTGTCGCCAGTCGTTGTTGCCACTGACACAGTGGCTGCTCTTATCTCAACTCAGGTTGACAACGGTCCGAAAACCAGCTGCCAAACAATTGGCCCATGTTTGCATTGAATTCACTTGTCTCCAGCAAACACACACAAACGAAAATTTACGGCCAACAATTTGTTTTCAGCTCACCTTCTATAGAGATGCACATGGACATATTAGGTGCATCAGTCAATGTATATTAATGTTTAAACTAACTTTAGGTGATTTATTAATGAGTGTTATTATGAATGGGTTGCTTAAGCTAGAAACAAACTAGAGGGAAAGGCAGATAGATGCCTCATATTTTATTAATAATACAACATACAACATAACAAATAACTGCACACCGTATAGTATTTTAATTTCCCACTCTATATAGATGCAGCAAACACCCACAATATCCTGCATTTTCTGTCGTCATCCTATTTGTATGAAAACATCTAAAAATCGTTCATCAAAATGTCAGGCAAATTCGATTGCCATCCCAGCGCAACATAACATGATGGTTTTTTTTTTCTTCAAATAAGGCTTCTATCATGATTGTTTGCTGCCTGTTGTTGTTGTTGCTGTTATTCCTGTTGCTGGGCGAATGACAAAATATATGACATTTAGCAGCATCACGTAAATATCGTATCTAGACGAGAAATAGATCCGTAGCCTAGCACACACACACACAAAGTTTGCCGGCAGCCATAGTCATCACCTTATTGCCAGAGTTGCCAGCCAAAATATACATAGTTTCCTTTCGCACTGCCTCCCTTCTGTAAAGGCTCAGAGTTGTCGTCGTCGTTGTCGTTGTCGCTGTCGTTTCCTTTTCGATAAATAAACGAGCTAAAAATCACCGCGAAATAGTTGGTAATGCCAACGCTTTCGCACGTGAGCGACACATACAAGCAGCAACAACAACAACGACACTATTAACATTGCACAAAATGGCGTTGGCGTCGTTGCTTGCGCATTTCCTGTCAGCAAAACAGTATAGAAACATGTGTGTGTGTGTGGCAGCTGATTGCGGCCGGGAAGCTGCCGTAACTATGTGTAGATTTAGTTGCGACTTTTGGCTCCTAACTGACATCAATCACATAACGGTGAGCCCCGAGCTATTGGTGGCTTGCTGGCATAACGGGATTCCACAATATACTTTACCCCACCGTAGAATTTTGTGTGTATGTATGTTTGTTTGTGTTTTGGTCAGCGGCGCATGCTTAAAATTACATGTTTGCGACACACAGGAACCGCATTTGCCGCCTGATTATTGGTAGTTGTGAAAAGCTTCACTTTGGTCCACCACAAGCATTGCACAAAATCCGTTTGTAAACATACGTGCGTGCATGTTGGTGTGCGTGTGCTTGTGTGCATGTAATTATTGATTGGACCACGTCAAAAGTTATCAACGGTCGCACAGCACACAAAACACAGCGCAAATTAACACACAGGGCAAAAGGCTTCATTAATGTGATGTTCTACGGGCCAAACCGCAAATCCCGAAAAATTGTAGCATGAAATGATTTTTATTTAATGGTCAGACCAAGGCAAAGAGCAGCAATTTATGTTAACCGGTTTTTGTTCATGTATGTGCTTTAAGCCTCAAGCGATAGTTGGCATTATAAGAGCTTTATTTAATGCTGCATACTTTGATGCGCTTACAAAGACTTTAAAAACTCAAAGTTTACAGCTCAACATTGCACAGCACAAAACTCTTTTAAATACTAAGTACATGATATACTTCAGAACTGACATATTACAGAAATTATATTGCATATTCTAAAGCGAAAATGTCTTTGGAATACAGTGATCTGTTTCAGAGCTGATACAACACATCCATCTGCTATCTAATCGCATAATGCATGTTATTATTAGCTTCTGCTTTCATAACCAAACTCATATAAGATGTGTTATACTTTTCACACTCTCACATTATCTCTAAAGGTCTTCTTATTTATCACATAAAGCCTGTTTATATCTTAAGACACATCCTTCTGCCTATCTCGTTTAACAGCATTTAGCTATCCTTTTGTATTCTTGGCTTTTCTAAGTAATTCATATAACATATTTTGGTAGGTTTAAGTTTACGATTTCTTTTCTGAACTCGTGACATATTAAAATCATAAAGCAAACCGAGCTGAGTTGCCGCAAACGTTCAATGTTGCTTCTTAATTTTGGACCCCGAAAAGTCCAAACGGTCTTTCATTAAAAATATGACATGTACGCATGTGTGTGTATGTATGTGTGTGCACATGTTTCAGACGAGCCTTATGAGCTGCCATTTATTTGGGCAGAACACACACACACACATACACGTTCATCCATTTGCGTAAGTCAAATAAATGAGCATCGTCCTTTATCTTTTTGGCCATCGGCTGAAGACGGACATTAAGCGAGCAGTGAGCAAAACGCCATAAAAGTGGTGTCAGAAATCGCATATTAAATATGGGGCTATATATGTTCGCTTTCATACATAACTACCTACATATATATTCGAATGTATCAGCTGGAGCGAGTGTGTGGGTGTATGTGTGTTGCTCGTAACATTGCTTAATTACATTGGGCATTGGTCATGTTCCGGAGCTTGTTGAACGCTGTTGTAATGCATTACTCGTGGTCAAGCTAAAGCCGCAACAACAACGACAGAAAAATAGACCACGTCAAGAATAACAAATAAGAGTGCTTGTCTTGTTGATAGTTAGCGACTAAAAGATACTGTATAGATACAATACACAATGCTGCAACATTATGTTTTAGATACATTTTATATACAGCTTTTTTTGAGATAGTTTGCTAAATGGATTCGGTTAAGATCTTTAACTTACTGTTTAATAATTTTTACAACGCCATGATACCCATTCAACACAGTGAGTACAGGGTATAAAGTGTAGCAGCTACATCATTGAAAACTTTGAGCTTTAATTCAATTTTAGTTGCAATAGTTTTGGTCGCCACAATTCGCATCTCTCTAATGCATTTTGCTTGTCCAGCGAGGGCGGAATTTTTTTTTTTTCATACCCTTTTATTGTGTGGGCATATCGATTAGTTGTGCAGTTGCCTGTACTTTATGCAAGTTTCGATAAGAAATATAACAAATAGAAAGCCTTAACAATAACGATTGATATTATTCTAAATTGTCTAAGATCTATATCAGTTTTTTATGACTTATGACTCCGACAAACCATAACTAGCTGTAAGTGTAAATGCCGTTCGTTGCCACAACAAAATAAAAATTCTTTCCATAGGGTTTTTCACCTAATTCTATTTTGCCAAAGGCTTCCAGTGCTTGTTTACGTGTTGGCCAGAACTGATGCTGACAATTGGCAGCCGCGTTGCGTTAAAGTTAATCAAAGCGCAGTCTTAGTGAATTTCGGTTAAGTAACATAATGTTATTAAAAAGTCAACCATTAACACAAATTGCTTAACTCTTGATTACAGCGGAAGTTGCAAAAAGGTGGAGATGCATAAAGTTGAATAGGAAATTTTGATCCTGTTGCTGCACTTTATAAATTTCAAATGCAATGACTCAGTTCCTATGACATTTGATGCAAAACAGTTTTGAGACCAATTTTAAAGCTTATAAAAATGTCAAAAACAGCGAATGAGTAAAAGAGAAAGGGCAGAGAGACGCACATTTGCACTAGCATGACAACAATGGCCGAAAGGCTTGCATAGTCATGTAAACTTTTGTAATAAAATGCCAAAACACACACACACACACATAAACAGAGTGTGACTAGCTGGACTAACAGGACTTTCACAAACCCACACACATGTATATATATTTATATTGTTTTTTTTTTTGTTTTTACTTTTTGTGGCACGAAGAGTAAAGAAATTATGCAAGTTGCTTGTTTTTATTATAGTATATCTTTTCTTTGTTGTTGTTTGTAAAATTGTTATTTCAGTTTGTTTTTATATATACGCAGAGTTTTTTTTTTGCTGTTAAAGTGTTGTAGATTTTGTGCAAACAGTTTGACAAGTTGTGCAGAATTTAAGCCCACACCTCTTTTTTCGAGAATATTCGCTAGTGGGTCAACAATTTGCAAAATAATTGCTTTAGCTTATGCTTTGTGTGTGTCTGTTCAGTTCTCATCTTTTCTGGCAAAAGACAACATGGCTTAAAGCTTTCCGATGCAAATTAGATAGATAACAAAAAGCAAGCAAAATGTATCTAAGCACAAACAAGCTCAATTTTAGTTAGAAAACTTTGTAAAGTCGATTTGTTTGTGTAAAATAATCCCATAAAAAAATTCGATTAGAATCATATTACTTTTAATAATAAACTTCCAGTAAAAATTAGTCACCTTTAACTTACATTTACATTAATTCATTTTACATTTACTTCGACTTTTCGAAATAAGTTATTAACATTATTGATCGGAATTAAGCCAATTAGTCTCAATTATTTTCTTACAGTTTTCCCCAATAATCCAACAGAATTCGCTGAACTCAATTTGATATCATTAATAAGTTTCTCCAACATATTTTTAATGCATATATTTTGTACTGTATATCGAAGGTTATTTAAAGCTCAATCGGTTGAACTTAATTTCACATGCAATTTATAGGCACATATTCAGGCATTATCCCTTACAGACGTAGTTCATAATACGACGTCAGAAAGGACACGCACACACTGTACAGTCAATACAGTCCACATTTCCTTGTGCAACCACAGGCACGTTTACGTACAAGAATTGCATTCATTGGTCATCGAAGCGGTGGTCACAACAAAAGAACGATGAAGAAACCGGACGGCAGTCGTCATCATCATCATTATCATCATCATCAATATCATCATACAGATGGATGCAGTTGATTGGGATTGAAATTGACAACAACTACAACGTGAAGGACAGACAGTCTCTGTGCCCGCAATCGATAGCATTGATAGAGATAGAGAGAACGAGAAAGATAACCAGCGGGCAAGCGAGCGAGCCAGCGTTATATGAATGCCGAATGCGAATGGGAAAATGGACGCAATACCACTAAATGAAAATCACTTAAATTTTGCCACGTCGCCCTGTTATTGTTGTGTGTATGTTTGTGTGTTTGTGTGTGCGAGCGCCTTTTGTCCAGCAACCGACTGGAAAAGAAGTACCAGTTAAATTAAATGAGAGGCGCTTTAGTTATTGTGGTTGTTATTGTTGTTGGTGCCTTGGCACTGATTGAAATCCCCATAAGCAAACACAACGATTTCACTTTGTCGGGCGCCATACATATACACCCACAGCCCTGCTGTGTTGCTGTTGTTGGCCCCCGCTCTGTTCTGATGACAATGCGCAAAAATCATCAAAAATGTTGTATGTGTATATTTTTAATTAAAAACGAAGAACGAAAACCACCCGACAGGCGCCAACACAAATATTTGTTTTATTTATTCAACTTAATAGGCAACGAGAACAAAAAAAAATCCGAAAATTAAACAAGCGAGTTATGACGTTGCTACTCACAAAACCGCTGAAGGTCATTGAGCTACAGCAAAAAAAGTAACTCTGCATGGATTTAATTAAAAACTTCAATTCATACACTATTACAACTCGTATATAACGGTTGAAGGCAATTCAAAGATAATCAGTTAAATTTGGCAACGGATACTCGAAAATGTTCAAATAATTTTCTACTTCATCAAACACATCAATACTCTACTGATGAATTGAAGTTATCCACAAATACATATTTGGCACAGTGTTTGATATATGAAAGAATTGTACTAAACGATTGTCATGGCTGCCAGCCAGTTATATTGAATTTCCATTTTGAAATGGCAGCAGCAGCAAGATAAACAACAACAAAAAGAAGTAAACCCTAGCCAATGCCAATGCCAAACTGTGAAATGTTTCTCCGACTTTTGGATTTGGTAGTTGCTGAAGTGCGAACATCAAATACAAGTGGGAATTGCAAAAGTTTATTGTAATTTATTACCAGTAATGAAATGTGAAATAAACCGAAATGTTCGTTCGAATGCGCTTATGGAAATTGTGTGTGCACCACAATGGAATCTCATATTGTTGAGTTGTGTTGAGCAACATTTCAATTTAACAGTAAATCACTTTAATTTTAATTAGGACAATCAATGTCACAATCGAACGGGAACAGCAAGTGGAAAATCTCCATGGATAGCAAAACTGAAAACGAATAAAAATGTCAAATAAAGATTTTTTCCATTACATTCAGCGGTGGGCTAAGAAAATATCCTGTATTATTATTACTAATATAGTGAAGGGAAACATTTAACGTAGAAAAGTTTTGATTATGTGTGTTCTCTTCGAATCGTCTTACCACCCGACTCAAGATCATTTTGCTTAAGTCTTTTATAAATGTATTTGTTTGTGTTTATTTTTATTTAGAATTTTATCAAATCAACTTTTTGTACAGGGTGTTATTGCCTACTTCAAAAGCTATATTTATTTATTGTCAGCATTTGAATGGATGTTTCGTAGCAACTACTAACGCATATGGTCGTTTAGGTCAAATGCAATTGAATAACTTTGATTTTTCTTTCTATTAAGATTTTGTAAAATGTTATATAATGCCATTTGATTTGAAATCAATTTTGCGTATAATCTGATTAGAAATGCCATTAAATGTTGCCTTTTCCAAACGCTCCCTCCATCCTTCTGCCACTTGTGTGCTGTGGCATGTGGCATGTTGCTTGATAAAATGAAAATTGCTTTATTTTTGGTCAATGGCAAATGGAGTATGCATAATGCGCCTTAACGAAGGCACTTCGAAGGCGAAAATATTTCACCTAACAATAAAAACAAATTCAGAAGAGAATAAGTTAAGTATGGCAAGGAAACGCGGAATAATTTGGCGGTTTTCTGTGAAATTCCGGTTGAGCTTAGTTTGAAGTATTATCTTAGCCCACTCCTTCCTCCTCCTCCTCCTCCCATGGCACTTGTCATTTGTCGTGCAATTAATTATGCTCAAGTGTTAATTATTTTCCCATTTTGCTTTTACCCTAATTACATCTTCCGTTCTCTTCGCCATTCGCATGGTCTCGCGTATAGCAACACTTCCTTTCTACTCTTTCGTTTGGGCGCACTGGGCGCTCCCTAGATAATTTTGCCTGCCAAGCACATTTCCGTATCCGGGAGCAGTTTTCTTCTTCTTCTTCTGCTACAGATTTTTGGAATGCAAAGCGCAAAAGCGCAAAACAAAACCTGAATGAGTTGAATGAATGCGTTGAATGCTAATTTGCAGCTGTAGCCCCGAATGCTATTTCTTTCTCTCTAGATGTCTGTATCTTCGATTGTGTGCAAGTTTTTGGGGTCGACCATAATCCAAACTGAACTGAAATTCTGTTCACCAGAACGCACACACACACACACAAACATACACATTTGGTTTTCAATCTAACCATAATGATATAGGGGCACCAGAAATTCTGTTCTGCACTTCAAGTTATGATTATTTGCTGACAAAAACAGGCAGACAGACGGCTTACAGCAGCTGCATTCCGCCCAACTGCCTATCCAACAAGTTATCCCCAAGTGTAAGAGCCAGGGGTGACAAGACAAGACTACAATTTGTGTTGCAACATTTTGAGTTTTATCCTCAATTGTTTTCTGGATTTTGGTATTTTGCAGCTGCATGGCCAAGTTTTGTCAAGGCGTTGGTCTCGTTTTTTTGGTCTGGATTCTCGGCCTGGTCGACAGACACTTGACACTTGACGGCAACTGAATGATGAAAAGTTTTTGAACGTTGTTGATGACGACGACGACGACGACGACCACGTTGAGTTCAAGTTTTACCAGTTAGTAATTAAAAATTTATGTCATTTACCTGCAAGTAGAAGAGAAGATAAGAAACTTTTTTAATACAAAACTTGCTTACACCAAAAATTCGTAAAAAACTGTTTGTAACTAACTTAAGCCAATACCACAACAGTCGCAAAAACAACAAAACCAACAACCAAACCACAACAAAAGCCATCAAAAACTGTAATATAGAAAGATAGAAGATGAGAACGCCAAACGACTTTCAACAATATTCCAAAGTATGCAACTCACTTTACCAACTGTGCAATCACAAATTTGTGCGTCGATTTTCCCAACATTCAACTCGAGTTTTTCTTAACCACTCAGTGCCCCACCCCGCATCTGAGTGCGAGTACATGGGCGTATATAATTTCTCATTAATTTGTGCAACGTCTGCGAGTCATACTGTAAGTGCCTTACAATGTCGCCTTAATATATGCTAAACATAATTTTATTGCACTACAGAGTGCTGCGCGCACACAAAATGGCTGCCATTTCATTAAAATACAATTAAAATGTTTAAATAGTCACGGCAGCAGCAGCAGCAGCACCATCTACAGAGCAGCAGGTGTACGAACTGAACCTAAGCAGACCAGAACCGAGCGCCAAACGATCCCAGCGATAATTTATGGTCAAACTTTTGAAAGCAACTTCGGTTAACTGCGCGAAATCTAATCAGTTACAAAAGGGGCTTAAAGCGCATAATCTGAAATAAGAAAAGCAACAAACCAAATAATAAAAAAAAAGTAGGAGCAAACTTTTTGCTAGAAAAGGTTTTCTGCTGGCTGTTAAAAGTTTAACTTTAATGATGTGTAAAATCAGTTACTTACACTGCGAAACGTTTAAGAATGTCTCCATAAAGAAGGAAATCAGGTGAGGCAAAAGAGAGACAAAAAATACCATAAAAATAATATACTTTCAGTGTTAATACAATGAGCAAATAGCTAATAAATGTTCATGTAAACTGCATATTGTTGAAGAATCCTTCAAACATTAAAGTCCAAAGCACTCTAGAAAGTACCTCTTTCAGTTGCAATCTTCCGTAAAACCCGATAACTATTGCACTGCTGTAACGATCAACGTGATAATGTGGGTGAATAACTGGGTAAACAGCAAATCAGCTTAACTGCTGCAGCTTTAACGATGCGTTAATTTCCAGCTCAATTGGACAAAGTAACAGCAGGTGAGGCATGAAGCTCCACACTTCTCTCTATCTCTCTCTACGTGTGTGTCTCTCTTTATCTATGTGTGTGTGCGATTGAGTGTCAAAGACTATTTGAAGTACATTAGTCACGCTTGTACTCACCCTAGCATACATTCGCACACCCCTGAAGCCACAACTACTCTGCTGACCAGCTTATTGAGTTTGCAATTTGGCCCAACTTAAACTATGAAATTCATTTCATTTTCTGTCGTTAGCTCTCCACTTGAAGCCACGTTGTGGGTTCTGTGATTTATCAACTTCTTAATGTACAAAAAAAATAATCGATTGGTGTGCCATGAAAAATGGCATGGGCTTGAGGGGCATTCCACGCCCGCTAAGGGTTGCTGTTAAAGTTTACCTTGCGAACAATGCGGCGTATGAGCAATGTCTGTTTATTGCCTGTGTGGCGAGCACTTATTGTTATTTACGGGCGCATGCAGATTACATTAAAATTACCCAGCATAATGTTCGGTCTTTTATTTTATACATATGCCATAAAGTTTGACATTATTTTTATACAATTTGAGGCTTTTAAAAGGCAATGAAAAATGGAAAAATAAGTTCAAAATTTTGAAAATAATGATGGACTTGCATATACTCTAATTTACAATGCTTAATATATTAAAATCTCTAAATGATGTTTTGGAATCTACTTTATAGTATTTAAGTATAATTTAAATAATTTTGTTATACCAAATTTTTTTATTTTTTTCACAATTAATTTAACTAGCTTGCATGACTTTAATAGCTGAGACGTTTTGTTCTTCCCAGTTTATGCATTCGTTTTTGACAGACAATTCTGGGTATTTGCGATTCGGGGAAAACAAGTATTTTTTCATTTTTGCCATTTCCTCTCTCCTTTTGCCTAGCTGCCTTTTTGTGGCTGTACTTTTATTTGAGCATGTACAAATATTTTACGTTGGTCCTGTTTTGCGTTTTTATTGTGGCTCATTTCATAAACCTCTTACCGCAATGACATGGTTCATAATTAAATGTTAAAAACTCACTCAACATGCAGCAAGATGGAAGCGTCAAGTGCAGCCATGCAACAAATAACAAAGTTTGCCAAAGAACGCAGCTATTTCTCATGCTTTTGTGGCAAACGAGCGACTCTGCTAACATGCAACTGACACAAGTAAATCGGAGTAAAAGCTGCCGCTGCTGCTGCTGCTGCCCCTGCTGGACAAAAGCTAGCATTAAATTTTATTTTGTTGCAGGATGTGATTGCAAAAAAATGACTTGGTGCACCAGCACAGTTAGCGCGGGTGTGTAGCGGCAGTAAATGGAATAAGAACCTGCCTTAGCCGCAAGCACACACATACAGAAAACTACACATCTATCACATTCATGTGCATTTTTGTGGCACTCAAGAGCTAGCTAGCTATTTGACCCCTTTTTGGAATTTAGCTAGACTTTACTTTGGATTTGGTTTGCTTCTGGCTCAAATAGCTTTACACTTTCATTATGTTTTATTGTTTGCTTAAGCGTTGCACAAAATGGCTGCATGAAAGCCCACTTACACTTACAGCATTTGCTAAAAACACGCCAGATCAAATAGGAACAAGTATGAAAACTTTTTCTCAAACGTTTCTCATTTATGGAATACCCTGCGTACACGACGGGCTAAAGTGTTAAAGAACCAACAGCTGAAAAGTATGCTATGATTTTTCATTGAAAACACAACGGCTTAAGTAAATAATTAATCAATTATTTATACAAAAAATATGAACCAATTATTGAAAGACAAAAATATAAAATTTATTACTGTGATTTACAACCTTGAGCAAGACTTTACTTGCAATCTTTAAATGTGATTTATATAAATCACTTGAAAGCATTTGCCTTATGAAACTGACATTATTATTTTTTGTAGAAGTAAAGGCAGTTAAATTTAGCTTAGTAAACTGCTGCTGGCTAGCTTCGTTCTGAAAAAGTCAACAACTTTATACAGCTTATAATATTGCAGTTACAGGATATGACAAAAAAGAAAACAAAAAAAACAGGACTCACGTCATGAGTGTGTTTGTGTGCGTGTTTGGAAAAAGCTAAGCTGCGTTGCCTGTGGCTGTGGTAACCATAGAGCTGTCTTATGTCGCTACTCCTGCTGCTGCTGTCACTCGCAGCTGGAGAGCTGGTTGGTCATTTGAAAGGGCTTAACATAATGCGCATAGCCATTGAATGTCCTTCAGGCTTGGAACATGTGCGACATGCGTCCAAAACGACTGACGCACACACACACACACACAAACCCTTCAATACTACTATTCCAGTCGCTCACTTTACTTAATTTTTGCCTGATGTTTTTATTGTCTATTCATTTTGCACTTTCGCTTTGTTTTTGCCAAGTGGTGTTCAAATCAAAGCCTTAAAAGCATTTCAAATGAATGAAAGTGACATTCAACATTCATCTTGAACGAGTTCGTTTTTTTAGCAGCTGGAATTCAGTTTTAAAGCGTTTGGCCAAAATTAAAACAGCTCAACCCAAAATTCTATTTTCATTCAATTTCATTTCTTTGGGGCTTTTAATTAAGTCTTTTGTTTTATCTGGTATGCACATATACTTTATCTAAAATATGCACAAAGTTCTAAAATGCAACATGCATTCCCCGATCCGCCTTTGTCGCTCGCTTTACTGCCTGGAATTGTTGTGCCATAAATCATTGAAATTCATATTTATACATAGTTTTTTCTGTTTTTCTGGTTGTATTTTTAAAATGTACATGCTTTTTGTTGTTGCATTTTACGTGCATTTCTTTGTGAGCAAATTCAAAATTGATTTATACCGTTGGCCCACAAAATAGGACAAATAAAAATATCTTAAAATTATTCTGTATTTTTGCCAAAGCTATTTTTGCTGTTTGTGGGTGCCTGCTTGCCTAATGTGGCACATGCAACAGCAAAATGCGCATGTTGCAATCAAATTTATCATAATAACTTGCACAGAACAGCAAAAAAAAAAGAAGAAGAAAAAGGTGACTCAAGGTTGGTTGGTTTGTTCAAGATCTGTAGATATTGCTACTGCATTGGTCATAAAGTCACAAATGAAATGGAAGAATAAAGAACAAGAAATTTTGAAACACGCAAGGTATTGTGTGCAAGCATTCACTACGAAAATCTTATTCTACATTGTTCTACTACTAAATAGTAAGTTAATGTCAACGTTAATAAAAACATATCGCTTTAACTCATGTCCATCACATGTACTATCTGATTAGTTAAACTAAAAACAAACTGTCTAAGTTATCAATAATAAATGCATTTACTGTTTGGACAACTTCTATACTAGCCTTATCTATGTGAACTAATCTCGCACTTGTTTAGTGGCAAGCAGGAAGGACTTTGCAACACCTACATAAATAAGTTAGTAAGATTTTTTGTATGGTTTGCCTTTAGTTGCGGTTCGTATTCTCCTTTCGTTTCACTTTTGTTTCTTCGGGCGGCAAGCCAAGCAAAGCAGTCAAGTCAGTTGCTTGTGTGTGCCCTGAAACAATTTGTCATGTTATTGTTGAAATTATTGTTGTCTGTTTTATTGTTTGACTTCTGTCTGCCCCTGCTGCTGCCGCTGCTGCAGAGATCGTCGAAAGATGTCGCCGGCGTCCGCCGTCTGTTGTTGGCCCCAAGTAAAATGTTGTTTAAGGGTTTGCGTTTTTAATTATAAATGCCTTGCAGTGTTTTTTTTTGACGACTGCCTCTTTGTCTGTCCGTTTGTCATTTTGTCGGGTTTCTCAGTTGTTTTAGCTCGGCAGGTTTGCTTTTGCTGCATAAGCATTTACCTCAAGGTAAATTGCTTTATTTTTTACCATTTTTTAAGTACATGCGGAAAGAGTATGATACTCTGATACTCTCTAATACCTGATAAGTTGAAAGAGGTTTTTTTTTTTTTTGTGGTATAACTATTCGAACTATTCAGATCCAAAATATTAAATTTTATTTGTGATTTTAGTTTTATTTAAACAAGTTTACTTAGAGCTAGAGCATTTAGAATTCGACGTAATTAGACCAAGCACCCTTCTTTATTTGCTTTTATTTAGGTTTTTGCCGAGATTGCCAGTCAGTTTATTAGCCACGTCGAGCGAACAATTTTATAAACCCTTTTTGCCTGTGACTCCTTTTAACTGCACTAACAGCCGCAGCAGCAGGTGAACTGAAAAGCTTTCTAAGCCGCTTTACGCAAACCCAAGCATTTGGAATACTTTTTTTTGTTCAAATTTCTCCCTTTTGCAGCCTTTTACCTTTTATGTCGCATTTTGTTAAAACTTTGCTTTGCATTGCAAAGTATTCTCGTCCTGTCGTCGTCCCCTATGTACAGTATAACCCTCTATTTTAGTTGTATTAGTATTTTGTGCTGGCTTCTGGCTAAAAGAAAGGAAAAAGTTGTCGCATAATTGACAATTGCTAAACGTGCAACCTGACAAGTGAGTCACCCTCAACGTTTTTGGCAATTCGTTGGCAATTGTTTTACAATTTAAATATGTACCAATATGGTTTGTTCTTTTTCGTTTTTCGTTTGGGATTTTACGTGCATTGCACTGCAAATGAGACGATAGTCAGTTCAATGCACGTGTTTGATTATGGGGTCAGTTATACAGTAGCGTCGAATGGTTGGCTCATTGTCTTTACATGGCGTTAAGCTTCATGCCATATGCGCTCTTTTAACTGCGCAAACTCTAGAGTGCACTCAAAAGCATCAGAGGTTAAATACGTGACATGTGATATACCCTGTATGCATACTAATACAGTTGGGTAGACTGATTAATTATTTAGGTATATAAGCTTTGAAGGTTTCATATAGTGTTATTTTTGCGATTTTTGAAAAGTTTGTCGTTTGTTAACAGGGTATCCATTAGACGGTATGCACAATGTTACCGCTTGTAGCAACTACAAAACTGACGAGCTGTCAAGCTGCTTCCTGACATGACAAATATACCAAATGATAGCTGCCAACATAGCGTATGCGTAATATTGCAACACAAGGCGTCTTCTTAGGACCATACAAATAAAGCTAAAATTAAAACTTCATAGTTTTGTTTATTAGTGATATCGATTTTGCAAAACGTAAAGTTGTAAAAATGTTAAATAAGGTCCAAAGAACAGTTTTCTTTGGTTACAGCACCAAACTACTAGAGTTTGATGCTATGAAAGAAGGTTCATTATTTTGCAGATGGCTTGTCTGTCCGACTAAATTGTTTCATTTGCTCAAAAGTGTTTCAATTACATAAAAAGCTTTTAGGCTGATTTACATGCCCTTCTCCCTACTGCCAGTGAGTTGTTCTTGAAAGGAAATCAGAAACTTCTTTGCAAAAACAATTCAATTTGCGAAAACAAAGGAAACACGCACGAACAAAAAAGGAACAGAATAAATTTATACATATAAAAATATACTATAGACACAAAACAAAACAAAAAAGGATATGAAATGAATCGAAATAATAGGAGAAATTCTATTTTTTCAAATCTGTAGGAGTATTAGCTTATGTTTCTGTTGTTGTTTATGTGTGTGTGGCAAGGTGAAAAAAGCAGCTGCAACTGCAGTTTCAAGCGGAAATAGAAAATGTAAAAGATTTGCTGCTGTTGTTTGTGCTACGCAACGGAACGGAAACAACAAGAGGGACAAGATAACTGTCCATACACAGGTATGGGGAGTAAAATGGAGGAGTGAAGGGATTAGAATCTACTATACAATTGGATTGAAGATTGTGTCAGGCTGCCTATTTTCTTTTGCCCATTTTCAAGCTGTTGCAAACTGATGCTTGTTGCCTCATTGCATCATTTTGCATGCTTCCCCATAAAATGTGTCCGTTTCCCTTAATTGAAACAGAAACGGGTTTTACTTAGATTCAATCAGATACAATTTTTTGTGTGTCTTTTTTGTAATAAAAATGCAAACGCTCTTGAATAGTTTGGTACACATTGTGTTAGATGTTTAAAGTAGACCAATAATCTCCAAGACTTTGCATTAATTTACGAAAAGTTTTAAAGTCTTTAAAGCCCAACTTTCATAATATCGTTTCGTGCATGTTGTCTCTTTAATAGTAAAACGATATCAATACATTACAAAATCAAAGTTAGCTCACTTTAACAAGTATTATATGTACATATATCTCGAACATGTCGAATATCTTATGTCGGCAAATTCTCATTAACAGCTAAATAAATCAATGAGGCCCGACCACCCCAGCTGAATAATACGCACGTACATACTATAATTATGGACTCCAATTAATGGAGCTATGCTATGTAATGGCTGTTAGGGCGATAAACGCACAACTACTAGCTTGCAAATTTAGTTTCAGTCCGAACAGATGAAACTTAATACCCATTTGCTGGATGGATAGACTATAGTTAGTAACATAGTTAATACACAAAGCACTCCGCACTCACATTATACAAATCCTCCCATTCGCACACACTCAACGATGCAATGCTGAACAACTTTACTGTGTTGCAAAACTCCAAATCATAATGTGCAAGATTTTTAATTGCGTGCGCGAAAATTGTTGCGTGGTACAAGTGGTTAAAGCTCCCTCGGACGTTGGGTCAGTTGGTAATTAGAAACCAACAGCGCATCAAATACGTTTCTAATTTGCATCATTCAAAAACGTACAGAGACCGGAAGAGAAGGTGGAGAGAAAGTGCGGTAATTGTGTGCTGTTTAGCATACAATTTATGCAATTAACATTGCAATTGATATCCACAACAACAAAAACAGCACATGCACCTAAAACACCAGCCGCAAACATTAAAAACGCATTTGTTTTATTATTTTTTTTTTACAATTTTTAAGAGGCAAAATTAATCATAAAATTTGTTTGCAATTAAGACCAACCTCAAATATTTCATTTGGTTAAATATTGAGGATAAAAGTCGTTTCAAAGCTCTAAGCGGTAAGCAAATACTTCGAAATGAAACTTTAATGTTTTTAATATAGTTTAATTTAACTAATTATTCAAAATTTGTGAATAATATCAACTTTATATGAATGATATTGTTCGTTTATTTTTCCAAAATTATTCTCATACTCTTTGTTACATTGCACTCAAACACACACACACACACAATTTGCATAATCAGTTTTGTCAATTGGTTTGAAATCACAAACAAGAACAACAAAACGCCACATGTGCGTGATTGTTGTGCTGTTTCTAACTAGTCAAATCAACACATTAAGGACCGGGTTGCAATTAACAATAAATCGATTTTGAATGGCTGCCCGTCACGCAACATAATAATTTGACCTGTGTTCGCATTAGTCATTGTGAATTAACCTAATTTGTTATGCGCTATTTGATTTTTGCACCTATATTGCATTTAGATTTTAAATATTAACTGGGAAAATACCGAACAGGGACAGAACTTCTTTCGTTTGCTTTCTTTGTCTCTCTCGACACTCTAGAAAAGTGCCAAAAGCAATTTATAATTGTCAGCTGTGTGATGCAATTAGCAATTTAAGTAGCTCTACTAATGGTCAATTACAAAAAAGAACCTTGGCCAACAAACGGAACAAAAAGTTCACGTCAGGACTTTTTGGTAAATTATCAAATTAGCAGCTGTCAAGTAAATGGCATTCATACAAATCTTTTTGCTTCAAAAATATAATACTTACGTTACAAATGATGACTCATATTAAAATATACAGATTTTTCCTTTAGTATAAGGCTTTCTTGATGTCCTTCTAAGAAAAGCAAATTAACAAAAGCTTATTTGCTTTATGTATCAAGAAGATCAAATCAAAGCTGCTAACAAGAATTGATATATTGTGGCATATTCATATTTTTTGCTTTTATGTACTTTTGGAATAATGCGTATTGAACAATGCTTAAAAGTAAACTGCATTAGGAATAGCATTGAAAACAATATACTCTTCATAATGTGTGTGAGTGTGTTTGCTTCACATTTGGCAGTCTGATTTTAATTACAAGCTCAAAGAGGCATAGAAACCAAAATGGATATGCACAAATATTTGCATATTTGAGGGCGCACATCGGATAACATTTTGTGCGGGCAACTGATGGAATGTAGCAAGTTGCCAAAAGCGGGGGAATGAAATGTGAGATGTCTGCAATTGTGCATTTGTGCATTTTCAACAATGCTGGCCCGATAAACTGCGACACATGTTAACAAAGTTAACAATTGCAGTGCAGTGTATATATTCGTATCGTCAAATTTTGTTGTTTTTTCGTAACAGAAATGGTTGCAAACAAAGCGGAAACTGAGGCGAGCGGCCATTTTTGTTATCGCACGCCATTTGCAATGACTGCAAAATCTAGTGATGGTGGCAAATGTGTGGCACAAAATGCACCTAAAAATTGCGTTGCAACTTCAGTTTAATATGTATGCATGTGTGTGTGTGTGCGTGAGTTGGTATTTGCTCGACCAGCGGAAGTGATACATTTTGTTGTATACATTTTTTAAAAAAATACCAAAACAAATAGAAAAACAAGAATGAGAGGGCAAAGCAACAACGACAATAATGATTTTAGCAGCGGCTGTTGCCCGAACCAAAAAAGCGGAAACGGAAACAGGCAACGCGCTGCACACACTGTAAAACAACAAGAACAACATGTACACACGAATGCATCAATTTCGACAAGCAAATTAAAAATGGCGGCTGTTGCATGTTTCATGCGCTTGCCACACAAATCCCTACAACTCTGCTCACATGTGATGGCCGCATTTTTGGATTTTGGTTTTGACTTTTGACAAAACGCAGCTGCTAAACACTCAAATAGTTACACACACACACACACACCTCAGACACTTGCATAGCGTTCATATATAGAAAATGGCCGCCATTTTACAAGACATTTGTGGCAGCTGACACGTACGCGCCAGTTGAGCGTGTCCTTGCCATCAAGTTTCAGTTTACGACATAAAGAAAAAGAAAAGACACACACACAAGACAACACACACACAACCACATATACACTTACGTAAGTGCCAATATTGAAACATACGTGCTATGGTTTGATGTCAAATATTTTGTTGTTTTTCTTCGTACGCGCTGTGTGATTTTGTGGCGAATATGGTTATGGGGGAGGATGTGAGGGTGAGAGAAGGGCACATTTATCAATCCCCAAAGTTAAGCTGCAAATACAGCAGCTAAAAGTTTTCAACAATCGCTGTTCACTTTTCAACAATTGCATTACATTCAACTTGGGATCTTCTTGATAAATTTAATGCAGGATTTTGGCTTGAAAGCTGCGCAAAGGCAAAAGGAGCCGAGTCAAGCGTACAATCTTAATAAAAAGCATTATGCCAATAAAAGTATATTTGTAAAGATGTTAGATACGGGGGGATTCGATGTGCATAGATCAATGGATTTAATTGTATTTCTGCGAATTTTTTCTTTTTCATAACACATCTTACACAGATACTATTACAGTTAACGTGATCAAATGTTTCGTAATGTTGTTAATAAATTTTGACAATAAACAAATCTAACTAAACCAAATGTATATGAATTTAATTACAGAGAGGTGGTTTGCTTTTATTCGATTGTATTTCTGTAACAGTTGCTACAGTTCTTTTTTTTAACTGCAAAATTACACACGACAAGAGACGCCATAAAATGAAAGCAATATAAATAAAGTATAATAAAATGCAGCTGTAGTTTAAATATGTGCGCCATAATATTATTTTAAATCAGTGCGATGCTGCTCCTGGCGCTACTTGTAGATTTATTTCAATTATTTTTGCCGATTTCTAGCAAACGCACAAAAATATGCAATAAAAAAATTGTTTGCCAGGACACGCAAATATTGCGGCTGTTTGGTTGGATGGGCGTTATTGTATGTATGTGTGTGTGAATGTGTGTGTGTGTGTGTTTGACATGCAAACCGAAAGCCTCGAGTGCTGGTGGCCTGTCCAAAGTGCAAAAATATGTGACACTGACAGCTGCAACAACAAAAACAACAAGACCAACAGCCGCTGCTTCTGCAGCATTTCCGAGTGTTATGCGTTGCCATTTAAGCCAAGTGCTACTTGTCTTTTACAACAACAACAACAAGAACAGCCAGTCAGCAAACACGCACAACAAATTTCATTTTAATGAGCGCTCATTGGCAACAACAACAACCACAGGCAGCAGCAGCAGCAACAGCAGCAGCAGCCACAGCCAAAGTCATTAATAGCGCACAATTAAATCCATAATAATTCACGTGCCAAAGCATTTAAACATTCATTATATGGCCAACAGGCAGCACGGCAAGCTGCACAGCCTCCTCGCCTCAGTGCTGTGGGCGTGTGGGCCATAAGTAACAACAGCAACAGCCGCTGACTTGCCAATTGTGGGCAGCGACAACATGACAAAGCTTAAGGTATTAGGCCATGTTGGATTTGCATTTTTGACATACGGTTAGCTGAGCGAGAAGCTTAAGAGTAGATTAACGTGGATAAGAGAGAGAGAGATAGATAGATAGGTAGATAGTAAGGGGAGTGTATTAGTGTGAGGCCAGGGAGCGAAGCATTTTACACTTGGCCCGCAGCAAGCAGCTGGTGCAGCATTTGATGCAGAGGCCACATCTGCAACTCTCTCATTACTTTCATCCGCTTTCGGTTGATCAGCTATTGATTCTCAATTATGGCAGCTGCTGTTGCTGACACTGTTGTTGTTGTGGTTAGCTTTTGATGTTGCTACTGCAATGCCAAGTGGCCAAGTCAAATCGAAAGCAATTGACCAACAGATATGTCCTGAGGGCCCTTAATTTGGTATAGATAACCAATCGTTGTGGACGAGATACTCAAGCTGATTGCAACCGCAAATTGCAAATTTTGCCAGTTGTGTAAGATTTGCATATAAAGGGGTATATTTATATACCACACTTAACAAAATACCGTAAAAGCTAAAAATGAAATTAAAAAAGCTTTATAAACTTGCAATTACGTCTAGCAAGTAGAATCATTACAATATTTAAATTTGCTTTTTACTGTTTCATTCTCTTAGTCAACAAAATTTTCAACCTGCCAATGCACAACTAATTGTGAAATATCGTATTTCATTATGTATAGTAATTTTAGGAACATAACTTTTAGCCAGACCGTGGGCGTTTGGCAGCTGGGCGTGATGAGTTCCCCCCCAAAAAAGAAGAGGTTAAAATTTAATTAAAAAGTCTAAAGCATACATTTATGCGCAAAAGGAAGCACAAAATAATTGCAATACACACACACACACTTTCTCTCTCTCTGAGCACAAACAAAGATAAGCAAACAAACTTTATTTAGTTTGTTGCAGTGTGTGTCTGTGTGTGTGTTCATTAAAAGTTATATTTAAGCCAATAATTTGGGCTAACCAAGTAGCAGGTACATTATTATTTTTGAGAGTTCTATGTAAAATTTGTCTGTTTTATGGTGAAAATAACTTACTGAAAATGTCTTAAGGGAATGCTTAAGACAACATAACTGATGTTGCTAAGAAGTAGGAAAATATAGCAAGGAAATTGAAGTAGAAATAGCAATCTGTGTGAAAAGAAAATATTATGTTTTTGGCAGAAGAAATATCAAAGAGATAAATTAACGAAATGGGAGTAATAACAAATTCTTTAAAATGATAACTTATCAAGAATTGTAATAACAAATATGCCTTTAAGTCTAGACTGAAATCTATTGCACGAATTGTCAACTTAAGCTTGGCCTGAGAGCAATTCAAAGCTAAAATGTGTCCACTCAAATAACAACATCCATGTGAAAATATATACATATATACTTATACATACAAATGCAAATTATTGTAAAATAAATGCAATTGATTATTATTTATTTGATTTGATTTCGTTTAGTCATTTGCAACATGCTTATTTTGTATACAGTTGATGCTTGTCTGTGTTGCCTTTTCGTCTGCCTTCCTGCTGCTTCATCCGGCCACAATTTGCCTGGCGGTGTGACAACGTTAAGCAGCCGCAAAGAGCCCCCGTTGATAGCTTTATCCTCGACATTCTTCCCTACACACTCCACCCTTACCAATCAAGCTGCAAGGCGCGCTTAAAATATAAATACATATATATATTTTTTATATATATAACAAATTTCCGAACTGGATGCTCTTAAGGCGCTTTATATGCATGCGTGTGTGTTGGTGCGTTTGCCTGTATGTGGCTTGTGTGGGTCTAAATTTCTTTTAGCACTTTTAACATTTTATGCTCAAAGCGAATTTTTTCTTTTGCCCCGGTTGCTGCTAGCTACTCTTCCATCTTTTTTTTTTTGTTGTCCTCTCAGTCATATAAAAAATGCAAATAATTTTTGCCAGCGCCTTACGGCCGGGCCCAAAGCCTGATCCAAGTCCGTCTGTGGAAGCCGGGTTCCCAACTGTTGGTAACTGTTCGGGCTGCTGTTCCTCCTGCTTGGCTTACCTCCTATAGGCAAAAACCAAAAAAAAAAAAAAAAAAAACCAGGCGCTGCGCGTAAAGTCAAAACGTTTTAATATTTATGGCACATTATACGGCTTGTGGGCAAACTTCAAATACACCCAGGCTCTTCAGAAACCAGCGAGCAACAAATGATGATATTCAGCACACATTTATGTATGTTTGTCTTTATGTATTTGTTGCATAAAATACATATGTACATATGTCTGGGCAATTTTTCAGCTCGACTCTACGTTTGATAAATGTACCTAAGAGAAATATACATTTACGGGCTTTTTTCCAATATTCTTATTGCCTTGATTTTTATGTTATGGTAAACGCAAGAAATCTTAAGGAAATCAAATAAAAATGTCATAAATATAATTGCATATTGCAGACAATAAATATGAATATGAAGCAGCAACACTGGGTGTAAAGATTTTTTCCATTTTCAAAAGTGTTGCGATGTTGCATGAACGAAGCAGATGTGTGTGTATGTATTGCGTCTATGTTGGCCATGTTGTATTTGTGTGTATAAAAATGTTGCCTGCGTTTTTACGTCTTCCTTTATAAAAGCATCAGTGAAGTGTCATTAGCTGAACTCTTAAAGGAGACTTCGAGGACGACTCGTAGTTTGAGGCGGTAACGACACTTTGCATACCCTCAAACATTGAAAACGTTCGATTTTTGATAAGCTCATCAAGTTTATTTTTAATAATATTAAAGGTTGCGTGAGCTAATTATTGGATAACATATCTTGCAGTAATTTATAAAGTAAACATACTTAGTATTATAGTTCTAATGATGTACCCCTTTAGGGTATCTTTAAGTGAGGGTCTTAACGGCATTCTAGACGCTCAGCAACCGCCTTTGAAAACACTTGATGTAAAAGAAAGAAGCCAGCAAGGACTGAGCACAGAGACACGGAAACAGCAACAAAATCGGAGGTGAAGAAGTTGCAATAATAATAAAAAGAAAAAGAAAGAAGAAAAAAAAATAGCTTAGTGCGTTGGCTAAGTACCGTAATCAAAGTTTAATTACATGGCCATTGAGGCGTTGGGGCATTAGGGGCGTGTCAAAGCAGCTGCTCTCTCCCGCCTCCACTTTTCCCCACTCACTCAGTCAATTTCCTCGAAGTTCGTGCTTTATCTCTGTTTTTGCGCGCTTTTGAGTAATTACGGGTTTTTAAAGCCTGGGCAACGCGTTCAACTGCTTAATTAGGCCCGGCCCCAAAGAGAGCGCGCTGAAGACGTTTACTGTATAATCCCTAATGTATATGCTTTTGCAAATATATACGTTTATTTTTTGCGTAACATACGAGATGAACATTTTTGGAAACAATTCGCTTTATGATAAAGATATTTATGTTTAACCTTATGCACGCATCCGAAATAAACAAGTCATAAAATTAAATTGCAAAGCAATTCGTGCAGAACAAGAAGAAAAGCTGCAAATAAACGTGTCATGCACATATGCAATAATGTGTGTCAGTATGTGTGTGTGTGTATTCTGGTATGCGCGTGTGTGTCAGCCATTGTTGTGCAACGCAATTTGTTGCCTGGCCGCATGTTACACATTGCAAGCTGACAATTTCATTTTAATTGCAGACAAGACATGCGGACAACAAATAAGAAAATGGCTATTTAAATACTGTAAGACATGCGAATACCCTATATAAAGGCAACTAGAACACAAAACGAGTTCTGAATAAATGCAGAGCGTTAGCAATTGCAACAATAAATTATTGATCTAGTTTAATCGTACTTCTAAAAGTCTTGCAAGCAGCTGCTAAGCCAACAACTGCATTTCGGCCAAAATGTCAGGGTTTTGTCTTTAAAGCCTGCCTGACCGACCAGGCATTGTCATGGCTAGCCAACTAAACATGACAGCATTCTGAAACATTACGTGATTTATTATGTAAAATGTACAAACAGCACACAAGCACACATACAGCCAAACATGGTATTCCAACACACAAACACACACACACACAATGACAAATAGTTGTGAGACCACACAGAACATTGGCATAGTGATTAGGGATTCTTGCTGCAAAGCATTATATGTAGTTATATAATTGAAATGCAATTTAATGAACAACATATTTGGTTGATAATTTAACATAAATTAATTGTAGATTGACAGTCGAAAACTGTTGTAACAAATAACCAATAAACAACAAACTATTGTAAAATTAAGTGAACAATATTCGCTGTAAGCCACAAAGTTGCCAAATGTCAGACTCTTTAAAACGATCAAAATGCGGTTAATAATACAGCAAACACAGTATGTTTATATTGTATCTAAAAGATGATAAACAAATATTGTATTTTGTTATAAAGATAAATGTCAAAGTATACTGAATAATTGGTAATTCTTTTTTCCTTTTCTGATTGACTAAGCATTGAAAGGTTTCAATTCGTTATGAGTCAAGAATCGAAATCGATAGAATAAAGGGCACAACATTCATACGCCGAGTGGTACACCAAACGTTGCAAAAACACCCACACACCACAGAGGCCAATGTGTGGCAAATAACGTTCGCTGCTTTAACTGCTTTTCTCTATACGGCTGCCAGTTGTAATAATCGTCTGGCTTGGCATTTGACTTTCGGGCCGAGGTCCAGCAATTGTAATTGGCAGCTCTGAAGATCAAGCGAACCGCACTACTATTACTACTATTACAACAACAACTACTTCTATTAGAAGTATACCCCAAAGAGATGACGATGAATGGGGTCGGGTGGGGTGAGGTGATGGTTTTACCAACTGCTGTTCAAAAAGTTCATTGGTTAACGCACAAACGCTGAGCGGGATGGAGATGTAAAGTGCAATCAAACATTATTCAATTGCCAATATGTATGTTTGTTACTATATAAAATGTGTGTGTGTGTGTGTGTGTGTACTTGTGTGTTGTGCATGGGTGTTTGAAGTGGTCCTGGGATATAGCTGTGAATGGTGAGTGGTCCAGTGGTAGGTAATCGAATATTGATTAAGTGCACACGGCATCAGCAACAGCAGCAGCAGTCAGTATAGAACCACTGATATTGCAGCTAAACGTTGATAATGCACAAGATTTTTGTTGCCCTTTGCTGCTGAGCGGCTAGCAATAAAACCAGAGAGAGAGAGAGAGAGAGAAAGATAGAATTGGCAAGGCAGAAAATTGAAGCATTTGCTTGGATTGCCCTTTGTACTGTTCTGTTGCTGTTGCATTGAACATTTTTACCCCTCACAATTTCTCTACCAATCAAAGCCCAAACAACTGGCCGGCAAGTTTTTTGTTGCTGTTATAGTATTTTTTATATTTTTTTTTTCTTTTTTGTTCGTTTTGGCAATGAGTTTTGATTGCTTTTGCCTGGGCATTTGGGTGCACTGACCCCATTTCCGCTTGTTATCGATTTAACGCTCCTCTCTGGACCATTTTCATTCAACAGCAGCAGGAGCAGCAGCAACAGCAGTTGCAAGCAGTAGCATTGAGCGAAAGCAAGGCTGCCAGGCAATTGCCGTGTCGCCTTTTTTATACATGCCTGAGCTCCTGCATGCCGCCTTGCTGGCACTTGACAGCCAGCCGGATTTTTCTTTTCTTTCCGCTTTGTTTGGGGACGAGGGAAGGAAGGAGACTCTGCACTAAGTTTACAGCATTTCATTTGTTCGAGTTCCCCTCGAAATACATAGTAAAAGTGCAAAGAATTATAAAGTCAACTAAGCTAAGCACATACTTTTTATACACATCAACAATTCTTAAGAAATTGTAGCCCAGTTTCTTTAATTGATAGACATTTATGTATAGAACTATACTAATTAATATATGTTTTTGTAAAACAAAAAAATTAAATTCAACTATAAAGATATTGCAGTTTTTTTTATAGCTTTACATTCACAGCAGCTACTTGTTAAAATTTATGTAAACTTAACTTTTTAGCTTGCTTAATACTCATAAAAATAGCTCATAAAAATATTTTAAACTTTATTTACTTGCTGAACTGGTTAGCTCATCAATTCGTAGCACGCATAAATGTTGCCACAAAAATTTCAATATTGAGCATCATTGGGTTTGCGTTGATTAGACAAAGAGGAGAGATTGCTAGAACAAAAAAAAAGGGTAAGGAGAGGCAGCATGCCATTCGCTAATTCAATTGATTACTTGACTGCTGCTGCTGGGAGAGAAAGCAAACCAAAAGCTTTTTTAGTGGCACTTCAGCAATTTTCTAGTTTCAATTCAATTTATATGCTTCGCATTTTAGTTTATGTATACAACATCTTTTTCGGTTTTATGCATTTTTTCGACACAAAATTCACGCACAACCCCTAAATATACATGTATAAATTTATATATGTATTAAACAAGCCCCACAGCATGCTCAATTGGACAATCTGCCACTTGAGCACGCAGTAAACCAAAAAATGTAGCTTTTGAAAGAAAATGTTTGTTGTAGATTTTATGCAAAATTAATGAAATATGCAAGTGTTTGTTGGTGGGGATGGCAGTATTCGCTGGGTGGCAAGCGAACTTCGACAGAGTCATTGCTGTTGATGGCGTTGACATCAGAAGTGGCAGTTGTTGTCGTTGTTGTTGGTGCCCCGAAGCTTCCACAGAGCACAAGCTCAAGTTGAAGCTGCAACAGCACTTCAGCGCTCTTGTTGTTGCGGCTTTTAGATTTTCCAAGCCACTTTCGACTAATATTCTGCTCTTGCTTCAGCATCAGCGTCGGCTTCTCCTTCTTCTTCTTTACTTAAATCAAAAACAACAAAGAACTTTTACTGGCAAAACTATTGAGCAGAAGTTGTTGCTACACTGCAATTCCTACGGCTGCTCCTTGTTATCATTGCATTTCGAATGCATGCAACTGACAACGACAAGAGAGTTGAGTTTAAGTATTAGAGAGCAACGAGAGGCAGGGAGCCAAAGGCAAATGCAAAGTGTCTGACAGCAAGCATAGAAGTCGGCCATATGGTGTCAAGTTGCATTTGAAAATGCTCTTATTTTCATATTGTTTATTTATGAAAAGCGACTGAAGCTACTTTTCGTTCTTTGACTAAATTTGTAAGGATTGATATGTTGTATACGAATGCCATTTAATCATTACATAACACATAGGAATGTTGAATTGTATTTGGAATACAAAAGTATTTGGTTGCAACAGTATTCAAATTAAATGTAAGTGGAAAATGGTGCGATTGTAAAATACTGTATATTTAATGTAAAATCATTCTGAAGCTGCTGCTTGGCAGCTATGTACAATAATGAAGATTAATCGACAAAACGCACACAAACATATGAACAATAATGAATTAAATAAATAAATGATTATAATATAGCTATATACCTCAAACACAAACTAATCTAAAGCATAGCATAAAATGTACAATTATTATATCCACCATACAAAATTAAATAAACTTACTAAAAAACAAAAAACAAATCGTTACCGTAGGGCTAGTCCAAATTAATGCAATGCAAAGGTAGACAAAAAAAAAAACAAAAAAACCATAAGGACTGTCATAGCGACAGCAACAGGAATAACTTACACCGACACCCAAACTCGCTCAATTAAAATGAAATTTTCATAATAAAGTTTTCCGCTACAAGCTGGATATACATATACACGAGCTCAACGCTAAACCTGAGGGCTTCTTACTGCAGACATACATTGCAATTACCCAGACTCATGCAATATACTAAAACTGGTTTAAATCGAAAAGGTTTGTTGAATTTTGGTAAGCTTTTGTGACAGACAAAATAAAAATATATATAAAACATGTGAAAAAATATCGAAAAGTACAAAAGTACAAGTCATATGTATAAAATATATGCATAAATAAATTCAAAATAAATTTTTTTTTTTTTATTATTATTATATTTATTAGATTTTTTCGGTTTTCCAGGGTAATTATGTCTCAACCATTTCAAGCAAATTTTTTTTTTTGCATTTGTTTGTTTTCTGTTTACTGGCGTTTGGAATGTCTAGTCGTTGGTACAGCATGTGGCATTTGGCTTGTGGCAAGTGGCGTGTGGCATCACAATTTCATTTCAACGTCGCATTTGTACATGTACTGACATTTTTAATACAATTTTAATTTGTTTATAACTTGAGACAACAAAGTTCAGCTCGCAAAAAAGTTTTCAAGCGCCGCTGATAATATCCAGCAACATAAAATGGTTTATGCCAAACCAATTTCAAGTACGAAAAATCAAAACACGCAGAGACAGATAAAAATATAGACAGTCAAACTTCAAACTGAAGTTTTAACCTTCTTATACACACACACACACACACACACACACAATACAAATATATTATTTTATTTTTTTTTGATTTTTTCTAAGGAAATGTAGCACAAATCCTGCAAAGTAGAAAATAGAATGAAAACTTTTGCGTTTTATCTGCAACGCCAGCTGTATTTGTGGGTGTGTGTGTGTGTGTGCGAATGTATGTCTGTGTTTGTATGTTGGCAAACTCATCATCAAACAAGATTATTTGATCAGAGCTGCCTGCCGCTAAGACCGAGGGACCCTTCGGCTTTCACTTCAGTGCCCCCGCCCGCCCCCCTGCTTTCTGTAAGAACCACAGCCACAACAACAACGTTTTGCAAAGTTTTGGCCAACGCACTCATTTGCTTTTAGCGGCCTTAACCGCAGCGAGTGGTGAACTTAATACAAATGAGCCAAGTTTTAAGTTAAATCAAGCGGCAATGCCCCAAGAAGAGTGCAAGCGTACAAAGAAAAATTGTAAGGGCTGTGGATTAGGCAATTTTGAGTTGGGTATTTGACTTGATTTGTTATTATTTTATGATGCTTGCGCCAAAATGTACGAGGTGTGCTTGCAGAGTCGGTAAATAAGATAATACTGATAAAAAGTTGTTTTAAAGCCGAAAAATTAAAACAATTGAGTTGAACGTATTGATTAAATAGCTTGTTCTTTTAATCGAATTTGTCATATTTGATTTAAAATTTTTAAACACTTTTTCTACCTACCTTAAAGTTGTCATTTAATATTATAAAAATTATGTTATGTTATGTTGAACACAGAGAGCCAAACATTATATTTAACTGTTTAACTTTTACCTGACCCAAAAACTGGTTAGTTACCGAACAAAGTTAACTTCTACAGCATGAACTCATATATTATTTGTAGCTCAAATAAAACCCCTTGCAGCAACTGGTACAAGTAGTCGTTGTGTAGCATAGCCGCAAGGGCCCTGTGGTTAAATGCTGCTGTTAGTAGACGCATGAAATTTGATTATGCGCCGTAGCATCCTTTTTTTGGGACATTAAAAATGCAGCAGGCTCTGAGGCAGAGAGACCAAAGATTTTGGCCATGGCCATGACTTAAAGCCAAATGCATGCACCATGTTGTTAAATTTTAATTTATTTCCATTTGGCATAATTTATTCAACAAGAGCACACCTAAGAGCCCTCCTCTCTCACCCTTCAATCTCTACTTGTCACTTAGTGGATCGCACTTGGTGTTCGTATTAATGAGCCGGTGGAGTGTGTGCGACAAGCGTCAAGGTTGAATCACTTTACGGTTCGTTTAATTTTCGCCCATTTTGCCCAACATATCGTGAACTAAACACAGGCAACAGCAACAACGGTGCGTGTGTTGCTTTTGTATGTCTCATACTTTCCGTTTACGGATCGTCAGCATTAATTTTCATTACGCGTCGCTGTAACGATTCGGTTCGTTGACCATAGCTCGTAAGAACACACAGAGAGAGGATGTGCCAAACAAGTTTGCTGTACAGGAACCTTTTCGCCTTTATGGCCTCAACTTCAGCTATGGCAATAACTTTTGCTTGCTTGTCGAGCCCCTCATTTCATCAGGCATTTTGGGCCATTTTGGAAAGTGTTGAAGTAATGGACCATTGTCTTTAAGTAAACCCGCAAAAGGTTCCGTTGCCCATTTTATCCGCTGCCATATAAACGATTCTATTTTGAAGATTTAATTGAACCACTGCATAGAAAATTCCTTTAAGAACTACAATAACTTACGTATGTGAAATACTGCGACTTTATATATATAATATTGTATTTACCTGAAAGTATAAAAAAAAAATTTTGTATTAGATATGGCATTATTAATTGAAAACACATACCTTAAAAATAAATCTATACTTGATTAAATCTAAATTAATCAACATTATTTCTAACCTAATTTAAATAACTAAAGAAAACGTACCATTAAGCTTAAGTCAAAGACATTACGAGAGGGCTATAAACTATCTATAATTTCTTACATTTGCACATTGAAAAGTACCCATAACTCATGCCTATCTATCTTCATACGTGTCAATAGCGCAAAGTAGATCTTACTCCCAAAAAAAAATCCTAGAAGAGAGACATAAATAAAGGGAAAGAAAGAATGCTGCATACAATTTGCACATCATATATCATATTGAAATGCGCATGAAATCAACAAAAGAAAATGTATAGAAAAAAAGTAGTTTCAGCGTTTTCGTAATGTTACATGCAACGTGCACCTGCAGCCACTAACACACACACAACTCAACTAACCCAATTTAGTTGAGTGTGAAAATTGGCTTTCACCCGTTTCAAAATTCTGAGCTGTTCATACACACACACACACACACACGCATGCTAAACGAACTGTGCGCAGCCATGTTTGATACATAAAAAAGAGCTCTTCCTGAAAGGAAAAATGAAAGAGAAATAAAAAAAAACCCAAAACCTAATCGTTATATACTCACTCACACGCTTACTCAGTTATTCACAGACGCGCGCACACACACACACATACACTTATGCAATGAACAGCTTATAAAAAAAAGAAGGAGGTGGGTTGGGTGAAGATTTTTCCATGTAAACGCATGGATTAGATGAAAAATCAAATGCCAAAAATAAAAATCAGAAAAAAAATAGTGCTCTTTGGCGTATGGAAATGAATTCTATTCAGAAAGGGGATTGGCATTTAACAAAAAAAAAAATTGACTTATGCCGATAAGTAAATACTCTTCTTATACCTAACCAAATGGCGTATACGTTATATGTTGATATAAAGTGTACATCGAAAAGATACACATAAAACACTTTGTATATGACAACAAATATCAAAAAGATGGTCGAACATACAATACAGCGAAACTCAAGTCGAAAATATAACTCCATTATGGAGATAATTTTTTTATAGAATTGCATTATTTTTTAATGAACTGAAATGAGTTCGTTATGTGGAAAGTTTTGTTGTGCGGAAGTTCGTAATAGAGAAGTTCAAATGTATTTGAATTCCACCAAACGCATCATTCACTCAATTTTCCCTACTTGCTGTTAAGCCGCTTGGCTTTTCGCAACTAAAACATACGCAAATCACTTTAGCATTTTACAATTACTTAAGCTCCCGACAAGAACATTTTTGGTTTTTGGTGGCTTTGGGTCTTTGGTTAGTTGGCTGCTCTTTATACTTTACATGTTCAGTTCAGATTGCGTTTCGTTTCGACAAGCAAAATTGGTCTTTGCAATGAATACATTTGCATAGGAGATGCGATTCGGGTTTAAGTTTAACGGCGGTCTCATACAAGCAACATTCGCTTTTATTGAAAAGTTCATCAATCTCAATTTTCTCTCCCAAATGAAAAAAGAATTTAATAAGTGGGTCAACAAAAGATACGTTCATTGAACCATTGAATACTTAATTGATTCGCTGTGCTACTTTGCAACAAAAGTAACAGTAGGCAACAGGCTGAAAGACATAAAGCTGCATTGAAAACCCAATTAAATTTTTATCACATGTCAAACGCAAATGGCAGACGACAACTTCTTGCCAAATGGAATGAATCGAATAAATGCGAATAATAATCACGCGTCACAAAAAACTCAGCGCACTTGAAATTCAAACAAATGAAACGACAGGGAGATACCCTGCGAACAGATAAGCGAATTCAATAAAAGGATTCAAAATTAAATTTGTTGTCAAAACTTAGTTGATATACTTAAGAAATATTTATTTTGCAAAAACTATATTTCTGATTAAAATTAACTTTTAATAAATCCACAAAGCTACATATTTATTTTTCTAGCAACCATTTTCAACACGTTTCGGGTTCATCGAGAAAATGTGGCAAACATTTATGTCACATTTCTGTTGCATTCAACATGGCAAAAAGTCAATTAAATATTTGCCACCGTGCATATTTAATCAACTATAAGCCAAAGAGAGTCGCGCGTTCAACTTAACGCTTTTTTGTTTGTCGCTGGTTGAGCCGGGGTTTCGTACTTGAATCTCTTAACTCGTTGCAAAAAGTAGACTTTTTTTGGAATTCGAAAATTTTACATGTATCGAATTCAAGTGCAATTTTATTAGAATCAAGAAAAATCAATTACGAAACGTACTTTGATATTCTTGGAAATTGTTGTGACTGCTAGAAAGTTTCAATGTACATAGCTGCTGCTGCTGCTTCTCCTATCGATGTTTATTCCCCATGGCATATTGATGTTGTTGCTAATTTGTAACGCATTTTCTTATCAATTGTCACAATGCATACGATTTCAGACTGTATGTAGAGAGGAGCCATGCAGCATGCTTGTGTACAAATGTCGATGCACAGCTTGATACTGTACTACCGCAGGCGTGGCAATCTACCACACGTTGTTGTTGCTGCTGTTATTGTTGCTAGCACACAGGCAGCAGCAGCAGCAGCAGTCAACTAACGAGCAAACTCACAAGGCTATATAAGGATGAGTGGCTCTGAGTCCTGCTGCTGCTGCTTCTGCTTTTGCTGCTGTTGCTGTCTGGTGTCGGCTTTTAAGTGTCATAAATGAGAATTTATTCGGCCAGGCATTGTCATTGTAGCAGACAACATTGTTGCTGCTCTTGCTGTCGTTTGCTGTTCGCGCCGTTCAGGTGGTAAAAATTTTCCAGGCTGTCAGGCAACATGGCTGCCAGGTTGGCAATTTTGCCATTTGGCCTCTAGAGTCGTATGCTGCAAAATCCTTGTTGTTATTGTTGCAGTGAGTTCATGAACTCTGTCCATAAATTTCATTAACAGCTGCCCCCAGAATGCTGACTGGCTGACGAGCTGTTGTTGTTGTTGTCACTGCACCAAATTACAGATTAGCTTAGATAATACATATATAATCCCACTAGATAAATTATAATTACGCATACGCAATGTAGTACACATTTTCTATTGTGATCGCATTGTGTGCATGCTATTGTGATTTTTTTGATGTTACTTTCAACACAGACACATGCAACATATATTTTGTGGCACAGTTTGCTGTTGACAATGGACAAAATAGAAAATACTTGAACCATGTGCCACTCTGTTGCACTGGTTGCATGTTTCGGTCAGCCATGCCTTAACCCCAAGAGTTCAGGTCGGTCTGACCCAATGATATTTGAGCGCACACACACAAACACAATGGCAACATTCACGAGAGCAACAGCAACAATAACAACAATGTAGCTAAACAACTACAATAACAATGCCAATGTTAACGCTTAACGATTTTCTAGTGCACAACAACAAAACTAACAACCAATTTTCAATATTACTTTGTGTTTGATTTTGATGCTATGATAAAAGCTGAAATAAATCCCAATAAATGTCGCACTAAAAGTAATAATAAATAGCAATTAATTTACATTGAATTATTTACACCTTCAGGGCTTAAAATTGCGTTTGTACTCAAGTGAAACGAAAGTTGCAATGAGTTTTTATTTTAGCATACTTTTTGGAGCAGAAAGGAATTGAAAACAATACCATAATCCTAAACTTAAACTAGTTATTTTAACACATGTAAAAAAGAATATTAAATAAGTGCAATGGCAACCTTAAATCAAAACATAAAAGTCCCTTCAATCACTATTTTAACTTCAACCTTCGCACATTGTGTTTACAATACTCATTTCCCCTACCTTGGATTCTACTTAAAATTAAGTTGAAACAATGACAAGGCAACAACTGCAAAACACAAACACTACAAGAAGACACGTTCGACCAAGAAACAATCAAATTAAATATTTATATGCGGGCAAGAACCAGCAGCCAAGAACTAAAAATCAACACACAGAAAAAGAGAAAGGGCGAGAGCGAAGGAAACAGCAAATAAATGTGGCGCAAACAAACAGAAATAGAACAAGCAAAGTAAAACAGATTTTAGTTGCAAGTCCTGCTGCTGTTTCTTTTGTTGCACACCCTTCTCCTTCCCTTAGTCCACTCTCAAGCTGTGGATTTTTGCCATTTGGCCGCCGAGATGCAACTTGAAAAGTTTTCGGGTAAATATCAAGCAAGTAGATACTGTAAGGCCCCAGATTACAAGCAGCACAATGCGAGGGTCCAATTTGGGTTACTAGACAAGCTTGTAAGCGTATTGAAATATTTGATTTTTGGCTTTAAGGGTTTGGAATCATCGAAAAAGCTTAATAAGATGCGCACAGATGTAAAACAAAACTAATTAAGCGCGATGACAGCAGAGAAAATAAGTTTGTATATCTTTAAGCGAACGCCACCGAAAAAACAAGACCATTAATAGAGGAATGAAATAATGCCAAGTTGTACGAGTGTTAGGACATAAATGAGCTGATTATACTAAGTAATCGACCCTCGGGAAAACATTTGCGGAATTAAAAAAGATTTTATGCCAGACGCGTTTCAGAATACAAATACAACAAGCAAATATGAGTTGGAGTTTATTCAAACATAAAACAAGGCATGCCCCAAGTAAAACAATCAAACGCTGAATCGTTCCTCTTTACACACACACACAAACACACAGTTCGTATTGGATATTGTAACAGAAAATCAATTTAGGCACAAAGTTCAAGTGGCATAAATGCTGCTGGTTGCTTGCCAGACACAGTTCACACACACACACATGAACGTGCTTGGCATGTTTGTCTGGTTGTTGTTTGCATGTTGTATGTAAATGTAGGCTCAGAATATAAACAACGCGGCAAAGCGGAAAACTTCTTCCTTAATACAATCAGAGCATCGGCATGTCGGATGCAAAAAATAAATACAACAACAATATTTGAATAAAATGAAATTTATTTGTTGCCATCAACGAGCGCCTTGACTTGCCTTGCTCTCTTCCCGGCCAACAACTTCAAGTTAAATTTATTATAGGCGCCAGACATTTTATTTAACGTTTTCTGTACTCCGGCTCATCTCGGTCTGTTATTGTTTAGCATGCTATTTACGATTCTCCCAAGAGGGAGAGAGGCAAAGAGAGGCTCAAAACTTTTAACGAACGATTCACTCAACAAAACCGCACAAGCTTTTCAAGTCTTTCACATTACTCTTTCTTATGCGCCGTTGCGTATGTGTGAGTGAGTCTTGAGACAAGTTTGTAAGCAGAGGATAAGAGCATTGAGCTTAAGCCAAATGTAAGCGCAGCCAAAGCTGCACTTAAACTTTTGATATCAATAAGGAAAAGTGTAAGCTCGAATGCAATCCAAACTGAAGAACAACACACAACAACAACAACGACAACTACAACTACTAAAGCAGGAGCATGCACGAAAGTGAATTGAAAGAGAAATGCAAAGAGGCAAACTAAACTAAACCAAAAAACTGAAAGCAAAAAAAAGACAAACTTAAACTCTGAACAACTTTTGGCAGCCGTTCACCAAGTTTTGTAACAAAAAACGAAAATCTAATGCAAAACTGTCATTTAGAGTCGCTTTTATTTATTTTGATGTCAGCTGCACGTGCGCCACACTCAATGTGTGTGTGTGTGTGTGTGTGTGCCACGGAAACCATCAGGAATAACGTAAAGAAAAAAGATTGAAACCGAAATAAAAAATGGCAACACGACAGGCGCACGTTTTGCCCACGTTGAAAACGAGGGCAAGCACTGGCGACAGGAAAGCACACAGACAGACAGCCAAACAAATGTAGAGAGACGGGAATAGCAGCCAAATAAAAAGAAGAATCAGAGAAAAGGACAGCCGGTAACTGAGTGAATGAATGAATGAATAAATGTGTGTGTGCAGCAGCAGGCACAGCTAAAGCTTAGGCAATTTATGACAGGCGGCTTGTGTGGCAATAGTGTGGCAAGTGAACGAACTGTGTGAATGGTTGTGTGTGAGGGTGTGTGAAAGACTTAGGGATGCGTAGAGAATCACTAAAAGTGATGCCTGCCTTGTAGATGGATGATTGCTAAAGTCAAAAGGTATTACTCGTACCTTTAGAGTCATTCAGTGCGATAATAACTTATATGTGGAATTGCTTACAGTTAGTTGTCGGTATAGCAGAGAGAGAAAAAAGGAATTGCAATCGCAATCGAAAGCTTGCTTGGAACAAATAATGCCATCATGTAAAGCTGCATTGAGATCATATCTGTTGCTGCGACTTGATGATTTTTTTTAAAAACTAAGATGATGAAAGCATTTGAATAAGGTTAAACAGATATCTTATGATGGTGCCTAAGACTGTGCGATACGTAAGTAAACTTTCGTAAAAATAATCACAAAATCCACAAGTTTAATATTTGCTTAACAAACTTATTAGTCATTTAGTTCGTTCAGTTTGCGTATTTGGTTTGCTCAATTGCTTAGTTGAGTCTTACGTCAGATATTAGCTTTTTATCTACAGCACATCTAACGAAGTTCTTTTCCCATTTTCCCAACACTTGCCTAACGAAAAAAGAACGTCAGCTGCTGTTGTCACTTTAATTTCGAGGCAGCATAAAAAATTGACTTTCTTTTTAGTTCATAGTAACATCAGCGCGCTTGACATGGAACATGCAAATATGGCACATGTTTGGAATATATATAGGAGATGGAGAACACAAGTTAGAAGAAGCCTGAACCAAAAATGCAGAGCGACAACAGCAGTATCAGTTAAGACAGTTGGCAACAAGCTAAACAAAAAGTACAAAAACGCCAACAATCAAGTACACGCCACTGGAGACACTTGGCAAACTGTTTTGCTTGATTGAATTGAATTATACAGAGCCTAAACGATAACAACAACAAAAACAACAAGGATATGGGGGCGTAGGATACACAGTCGGCGGAACAACTGTCACAAAATCAATAAAATGGCTGAATGGAAAATTTTTTCTTTCTCATATTTGGCGACCTACATCGAAACTGAACTGAAACAACAACTGAGACTTTGCATAAGCTGACCGAAACAGACTGAGAGCGAGGATAGCGACAACTGTGACCTCTGTCATTTCCAAGACAAGTCTCAACGGGCACATTAGCAACATGTGTTGCCCTTACAGCAAATAGAAACAAGAGCAGCAAAAGCAGCAACAAATTTGTAGCAGCTAAACTTAGGCAAGAAGCATCGTCGCATGTCCTTCGCTAATTCTATAGCTATACAAAGTAGATATAAATAGCAATATTACCCATACACACAAACACGCACACACACACACACATACACACCGACACAGCTAGACGCCCCCATGCTGACATTTTAGTCAGTCGAGTGGTCGCCGCAGACATTTGCGATAAATGTCAAGCGTATTTGAGATTTATGTGGGCGAACGAAAGCTGTGCAAATAATTGGGTGTTACCGCCATTATACTAACGGATTTAAAGGGATCTCTCGGTCGAATCATGGTCTAATGCCGACTCTGATTACAATCGCAATATCACTTAAGCCAGTTTGCCGCCGTTCTTTATCCATCAACATTTCGCTTGAAACAAATTTGCATTTGACCAACAAAAAGCTACAACTTCGCTGTTAGCCAAAAATCTTCAGCTAAGCAAATGCCAAACTAAAAGGATTAGATTTGCAATGTGGCTTTATTCGTTGCTGCTGGCTTAAGTCGCTGCTCCAACCAACGCTCTGACCAAATATTTGTTAAGAAAATACGCTTTTGGGGCAGCTCAGCACAAACTGTTGACTTTTCGAGTTGAAGTTTTGTCGTTCGCGAGTTCACAGTGCGTATGCGCAATGAAATCAGCAACAAATTCTTTGCAACCGGGCAAAGCAAATAGCGTGTCACAATAGCAATGAAAAAAATTCCAAAAATAAATGAATGGAATGGCAAAGAAGCGTGAGAAAAAGTGTTGGAAATAAAAAATTTAAAAGTGCAAAGTGTTCTTGATGAGCGGTTTGCCACTTGGAGTGCCACAATTGCGAGAAAGGTGGTAGAAAACGGGAAACTATAGCTGCAAGAAAGGGGTAGCAAACGAAGGAAATATAAAGTGCAAGTTTGTTGAAGTCTGCTGCTTCTCAAAATGGCAGATATGCTGTTAATAGTTTTTTGCCATGAAAGAGTTTACAAAAAGAAACTTTTATTCACTTTATATCAATAATCTAACGTTAATAAAGAACTTAGAAGTATGAACTTCTATTTTATTTGTATGAAATCTTTGTTTTTCTCACTTTCTAATATTATTTTAGTATTTTATACCTAGTCTAGAAACTGATTCAAAATCAATGTACTTACTTTTTTTAAATGAACCTTTACTTCTCTTTCATTACTCTTCACATACTAGCTGAGTTGTAATCTTTCGCAGTTAGTTTCTTAATGTGGCAAACTTAATATACCCAACACATAACCTGGCTACAGAACATTAAAAAAAAGGAATGCATCAACGGAGCAAAAGAAGAAGAAAGATAAAACCACTAAAACAATAATGTACGATAGAGAAAGAATTGCAATGGAATTACAAACAAAAGGATTCATTAACAAAGTAAAAGATGGATGCAAAAAAAAGAGCATTAAAATAAAATGAACGTTGCCAAGCAGCTCCAGCAATAAGGGTTCAAGTAAAATTTGAGATTGGATGTAAAAGTATCGCGGGTAGAAGGCATATCCAACCAACCGGAAGTTTATGACTGTAGAGAGCGTATGAAGTAAAAGTAGAAGACACACGTTAAGGGACGACAAGTGCAATTTGGTTGAACGGCGCTGCTGCACTCCTCGACACACTCCCCCCTCTCTTACATATCCGGTGAGGAAATAATAAAAAAGGCGTCAAGTGCCGCCAATGCTGTCGTAGTTGTTGCTGTTATTTCAGCTGCTTTTGCCTCTGTTGCTGCTGACAGTTCCCAGTTGAGCGTTGAGAGTCGAGAATATGAAAGTGATTCTATGGCAAAACCGGCTAACAAAGGAGCATCAGACTTGTTTGTGTGTGTGTGCGTGTGTGTGTGAAATAGTTTGCAAAGTCAAATGAAATTTAAATATGCATAATAAATGACTAAAACATATTCACAATGTCATTACACAGACACAAAAACAGGCAAGCATTTATTACCTTGGCCAACAAGTGGCGCCGCATGCAGTGCACACACACACACACACACACACACAAAAGAGGTTAAGTCCTTGTTTTGCAAATGACATTACATACGAGCATATATGTAATTGTGTGCTCATTTAAAAAGATTTGGTACAGAACCGTACCGAAGCGGGGAGGTGCAGCCGCAAAATGATTACCTAATGCTTTGCACAGTAAAAACGAAATCATTTTTGTGGTCCATCCATCCATCCACACATGGAAATATTCGCATATGGATGTCTGTAATCCATACATGTTGAGTGACTACAGCTTGTATCCGGCTCACATTCATCAAAACCGCCATCTCTCTTATATATTTGCATTTACATTGTACAAAGTACAGTGGTTTAAAGGAAATTCAAAGTGGGATAATTATTAAGCTTATATTTATACAACTTTTTTAGAACAGATATATATAAAGTTGAGGAATCTGAATTAGGAGAAACCCTGAACAATTTACTTAACTACTGTACTTATCACTAAAATGGCTCAAAAGTGTGACTTTAATATCAAGTTATATAATATGTAGCACAAGGAAATTGTTAAAAACAAAAGTTATTTAAAACAAAATAAAGTTAAGACATTGCCTGCATTTAACTAAATTTAAATCTTTTTAAACCGATTTTGATAAAAATGTCGAAGATTTTCAGATGGGTTCAGGCTCTAAAAATGAAAAGCTCACAAAGTTTCATTTTAAAAAGGAGCTTTGTAACAAAGCTTATAGCAAACAAAAGTTAATAATTGAAATCCATTTCGTTATCAGCTTTTTTATACTTACTTTGAACCACTGTGCTGTCCTTCCAAATAAGTCTGCGTAGATTGTTTTTAGGCAAACCACAATAAAAGTTGACTGTATTTTACGTATATTCCATGTTGGTATTTTTGCATTCATATGGAATCCATAAAATTATGGCTCGTTGAAAACTTTTGACGAGAACAGCACCGCATACATTTTTCATTTGGTAAATTTTGTAAATTCTGTTTTTGTATTTTTGTAGACTACCCCCATACCCTTCCCCTTCTCAAGCCACAACCAAAACATATACACAAACAATATTATTGGCCTTGGAGAGTGAACCGGTTGTACATTTTATAAAATATTTGACTTTGGCGCTTTTTGCATTCCACAAATTTTATTTTGCAACAACAATTACATGACTTACTTTGTAGGGGAAGGTTTAAATAATTTTACGTACCTGGAAATAAAAGAGAAAAATAATAAATGTTAGAAAATATTCCTATCTGAGTGTATAGTAAATATAAATGTAAAGTTTTAAATATCTAGAAAATCAAAGAAAGACAAATTGATAAATTGTTTTTTTTTTTACAAATATTCGTAGGCTTATCAAATTACAATTTTCGGTACAGTTCGGTTTTAGCCCGTTTCATCTAGAAAATGCGTCAATACGGTGAGGCAATGCTGTAGGTGCAGTTATTTTATGCAAATAAAGGTGAGGCACAGCAAACTAGCAAACAGACAGGCAGATAGACAGACATTGTATTAGACAAATTGATGTGGTAAAAGGCCAACTAAACAAAAGAAAAACACAGACAAGCACACACACACATGCGATACACACACACACACACACATTGACAGCGTATTTTGTGTGCATTGTTAAAACAAGTTGATCCCCTTTTTGAAACGTTAAACAAATGCAGCTCATTTGTCATTGTCCTGGAATACTATTTAAATAGAGCCTATGAACTTAATCCCCTCCATTCCAAATATGCTTTGAACTTGATTAAAACTAATTGTCAAATTGCTTTTATTACGATAAAGCAAAACAAATGTTAAGTGCTTAAAAACAATGCCAAGCACTTTAAATAAGGACTTCAGTTGATTTTTTGCATTGACTGTTTCTTTCGACTCTTGAAATGCTTCCGAATGTATTTTGAATTTTTGTGATACGTTTGGCATTTTAATTATATTCTTCGCTGTTTGGGGGCGCAATGCAAACACATTAATAATTATTATTATTTTTGCAGCATGCATAAAACGTGTAATTTATTGCATAATTAATGTCACAATGTTTGATAATGCTACTACTCGCATCTTATTATTGTTACAATGTTGTAAATGTATAAAAAGCATTTAAAGTTAATTAGTTTGTTTTTGCATTTGACATGTGATGCAGAGCAATACCAAACAACCCCTTCAAAATGTCACAAGCACTTTGATTTAGCGACAGTTAAAGAGTCAACGAGGCATAATTTATAATAATATAATTGATAATGTTCGGTCAGCTTTGAATTTCATAATACTAACAAGAATTCCAAATTGAAACAAAGCTTTATTAAAACTTTATGAGTTTAATACACTAGCCAACATAGCATTTTATTTTTGTCAAATTCACAGTACATTATCTCTTGCCAATTAATATTTGCATTTCCTCGTGTTGACTCATAATCCCCACTTATCAATCAACAATCAATTGAAGCAGGTCAATTATGCCTTACAATTCTGGTATGCAAAAGATATGGGATTACTTGACACGCTGACCCCCCTCCCCGATGAATCTGCCCCTTCTGAAACAATAACAAACCAAAACAAAGCTGGTCATTGTCTAAAAGTTCTCATTTCTCCCTCCCGCTTTATGTTTGTCTGGTTGCATGTTTTGTTGCCGGGGTCTGGGCAACCCTTTCAAAACTAATTGCAAGACAAAACAAACCATTTACAAAATGCTTAATTGACACAACCGCAACAACACGAGAATATGAGACGAGTGTGGTGTTTTCCCTCTCTTTTAATGTGTGTGTTTCGCACGAGGCTGCGGCCAATATGAATGTCTTGCCTTATTATCTAAGCTTATTTCCTCATTAACTTGTTAGGGGAGGAGTGGCGGGAGCAAAGAGACGCGAACAAAACTCAAGAGTCGTTGCGTTTCGCAAATGTCTTTCGGCTTTTTTGTAATCTTCTTTTCTGTTGTCGCTTTTGCTCTTGTTACAGTTTGACTGCATTTTTCATGGTCAGTGCGCTTGCAAGCCAACGCAAAAAGATACAACAGACTATCTAGGGAAGTGGGTACACTTCCCAGATGTGCTGTAATCCAACGAAAGTTTATATTTAAAATATGTTTAATAACTGAATAAAATTCAATAAATTTCCTTGGCATTCAGCTTGAATTTTATAGTTGAGAACAAAAAAAATTATATTCATGAAATTCAAGTCTGTTCGAAGACACTCTTGCCATGCCTTTATACAGGGTATATATATAATAAAAACATTATGACACACGCGATAGTCGTGCAGAATAGTTAAAGCAAAGCTCCACTAACAAGCAGCTTAAAATGCAAGAGCAGAGTTTGCTTTTTGGTTCGTACTGCAGGCAGCCGAGCTGGGAATTATCTTCCAGACAAGTTGAGTTCCGCAAGAACAGAGACGCTAGGGACGCCCGCAACAGAAAGAGTCAGCGAAAAAGACAGACACACACAGGCAGGCAGGCAGGCAGACAGACAGACAGACAGACAGAAAAACAGTTAGTTAGTCAGTCAGTCGGTGATACAGATACAGAAAGAGAGCGCCGCACAGGACTCATTAGCATATGCCACAAGTCAGTCTGGCGCTCTAACTGACGCTCCGGGACTGAGCGAAGCTCACCGATAGGGGTGGGTGGTTGGTTGGTTGGTTGAGTGGTGGCATGCCTTGGCAACATTTTTTAGATTTCTTTATATGATTTTTTTTTTCTTTTTTGCTGCTTTTTTCACCCTTTTTATTTTATTTATAATTCTGTGCCGTGCAGTGCTTCGTATTCATGTTTAATTTAGTCCAACCCACGCACAATAAAACTGTTTTGCTCATTATTCGACGTGTTTAATTCGTTTACCTGCTGAAATTTAAATTTACTTACGCTCTCTTACCCATTTTTTCTCTCCTATATACAGAATATATATGCAAAAACACGCGAAACATCAAATTAAGCACGGTGCTCCAAATTATTGAGATTTAATTGCATGAACGTGTTGAAAAATAAGTTTAACCAAATAAATAAAATACACGATTGTGTTAAATCAAATAAATTAAAATATATATATATAGTTATTTATGTCAGCAAATATAAGCAAAATCAGCTGCAAAATGTTGATTTTAACACATTTGTGAACGCTAAAAAGTATGCAACTTTTTAATAACAAACAAATGCGACAATTTTACAAAATAAAATGCAATTATTGACAAACAATTATAGAATGCACAAAGAAAAATAAAGATAAATGAATTTGTAGCTAAAAAATATCGTTGAATTTTTAATATATTTTTAGTTAGAAATTATAAGCTAAATCAAAAACATTTCATTACGTTCTAAGGCAAGCAAAATGTTTAAAGGCGCACAACACAAATCTAAAACTATTTCAACAACAAAAACAAAACTCAAACAGAAAAAAAAGCTACACACAAAATTGGGTCGATATTTCAAATGCTGTGCCATATCAAATTGTTTTACAAAGAAAGTCGTCATGATTTTTGTTTATTTGTAAAATCATATTCCGCCATTCAAATTGAAGAGCAAATATTTCTGCCCCCACCAAACAAATTGGGTCAGCTTATGATGGATGAAGCCTCGCCACAATCGATAATTTTTATTATTTTGCGCAATGTGTAATTGGCTTGCACATAAATATACTTACATATATATATTGTATATCGCACAAGCAAAAACACCACAACGGTCAAACCCTCTGCTTAAATTGCCCCTTGCGAGCTTCTTAATGGGCGCCAGACACGATATGTTTCGTGGGAAAAGTCAAACACCAATCGATTTTCTGCACCTTTTAAGCGGGTTGTTTTCTTCCTCTTGAGCCTTTTCATTGGATTTTCCAATGTGCAAGTATAACTCAAATCGAATCATTGGAAAATTTACATGGCCATAAAAATGGTACATATGTTTGCATATATATACATACATATACATATGTAAAGGCAATCAAGTGGCTTGTTAAATGGTTCTACAAAGAGCCACAAATGAATAATTCGCAATGCGTTGCTCAATTTATTGAACAGTCTGTAAGAACTTTCATACGTTTTTACGTATTCAGCAGTAATTAAAACCAAAAAAAGACAAATTAAGATTTTTTTATAAATTTACCATTCGGTTGATTGCGTATGCTTTTTAACTGTAGAATATTTAAATACAGCGCGCTTAATACCCTTTTTCTGAAATGTTTAAATGTATTTTAATGCTTTGTTGTCTGTCATTGAAGGTTTTTAAAAATTAAAACCATATAAAAATTGTCAACCCTAAAAGTATCGATAAATGCAACGCATTAAATACCCTGAACAAATAACACGGTTATAATGGTTTTGAATTGAAAGGATGGCCCACCCCCTTGCAGTCCAGCTATAAGCCCCATGTTTAAATACTGTTATCAGAGTATTTGGCAGTCAATCTTTTTATTTGCGAAATTGTTGCCAATTTTGTTACATTTGTGTCAGCGCTAACGAAATAATTAGCCCCGAACATTCTCTGTTTCTCTACCCCTCCCCCACCATCCACCCCATCAAAAAGAAAAGCAAACAAACAATTTGCTTTATCAATATTCATGATTGGCGTGGCTATTTTTGTGCTCGTGTCCATGAATATGCAATAAATGTGAGCCAATTGTGATTTAAAATCGAGCGCCAAATGCATTTGACCAAGTCAACATTGAAACAGCAGCAGCAGCTAATTTTTAATGCTTGTGGCAATGAAAACAATATGCCGCCAAACCCAACTGTATAAAATGCATAACACTGCAATTTGACTTTGCAATTTTCCAACTTGTTTGCAATAAAAAACCCAAAAAAAATAAAAATAAATACATAACCAAAAACAAGGAGCTGTGGCGCCAATTGCAGCTGATATGCCAAAGCAGACGTGGCAACAACGACAAAGGCAATAAGAAACAACAAAAAAAAAAAAAAACGTGAGCTCCAATTTATTCACACGCGACTTCTTTGGCGCCGACTTTGACTTCGACTCCCTTTTTTTCGTTTTGTTTATTGTTTTTAGCGCGCTCTCGAGTTGCACGTGCCAAGTTGCAAATGGATTTGCTGCACGACGAGCATGCGAAATTGAAAACTTTTGTTTGCACTGCGGCATTCGAATGTGCAAAAGAATGAGATCAGCAGGTGTCTTATGTATTTTTTGGATAATCAAACCACTAGGGTAATGTGTCTGAAAAATAACTGCAAATAAATTAGGATGTATATAAGTTAAGTGTGCTTTGGCGTGGCAAAAATACCTCTTTAAACCTTCTAATTTTGTAACTTTTAATGTCAAAATATATTTTTTTCACAGATATTCTTAAGTAAATTTTTCTCACTCCGTTAAGACAAATGTTGTCTTAAGCTCGTAATAAATTTATGCTTCAGCTAAGATAAAGTTTAGTTAACAAATATTTGTGCATTTTATTATAAGCTTGATTATGTACCTAACATAGATATGCTATTAACTTTCTTGTGATGATATAAAAGTAACTTAATTCTTTTACAGTGTTGTGCCCTGCTATGCCACATCAGAAGTTCTGCTTTAACTTCAACAACAAACAAACTACGAGCAATTTTATTTTTAATTTACTGACATGTTTATTTTGGTACGATGTTTGTACGTTGTGTGCTCGTTATGCAACCCACATAAAAAATATGGTGAAAACAAAGTCTTAATGTCGATAGTGAAAGGTAACTGAGCATAAAAGAAGAGCTGCTGCACATTTGAGCCAGAAAGCAGCACTACTATTTGCTGTTGCTGTTGTTGTTGGTTGTTGGTTGATGTTTGTTGTTGTTGCAGCGGCAATTTTGCTTTCTGACAGCAACGTTATCGCTGCTGTCGCAGTTGCTGCTAAAAGTTCTACGAACTCTATGACTGTTCTACATCTATCTTGACTTTCTATGGGCAATGTGGCAACAACAACAACAAAAACGACTACGACGACGACGACGACGTTTGCTGTCAAAAAAATCTTCAATTAAAGGCGCAAGCACAAAAGCTGTTGCAGGGCAAAAAAAAGGGTTAAAAAAAAAGAGAAAATATGTGAGTGTGTGTAAAAATGAAGAAAATGGGAACAGAGCAGCACATAAAACTAGGCAAAAGAGAGAGAAGAAAAAAACATGTATGAATGTGTGTGTGTGGCAACGTGGCAATATGGGCGGAGAGGTGGGCGTGTATATTTTGGCGCCACCGCGCCATTTTACAGTTATGCAGTCATATCGTTGCACAGCCGCCTCAAATGAGCGCCGATGCAAGCTGAGCCATGCCGCAGCAGCAATGCAAGACAATGATGTCAGCTGCAGACCAGACTTAACCAGATGAAGAGAGAGACACACACAGGAATTGAACAGGACAGCAGAGGCAAAAAAGAGGGGTGGTTGAAGGATTCAACATCCGCCAGATATAGTTTATTCACAGTCATTGCAAAAAGTTGTCCAGATGTTTGTGGATGGATATTCATTGTATTCACATTTTGTGATTGTCATTGCAAGTGTGTGTGTGTGTATGAGTGTGTCAGTCAATGCATGCAAAGTTTGCCCAACTGCTGATAAGCAACGGGAATTAACTGCGACTGAGCGAGCTCTTCTTCATTCACCTCACTTCCATCTCTATCATTTTTCCTTCCTCATGCAGGATGTGGGCAGCTTCACACACAAACACACTCAAACATAAAGGCACATTAACACACACACTCCTACGCTCAACTGCTTCATTTTCACTGTCGAGCCTTTCCTTTATGAGACGACGTCAAAGTTCCCGAGTGTATGCATTTTTTTCTTTCTTTCCATTTATCATTTTTTGTTTTTTTTTGATGCACCTCTCTCTCTCTTTCACACAAAGTGAACGCTGACTTTTAGCGCAACTTTGAAGTTCCGCACTGTGGCACAATGTGCTGCTAAAGGGGGGCTTTATGTCTCTATTGCTTTGACAAGACGCAAGTCTAAAAGAATTTTTACATTTGTTCAAGCATTAAACAAAAAAACACACGCATATCGTTTGCCAAAAAGAAAAAGCAACAAAAAAGTGCCTCAAAGCGGCTTTTAAAAAGAAGAATGTCAATTTTAATATGGGAAAGGAAAGCACAGAAAAAGGGGTTAGGCCAAAAGAGTTGTTATTAGATCAAAGTGCCTGGAGGCAACATGGCAAAAGTACAATGTTATTAGCCGACTTTGACTTGGCCAAGTGTTTAACGCCGCTTTTTAACCTGTACAATTGAATTTTTCTTGTTAATATGCAGATAAACGGGTGGATTTAAAGTCAACAGGTTTTGTACATTATTTTGCCAAAGCAAACTCAGCAAAAGTTTCAGTTCTTTGAAGCGAAATGCCCAGATAAAACTTTTCCAATTATAATTTTTCAAGACAACGAACAGAAAATGCCATTAGTCAAACATGAGTCATTTTATTTAATGTTCGTTTAGCCTGTGACATATCATATTTCGCCTAAAGAAAACACGACGCAATTTATGAAAACGCAGCGCAAAACCAAAACAAACAAACAAACAGAAACAAAACACAAGCAAATGTGATGATATTCATGCAAACAAACAAATATATATATATATATATGTGTGTGTGTGCATATTTACGACGGATGTATATATTTACTTCCTTTATGTTGTTGCTCCAACGAACTGTCAAACGCCTAAAACTATGCAGTGACATTTGTGAAATTGGTATTTCTGCATACACAACGAATACACAACGAATACAACAATGATAAAAAGTAAATAACTCGACCGAGCGGCTAAAGTGGCACAGTACGTGCTAAATGTAAAATATCCTCTAAATGCAATGTAGACACATATTGCAAAATAACAACTAACCTATAACATACAGACAGCGGACCGACAAACAAACACATATGGAATGCCAATATTGCTGTGGCAAACCTCTCACACTCTCTCTCTCTCTCTCTCTCTGTCACATTTCATTGAAACATTTACGTTATTCGAACAACAATCGATTTTTCGCCCACACCGAAAGAACAACAACAACAATTGAGTAGTTGTCGGCTGACATTGAATATATCAAGTGCCGAATATGCACATTTTTACGAGTCTTTACTGTACACGTTACCTGTGCACTTCCGTTCCATCATCACAAATTCTCACACACTTTTGTGCGCTTCTTATATGGGCATGGCCTTTTGTGCCCTGCATGGCAATGGACTTTCAAAGCTTTGCTTTAAGAGGGGCGCACTCTGCGCACATTAAACAGTGTCAGCCAAATACAAAACTTACTCTCACAACAAATTGTGTATACCCTAGAAGGGTTAGTTAAATATATATCAATGTGCCTTAGAAGACATATTTCAGTTAGTAATCTTAAAAGTTTTTATTTAATAAAACATTTTTGTAGATAATATGAGTAAAGTATTTATTTCTTTCCCTCTTAAGACTGTCCTACATGCAAGAGCTTTTGATTATTGAAATTATTCTTGGCTAAACATTTTTAATTATTTATTGTGGTGTCCTTGTTGGTGCATTTTGTTTATATCTTTCTTAAGTACATAAGCTCAAAATGCTTTTGATTTTTGAATTCGTTCTTGATTACTTTTTTCTAACTTTCTTACTTGACATTTGTGTACCAACATTTAATTAATTTATCACATAAATAATGACAAAATCGTTATGACCGACCTTTGGTTAGGGCACAACATAAAAATGCTCGTGTGCACACTAAAGAATTAGCAACTAAGTACGTGGCACATTGCGCTATTCCCAAATGGGCCTGGCCCATAATAAGCGTTGGACTCTACGTAAGTAGGCAAGTACATGATTAAAAATCCACACACACACACACAGACACACTAACAGAAAGAAAGAGGAAGGCAGTTGAACAAATAGACTGAGAAACATTTAGAGCTGCAATGGGCTTTCAATGTGTGAGTGTGTTTGTGTGTGTGTGTGTGTAATTGGCGAGTTCGCCATGTACGAATACGAATGCGAAAACTTGGGTGCCTGGTCATTAAACTCGAGTCAGAACAAAACGGCATGCATTGGGGGGTGTTTGGTGGATGGAGGAAGAAGCCGGAGCAATGCCAAGCGTTTGGAATTAGAGAAATTCCTCATTTACTTATGCTAAGGAACAACATTACGTCAAACTGTGGAATTTACTATAATCTTAATAATCCGATACAGCCAAGTGACGAAAGCGAGAGAGAGTGAGACGGCAACAATGCAATCGATCAAAAAGTAGCACAAATTAATTCGAAACACAAATGGAATGTTAAGTCCCAAATGGGGCAGAGCTCTATCATCGCCGATCGTAAATAGGTCAAATAGGTCGCATTTTCGATGAGCTGTTATTTTGATTACAAAAAATATTTAAATCAATCTTTCATCATGACGTACTATCTGATGATTTATAAAGATAATTTATTTAAGTTTTCGAATTGATCTTAAAAATATATGTTATGTTTTTTAAGCATATCAATATACCCCTATTATATATATTCATAATCATGTCGATAATTCACTTAGCCACTTTCCAATAAAGTAAATTTTCATGTTTTCCAAAGAACACGATTTCACTTTTAAGATTAGGCATCAAGTTCATTGTGTAATACATAATGTTTCATGTTATATACCGTTATTTACAAAGGATTTCATTTTTGTTGTTTTACTCCCAAAGGATCGACATAAGCGTATCCAAATTACAGCTCAACACAAAAATACATTTGCTTTGCTGTTTGTTTTTTAATATTTAACTTCTTTATACATATATATTTTTTTTTTTTGTTCAGTTTGTTACATTATTACTTGGCCTTCAGCGGTGTTTTTAAAACATTTCATGTCGCACGCTTGGGGAACACGGCTCAAACTATGCCCCAACAACAACAACAACAACAAAAATAACAAACACGCAAATTCATAATGCTTATTATATATACTTTGCCATGCCACAATGAAACTCCAACACATTTATGCTAATTTTTTGTTGTCGTTGTCGTCATCGTCAACATCGTTGTTCCTACTCGGTGTTTCTGTCACCCCTCTCTCCCCCCCTTTAGTTTCTCTCTTTTTTAGTTGGTCTTTTTATTTTTCTGTTGGCTGCAGCTTATGGGGTCTCGCATGTTGTTTTGGCCCTGTTCCTCAGTGTATGTTTTCGACCAGTCTGCAGTAATTTATGTAAATTTTTCATCAACCTCGGTGGGTTGTGTGTGTGTGTGTGTGTTTGTGGTGGAGCCATGGACGGGGGTGCTATAGCATTTGGGTAGTTTATGTTACTGCCTGAACAGGCCGCAAAGTATGCAAAAACATATGAAATAGAGAGAGAGAGAGAGAGAGCGCCAGTTTGGGTTCACATTTTTTATGCACTTTGACTAAGTAAAAAAATAAAAAACCAAACCGAACACAACACTCACACTGCCCCAACTCCCCCACTTCCACCTTAGTTGTCTGAGCTTGCATGTATTTAAATATGTAATTAGTTTGAGAAGGGGGCTGGCTGAAATGTGGATACAAGGGTTTCGCCTAGAATTACATTTGTTTAGCTTCGATCGAAATCATTTCATTTGACTCGACACAAAAAAAAACAGCAACGAACGAGATACGACCCTCTCAATCATCAATCAATCTGTTGCTGGATAATTTGAGATAAGAGACAGATATCAAAACAGCTGCAACAACAACAACAACAACAACCAATGAAAGCGCATCTGTAATGAATTTTGTAGCAGATGCTGCCTTTTAATTTGAGTTTCGTATAACATTTGAAGCCGGCAAAGCAGTCAAAATTGTATGCCAGTTGATAGATGTAGGAGAGCTCGTAGGGGCCGGGATTGAAGGCCATTAGAAATGGCAGAATTAAATGCATATAAATGTAAATAAATAAATAAAATAAACATTTTTGTTTTCAGTATTCTCGGTTAAATATTAAGCATTACTTTTCTCTTCAAAGAGCAGAATATTAAACATTAAATTCGCCTACTAGAATGCAAGAATATTCCTTGCAAGATTTAAATGATAAATTTCTAGACTTAATACAGTTTGTATCTCAATTTCAAGAATAATCTTTTTGAAAAAAAAGGGGTTAATCCAAATGAAAAGTCTTTTTGAGCATTGAGTTCTTTTGTTTATTTGCCATTTGTTTATTGAAGCGTTTCCTATGAACATGTGTTCCTGAGACGACTCTCGTTGTTGTTGTTGTTGTTGTTGCGGCGCGCAGACTTCAAACTTTATCAAATCTTATTAGCTGCGGCATAAAACTGTCAACGTTGCCGTTTGCCAACTGCCAATTGCCATTTACCATATGCAAAATGGAACCGACAAGAAAAGAATACAACAAGTAACAACAACAACAAAAACGGAAGAGCAGACACAAACAACAAAAAAAGGAAAAAGAAACCAAGAAGCTAAGCACTAAGAAAAAACAGCGAGGGGCAACGCAGTCCATTGGCCCATGGGTAATTTAGAATGCAAACAGTTTGAAGAGGGAGCGAGGGAGAGTGGGGGGGGGGGGCGAGGACATATATGAATAGGAGGGAGGGCCCAGAGAGAGGCACTTCCTTTTGGCAAAGCCAGCGCCAAAGCCTCCAAGACCCAAGTGAGAATTGTTAAGATAGCAAAGAAATGTATAAAATAAATAAAATGCGGAAAAAACGAAGAAAAACTAAAAGCGAAAAAGAAAATGTATATAATGAAAATGTAAGCAACACAAAGCCTCAATATACATACATACATACATGAATGGATGTAGGAGTGTGTGTAAGTAAGTGTGTGTGTGTGTGTGTGCGACGACAACAAAGCGAACGTGGAAAATTGAAAAATGTGAAAAGGCAGGCACGCAGACCGACAAGAAGAAGTAGAAGAAAATACGTACAGAAATGTGTGTGCAGCAAAAGCAAAAGCAAACAACATTTGAAAAATATTACGAGTATTTGCATATGATGCGCATTGTGGGTGGGCAGGGGTGGCAGGGGTGGCGATCCCATCAAGCGAGCAGCAGCCAGTGGCCAAATGGGTGTTTTGGTATCATGTGTGTGTGTGTAAATACTATACGAGTCCTCTACACACACACACACACACACACATATCATCATTGTAGTAGGCAAATCTCGTGCTCATTTCAGGCGTAAATGAAAATGTAAATTCGCTTAAAGGCGTTGCGGCAATATAGTCGGGAGGGAATCAATGGGCTGGGCTGGGGGGAAAGAAAACCGCAGTTGTCGGAACTTTTCTTGTATCAATATTTCACACACACACACACACTTGGGTTTTATTTGCATGTGATTATTTTGAGCAAAAACTCTTTCAAGCATCGGAAGTAAATTTTTGGAAAATTTGTTGTTTGCAAAAGCTTCACAAATATGTTAAACAAGCGTCAATGGACAAACAACAGCATTCCAATAGCACAGTGTGACCAGATCGATTAAAACTATTCAAATACGAAAATCAACAGACGAGGGAAAAGTCAAGCAATTTTTGAGTTTGCTTTGATTTGGTAAGCAAAGCTTATAAACATTTCAAAGTACATCACATCAAACAGTATTTTATATATAAGTAGTATATATCCGATATCTTATAATATATACTCAATGATATCACTTAAGAAATTCGTCATTCTAATGATTTTACGTTTAACAAAAGAGGAATACGTCATGTGAATAATTAAAAAAAAAAGGGCGAATCACATCTGTGATTTATTCAAATTATATAAATGACAAACTTCTTTATAAAGATTATTTAAAAAAAAAAAAATTTGCATCGAATCCGAATCTAACCATCATATAACTTCTAAAAATGTTATTCAATTTTTCAAAATTAATCTAATAAACAAAGCTCGACAGTAAAATAACCCAAACACTCAACTTTATGGCATGGTTTGTTTGATGTTATTATTTTCTTAATTTTATGATATTTTCGAAGAATAATCTTTAAGTAAAAACAAAAAACTTTCGTACAAATTGACAATAATTTGTGCTTGGCTTATGATAAATCGGTACTTGAACGAGAATGAAATTTATGCGCAACACAAACAAAAAATTAACATTCTCAAGTCGCTTCCAATTCTCCCCTACAAATATTGAAAGCACTTTGAGACAGAGCGAGAGAGAGAGAGAGAAACGAAAACGAAAAAAGCTCTCGCATAGCTTGAGTCATATTTCCGTTGCTTTATTGATGAAGACTCGAATATCTGCTGCCGACGACGCCACGATATAATATGCGATATAATATCAATCTTAACTCTTGTCTCGGTCTCAGATATTGGACCCGGACTCCGATCTCAATTCTCTGAGTCAGCAGACGACAGTAAAACGAAACCGTTAAAAGCTCAAAACGTGACATGTTCAAAGCTCAAACCCAGACAAAGATATGTCAAATGGGTTAGAATGAGATCGAAATATCAAACAATTTTAAATTTGTTATATAAGCATAAATTTATGCAAATATTTACATAAATGGCACAAATTCGACGTTATACATATAGATTTGTTTTTTTCAAACAATTAAAGCCGCAATGTCGAGGGCGATAAGCAACATCAAAAGCAAAAACAAAAAAAAAGATAGGCAAAGCCAGCAACAAACCAGCAACAACAACAATGACAGCCGCCACAAAGTGCCAAAGACGAATTATGCATAAATTTTACCGGATTTGCACACAAATTTATGACGCTGACACATCCACACACACACAGACAGAGTTGCGTGTCAACAACAGCAAGTTAAAAAAAAAATTATGACACTGAAAATTTTGAAATTTGCGACTTTTGAAAAAATATCAAAGATAAAACATAAATAATGCAAATCTTAATATACTTTTGTTTTTCATTTGTATTTTTAATGTTTATTTCTGCCTTTTTCGCATTGCATTTGACATTTATCTGTCATTTTGTTAAAAAATCAACATTTTGACATTCAATTTTAAAACAATAATTAATAAAAAATTATTGTTGTGATGAAAAACATGAATATTGACACAACAAAAAATCTATTCAATCAATTATTGCCAATTTATTTATTCAAAAATAAAAATTTTATTTTTTCTGTCAAAATACTTTTTTTTAACTTAAGTTAAAATTAAAGTATATCTCTAAGGTTTCTAAAATTAAACTAACTTTATCGAAACTAATCCAAACTATTACTTTTTAAATCTACTTATATTTCATAAGGATATTTTTGTTTGTAAGAATTCAATTGCAACAAACAAAAAACTGTTCGCAAGCGAATAAAATACGAAACTTGAGTCGGGCCAAATGCTCCATGTCAATAACCTGGTGTCCGAACCGAAAATGAGCAACAGCACCAAGTGAATCGGAGGAAGAAGAAGAAGATGAAAGTGGCAGCAACAGCAGCTGTCACGCATGCAACAACGGCCACCCGAGAGCAGCAGCAGCAACAGCAGCAAACGCAACAGAAGCCAAACTTTTTTTGGGGCTGCCGCTGCTGCAATCTGTTGCAGACTTTGTTTGTTTGGCCACCACATGACCCCGCCACGTCCTTGCTGCGCTGCCACATGGTGGCATAGTAATTGTATACTCTATAAACAAAATAAAATGTATATAAAATGATAAAATGAAATTTTGACCAGACAAAATTAACAAATATTATTTTTTTTATATTCTTCATTTTAATTGTGATAAAAATAAAATAAAAACATTTAAATATTTAAGAAAACATCATGATTTGAAAATCTCATTAGGTTGCTATACCAGCTATACAAAATAATTATGCTATATTGTTTATAGGGTATCTAGCTAGTTACATAATTTGACTTTAAATGTCTTGCACATGATTTTCTTTGCTTTTTGTTTGACCGTAATGAGTATTTTGGTACATCCGATGTTGTTTCAAAGAGCAGCTAGCAGGGCCATCATGATGAGGATGACGTAAGGATAACATAGCTTAATGGGCGTGGCCAAAAGCCCTCATCATCATCGTAGTCATCGTCATCCATGTCAAACAAACAATGCGCCAAAGTACAGGAATGACAAGAACATTTCACTACATTTCCATACATGCTGAGGCATCTGAGGCTGGGCAAACAGCAACAGTTGCTCCCAACACACACTCCCTCTCTCTCCCTTCTCTCTCTTTCTAGCTTCTTGTATGGCAGCAGCTGCCGTTGGGGTTCATGTGGAGCAAACAACACGCGTTTTGTGGGCGTTTTTAGACGCGCGCGAGATATTGAAACAGCGAAAATTGCAAATCCAATTGGAATATGTGTGCGCGCATGTGTGTGCGTGTGTGTGTGTGTGTGTGTATGGGTGTTTAATCGGAAGTTGGGAAGTGCATCGGAAATGGCAAACATGCAATTTCAGAAACCTTTGCGTTTGAGATCAATTTGAGAAAATATATTGAAGAAAACTGCAAACAGAATAATTTAATAATAGGTTAAAAGCAGATTAAACTTTAATTTAATACAACAAAAAATGCAAAGTAATAAAATTAAATAAAAAAAACTTTTATAATCCATTTGAAATATGTTTCACTGTGTGTTAATTATAATCCGTATTATAGAAATGTTATCAACAAAGAAAAAATATATATATAGAAAAAAAAATGCCACAGCGCATTATTGAAACGCAGATGATCTCATTTGCTTAAACAAACAGCTAATTAATCATTAAATATTATATGAAATGAGACAATATTATTTTTTTACTGATTTCATTTGAATATTAAATCGCAAATGTGACCAGGTGACCTTAAACTGTGATTAAAATCTTACTTATAAATATATATATTAAACAATGTTATTTTTTTGAAAATCAAATCAATCAAGTAAATTGGGATTTTTTGGGGGGAAATAAATGCAAATACAAATTATTTCGGGAAATTTGGCAAAAAGTGATTTTAAGTACATAAAAATTAATTATTTTTAAACGAAGCAATTTTCTCAAAAATAACTTGTGGCATTATGCGGCACGGGCAAGCAAAACCAATAAAAAATATTTTAGTTTCTTTTTTTTTTTAATAATATAAACTTTTAATGTGTAAACAAATTGCATGGCAGGAGGGGAAAACAACAAGTAAAAGAATTTGCGTGGGCGTTTGTGTGGGTAAAAGAAGAGAAGAGAGAGAAATACCATAAAATGTGCAGCAACAGCAAACAAAAACAACAACAACAACAAAAAAGTGAAATGGAAAACGTAAAACAGACAAAAACCACACACAAAACTGAAAATGAGCAGCAGCTGAAATATGTGTGAAAAGTTGATTGAAAAAAATATCGAAAACATCAAACAGAAAAAAAATCCCAAAAGAGAAAAAAATACTGCATAATTATGAAACTATGCAAGTGCGTGGGGTTATCTCTATACATGTGTGTGAGCGTATGTGTGTAAGTGAGTGAACTAAAAACTGCAGCGCTCTCAGCTGGCGCGTGGGCTTCTAACTCTCTTTCTTTTTTTTGTATTGCTGTTGTTTTTGCGGCTTACGTTTTCCGCGTTAATGAGATGCAAACACAAACACCGAAAGCCGAAAAGTCAAAAGCCAAAGAGAGCGTGAATACAACAACAACACACACACACACAGGAAGTACGCGTCATATACAATCGCGATCGCAAGAGAGCGAGCGAGAGGAAGTTACAGATATATAAACAACGCAAAATTGCGCGCGATTTGCGTCAATGAAAAAAGGCCACAGAAACGAAACGCAATTGTGGAGGAGGGGCAAAATGGGCGAAGTGAAGAGTAACGCTGTGTGTGCGTGTGTGTGTGCTGTTATTTTTTGCAATTAAAGCACAAAAATAAACTTGAATGCGCGCAGTAAACAAATCAAGTGTAAATGATGAAGAAGTGGAAAATATGTGTTTGTACATTTGCCATATGCCCCGGCCCCTTTGGAATAAAGAGAATTGCAGTTAATTTTCAAACTAAAAATACGCACAGCAGAAAGAAAGACAAAGAGAGAGAGACTCCGCAGTGGGACAACGTACAAACATACAAACATGTGTATGTATGTGAAAATTGTAAAAGCCAATAAAAGCAGTAAAACAAGCAACACTCACGCATATTACAAGAGCAAGAAAGAGTAAGATTGGTGGGAGGCGGGGAGCGGCAGAGATACAACTTGTCGCAAGAGAACCGCAAAATGAAACAAGCTCAAGTCGAACATACGAAACAACAACAACAACAACGACAATGAAGAGCGGCAACAACGCATGATTATTGACATTGCGTTACCCTTCCTTGCAGGCAGCAGCAACAGCAGCGACGTCAACGGCAGCAGCAGTTCAATTTGCTTGTTTGGGTCTCGTCTTGAAACTGCCGGCCTGGCCTGGTCTGCATGTTGTTTACCTCAGCAGAAACTGAAATTCAAGCAAAGCAATCGAGCCAAACAACAACAACAGCAGCAGCCCTCAACTTCGCTGCTTGCGTCGCTGCCTGCCGTTGGGAGCTCCACGAACTCCATGTCGCGACGCGCCGTTTATTGCTGTCTTCTTTTCTTCAACTTTGTCTGCCTTGCCTAACCAACACTGACAAACAAACACACACACACACACACAAGCGCATACATAAAAATACATTTACATTTTATGCTCGTTTGCTTCGGCTGCTGCTTGCCTGTGGTTGTTGTTCTTATTTCGCCGCCTGCACACACACACAGTTTTTTTATTGCTTTGCTCCGCTCTCTCACTCTCTTAGAACGCTCTCTTTCGCTCCGTTGTAATGGCGCCCTCGCATTTTGGCTGTCTGCCTGCCGCAAATGTTTTTGCTTTTGGTTTATTTGCGGCAACCCTTTGGGTTTTGCTGCAATTGCCTTTGCTTTTATGTTGTCTTGACATGTAAAAATTCACTAATTGGATTTTGTTTTTTTAATGCACATGTCAGACAACATGTTTAATTGATCCGCCCAACTCACTCGCTCTCACTTACGTACGCTCTCACTCCCTCTCTTAAAATCGTAAGCTCGCTCTTTGACTTGTTGACTGACATTTGCAAGCGCGATCTTGTTCTTTCTTTTTTGTACACACATACAATTACGCTTTTTGTAATTAGCTCGTGTGTATATTAAATGATTACATTATTGCAATTTACGCTGATTATTGGTGGGGATTTTTAATTTGAACTCAGATTAGAGGGCGATGCAAGCAGTAAATTTTAAAGTATGCGCGCGTGTGTGTGTGTGTTAAAATGTTGACATTTGAGAAAGACATTTAAACAAAAACAAATCTCGTGATAACATCTTGACATTAACAGCGACGGTGACAGCTGCGTCTGCTGCGGCGCTTACGCTTTCGGCGTCAATGAGCGCGAGGTGGGCAGAGAGCCGAGCAGGCAAAGTGCACGCAACAACAACAGCAGCTTAATAAATGCAAGGCAAATTCAAAGAGACAATTAAGCGAGTGTGTGTGTGTATACATGTATGCAGGTGAATAATTGATGCGAGCGTGCGACAGAGATAGCTGCAACTGGAAAAGGTGTGTAATGAATTTAGAATGAAATTTGTGTCGAGCTGATGGGTTTTTTTTTTTTATTCTTATAACAACAATTCGATCGGAAATTGATTTTGTATTAACAACAAAGCTCTGAATGTTCTTTTGAATAAGATTTTGATAAAGAAGGCATGTTGGCATTGAAACAATTGATGATTCTGATCTCAGTTCGCTAGCAACAGCAACTAAAAGTGACTCAAAATACAATGACGTCATCACATTCAACAGCTGACGCCGTTTATTTCTGATTAATACGAGCTGTATATAATGACGATTAAATTTCGACTTCACGGAAATCTTTAAATACAGATGTAGTTTCGTGTACCTTCGAGGTTTGTGTGTGTGTATTTATTAACAGCCCATTGCACGCACAAACACACACACTAACACACAGCACGTGAAGATGAGCATGGTCACCTTAGATTGCACTCGAACTCACTCACTCACTCTTTGCTGACTCCTCTCCTCTCTTTCAATGTCACGAACACGAGCACAACACATGCCAATAATGCTAATGAGAGCGTCAATGCGTAAACGAGCCAAAAACCAGCAGGCAGCTCAGCAATTTATGTGTGTTTGTTTGTTTATGTGCTTTGTCCTTTCGCTCACACACACACACACACACACGGACACAAGTCACATTACATTATCCTCTACACTCCAAAAAAATCTCCTTCCTCTCGCATTCTCTTCGTTTTGGGAGGGGGGACAGCCGAGCTCTTCATCAGTTAACTGTGCACGTTCTGAAAATGAGTTTGATTTTTATTTCATTTTTCTTTTCGTCGCGGAGTAATAACAACAGGAGGATGAAGCAGAGCGATGGTCATAACCACAACTGAGAGCCAATTTTGGCAAAAACAAGTGACAAAAAGACAAACAGAACGACAGATTCAACGAGAAAGAGTCAGCGGGATGACACAAAAGGAACGAGTGAGACTGGACCGGAACGACGATAAACAAGTCGCACAACGAAACGGGCCAATGCATTATTTATGTGCATGCGTGTGTGTGTGTATGTGTGTGGACATTTTGGGCCAATAAGTCACACAAAGTGTGTGGTGCAACAAACAACAACAAACACAACGAGCTACAACTGCAATTGGCAACAGCCGGATGCCTTTTTCTCCACATCACTTTGGCAAACGATCAACAGCCACAATAAACTAGAAGAAGAGGAAGATGGAGAGCAGATAGAAAGAAGAAGAAGATAAGTTGCTTATGGGCAATGCGTTGTTGCAAGTGCAACATTCATCACAGCAACAATAACAACGAACGTTGTTGGTGCAATGCAGACAGACGTTGTTGTTTTTTTTATTGTCTTTTTACAGCATCTTGCTCTTCATTATCGTGTCATCAATAGTCAACAACAGCAACAACAACAATGGGAATTGCAAGCGTTGCCAGACACACAATGTTTCCATTGTAACAACAAACACACACACGCACATTTAATCACAATGTGTACATGTGTGTGTGTGTGTGTATGTGTGTATTGATTAGTTTGCATCAAAGTTCAGGCATTTTCCTTGCTATTTTGCATTTTAAGTGGAGAATGAGCGAGACAGCAAGATAGCTGGCTATGCAATGAGAAAACCTCAAAGCCGCAATATAACAACAACAACAACAACAATTCCCAGGTGCGAAATAAGGTAGACAATTTTGAGGTTAAATCAGTTCATAATCTCTGGAAATTGAATTTATTTACTTATAAGATTAAAGTTTTCAACAAATAGAATATTTTGTTTTTGTTTCTATATGCAAGTAAATTGCATTTTAAATATTTATGTACAATTTTCGAGAATTTTCATGGCTTCAATTGAGCATGCGAACAATTTTATTATTCTATAACTTTTAAACTGCAACAAAGGAACTTTTCTAACTTGTATAAACAATAACGAATGGAACAAAGTAAAATTCAAAGAATTTATAATTATTTTCTTATAATTGAACAAAGTTTATTTTCAATCGATCGGGCTTTGATCAATTGTAATTCAATTCCATTGTGTTTCTATGTCGATTTATTGGTTCCAGTTCCACTTAATTTCGATTTTGTCTCTTACCTCATCAGCTGCTTGGGTGGCGGCCGCCAGCAGAACTAAGAGCAACGCTGACCCTAGCATCCATTTACCGTTGCTAAACGACGACGACGGCGCCGTCAGCAGCGAAGTTTTCAGCTTTGATTTCATTTTCGTTGCGTGGGGGTGGGTGGCGAAGAAGTTGGTTTGTTTAGTTTGTTGTTGTAGTAAAAACTGATTCCAAATTTGTTTATCAAGCGACGACGAATGGCAGCATAAAGAGCTTTTTCGATATTTTGTCTTGTAAATTTGTTGTATTATATTTTTTATTTTATTAAATTTGTAAATGCAATACAAAAATTGGAACACACAAAAATGCGCTAAGGAAACAAAATAAATTAATATTAAATAAACACGTGATTTAACTTTTTAGTACATTAAAACATTTGGCACAAAAACATTTTCGCTGCAATCGCGCGATTTATCAATTGAATTTCAAACAAAACGCGTACAATAACAAATCAATTGACGCGCTGCGTGCGTGTGTGTTGATTTATGTGTGTGTGTGTGTGTGTGTGCAAGAGAGCGATACATGGAGATAAATAACACATTTATTCATTTAATTTTTAATAATTAACAGCAATTTTTAGTGCGCGCGCGGCTAAATCAAAGCAACTATCGTTAACAGCGGTAGGAGTGGGCAGAGCGAAACGCAAAAGAGAATAAACAACAAGATTACTGCACGTAGCAGCTGAGAGACAGACAAGCAGCAACAAAACAAAAATGATAAAATGAGACAGCCGAGCGACAAGAGCGCAACCAAAAGGTGCCAGCCAGCCAGAGCCACCAGTCTGAGTGTTAATGTGAGTGCGAGTGTAAGTGAGTTTGTGTTAGTGTAACTGTTGTGTATGTGTGGTGGGCTAACAGTGTTGGTGAGCGTAGCACAAAATTACAATTACAAGAATCGCATCTGGGGAAATTACAACAATATTTATTGTTATTACTTTTGCATATCAAATGTGTAAAATGAAACTGATTTTTGCAATCGCATTTGTCTCGACGCGATTTTACGCCCACGACTGCCTACACATTTACTCTCATCACACACACACACACACACACACACAGACACAATCAACCACACTGTCCGTAGCGGTGGCGGCTTCTTTATGTTTTTCTTCTTTTACTTTTGCGCTGCTTGTTTGCGTTTTGCTTCACTACACGAATAAAATTTGTTATATTTTCGGCGCTATTTGCACTTGCTGCGTTTCAGGGGCACCTTATTTATTCAATTGCACATCGAGTGGTGCATTTTTTATTACAATTACAACAAATTTGTTGTAATAAATTGTTAAATTGCTTTACACTTGAACTGGCAACGCGCGTTACTCTCGCGTCCGATACCTTTGACGGTTTTATTTCGACTAATGTTAAAGTGCTATGTTAACTAACAGCGACTGCAGCAACCAGGTGACCATATGCTCCCGAACTAATCTTGCTTCATGATACAAAAAATACCAAAAATATACCACATTGCTCACTGGTTCAGTTGGGTGACAACTCTGTTTAGCTCACTCACTCATGAACAATATTTTGCAAAGGAAAATTTAATAAAAGAATTGGGTAAATAAGGTAATTCCGTTTATCTACCACCGAAAACGGATGAGCAGAGTCAACGGTGATAAGGCAATTGGTTGACAGCCAAATCGCTCATAAGCCAATAAGCCAATGAATCATTATTTGCTTTGTTGTCTTGTTTTTGCGTCGCTTTTGGAACGTTCACCCCCCCGTCGTTCGCCCACAAACGAATATAGTGAAAATTTTAATTCGGGCAAAAAAACAATTAATTACGTTATTCGTTTCAGGCTTAAATGCAAGCCGCTTAGATTTTATTATGGATCTGGTGGACATCGATCAGGTCCTGGACAATCTGGAAGCAGAGCTAAAAGGTACGAACAGAAAACATATTTGTGTGTTTAAGTGTGTGTGTGTGTATATTATATACATAACGGTACATTAAACACAACTCTGTTTTTCTCAGCGGATGAACAACTTTGCCGAAATGCAGCAGCAGCTGTAAGTGCAGCGAATGTGAATGTGGGCGGCAGTGAGACACGCCCATTGGGCGATGGCAGCGCTGGCGCAGCCAAAAACTTTGTTGCCGTCTCTCAGGTGTTCAACAGCCTCAACGATTATCGCAATAATGTGAAATCGCTGGAAACGGACATGGAAGCGAGGGAAAGCTATGACTGGAAGCAGGGAGCAGAGGAGGAGCATCATTCCAGGCAACTTGATGGCCAGGTCGATGTGGCACTGGATGACGATGATGATGATGCTCATGATGATATCAAGAAATACAGCGAGGCGCAGGCAAAACGCTCGAGCAATAACAAATCGGGTGAAGAGTTGACGGTTTCCTCTACGGAATCATTGACAACATCGAGCTGCTCCACCTTCTCCTCGGGTCCATCGCCGGGCATTGTTAGCAACTCGGAGGAGGAAGAGGCGGAGCAGTTTCCGGAAAGCTATAAGCCCATAGAGGAGGATCAGGAGCAGCAGCAGCTTGTGGAATCAGTTGCCGTGGAGGATTTGGCCATGGGCCTCTCCTCCATATCAATAACCTCACAGTCCATTCTACCGGGCGAGGTTACAGCCAGTTCCGCTTTGGGCAAGGTGCTCAATGAACTCTCGGAGGAGACCAGCACGGAGCTCGATATGCAGAGTCAACAGGTACTGCGGGCAGCTGTTAAAGATGTAGTTACGGCGGTGAGTAAGCAGTCAAAAGACTTAAACTATCTGACTAATCGGATTCTATATTCAAACAGGCGCCCGCCCCAACGCTGGAGATGGCTTTGGGACAGCAGGTGGAGCAGCTGCCTCAGCGGGAGGAGCCCAAACGCAGTCAACCCATAACCTTTTGCTCGACAATGGATGAAATCTCGGACACGGAGCTGGACAGCATGCTCCAGGAGGTGGAGGCGGACATTGAGGTGGAGCAAGTTGTGGAGCAGACCAATGCAGTTGCTACCGCCTTCGTTGCCAATTCCCGCTATATGCGACAACCACCAATTGAAGTCGAGGATGATGACGACGATGATGACGATGATGATGATGATGATGGTATTCATGATGATGATGATGATGAGGATACTGGGGCTACGGTATCGAATGCAACGGAGGAGGAATCGGTGCGCATACTCTCCGACCAGGAGACCACATCGCCGGATCAGATGAATGTGGACAACTTCTCGCAGGCATCCACAGTTGAGTTTGCCGAATTGCGAGCACATGAACAGGCGCCGCCGGAGGAGGAGGAGGTGGTGCCGGCCTCACCATTTAGTAGCAGTGCCAGTGATACCGATTCACTCTCCGGACGCAAACTGGAGGAGGAAGAGGAGGAGGTGGTGGTGCGGGAGGAGAATGGTGAAACGCAGGAGCAGCGACCACAGCGTCCACAAACCTTGGATCTTAACGGCGGCTATCAGACAAATGCTGGTCAAACGCCGCCGCCAACAGCGCCTTCGAATCCGGAGGCCGAGCTACATGTGGAGCTGGAGACAGGCATGGGAGCGGTGCCCCACGGTGAGGATACGGACGATAGTCCCATCTATGAAGCCGTTGGCTATAGCGATCCTCATGCCAATCTGGGCAAAGTGCCGCCCATCTGGGTGCCCGACAACATGGCCACCCAATGCATGCAGTGCCAGCAAAAGTTCACAATGATCAAGCGGCGTCATCATTGTCGTGCCTGTGGCAAGGTCCTGTGCTCCGTCTGCTGTTCCCAGCGTTTCCCATTGCAGTTCGCCAATGAGCCCGAGTCGCGGGTCTGTGTGCAATGCTTCATGATACTCAGCCAGCGGCGGGCAGCGCATAATATAACGGGCTGCGGCGATGAGAACGACGATATCTTTGTGGGAACACAGCCCACACCACTGCCACCGACGCCGATGCGCACTCCGAATCCAAATAATCCCATGGAGTATTGCTCAACGATACCGCCGCATCGTCAGGTCGCTGATGCCGCCGCGGCTCCCACGCCCAGCGTCATTGTGCCCGTTGGTGTGCTCAAGAAAACCGACGGCAGCTCCTCGAACTCATCCAGTTCGGATGGCAAAAAGGGTCGCAAACGCAAGAGCGTCATGTTCAGCGATGGCATCGCTCCCGGCAGCGAGCTGGCCAGCACCATGGAGCAGCAGTGGGGCGAGGCCAAACAACCGCGTCGCGGTGTTCAGCGCAGCAACAGCGGATCGGGTCAAAAGCCACCGACACCAGGGGCTAGTGGTGGTGCCAGTGGCAGCGGCAGCAGTATTGATAATAACACAACATTGGGTTTGGTGGCGCAACTATTCCGCGGCTCCATACCGCCAAGTGCAGCAGCAGCGACATTGACGGCTGCAACATCGGGCAACAATCAGGAGTCAACTGGTAAGGAACGAAATCTTAAAGCCAACAACTAAGCTTTAGTAAAACTTTCTTCTTTTTCCCAGCTGGTCGGAATACAGCGCAGAGTTCACCGCGTCGCAAAGTGGAACAGCCGCAACAACGTTCGAGGAAGCTGCCACCAAGTGATGCACAGGGCTGTTTCATACCCAGCGAGGAGGACTCACTGCCACCGATATGTATTGTCAATCGCGAGGGCAGCTCGAACGGCAGTCATCTCAACTGTGATGTGGAATACAAGGAGGTGCGCAACGATGCGGAACTTATTGAACGTTTGCAACGCGAAACGCTCAAGTTTATTATTAAGAACAATTTCTATGTGCTGGTCAAGGTGGTGAACAGTAAGTGCCTCCGGATTATCCTCCAACTAACTTATCCTAATTCAAAATCTCTCTTTTTAGTGAGTTGCTGCATGAATCGCTGGGTGCTTAACTTTACCACATCGGGTCTGCATCATGTGGGCAATGATGAATTGATTATTTTGTTGGAAATAAAAGCACCGCCGGCAGCAGCTGGTGCAACGGTGCCACGTGATATATTCCAGCATCTGTATGAGATCTATGTGGAGGCAGAACATGCAAGGAGCAGCACACAGGAGCTGGCCTTTACTAGTCCGCGTAACGCCAACTTTTTGGGCTCACGCGAACACGGTGGCTTCATCTACATCAGGCCAACGTATCAGTGTCTGCAGGGCGTAATTGTGCCGGACAGTCCGTATTTGGTTGGTGTGCTCATCCATCGGCATGAGGTGCCGTGGGCCAAGGTGTTGCCGTTGCGTTTGATCTTGCGTCTAGGCGCCCAATATCGCTACTATCCATGCCCGTTGATCTCGGTGCGTAATCGTGAATCCGTTTATGGCGAAATAGCCCAAACGATAATCAATTTCCTGGTGGATTTTCGCAATTATTCGTACTCGCTGCCGGCGATACGTGGCCTCTACATTCACATGGAGGAGCGGCAGACAACGGTGGTAATACCACGATATCGCCAGAACGATGTCATCAAGGCAATCAACAATGCCACCGATCATATATTGGCCTTTGCCGGCAACTTCTCAAAAGTGGCCGACGGTCATTTGGTTTGCATGCAGAACATCAACGACGATCGTTCCGAGATGTATGCCTACTCCACACAGGCAATCAATATACAAGGACAGCCCAGAAAGATAACTGGCGCCAGTTTCTTTGTGCTCAACGAGGCGCTGAAGAGCAGCAGTGGTCTCTCCGGCAAATGTAGCATTGTTGAGGATGGCCTGATGGTGCAAATAATGCCCGCCAAAATGGAGGAAGTGCGTCAGGCGTTGCGCAATCAAACGGACATTGATATTGTATGCGGACCGATTGCGGCCAGCGACGAACAAAGCGAAATTGTTAGCATCAAATGGGTGGACAACGATCGTGAGATCAATATGGGGTAAGTTTTGATACTTGTTTTTTTATTTTGAAATATTTTTGTAAATGTTTTTTTCTAGCGTCAAATCGCCTATTGATGACAAGCCCATGGAGGGCATTGCCAATATGCGAGTGCATGCCAGCTTCAACTATTCCAATACAAGTTATGCAATACGTTTGAGTGATATTTTCATTGTCAAGGTAAGATTCTGCAGCAAGTTGTAAGAGATCTCAACATTAACTTTCTCAATATTTGCTTAAATAGTGCGAGGATTGGTATGCCACAAATGGCAGCAACTATGCAGATATAACACGCATTGCTGAACAATTGGCCAGAAGTGCTTCGATGGCGTTGTTACCATTCCTCGATCTGCTCGCTGCGGCAGGCATTAATAAACTGGCATTGCGTGCAACACTCGACCAGGATAACGTAAGCGAAAAAGAAAATCCATTGTAAAAGTCAATCAATAATATCTTCTGTTTGTTTTAGGTCTGCTATGAGGCGGGCGCTAGGGGCAGCAAATTGCCACCGCTTTATATGAATGCACTTGACAATCATCTGATAGCCACACTGCATGGCGAATCGTCTGGCATACAGGATCCTATAATATTGGAACTGGTATTCTATATACTAAACGCCTAATTAGTGCAATTGCTGGAGAAGCCACAGCCAGCGCCGCCGCCGCCGCCTTCCCTAAATCTACAATACCGAATACAATAACAATATACTATCTACAGCCGAATACTTTCGTAAAATTTCTAACCACGCTTAGCTAGTTAAGACCATAAAGTGATCAAGTATTGGCCTCCCTTCTACAACACCTCCCCCCTCTGTTATACGTTGTATGTTTTCGGCAGATTGTGCAGTTACTGTATATAATAAGTACTACATGATAAATACTATATAATTGGTGTTCTTTTAATTATTATTAATATTTTTTATTGTTTGTTTTTTCTCATTTATTTACTATTCCACCAATATTTTCCACTTACAAGCCGACGTTGTTTTTGTTTGTTTGATTTAATAATAATCTGTGACGGCGTTTGGCAGCCTTTTTCAATTTTAAATCTTTATTACTCTGGTTTATATTTGTCGACGGAAAAAAAAAATGAAAGAAACTAGAAAAAAATACTTATTTGTTTATGATGTTCTTTATTATATATATCTCTGTATATTTTCAATTTGAATATAAATAATGACTTTATAACTGTTAAAATTGGTGAATTTTTAATGGGAAATTCAAAAATGTTTTGGTCTTTGACTACGAAGATTTGAAAATTAAAAGACATTCAATATTCATTGTTAAATTATTGTGGAAATTATGTTTATTAATTAATTAATTTTACACTTTTTGCACACAAAACTTAAAAGGAAATGTTTTTTTTTTCTGGACAGACACAACACAAATGAGTTACAAACTTTAATATATAACAACCTATAAATGTATATAAAAAAGATATAACGCATATTCTATACCCTTCTTTACAATCATTTAAAAAAAAAGGGTATTCAATTGAGCATGAGTGGAAGAGAGAGAGAGCGAAAGTTGTTGTAAAAATTGCTTAACATCCTAGGCATATAAATACACATTTATATGATATATTTGTATGTATATATACACAGATATGAATATGATATTGCCAAATATGATATAGCGTCAGTCCACTCTCGTTCTAAATATGTGTTAATATATTGTTGATGTGTTGCGTGTTGTTGTTGTTTAAAGTTTTATTTTTGTGTGTATTTGAATTTATACATATTTAGTTATAGATAGATATAACTTAAGCACTTTGTTCTACAAGACTCGACTCTACAGCTCGTCATGCTTCGGGCCGGAGAATTCATCGTGCGAGATATAACCGTTCTTGTCCTTATCCTCATGCTGGAAAATTTCCTCAACAAGCTTATCGTTCTCCTGCAGCATATTCTTCAGCTCATTGGAATCCTGTCCCTCAACAGCTGTCATTTGTTTCTTTAGATATTCACTGACCTAAACGAACAGTTAAGGTAAGCCAACAATGAGAAACGTTAAGAAAATAGAACTTATAAAGAAGTGCAAGTATGAAAAATATGATGTTAGTAACAAACCGAGACCCACGGATATATCACATAGTGTAGAATATAAAATAAAACAAAACAACAAAATGATAAAAGTGCGATCCATACATAGACGATTACCTCTTCGCGGCTCAGCTGCTTGTCGGCATTCTCATCGATCTCCTTGAACACATTTGTGGTTGGTGGTGCATTGCCAATGTTGATCAGCTCCACATCAAACATCAGCGTTGCCTTTGGTGGAATCACATTACCAGCACCCTGATCACCATAGCCCAACTGTGGTGGAATTGTCAGCTTTCGTTTCTCGCCTGCATTAAAGAGAGTGAAAATGTTCAAATTGTGTCTTTTGAGATTTTCTCGATTCCAAAATCTTACCCACACACATGTCAAGCAGACCTTGATCCCAGCCTTTAATAACCTGTTAATTAATATAATATGTTATTATTATCTAAGTAAATCTTCCTTTTAATTTACTTTATTTTAGTCAATAACAAAAAACCCTACTTCAATTAAGGTTGACAGAGCTTTTCGCCTGACACAAAATATTGTTTTGGCCTTAAATGTTGCGTTCATATGAACAGTTTAACTTACCTGGCCGGAACCCAATTGGAATGTGAAGGGCTGGTCGCGGTCAAAGCTGCAAAAAAAGAGAGAGAGATAAGAGTGGGTTGAGAGAGAGAGTTAGATTCGCATTCAAAGTGTTAGACGCTTGTTAGTCGCAAAGTTTTGAAGTGCAGCTTGTAGCTTTTTTTGCTGGAGAGCTGAAGTGCTACACACACACACACACACACGCAATACATTTATCACACACACATTGTCAACGCGCTGCAGTTCGTACATAATCAAGAGGCATGCCACAAAAAAACAACACACACATACATTTTAAAACAATACATCATTTTTTATGTCTGCTTAGGGGTTGGGGTTTTGGGAGGGATGAGTTCGTTGGGTGCTGGGGATGTTATAAAACGAGCGGAACATACGCGAAATTATTTGTTTAATGGCCACGTTTTCGACACTGCTTAAGCGAATTACTTTAATTTGTACCAATAAAAAAGACGACATCCCCGAGAGTTATGCCTTCCTTATCTTGTAATCAGGTATGCACGAATACAATTTCCCCGCACTTCAAGCTTTTGAGTGTCTTGAGTATGATGTATGATGATGTGGCACAGTTGCAAGTGAAGCAGTCATAATAATTTGATGATTATTATATTTATATGCTGTTTATGAGCGGTTTGCGAAATAAGAATAGACTTTAAAATGAAGCATTAAAGTTTAAGCACAAAATGAATATAAAGAGAACATTAATAACAAGATGAAAAAAAAACTCTAAGTGGGTGAACTTTTTGCTCGAATCTAAGAAAATATTCAAATAGATAAAAGACAATATTCAATACTTTAAGATAGCATAAGTTTATCAAAACTTAAAGGACTTGCAATACCAAGAACATTTTATTTATTGGAGAGATTTTAAAGTTATTTTCTTACAGCAACTTCATTATAGTATGTAAATGCAACTGTTTTGTATCTTTTAAAAATCAGCTTAAATATTTTTGTTTGACTTTTGAAATATATTTCAACAAGAGCTTGTACTTCTACTGTATTGAATAAATAAATATGTTGCCCAGCCCTTTCAATGAATTGGGGGATTCCCCTGTTAATATAAACTTCCAATTGGAAATGTGTCACTTGGGCATGACTAAAAGTCAAACTTTTCAGTCTGTTGTCACCGTTATATTGTTGTATTTCGAATAAAATAACTTTTTGACTTTTGGCTGTTGTTGAAACTTGTTTGGACTCCCCTCCCACACCACTGCAAGATATACCCCCGCTTTGTGTATCCCCAGTTGACGATCATTTTTTAATGAGCTGCAAGCGCCTTACAGATTATTGCAACAAGCACAACAAATGATTAACAAGAACACCCAAAACATGAAGCGTCGCCGACGACACTTGTCGTCTGACAAAAGTTCGCTACACGTTTCTATTGCCACCACTGAGCCCCGCTTGCCGCCTTCTTCTCAGGAGTCGTTTTGGAGTTTTTACGCGGCGTCTGTTAAATATTTTATGTACATCTCTTGGGCATAGTGCAGAGAAAACATTTTTACATGTTGTGTTTATTTTTGTGGAATCACAAGTTGTGCCGGCTCATGATGATGGCATGCGAATTGGCATTGGCCCCTGCCATAATCCAACCAACTGAAAAAGTGCTACCTCAAGTGCGCCAAAGCGAGGAGTTGGAGCGTAACCAAAGTGTCGTCCGCCATCGTTGTACCCCAGCCTTGTTCTCGTTGTGGCTTTCGCTACTCAAGTGCTGCAAATCTCTTGATGAAATAAAAAAAAAACACCTACAACATTTGTCTAGCAAAAAAATAAATGCAGCAGTGAATGGAACTTTCTTATGTGTTGCTTGTTATTTTAAATACTCTTTCTTAGAATAGATCAGGTGTAGAGAACTCAACTTAAGGTATTTGTGAAAAGGTTTGAGATATCTTTTGGTTTGAGTTTTTCTTTTAGAATTTTGTTCTTTTATGCCAACTTTGTTAAGGAATAATTAAATATAAGTCCTGACATACATACAGGATCTTGTTTCTATACTTAGCTTATACACCCTTAGAACGATACCACATACCATTTACAAATCTCATAGTAACATTTTAGAACTCCTTTTCGGCAAGAGTATAAAAAACAAACGCGTTAACAAATGTCAAGCAGCAGAACAACACACAACACGCCGGTCTCTTCAGTTGTGTTCATATGTTTGTCGAGGATTACGGCCTTTAAGACACATAACAGTCACAACCAAACACCCCCCCTTCCACCCAAAACCAACCCAATCCCAGACGCTATTCGACGCTCGACGCTGTGAATTTTTATTGCATTATTTTCCATGAATTTCTAGTAATATGTGAACATTTTATAGCGTCTTGCATATGTGTTTCCGACTGTCTGTCTGTTTTTCTCGGTCTCCTTGTGACTCAGCACGCACAGGTGATTGGGGGTTGTGGGGGATTGTGGGATTTGTGGGTGCGCATCCCGCTAATTTATTCGATTCGCAGCAATAAATGTAGCAAAAAAAGGAAGCCGCTTTTCACTGTTTATAGCCTTGATCAATGTTAATTGTTATGTTTGAGGAAATGGAAGGGATGAAGTGGATTTTCAGTAAGGGGAAAGGGGTATATTTGTTTATCAAAATACTTTGAGACTTCATTGTAAACTAAAGCCAATAAAACTTGGAGAAGTAGGAGGAGATGCTGCCTTCTGCCTGTTACATACATTTGCCCCAAGTCAGACCCTTCCTTTCCAATTCAGGATGTTCAAATATATTCCGCTGATTTGATTGATTAACTTAACAACATTTGCTTTGCCATAATTCCATTTACAAACAGCATACAAAACTTTTTCAGTTATACTAATTGTCGAGCCGCTTTAAAAAGCCTCGTTTAACAAATCATTAAGCTTCAATTTAAATATCGTTAAAGAGCGCACAATGCGCTTAATAAATTAATAAAAATCGTTTAAATGTGTGTTGATTGTTTTCAGTCAACTACAGATTCGTGTAGCCATATCCGTAAACGCATCCGTCGTCAACTTCATTGCCCCGTGCACAGTGTCCCCAAAGCATGCAAAATTGATGAGGCTGCACGGCTGACGCAATGGCAAACAAAATGTCAGCTTGGACACTGGTTATGTGATGCGGGAGCGGGTTTTGGGGGGCTTGGCGCTTTTTAAGCTGCCAGATTGCACAGGTGTCCGGCTTTATTATTTTACTGTTAAAACTGGACACACCAGCAGCTGGAAAGCAGCTTGAGCAACATGGCGTTTTGTGCGCGTTTTCTGCACGCGTTTTATGTGCGTTTTCTGCGATGAATTGAAATCGCTGCGCATTATCATAAAGTCAAACAACAAATGTAAACTCATTTTTTTGCGCTGTTGTTGGTAGCAACAGAAGGGGCGGCTAAATATTTAATAAGTTTCGATTTCATGCGGCGGCCTGTGAGCTGCGAGCAATGCCATTGGAATTTTTATGCATTCGAACGCATTTAAAATGCAGCTCAATGGGCACAAAGCAAAGAAAAAGGATGGGTAACATCCGTTTTAACCATTACGTGATTCCCAATCCGTAGCAAGGGTGGGAGAGGGGGAGAAGGTGATGTGTGTTGGGTAGGCAGCTAAATCATGCCATGCCACAAGCCAACACACACACACAGACAATCACAAACTGGCGCTCGCCCTTCAATCCAATCAAATTGAATCCTTTTTGGCTTGGACGCCCATTGATGACCTCGTTTTTATGTGCGTCGTTGTCCGAAGTTATAAAATCAAATATGCGTCCAAAACCAAAATATAAAAAAACAACCTCAACGAGACCTCAAAAAGCGACAAGTTGCCAGAGAATAAAAAGAAAAGAACCCCCCAAACGATTAAGGCCTGCAACATAGTCTGGGCTCAAAGTTTTGGTCAATGTGCGAACAATTCGCAGTTGGCCAAAATTTATGCAACCTGCTGTGCGGCAAGCAGGCAGCATCACGTGCCACCTATAAGAATTGTATTGCAACCTTCTCTCCTTCAAAAAATGAGCATAAGAATATATATTTTGCACCAGGCAGCTCATTAATTATTTAAGCCATCTACAAATGTGCGCAGCAAACTGAAGACGTTTACTTTTTGCTTTTGGCCATTTTTTTAAAAAAGAAATCGAAAAGTCAGACGCTTTTGCAGTATTTGCTTGGGGGCGCAGACCCTGTGGCACTGTGGTCTAGTCTGGTAAAAAAAAAAACTGTATTCAAATCTTATTCCAAACATAAGGCTTAAAAATTATATGAGAATTTTAAATGAGCTGCTTTGAGTTTTAAGCTCATTTGTATTTAAATCAACTTTACACAAGCTTTGTTCAAAGTTTGCTTAAATTAAAAGCAACAAAAAATCAATTTTGACCCACTGTACACAACTTTAACTGATTGCTTCATATGGAAACGAGCTTTACATTTACTATATCATATAGTACATCTGTTTCTTTGGTACGACAGCAAAACTGAATCGATCATTAAGTGTTTCCTCAGCAAGACAATAATTGTGCCAAGGCGACAGAGATCAGAGAGATCCACTCAAGCCTGACGCCCAATGCCTCTGCCACATTGTGTTGCAAAAAATAAAACCTGTCATGGGCAACGCATCTTTCATAAACATCTTTCTTCCTACTTCACCGCACTAATTGTGTTCAGTGCAAAAACAATAAAATACAAAGACTGAAAACTGGTGACAGTCAAGGTTGTCTGGCTTGGCTAATGGCTGTGCGCCTAAGAAAAACTTTCACTTTGGTAGCGTTGTTTCGTGTTTCGATGGTCTCTTTTCCTTATTTTGTGTACGCGCAACGCTTTTGGGCATTAAATTGCACTTGACGCAGCCAGCGTGGTGTTGGTGCCACATACAAATCATGCCAAGTCAACGACGACAGCGCTTAAGATATGACTATAACAGATTGAAAGAAAAAGAAGAAACAAAAATACTGGGAGGTGAACTGGCTGGAATGTGTTTGTCGGACTGACGCTGTCTTACTGTCTGGCTGTTGTCAAAAAATTTGTACGCCTTGCTGCAACATGCTGCAAGTTTGCCAACTACCGTTGTACTTGCTGTTTATACCCTTCTTTTCAGCTAGTTGCAAATTGCAATTTTAATGGGCTACAAGCTGCGAAACCGCTTTACGAAAAAAACAAGTTCAAGTTGCCTTTTTACTTCCTTTCTGGCACTGCAACGTGGCGTATGCGTAATAAATTTATAAAGAATTTTGAATAGACTTTTTTGGTGCTGGGCAGTTATTGCAGTTGCATTTGCTGCCTTTTGTCTGACATTTGAATTATATACCCTAAGAATTATGTTGCTATTCAAAGGGAAAGTTTCAAATCTTTCTAATTTTACCCTTTTTCAAAGGCGCAACTCAATTTTCAACCAGGTATCTTTTTACCCACACTTTTTAACTTAAAGAATGTATCAAATTCAGCATGCAGGCAAGGACATAACAAATTAATTTTTCGTATACAATGACAACAGTCTCGAGTGTATGCGACAACAGAGTTGAAGAAGGTGTGGTGGCAAGAGTTACTTTGCCTCTTCTCCTAGCCACAAAAAACACATATATCATATCTCCACCAAAAAGGAGAGTAGGCGGCCAAGTTAGAGACGATGCCTCATGTTACGCGTCAGCCTGATTAGAATATAGCGAGCGGTGGTACCTGCTCTACATTATTTATGCCAGTCAAATTAAGGTCTGCGGGTCAAAGGCTGGTCCGCTACGCTCTACGCTGAAAGAGGAGCAACTTCAAGCCGACTAAAAGTAAGGGCGCACGTGATGCGAGGCAGTGTGGCAATGACAGGTGAACAGGCGGGCATACTAGTTCCATTCCATTCTAGTCGGAATGAATAAATGTCAAGCCAACAACAATGAAAATAAAAGGAGCCAGGCACGTGACAGGACTTGCTCCGCGCTCATTATTGCATAAGTTATTGAGTAGCAGCATGATGAGTTTGTCTCCCTTTTCTGTCAATTAAATTGTAGCCAAAGAAGTTTGTTGAACCTTGTAGCAGCAACCAATTTTTTTGTGTTTAATCCTTTTTGTGTCCAGTGCGGCACGTATGCAATAAGGCAGCAAACTACACTCTTCAATTATTTGCCATATATATGTAATGAAATTTATTCTAATTAAATGTATTTTTAATCACGATTTTTACCTCCGTGTCTGATAAATTTATTTTATTTTAGGATGGATGGCAAATTGGTTAGTAAACTCTACTCGCAAAGTATTTTACAGTCAAGCATAACCTTGAAATCCTTCGTCCCATAAAGCATCTAAGCGTCAATTGAAACTCTCTTTCGCCTGGTTTATCTTACACAAAATGTTATTGATATTGAAAAGGCATTTAGCCAAGGCTGACTGTAAATGGCACTTCAATTGGCAATTGAGCTGCCATTTAGACGCTTGTCAAACGCACAAAGAGAACGTTTCTTCGTTCCCTTCTCCTATCAACTCTTACCCTTACCCCAAACTTAAGCCTTTTGCAGCTTCTTAATTAGCAGAAGAGAGAAGGAGTTTCAACAAAAAAACATGGAGATAAACTGTAGCAAGGTAGCTAATTTCCGGCGTTGTTGGCTTAACGAAAAATTCTCTTGAAGTTTAAGCAGCGTATTCAACGCTTCAGGCTGAGTGTTCCTTAGGAATTTTTTGCATATATACACACAAGTTGACGTCCTGTCCTATTCTGTACCTGGCAAAAGCAAGCATCCTTCGTTGCACTTGGGGCTGTGTGGCAAAGTGCCTGTCGCTTGGGTTAAGTGCGTCGAGGCATTTAAGCCAAATGTTGCACAGAGAATGAGAAAGCATTTAACAAACGTTGACGTCAAGCAACAAGTGGATGGGCTTTTTAAATGGGGCGTGGCAGAGTAAGGACATCTTTTTCGGGCGGCTGGCACTGATTGAGTTAGAGTTCGGGCTCGAGACCTGAGTTGGCAGCAGCACGCCAAATTAAACAGCAATTGCAAACTTTCAACACAAACTTTCAGATAATTTTGTGAATCACTTTTTCTCTCTCTCTATTTTTGTCTATTTTGGGTCAGGTAAAAGACAGAGTTATGTGTGTGTTTGTGTTTGTGTTTAGCATATGTGCAAAATTGTATTAGAAAAACGATTTCCTGCACAAAAGACTCAATTTTTGGCCTTGTTATGCAATCTAAATAAAATAAATATTGTGTCATAAACGAAATCTCTAAAAATATATGCAGATCAGAGGTCAAAAATGGCCACGAAGCAAAAATATTTTAAGGTAATAAATTTCATAATCAAATTTGATGTCATAATACATATGTTGCCTAGTACCATATATGTATGTATATACATACATTTATATAAAAGTTTTCCAGAACTAATCTTCTATATTAAAATGCTTTTGTACAATGTTAAAGCTTATCTTTGTACACAAAATATATTTATGACCGATTTAATACTTGTTGGTTCTGCTATTGTAGTTTATTCATATTTTTGTGCGATAAAAAGCAAGTTGATAATATTGTGATTGTTGCAGCACCAAACCTTAAATGATTACATTCTTAATATAGTAGCAATAAGTGGAGTTTGGGTACAAATGTTGTGGAATGAGAGGCAAAAAAAGACTGGCGCGAAATTTAATACTTAAAAAAAGAGTTGGGATTTAATTAGCTTGGCCTGCGGCTTGTAATTAACATTGAACGCCTCTACGCTTTTGTTGAAGATACTTTGAAAATAAAGTTATAAAATATCATTTGGACACATAAAAGTAGTTTGACTTATTTCATAGCCATTAATTAAGGATGCTTTGTATATTTGATGAGGATAAGGGGAATGAATAATTTTGTCCATCAAATGCATAATGTTGACTTATTATCAATGCACGTCTTTATGGGGCAAGTGTGTTACAGCTGCAACAATTGTTGCACAACAGCGATTGACGTGGCCGCCAAACTGCATTGCCAACAACAACAACAACAAACAAAAGAATGGAAGAGAGAGAGTCGACAGAAGGACAATGTTTCGAGTGCTGGACAAACAATTGAGATCGCTTATCAGTTGGCGTCTAATTTACGACAATGAGCCGCCATTGTAGCGCCTATGCGACACATTCTTAATCCCCAATGTGCGTATGTGTGTGTGTGTGTGTGTGTGTGAATGCAAATATGACTTTTTGTGTGTATGGAACTTTTTTTGTTGAACGTAGCTTTAAAGCTTTGAAGCTCGTTGACATTATACAAAAACTCACCTTGAATCGAACTTCTTGCCATCGGCTTGCAGTGTGCCCGTATAATGCATGGTAAGTGAATCACCATTCTTTGTTTTCTGATCGCACACCTCGGGAACGCTGATTACATCCACTTTGAGATCGTTGCAGTGAACGCTGCCAAAGAAGGCCACCAGAAGGCAGGAGAAAACGATTGATTTCAACATGGCTGCAATTGAAAATATTTGAGGTAAGATAAGGTTGGGCAGGGTATTTTAGTAAGTAAAGATTTTGAGTGTGAAAAGTTACAAACACTTTTGATAAATTAACTTAAAAACTCTTCAAAGATTGACAATTTTTGTTCCTACAACTTAGACTCTTTTTCTCATTGCTTACTTGATCAACTTTGATCTTTTGTCTATGAAGTTTTTTATAAAACTCAATGTTAAATAATATTGGAACAACAACCGAAAGCTAATTAAAGGAAGAGGCGCACAGTGCAAAGTGTAAATAATTACAAAAAAAAAAAAAAAACGAAGTAGAAACAAAAATGAAACGCAAAAAGTGTTGAAAAAAAAAATTGGTCATTATGCAAATCTACAATTTGTTTACGAGTTGGCCGGCCGCTCGCTTCAGGTTTTATCCAACTGCAGAGGATTATGCAATGCCAAAATTGCAAATTATTGCAGCTGTGTACGTGCCAGTGTCAGTGTGTGTGTGTGTGTGTGTGTTAACGGTGCGTATGCGTAATGTCCGCAAAAACCGCTAAAGGTGACGATGGCGATTATGGGTTAGGAAGCACAATTTGGATTTCGAATCGTCATGATTTCGAAAATTTGTGTGTAGGAGTTTGGCAAATTGGCAAACGAAAGTTGCGGAATTGAACATCTTGGGCGTTTTTTTCAATGGGCCCATATGGAAGATTAATGGGTTCGAAAGAAAGCGTTTTGAAGAAAATGATATGCAATAAATAAGCTCAATGAATGACGAAAATAAGCCATATAAATAAAACTTTCACTATATAAAAAAGACACCAAATAAGCGCAGATGTCACCTGACAATTGGTAACGGCACATCTATGTGAAAAGTAATCTTAACGTTTTTATTGAAGTCTTTTCTTCTTTTAAGTTGTTAATCGCATTTGATCTGATCTTCACGCATGCCCTAACAAACGCAGTTACATAAATGTTTTGTGAAGCGTTTGTCATTTATTTATCTGTCTTAACGCTTTCTATTTGCTTTGGGGCTTAACGCTAAACTTGGTTGGGTGGTTGTTAAAAATATGAAAATAATCCCCAATATATCGAAACAAATAGCTTTTTATATGTATGACATATTTTTGTATACTTTGCCTTTTGAAATTTATTAAAATTAGTCAAAAATCTGTATTAAAATTCTACTCTTAAAACAAGATCACAAACAAAGCTTTGAAGCTTCCGAAAATTTATCCCAAGTTTGGAAGCGCATTTAAACTTCGTCAATCTGGAAGTTTGCTTTTATTTCTTGTTTCGTTGTGATGCTACGTTTTTGTTATTTTTATTTTTTTGGAGCATTTGCAGCAAAACCAGTTGCGTGTTGCTTTGCTCTTGTGTCTTTTATTTGGTTTTGTTGTTGCTCGGTTTGTTTGATATGAGCTGCTCACTTTGGGGCTGGTTCAACGAACTGTCGCCTGCACCGTTAGGTTAAGTCCAACTGGCCCAATGCAATGACTTGACTTAATAATTTGCAGCTAAGCGTTAATAGCCTGAAAACTTTACAGCTACACACGTCATAAGTTTTCCATAGGCAAAAGCTAATCACTAAAAACAATAAAGACTAAACAAAAACAACAAACAAACTGTGATTAGCTGAACACGACAACAATTTTTGTAGGCCGGCCGGGCGATAAGTAGGAAATGCGGGACTTCGTTTATACTACATAGTAATGTTTCGTTAAGTTTTCTTTCGGCTGGAACGTGGCGTCGCTCTCTTTCTTTCTCTGCTGTGGCGACATTCGATGATGTGTAAAACACGATGGGAATGTTGAATGAAAGAGACACGACCGCCAGTCAAAGTACACGCTTTCATTATTGTATTATTATTATTGGCTGAATATCAATTAACTGGCAGCTTTGTGTGCACACTTATGTTTGTTATGTATACATAGTTGTTAATACCTTTTGTTTGGTTTAATTAATATTTGATATTCAACTCAAACACGGATATTAACGCGGCGCGAGCAAAGAGCAAACAGCGCAAGCAAATGCGAATCAACAACTGCTACGATCGACGTGCGCAAGGCAACTGTTGGAATATCGTCGGTTGCGTCGGCGTTAGGAGCTTTGGACCGTAGAGCATCAACACTAATACAACGATCGACCGAGCGAGAGAGTAAGAGAGACGGTCCGCCGCGAGAGCTTGTCACAGCAAGCACTTGTCCACGTAATCAAAGTAACTTGCGCAGCTTGGGAGCGGAACAAGTGAAATTGGGCGCTCTTAAATGTGGGGCCGTATTCGAAGTTCGTTTATTACTAAACGCATTAAATATGAAAATTAAAATTTATTTATATTTAACTTACAATTATTAGTTTATTTCACAACCGAATAATAACTATTTGAATTAAAAAATGTGCGATTGAACCGGAAACAAAAATGATAATTTTTGAAATGAGAATAGAGTTGAGAAACACACAACCTGCTCGCGCTTTGATACAATGTAAACTGTTCAACCAGGTCGGACTTACGACACAGGGGATGCTGCATGTTGAATGTTGCTGGCAACACAGACTCATGTTGCTAAGTTTTCCGAAAGAAGCCACGCCCTCAAGGCGCATGCGCTTTAAACACTGTGGGAGGAGCTTAAACAAAATTTATATATTTTAAATAAAATATGCACATATTAAATAATAGCAAATAAATAAGAAATATTAATTTATTTCGGTTAATTGACAAACTTAATTTAATGCAATCGCCAAAAGTATTTCTACTACACAGAAAAAAAAAACAAACAACAAATTGGCGCACCCACAAAATAACAAAAAATAAAAATCTATTACCCTTGGGATGATTTTACGCCCCAATGAATACGCTTGCTAATGCAAATCAATTAGATTTAGATAAGCTCGATTTTAATTAGGCATCAGTTGCTAACTAAATCTCCAGCTGAAAAGTATTCGGAAATCATGTTGAACGAACTACAAAATCGGCCTCAGGCTTACGTCCTAAAACGAAGAGATCATAAATTTATCGTCGAGTGCATCGAAGGCATTACAAATCCAGCCTACGAGCCCGATTTGGGTGGTGATGCTATATCAGAGGCTGCAACAAGAGCCACCAATCGGTGGTAAGTATTTAAAACAAGAAAACTCTTTAAATTTGTGGTTTACGCATTCGCGCGGCGTTGATTTTATTTGTATGTTGTTCAAAAATATCTTACAATATTCACAATATTTTTTTGTTTTTCTTCTTATGCCATTTTCATTATTCCCTGGGTTTTCTTACAGTTTCATTGAGATGCTTATCTGCAAATATTGCTGGCGCAATTTCAAGTTCTCTATTTCCAAGGCATGCCTCACTTGATCACGCGTGTCTTTGTTTAAAAGACGCATCTTTTTGACAGCGTATCTATCCATCTTTGCTTTGTACAGCTTTAGAATGATATATTTATTGGTTTGGATATTCGCCTAAACTTAATTTCAAATAAAACCTTACCATATATATGCGCTCTTCGGCGCTTGGATAGTTTTCAGTGTTTTCAACATTCACAAAATTCTCCTCCTCCTCCTCATCGTAACTGTAACTCTCCGCCTCATATGTCTCATCCTTAGGTAGATAGGGAGCCGCCATTCGGGTACTGGTTGATGGTTGTTCATCATTATTTGGCTCAAAGGTATAACGAACATGTTGATCGGCTTCAATCGGAGATTGAATCTGCTGTTGGGTTTCTTCAATGGGATTCTTATCCATATATTGATCGGCTTGCGCGGCTTGAGTTGGCATATTATTGTTAGTTTGATTGAAACTCATGGGAGGGGGTACAAAAGCATCTTGAATCCTTTCGTTTTGAATTATCAGGACTCTTGGTTTGGACACTATTATGTTATGTTCGGGTTCTACTTTAATGGGCTTTAATTCTAAAGACTGTTGTTGCTTTTTGCGCATCAATATATATTTGGACTTCAAACTTTCAACCGTACGAGTTGAATTGGTCATTCTAAGGGGAAAGTCTTTGATTTTGGAAAAGAAAATGAATATTGTTGAGCTTACTGATTGAAAATTGTAGCTATATGAGCCCAAACTTGTTTTTTTGTCTCCCAGTTCTTGGAGTTGGCAGTTTTGTCCGCAATCAACCTCAGATATTTATCGGATAAGACACGCAATATGTTCTCCTCCTCGGCGGTATAGAAGCGCGAACTTTTTGGACGAATCGCGATCATGTTCGTAATTATTCTGTAGGATTTTTGTTAACGATTAGTAAGAAGTAAAGTTCGAGTTTAGTAAAAAGTATATATACTTGTGTTGGTGTTGTTTTAGAGGGGGGTGTCAAAGATGGGGCGTTGCTTAAAAGCCCATTGTGTATTTAGTTTTGCGGCGTTTAGCTGGCGTCGGTTTGAATTCGCGATCCGTTTCAATGATGGTAAATTCACCCGCCCGCGTAAAGTTCAGGCTGCTATCATTTAAGGAGAAATCTTCGGTTTTTGTCACATCGACAGACTCATTGATCAGTTCTCTATAGTCGGCATATTGTGCCTCGAAGTGCGTTGGTAGATTTGTGCCAGGCACTAAATGCTTTTGATTATTATCATCCTGCTGGACAGCTGCATCTTCAGCTCCCACTTGGACTTGCTGCAACCAGTCAGCTGTACGAACTTCTGCATCCTTTTCTCGCTTTTCCTGCTTCAACTTCTCATCGATCATATCGATGTGCACATCTCGAGTCAGCTCAAAGTCATCAATGTCCCAAATGTCTAGCAGGCATTTGCTAGTCATATCCTTGTAGCGATTCAATTGATAGGCAGACTTTTGCCAAGGCCCGCGGCCGACAGCTCTTAGTTTTTTGATGGTTTTCTTATCCTTTTCGGGCGACTCTGCCTCCTGCTCCTTTGCTGGAGGAGCCGGTGGTGTGAGTACAGCGTTTTGACTTGTTGTTGGCTGCTCGTCATCATCCGCAACACTTTCCCCCGAATCGGAGTCATCGAATCCATAGTCAATGCTAACATCCTTGATTACAACCGGTTTTTCCTCCTGCTCCACACCACGTTCTTCCGCCGATTGCATTATACCGCGGAGCACAGATATATTTTGGATTTGAGTGCATTTCAATTTTCTTTGCGTTGATTGTCGCACCAGATCCGCATAGTAGACTATTGCCTCGCTGGTGTGTCGACCTGTGCGCAGCTCCTGCTTCATTTCCAGCTCGTCGCGCTGCGTCATCCGCTGACAGTAGATGTCCCCGATGCTATTCGCTGTGAGTAGCTGGGCAAAGGCGCCGTCGCTGGCATTGTTCAATCTGTCGAATTTGAGGCCAGTGGTGCAGCACTTGATGCGCTCATTGAGATCCGCATAGATATCATCGGCCAGACCCTGCAGTCGTCCATTAACCAAGGCCTCTTTAAGCTGGGTTGGGCCATAGGGTAGCGCGGGCGAGCTCATCTCTGTCCAGCTCTGAGCTAGGGCGCCTTTCAGTTCGCAGATACGCTGATCGCTGGGAATGGCGCCACCCATCGCCACATATTCGCTGCCTTCATGCACAATGGCGTCCATAAATATGGGCGGATAGGTCATCTGATGTGTCCATGTTACCACCGATCGATCAGCTATCTTCTTGCCCAGACACCGAATGTCCAGGCAGTGCAACTTATGACTGCTGGCCACATAAAGATGATTTGGATTCTGACTGCGTCCCAGGCAGGAGAAGCTCTCACATTCGTTGGTATACGCGCTGCTGGCAAGGCACGGGTTCTTTGCCTCGCTGGAGCAACGCATATCGATGGTGAGCAGGGCGGATTGGCAGAGGTAGTGGAAGCAGTGCTCCTCGCTGGCCAGCAACTGTGCCCAGGTGCTGGTCTTGTGTATGCCCTTTAAGATGCACACCTTGTGCTTGGCGATGTCCTGCTGGGTAACAATGTCCTTAAAGCGCACCGTGTGATCCTGACAAGCAATGGCCAGTATTTGAGGTCGATTTGTAGCTTGAGCCACGCTTATAAACGGTCCATTCTGACTGCTATATTTGCTTTGGCAGCACAGCTCATATTTCGATGCAGCTGGAGTCAGTTCCTCCTCATCCTCATCCTCATCCGTTTCCTGCTTTAGCTTCAACTCATAGATGCAAATCTCGTTGAGTAGCCGAGCCAGAAACATATTGCCATGATTAACACGAAAACTCTGGATGGGCATCAGTTCAAAGATCTCACTGGACATGCCGCTGAGCGATTCGCTGTGCAATGGACTCCAGACTTCCGCTTCGGCAACCACTTCGGACAGATGCAATTGCTGCAGTCGCTCGCCGGCCACATGCATCGCCAGCGTCTTGGCCGTATCACCAGCAGCCGCATACTGCAGCAGATTCAGATTGCCGCCGGTGTAGTAATAGTCATAGCTGTCGCGAAAGAAGGCATTATCCTGAGTCGCAATCTCTTCGGCCGCATCGAATAGATGGGCATGATATATTTGATGTTTCTGTTTGAGTTCGCGCTGCTTTTGCCTTGCCGTTGCACCCAAATATCGCTTTTTGTATATCAGCAGACGGCGATACCAAATCTCGTGGGCATTCGGCCGTTTATAGCAGGGCTCCACAATGCTCGTCGTTCCGCTGGACACGTATAGCGGCAGGGGCACTGTAAGAGCACAGTTGGGATACGTACTCATTGGCCGATCAGGATCATAGCACAATCCTTGATTTACGCCTGGATGCGTAAAGTGTGGCGTCTGTGCGATTATATAAGCCGGTGGCATTAATCCCTGCTTATCATCTTCATCTTCATCTGTATCGGTATCCGAATCCTCATCTTCGGAACGACGTTTTTGGTTTTCTATTGTTTCATTTAACTTTGCCAGCTCCAAACGTTTTCTATATCTACGCACCATTTTTGTTTTTGTTTTTTGTTGTGTATTATTTTATCAACTATCTACAAATGCATGTGTTTTTTTTGTTGTGTTTCGTTGTTTTTGTTGTTGTTGTTTGTTGTTGCGGCAAACCTTTTAAATTGGCTGTTCCGCTTGAAATTCTTTTTGTATTTTGCCTTTAAGCTTTTCTGTTGCTCCGCAAATCTCTTGGTTAGAAACCACCTAAAAGAAATAATGTTGATTATAAGAAATTAGCTTGATTTTAGTTCGAAAAATGTACCAGACAAACCTTTTATTCTGACAATTCCAAAATTAGATTTGCTTCCTCTTATTTCGTTGCTCGTTTTAGCTTGTTCCTGGCCGGCTTTCAGTCAGAAACTAACAAACTTCAATTTGAGCTAGTTGATTTGGCAAACCTTATATATTTTGACTGTTCCAACGCTTTGTTGCCTGTTTTTCAGTTTTTAACAACTTGTTCCTGGACGGCTTTCAGTCAGAAACTAACAAATTTCTATTAGCGCGAACCTTTAAAATTCACAAAGAAGCAAAGTTTGTTAATAGAAATGAATATTTTTTTTTAGCGGAAACTTAATGTTGCAAACCTTTTGTTTAAGATGTTTCAACACTTTGAGTTCTAAAGTAGTTCTTTCAGTTTTTTCAGCTAATTGCAGCTTGTTACTGCTTGGGGATTCAGTAATAAACTAAACAAAACATTCTGGAGCTAAAACAAGGCAAAAGCGTGTAGTAGAGATGAGCAAAGCGCATGTGATTGAAAAAAATTCACGGTGAATGACAGCTAGGTGTTTTGTAGCAAAAGCTTAACTTTGATATTTTAACTTTAAATAAACTTAAGTGTCAAGGCAAGGCAAGCAAATCATTTCTTAAATAATTCTTATTAAGTTAACCAATATTCACAATCATATCCAATTTGGGTCCTAACAATTACTTTAAAACATCGATAATAATTTGATGTTGCTATCGTGTTTTACTGTGTATCGCCGGACGCAATCAACCAACCGCCACATGCTATCGACAAGAAAAAAGAGGAACATTTCTTAGATTTCGCGTTGTGGTCACACTGTCGCGTTTACCATAATCGTGTTGAGTTGCACCGAGTTAAGTCCAAGGAAATTTAAATTTAAATTTATTCTTTTTGTGACAACAGCAACGAATTAGTGTTAATCAAACAGTTTTAAGTGTACCCAATGCAGCATAGTGAGTGTGTCTGTGGAAGGGAGTGCGCCATATCGATTCAAATTACACAAGTGTGAATGCGAAAAATTTTCGAAGACCCAAACAAATATTGATTTTTTCATAGAAAAAGGCCCCACAAGCGTTGTTGTTGTTGTTCTGTGCGTAGTAATCTTAGTTAAAAGTAAACGACGAAGCAAAACTGCAAAGACAAACTAAAGTAAAAAGAAATAACCACTCGAAGCAAACGCAACAAACGCGCGACATCAGTAAATTTCCACAAAAAATTTGTAATTAAACTGCTGCCTAGTTACACCTTATACACCCCGCCCGTCTACCCCGCCGAGCCACTTGATTTGTGTTACTGTTACTGTTGCTGGTCTTGTTCTTGGTCTTGTTGTTGTTGTTAGCTGGAAGTGCGTCAAAGAAGAAGACATAATCACAACGAGCGTCAGGTGAGTTTTGGTGTCCAGCACACACACACACACACATGCACACCGACACAAGCAATGTGATAATATCAAAAATAAGAACAACAAACCAGCATAGTAAAACTGCGACAGGCTGAGGCAAATTAAACACACACACACATGCACTCTTACACACACGGCGCTTGATGACCTCTCACTGCCTTGCAAGTTTTACTCTGCTGTTGTTGTTGTTTTTGTTGCATTCACTCCTTCACAACTTCTATTACCATGGCCATGGCCCTCTCTCCCAAACTACGTTTCTCTTTCTACGCTCATCTCAACTACAAAAAAAAAAACACACACACGCGCTGCATCATTTTGCATCATTTTATCATTTGCATCATTTGTTTTTAATTTTCTCTGTTTCTTTTTTCTAATTCTGTTTTTAATTAGCACTCTCAGCTCTCTCACAGCTGAACTTTGAGCTTTTAGCAGTAGTTAACAGTTGTATGTTAGACGGTTGCATTGCATGTTAAATATTGTTATTGTTAATGTTGTTGTTCTCGCTTGCCTTGCTACTAATAATGCATTCACATAGATATTTTTCATTATTTTAATTTGCTTAATGCTGTTAATTTCGAGCAGACCCAATTGACTCTGACGTAACGCACACAGGCTTACAAAAAAGCTCTATACACACACACACACACACACACTCGTCTTGTAACGACCTCCGTTGTTTGTTTCGAATTTTATTGCTCCTGCGGCGGCTCCGCCATTGGGAAGGCGTTCATTCGTTCAGTTAAGTGTGCGGCGCCAGCTTGGCAAACAACCGTTTGTTTTCCCTTATTTTTTTTCGCTCTCTTTGTTTGACTTTGTTGTTTAACTTGCCTGCATATTTTATAGGTGGGAATACTTTACTATATGGGCGCGTAGGTCAGTTAACTTAACATTTTTCGAGTCCATTACAAATTGCTAAATTACTTTTTGCCAGGTGCTCCATCTCTCTCTCTCCCCGTTCCTTGGTTGCTTTTGTTTTTTGTTCGCTGTTTTTTTATGTAACTCTCAAATCGATTGCAAACACGTAACAGTAAAAACCTGCCAAGCTATAATATAGACAGGAAACTACGTTGTTGACGTTCTCATCCTCCACACACACACACACACACTCTCTCTCTCACTCTCTTTTCATTTCTCTTATATTTTTGTGTGACGTTCGCTATGTGTCCCCGTCGGCAGCGGATTTCTGGGCATATAGCGTGACATTTCCTTTATTTGATTTTGTCGTCCTACACCTGTTTCCTTCGACATGCACCCCCCCGCACCTTCTCTCTCTTTCGGCCCAGCCATATTTGAATAATTTCACTTGTGTGCTGCAATTTGGACAAACGACCTGATAGATCCTTGAATTTATTGATAAATTATGTTAAATAAAAAAATAAGAATTTTTATTGCCCTTTTTGGCCGAAGTGCAATTGCAACATTTGCCAACAATCTGTGTTTGGGTCAGGCCGGAATCTTAATATTCTGCTAGTAAATGCTAAATTGCACGGATTTGTTGTTGCCGTTGACCTGACAACGGTTGCCAGGGCGACCTGCCAAATTATCGATATTTGCGACAATACACACGGAAAAATTCAAATAAAACTTATTATAGACAACAACAAAATATAGAACTCAAAATAAAATGTATTTTTGTCATTTCTCTTCTCATACTTATTTTTCTCTCAGTGTACGTTCACCTTCTTGACTTGAGCTGGTTTTCTTTCTTTACTAATCTATTATATTTCGCATGCAATTGTAATTATAAATAATTTCCCATAAATGGCACCTAACGGTTGTTGGGGCAATTATCGGAATTGGCATTGAAGCTAACCCACAGGCTTGGCCTAGTTGTACCATATCCATATATATATAAATCGTCTACAATTACATATAAGCAAATGTGCTTCTTAACATCCTCTTGCAAGTCATTTCTTCATGGGGTAGCTCATAAAGTTGTCTTGGGCCATAAAATCACTCAAAGTTAAGTTTGCTAGGTCAGGTCAAGAGGTCAAAAAGAATGACTTACTGACTGACTGATATTTTTTTATTTTAAAAGTAGGGAAATAAAATCAGTTTATTTATTAAATGTTGCTGAGCCAAATCACAAATGATAATCTCGAGACTGTAGGGTAAACAAAATATAAGTACTTTATGTATAAGTACCTTTTTGACTTATATAAGAGTGAAAGGGTTATTAACAGGTGTCATATTTAACAGCGCTATGTCAAATGTACGATCTAACAGCAGTATAAGAAGTGCAAGCAGAAATGTTGCTTAAGATTCGTAGGGTATCTTTTAGCAGGTCATTAATATATTTTGTATGATGATTAGTTTATTTATCAAGACGGCAGCACGAAGCGAGATACAATCAACGTTTTGTGCGCATTATTTGCGTTGCTTTAATCCAAGTTTCGTTATGCCCGTTTTTTTTTATGGAAAAAGTTGATATTTTCTTTATTGCTATTATTACAAATTTATGCAGTAAACTACAATAAGAAAAATGCGTCATTTGTTTAGCATAATAAACAGATCGGAAACTTTAAACTCAAATAAAACATATCCTAAATTTATTCAGCTTCAATAGCTTCTGAACAATTGTCCAGCTCTTTTATACTAGGATTTGACTGACCTGGCCAAAAACATGACTTTGCCTATTCATCATTATTATCTTTTTTTTTTATAGCTAAGACGCAAAAGAGTCGTAAAAAGTTTTTTTTTATAGTATTTGTTATTTTTCTCTATTCTAGTAAGCCCATATCTATAAAGTTTACGTCACTTTTGGTTTTTGATTTGTTTTTATAATTTATTTGTTTTAATTTTTGGTGACGCACTTAATCAGCTTCTCGCTGAAGTGTAAAACGGCTGTGTGAAATTTCCCATGTGTTGGACAGAGAGCTTTTTTTTTTTAGATTGTATGAGAAACCCTTAAACAAGCCGCAGAGCTCGCCGCATAGAACTGAAAACTGGAACTGGGTTAATGTAATGCATATTGTACATGTGTATGTGTGTGTATGTGTGAGAGAGAACTGCGCTAGCCTGCAGCATGAATGCGAGTGTGTAATGTCACTGTGTGTGTGTGTGTGTGTGGCTTGGTTTGGCCTGCATATCTTATTTCAAGTACGAACTTTGACGCCGCACAACAACTTTTTGTACCCTTGTTGTTGTTGTTGTTGCTGCTGCTGCTGCTGCTGCTTTATGCACTTACTAACCCAAAATTAATGAGGTGTATGCTTGTGCCATTCTTAATGTATTCATTATGCTCTTCACACACAATGAGAGTATTATACAATTTGTCACAGTATATCACATTTGAGCCGGAAAGACTCGTAACATTTATTTTAATTAGAATGTAACAGTTGGTGTATAACTAACATAATTCTGTTAATAACAGAAACTAAATGGTGTTGTGTGTGAAGGGTATCAAACGAAATCGTTAGTTCAGCTTGAAATGATTTTCTTTGTCATTTTAGATTATAATTTATTTAATTTTTTCTTCGTTTATTTAATTTATGTTTGTTGTGCCTGCTGCTGCTGCTGCTCCTACTACCGACGAATGGAAAATATTATCATAAATATGTGCATATCACACTATAAATATTTGCTGTGCCTGCCGATGACGAACGCATTTTAATTATAATTTGACACACAACCAACAAAACAATACACACTCACATGCACCGCATGCACTCACACCAACACACATACACACCTATACACCGACACAGACGTCGCACTGAAAGTTTTAACTGTTAAGCAGGCTAAGTATTGTGGGAGTCAGAGAATGTGACAGACCCAAAACAAATGTAAATACATTTGAGAGAGAGTTCTCAAATACAACAACAAAGAACGTAAGCAAATACGAAAATTTATATAAAAATCAAAAAATGCCGCAGTCAGAGGGCGGCTATGTGTCGCTTCCAGCGATGAATGGGAACGGCGGCAGCGCCATTTATCAGTCCACCACAGAACCACAGTCATCATCGCCCACCTCTGTGTTTGAGAGCGTAAAGCGTGCAATCGGTCAGGCGATCAAATCGTCGCCAACCGATAACGAAGAGCTCGTGCGCACGGATCGGCCGGTTGTCATAATTGGTGGTGGTGCCAGGTAAGTGATAGAAGACGACGAAGAAGAAGAATAGCACTTTTTAACGCTTTTATTACTCCATTCTTATACTTATTCGCTGTATTCTTGATGTACTATTATTCGTCCTTGTTTTGTGTCTTTCACCGCAAATGCATAAGTTAATATTTATAGTTTTTTAACATCAACTTTATTCATGTTTTGCATGTGCGTGAGAGCTTTTTGCTTTTGTGTTAGAGCATTTGCATACCGTTATGATTTTGCGCTAAAAGTGAACAAAGTGTAAATACATTTGCTCACTTTTGCGCTCGCTGTCTCAGTTACATCACCAATTCGACATCACAACACGGCAAAAACTTTCTTTATATACGTAGACCTGTCTCAAGGTCAGCAGCGCGCCCGCCTGCAGTTTTGTCAATATAAAGTGCAATGTATGCCCAGATCCAGAGCCAGTGACTAGACTAGACTAGACAATCCGACGACGACAACGAAACAACAATTTAGTCAACCATTAACTGTGCTCCATTTTTGTTCTATTTCTGTCCGTGGACTAGATAGTATAAGCTCAAGTACTTGTTCCTTACAATTATTATTATTTATGTTGATTAACAGCCGCGCTCTCTCATCAAATGCTTTAATTAACATTTCCGTTAGAATACTCCCACTCAGATTTGTTGTCCGACTCAATTAATGCATAAATACACATACACTTAAAGCTCATCATATGTTAAAGCTCTGCTTATACTGTATCCGTATCTTCTTCAGTCATTGCACTTTCTGCTGTGCAGCATTTCTCGAGTTCTGAGTGGGTTTGACCAGTCCTAACCGGTTAGTTGGCGCCGTGCGCTTTAAATAATTATAATACGCGAATGCAAATAAACAGCTGAAGAAAGCAATAACATCAACAAAAACAACTTGCTGATTAACGGTACACCCAAACCCCCGCTCTTTGCGTCGCTAAGTGCGTTGCGTCTTGTGAAGTTTTCGGAATTTTATTAGTAATGACAAGGTGCAGATGTTTTTTATAACAATTGTTCTTTATGCAGTTGGTTTAAATCATTTGTTTAGTGATATTTTGTTAGGCGGAATTCTCAAGTTTAATGAATCACAATCGGGTAATGACATATTCCAACTATCTTTTAAAGGAATCCTTTCTAGTACGTCTTGTCTAATGAAACCCAATGAATTAACTAACCGAACTAATCGAGTTTGGAGCATACTACAACAAAAATCATGTTCAAATTAGAGCTTACCTAGGCACCGTCTATTGTGTTAACATAAGCAGAGCTAATTCAGGGGGGTTTTGGGTGAAAGCTCATATTTGTGGCGCCAGTTTTTCGGCGTTTGTCGACATTTAGCCCGAATGACATTGCGTGACTCATTTATTTAGGTTTTTTACGTAACTTGTTGGCGTTTCAGTCAAGCACTAAAGTACAGCCAATTTTCATTCCCATCATACATCATTCATAAACTTCCGATTCATCAAATCAACATTCTCCACATCTGCAGCCTAAACTCAATCAAACTCTCTCTCTCTCTAACTCTTTTTCTACTTAAAATCACTTACTCAAATCTCAATACACTCAAAAAAACTATGTAATTCGCAACCGTACAAAAATTATAAACATGCACACTTAGTGTGTATTTAGTTACGAAAAAAGTAAATAAAAAATTCTTCGATTTTTTTGTGACTAAAAATCGGAGAATATGAAAAAGAGTTTTGAGTTGTTAATTTGTATTCAAAGTAAGAAATAAGCCGAATTGCCTATCGAATTTTGTTTGTGTTTTCTCGGTTTTTTGCTTGCATGCTCATAGTATTTATTTCAGAGACCGCGACAAAACTAGTAAGACACTGAACACCAAGATGCCATCAGCACCGACACACACTGCCGAGGAGGCACATCTGCTTGGGTAAGCAACAAAAACCACAACAACAAACAAAAATCGACGTTATCCCAATGCCCAATATGCCCAATGCCCCAAGACAGAATCATGTGTAAGATATGTATTATATAAGTCGCGTTAAACCGCCCCACCCCGCCACTTTACAACACTCTACACATCAAAATGATCCAAGTTGTATTTTACTTTTTATCTTAGTTTTATTGTTTTTGTACTTAAACATATCAAACTCACTTTAGATTGTTTGGCAAATATAATACTTATGATTTTTGTAAGTAATTTTGCATAGCGAGAACATTTCCTAACAAACAATAAAATATATATTATAGTAATTAAGAACAATAACGCATCCGCCCGCCGCCCGTCTGACTCTCAAGTTGAATGTTGAACCAAATATATTTACAATATTATATTACCATTATACTATAATATATACATATAGATAACATTTGTACAAAGCCTGAGTTTCTTTTTGTTTTTCGATTTTTTTTAATGCAACTTGTAAAATCTAGTTAATTAGCCTTTAGCCGCGTAATGAGTTTCAAAAACAAATCACAAACACACATACATATATCTCTTTGAATAATATTTGTAGCCATAGAGCCTTCAATTTGAACTTAATTACAACTCATAAGATATAGAACAACAATCATCAATGAATCAGCTGCCCCGCCGGATGCAAGTTTATGAGAGTGACCCACAAATAAAACATCAAAGATGTAGTCTTAATTTAAGCACCCCTTTGAGCTATTTTAATTAAACTGCATTTTCCGTATTATTCTATCTCTTTCTCTCGTATATATATATGTATAGCACTATGCCCGTTGATCCAATGGATGACATCGAACTGCGCTCGGTGCAGCTGCAATTTCCCAATGCACGCGGCTCCATACTGGAGGCCTGCGACCAGCGACGTGTGCCCACAGACAAGGGTGACATACATGTGGCCATACAGGGCGACACCTCCAAACCGGCCATAGTGACCTACCACGATTTGGGACTCAACTGTAAGTGCTCTCTATACTTAACTTAATTGCGGACAACAATGAATAATAAATGGAGAAACAAATCTGTTTTTCTTTTTACTTTTGAAACAGATGCCACCAGTTTTGCTGGCTTCTTCAATTATCCCGTCATGCGCGGTTTGTTGGAGAACTTTTGTGTGTATCATGTAACGGCACCCGGCCAGGAGGAGGGTGCGCCTACATTGCCAGAGGAGTAAGTTGAGCTAAATAATTGACTTCATTTTAAGTGGCTATCAATTTAAAAGCAATTTGCTGCCAACGCTTAAGTAAAATAGTTTAAAAACATTATCAAAAGCACATTTCAGCTTTTTAAGCTTCAGAAAGCTCATTGGAACATCTTTGATTTTAATATAATTCGTATTAAAGTCGTTTGAAAAGTTAAAGAAGAAAAAAAAAAGCTAGAAAATAGTTTAAAAAGCTCAAAAGTATTTGTAAAAAATATAAATTAAATTTTACAAAAATTTAAAATCACATTTGTTCTGTGTATAATTATTACAGTTGAAGTAAAAAAAAAAATTTCTAATTTGAAATTGCATTCCAAAACACATTAAAGCTTCAATAAAAACTTGTAAAAGCTTCTTGAAAAACTAAAATTTGTTAAAAGCATTGAAAAGCACATTAAAGCTTTAATAAAAAATAATTTTTTTAAGTTAACCAAGACGTTTATTCAGGAATAATTACTCCATTCCACTTAAAGCCACTTTATTAACCGAATTTCACTCACTTTTTTAGCTATGTGTATCCAACAATGGATGATCTGGCCGCACAGTTGCTGTTTGTGCTGTCGCATTTTGGACTTAAGTCGGTGATTGGGTTTGGCGTTGGTGCTGGCGCCAATATTCTGGCACGTTTCGCCCACGGGCATCCGGACAAGGTGGGCGCCCTGTGCCTAATCAACTGTGTGTCGACACAATCGGGCTGGATTGAGTGGGGCTATCAGAGTTTCAATGCGCGTTTCTTGCGCACCAAGGGCATGACACAGGGTGTCATCGATTATTTGATGTGGCATCATTTCGGCCGCAATCCGGAGGAGCGCAATCATGATCTGGTGCAGATGTACAAGCAGCACTTTGAGCGTGGCGTCAATCCAACCAATTTGGCCATGTTGATCAATGCGTATATACATCGCAATGATTTGCATTTGGCGCGCACACCGCCAGGAACACCTGGTGCCGAGACGGCAGCGACTACGCTGAAGATGCCCGTTATAAATATAACGGGTTCGCTGTCGCCACACGTGGACGATACGGTGACATTCAACGGTCGCTTGGATCCAACAAACTCGTCCTGGATGAAGGTTCAATCGAATAAATTATTATGCTTTTCCAATGAGTATACTAATGTGGTTTAACTTTTTGTTTGTAGATCTCTGATTGCGCCATGGTGCTGGAGGAGCAACCGGCCAAGTTGGCTGAAGCATTTCGGCTGTTCTTGCAGGGCGAGGGCTATGGTAAGTGTTAGAAAACACCGCACACACAATCTACTGAACAACTGAACCTCAACCCTATATCTGCTACAACAAAAATCTACAACTATATCTAATACTTACCACCTATTGCAACCTAACTGCTACTACTACAACAACAACAATAGTCAAATTTCAAGTACCACCCTTCGATTGGAGTACATTTAATGAGCAAAACAGTTATAACTATAAGACTAAATAGTACTAACAACTCAGTTCAGTTCAGTTCAATGCAATGCAGTATTTCCGATCAATCAAGACTGTCTGATCACAATCACAATCAATAATGCCGCTGAAGCCTCCCAATAGAGAAAGACTACAAAACGAAAACACTTAACACACTTAGTGCATAGACTATATAGCGAGTAACACTAAAGTCGCCTTGTTTTTCCTCCCACTAACTCTTAACCTAAAACTTAGCCTAAAGCCTCATGAGTTACGAAGAAATTAGATGCTTTTCAACCGCTTTGAAGAACTCAAACAAAAATCGTATTGTTCGAAATTTGATATAAGTATTATAAATTGGCATAAATGCGAAAACTGAAAACCAAAGAAAAATTGTTAGAAAAATATTTGTATGCATTAAAATAAAATATAAAAAATTATATAAATAAATTAATTTGAAAACAAAAGTTGTTGGAAATCAAGCGTTTAATTTTTCTATTTCAAAAACACGTTTAAAGTTTCTTTTAGTTAGTTAGCCAGGTCGTTTTTGCAGTTAGTTCAAAACCTCACAAAAGTACAGCAAAATTCTAAGACCAATTCCCCAAAAACAAACCAAAACCAAACCAAATGCATCTTTCGTATCAAAATACATGGAAAAAAAAATATTTCAATATGTTCATTACTTTGTTTTTCATTTCTTTTTCCTTTCTCCAAACTGCTTGTTTTTTGCTAAACAACAACAACATACAAACAACAAAAAACAACAACAAAATATAACAACAAAAAAAAACCACACCCTGCCTCCCAAAACACCCCTCTCTATCTCTTTAAAAACCATGACACGCATTATAAAAACGTATAACGCCTGGCCGACCATCCTCGCCCGCCTGCCTCTCTCTCGTCATGCATCCATCAAAAAAAAAAAAAACCATTAATGCACATGACCTTGGGCGCCGAAACTGAACCATACTAATAAACTAACCTGACCCAACGACGATATCGAATTTGCTGCATCCGAATAAAATTCGATTATTCTGAATTATTCTTGTTTATTTTTTGTTTTCTCAAAATATGAATTCTTCTAATTAAAATGTAATGCAACAATAAATGCAATCTATGCGCAACAATAATAAACTATATTATTATATGGTATGTATATTTGTACACACACACACACACACTAACACAATCTAACAACAACAACAACAAAACACCAACCTAAACAAATAGTCTCCGAGAAACCTCAGTAGAAAATGGCAAAACTTAGTTGAAATGCATTTAGCTAATTAAAATTAATACAATAATTCTTATAACAAATACAATAACAAGTAGTAAAAGCTTAAAACTTACACCGAAAAAAATAATAATAATAGTAAATTGTTTGACATTCGCTTGCACATGTATTGAGGAGCTTGCGAGTTTTGTGGATGAATTTTATGATGAAAAAGCAGCAGCAAAATCTCCTTCTATCTTGGCTGAAAACAAAAAGCACTCGACTCTTTCTTTTGCTTCGTAGTATTTAATTTTCCTTTCCTGCACTTATTTCAATATCTGTTATACCGAACATACCAACACATAATTTATTTGATGTTTTATTTATTTTGTTTATTTACACGCAAAAAAAAAACCATAATTGAAATGATTAAAATCCGTTAAATTACAAAATGCGTAGCTGTTGGCACCCTGCAAAAGTTAGGACGCAAAACCTCAGCGGCCAGTCGGAGCAGTTCCACGCAAATTGAGCTTTGCGTGCAATGAGCGCCGTCAGCAATGAGAGCGCCGCTCAAATTGGAGTTGGAATGGGCGTGGGCGTGAGCGTGTGAGAGCGAGAGCGCAAACAAACGAGTGAAAGTAACAGAGATGATGAAAGCACAGCACGCTGAGAACAAGACACACACACATACATATACAAACTCACACGCGTATAGAAACAGCAACAAGTTGGCGCTTTTTTTTGTATGCATTTTATATTTGTTTACTGTTACTATTTGTTTGTCATTCGCTAATTGTGTGTCTTATGTATTTTTTATTATGTTTAGTTATTACGTATTACGTATGTATTAGTTCGATATGCATATGTGTATTAATGTAAGTTGAAATTGTTATATTATGTCGACGGCAAATGCAGTTGTTAAACGAATTAAAAATAAACATATTAATTATACATATTATTTTACATTTGTATCATTTGATTTCTGTTTGGGCGCTCGTTGCATAGATTCACACACACACACACACATTTAAACTCTTATACTGAGCAACAACACACAGGCAATGCGTATGCAATGTATTAAAGCAATAAGTTTATTTATATACATATACAATAAACCGTAACATACATACGTATACAAATATACATACATACACAATACAAATAAACAAATAACGATAAAAATTAACAATATACAATAATATATAACATATATATAAAAAGCTATGCAAAAAACATTTCAATACAAAAAAATCTGTCACAAATTGTAAGCTTTTGTTGTGTATTTGAATTCTAAATAATAAAAAAACAAGTCAACGATTCAAACAAAACTAAAGAAATTTCAAATCATTTGAGCTGAGCACAAATTCGCTTTTGCTCTCATTCTTTCTCTTTGTTTCTCTCAGTTAAGTATTGTTATCTGGTTTCCGAGTCTCTGTCTTTTCACAGCGGCCGACAGAAGATGGCGCCCCACCCACCCACTCACCAATCAATCAAGTGCATGCAGCGCGCTCTCTCTTGACTCTCTCTCATCATCAACAACTATCATTCATCAACGCCTCTCTTCATCATCAATCAAAAGCTCATCAGCAGCTAGAACAACAATCAACTACAACAACAACAACAGCAGCAAATCGCAGCAACATCCAGTGATAAACAATGGCCAAAAGCAACATCATCAATGCACTCACACACACACACAAAACACATACACAAAAACCAGCAGCAAATCCTTATAGAAAGTGTAAAAAGAACACCCATCAATAAAAATATGAAAATACGAACAACAATAACATAAAAAAAAAACTATTGCTACAACAAACATGCTCAAAAGTAACGTAACGTAAATAACAAAAGCCAAACTACTACTACCTTCCCCCCCTCCACAAAATATATATATATATGTATATACAACAACGACACATCAATAACAACAACAACAACAGCAACGCCACTGTCAACGCCAGCCAGCTCGCCATGCGGCACCAAATATCACACCTACTCATCGATATTCTTCGCCAATTTTCGTGAAGAGCAACTGCTGGCTCAGGCCCAGGAGCGAGAGAGAGAACGTCAGCGTCAGCTGAGCTTACGCGTCGGCAATCGACTGCGAGAGACGGCCATCAATTGCAGCGGCAGCGGCGGTGACAACAACAATGCAAGCGAATTGACAAACGATGAGGATCTGGATGCGGAGAATGGAAATGGTAATGGGAATCGCGCATATGTGACAACTGATACATCCGGTACGCTCTATTTTGGCACACAAAGCAACAAGATACGCATCACTGAGAATCCACTGCCCGAGCCAATAAGCTCTTAGATTGTTAACCAAAAGAATCTTACTCTTATACAAGCAAAACACTTATACAAACACACATAGCCAAAACGAGGGAATGAGACGAAACACACACACACACACACAAACACACACTGTTATTGTTGTTATCTAAATACGTTAAAAAAAAAGAAAGAAAAATACCAAAAACACACACAATAGCAACAGCAAGCAGCAGCAGCAGCAGTAACCGCGCAGCAGCAGCAACAGACGCCAACTCAAGCAAAGCTTTAGAGCCCCGCGAGCAACAGCGACAGTGTGACCAGAGCAGCTAAGCGCCGCCTGAAAGTAGACTTTAGCCCGAGCCGTGCTCTCCGAGAGAGACAAATTGAAAACAACAAAAACATAGAGATTTGAAGAAAACACCGCTACCTTAAACGAAATATGTTTTTAAGTTTCTTAAAATATACAATATACAAGTGAATCTTATACTTAGTACACGAAAATGCCGTTCGATTTTGTCTAGTTTTGTGTTTCATCATATGATAGTTAATATTAAACAAATACGGTATTGAAATATTTGTAATTTACACTTTGTGCCTGAGCGTAACATATGCAAATACACACACACATAGATACTTACATATGTATGTATGAATAAATATATATATCAGCAGCATATTAGTTGTCGGTTTTTTAGTTAAAACAAACTTATTGTCAAATATACAAAATATATAAATACTTTATGCTAGATTCATTTTTAATTAGACAATTATGCAATAAAACTAGGTGTATTTTTTGGATGCGACATATTTTATGATGAGCTTGCTTAGTTGTTGTGACAAAATACATAAAAACTAAAAAAAAAAAACAAAAAATATTACAAGCTTAATGTTTCAAAACAAAGAAAATAAAATTAAATAAAACATTAACTTATTCCCAAGAGCAAAGCAAATAAGATTTAAAAAGAAAAAAACACAATGTAGCATATCAAAACCAAAGCTCTCAAAATTACAAATACATAATAAATATTAAAAAAATAGTTATTAAAAATAAATAATTGAAAATTCATTATGAATTGCAAAAAAAAGAAAACAGAAACGCATCAAGGCAAATAAGGTTAAAATAAAAATTAAAAAAAAATACCAAAAATACCACACAACCCCACACAGATACAAAATACTGACAAACTTTTGCAAATAACTTCAAATTCAATTTAATAAAAGTTTTAGAAGCTTGAAACTAAGTTTAAATGAGTTTTGATTAAAATTTTTCATTATTATTAAGTTGCCTCCACATACGGAAGGTTGCCTCGCGTTCCTGCCGCATTACGTTGGACAATTCGTGCAGAAATTGTTTTTGCATATCGCTCTGCTGTTGCAGGAATCTTTCATGCGAGTCTCGGAGCGCGGCGATAAGCTCCTTTTGACCCTCACTGATGCTGTTCAGCACCTCCAATGGCGTTGGCTCTCTGGCCATCTCCATTGCATCCTCCAAATCCTCACCCTCGGCTGCGGCACGCATTAAGTCACAATTAGAGAAGGAGCTGCTCCCATCATCGCTGTCGTTTTCAAGTGGCGGCACCTGTACAGGTTTGGCTGGCGTTGCTTTAACCCTCGACTGTTTGCCATTGGCTTTTGTTTTGGGCGTTTTTTGCATCAGTTCTTGGAGCATTTCAAAGTGACGCGGCAGCATTCGTACATGTTTCAAACCCTTTTTTTGGATCTCACCATACCGAACTAGCAAGTGGCGCAACTTGTTGCGCAACTGATGCGCCGTCCGTTGGAACGATTGTTTGGCCATTATGCTGGATATGTAGGTGAGGGTCTTGAAGTTGCGTTTCTTGGAGCCATCGAGTGCACGGAAGAGCTTATGTTGCTTGATGATGGCCAGAAATGCGTCCACTTCCTGATCTGTCCAGAAAGAGGTATTTCCGTCGCCTGAGGAACATTTAATAATAACAAAAGAACACAAATATTTAGATTATCTTACGTTTGCGTTGATTGGTTTCTGCCTCATCTTCATCACTGAAAATGCAATCGCTTTCGGAGGCAATGCTACAGTTCGATTCAAGATCGGCGCTTGATTTCTTGGCAGGATTGAGCAGCTGATGCATTGCCTCATAGTGCTCAAAGGCCTCGCCAGTTGACAAGACCTTGTTGTATTGGCGTCGCAGATGCTGGAATTTGATGCGCAACTTTTCGGGACCTTTGGCAAATGATCGCTTGGCCATCTCTTTGGAGAGCAGCCGAAAGATCTTGGCATTTCGTGTACGCAACAGCGCCGACTCCAGTCCCTTGCTCTTGATAATGTCCAGGAACACATCCACTTCGCCCTCCGCCCATTTAACGCGCACATTTGTGGGCATGGCTGCATTATCCAAAGCTCCTTCGGATTCACTTATTGTTTCTACAGCGACGACATCATGCTCCTCCTCCTCCTCATCCTCCAGCTCGTTCTCAATTAAATCGCTCTCGCCGCCGCTGCTTTCGGCATGCTCCTCTGTTCCATTGAGCAGAGTGTGCATATCTTCATAGTGCTCGAAACTTTCGCCGCCCCTCTTCGCCTTGGCATATTGCTGGCGCAGATGATCATACTTGGCACGCAGCTGATCCGGTCGCTTGGCAAAGTTACTCCTGGCCATTTCCCTCGAAAGCAGCTTAAAGACTTTGGCATTTGGGGTGCGCAGAAGCGCCGTCTTTAGCTTTAAGCTAGTGATTATTTGCAAAAATGCCTCCACCTCTCCGTCCGCCCATTTGCAGCGCATGGCAGCTGAATCTGGTAAGCGATTTGTACTAGTGTCGCCATTATCTATGAGATATAAGGGGTATTATAACCTATGGTAAAATCTAATTTATTTCCTTACCCTTCAGTCTGTGTGCATTTTTCTGATCCACTTCAATGTGCTCCTGTTCCTCTGCCTGTTCCTGGGACAAATCATCGCCAAACAAACATTCAAGATTGTTAAAGAAAAGGCAAGAACGATTGCGGTGGACTGCCGATAAGTAATCCGCTTTCAATTTCTCATATTTTTCGCGCAGCTCGGTTATGCTTCGACTATCGTTATGTTCCGTTTTGCTCTCAGCCATTTTGTTGGCGACATTGGGCCAATCCAATCCGCGCATTGTGATGGATCCATTTAGTTCCTTGATGGATTGAAGTATTGCGATATATTTTAACGTTTCGTCCAGGTCCCAGTCGTCACTCTCCAAAGCGCTCATTATTGCAAAAGCTTATGTATTTTAATTGCGTTCAATTGTTTACAACCAGACTAACAGAATCGAGAAGTCCCCTGTAAACTAACACTAACAGAATCGAGAAGTCCCCTGGAATTTCCATTTTATCGAACGATAACAGAATGAACGCAACTAGTTCCACTGCTCAGCTGTTTGGGTTTGGAACTTGGGTTAACAGTAACAGTGGTGGTTGGCAAAACTGTTATCCAAACAAATTGTTTACTTTAAAATTTAAATTTTTAAACGAATATAATATTGTCGATCAGTTTTAAAACAGCAATTTCAATAAAGCATGTTATTTAATAAATAAAAATGGCAGTAAATGTTATTGGAGATGAAACTCACACTGTTATTTTTGCCTCATACTTTCTATCGACCTATCGGTTTTGCTGTTATCGATCAAATAATGTAAGCAAATACAGTGCGGTAACTAACAGTTTCTTCGACACGGTCAAACAGTCTTTAACTGAATCTTATTATTGACGGTTGTTTGACGCTGACGCCCACGTCGGTATCGGTAACGGAGTTCGGTGTTTTGTTGAGCAAACAAGTTGAAAGCCATACGAAAATAAAGCAAAAGTCAAAAGCTTATTGTGCTAAACGCAAAGAAAAGAAAGAATACAAATACAAATACGAAAACGCGAACACTGTGGCAGTAATTCGCGTGCGTAGTTAACTATCATTACAACAACAACAACAACAAAAACCGCCAGTGCGATAAAAGTGGTTTTTTGCGTTTGTTTGTTTGTTATTATTATTGGCCCATAACACAAAGTTTGTTTTCCCCTCCTATCTATCGCTGCCCTCTGCTTGATCGTTGACCGTTCGGCCGTTCGTTTGTTCGGTTCAGTTTCGGCCCTGTTACCGCGATCGAGCCGTTTGTTTTTATTGCCATTTGTATATTGTATTACTTATATGATATTATTCCCGTGAATTGTTTATTTCGACACATATACCAACGGTTTTTTGTTGGGGATACTTTTTCGCTGAGACCATCGAAAACTTGCACAAAAAATAATCATTCTGAAATTCTCGGATTTCGCGCAACGCTATTTGGATCGGTGGAAGCGTCGCTTTCGAAATGGAGTTTGGATACGCTTGAATAGACCCACAAATGCCCCACCCCTTTTGATATTCTCCCGTTACATTGTTCCGCGAAGTTTATATAAACTTGAAAATATTTCGAATAAGGAAAACTAAAAACGAAAAGAAAAGCAAATAAACAAATCGGTTGCATGTGTGCGAATCCCGTACAAAAACGTTTCGAATCCATCAAGAACCGTTCTCATATTTATGCGACTTGTGAATTAATCAAAATAATCAAATCGCGTGTTGGATACGACACCCCACAAGCCACCCCGCCGCCCCGAATCCCGGGATTAGCTGCAGAAAGTGTGTAAGAGGGAGAGGGAGACAAAAAAAGAGCGCAGCAAAATGTCTATGCTGCAAATATTTTATTTTGGAGCTGGCATATTGCTGATCTACAGCATTAGCTTGGCCAACGCATCGGCAACGGCCAATGCCGGCTACGTCGACCATGGCGATACGAAAGGTAAGCAATTTCCCAATCCATATTAATTGTGCCAATTTTGCGTAAAACACATGAAATAATAAAATGATTGTTAAAAGTTAAAGTACTTGTACGGGGGAATACCCTACAGCTATGGGGATGTAAACCTAAGGAAAACTAGAAAACGAATCAAAAAATAAGTTTCTTTATTTTATATTAACGAAAACAACCCTTGTGACCCAATCGAGCGACATGTTGATGAAAAATATTTCAAATCGGTTAAGTTTTTAAGTTTTTCAAACAAACAAACAAAAATTATTCTTTATTTTTCAGATAATTTAAAATATCTCTTGACGTTCACAAAATATCTAGCTTAAATTAAAAACTTATATTTAAACCCTAAACTTAAAAAAAAAAAAATTAATTAAACTCATTGCTGCAACAAAATTTCTAATCTCCGATTTTAAATAACAAATAAATAAAATGAACAAGATTTCCTAGTTTCCCAGTTCAATAAGATAACTACAGGGTATATCAAAAACAGCCATAATCTCAGTCTCAGTAGGGAAACAAGATTACAGCGAGACAGACAGATAGAAAGAGCGCACCCAAGACAATCCTTCGGACATCATCCATCAACATTTTCTTCATCTTGTTTTTATTGTTTTGGTTTTTGATAAAAGAGATTCAATTCATTCAGATTGAAGGTGGAGGAAGTGTATCTCCATATATGTCTGTCTGTATGTATGTATGTATGAATCGTACATCTGTTCATTCTTCATTCAACGGCTGCTGCTGCTCTTTCAGTTATAGTTTTGCCCTTTGTGAACAGGTTTAGAGCCGCAACAGATTTCCCATGGCAAACAAGGAGCCACAAGAAGTACCAGAGAACAGTTTCTACCTGTTGTTTGTGTTGGCTTTACTTTTACCTTTATCATATGCATTTACCTGTCTCTCACTCTATGGCCAGGTAGTCGCTGGCCCATAAAGCATCTCTTTTGCTTGCTCTCTCCCTCTCCCTCTCTCGCTTTGTTTGGGTTTCGAGTAAATATATGAATGAAGTACATATACGACTGAACAGATATTGCGTATATATCTCGCTCTCTCTCTCTCTCTCTCCTCTTCCGCTCTCTCGTTTCTTGCGCAGGATTTGCTGTGTTTGTTTCCAAATTTAAACATTTTCTATTCCATTTGCATGTTCGCTTTATTTTTTGATAATTTTTGGCTAAGCAAAGGGCAATGCTAGCTTTGCCCCCTCTTCTCCCCCCCCCCCACCATGTAAAGTGTGCAAAAAAAATACACAATATAAGCCAAATAACCTGTTTTTTGGCTCTGTCTCTGAGTCTGGTCTCGTTACGTTTACTTTTTATTTGTTTTTTTTGCTTTTTTGCTGAATGTCTTTTTTTTACTTCTTGCAAAAACAAAATCCACATGCATCGTCGCTCTTTGCTTTGGCAGCTATCTCACTCTAACAGACGTTGCGCCTGCGCAAGGTATCTCGTATCGTTGTTGTTGTTGTTTGTACAGACTTCCTACCACCTGCCTCCCTTGCCATGCCTCGTCTCGTCTCGCTCTTTGTCTTTGCCAACTTTTGTACGCATCTGAACCGTGAGATTTTATTTCATGCAAAAAAGTAGAAGTACTTGGACGCTTGTTGTTGCTGATGTTGTTGTTGTTGTTGCTGGCAACAACTTGCAGGTGTTTTGTACACACACACACACACACAAACACACGCGCATTGCACATGCTTTTGCTTAAAGCCCATAAGAAACAAAAACAGCAGCAACGAGGAAACCAGCTTATAAATTATCAGTTCAGTTCAGTTTTTTCGGCTGTATTTACTTTAACTTTTTTTTTTGCGCATTTATTGAGAATACTTTTGTTTTAAAAATATGGCAGCTTTATTATTATCATTCCTGTGGGTAATGTAAAATATGGTTGTGGCAGATTCTCTCTAGAAATAACGACATTAAGTTGAAGTTGGGTGAATAATAATATTTTTCAAGGTTCATTTACTTAAATAATTATATGTTTGTGGTTATCGAGATGTAATTGAAAAGAAGGATTTGCTCATTAATATTGCGATTATATAAATGAAAGGAATCCGTTGTATAAGTTCGATGAACTTCGAGAAAAGCATTAATTAATTTTTGTACATATAAATTAAGATAAAATATCTTCAATTCAATAAAAAAATTATCTATTTGAGCTAAAATATTAAATACTTACATCAAGTAGAAAGAGTCTTAAGAAATCTTCTTGAATGCAGAATAACTCTACCTTAACTACGAAAATATTTCAGACTTCAACAATTTTATTCATTCATAAAAATGCGGAATTCTAAGCACCAAATACTTCATATTTCGCAGTGTGTAAGATATTTGTTTGCAAAAAGTAAAGTAAAGAAAGAACCCTTCAAATAACAACATAATAATTCATAATAATTGCCAATACCTAGTTGATACTAATTTCAACACTTTGAGCAATCAAAGGTTAATTGATTAATGCCTTAAGCTTTATTGCTAACCGTTTAAGCAAATCTATCATGTTTGCACACTTTGTTAACACTGATAAAGCTCGTATCAGTAAACCTTTTAAACGTGCTTTAACCCAATAGAACTTTGATCTCGAAGTTTCAATAGTTCGAAGTGCACTCAAAATGGCAATTGGCAATGATTCATGAATCAACCTTTATACAATCTACTATAAACATATATATATATATATCCATTATAAAGAAGAAGTCGTAAAAGGTATCTCTCTTTCTCTTATCAGTCGCATTTGATAAGAAATGTACTTGGCTTTTATGATAATTAGTACTGCACTGGTTTACACCAAAAAATAAAAAGTAAAATTTGATATGGCAGATTAGTAAGAAATAGCTTGAAATTGTAGACTCAGACTCAGAAGCACTCGTTCAGCTGACGCATAGTTCTTGAGACCCTAAAAACAAAGTATAAAGTGCCGTTGAGTGCCGAACGTTCGCTTCCAGTGAAAAGGTACTCGAGACAGACGGAGAGACAGGATAGAACTTAGGAAGCGGCTAAGTGGCCAGTCAGGATCAAATCAGCCGACTTGGGTAAGAACTGGGACATTCCACAATCATCATCACATGACTGACTTTTGGGTGAGTGTGAGTGAGGCAGGTAGAGAAAGAAAGGAAAACTCATGAATCGAATCGCCCACGAATCAGGCTGCTTTCTTTCCTTTTTGTTTTTTCTCCCTAAAACAATGCCAAAGTATCAAATGTCATAAGGATATTCATTGGCGGCGGATGCACACAAAAAAAAACAACAGCAACAACAAAAAAAGTTTCCCATATGCAAGTCCTCAAATATTTTAGCTGGAAAAAATGTAAAATTATGATTGAGCAACGGCGAGAGAGAGAGAGAGAGAGAGAGAAGCACTTGAGAGGTAGTATCTAATTATTGAAGAGGGCGCGCGCCCACTTAAGACATTGTTCGGTTCTTTTGTATGTACTTTGTTCCTCTCTCCACTCCACTCCACTCCAGACGATACTTCTAGTATCTTTTAGTATGCACTTCAGGGTTTTTCTCCTCTCAGTTCATGTCATATGTTACATTATCTTTAGGCCCAGGGTCAGAGAATCTTTGTTCGTCAGACAAGACTATTGTTTCTGTACGATTCTGTTTTCTCACGTACATGCCAGTAAGTAAGTTGTAGTATGCAAAGTAAGGGCTCTCTCTCTCCCTCTCTCTCTCTCACTTACTTTTGTAATCATAAATAATAATCAATTTCCTGTGTTGTACACGGTGTGTAGAAGAAGAAGAAGACGATGATGCTGAAACGTTCAAAAATTTGTTTCCCATCGCATCGCATTTATTTCCAGTGCCATATGCCGAGTGCAAGTTTTTTTTCTTGATTTTTTCGGTGAGAAAATGCGATATGAAAACTGACAGGCGAACAGTACTACAAAACAATACAATAACACAACAACAACAGCAACAGCAACATTAAGAGATGAAATATGAAATGCGAGCAGAGCAGCTGTATTTTTTAAAAGTGGGACGAAGCGTTGGGAAAGTACAGTGAAGTCTTATTGGTAAGAACATATGAAAAACATAAGTTCTCGAAAATGAGAACTTCAATCTCAGTTCGAATAGAGTTTAATGACATTCAGATCGAGTTTTACTTGATTTAGGATTACAATCAATATTTCAATAACTATTAGCTCTTATACTAAGACTTTTTTGTGCTTGTATTTAGTATTTATTTTATCTTAATTCAACTAGAGCTTAATATGACGCAAGAGCTTACCTTAATTCAGTTTTTGATTATTGAGACTATTTTGTACCTGATTTAAGTAAATTATATTTTAATCCAAAAAGTGTTTGACTTCATTTAAAAAGTGCTGAAGAAAGGTTTAAGCTGGTTGCTCTTAAATCAAGATTATTTGTACTTAATTCAGATTAAGAATCCTTAATGCTTAACACAAGGGTTTTCGTATTTGACTTTTTTCCTTTGTCAATTTTATATTAATTAATTTCCCTTAGCGAGCGCTGACTGTAATTTGTTTGAAATTTCTGTAAAATTGGTTGTTTGTTTGTGTTTGCTTTATTGTTATTTGTTTTGTTGTTGTTGTTGTTTTTGGTAACATTTGTGCACATTTGGCTGCTTTATTTGCATTTATTTGTTTACAGTTTGAGAGCAACTGGCGTTTAGCCTAGCTGCAAATGCACCAATCAGAAGCATCTCTCGTGCTCAATTGATTGCTCTGCAGCTGTGTGTGTAGCTGTGTGTATAAGTGTGTGTGTATATGAGCGGGGTTAAACGTTGGCCCAATCAACGTGCCCCCATTTGCTGCTGCTGCTGCTGCTGTTTGGCCCCCATGACGCATGCGTTCTTCGCGCCTTTCATGCCACTCAGTTTATTTGTTCGTACGTTCGTACGTTCGCTCGTTCGTTCGTTTGTTCTCTGATTGTTGTTCATCTTCAGCTTGTTGTGCAGTTTTTGTTTGGCTTATGAGTTGGCCAAATAATAATAATAATGTGCCAGCAGCGTGCAGCTGTCGCCTTACAATCTCAACGAGTTGCCCTCGCCTTGACTCGACCCCTCTCTGTCTTTTTTTTTTTTTTGTATTTTTGTTAAACATTAAAACGTCTGTCGCCACATTGCGGCCTGTGCAGATAAACACATTGTAATTAGTGAAGGGCTGCTGCAACCATTTGCCTGCTGCATCATCAGCAACATGATCATTGTCTTTCACCCCCACTTCCCCTACCCCAAACGATGATGATCATCCTTGGCTCTTGCAGCGGAGGCGTTTAGCCTCTTTGGCCATATGTCACATTTTGTAAGCTGAGACTGCAAAGCGCATCGAATTACCATTAAGCCAACTTCAAATACTCTCTCCATCCCCATCACCCCCGTCCTCTATTAATTAAAGACCATATTACAAATCTCTCAAGTAGCTTTAATTTATGATCATATTCCAAGGCTTGAGAACATTTTTCCCTTACTGATTTCCATAAGCTAAACAATTTTATATGATTTATGAGTTTTACTTTAATTTCCATATAATAAATTCGCTGTACAACATAGTTAAAAATGTATTCTTTTTAATTCTGATTAATTTTTGAAAGAAAATCTTTTTTTCAACATTTTATTACTTTTATTGTCGGCTTAAAAAACCTTTTGATCTTGATTTGAACAAATTTAACAACATTTTAAGTGTAGATTTATACAATATCCCTTTAATTTGTTCACACCAGAATTAGCAATAAAATAAACCGTTCTTGTTGTTGGTATTGTTGCTTGTTGTTGTTGGTTTGCTGCCAAGCCGGACGAACGAGCTGAAAAGAAAGGTTTTGAGTTTGTTTTTCTTCTGGCTTTTTGGGCCGGAAAACGTTTAGGCACATAATAAGGTAGAATATGAAGAAAGAAGAGTAAGAAGAAGAAGACGAAGCAGCAGAGGCGATTGTTGCTAAAGGTCAACGTCGTCTGGCAATGATCTTGCATAATTACAAAGAGACGCGTCCGACACTGGCAAAGAATATAAGAGATAAGAAAAGAAAAGCTGTTGTTGTTGTAGCCCCCCAAAAACGATGTACAAAAGCTTTGACTGTCAAACTGTAGTGCTGTATGTATGAATGTATGTATGTATGTTTGTTTGCTTAACCCTATGATGACTGCGGGTCAGATCGTAGAACAATGTGAATCATTGACAGTTTTTATGAAGAGCCGCATGCATCACTCAACGCTCAAGAAGTTTGCCGCTCATAAAAAGTACTTACAATATGTTTCTATGTGTGTGTGTGTATTTATGATCGGACCGCACCCCACTTTGCCTGTAGCTTTTCTCAAAATCATTTCAAATTCAATACAAAAAGTCAAACGATGACGAAAGTTCTGTTCAAGATCTCTCTGACGAAAAAGAGGGCGAGAGAAAGAAAAGCGGGGCGCAAATATTGAAAAATTGGAATGTGGCGACGAACCAAAGGCAATGGCAAAGGCAAAGGCAAAGCGTTTGCGTTAATTAAAAACAATTAAGGCGTCAGGAGAGGCAGCTCGAACTGCAGAGAGGGAGTCAGTCAGGGCGGCATCAGCAGCACCAAATATTACTCGAGTGCCTCTCACGCATAGCTACCAAAAGGTTTCGACTTCGACTCTGTTAAATGTGGGTCGTGTGAAGCCAGAGAAACACAGAGCGAGAGCGCAAGCGAGAGCAACAACGACGTAGAGCAACATGTGAGCTGTTGGTAGGGCTTACATTAAAAATTGTATAATATTAATTGCGGTTAATTGGGATTAACAGCTGCGCCAAAATGCCGAAGCGTTCAACTGCAAATTAATAAGAGGGGGGGTGGATGAGACATTTTTTTCACGTTATTTTGTGCAAGTGCAGCCAGAGCGAGATAACAACAACAAGCACGCAAGGAGTTTGAGAGCAGGAGCAGCAGAGTTTCGCATAACAGCAGCAGGCGCTCCAAATAACAGCAGCAGAAGTAGAAGAGTGGCTTAAGTATAACAACAGCAGAGAGGAAGCTGTTAAGTTTTATTCACAGTGTTGTTGTTGCTGTTGCTGACAGGTTTTTTTTTACTCTTTCAAATCCTACGCTTTCTTCCTTTAGCACTTGAGCAGCCAGTTTGATTTCCTGTTTTTGTTTTATTCTTTATGCTGGCCTGCTCCCAAAGTGATGATAACAAAACGTTGTTTGTTTTTATTGAATACTAGTGCGACAAAATAGCCCAAGTACTCTCAATGATCAAAAATGACCGGCAATAGCTCTTGGCCAAGCCACCAGAGGCCGCCCCATCCGGTGTACATCATCCGGTGTGTGTTTGGTAACTGGTTCTGCTGCTGCTGCTGCTGTTGCAGGATTGCCAACTGAAGTCGGTAATTAAGGTGGAAAAATCAAATTGTTATGGTCTAGGGATGGAGACGGGGGCTGGCTGACGCTATATTTTCCTGCCTGGAATTTCCGTTTGCAAGCTCGCGCGCTTTAATTACACCTGTTGATGGAATAGTGCGACAGGCGTGGTAAATACACAACACACAGATTGGTTACATAGATAAAACACACACACACACGTCTAAGAGTGTCTGCTGAGTAATTGTTTGAGCTGTGTGCGTGCATTGCACGAAGAGAATCGGAATCATGCAGCGGAAGTAATTTGAGGTTAGATCTGTGATCTTTGTGATCTTCGTGATGATGCTGCAGCATGATGCGAAAGAGATACAACATAGATGGATAGGTTAATAGGCGCCGCGGCGGACACAAGGGTTAATAGCCAATAGCCTAAGATGCCTCCTCGTTTGGGTCAGCTAGACAAGTGTTAAAAGTCGAACAATTCTGCCTTTCTCAGAAGTCATTACTTAACTTTAACAAAAGAAACACACAAATTGGATGACTTTTCCCCAAATGCAGTTTTTTTGACTTGACTTGACTTGGCTCTGCTGCACCCATAAAGCCAATGTTGAAACAACCGTCCAAAGCGTACGACTTGCGCATACGTAAGCCACATTTGAAAAGCAACAACAACAACAACAACAAAAACAGTCAACGCAGGCATTAGCTCCATGGTAACATCAACAACAACAATCGGTTGACAGACACAATTCAAATTGTATAGAAATGTGTTTTCAATTTTAAAATGCGGCTGCTTAGATCGCCACACTGCGATAAATAGTCGAGCATATTCACACACACACACACATACACAAAAACATTTTTTTTTATGTGTAATATTCATTTGTGGCTTTTACGTTTTGCTTTAGTTATTTTATTTGGTGTGGTTTTAACACTTTGGCTAAGTTGTTGTTGTTGTTTTTTAATCGCAGTCGGAAATGTGTTTACATTTACATTTTTAGGTTTTGGAATAAATTAAGAGTAGTACATTAAATATCGAATTAATCTTTATTGCGTGTTAAATATGATAAAATTTGTTTTAATTTCTATCATAATGTTAAAAAATTAAAAAAATAAAATAACGATAATTTCTCCCATTATTTATTTGACTTTTCTGTCACTATTTTGTTTTCACACAGCTTGACAACTCTACAGCAAAATAGCGAATTAGTGGAAACACATAAAAACTAAACTTTCCCACACTTAAAAGGGAAATCAATATGAATATTTTGAATAAGCAATAATTTTAGTATTAAAACGAGTTCATTATTATAATTTGGTTCCCTTCTCCGTTTTTATACACTTCTCTTATGCCCAAATATAAATCGTAGCTTGGAAATCAAAACAGAAATCAAAATAGAAATAGCCTCAGCCAATTGTCTCTCTCGTAATGTCACAATTATTTTTACATGCGACATGAAACAAATACATAACAACAACTACAACAAAATATCAGGGAGTGTCTGCTTCAATGAAAAATTCTTTACACACACATACACACTAACACAACTGATCAGACGCTTGAATGCCATCCAATATTTTACTCAATAAAACAACAATTGAGAAATTGCCATGATGATCACGTAGCAATACAAAAAGAATGAACTGGGCGCCCAATTGGCATTGGTTGTGGCAAGCAACGCTTCTTGGAAGGCACCAAAGATATTTCCAATAGGGTCGGCTAGTTGCAACAGTCGCAGCAGTTGCTGTTCGCTGCTTGCACCTTGTCATTGGAGCTTGTTACAATTCGGCTGCTTACGTGTCAAACGTCAATGTAAGTACAGCTACAACAGCAACAACAACAACAACTGCAGCTAAAGTCAATCGCCCCTAGAGCGCGTGTTGTGCCCCTGCCACCCTTCAGCTGTTGCTGCATCGCTCCAGCTTAGGGGCGACCTTTGTGTTGACTTCTGCTGATTGCTGATTGTAGGAAAAAAAACAAATCACCTCAAAAACTGGATGACAACAACACAAAAAAATAACATTTGTACAACGTGTACACATGTATGTCATCATAACCCAAAAAGAACAGAAAAAAAGGCAACTTAAGAAGAGCTTACAGCACAATAAATAATATTTGTTAGGCTCAGCACGTAGCCTGGCCAAGCAACTGAATTTTATGCTAGCTTCAGCAAAGTCGAAAGTCGTCGAACCAATATCATACAAATATAATGCCCATACAAGCATTAATTTTTACATTATATGCTAAAATGAACAGAAAAGATTTTTAAAAAAAGAATTCCAATATATATGGAACTGATTGGCAAACCGCGTTTGCTCTCGCAGCTCATTGAATTTTGATGAACTCCCGCCGTGCGGACCACAAAAAAATAAATATCGAAATAAGGTTGAGAAAAACCTTTTGTAGATCTCTTGGTCTCTCCCGTTGAAGAACCGGTATGTGGAGCTGCCACAGCCACAGCCGCAGACTCAGCCACAGCCCCAGCCGCAGTCTCAACTTTGGCGCTTTTTGTTTGCTCCGGAAGTAATTAATGCCTGTACCTTTTTTTGTTGTCCGTCTGTTTGTCTGTTTGTTGCCCGCTAAAACATAAAACAGAATCTATGCATTAGAGACTATAGAGTGCTTTGGCCAAGTTAAAAGTTTTTATATATGTTTATTTAGTGGTGCTCAACTTTCTCTTGAGTTTGCGGCAAAAAGCTTCATTCCCATCTTGGCCAATTCGATTGACCGCAAAACGTTTGTCAACGCGCCAGCAAACAGCAGAAAATGATGTGCATTGGCCAATGCGGGCGGGCATGCCATAAGCCAATGGCACAAATATGGCAATTGCAACTGCAACTGCAACATCAGCAGCAACAAAAGGCAACATCAACATGCTGCTTTGCTCAACCAAAGATGGTCAATGCGACATAATTGATCAATTGGCAGCAGCAGCTCAACGCATCCTATATGGAGGCCATAGTTGGTCATATGCCTGGATCTTTGATCACATCCATTAATGGGCAAGACAACTAACGAGTGACGAGTGACGAGCAACGAGTCGTCGCGACTTTGTGTTGCATGGTGCATGCTGCATGCTGCATGGTGCGTTGTGTTACCCTTCGACTTTGTCTGCGTTTTTAATTAAGCCAAGCTGGTAGCCTGGCAATTGACCATAAGAGGCAGCCTGTCGCCATATAACCATATCTCAACTTTTATGTGTGCCATCAGCTGCATCAGTCCTGTTAGTTGAAGAGTTCCAGGTAGCTGTGCAAGCAATTGGCAGCTAGTACAAGTCAAGGAAATAGGCAACAGATAGTTTGTTGGTGAAATAAATTTGTACAAAAGGCGATTACCGAGGTAATGACTAGGCATTGTAGCGAGAAGCGAATGAAAAGGCCAAATTGAGAAGAAAGAGTAGCGAGTAAAGAATAACGAGTACGTTAGCAAACTGTGAGTTATCACGACCCACAAGTAACTAGTTGAAAGCAACGAGTTATTAGTGAATATCCAGTAGAAGTAGCAATAAAATAGTTGCAAAAGTCGTCGAGTGAGCCACCCAAAGACTCAGCACTCAGTTTTACATTGAATCAAACTAGAGTTTGACAGATTGCTTAAGTGCTGCATTTGCTGTTATTGCAGCCTGACAATAAACTTCTCTATAATCATTTAGATGCAGCGCTCACAAACTGTGGCACGAGTTGCATTCCCTGCCTTTTACGCCCAAGTCAACGATACGCCCAGTAAGTTTTGATTAATTTCTTTGCCTGCTGTTGGTTGGTTGGGGTGCAATGTGCAATGCTCTCCAGTCAGTCAGTTTGTCAGTCGGTTTAGTTAGCTAGCTCAGTGAGCCATGCCCTGTGTGTCCAGTGGTCATTATTGGAACGAGCGGGCAGGCAACCAACCAAGCTTGCATATTGGGGCGCACTGTCCGCTATTCATATAGACAGATAATAATAATAATTAATATTTGGTTCTTTTTTTTTCCATTTATTTTGATTAACTGCCAACATTTTATATACATTTTGAGCATTATTGTTCTTCTGCTTATTATTTTGTTTCTGTTTTTGTGTTTAATTTGTTTTTTCAATTATTTTTGTGGCTGCTGCTGCTGCTTTTTTCATTGGAATCGGGCACGCTTGTTGTCGCCATGTTGCTTTTTTTTTTTTTTTTAGCTGAATTACGAGTATTTTGTCGCCGACTCCGATTCTTCCATCTACCCGTTCCCCCCTCCGACACTCCTCCCGCTCGCTCCACGGCTGAACACGAGCTGCGGCTGTAGCCAAGTTTCAAAATGCTTCTTCAGCATATAATTTGTTTTGAGTATTTTTTAGTATTGAATGTTGTTTTGAATATGTGTACGTTTCGCAGCCGTGATAACTTTTGACACGGCCGTGTTATATTTCTTTCATTTTAATGTCTATTAAATGCCCAGCTAAAGCGTCAACACATTGCGACGATTTGATAACAGCAGCCACTCGAAGCGTGCTTATCGCTCGCTCAATGCAACACGGACTTTGTCATACCAAGGATGGAGGGCGGAGGGCTGGGTATCAATTTTGACTTCGTTCGATTTGTAAAAGTATGCTAATTACAATCTATAGTATATATTTGATTTTTTGAAAAGAATTAGCGTCAAGTTGTCTTCTAATTAACGAGAAATCAACTCGAATCGGCAATTGAATAACAAAGCTATAAATCATTAATATTATTACTTGATTTGTTATTTTCTTGGAAAAAAAGAAGCAAAACAACTTTATTACATTTCATGTTAATTTGCTGGAATGTTACTAATTTTTAATCCCAATAAATATTATTTTTACAACCACAAAAAAACACCAGGAAATTCATAAAATCCCAGTTTTAAAGCTTGCGTATTTTCAATAAAATCTTCAAAAAAAATTACAGTGCCAACTGTGCATTGTCAGTTATTGTTAAAAAAAAGAATTAAAGCTTCATATAAACATGAAATGTGAATTGTGTTTGTAGCAATTTCTGCATAGTTGCGAATTAATCTTTGCAGCTTTGTATATAGAGCAGAACACACACACAATCATGTATCCACCATATACTTATATATCCCATATTGATGAAAACAATATGGCATACTTGCAACAGACACAACAACAACAACAATGCAAAAGCGCAAATATATTTAATGGCCATCATCAAATCAAATTTCATCCAACACATCCGCCCACAATGCTTATAGTAATGCCTATAACTCATGGATGCAATTATTATTATTATTATTGTTTGAAATTTTGTATACAAAATAGATATATGTTTATATATATATTCAGATAATTTGTTTATAGCAGCGCATCAAAACGCTTAAGCTGCGATTTTCGCGAAATTTGTCAGCTCAAACTTTATGTTTATATTTTAACTAGGGATTTGTTTTGATTTGGTGTAATGCTAAATTATAAAGGATTTAAGAAAAGTTGTAAATGTTTAAATGGGTAAAGTACTTAAGAAGTCAAAGGAGTTTTTTATATTTAAATATAATCCTTAGCCATTTAATCGAGTTGAATATGGACCTTGAGTGTAAATTTTAATCAGTCTCGGTTTAGGTTTAAGCTCTAGATTAAAGCTTGATTATATCCTTTTTTTTACATTTTTATAAACCTTTGAAAATTCTTGATTGGTATAAAAAAAAAAATTTCACTTCTAGACAATTTCAAGATTTCTGCGCTGAGTCAAAAAGCCAAAAAGCTTTTCAATTATGAAAACTAGAACAAACTTGCAATTGTTCTTGGAATAGATGAAATTGCCCTATATAATATAGAACATATATGGATCGTCATCTGTTTGCTTACTCATCCGTAAATAATTTGAATCTTACTTTTTTTTGTTTGCACTCAAACATTCCGTCGCATTGACCTTTGGGCTAAGTGGCACAGTGAGTGGCAAAAAGACGAAATGTGGCACATTAAAAAGCTTAGTCTCAATGCAAAAGCAGCGGCGGCATCATGGAAATGCTAACCCACAATTAGCTAAAGGCCGACACATGTTGCCGGAGTTGCTGCTACATGTGTCACAATTGCAGCTTGCAACGCGGGGCTTTAGTCAGTCAAAAACACGAAAACAACAAAAGTGAGTGGGGCGCAGCACGGAAGGAGAAAGAGAAAGAGAGAGAGAGAGAGAGAAAACAACTCGTCCATTTGCTGCATGTGGCAGCAGCGCAGACTCTGGCATCATTTTGAAGCGGCTGTCTTGGTTTGATGTTGTTGTTGTATCAGTTGTTGTTGTTGCTGCTTCAGTGTCGTGAGAATTTTTCGCGTTTGGTCGCACAGCGTGTGAATTGAAAAGTGCCAGCGCCCATTTTCCAAAGTGCCACACCCAATCTGAATGCGCTTCTGACGCCTCTCTGTTGCCCCAGTGCCATTAAATGTAGCGAAAGTGTTGCAAGCCAAGCCGTTGATAACGGGGCAATGTTGCATTTAACTGTTTGTAATGTTTAATCAACATGCAAGCATAAATACTCTTCATATTTACATAGTTAAGTCAAAACAAATAGTTTCAATTGCTGTAAATCCTTTCGGAAAGGGGAAACATTTCAGTTGGGAAATTATAATTAATTCCCTTTATACTTATGTACATGTATGCGTGCCTTACTTAAGTCTGACTCAAAGCTCATTTAACCAATCACAATTAACATTGTTTTAACCCCCTCTCTCTCTCTTTTGTTTTACAGGTGAGTCCGCAAGTGTTTTTTGCCTTCTGCGTTTCTGTGCAGCTGGCATTCGATTCTTAATTCGATAATTAAAGGTAAGCACGAGTTCGAGTAGGTATTTATGCATGCTGCAATTAGGCAGCTGTGCCCCACTTTGAGGCATGCTGTTTAGTGTTTCCACTTGACTCCAAAAATCACAAACCAAAAAAGAACTTAATTGAAAATAAAACCTCAACACGCGCCAATTTAATTAATGTGCCCAAAAAAAAAAAAAACAGCTCCAAACAATGGGAAATTTATTAAAAGTCCAACATACAAAAAAGCGAATAAACAAAGCTGCATTCAACTTTCAACTGCAACGCAGTTGTTGCCGCTGCAAAGCGTAACGTCAATCGTTGTTGTTGTTGTTGTTGAAGTTATGCTTCAAGTGTTTTATGGCAAAAAACTAAAAGCCTGAGGCAAGAACTTCTATGCAACAGATACCGAGCTGGCACTCAGCTTGCAACCAATTGTTGCACCAACACACACACACCCCGCTGTTGCTGGTGGCGACACCGACACGCATGCGTTCCATGTATGTGTGTTGGTGTGTGTGTGTGTTTGTCTCTAACAAAACATTACCCCCTCCTTCCTTCGCACTCTTGCCCCCCCTCTTCTGTAAAAACAAAACAACAAACAAAGCACAGCCCAAATTGAAGTTGGAAAACTTCACGCTCGATGATCTCGCATCGGGTATTCTTTTCCAAGCGATTCAATCGACTGCGCATGCGCCAACACAAAGAGTGAAAGAGAGAGAAAGAGAGAGAGGCAAACACACACATTTGTAGTTTTTGGCATATGACCTGTGCTTAAGGGTTAATGTTGATGGTGATACATTCGCCATTATTTTCAACTGCGTAAACGTAAATTCTCTCACATTCTAGCTTAATTATGTTTTGAACTTGTTTCGGTTAGTAATAGAAATTCCATTTGGCCAGAAAACAATGGACGTGCTTTGTGCTCTGTGACCGTTATAAAGCGACTCCAACTCAATTTGAGCCAAGTCAACCATCTATCATTGCATGTTGGAGCGTTGTAGCCTAACTTTAAAACTTTGCTTTTCACTCTTTTATTTCGAGTGGGAAATTCATTTAGGTTGAGTTGTGTGTATTTGCTGTTATATTGGTGCAAGTCTTGGCAATAATTTCCCAATTAAGGTGTGCGTCTTGACTGTAGAACACAATGCGGTAAATGTCTATGATATTCCCCTTATTGCTGTTATACTTTGCTATTTCCCCTCCACTTTCTAGCTAGGTATGAAACTTTGCTCGATGAGTAGAGTCCCAAACCGGATCGCACTTAACGAAAGTTACAAGCTGAACGAGTAAAACTTAGCCGAGACAACAACACCGCTGCAAGTGTAGACAGCCTTGAGTTAAGAGATTTGTCGGAAATACGCACACAAACAAACTCACATTCCATGAAAGTTCTGCATGTCTTTTCAAGCATCTCCTCTTTTGGCAGTCTCTCTTGCGGAATCTTCTTATTAATTGGCAGAAAGTTTATAAAAAAAGTCTTATAATCAGGATTAATTTATCTTTGCCCCGTTTTTGAACCACTGTGGATGCTGAGCGAAGCGTTTTTCTTAGGAAATTTACACAGACACAACTACACACACAGGCAATAGGGTTTTTGTTTGTGTTGGTGTTGCGCTCTCTCTCGCTCTCCATTTAGCTTGAAGCTTTGGTAACGGCCATCGTTGCTGTTTATTTGTCTGTTGTTGTTGTTGCTATTTTGAGCGGCGAACCGGTTTCAGTTCGAATCTTGACTCTAAAGAAATAACAAATCCGTAAAGCAACAACAACAACAACAACGAAAACAACAGCAAAGACTCCAAATTAATACAGCTATTGGCATTTTAATAATTTTCATTTAAAAAACAAATGTTAGACGAGGAACAAAAAAAAACAAATGTGAATAGCATTGGAGGAATGCTTAATATTAATTATAATGTTATTATGGGGCTTTTTGTTTTTGTTGTCCGTTAGTATGCACACGATCTGTGGCATCAATCGAATCGAATAAACCTATATATAAGTTTACGTATGTATTTATGATAATATATGTAAAATTGCCTAGAATATTTGATTCATCATTTCGAATGTATTTAACGACTTCAAAGCTTTAATTGTTTTTAATTGAAAAATATTTTTAATGATTTAATTTCTGGCGAAACTTTTCTAAGATCAATTTAAAACTATTACTTTATATATACAAAAAAGAATAATGGATATATGTAACTCGATATATTCGATTAGTTCAACTAGCAGTTCGTATTAATATCGAAGCTTGCATCTATGACCTTAACAAGCAATGTATTGACCTTGCCACAACTGCAACTGCAAGACAATGGCTGATGCTGCTGCTGCTGTTGTTGTTGTTGTTGTCAATTGGGTGGCTGTGGCATGAAGCACGATGCACGAAGAATCCTTACATATTGGAATGCGGCTGTGGTTCGACTATTGTTGTTGTTGTTGCTGGCTGTTGCTTGCTGCCTGTTGTGTCAACAACAACAACAACCACATCTCACGTTCGTTTCAATCTTTTGCTGTCTGTCGCCGCACGTACGCGGCTTTAACAACCAACTAACATAGCCGCCGATTAGCCAAGGCAACGTACCAACGATCCATCCAGACTCCAAGCCAACTGCTCAACTGGCGACTCCAAGCTCGAGACTTGGCGGCTCGCCAACTTGGAGACTCCGCAAGAGACCTTCTAGCCAGAACAGGCTTAACTCCAAAATGAGCTATCTCATTGCGCAAATCTTTCACTTCACTTGGTCCGAAGTCGAGTCGAGAGTCGAGTCGAGTTGAGTCTCTGGCTGTTAAAAAGGGCCTTTAGACACAGTTGCAGCCTCTTTCTCTTCTCTTTATGCGTCCTTCTTTTCTCGCTCTCTCTTTTATATTTCTGCACTTATCGCAGAAAATGCATTGTGGCAGCGGCAGGGCCTTCGTTTCGTTTCGTCTTTTGTTTCATGCTTCATGGCCCTAATGGCAGGCTCCACAGGTTGCTGTCGAGTGTTGTTGCAACATCTTGTCGCTGGGCGCCCTGGACATGCTACTCTACCCCCCTACCCCAAACCCTTTCAGCCCAATCGCTTGGTTGGACACGTGTGCGTTGCTAAAACGTCCGCTTTCGTTCGATCGTTCGCTTATTTCTTTTTTTTTCTTCATCTTTATCTTGTGGCAGAGTCGCTTTACCTTTTGTCATACCCCAGCTACCCATTACAAATGCATGCAAAAGGGTATAATCCATTGAATATTTAACTAACATTAAATTCATAATTATTTTAAGTTTAGATCTACAAAATGGAAGAATGCAAAGATCTCAATCAAAAAGTCATTTTTTATTGCTGATGCAGTTAGAGGGTATCGTTTAGTTCATTCCTCTACACTTTTAACACTTTTACATGCTTTATTTTTATTTTTTGCGCCTTGCCATTTTCAATCTTATATTTTATTTTCGTGCTTTATGCTTGGATTAAATTTAGCAAATCGAAGCGAGCCGAGAACAACCAATGCGCTAATTGAACTTGCTGATGCTTCTTCTTCTTCTATCCCCACTTACTTGTTGACAAAATGGTCGACGACAACAGCAACAACAAGAACTTTAGCAACATCAAGTTTGTTGCCTTGCCATATTTTTGTATCGTAAGAAGTCGCATTGCAAATATTTTTGCACAACAAAATTTGCCAAAAATCAAGAAGAAACGTTTCCCATTTCGTCTGCGTATTTATAAGCCGCAAATGAATGTCGGATATTTTTGTTGTCACACCCCTCGCATCACTCCCCCCCTTCCGCCATCAAGCACATTGTTAAGTGCCCAGCGACAATAAATAAAAAAAATGAGAAGTATCGCGGCAAATGTAAAAAGCTCCCCAGAGAGATTTCGCCGCGTCTCTTCTCTCGCCTCGCCTCGCCGCTGATTCTTCGGCTAAGGTCGGACGCGCGGACTCGCCTCGCCTCGGCTCGGTTCGGTTCGGCCCGAAGCGACCGCCGCTCATATTTCACACTTCACGACAAAGCGATTAAAGTCGCGCAAACAATCTGTTATTGGAGTTGTTGCAATTATGTTTACAAAGACATTAAAAAAAGGCCCAAAACAACAAAAACAAGCACCAGACACACACACAGTCAAAGCTTAAAGTCAAATCGAATACGACAAACAGAGCTACACACAGAGACGTTTTTGAATCTTGAACTGAAACGTGAGTCGTGCGACGACGCTTTACTACATAAGCAACAATCACAAATCCAACAACAACAACAATCAGGAATGCTAATATTACAGTCATAAGGGATGCGACTGCGCCAATGCCCTGTAGCCTGAAAATATAAAAAAAAGTTAAGCCCAAAACTTTAATTTTATTATGAAACCAATTTTAAAGGTCATTCAAAAATTGGATATTTATAGTTTGAGCATCGAAAAGAACGTCAAACATTTCGATATAGTTGAACTGTCTCGCTACATTTAATTAAACACTTTGGAAATTGTAACCAAATAAAGATAATGTTTTCTGCAATATACAAGATATACAAGATACCCTTTGAGTCCGATTGCTGCACAGGGTACTACTATTTCCAAAACAACGAAAACGAAGGAAATACTTATGCGAACTGGCAGTTAAATGTGAATTTGAGTGGAAGGCCTCTAAAAGTTTCGGAGCCACAAATGAAGCGTGATATTTGCATGTTTCTTGGGGGGAGGGGGGATTCATGGCATCATTATAAACAGGCCAAGTAATACTATGTTGGTCTAAATGTTAAGAGATCGGACAACAAAACGAAAAAAAGACTAACTGAAATATATTGCCGCATCATGATTGAAAGCTCTTGGCAATTAGCTTTAATTCTAAGCGGATTTCAATGCTGTGACTTTGTGACAGCCGAATGCTGATATAGCAAATTTGTTGATCGATCTATCCTAGAGACGATTACTTATAGAAAGGGTACTTGTTGTAACTGAGACGCAGCAACGCGCCAAACCAAAAAAAAAAAAAACAATCCAATTAGTATTCGGAGCTTAGGGCCCTATGTTTTCTGTGTGTGTCTATGTGTGTGTTGGGCAAGGGATGCGGGGAGGGGGTAAACATAGCACGTGCTTAAATTAAACGCAGTTGGTTAAAAATTGTAACTAGAAGCCGGCGCCAAAACAACGCGAACTGTGACTGTACTGTGCTTTGTTGTATTTGTTGTATTTTTTGGCCCTATTCAGCTGTCAAATGTGCCAAACGCCTTTCACACTTTGGTTACGGACACTTGAGCAACGGCGCTCAACAGCCAACGCCCGACAGACAACCTAACCTTGCTCTGACTTAGGAGATTCGAGCTGTACACTTGAGCTGTTTCGCTGTTGATGCTGGGTGCATCTTTTGTTACCATTAATCCCGACAGCGTTTTAGCCGCAGTCAGGCGCAAAGTCATCTACGATGATGATTATGACGATGATGAGGAGCAGCAGCAGCAGCAAGATCAGCAGGAGTCTCAAGGGTTGTTCAAGGCTTTTTGTTGTAGTTTCGTGAGATGAGGGTGCGGAACGATTTTCATGTGTGTTCGCATTTTGTACGCTTCATGGAAAACTGTTTGTAACCAATTTCTTACACCTTCGTCTTACCTGTTTGTCTGCTCGTTGGAGTGGGGCTGATTGTGATGCTCGAGATGGAGATGGAGATGGAGAGTGACTCTTGAAGTGGTTTTCTCTGGAGCTCATGTCAGTTGCATGTTCTTCGATATTTGACAGATGATTCTAAGTGTATTTCTCTCTCTCTCTGTCTCTTTCTTTTTGATTTTCCCATTTGTGATTGAGGTCTGAGGCTGTTGCATGGACAGCTATTAATATGTTTAATTAAAGACCTCAAAATTCAAGCGAAAAAAAAGCTGAAGCAAGCCAAGAAAAATACAGACTGAAGACAGTTCGTTCGTGTGGCAATCGAAAAACTTTAAATAACGATTTTCAAATTTAAAATGTATTTTCATGCTTAAGACAAAACAATAAGGCAGACGACGACTTTCGAGACTTGTCAGACTCTCGAGATCGCAGCGTGGGATTCGATTTGGTATTTTGTTTGCTGCTGCAAGATGTGCAGCTGTGGTTCTTTTTCTAGCCGCTTGTTGCGCATTTCTTCGTGCCACACACTTCTATTGTCTATGCAATCCTGTGCTGTACAATATTTATTGTTTATTGCCCCGCTCGGCATTGTGCGTCTGAAGTAGATGCGCCTCAGTTTTACCTGAGAGAGAGAGTCCTGCCTGCCTGCCTGCGTGCCTGTTGGCTAACGTAAAAACCCCATGTGGCTTGCAACAGGTGAGAAATGGTTTTCATAAGGAAACAGCAACAACAACAACACAGAAAACTGCCAAAATACAATGTTAACAGCGATTCGACAAATCTCTGCTTATTTTTGTTTTTTTTTTGTTTTTTTTTTTTGCCAACAAAGACAAAAGCCAAAGCGCCGTAGATTTTTAATGCCCACGCAGATCAGACAAGGCAAGCGGCGAACTTGAGTGCTTATAAGGCAGCATTTGCACAGTCCAACAACTCTCTCAGACTCACACATACAAACACACACACACACACGCTACAGGTGAGATAGAGCAAAAAAGAGAGAGCGCGCGCGAGAGAGGGAGAGAGCGTAGGCATGTTCGTTTACCTGAGCCTCAAGCCTCGCATGGCCGCCACTATAACAACTGTTTAAATGCTTCGCCACGAATTCGCCGCACGAAATATAAGAAGAAGCAGAGCAACAACAACAACAGCAGCTACGATTTTCGGTACATACACAATATTTGAACTTACCTGTATGTATGTATGTATGTGTGTGTTTTGGTTTGTGTTCGCAACGAATCTGCCAAGCCGCTGCAATCACCAAAACGATAACTGAAAGAAGTCAACAGCGGATAAGGATTAGAAACAGTTATCGTGATGGAGAAAAGGATACACTTTTGGCTTGTATCTTTATTACAGTCGAACTACTTATTAACGAACTTCCGTATAACATTCCCAGAACACTGAAACTTGGTTCAAACAAAAACTCATTTTACGCTACGAATTTTCTCTATAACGAAGTATTGTCTCCTGGAAATTTGCTATATGAAATTTCGACTGTATAAGGATACATCAAATGTTTGTTTCAAAATTTCAGAATAGCTTCTCTGTTGATGATCTTTATTCTATAGTCAGGATAATATCCATCCAAGTTTAATATTGTATTATAAATATCTTCGTTAAAGTTTCTACATAAAGTAAATTTAGATCTGTTGTTGTTAAGCCAATCTTTAGTCGAACCTTCTTACCTTTTAATGTTTTTAGTAGGGCATTTAAATGCAATTGTTGTGGCAACTACTTCATTCTCATAGTTTCATATTAATTCGCTGATTTTTGAAAAAGTATCTTACTTTGCATTTTAGATTTACCTATGCTGCCCCTTACTACTGACTACAACATTCCCATATGGCTCCTGAGCCAGTCTAACTGTCTGTTTATCTGTGTGTGTAAAAGTATCTGTGGCAGCCTGTTGCTGCTGCTGTCTTTGAATCTATTGTGCAGCTGCACAAGCAACAGGCAACATTCGCTTCGCTTTGCATTGCTTTGCTTTAGTTTTGTTTGTATATGTGTATGCATGTGTGTGTGTGTGTGTGAGTGTTGGCCTGATCTTCGCTTCGGGATCTTCGCCGCTCACCTTTTTTTTTCTTTTCGTAATACCAACAATGCGACGACGTTTACCTGTATTCTCAACCGACTACGTTCGCTCTTTACCTAAATCGCCGTGAGCGATCGTTTATGCTCCGACCGTGTGTGTGTGTGTTGTTTTGTTGTTATTGTTGTATTGGTAAAAGTGTTGTGCGCTGTGCAGTGAGCGTTGTTCGCTTCGGCTTCAGTTTCGAAACTAACGTGACACTGCGCAGACGCGAAATCCGCGAGTGAGTCCAGGCAAAACTCGATAAAGCTGCCCGAGATCGTATCGCTATTGCCACGCCTTGCCCGCCCGCCTCCCTTCGCGTATCTCGCTCGACTTGCCGCTAATTTAGTGCTAATCGAATGTAATACATAAAATACTAAGAAAACAACAACAACAACAACAAATAATAATAATAATACAAAAAAGAAAAAAAGTCCAGTTCGTGTTTAGCGACTGGCTGCTGATAGAAACGAGTGTTGAGTGTTGTTTGTGTGAAAAAGAATAAGTAAAAAAAAGAAAAACATATCGAAGAAGAAGAAGCAGAGTCAGAAATTATTACAATTTTTTGTGAATTCATTGCTAATTGGCGAGACAGGGACGAAAGGAGGCCGTCTCAAAGTGCAGCTGTGCGTTGTTGTTGCCACAAGATGGCTAAGTGTTTGTGCAAAATAACAGCAACAACAAAAGCAACAGCAACAAAATAAATAAATGACAGGCATAGCAGTCAGCTTTTAAAAAGCTGCGCCTGCGCCTGCGCGCGCTCTCCCTAACCTCAGAAAAATATACATACACATATTTGTATATATAAAATAAAGAAAAAAAAAAAAAACCACACAAACAAAAAGCTGTGCGCGAGTCGAACTCGAAAATATAAGAAAAAAAGAGAATTGAAAAGCTGCCAGCAAACAGCAAAAACAACAACAAAAGCCTTCGTAATGTGAAACTGGTTCCTAAAAGCAGCAGCAGCTACAAATACAAACACACACGAACAAACACACACACACACACGACAGCAATTGCAGCGACAAAATAAAAAACGCAGTGAAAGAGCTTGAAAGTTTTTGTTGTTGTTGTAGTATTTTGTTTTGGCACGCAAAACGAGGCAATCATTTTTGTTATTGGTCTTTTCGAGCTGACAAAACTGAAAAAACAACACGCGCAAATAACCAACAACAGCAACAAAATAAGTGTTTAGACAAAACCAAAAAAAAAAAGAAGCTGAAAACGTTGCCAGTTTTTTGTTTTAACGTAAATATCAAAGAAACGCAAACACTCATGACGTCATTTTGGCCATAAGTGCACGATCTTGACTCGCTACTTTTGGGCACAGCACTGCAACAGTTGTTGGTGTTGTTGTTGCAAGAAAACACACACCAAAAAGAAGAAGAAGATGCGCACATTCAAATTGTTTAGGCGTCGTGGCAGCGGCCTGTGCCTGCCACTGCTGCTCCTGCTTTTGGCCCACTGCATCTGCGTGTGGCCCGCCTCGGCGGCACGGGATCGCTATGCCCGCCAGAACTCCAAGCAGCGACATCAGGATGCCTACCGCACCAATGCGGGCCGTGCACGCAATCGTGGCCCTAACGGCAGCCATGAGCGTGCAGCAGCAGCCGCAGCAGCAGCGGCAGCAGGCTCGGCCGCCATTATGGCCAACGGCGGCGTTGTCGGCGATAACAACAAGGATACATTCCCCAAAGGCAAAAGTAAGTGGCAACGATAATTATGGATTGAATGATAGGCAAAGCGGCTAACTTTGAAGATGGCCAACAAATTGGATTTGTATAAAAGTTGCATGGCAGGTTCAGCTGGCATTAACGGATTAAAAAACCGATGAGTAATAAATCAATAGGTTTTTTCAAGGCTGTTTTAAAAGCTGAAGCTATAACTGAAAATGCTTTAGGCACCATCAAAGAAGACATTCTACTTTTAAGATTCTCAGTTTGTCACTTATGACATTTTGAAAAAAGAACTTGATTAATTTGTATCAAGGTGGCAATCAATACAATCACAATCGTTTCGGTCAAAATGTGTCTCTTAAATAATTCAATTTGTCATAACTGAAATTATTAATAATTCTAAAAAGCAATGTCACATTATGATTAATTATGAAAACTTGATGTTGTGTCAAAATTTATTAAATCTAGAATTTTATGACTTATTAAACATTTTTCAAAAAAAATATAACATTTAATCTTATTGAACATTTTTGTTAATGACTTTTTCAATATTATTACTCTTCCAACAAAGTTTTTCTTAAAGCTGAACCTGTTTAAGTTTTCAAATTTTAAATGGGTTTTTTTTTTATTAAGTCGCACACACATCGGTCATGGTTCACAATATATATTTATATATGCATCCATCATGATGTTGCGTAGATGTTTATGTAGATTTGCGTGCTCATATATCATAATCATATCAAGACATTTGCCCCGAATAAGTGCATAAGTGCAGCCCCCAACAATATCACACAAAATATACCCAAAAACACAAAGCACAAAAATACCAACTCGTATTTGTTGCGGCCCATATCTGTATCTGGTGTATCTGTATTTGATATGCAGCTCTGCTTATCTTATCGGACTTGCACCAATGTTTAGTTATGGTTTCAGTTTTTGGTTTTCAAGTGTTTGTTGTTGGTTTTGGTTTTGGGGGCTGCTTGTTGGCATTTCATACATTTTATACCTGCCCAGTTGGCCGGTTGGCTGCTCGGGTGCCGCAACCTCTTGACTTGGGCGCACGACCCCCACCCCTCGACAGCCCTGTGTGTGTTTTGAAGTTAACGTTTAACTTATTATTGTTTTATTATCAATCCGTTCTACAAACACACAAAACAACACGCTAAGAATTCGTTCTACTGTTGTTTGTGCGCATTTCGTAATCCAACTTGTAACTTTTACTTCGTTTGTTTTTGTTGTTTTTTTAGCTGCCTGTGCTGTTGTTGTTGTTGCGTATACGACGCGTTGCACTTTGGAGCAAATTTTCCATTTCTCTTCAGTCAGCAACAACAACAGCAGCAGTAGCAGCAGCAAACCGATCGACACAATTTCCAGCTAAAATGGCGACTTAATTTGTTGACATCGCAAGTATCACGAGTATCGCATTTGCTTTTTGCCCAGCTCGAAAAAAAAATTGAGAACACATAGCACACAGCCAGAACACTCGAGGGCAGTTCAAAACGTATTGTTAGTTATTAAATAAAGTTAAGATAAAATGAAAGTTGGTTCGTACGAAGATGCTTAAGAGATCCTTCGAGCTATGGAAATATATTGACACCAAGCAAGACAACTGATTGGCTAAGTTCTTTAACTAATATCTATAAGCTTTTAGCTTCTTACATTATTTGCACTTCTCTCATTATTTAATTTGCTATTTTGCTTAACTTTATTAACTGCTCTTCTCCTTGCTGTTGTCCGAACATTAATTAGAAACAAATATTGTGTATACACATTAAAAATATTTCTAAAGGGTATCATGAAGTTCTACAAAAAAAGTATCTAACAATTATCATAGCTCTTATTATAATAATGATACTATTGACATCTAGCTGGAAAATTTCAACCATCAAAATAAAAATAATATTTTTGGAGGTCATTGTAGTAGTTTTGCAGTATGGTATAATTAACACATTTGAATGCCAACTTTTTGCACTGCACTAAAAGGGTATCTCTTTGTCAAATCACCTTCGAATTTTCAATTTCAAACTCTGACTTTTTTCACATATTTGCTTTTGTGTGTATCGTTAAGCAAAACATTTGTTTGCACAATATACTTTGGTGTAAATATTAGCATTTGGTTTGGCAAATAAGTTAACAATTTTCTGCTGCCACCATCCCCCTGTATCCCCCTTTAACGGCAGCTTCGAGTCGTCGTTTGTCGATATTCAGTGATCTTGTTGTAGCTGAAAATTAATAAACGTAGCAGCCGCAGCCGTAGGTCCGCAATTGTACAAATATTGAGATAGCAGGCAACTTTGGCTATCGCCAATTGCCATATGCTAATGGATTTTTAGCTTTATCGTTCTTCTTGTTGTTGTTGTTGTTGTACTATATAATTGTTTGTACAGTAAACATATTCTGTTTTGCCGGATATGGCTAGATAAGAAATACAATATTAAATTATTACTATGCCGATAAGATTCATTCAATTCACAATGCAAAACTTCTTATTCCCTTCGATATATCCAACACATTTTCTGATTTTTCTTTTTTGCCAATTGTTAGAGCTCCCTAAGGGCTAAGCCAGTTCTGTAGAATCTGTAGCTCGGAGTGCGACTACTATATAATTATATATGTATTTTGCTTCACAACAATGTAGTCGTTGACTGGTTCTGGATTTTATGGCACGTCGTCGTTGTTGTTGTTGTTGTAAATAAGCACAGCTGCAACAAATATGCAAATAAATGTCAAACCAAGAGCCGCACGTGCAATATGAATGGCAAAAACAACATACGGAGTTGACACGGATATTAACTGTGAATCTATTAGAGCATGGGGAGTGCGAGGACAATTGAAATTATTGTTCTGAAAACAGCTAGCAGAATGTTATCATAACGTTTAGTGTTGCGCAATTATTGAGAAAAAGTTATTATAGTTCGCGGTTGATATTTTCAATTTTGAGCCGGAACTAATTAAAATAAGTCTGAAGGCAGTGCTGTTTTCTTTGTTACATTTAATTAACTTTAATAAAACTGATTTCGAACTTAACTAACACAAAATAGTTAAGTACATATACTTTAACAGCTTGAGAAATTTACATTTATTTTATATGAAAAAACAAAATGGTTCTGACTTAACTTTTATCCTAATCAAATATTCTATGTTTTACTTGCTTACCTAAGTTATCTACCTTATTATTTTATCATTATTGTAGCTATCTTAAGCCATTTTAAAATGGGTAAAAACTAAATTAAGTTGTCTCTATTGAGAAACTACGTTTCGCAGGTCTTTAAACTACTCTAATTTATTTGAAAACATTCACATTTTCTGTATAAGCCTTAAAGTTAAAGTTAAAGGTGATTGCAAATACAATTTGCCTCTTTTTTAGTTAGTTTTGTTTGTTTTTTCTTTCGTTTTTGGGCTTCACTTTGTCCATGCAAAACACAAAAAACAACACAGCATAGACCACGGATTTGAAAGTCAAATCGCATATTCTAGTCTCAACTCAGACTTTTCTTAAGCTTGCTTTGACTCTAACTGTTGCTGTGTGTGTGTGTGTATGTGCTTGAAAAACCACATTCCATAGTGTGCCTGGCCACACTGTGGAGCCACAAAGACTCGCACACAACAGCATCCACTGAGAGCCAGCCCCATAAAATGGTGTAAGCTCTGGCTAATTACAGTGTCAGGCACGCGCTCGCTCACTGCAACTTTGTCTCTGTGTGTGTGCGTGTGTGTGTGTGTGTGTGTCAAGCTGTGTACTGCGTTGCTTTGCATAGCATTTCTATAATTCCTGATTAAGACATCATATAGAAAGAAATAAAAATACCTTAACAAATCGCCAATTGCAAAATACTTTTTTTTTTTATTTTTAAGCTGTTGATCTTTAATGCTAGTTTTCTGTTGCTGTTGTTGTTGTTAGTTTTAGCAAGTCAACTTTGGTATACAGTGCGCAGTACGTACAAAAAATACTGGTTTTTCTAAACCCACACACACACACTTACACTTATACAAAGGCGCTAGTTGCAAGCAACTGCAGTTTGGCTGCTGCGATTGCGCAGCTCTCTTAGCTGTTCTCTCTCTCTCTATCTATCTTTCTTATTTTGTTTGCTTTCTGGTCTACACACACACACATACATAATGTTTTTTTTGTTAACACAGTTTATGACAATTTTACTGAACAACCTTTTTTTATTTTTGAATTTCCGAGTGCACAGAAAAAATTGTAAGTTTCAACTTGTGGTCCTATACAAAAGACTATTCGCTGGATTGTATCTTCTCTTATGTGCGTGGGCGTTTTTTTCGATTTCGAAACATGCAACAGCCACAGCAGCAGCAGTAACAGCAGCTTCCGCAGCTTCGTTTGCCCTGCCCACGTATTTTGTTGTAGCTTGTTTTTGTTGCTGTTGTTGTTGTTTTGCTTCTAGTTCTATGCCTAAAAATAGATGAAAATGTTGCGTTAGTGGCGAAAAAATATATGTAGCATTGCTTACAGCCATGGGCATTGAACAGTCGTAACCAAAAATGGCGCCAGGGCGTGCTCATTAAATACCAGCCATAATATGGAGGGGTTTTTTGATCTTTACTCGGCTCTACTCTTCTCTTCTTCTTGTTTTTCTCGTTGTTGTCAGGTTTTGGACTTTTGCACACAAAAGCGCAATCGCGTCAGGCTTATCTAATGGCAGCATTGTTAAGCCTTGCTTCAACTACTCATTCTAGTTGTTGTTGCTGTTGTTGTTATCATGCGGCACGACCTGCGCCCAATTGTTTCGACTCTTAAATGAACGCGCATCGAACACGAAATGGGCAACAAGCAACAAAACCTCAAGCCAGGGCCAGCTCTTCGTTTTTTTGTGTTTTGTGTTTTTTTTTTTTGTTGCTTGAGGTCTTTTCGATATTGTGTGTTGTTGTTGGTCGGTGCTTTGTTGTTGCATGATCTGCGCTAAAAAGCAACAAAAATTTGTTGTTGTTGCTGTTGTTGTTCATGAAGATGCGCGCTTGCAGCGTTTTCTGCGAAAGCTCGTTGCGCTTATTTGCCTTTGTCTTCGTGACGCCACGACATAGAATATACATACAACAACAACAGCAACAACAACTGTGCAACAGCCACAATAACTTATGAAAGAAAGTTGCCGCAAGTTAGCAGAATTGTTTTTTTTTGCAAAATCCGCGCACGTAACTCGTAGCGATTGCTTGGCCTGTGGCCAACTCTATAGAAGAAGGGGGCTGCGGAGGGTGCGCGGTGCAAGTATCTTTAATGAGCTGCTTGAATTTAATGGCCAGTCGCAAATGTATTTATTAAGCGCTTTTACACAATTTCATTGTAAATTGAACGCGTGCCGCGACTGAATTGTCGCAAAACACAGTTATGAATTATTTATGTGGCAACGTTGCAACCTAACAACTCAGCCAGCAAACAACTATAGCAAAGCTGTCTGCTGTTGCTTGTTAATGCCACAACAACAACAACAACTTAAACACACACATGGCTAATCTATGACACCTAATCACAGACGACAGGCTGGCCATTGTTGCATCTGCATAAGTATATACACGTTGTACATACATATATATATAGCTTTGATATATGACGAACTTTCACCGCAAGTTTATTTTTGTTAGAGATCAATGTACTTGTCTCAATTCAAATTGTGGCAAGAGCCTCCTAGCTAGCGGCAATAACGGCCGACGCCTTATAATTTTATTTTTTCCTTTCAACTCATTTTATTTTTTTTACTTTTTACCGATCAGAATCTGCCCACTTTGGGTAAGAGGGTGGGGGGGCATGCTGAGCAAACATTGATTCTATGTAGGTAAAAAAAATATAAAAAAAAACAAAGCATGCTTAATGCCCTTTTAAATCTTTTGTTATTTTACAACAAAAATCTATGGCTTTTAATGTTGCTGTTGCTGCTTGGTATGTTGTTGTTGGTTGTTGAAGCCGCAAGGCAAAGGTACAAAACGAAGAGCGATGGGCAGCAAAACTCAGCAATCCAGATGGTTTGGGCCACAGAGTTAAAAATCTTTTCCACGAAATGAAAATACACACAAACCAGCCAACAGACAGACAGCTAGAGGGAAAAAGAACAAGAAGGCGACGGAGACGGAGAAGAAGAAGTTGATGATGATGATGACAATGATGAAGAGGTCTAGCGGCGGAGGGGAGAGCGCACATAAACGTGAGCAACAACAACAACAACAAAAACAATATGCACAACCAGAACCGGCTAAGCGGGTCTCAAAAACTGAGCAGAGAGAACTGAGAGTTCAGAGTCTGCAATAGAAACTCTCGAGTCTTGAGTTCTAGCTTTTGTTGCAGCACTCAAATCGATTATGCAGCCGTTTGACTTGCCACACGAAAATGCGTCGTGCTTTCAGCAGTCAACCCGCCCCAACCCCCCTTCAGTCCGCCCGATGCTAACAAACTTTGGCCTTTTCACCAGCGGCTAACCAAGATCGCTAAAGAAAAATAAAATATTTAGAAAGTCAGCAGCGAACAGCGCACAGCGCTTGGAATGCGGTTGGCTCTATTAATCAGCGCGTCAGCAGCAGAAAGAGAGAAACAGAGGGAGTGAGAGAGCGAGAGAGAGAGGGGTATTAAGAGGCGCTAGAGCTCGTCAGAGGGCGAAGTTGAAGATTGAAGTTGAGTTGTTTGATGGCTCTAAGCAAATACAATCGATAATCAAATACAATGTCGATGTGTGTGTGTGTGTGCGAGTGATGCTAACCTTAAGTCCCCCTCAAGCACAAATCTGTTGCCTAGCAAATATTGTATAGTATGTAGACAAGTTTGTTGCCTAAGTCTTTTGTTTTAATGAGCACATCGCTTGAATTATGACTTTGATTTGTTCTCAGACAAAGATTGAGAGACGGAGACGGAGACAAAGTCGCCTCTCACTCATTAGCGTCGAGACACTTAGCCTAAGGATTACAAATTAGCCTTTTTGCCACACACAAACACACACACACACACACACAGTCACAGGCAATGCGGGCGTGTCCGCAGCTTGAAGAAAAATCGCATATGCAACATCTCAAGCATTTCACAAGAAACATAAAGAGCCCCCCTGCCTTGCTCCTCGCGGCCTGTTCGTGTCTCAAGTTACACAGGCCAAAAGGAGCAGCAACATGAAAAAGAAAACAAAAAACGCTGCTGATAAATTGTGCGCGATAAAGCTGCGCGGTCGTAGCCACATTTGGCCTGAAAAGGGTTTCATGCGGCGCTGTATGAGAAATGCCAAAGCAGCAAAAGAAGAGCTGCAACTGGCCAGCGGGCCTGTTGGCCTCAGCATCGTGCCAGCATCATCATCAAAGCAACAGCAACAGCAAAAAAACAAAGCTAAAGAATTTGTACGAAAATTGTTGCGCTTCGATTTGCCAGCAGGCAGGCAAGGCAGCCGCTTTTGATCAATGTCCGCCGTTGGATCCAAGTCCGAGTCCGAGTCCGAGCCCGAGTTCGAGTCCCAATGTCAACTGCAGCCTCACCTTTTATTTTAGTCTTTGGGCGCTGCGGTATGCATTGCGGCGCATAACTGCAGGCATTTAATACTTTGTTTTTGCTTGTTTCCCAAGCCTCTTCGAGTCAAGAATTTCGCATTTCTGGCGACAAACAAAATATTTCTGTACAATATTTCGTTTCAAACTTTTCTCATAATTATTGTCTTTGTCTTTGCCTTTCCACGAAATGAAATCAATAAAATGCGCAATATTTATGGCCATCGATATTTATTTTTTGTGCTTCTTCTTGTGACACTCTTTTTTTTTCTGATCATTAGCTGAGCTAGTGGGTGGGTGTGTGTGCGTGTGTACGGTGTGTGGACCCCACCACTGCTTGTGGGCTGACCCAATGCATCAAGTGGGTGTCTATATCTTCTTTACGACTCCATGACACATGGCACACTTTTGCGACCCACACACACAAGTTGCAATATACCCATGCGACGACCCACGTAGCCCTTTTCTGTCTAAAGATTCTATTCGTTCATTTCGAATAATATAATCATCTAGTAGTCGTAGTAGTAGTAGGCCATGCAAATCAATGGCAGATGTGTGTGTGTGTATGTATACAAAGCTAAAACAGGTCGCTGACTAATGATAACAGACGGAGTCACAGTCGGGCCTGTCCCCGTCTCTGCCTCTAAAATCAAAATACTGCGTGGGTTGCTAATTATTGAAAACGCCAACTGAACTTAGACTTGGCAGCGCCCACTTGTTTGTTGCTGTTGTTGTTGTTTATATTTTATTGTGTCTTTTTCTTTACTTTGTTTAAGTTGTTTTCATTGCTTCCGAGCGCATTAAATATATGTATGTATATGTTATATACAAAAGACTTAGGCAACAAACTTGCGCTGTGCAGCCTTTGCTATTTCCGTTTAGTAATTCGAAATGAATTTCGTTTGAATTTAATTTCTTAACATTTGCATTCACCTGTAGCCACATAATTCAACACCTACCTGTGTCTAATTAGACAACGGCCTGAAATTATATTTAGCCCACACATCGAGTTGTTGTTTGCTTTTGTTCCGCTGAAATCAAGCGTGAAATTTCTTTAGCTTTCACTGTACGAAAATCGATGAAGTAAAATATTTGAATTCTTAAAGTTTTCCCATAAGAAGTTAAGTTTATAAGAAGAACCAAACTTATTTATAGGTTAATAAAATAAATTTTAAAGTTTCCTGTTAATTAACCTTTAGATTTTCTCTATTTCAATTAAATCTGTCTTAAAAGTTGATTTACTGTAAATCAATCATTTATTTTAATTAAATTCATATCGTATCTTTGCTTTGCATTTATCTCTTTTAAACTTCATTTTAGTTTCCTTTATAAAGTGTTATTTCCTCATTATAAATATTTATATCTTGACTTTCTCACTTTTCTATTTATTATTCAGCTTAATATCATTCTCCTTCAAATCTTATTTGTACCACTATTTCTGACACCAATTATAACTCAAACTTTTCATTCCTTTTTATCTAAAATCCAACTCTTGTTTATTCTTCATTACAGTTTGCATTGGCACAAAGAGTCGTCTTTCGGTGCCCTCGAATCGGGATCATCATTATCGCAATCTGCGCGATCGTTACACGAATTGCACCTATGTCGATGGCAATTTGGAACTAACCTGGCTGCAGGATCCCAACTTGGATCTCAGCTTTCTGGCCAACATACGTGAGGTGACAGGCTACATACTAATCAGTCATGTGGATGTTACCAAAGTGATATTCCCAAAGTAAGTGAACAAAATTCAAAGAAATTCCTATCACATAGAAACTAATTGGTTCTTATACTCTTTAATTTTAGACTTCAAATAATACGTGGCCGCACGCTCTTTAGCCTTACGGTTGAGGAGGAGAAGTATGCTTTGTTTGCCACCTACTCAAAGATGAACACGCTGGAAATGCCCGAGCTGCGAGATATACTGCAGGGCTGGGTGGGTTTCTTCAACAACTACAATCTTTGCCACACGCGTTCGATTGTCTGGCGCGAGATTCTGTCGGGCGTCAACGATCATTACAATTACACGTACAATTTTACGGCGGAGGAGCGTACGTGTCCCAAGTGCGATGCGTCGTGTCAACGTGGCGCCTGCTGGGGTGAGGGTCCGAACAATTGCCAGAAGTTTAGTAAAATTACATGCGCGCCACAGTGCGCCCAGGGTCGCTGTTTCGGCCCTGGACCGAGGGATTGTTGTCACCTGTTCTGTGCTGGTGGCTGTACAGGTCCCACGCAGAAGGATTGCATTGCTTGCAAGAATTTCTTTGATGATGGCGTCTGCAAGGAGGAATGCCCACCCATGCGCAAATACAATCCCACCAACTATGAGCTGGAGACAAATCCTGAGGGCAAGTATGCCTATGGAGCGACTTGTGTGCGTGAGTGCCCCGGCCATTTGCTGAAGGACAATGGCGCCTGTGTTCGTAGCTGCCCGTCTGACAAGATGGCCAAGGATGGCGAGTGCGTTGCCTGCAACGGACCTTGCCCCAAGACCTGCCCCGGCGTACCGGTTCTACACTCCGGCAACATTGATTCGTTCAAGAACTGTACCGTTATTGAGGGCAGCATCAGGGTATTGGATCAGACATTCTCGGGCTATCAGGATATATTCACGAACTACACAATCGGCCCACGCTATATGCCAATGCATCCCGATCGCTTGGAGGTCTTCTCAACGGTCAAGGAGATTACTGGCTTTCTGAACATTGAGGGTGTCCACGACAAGTTCAAGAATCTATCGTACTTTCGCAACTTGGAGGTTATCCATGGACGACAGGTCATGGAGAGCTACTTTGCCGCACTATCGATTGTCAAATCATCCCTTTCCAGTTTGGAGTTGCGCAATCTCAAGCGCATCAATTCGGGCAGCATTGTCATCCAGCACAACAATCATCTTTGTTATGTCAGCAACATTCGTTGGTCTTTGGTTCAAAAGTCCAATGATCAAAAGCAGTTTATCAATGAAAATCTCAATACCTCAGCATGCCGTAAGTACACAGCTATATAATTGTCTAAGGATTGTAATTCTAACTTTCTTGTTCCTCTACCAGGTAAAGCTGGTCAGGTCTGTTCGGATCAATGTAATAGCGATGGATGCTGGGGCGCTGGATCGGATCAGTGTTTGAACTGCCAGAGCTTCAACTACAATGGCACCTGCATTGCTGACTGTCGCAATGTCTCCAAGTAAGTAACAAGCTTTTTTAATAACCTACTACTAGTCTAATATTGACTAAAGTTCCTTCATTGAGCCCCTGTCTAACCCAATTTTTCCCATCTACCACTCCACAGCACCTATCAGTTCGATTCGAAGACGTGCAAGAAATGCCATCCGGAATGCCGTACGTGTGCCGGACCAGGTGCGGAGCACTGTGATGAATGTGTTCATGTCCGAGATGATCAGCACTGTGTAACCGTCTGCCCCGATGATAAGTACTCAGACTTTGGTCTCTGTCGCAAATGTCACGAGACCTGTGAGGGTTGCACTGGACCAAAGAATACCATTGGACATGGCGCGTGTAATTCATGTAATCTGGCCATCATCAATGCCGATGCGACTGTGGAGCGTTGTTTGCGCAAGGATGACAAGTGCCCCGATGGCTACTACTGGGAATATGTGCATCCGCAGGAGCAGGGCTCACTTAAACCTTTGGCTGGCAAGGCCATTTGTCGCAAGTGTCATCCACGCTGTGAACTTTGCACCAACTATGGCTTCCACGAGCAGGTCTGCTCCAAGTGTGCTGGATACAAGCGCCGCGAACAGTGCGAGGACGAATGCCCAGCGGATCATTATGCGGATGAGGAGAAGCGTGAGTGTTTCGAGTGCCATCCGGAGTGCAAGGGCTGCATAGGACCCGGCTCCGAAGATTGCCAGGCCTGTCGCAACTTTAAGCTGTTTGCCGAGACTGAAGTCTACGATAATACCACACTCTTCAATTGCACCTCGAAGTGTCCGGCCGAGTTACCGCATGTCAACTATCAATCACACATCATTGGACCACATTGTGTGTCCAGTCCGCCTAGGGGTTCCAAGCTGACTGCTGGCCTTAATGTCCAAACGATTATCATAATCTTTGTGGCTGTATTTTTCCCTGTTATTTGCGTACTCGGCGTCATTGTCTTCATCTGCCGACAGAAACAGAAGGAGAAGAAGGAAACGGATGACTTGGCGAAGGTGTTCTTCGGCTGCGAGGACTCGGAACCATTGCGACCGTCCAACATTGGCGCCAACCTAAGCAAACTGCGCATTGTCAAGGATGCGGAACTACGGAAAGGTGGCGTCCTTGGCATGGGTGCCTTTGGGCGTGTCTACAAGGGCGTCTGGGTGCCAGAGGGTGAGAATGTCAAAATACCCGTTGCCATCAAGGAGCTGTTGAAGACCTCTGGTGCCGAGTCGAGTCAGGAGTTCTTAAGCGAAGCCTACGCCATGGCCACTGTTGAGCATGGCAATCTTCTCAAGCTGCTCGCTGTTTGCATGTCCTCACAGATGATGTTGATTACACAGCTTATGCCACTGGGCTGCCTGCTCGACTATGTGCGCAACAATCGCGACAAGATCGGCTCCAAGGCTCTGCTCAATTGGTCCACTCAAATTGCCAAGGGCATGTCCTATCTCGAGGAACGTCGCCTCGTTCATCGTGATCTTGCGGCACGCAATGTTTTGGTGCAGACGCCTTCGCTGGTGAAGATAACAGATTTTGGCCTGGCCAAGCTGCTCAGTTTGGACTCGAATGAATATAAGGCGGCTGGCGGCAAGATGCCTATCAAATGGTTGGCTCTCGAGTGCATTAGACACAGGGTCTTCTCCAGCAAATCGGATGTCTGGGCCTTTGGTGTGACGATTTGGGAACTGCTGACCTTTGGCCAGCGACCACATGAGAATATTTTGGCCAAGGATATACCTGATCTCATTGAAATGGGTTTGAAGCTGGAACAGCCAGAGATCTGTTCCTTGGACATTTACTGCACACTGCTCTCCTGCTGGCAACTGGACGCCGATCTTAGACCGCCTTTCAAGCAGCTGACCAACGTTTTCGCAGAATTTGCACGCGATCCTGGTCGCTATCTGGCCATACCCGGCGATAAGTTCACACGTCTGCCCGCCTATACGAGCCAGGACGAGAAGGATCTCATACGCAAGCTGGCGCCCACAACGGACGGCTCCGAGTCGATTGTCGAAGCGGATGACTATCTGCAGCCCAAGGCAGCAGCCGGTCCCAGCCATCGCACTGATGGCACCGATGAGATACCCAAACTCAATCGCTATTGCAAGGATCCCAGCAACAAAAACTCCAACAGCGGCGGCAGTGGAATCAATGGTGACGATGAAACCGATTCCAGTGCACGGGAAGTGGGCGTTGGTAATCTACGCCTTGATTTGCCTGTCGATGAGGATGATTATTTGATGCCCACGTGTCAAAGTAATCCAAATGGCAGCAACAACAACAACAATAACAGCAACAATCCCAACAACAACATGGCAACATCAGCCACTGGCTATATTGATGTCATTGGTGTAAGTATTATAAATAGATTGAGAAGAAACGTCAAGAATTATACTTATTAAATTATCTTTATATATTTTACAGGTGCCTGCGAGTGTAGATAATCCCGAGTATCTATTGAATGCATTAAGCGCTGGCGAAGCGCCAATTCCTACACAAACGATTGGCATACCTGTGGCAGGTGTGCCCGGCACAATGGAGGTCAAAATGCCGGGCAGCGAATCAACTAGTTCCGATCACGAGTACTACAATGATACGCAGCGAGAGTTGCAACCATTGCAAATACTGCGGAGTCGCAACACGGAGACGCGAGTGTAGCCCGCAGTTGCAACACACACGCACACACTGCCAGAATGTAACAAAAATGTAATCACAACATTGGATATCAATCTTGCCACGTAGTACCCAAGTGCCTTTTGTCAATTTGCCAGTCTGCCAGTCTGAGGTGTGCCTTCTGAATGCTGTTATCATAGATACAAACAAAACAAAAACGAAACCCATTCGTCTGTAATAGTTGTAGTAGAAAAGAAACAAAATCAAGTGTAGCTATATAGTCGTGTACAGTACTATCGATATTATTGTCCCCAATAACCCAAATTTTCACTCTTATGCATAGTTTTGTATTTTAGTGTCCAGTCGCTGAACAGCGCTTGTAAATTCAATGTAATTACAAGAACAAAACACCGATAGTGCATTTCTTAGGCGCCAACGAAACCAGTAATTGAACCTTGAGCAGCGAACTGTTTAATGGTTTGTGGTATTGCGTTGGTCGAACACTAAGCTAAAATATATACATACATATATCTAGTTCATGTAGCAGCGGACTGTCGCAGTTGTATCAAACAATATCTTTATATATGTTTTTGCATACATATATAATAAAATATTGTATATAGTATAGGAATAATAGGCTTTTAGTATATAGTTTCCAACTGTGATATAGTTCCTAGAAAAATTCTGAATAGTTGTTTAAGGTTTTTTTGACTTACTTTTGAATTAACTCAAACGATTTACTACAACCCACTGTAAAACTTATTAAATGCCACAAAGTAAATGGGCCTTATATCAAAAATGGATTCGAAAATAAATAAATATACAAGATCAGATTCGATTTGAAACAATAAACAATAAATCGCGAGCGTGCCATGCATCGATAATGCAATTCTCCTAAAGATTTCGAATATTTGTTGGCACATTAAGGTTGAAACTGAAAACATATATGTAATTGTAAGCTCTTAGTCTAATATGTATAATGATCAAAGATATTTATGTAAATAATATATACAATATATATACACAATTGTAATAATTTAACGTAATAACTAATCTTCTTCTAAAAGTTTAGATTTTAACTTTGCGTATACAATTATAAATATTTAAATGTTTACATAAATAATTTAGTTTAATATAATTGGAATTAATTTACGAGTACCTACGCAAAGATATGCATAAATGAGTAAATAAAATTTTTAAAAATAAATGTTCAATAATTGTTATTTTTATGGGCTACTGTTTGAAAAGTTATTCATTTTTAGTTTTCAGAATATATTACTTCGAACCTTTAAAAACTTACCCAACCTGAATAGGTGATTTTTAAACCACACGTTATTATGTATTTTGTCGTTCATCCTAAAACTATGCTTTAAATTTAGTTTATTTTTCAGCTGCGCGCCACCTTTTGGCATGTCTGTCACTTCAACGCTGATTAGTAGGTGGCGCTTTATACAAGTTGAGCAATAACAAAATAAACGCTTTTAAATTCACATTGTTTGGATTTTTCTTTTTATTTGAAATACGCAATTAGACAATTTAATGTTTAATGGATTTTGCTAAAAGTGGGCGCAAACTGTGTGTTTTTGTTTTTGTTACATTTGAGTATTTATACTTTGCACATAATTGTAGAGCTTGTCCGGTATGTATGTATGTATATGTATATGTATTATATGTATGTTTATTTGAAAAGTTAATCCATAGTTTACATTCATTAAAAGTTCAATTACATCAATTACGTACTACAAAAACTATTGCTGTGAGTTAATTGATTTTATAGTTGCTTAATTTGATCCGATAGCTACACATATATTATTATATTATGTACGTATTATAAGTAATGCCTGCGAGACAGTTCCCACAAAAAAACTGTCTGTCTGGCTAGTTTTTGTTTTTTATGCAATTAAATAACCGAAAGTCTATAATTTCTAAGCACTTAAGAAACAAACAGAGAAACTTATCCGAAAACTATGCAAAACTACTCAACTTGGGTCGTAAACAAATCAGTGCTGGGCGCTTTGGGCTCTATCTTAAAAAATGTAAAAAGAAATGCTAGGCATGCAGCATGTATTCTGTGTGTGTGTGTGGTGTGTGTGTGTGTGTGTGTGTGTGTGTGTGTGTGCGAATGAGCTGGTGTTAATTGCCAGCAAAAAACCTAATTGATATAAACATTAAATAACATTTGGATTCAGAAAATGTTTGCAAAAAACCCCCCCCATTCCCACCCTACCCTACTTTACTGCCTGTCCCACCCATGCCCATATTAACCCCCGTCTCCAGCAATTAGTGTGCAACTCGCACATAGATTACGATTACACAGTGCCCAGGACTTGGAGCCTATCACATTGGAACGCGACGGACGAGCAAATACTCGGAGAACTGCTGACCCTCGACACCGCCACCAGTGCTTGCCTCAATGGTGAAGCCAGCATTGAGCAGACGTGTCAGCACCTGAACGGAGTTCAACTTGCAATAGCCGTTGAGGGGGAAGCGTATGATTTGGCGCCAATCACCCTGGTTCCAGGAGACGCCGCTGCGACTCGATTGCGTTGCCTGATTGGCCTCCGGGAACAGTTCGTCGAGCAGTGCCCGTTCCGCTGACAGCATTATGCGTTCACCCAGATCGGGTGAAATGTGCAGCGCCACAACTTCATAATTGCATTCGGGCGCACCGCTTGCCCTTGGGCTGGTCTTAATGTGACGTGCTGGTGGTGTGGGTGGCGCCACCAAATAGTTGCCATTGCGAACACGCTCCTTGCGCATGCTCTCCAGCTGCTTAATCATCGCTGCCAGCAAAACGCCATAGAAGTATAGAAGATAACATGTCCACAAATTAGCAACAGGTTGGTTACGCAACATATATATATTTTCTTACACTTGAAGAAATGTTTGGTTTGTATTGAAAAATCAATCATAGCAGCAGACAAATAATAAAGGAGCCTTTATGCTGGTTTGATTGAAGTACAAAAATGTATTACAGTGTATAAAAACTTACGTTCCACTTCGTAGTAGCGCGCTTCCTCAAGCAACAATTGGAGATCGGGAAAATCTTCGGCAATCAATAGTCTTGAGTTTCTCATAAAGTTTAGTATATGGCGAAACATGCCCCCATCTCGGTCAATGAAATAATGCTGCTTCAAGGAGTCAAGCACAATGGGTATCTGTCCATTGAATAGCTTGGCCAGCTTCGACTCGGGATATTTGGTAAGCGTCTCCAAAGAGCTCGTATAAATTGTGCCGCCCACATCGATGTGAACGGGTGCTGTATAGCGTGAGGCAGCTGCCACACACGGTATGCCAGAGATGGGCTTGTGGTTGTGCAAATAGGAACTGGCACCAGCCGAGGCGCCACCAGGTCCACCGCCTGCAGCTGCCGCAGCAGCAGCAGCAGCCACAGCGGCTGCAGCCGCCGCACCCGGCAAGCCCAACGGCGTCACTGAAGAGCTGGCGGGCGGTGTTGTTGTGGGCGATGAGGAATTTGAGATCGTTGGCGAAACGGTGGGCGAAGCGCTGATACAACAAAATTGTTAATCCAAAAAAAAATCGTTTTCTATCGAGTGTTGCTTACCTGATTTTAATATCGCTGCGGGTATAGATGCGGCCCGTGGAGGATAAGTCGCGCGGCTCGAGGCCCTTTGCATCTCTTTCGCGCTCTCGATCCATATCGCATTTTTTGCTGCAAAAAAAACCAAATAAGACAGATGAGCTAATGTAAAACTCAGCCTGAGAACCAAAAGTTCAGTACAACTTGATTACAACATGCAACATGCCCAGAGACAGACAGCCAGGCAGGCACAACAAACGTGACAAACCAAATGCCCCAAAACAGCAACAACAAGAAAAAATGGCTTAAAGCGATTTTGTCTCGTTGAAGAGTTCAAAGTTGTTTTTATAATGCAAAAGTATTTCATATGATTTTGTGTGGGAATATAATTTTGGCTTTTCATTGCGTTTAACTCACTTATGCTGAGGAGGAGTCGTTGTTGTAACACCCCCCATTCCTCCCCCGCCAAACAGACACACACACACACACACAGAGCCCGAAGCTGCAGTTGCAGTTGCTGTTGCAGCCACGACAAGACACAGAGTTAAACAAAAAAAAAAAAAGAATGTTGCGAGCGCAACGGGGAGAGATACGAATGGCGGCTGTGGCACCGTCAAATTGACCACGGGGCATGCGCCTCGATTTTCACACGAAAATCACGTTGATTTGAGCATCGTTATGGCAACAAACTGCGAGCTCGCTGAAGTCGCCGACAAAACAACAACAACAGCAGCAGCAACTGCGTGCAGAATGTGCGGCATCACGCACGCTAATTATGACATGTCAAGCCCTATGCAACATGACGTATACGCAATGTTAACTGAGAGCCATTTCCTTGTTGATTGTTGGCATCAGCTCACTCAATCCCTATCGTTCTTATTCTCCTTCTTGCTGTCTCTGTCTTCTCCATCATCATCATCATCATCTCTCTCTCTCTCTTTATCTCTTTCTTTTCGTCTCCAAGCTGTCGTATCATTAGCAGACGTCATGGACAACAAATTAATAAAACTCAATCAAACCGATGCCGCGGGGAGTTACAAGAGGATTATATCTCTACTATTTACCACCTTCCTTTCCTCGCCCCCTTTTGCAGTTTTGGCATTTTTATAACATTCGCTTGGTCATGCTCGTTTATACTAATACCCTATTATTTTAATAAATTGAGGGAAGGCATTTGACTTGTATTAATAAAATAAAACTTTCATTCTATTAGTTTTAAAACTATATTTATTCTCGATTTATAATGATCTTAATGTTTAAATAAAATATTAAATATTGTCGATTATTTAATGAACTTTACCCAATGGAGATTTGAGTAAATTGGTTACTTATAATTGAAAATAAGTCAAAAATAAATGGAAATTTTTATAAGCAAATCTCTTACAAATTCCCCAATAGATTTCCCTTAAGGTATAGTGCGAAGTTTGTACATTTTTGTTACAAACGATAATTTTTATAAACTTTAAGTTAGGTTCCTTACCGAATATTAGCCATTTACAGGGTATTATTCATTCAATGTATATTTAGCAGTTTTGTTTCCTCGTGTTTTATGTGTTATGCGCATTAGGCCACAGAGCAATTGCCCATGTTGTCAGTTTGTCCGTTGATGCATGCAGTTTACTTAAATATTTATTTCCATTGCCATTCGCCCTTGACCCCCCCTTCTTGTGCCCAGCGTATTTACTAAACAAGTTTGCTTTTTAAAATGCTTTGAGTCCTTGGGCTATATGGCTCTGGTAATTACGATTTGATTAACTTTAACTACATGAGCATTCGCATTTACATTCTCGCATACTCACATTTCCACAAAAAAAAAAAGCATGAAGCAAAAAAATGCCAAAGCGACGTTCAAAATAGGGTTAAAAAAAAAGAATTGCTAAAGAAAATGGCTGCAGGGCAATTCTCATGGCAAGTGCATGTGTTTGTTTGTGTTTGTGTGTGAGTGTGTGTGTACAGCTGCGTTGATTTTTTTTCCACATTTTTTATTAATTTACAACAATTATTAAAGCTCAATAAAACATGCGGGCCCAATGACTGACTTGGCTGGCTTAAATGCCAAACAAGAACAACATACATACGCACATGTATGTATATGTATGTGTGTATGCAAAACAACAACAACAATTTGAGGTCTGCTCTGCAGCCAGAAAACAATTCAATTTCAATTGCTTTGCGGTCCACTTGAGGCAGCTTGCAAGCAAGCAGGTTGCTGCAGCTATAGATGTTAGCACACAGCAGGTGCAGCAGGCGCAACAAACACAAACACACACACAAATACACATACGCCCACTGTTAACGGTATTGTGTATAAGCAGAGACACACACCAGCAGCTTTGCAGTTTTGCCAGCTATTCTAGTCCAATAGCGCCTCAAGCAATATCTTTTCTAGGCAGGGACCACAACAGCAGACATAACGAAGTGAGACTGAGCAAGTCAAATTGGGAGAGTGAGAGCGAGAGAGGGGGACAGAGAGAGAGGTAGCGATATTCGCAGCGCCTTTGGTTACACTTCAGTTTAGCATGAAATTTTGAAGAGTTGCTATTTTGCCAAATGTTGTTGTTGGGAAAACGAAGCTGTAGTCTTGCCTCGACCCGTGTCTGTCAAGCTGCTTGTGCTGCATTTGCATTTGCAAGTGGGCGGGCGTCACTCTAGTTGTTGGCTACCATAATACGCCCCCACCCCTCCCTCATCCAAATGCTTAGCCGGAACACGAACATATATCTTTGCCTGACTGACATCTTTGGTTTGCCTTTTAATGGCATTGCCATTAACTCAGCTCCACTTGCATATGGCTTAGCCTTAGTTTTGGCCCAATATTCAGTTTTAGATTACACCAGGCAGAGAGAGGGGAGAAGAAGAGGAATTTGTGTGTGTGTGTGTGTTGGCAAAAAGACAGCTTATTAGTTGGCATTGTTCAAGTTTTGGACAAAACTATCGAGTGGCAGCTGCTGCTGTTGTTGCTGCTGCTGCAGTGCTTGGGGGCCAAATAATTTTGCAGAGTTCAGCAGCATAGACAAAAGTAGCCGTTGGCCAAGAGCTGGACTAGCTGGCCTGCCTCTCTCTCTATCTTTGCCGTCTGCCTGCTGCTCCTCAGCCACAGGCAGCTCAATCTCAAAATGCGACATGGCCCAGCCCCAGCAATTGGTGATAGAGTGTAGTAGTCCTTGCCTCAGCTCTTGTCATCCAAACCAAAATGAAAACCCACACACAAAAGCGATAACAAAAGCCAAGAAATGAGCTAAAGTGCACACACACACACACACACACAACAGCTAGTAGTGATACACACCTCAGCAGAGGTTGACGTTGACGTTGACGCTGACGCTGACTATGTAACCCCTACAAAATGTCCTGCGGCCAGTCAACCTTCCGCACACAAAGGCCAGTCAGCCAGCCAGCCAGCCAGACACTGTGTCCTGTGCTGAATATCCACCCAGCCACCCACTTCTATTCCCTTCCCCCACCCATCCATCCCCTTATGTGCACTGGCGAAAAAGGGCAAAACGCTCGTCTTTGCCTTTGGCGATCGTTTGGAATTAGTGCGGAAATCATGGATGGATACGAAACGAAACCAAAACCAACAGCAAAACACAAACCCAAACACCCAAACGAAGCCAAGCCAAGCCAAGCCATCAGCCAAGAGCCAAGGAGCAGCTCATATATAGCAAAAGGTGCTTGCAGATTGAAAAGGGCGGGGGGAAAGAGAAGTGTGGATTGCTTTGCTTCCACACAGAGCGAAAAAATCTAGTGATCTTATTTGTCAAACTTAATTCCATTCAGAAGAATTTTTCTGGATTTTACTTCAGTGGTTTTTTCAATCATGAAGAAATTACTTTTTCTGGAATACTTAATTCGGGTTTAGTTGACCTCAGTTACTGAATGACTTTTCGATGCCAATTTTTTAATTTTAATTAATTTTTACTTGAAACTGTATTTTAGGAATTTTTAAAACGTTGTTTAAGTTATTTCTGTCTTTAATTCTTTAGGTCTTATTTCTCATTGTATGAAGACAAGAATGTTGATCTTGATTCAAAAATAGTTTTGTTTGATTTAAGTAGATTCTTACTTGACTCAGGATTATTTTCTATTTAATAAAGAATTTTTTTACATTTAATTATTTTAAGTAAATCATAAATGCTTTAAAAATAGATTTTTAAGAACCTTTTTATTGATATTTCAAGCTCATTTTAATCTCTCTATTTTCTCTATGTGTATAGCTGCCTGCTGGTGGTGCTGTTGCATGTGTTTGTGTTTGTATGTGTGTTTTATCTGTGTGCGTCTCCTCATTCATTTATCCTTGCAGCGCTGAAGGCAACTACAACAACAACAACAACAAAAGAGCATAGAAGAGCATTGGCTGTAACCACGACAAGAGGCAACTGACTCCGACTCCAACTCCAACTTTAACTCCAGCTTTGTATAGTTTTCTCTGATTCTGGCTCTGCTCTCTGCTTTCTGTTCTATGTTAAGATTGTCCCAAAACAATACACATGCAGAGGCGAAAACTTTTGGTTGTGGTTGGAGGTAAGTTGGGTGTCCGTTTTGGCTGACACACACACACACACCCATATGTTGGTTGCATGTGTTTGCGTGTCTGCATTTTAAGATATCATACCTAAGTTGCTGATCCCTTGCGGCGCACCACCAACAACAACAACAACAGCATTGCTAAAAAATATAAGCGAATAATAAGAAGAAGAAATCAAAAGCCCCAAAGCACACCAAAACCAAACCGAAAGACCCAAAACCCAAATCCTCCGACTCCGAGAAACGAAAGTTTGTCGAGGCACAAACCTTATCTCAATTTTAAAATGCCGCCGGCTCAAGCAGCGCTCATGCACCCCCACCCCCCCTCCATCTTCCTCTCTCTGCGTCTTTCGCGACTTGGTCATATGGGTGGGCGAGATAAAGGAGGCAGATGCCGCCAAAGTTTGGTGCATGCAACTTATGGCGAATTAGTTGTGAGGCTGCAGCGGCTGCAACGACTGTTATTTTGGCAACAGTTTGCCACCAATTAGTTCTACTCACATTTAAAGACGCAAAGTCAAGTTTAGATGGGGGGTGGTGGGGGGCTTAGTGGGTGGATGAAGTGAGTAAAAATAGTTAAGGTCTGTCGGCGCTATGCCCAGTGCTGTGGCCGGGTTGCCAGGTTTGTGTATGTTGGTAAGACAAACACAAAGTGCTTGCATAAATACATACATACATATGAATGTGTATGCAAACACACACACACACACACACACACAAATCACGCTAATGTCCTTGGGGCACTTTGGGAAGAATTCAATGCCTCAAGGGTCGAGAGAGAGAGGCAAGCTGGCAAACTGGCAACTAGGGAGCAGCAAACTGGCGAAAACTGGAGTTGGCGGCCAAAATCAAAACGCTGATGAGCAGGCAAATGAAAAAGTTTTTTTTCTCTCTGCTTTTTTTTTTGCTTTTGAGCGGGGTTTGTCCGACGCAAGAGGAACGAACACACACATACAAAAAGCCAAAAGCAAAAGCTAGAAACAAACACGCAGCAAGGGCAGGTCGCAGTTTGTTGCAACACACACACACACACACATGTGGACAAAAGTTATGCTGCTTTTTCTTCTGCTTCTGCTTAGCCAGCAGCATTTAACAAAAGGCCACGAAATACTGAAGCCTTCGCCGTGGCAGCTGTTGTTGCAGGGAGTCGTCGTTGTGGCGCATATGGGAAATCAGTCGCAAGTCCTATGAAAATTTTGCCAGCAAAGTTGCAAAATGTTTGCGTGTGTGTAAGTGTGTGGGTGTGTTTGTGTGCCAAATTGTACAAATATATGCGATATATATGGATGTGTGTGTGTGGCAAAAGTTGAGTTGGAGTCGAGTCGAGTGTAGCAGATATTAAAACGCTGCAAGGCTTTCAAAAATAAACTTTGAAAAATTTATTAGAAAATATTAAATAAAAACGACGATTGCGCTGCATATGCCAAAAGCTCCACAGAATGAGTGTGTGTGGATATAAGGAACATATATGGTATAGATGTATGAGTGTATGAGTGTATATCTTATAGCCGGCAACATGCGATAGCTTGGGCTGACTTTGCTGCGTTGCAAAGCAAACATTACACACACACACACTGAGAAACAAAGGCACACAATTGTTTTTATGGCTAAATCGTCAAAAAAAAATTGAATTGTTAGCAAAAAAAAAGAGGCAAAAGAAACAAGGCAAACCATAGTAACATCAACAAATCTATTAGAAGACAGAGACAAAATGAGAAAATTGCGCATACGCCGCATTGTGCATGGGTAAATCAATTATATGCAGTTATAGTTCAAAATCTGATTGATTGATGATTGAAAAAATAGCAACGATAATAAAAAAGATTTAATTCTCGAAAACACAGTTTTTTACAAGAACAAGTACAAAATTCAATTATTTTTTTTATGAAAATTTATATATGTTAACACCTTTTTAGCTACTTTGATATTCAGGATCTTTAAGTATTTTATTTCAAGCACTAGCAGAAAGACATAAAAGTATTCATTAAGTTTCGAACTTGTTTGTTAACATTTTGAATATGTTTTTTTACCTCACTTGAATCTTTTACTATATGTTAGAGCTTACAAACCATAATTAAAAAGTATTTAGCATTTAAAAATAAATATAAAGGCAAAAAAATGTGCTTGCATCAAGCAATTAAAGTGATATAAAAGCCCACACAGAATTTCTTTTGAGTGCGCCATAAAATTGGGCAATCAAAAACTGCATTCATTTGTTCTTTCGTTCGTTCGTTCATTCGTTCGTTGCATTTACCCCATCATTTATGCGTTGGGGCCTAATCAAGTGTACATAAAAATTAACAACAATGCTTCCAGTTGAATGCAGATCAAACAGTTGTTGCCAGCCAGTCAGCATTGCACTCAGTTGCAGCATACAGCATGCAACGTGCAGTTTCAGTTGCAAGTGCATAACCATTCAAGTGGCAAATGCTACTTGGAACGCGTTTCCGTAGACTGGCAACTGGCAACTGGCAGCAGGCAATGCGCATTTCCTAATTGGCGCAATTTGAGTGTGCATATTGCAATAACAGCATTTACAACAGCAACAACAACACGCAGCAGATGCAACACAAAGCAAAATCGACAGCAAAGTGTAACAAATGCAGGCGCTGGTGCAGGTGCAGCCAACCCAGAAGCCGAACACTAAAAGCACCACAAGCACCATCAGCATCAGCAACAATTGCCTTTTCACTTATACCCTTTGGCCAAAAATATCTCAATAAGGGTATATAACATTGTTGTTGTTGAATTCTAGGAGTTTTCCAGAAAAGTTGCTCATCTCAACTTAAAATGTATTTTTTTATTTTATTTTTGAGGAAATCTTTTCTTTAAGATTTATTTGAACGTATTGAATGTCTTGATGCCTCACATCGCTTTTTTAGCATAAGTGATTTTATTTGTCTCCTAAAGAAAGTGTCTTTTAAGTGGTGGCATATAAGATTCAACAAGTTCAGACTTTCTTCCTAATAATGCGGATTTTAGTTTTATTTCAGCTAAAATTTTCTTGGATCAAAAATTCTTATGAAAAATTTCAACTCTTACAAACAATTCTTTGTTAGAAAGAAAATGTTTTGTAAATGAAAAATTTAAACTGAAGAATGAATACTTTAACGATATTACTAATTCGCTTTTGTCTTTAAATGAGAGAACAAATACTTCAAACCAAATTAAATGTGTTATACTTCCACATATTTTTTGATATCAAAAGCTTCATACCTTTAATTAAAGATAAAGATAAGGATCGATTTTTAAGCATTTCTTTCTGCTAAGGCTACAGTCATTTCATTCTCTCTCAGTTTAAAAATTGCTACAGATAGAGCATTTGTCAGTCGATCCAAATAAATTTCTTTGCTTTTTGGCCTTCACCTCTCGACTGGCAACTGCGATGTTGCCAATATTGGCAAATGTTGTTGCTGGTAATGATGCCCAATTGCAGCTTAATTAACACACAGCGCGTTAAGCGCTTTGTATGCGGCGGCAGCAAGCGGTAACAAAAGCAACAAACGTGCTTTAAATGGGCATTTAAATGCACACACACACACACACTCAAACACACCCATTTCCATTACCCACACCCATTTCCCTTGCTTCTTTGACAATTGGTTTGTAACGGAAATTTCTAGCGAGTTTGGGCCAAAATGAAAATGTATTTTGAGTACAACAAAACTACAACAACAAACGGTACAAATTTGCAATTGGGATAACAACGTGTAACGTTACGTTACGTTACGTTACGTTTGGAGCTAAGCAAAACAAAACAAACGGCTTTGACTTTGCCTTCGACTCCGCCCCACGCTCAACTTAAAAACCAGTTGCTTGCCACAGATATTGCATGTGGGATCAAGAGCGAGAGAGAGAGAGAGATAGAGAGGATGAGAAGATGTCGTTGTGTCGCAACTTTGCGAAGGTCGGCAGCTAAAATCAACTACTCCGCCCGCTGCTGTTGTTGCCTTTTGTTTTTTGGCCTCATTTGAATGCGATTTTTGTTGCAGCCATGCTTTGAACTTTGCCTCCCAACACTTTTGGGAACTTTGTCGATTCGTCGAACATAAAAAACAACAACAACATAATGTTGTTGTAGTTGTAATTCTTGTGCTGCTGCTGTTGTTGCATGTGGAGCTTGTGGCCTGGCGGGCATTTTGGCCATGCCTGCCGCTTAGTTTTGGCCATGCCAAGCGAGCCACAAACACAATCAGAACAACCGGTCAATCGCCTATCCTCCTCCCAAAACGCCCGCCTCATCAGCCAGCGTATTTTATAGCCTTTAAGGTATGAACAAAAAATAATGCGACCTCCCCCCACCCGCCGTTTGTCGTCATCGTCGTCGTCTTTTGCCGCCTCCATTGCACACACACACACACATAACTCAGCTGGGGGCCAAGTTTGTCGAAAATGGCTCGAGGCATGGTACAGTTTTTTTTTTTTTTTTGTGCTTGTAATATTTTTTCTCAGTTTTTATATTTTTTTATTTTGCTCTTGGTACTTTTGTTTATTTCTCTTTTGGTGCGGGCCGAGCAACACTTGAGGCGCATCAAATTTTTAAAACGTCTGCGTTTATGGCACACACAATTTTCGAACTGAAACTCAAACTCGGACAGGGACGCCGAGCGACTTGGACTTGGACATGGACTTGGTTATGGATGTGAATGTGGCATGTGCATGTGGGAGAGACGAAAATCAGTTAACCCCCAGGCGGAGTTGGCCCAAGCCAATAACCAACAAAAAACAAAAATAAGAAAGAGTAATATGTACAACAAGAAGGGGGAGACTAAAAACAGAAAGAGTTTTGCTTGCCGGCGTTTGATTATGTGCTTTCAAAAATTCGTTTATTACACAATCCTTTTTGAACAAATTTATTGGCTTTGATAAGACGAGAGAGGGAGAAAAATCGCAAGAGAGCAACTGTTTCAAATCATTCAAATTGACTTACCGTTTGGGGCAGGAGGACTCCACCGTCAATGGTGATCGTTGATCCAATGCAACAAATGGAGTTCTAGAACGATAAAATATTTATAGAATTAGATAGTTTTGTATTAATCTAATGCTAAGTTAAATCTTTGTTATTATTCCAGATCAAAATTCAATAAATAAAAATATTGTTTTGTTTTAACCGGCTTTAGTTTTTGGCTTTTATTTTTGTTGCCAAGACCAAAGTAGCTTCAAACGTATTAGCGAAATGGCAAGCCAAATGGCACCCGCATAACTTAATATTTTATAATTATATTAAATTATCAATTTGGTAGAACTAATTTGATTTAGTCAAAACACAAACCAAAATCATAATAAACTGTTGCACAATGCCAAAACACATTTAGATCAACATATAGCAAAAGAGTGAAAAAGAGAGAGATAGAGAGAGACAGAGTACAGCCGTAACTGTTACAGTGGCACACATAGACACACACACACCCACATACAATGCAAATGGAACTCACAAAAAAGTTGGTATATTTAGGAAATGCACTTTAACTACTTTATATTAACCAGCGCGTGTGAACAACAAATTTTTCTTAATGTTTTTTAATTGGTATCTGGATTTTTTTGGCAATTTAGAAATTGAATTTTCGATGCTATTGTTTTTAGAATTTTGGGCTCAAACGCATTGCTTATTGCAAAATGGCGCCGCACACACACGCTACTCAGAATCAGAATCACTTGAAATGTTTACTTCCGGTTTCCGGTTGTTGTCGCGCCCGCTGTTTGCTGCCTACTAATCTCTGTTGCGTCTCTCAATTGCTTTTTACCTGACTTGCATTCGCGTCGAGTGTTCGCTGTGAACTGAAATGTTGTTCGACATCCAACTGGTTTTTACTCAATCTCAAACATGTTGGAAGCAAACCAAAACATTTGCCTTCGGGCTATGCAAGCTGCAAACGGAATGTTTTGCCTTAAAGTTACTGAAATGTGAGATCATCAGGCTTTAAAGATTGTTTATATAAGTTTCGTCTAATGAGAGCCCAATATTTTATAATGATTATTTCTTACTAGCTCGCTTAAATGCTAGTTCGAATAAGAAGCAAGCAAATTATACTATCAAAAATGAATATTAATATCAACCTTAATATTTATAATATAATAAGTTATCTTATTCAAAATCAACTTATTTCAAAATGTAAACAAATAGCTTATAAGAATGTTGTTTTGGCATCTGTTGTGTTCGAGCGCGGTTCGAGTTGCAAGTTATGTTTGATGTTTGACGTCTTTAGCAAATGGCGACCTTGGAGAGAGCAGCCGCAGCAGCAGCATCATCAGCCGACAGAGAAACAAAGAGAGTGAGCAAAAGAGATAGAACACAAGTGGCTGCAACAAACGATTGTTTAGTTGTTGTTGTTGCTGCTGACTTTTCCCACCATATGACTGCCAGTTGCAAGTGCATGATTGTGTTTGTTAAAGTGTGTGTGTTTGAGTTTGAGTTTGAAGCAATGTGTGTGTGTGTGTGTTTGCGTGTGAACGTTTAATAGTCTATTTCCGGTTTAAGTGCTGTTGTTGGTGCTGTTGCTGTTGCTATTGCTGTTAGTGTTGCAGTTGTTGTTTGCAACTAAGCTGCCGCAATTAACTTTGTAACTGGACTTGCGTGTGGCGTGTGAAATGGTGACAGTTCGCAGTGTTCTGATTTGTAATCAACGCAAGGCAAACATACAAACGCACACATGATAAATAGCATAATAATTAACTGTTAACTTTTGACACTTCTTGGAAAACACATATTCTACTTTGTCTAAGTTTAATCTTTCGTTTCCTCGATCCACATCCAAGAACTGTTCTTTGATCTTAACAAATAAAGCTACGTCCATGCTCATTAAAATGTCGTATACTTATTATTATTACTAATGAGCCGATTACATATGCATTTAACTTGTTGTAGGTATCAAAGTCATCTTTCGACTTTAGTTGCAGCTTCCGTTTTAGCGCTTCGCATGTGCGATTTCTTTCTTTCGATTCCTCTCTCACTCTCGCATTCTCTGTCTCTTTCACTCCCAGTAGGAATGTATGTATGTGTGTGTGTGTTAATGACAAAGCATAGAACGCTGCTGTAGCCGCCGCAAGGCTCAAAGCGAAATGAAACTTTGTGCGCATAGGCAACCGGCAACCGGCAGCGTCAGACTTTGACGCGTTGGCAAAAGAAGCAGAAGGAGCAGCAGCAGAATCGTCGCTGGCAACAATGCCTGAGGCGAACCAGTTCCAGTTCCAGACGATGACGAGGAACATGACGACAACAGAGACGGCGACGACGACGACGAAGTCGAGCAGCTGAAATATTTCGTATACTATAGTTGCCTCAAGGCTGTGCAAAGAAAAACTTGTGATAAATACGCCGCAGGTCATATTTCAAAACAGCATAAGCACGAGTGAAAGAGACAAAGGCAGAGGGACAGAGAGTAATAGAGAAAGAGAGAGAGGGAGTAAGATAGCATGAGTGTAGTACAGTAGGGCCTGCAGTTAGGCAGCTGTAATTAAAATGAGTGCCAACTTATATACAACCCCTTCGATGCACCCAACTTCCACATGTTACCCTCCACCCACACGACACTAACCCATCCCACACTACACCCCGCCCCCTCAGTTGACACGCATTTATGTCACATCATTTTTCATTGGCAATTGTTAGCCGAGCTGCAATTGGGCCTGGGGCGAAATTAATTTTGTACATACTTCATATTATTGCGCTATTTGCATGCAAGTGGCCATTGTTGCAAGTTGCAACTTGCCACAACTACAACTATGATGCATATGTGGGCTATACACAATGCGTGCGTGTGTGTGTGTGTGTGTGAACGATTGCAATGATTGTTCACTGCCCAGTGACATTTCAATTTTTCATACTTTATCAGAGCAGCGGAGGCACGAAAGCGACTAACGCCAACAATGATGACGACGACGACGATGTTGCCAGTGGAAATTGTTGCAATTTTATCGCTCATTTCTCTCAATGTGGAATGGAGTTTGGTAGTCAGAGCGAGGCGGGGCGTGGGGGAAAACTTTCAGTCAATTTATTGTTATATGTTGCTGCCAAACAAAAAGGGTATACATAGTCGGTGGAAAAGAACCTAGGCCAGTCAAAAGTATTTTTAAACATTTTTTGTTGACTCCACAATTTTTACTTAATGCAATAATCATTTATTTTATATACTTGTTGTTTAATAAAAAATCGAGGTGCTGAATTTTGGTGAAAAATTAAAACTATAATCTTAAATTTTAGTTTTATGGACATTTATTTAACCGAACATTAACATTTATTTGACAAGAAGAGTTTTATTTTTATTTGTTTGTATTGCTTTAATATTTTAAAAATGTTTAAATTATAAATTTTTGTTTTCAAAAAATATGAAAAAATATGTTTTTAACTTAAAACATTTCGCTTCATTTAAAATATGATAAATAATGTATTGGAAATATTTTATCTTGTTTTTCTAACTTTGAATAAATTATGTTTTTCGCAGTTAAAAAGGTTTCAGAATTTTTCAATATTCTTCTATTTTTTTCGGTAATGAAATTTTTAAAATTAAATACTCTTAGTAGGGTATCTGCTTGTCGTGCTGCAATTTGGCTTACACATTTCAGTTTCTTCTATTAGTTATGGTTTCAGTTTCGAGCAGAACTTTACACAAATAGTATGCAGAGCGGTCTTTTAGTTTATGTATAAATATACATATAAGTATGTATATATATATGTATAGTATTTTTGTGCTACGATGACGTCGCTTTTGGTTTTGCCATTTTAAATATGTTTTTAATCACAAGCTCACGCACACATTCGTTAGCGCAAACACTGAGAAAGAGACAGAGAAGAAAGGAGAAAGAAACAGAGCGAGAGAGAGAAAGAGAGAAAAAAAAGTGTGCTCATACATATGGCAATACCAATATTTCAAGCCAATTTGCTGTTGGCCGCCAGCAACTGGCAACAAAATAATTCGACAAAATGTGCGCGGCGCGCTTTATGCTTTATTGTTTGGAATGCTGCAGGCGGAGGGTAGTGGGGCGAGAGACGGCAGCGGCGTCGGCGGCCTGGTATACAACTGGGCAATTGTGGGCGTGGTCACACATGCGAATGTGTGTGGCAAGCCAGCAAAATCAGCGTCGACAGCCAAATATATTTCTCTCATAGTAATAATTGTTGATGGGTTTTTTTAAAGTAGCCACAGAGTTCACTCAGTTGCCGCCTGCCAGCCACTGCCCCAGACTCGCACTCCCCCCAATGTTGCCGCCAATCCAATGCATATGCATATTTATTCAAGTATATAGTTTTTTCCCATGGTTTGTGCACTTTGCGTATTAATCAATATTTAATAACAAACAGCAAATGGTTGAGAAGAAAGTGAGCCTCGAATTGCAAATGTTTCTCGCCTGAAAGGCTTCTTCTTCCCATCAAACATATGTTGCTGAGAGTTTCCGCATCATTATTATTGTTATTATTATTAACATACATTCACACACACAATATACACATATTTGCATACATTTTTGTAAGAGTGTGCATATATATATATTTTTTTTTGTATTATTATTAATGACACAAAAAAAGGCTCATACAATTTACAATGCCTGCCTTTAGGCCTTTTTGCTTAATGATGCCATTTTTGTGCTGGCAACGTGGCCTGAAAAATTCGCGTTTAATTTTTAACGCACGACTGACTGCAACAACAAAAACAACAAAATTTTAAATAAAATAAAATAAAAGCCGTAAAAAACAATGCTCATATTTCACATGATATTTCAACATAACTGCAAATATTTCAATATACCACATGTTCCATATTGAATGATATATGACCAAGTTTTTGGCTAACCAAAATCCATAAAGCTACAGTCTTCCTCGTGGGGCTTAAGTCAACGCAAATGAATGAAGTCAACTCAGTTGAAAGTCATTTAAAGTGTAAACGAAATTTTAGTCAAAAACATAAATGAAACTTTTTTCATGTTCATACAATATTAAAACGTCTTCCATCTGTCCAACGAACTTGGTAATAAATAACCTAAGAAACAAATTGATGATTAGTAAACTACACATATTTAATTTTAAATTTTTAATTAAAAGTTTAGAACTGTAGTGAAATTTTGCAAGCTTTTCATTTATTTTTATTTTCATTTAAACTTGCCAAGGCTTTTCGTTATTTTGTAGAACTTTAACGAGCCCAACAAATGATATCATATGACAATTAAAAATGCTAACAAATGGTTCAACGAGTCAAATTCAAAGGGAGCCCAACTGAATATAAGGATTCATCTCATCATAAAAAAAAGTATATTTGAGTTGTGCGTGACATTTGCCATTAAGCTGCATAATTCCCAACCAGTTTTCATTGTCATTGGTGACTTAAACTTCTGGCAAAACTCTTCAATTGTGTGTGTGTGTGTGTGTGGCTCACACATACATAAATGTATACATATGGTGTGTGTGTGTGCATAATTTTTAATGATTTACAAACTAGCCCGTTGGCACTTTGAGCTCGCAGAACTGACAGTTGATATTCCAGAGAGAAAGAGAACGAGAGAGATAGAGATACAGAGAGAGAGGGAAGTGAGAAACTGAGATGGGAATGGAAATGAGATCTGAGCAAAATATAATGCAAAATGCAAAAATTGCCGCCAGTTATGAATGGGACCAGTTTCTTTATTTGCTGCCAGAATTCTGAATGCTGAACGGAAAAGGATTGCGTCGAACATGCAACTAAGAATGCCTCCAAGCAGCAGCAGCAGCAGCGACAACAACAACAACATCAAAAAAATGTATATATGTATACTATATGTAGAAGTTAAAAATAAGTTAAACTTAAGTAGCTGCAGGCGAAATTTTGGCATTTTGCATATAATGAGGGTATGGCATTCAGGCAAGCTGGCTGGCTGGCTAGCTGGTTGGCAAAGCAGCTTCAAGTCCGCTGAGGACTTGTCACCTGGCAGCTGCTGTTGTTGCGGTTGCGGTTGCTGTTGCTGTTGCTGTTGCTGTTGCTGCCACTGGACAACATTTTGGGGGACAATTATGAGCTGTGATTGTGGCACTGCACATACATATAAACACATATATATTCAAACATAATTATAGACAGAGAACCCCACAATGGCCCGCCCCGGCCCAAATGTACTGAAGGATGCCCAGTTTTTTTTTTTGTTATTTTTAAATTATGCTTTATATGTGTGCACTATAATTTGGAGACAGCTGCTGTTGCTGCAACATGTGTGCTGCAAGTTTTTGTTAACGTTGTCGCTCGCTTGTTGTTTTGTTGTTGTCTAATTTCGCATAGGTAGCTGGACATTTTTTTTGGTTTTGCTCGCCACATTGGCCGGAACACTTGTCCAAACAACAATTGGGGCGCCGCCTGTTATTGTTATTGTTGCCACGCCCACTCACACAAGCACGCACGTGCAACAAGTTACAAAGGCAAACAAGTGGCACGCAGCCAATTTAATAACTTGTGTAAGAGATTTTCTTGCTAAAAGAAATGATTTAACTCAATTGAATTAATTAATACATAATTCTGAAGAATAAAATTAGCTGGAAATATTGTCGTGTCATATTTGTTACATAAAGTAAACAACAAAAAACATACTGCAAAAGTGTATCTTGATTTTAGTTTTATATCATAGAATTAAATAATTTTAAATCAACGAATGAAAATAAATAATTTAACATTATTTTTCAAACAAATTTTTATCGTTTTAAAAACGTTTGAAGAGATTTTTGAGGGGAAAAATATTAATATTAAAAAATATCTATATTCTCTACTCTTCTTCTCATATTTGTACATAGATGTATCATAACAAGTTGGTTCAGCTGTCTTCTCACCTGCCTCGCGCTGTCGCCTGAGAAAACAAAATACAACAGACAACTACTAAACACACACACACACACACGCACGCACATACACAAACTCAAATACACTTGCAGAATGAGAATGATAGTCTAAGGGACGTGACTAGAAGCGAATTGTTATTCCTGTGTTGGTTGCAACATGTATGAAATCAAACGTGCTGCTATCAAACTAGTGTATTATCAGCCACAACGTAAACACAACAAAGGAACAACCAGCCAGGCAACAACAAGAACGGGGCAACAACAACCAAGCAGCAGCAGCAGCAGCATCAGCAGAAACTAAGTATTCATATCCGTAGCTTTGTTGAGTTTTAGCTCCAAGTTAGATAGAGATACATAGATAGACAGAAGAGACGAACGGACAGAGGGAAGAACAAGAGACAGACAGACACGCGATGGCAACGCTCGCAAATGTTGCTATTGCTGTTGCCGTTGCCGTTGCTGCCTCAGCTCACCTCTCCTTTTTCCCCCTGGGGCGTTCGCTTGTAATTATAATATTTCAACCCAAATGTTGCCGCCGGCCATGCGCCAATGATGGATTTCAACTCTCTGCCCCGCACTCCTTGCCACACCGTACCATATTATATACACACATAGACATTCCCAGCTGGTTTCGTTGGATAGTCTGGGCTGTGGTTGTGGCATCGAGAGGTGTGCCTTCTATGAGGTTCCGGGGTTGCTGCTATGCTGCTGTGCCTCTGTGCAATTTGTGGCCAAGGGGCAAAACGGATTGGCCTCAGGCCATACATGTGAATAAAATTACATTCACTATTTTATGTGGCACATCCACAGAGATATATATGCTATATACATATATAATTGTATATTATACCATATATTATATACATATTTAGGTATGCGGGGCATTTGTCTTTTCTCTACTTATTATACAAGTTATACTTTGTCTCTGTCGCTAGATATTTTTCTAAAAAGTATAACGCGTTGTTATATAGACAATATAATTGATTTGGTTCTTGCGAATCTGTTATGGCAACGGCAATAGCTATATTAGATCATTGTTGGACTTACACACACACCAACAATAGCAACAAGAACATACTACAAATATGACCGCTGGCCATAACTGAAAGAGAGAGAGAGAGCAAAAAAAAGGGTAAAAGACGCTGCCACTGACAAGCAACCAAGTTATGTTCTGCAAAATAGGTAGCGAGGGGAGAAGGGGACATAAAGACCCCCAACTATCCAACAACAGAGTTTTCCAGTTCTTAGTTCATCGCTTTCAGCATTCAGCTCGTTTGCAGCTGAACATTAATCAGTCAAACAGCCAAATTACTTGCAGACCTGGCTAATAGAGACATAGAGACCAGTTGGCCGGCCGGCCAGCAGTGCGAGAGTGCGTGTAAACGATGAATATATTTATGTCCAGACAGCTGTATTAACTGAACAGACAAAACTAACAAGTTATTTTGATTAAGAAATATGAATATCACTTGAGAATGGAAAGTCTTGAAGCATTGTTTAATAGCAAAAAATAATTTCATTCTACATTTTAACATAAACTATTTCAATCTTCTTAAAGAACTATCGTTTAAGGCCTGGCAAACACACAAACTCTGTTCAAGAAGGAGCGTTAAGCTCATTATAATCCGCAGATATATATTCACACTTGCTGCATTACGTATGAGCTGGGCTTATGCGTGTACATACATACATACATACAAATATGTATTGGTGTAATTAAATTGACATTAATTAAGCTGACACATCCTGCAGCTTGCAGTTGTTGTCGGCTGCCGCTGCTGCTGCTGCGACGTTTCTCAAGTGCTGCTCATTAAACAATTAAGGGATAATTATCAACGGTGTTGCCTTTTTGCAATTTTCATGCGCAAAGTGTTAAAATCACTTAATAGGCCTGCCACCCAGGATGCCACAGCGAGGTTGTGCCGCCCATCTGTTGGCCATACGCCGCAATAAAGTTGTTGCATCTCGCGTCACTTTTCACCTGTGTTTAAGTGTGTGTGTGTGCGTGTGTGTGTTTATGTTGCACGCGGCTGTTTGTTTTATTGTAGCGGCGTTTAACGGCAAACATGTGAACAGAGCCAGACACACTTCCATACAAACATACATACATATATGATGTGGCCATTGCATGTTGTCTGTAATTTTATGCCAACAACAACAACAACAACGACTCGACGTAACATAAGTTCACATTAACGCAATTACATACATACAAACACACACAAACAGATGAAAGTCCAACACTTTGGCAGACACAAACCAAACCGCAGCCAAAAGCAGCCAACAGCCAAAACTGTCGATTCAGTCAGTCACTCAGTCAGTTGGTAAAGCAATTTGTAGACATGTGTTTTACACATACACACCCTCACTCGTTCGCTCTGTCTCTCACACACACACACATACTCTGTGGCAAGCACGTTTTTGCACACGCTGTTGCATATGTGGAGCGAAAATTCACACGCTGAAAAATGGTGCAAATGCATTTTAGGCACCTGTCAACGGGCAACAGCACAAAGAAAAAGCCAAAGAAAAACAAAATATCATTCAGCGTTGGCACGTCGAAGACTAGATACTCTTACGAACTATAGTGCAACTTAATAATTTTGAGAAAACTATCTGTAGACGAATAGTTCCTATGCCAACTAGTCCGATTCGGCAGACCCAACATTTTTGATAAAGCTAGACAAGGTCTAAATCTTTTTTGGATTGGCGAAACAAAAAAAACAAACTAGGCTGTACTGACTTACTCTTTATTGATGCTAGAAATCTATATTTAAACTTTATTTAAGGCGTCTCGATTGTCGTTACACTTTAAATGCCCTCTGCTAAAGTATAACAACACAAAAACTTGCAAACAATGCTTTAAAAGTAAAGCAAAAACGTGAGAAAAACATTTGGAGTTAAACAATTAAACAGTAGCTAAGCTGACAATTAACCCCATTAAGTGTGGGAAGAAGCCAAAGATAACATCTTCAGATCTGAATAAGGTAGCGTTTTCTTTTACGTTTTTCTTAAAAATCAAAACATAAAAGACTAAATTAAATGAATTTAACTTCAAAAATGTGGCTTCTGCCGCTGCTGCTTGCGGCATTGCATTGCCAAAGTATTCTGGCAGTGGAAATTCAGGAAGACTTTCGTTTATTTAAATCGGTTGATAATCGAAGATGTTTGATGCAATGCGATGGAAGTTACAGGTGCTATGATTACGATAACGATTGTGAGTCTATAACAAAACATTACGATCTAAATGAAGACGTGAATATTAAAAAAAGAGATCTTGTGATCTATGGACATAATGGATTGCGGAATCGTCTGGCCAAAAAGCTGAATATCGGCGATATGCTGGAAATGTCCTGGGACGCTAGTCTGGCTGACCTTGCCAATCGGCAACATGAACGCTGCAATCGTGAAATAGTTTGTAATAGCCAAGATAATATGACAATAGCTGAAGATAATCAGCGAAGTAATCAAAATATAGTAACACGAAATAGTTACTTTTTTAAGAATCTTTATGCCACAAACTTTATAGAGTTTGCGGTGGGCACGTGGTACGATGCACATAGTCAACTGTCTTACCCCACCAAAATTGAAATAGAATCGGAGAGTTATTATCAGTTGTGGAGTGACAACCCTTTCACGCGTATCGTCAATCCAAAAGCCCATCGTCTAGGCTGTTCCTATGCCATGTGAGTAAGAAAGCCGAAAACTTTCCTATTCCATAATACTATAAAAATCGATTTTTACAGATTTGTTGATGGCCTCAGCTTGATTTGCTATTACTTTCCCCACACCAGCAACAAAACAACGTTGTTGCGTGTGAAACCCAAGATCTATCAGTGTCCATATACATTTCCGATTCCAGATTCAGTATTCAAAATGCTTTGCAAATATGCCAGGTACCAATTACAAAAAAAAAACATCAACAAACAAGTGGAGCCCTAAACAGTTTGATAAATTTGTAATAAAAGCTAGCCGGAGGTAACAGTTAAGAGAAGACAAGTCATGGATGTGGTTAATGGGCCCAACTCCTGCACACACACACACACACACACCTGGTCAGAGAGACGCATGACCCTTATCATATCTGGCCCAAATAACCACATCCCAAAGCGCAGACTTTCGCCTGAAAGCAAATACTACAAACGGTTAAGAGGTGACAATCACATCGACTATAAAATTACCTGTGAAGTACTTATTTCTTAATTCAATATCTGTAATTCTTATTCTCCATATGATAATATATCCCGTGCCTTACACAAATTTTGTGTTCGATCTTTCATATCAACTTTGTGGGTCTTCAAATATTGTGTAGACCCCTTTTGGCTAAATAAATGGGCATGCCAAAGCCGCATAAATTCCAGTATCTGGTTTGTGGCAGCCTTTTGTGGTTGGCTGCTGCTCAGTTGATGATGGATGCTGGTGGTGGTGGTGGTGCTGTGGCTACATCTCCAGCTCTGACTTCCACTTGGACTCGGACTGTGCCTCATATAAACGGAGTGGCCCGAAGGTGTAAAACTTGTTGGTATATTATTGTCTTGTTGTTGTTGTTGCACACTTTTCAAAACTGCCTGTCAATGCGTGACATTTCATATTTAAGTTATAATCTGCATGTATTACTTTTGGGATCACATACATATATAACCACAGAGAAAGGCGAAAAAGATACAATGAGAGAGAGAGAGAGAACGCGAGAGAGACAAAACATGTATAAATTTAATGGTGTACAAAATTAACTGGAGGCTAATTTTCAATAAAACTGACAGCTATGTAAAATGAGGCAAGCGCAGATTGTATGTGTGTGTGTGTGTTCTTTTGTGCTTGACGTGAAGCAAATTGAAATGAAAATGAGTGATATACAAAAACAAACACAAACACGTACAAATAATAATATTATGTGCTTATGCATGTTTATGTATGTCAATGTCCGCTTTATAAATTAAACAAAAACTTAATAAATAGCTGGAAGCGAAGAAGTTGCAATTAATAACGGCATTCGCCTTACCGCACCCTCTTACCCTTACTTACTTACGCTCTTTTTGATTGTCTTTTGCGTCAAACATTCAACCCACGCAGAAACAGTTGTTCGAAAGTATCGCTCTCTCGCTCTCTCTCTCTCTCTCTTTCGTTCGCTCACTCATTTACCCATTCAAACTGCAGTCTGAGTACTTCAGTTGCCATCAAACATGCTGCTCCATACATCAAACCAGTTTCAAGTCTTATCACTGCAAACGCATCTAAATTATCACGAATGCCGGCAGCAGCAGCAACAGCAACAGCAGCTGAGCTAAAGCAGGGCGCACATGCACATACATATGTAAACACAACGAAGTTGCCTCTCTTCCTCTTACTCTCGGCTTACGAACTCATCCTGCTTTTCATTGTTGTCGGCACGAACATGTTGCGAGCGCGCCTCGGGCCATACTCGAACTCGCTGCAGCTCGAGCGCGCTTAGTTTGGTTCGGTCTGATTTAAGGCTCTGTGGTGATGTTATTGTGTGCTGCCTCTACTCTTGCCACGGCTTTTGCCTCCTCTCCTCTCTCCCTCGTTCTTTCTCTCTTGCTGCTGCTCCTTTGCCGCGAGCTATTCGCTTGTAATTATAATATTTCATCCCAAAAGTAGCTGGCGGGCATCAGCGTCAGTTTCGTTTGCGGCTTGTTGCAGGCTGAAGCACAGGGTGCGACAGGAGGGGCAACACAGGAGGACAGAGCAACAATGCAGCCAGCCACAGCGCCAACAATGATGAATTTTTGAACTTGGCGTGTGGGTTACTTGTACAGTAATGTCTGCCACATAAACGCCACAAACCAGCGAGAGACAATAAAAAAAAAATATATATATACATATATATATAAGCCTTGTTGCCACAGACTGTGGTCTGTGTGCTGGATTTTTTGATGTTGTTGTTGCTGTTGTTGTTGTTGTGGCCTTCGCCGCATGTCCTCAAGCGCTGCGTAGTGCTTGATTGTATGCCATGTTGCCTAGAAATATACGTATATACCTGTTCTATGGCTCTATCAAAATATATATACTTATATATAAAAGGATTTCATTCTTATGCTGTTTACATAGAAAAGTGTGTGTGGCTCAAATTAAATAGTGGCGCGCTCATTGTGAACCGGCCTCGTTATTTATGGACAATAAATTAGCCATCAACAAAAACGGGGCAAATGCAACGCTCGAAGGCGCCTAAAAATGTGGCTGACACATGGACAAATGCAATTCCAAATGCCAAACACACACACAAAATGCCATTTAAGTGCATTCCAAATCCTTGACATGTGCAACCTGCCATTGTATTAGAAATAGCGTTGTCGGGGGAGGAAGCGGGGGCAAGTGGCTGAGGTGTAGTGTTCATTTTGTGATAAATTGAGCCGCTAGCCGGCAGCCAAAATCATTTTCATATTGCTAAAATAATGCTTGCCTCTTGTTGCAAAACTGCTACTGCTGCTGCTACTTGAATGAATGTGTCTGTAGATTTCGTAGTTTTGTTGTTGTACTAGATGCAACTCGAATTACCGCATCGTTTGCGGCGACATTTAATTAAAATTTTCTTTTAGGCAAATGTCGTGAATAGTTTTTGGTTCTGGCCCAAAAACTTTATTGCCATGAAGAGCGGTAGAAGGTTTATCAGTTTGGCAATTTAGTGGCTTGAAGATAAGTAAGCAACTGCACTTAATACCAACTCAGGGAAATGGCCATTAAAAACCGACGCTTAATGACCAAAATGGCAACTGTTATTCACTGTTGGTGCCACAGTTGTTGCCTCATGCGACTGTTGCTGCTGCTGCTGCTGTTATCAGTGCTGTTCTGCTCATAATTGCAATGCTGAATGAAATGCAGACGGCAACAATAAGGACAATAACAACTTGCCACATTGTGTCGCATTGTGCGCTGTGTGCCAATAATATTACACATACGCCGCATTGGTAACAACAGCAACAGCAACAAAACTCTAGCGACAGCCGCAACGTTTAATTTCCCGTTTGCTGCTTTTGTTCAACACTCAAATGTCGCATTGAAGTGTTATTCCAGCCTCCACCCGCAACCACTTCGCCTGGCCACGAATCCAAGGCAAACGGAGCAACGGAAGCCAAGCGGGCACCGTTTCCGTGCAACGTTCTTAGTCAAGATGCTGCAACATAGGTTTCAAATTAAATTGCTGATAGATTTTACGATACTCTATTAGGGATAAACTATAAAAAGGAAACTTAATTGTGCATTTGTTAAAAATTTAAGGTTGCATCTACTATTAGCAGAAGGTCTTGTGTATATATTTTTAAAATTTAATTTCGTCATAAATTATGTAACGCATAGAAGAAAGCATTCAGACTCCATAAGGCATATACATTATTGAGCAATAGAGCTGAGTGTCTTTGCCTAGGGTCATCTTTTTGATGTAGCTTAAAGATTTGTCGAAATCTAACAAACCGAACAACTACATCAAATGTATCATTTGATACCAGGCTTAAATAATAATCAAAATAAATAAGTAGAGCATTTTAAAGCAAGTTCGGTTTAAGCTTGAATTTGTCAACACTTTGAAAACTTTTGAAATTGAGTACATAAAAAGAAATTATTTCTGCCAAGTATTTTCCAAAGCAAAATACATCCTTAATTAAATCCATTCAGTCATACTGGTTAAATACTGAAATATATAGTATAAATACATTATCAGTTTTCAATTCTTTGTGCAATTATGTGCATCATTGAGCAATTGCAGACGGTGGCTGAACGATTAGACACAATTTAATTAACACACAGATACACACACACACAACTGAACTGAAAGCCACAACAAACGAATTTCACTCAGTGCGTTTGCGTTTATTGTGCATTGAATTCAAAAGTGGCATTCATGCAGAAATTATGCAACCTGTCAGTTGCACAACAAAATCAAAATTGTTTGTTGTTGCGCTACCGTTTGTGCTAAATAATTGCGGCAACTTAATTGACTCAGATACAAATATATATATCTAGTATCATATCTACTTTTTGGGCCAACTTAAAAGTCAATTAAAGCTAAAAAAAAAAGTGGGGGAAAGAAGTCCGGCAAACTCAAAGTCAAAGTAGAAGTCAGTCAGCTGCAGCTGCAGCTGTTGTTGCCTTATGTTGCCTGTGGCAACGCACATTTCAGCCTCAAATAGCTGCTGGCCATGGCAAAGCAACGGCTAAGCAGCTACAGCAACAGCACAACAACAAAAAATAAAGGAAGCAGCAACAACAACAAGTGCATTTAGTTGCGCCGCACGAAATAGCCGCCGGCTATATACAGAATAGTCACACATACAAAGACAGTCGCTTTCTATATACAAAGGCTTATGTACAGTTCCCCCTCCATCCCCCTCCCTCGTACGACCTTCCTTTCTGAACGCTTGCAGGCTTGAAGGAGTTGCGGATGTTGCTGGGCTGCACGGGTGGTGAGGGCGAGGTCGGTGAGCTAAGGGTGGCGAGAAAAAGCGTCGCTGCGTGAAAAACTCGACTTGCCTGTGGCACAAACGCGACTGCGACGCCGTACGCTTCGGTTTGCTAATGTTGCCCCAGGACCTTACCGCTTTGATGAGCGAGCAGCGGACAGTTGAAGGAAGAGGCAAGGACAATGTGGCAGGAAGGCTAGATCGCACCGTGCTCAAAAAGGGACACCCTCTCGGGGGGTTGTGTGTGTGTGTGTGTGCGACCTGTGTGTGGGAGCTGGTAAAATGGCCTGCGGTTTTGCGCCTGCGCAGCTCAAAGGTAGACAAGACAACAACTGCAGCAACAACAAAAACAACAGAAGCATGAAAAAGCCACTGGCCATGTGGCAACATTTCAATCTCCGCTCTGTTATTTGCCAACTAAATCCCTCAAGGGCTAAATTGTATAATTTGTGCGTTTTGGCAAACTTAATAAATATAATTAGATATTAAAGTATATATTTTAAGTATATTCTATATAAAGCGAAGCAGTTAACTGTTTGTGTATTAAAAGTGCAAAAAGAGCCAATTAACAGATTTTTAAAAATCTATATAAAAATATGTAGTATTTAAACAGTTTTGCAATATGACAAATTTCACACAGCAACAACATCAAAAATAAATATGCTCTAAGCTAAATGTTAGCTTATTCATTCAAAGCAGTCACACCTACCTGGCTAACAAAGGTTTAGAAATTTGATTTTCTATATTTTCTATTTTATAAAAATATTGCATCTCAGAGCAATGTGGAAACGAAAGCTCAACGAATTTCACAAGTCATCTGTCAATTGTTCCTGTTCAAAATCAGTTCGATCTCTGCCTGAAGTCACAAATTCGTACATAAATGATACATTTACTTCAACCGATTCGTAAGACTAGCTCGAAAACAAAACGAATACAAATCTCTAATCTAATGTACGTTTGAATAATAGCTCGGGTTCAGGATGTGTTAACAGTGTTCAAATCACCGCTGATCGCAAGATAATGACCAAAACTGTAGGCAATGTCAATGATCGTCATATACTGGCTAATCTGGAATTACCACAACTTAAGGAGCGTTGCGCCGCCTCGACGAACAAGGATCTATTTAAATTGTCGAACCTATTGGATGATAATGAAAGTGAAGAAAAGCATTGCGATAATAATATCAAAGTTAAAACCAGGCATGTTAAACGAGGAAAGATCAACAATCTTAACAAGCAGACACAGAAACAACAAATTTCTAGATCCATACAAACTTCAATAGTTTCTAGTGAACGAGAAGAGCCAAACATAAATAACCTAAGTATGATCTCCAGCTCATCATCAGCTTATGAAACAGCTGAATCAAGAAGCCAAACAATCAAAGAAGAGATATCTGGGGTAAGTTTATAATACTAACAATCGTTGCTTGAATTTTAACTTTAAATAATTTTTCTTAGACTTTATCAGAATCTTCTGTGGAACAGGTAGCTGAGCCACAACTAGATCCATCATCGATTCAAGAAATTCGCTGCAAAAATTGCACCAAAATGCATCGGATGGCTCAACACCTAAAACGTATCGGTTATTCTCGAGTCACGTATCTTAACTTGGCTTTCATATTGTTCTATTATTTGATTTTTTTTGTGTGCGTATGTGCCTTTCTTGTCTATATGCTTTGCTACGATGCTATCGAATATGTCAACGAGGAGTCACGCTATTTGGCCAAAATGCAAGCATCTTGTACCGAGCTCAAATGTTTCTATTACATTATGCGTCTGCTGAAAGTCCCTATATTTTGATGTTCAATTTTATGTTCAGCTATGCACTAAATAAATTTTCGTTTATTGTTGAATATTTATTTGAGTTTTAAGTGTCGGAAACTCCACGCACTCGAACGCGTTCGTTTCACATTCCTCCTCCATTCCATTGTTCAGCGCTTGACCGCTTGCAAAACAAACAATTCGCTTTTGTTATTATGCCAAATAACAGTGAAAACTACATCAAAAGCAACATCAACAACAACAAAACAACGACACAACAAATAAACCGAAATTGTAAAGTGTTAAAAATAATAAATTATTTCGGTATTTCTAAATGGTATTAGAGCAGAGCGTACCATGCATAAATTTAAACTCGACGCGAGTGTTAGAAAAATATTTCCACTATCGCAATTGCAATTTTGACCATCAAAAATAGCAAATTGAAAATTCGATGCAAAACATCAAAGCTTTTATTCAAAGGACACTTAAATTTGATATATTTTCAATGGTGTTTGTATAGTTGGCAAAACTATGACAAACTCATTTTTGAGGTGAAATAATTTCCACTGTTTTATTTTTAATCATTTTGTTTTGCTTTCTGTTAATTAACATAACGCTTTGATGTACAAGAGATAAGTAGAGCTTTAGCAATCACTTTCAACTCTTTGGTACAAGAGCTTAGCGACAAATGGATGTTTCATAGCCTGCAGCAAGCTTATCCTTCAGCCTAGAGGCACTTCACAATTTATACTTAACTTATATGGCACAATTTATATAATTTGAGGCTATTTGAGGTGATGGGTCTGTGGAGGCCATAAATCAAGGTTACTTTCACATTGGCCATAAATACACGTTGGCCGGCAACGATAGGCAAGCCGTCAAGAATAGACCAACAACCAAATAACCGACTGGAGACTCCCACAACTGTTGGCCAACATCGAACTTGTTCGTGCTGATTTTGGCTGTCAACTCTGGCTATTGCGTGCGTGACTATGTGTGTGTGTGTGTGCATGTGTATTGTTATCACAACAACAGCATCTAAATTATCATGGCCAAAAGGCAAACGCAGCTACAACAACAACAACAAACAACGCACAGCAACAGCTTACAACGTAAACACAACACAACACAACGAACAATGCGACGCGCAGACGCCAAACACGAAACATTTTTTTTTTTTTTTAATAAATCGCCGCTAGGGAATTTCCCATTGCTTTCTGTTCCTCATCGTAATACATATTTCACATGAAATGCAGCCGATGGCTAGGGCTGAACATAAAAAAATAAAAACAGATATATAAACCTAGAGCTCAGAAAGAAACACAACTCAAAGTTGATCCAAATGTTAGCCCTTTTGTTTTTAATTTGTTTGGTAAAAATATCAAAAAAAGAATCTTAAAAATTTAACTAGTGAAAAGTTTCTTTATAAGTATCTTTTATTTAAAGCTCATATAAGATTTGTTATAAGTATAACTTCCACCAAAAGCTTAATTATGTGTATTTCAAGATTATTTTGGCACTTTGGCGGACTCAAACATTTCTCTTGCCACATTTCGCAACACTTTTCCATTGTTATTGACAGGAATTTTGTTCACAAATTGAACACCAGCATGCAACTGTTTGTATTGCACAGTAATACGGCTTGCCACATAATTGATGACCTGCTCTTCAGTTAATCGACTATCCGCTTTCCGTACGATTAAAGCACCAGCCGCATCACCATACAACTTATCCCTAATACCAACAACACAAACTTCCTGCACATCTGGCAGCTCAGCAATAATCTTCTCAATCTCATTTGGTGTATAATGCATGGATTTGTACTTTAACAAATCCTTCTTACGGTCGACTATATACAACTTATTGTCGCTATCAAAATAACACAGATCACCCATATGAAACCAGCCCTCAGAGTCCATTGTTTGTGCCGTGTGTATCGGATTGTTATAGTAGCCATTCCAGCTGTCGTTTTGCTTGACAAGTAGTTCGCCAATCTCATTGTGACCCAAGTTATCACCCTGTTCGTTCACAATACGTGCAATTACGCCTGGCAGCAAAGCACCAACTAAATTGTCCGTTTCGGGATTTATGCAAGCTGATATGCCACACGTTTCAGTTGAACCATAATCACACATAAAGATGGTCGATTCAAGTATCTGCCGGGCTTTTTTAACAACACCCGCTGAGACCCAACCACCGGTGTACTGTACAAACTGCAGACTTGAGAGATTCTCTGCGTTAGCCAGTGGACTGGTAAAAATCTCATTTAGCTGCCAGTGCGACATTTGACAGCAAGTCACCTTCCATTTCCTTATAATCTCTACAGTTAGCTCCTTACTTGAGAGCTGGCCACAAACAATGCGAACTGCTCCATTTAAACTGCTACTGAGAATACACCTGATGGAAGTTGACCAATCCAAGCCAGCTGTCGTGAAGGCAATATGATTATTGTCACTAATGCTGTTATTACCAGGAGTTGCATAATTGAAAGGAGCGTAAGGTGCTATACGCAACATTTGGGAGTTGGTTAAGGTGGCGGCTTTGGGTAATCCTGACGTGCCCGAAGAGCAGACAATGGCCATTGTTTGATCTCCGCCATAAACTAGTTCACAAGGTCTGTAAAATGATAGTTACACAAAATTATTATTCTTAAATGGATAACTTGCTCAACTTACTCATAGCTATCTTCTGTGTTTGTTGCTTCCAAAAGATAGTCAATATTGGGAACATTCGTTATATGATCCCTCAGTGTAATTACCTTTGGCGTCCAATCTTTTGTTAGTGTTTTGATTAGCTCGTAATCGGAACCGTCGCAAAATATTAGTTTTGGTTTTGTTATCGCATAAACAGCAGTTATAGCAGATGTTTCCAGCAACGGATTGACAGCATGAAAAGGTGTTGCATTGAAGATAGATGCAAGCAGCACATGAGTTATATGTATCCCATTTTTGGCAATTATTCCCACAATGTCTTCGTGGCTTAAACCTTCTGCTCTTAAGAACTGTGCCAAGCGTATGGATAAAGTCAACGTTTCGCCATTGGTTACAACTTGGCCATTGTCATGAGATATCTATAGAAAGAAACAATCATTTAATAAACTTTTTTTTTTTTTATCAAATTCTTATAGTTTTCTACCTGACATATAGTTTCGGGTTTCTCCTTAAGCGCATCATACATTACTTTTCCTATCGATACTTTGGGATCGACAAATGACTTACGTTCGATGCCATGCCAAAATTTCTCCTGCTCATTGTAATACGTCTCGATCGATGACATTTTAGTGAACTCTACTGGCAGACAGCTAAAATTGAACTAAATTCGGTTTTGCAACCATCAGCTTATATATCATTAAGTAAAGAGATAAGATAATAATCATAAGTTTCCCGTTGATAACAATACAAACTCCCACTTATAACTAAGAACTAACCAGTTACCAGCATAATCTTTCAATCTCAAAATTTGTTTTTATTGGATAGGCTAACAAGATGCTACGCACATAAAAATCATGTTAATTATCTGATAAAGTAACACTGACAAAAAATGTTGAAAATTCAGAAACAAATTGTTCATAAATTAAGCACAAAATGTTATCATATATATGAACAATTTCAACAACAGTTTTTTTCTCTGTGTACAACTTTTAACTCAAAATATCAATGCAAAAGATGTTTTATGCAAATGTAGTAAAAATTCCCATGTCTTATTAACATAAATGATAGACGCAATCTAATCGTTTTAAATAACCTTGAACTTAATATTTTCGAATATTCTAGACAAGAAAACAAACAAACATATAAAGTACAGAGTTCTAATTCATGTCATAAAAAGCAGTATTTGCAAACATTCATAAGCCATTTAGGTACATAGTTTTAAGCAGTTTCTTATTATTTTAAGACACGAGAAGGAACAAACAGTTCACATCAGTTTGGAGACGCCTTTGAATATTCCCCTTGCCCTATCGAGGTCAACTGTAGAAAATTTGTTCAGTCTGAATACGCAGCCGCGAAGAGTTTGATGTGCTTGAAGGGCTGAGATCAATTGAACTTAAGGGCATTCCCATGCACTCTCACACACACACTAATACACCCACAAGCGGCTAAATACACACACACTCACACACACATATACACATATGAAATGTGGGAACTTTTTGGCTCTTAATCAGTTTGCCTCCAAGACAAAACCACATCGCACACAACAAACATAAACACACAAACACACACACACACACTGACAAATTGAAACCTATCTTTGGTATTTTGGTTTTATTTTGTTTTTTTCCAACAATGAGCCGGAGGCTATCCTTAGTACGGACTACGACGCTCATTTATTTCACAGTCGTGGACAAGATAATCGCCAATGTCCGCTTAGAGGTAGACGAAGACGATGTCGACGACGACGACGAAAAATGCTTAGGCCCAATACCAAATGGCTAAATATACTTACAGAAAACATATATATATGTGTAGATACATATGTATATGGACTGCAGCTAAAAGTCGTTTCTCGTCTCATTTGTGTGCTGTGGCTTTAGGAAATGTATTTCAATAATTTTCACACGAAAATCAGTTGAATGAAGTCGTTGTTGGTCGTTTTCTTGTTTTGTTTTCCCTTTTTTGCACCTAAAACTCATTTGTATGTCTTTAAAGTCTTAATTTGTGGAGAGTGGCAAGAAGAGTACAAGAGTGTTGCCATTCAGACCTTGTTTGTCTGGCCATCAGTCAGAGCTCAACTAGCTTCAGTTTCAAAAGCAGCTGGAAGTCACATGCAACTGGCTTACACTCGTACACCCCATAAACACACACATAAACTGGGAAAAGCGGAACTGTCACAACAACATCAGAGAGAGAGTTGTGCCACCTTTGTAGAAGCGGGAGGTACGCCACACCCTCGTCCTCGACTCTTGGGTTGCAGCTTCAGTTTCTGTTTGAGCTTCAGCTTCATTTTGGGTATCATCGTTGTCATGGGCAACGTTCGTTGCGACGTTCGTTGGGGCACCTCTGCTCGGGCACCTCTGGGGCCTGTTTCGCTTGTAATTATAATATTCCAGCCAACCCAAAATGTTGCCACAGGCTACGCAGCCGCAGCAGCAGCAGCAGCGGCCAAGGCAGGAAGATGAAGCGGCGACGATGTCGTTGTTGTCGTCATTCGGCAACTTTTGTTGCTATAGAATGTAGCTGTGCCGCATGCAACACGATGTCGCCTAAAGACTTTGCGAATGACCTCGAGCACCACAAATGCTGATTACGTAGATGCTGCTGCTCCCATCTCCAGGTTCTTGCCAAAACAAAAGCAACAAAAAAACTAACATGTACGAATAGTGTATACCCTTTTGAAGCTGTATGGCATAAAGTTGTTATTGAATGATGAATTGCAGGTAAGAAAGAGGCAACTAATAATGGTGTAGTTTCTGTCTGAGTACAAATGTTATAAATTACCAGACATTTGTTGAAGAAAAAAACCAAAAAACAAATTTATAATGCCGAATGGGTTTGGCATACATATCAAGCAATATGAGTGCACAGAGAGAAACAACTTTGTCGTTAGCAAAGCTAAGCTTATTTTAAGATAAAATGCACAAATTAAGTATACTAAGTACTTACTTAAGCCCTCGGCTTGGAGAAAATTCGTATTTTAGATAGGGGTTTTAACTATTAGAATTTGTTATATATAAAACTTCTTTTTACGAAAGTTCGTTTGATAGAAGTTCGACTGTATTAAGTATTGTGTCTATTTTTGTCTTATTTTAATGCCGCATCTTCTCTTTCCCTTCTTTCTCTATGATCAACTTTCTCAGTAAAGCTAAAAACCACTTGGGAACTATAAGCGCAAACGTTTAGAAAACTTTCAGTTTGATTCCAATTGGTTTGGTTATGGATTATGGTTTAGGTAACATGCTCGTTGTTATTGCCAGCTGCCCTTATTACAAACAAGAGCTTGCTGATATGCTCGTGCCCTTTGGGTACCTATGGGATGCAATTTGTAGGTTGGTGTAGGAGTTTTAAGGAAGGTGAGTAAACTTTTTCTTTTTTTTTTGTTGTGTGATGGCCGCAAGGTCTAGCTGTTGTTGTTGTTGTTGATGTTGTCGTTGTCTCGTGCATATTTGCTCTGGTAAGCTCTACATAGATGTGTGTGTGTGTGTGTGTGTGTGTGTGTGAGTGTGTGGGTGTGTGGGGTCGGCCTGTGCGTATCCATGTTGGTCGGCTTGGCCATTTACATAGCTTGAGGTATTTCAATTTATTTCATTGTGCTTTTCATATTATTGTATTTGCAATTTTGATTGCAGTTGCCTTTTGACCACTGGCAGCATGGCCGACATCGAATGAATCCCGATTCCATTTTCAGCCATATGCAAAAATATATATCGAAACTATATATACACCTTCCATAACAAACACCACCACATCTACCCCTTAGGTTTGACTGACAGACAGCGTTGAGCACATGCAATCAGCGTTTGCGATGGATTATTGCATTTTAATTGCAATTTATCGTTGTGCAAAGATTGTTTTTGATGAGGGAGAGTGGTGCACTAAACGAAGAAAACTAAACAAAGCACGTTTAAAATAATATTTTGCAAAAGTTTTATTAGCACAGCGTTTACATTAAATAAACGAATACATAAATAAACAAACAATAACCTTAACTTCTATATAATCTCAACAAACAAATGTCAAATGTTGGCCCGAAGGCGAAATTTGATTTTAATGTTCACTTTTAAGCTGGGCTCGTCTATCAAAATGCAGCTGAATGACTGATTGGGATAGTGACTTTTTTTAAAAATCACAGAGATGGCCAGTAAACAAGACAAGCATTGAACGACGATCGGAAATAGGTTTTTGAAGATAGAGAGAGCATTTTGAACCGTCAGTTGTCTGCATATTTCAAGCACTTATTACATTCTCATTGCAAAATGCGATTTTAAGAATTTTACATACATTACCCAGTCAGTAACGCAATGCTCAATGCATATCCAAAACTTCAGACTGCTTGAATTTTGATTTTTCTCATTGACAGGCAACTTGTGCTTCATTAAAGACTGTTCAAAATTGAAATGGAAAAATCACAAACCGAAAAGTACCAAATCGAAAAACAATAGAAACAGAAATACAATATGCATCTCTCGTCTTAATTAGTAAAACACAAACAGTTCACAAAATACAAATGTCATGTTCAATTTGGCCAAACAGATTTCATATTTCTTCTTTTTAATTGCGCCTTGTCCATCAACAGTAACAAGAGGAACAACAACAACCGTTTATGCCGCAACAATTGCAATTGCAAAATAGTAGTTCAAATTGAAATCTGAAACTTGGCATGCAAAAAATATATATATTTTGTAGTTTGTAGCTATGAAATGGTAATAAACTCTTCAACTAGAAACAAAAATTGTCAATTTTTATACTCTGTTATTGAAGATTGAGAGTATATATTGATGTCATGGTGTCCGTCGGTCGACACCCTTAGAGCAAGTGTATCATTGTCTATGGGCTGGACAGATTTAGTGCTGAATATTCATAAAACCTTAAAGTTCCCACCGCAAGAGTTACCAAATTTGGAAAAAAAAAAAAAAAAAACACAGCTAGGGGCGTCACTCAAATAACTACATCAAAAATGATATGTTATGGTGGATTGTCCCCTAGCCAAATTATTTACCACCACATTTTATACTGGCATCAGAGTTTTTTGCAGTCGTTTATTCTTTTATTTTATTTTTAAATAACTGAGGCTTAGGTCATGAAGAATATTATAAAAAAAATCTCTTCAATTTTATAAATCTTGTTTCTGGCTTATACATATAAAAGTTTTATTTTGACTCACCAAAAATAAAGGCTGAACATTTTATTTGTTAAATAATTCTTTCGTTTGTTGCTGCTCAAATTTAAGACCATTGTACAAAATAAATTCTTAATAATCAACAATCTGTGCATGTTTTCCCTTTGGAACATCTGCATTGCATTTTAAATATAATGGCCAATTTAAGCTTCAAAAAAATTGGAAAATGCTTTTAAATATGTATTTGTAGGAACATCATTCGATAGAATATTTTCTGTTGCTATTTTGCACTAGCTTCAATAAGGCAACACCCACCCACACACATGCATTTGCGATCCAATAAATCAGTTGCTCAAACTTGACCAAATACACAACAATAACAACAACAACAGAAGTAACTTGGAATGAATATACAATATGTATATATGTATACGAATACGAATATTCAAGCATAAATTGCAAACAATAAATAACCGAAAAATTGTAAATAAAGTTGCTTGCAAATATTTCATAAAGTAACAATCAGCTTAGGGCCAAGGAGCAGATGCCAAAAAGCAGCAACAACAACAAAAACAACAGTAATAACAACAACAACAATAAAGCTGGAAGCAACGGTAAGGCACCGACACCAAGCGAGGCCAAAAGTATTTGCGACCAACTTAACACACACACACACACTCATACACTGAATGCAGCACACGCCCGCTTATGCTGCCCTCTGCCCCGTTCCGCACCTTATTCAGTCGGCTCTGTCTCGGTATCGAAAAACCAAAAGTAAAAAGGCCCCCAGCAAATGTTGCAAGCAGCGCCAGATAAGCGGCCAAGCCACCGACTGAGGTTGAAAACTGAGTCTGAGGCTGAGGTTGCGGCTGCTGCTGCGGCTGCGACTGCGTCTGGTGCCATCGACGCTGGCAGCAGCAACTTAACATTTTTGGTATGCAAACAAATTTTATACTTGGCCAATGTTTAAACTCTTCAATTGGCTAAAAGCGCTTTATACGTTTATTTCCCCCCTTTTTTTCTATATTATTTTTGTGCGCTATCTAAATGTGGCACGATTATTGTTATTATTGCTGTTGCTGCCACTGCTGCCAGCTGTATTATATCCATATGAAAAGCGGTCGCGAATGTATGTTGAATGCATGAGTATTAGAAACTGCAGCAGCAGCAACATCAACTGCCCCAGGTAACTAAGTTGCAACGTTAGAAGCACACACACTTACCTTTACCCAATTGTTGGGCTTATAAATAGCAGCCAAGACTTGTTGTTGTCAACGCGTCACTGAAACGCGCTGAAAATAAACAAGAATCGCAAAATAAGAACGCGGTTGTAAAATGTGTGGAAGACTGAAAAATATCTCTCCCTATATATTTAAATAGTTGAGTGGAGAAAAAAATAAGTATGAAATAATTTAAATAAATATAAAGAGTACTTACTACTTAATTTAAGTACAAATGACAAAGAAATGTGATATGGAAAGTATTTAAATAGGAATGGTTAATCTTAAAGCATTTATATTCATTTATAGCCTGTCCAAGGATCGAAAACTAAATTACTTTGCCTATGCGAGACTATTTTATCCCTTATTTAATTTATATAGGGTATAGATATAACAAGCGCCGGGATAAAATAACTTGGCGGCGGTCATATAAGAACACCCAAGCACTGGCCCAAACCCCCGCCCCAAAGAGTAGACAAAAGTAAAGCAACAACCGCTGGCAACAAAATAAAAAGGAGGGAATACATACAAGGAGAAGGAGAAGAAATGGAAGATGATGATAAAGCGGAGAAGACCGACAGCAGCAGCAGCAACAACAACAACAAATTGGAATATATAGCTGCTGGCCATAACGGTGTTCATAATAATGATGACGTGGCTCCTCACTGAAAAGAAACATAACGATGAGGCTCTGTTGGCTCTGGCTAGGGCTCTAAGGACGAGCATGCGGCAAGGACATCAGCCAGCCGCAACATAATGAAAACGAAGGGAATTTTCAGTTGCTGCTGCGTCTACGATGCGATGCGATGTGACGCATGAGACCGCAAAATGGCCGACGGCCATTGCAAGTTCTCAAGTGCTTCCGGCTCATAGGTTGCCTACCCAGTGGAAGAGTGAAGCCGACAAAAGCCCCGCTTCCATCTCATCCCTTACCCACTTGCACCGAACTGCTGGCAGCTAGCTTTGGCCGCCAAGCAACCAATATTGTCATGTGGTTTTCTTTGCTCTGCGACTCCTGCTCCGGCTGCTGTTGCCACTGCCACTAACCATATAGAAGGCAACGGCAATGGCAACGGCAACGTCATGGGACGGAAATGAGTCAAGCGTGACATTTGCTCGACGCTGGCGGTTGTCACGCTATGCTGCATCTGCTGCTGCTTCTGCTTCAGCTTCTGCTCCTTGCCCTTTATATGTATCCTTTCGTCTACGTCCCACATGTGTGTGTGTGTGTGCTGTGCCGCAAGCTACTCAAAAGGAAACTCCTTGTATAACGCAAATTAAAAAATCCAACTTCCAACGCCGAGTGCGAGGCAAAGAAAATGTCAAGTAATGGGAAACTAACGGGTAATATATGTGTGTGTGTGTAACCATTTTTGTATGTGGGTGCAGCTAAAAGTATGCAACACTTTTTTCATGTGCAACTCAGCAGTCACTTTTAATTAGCTTGCCTACGAATAAAGCATCTCTTTAAGTAATAACTGAAGATACCGATAGCCTGATTTAGAGCTTCATCTGCAGGAAGTAAGCAAAAAGAAGTCTTAAACTAATCATTCAAAACGTAACATATTTGCGCGCTGAATATTATTATACAGGGGCCACCTTAACTTCAAGCAGCTCATTCTCCAAAAGGACAGCGAAATGGCCGCCGGCGGGCAACAATTCAACATCAAAACAAATGCATAACAAAGGTTGTAGCACATATCATGCATATTTTGGAGAGTTAAATTGCCGCTAACGCTGCCCAGGCTGCCTCGCCCCGCCCCGACCTACCCACTCTCAATTGCCGACCGACCTTCTAAACGTACAGCTCATTCAACGGAAATGAGAATGAAATAACTGCCCCTCTATCCAACCACAATCAACCTATAGCAGCGGCTCGCGTTTTTGGCATGCCATCGGCCAAATATCGATGTAAAGAATTAAAAACATAGGTACACGCACAGTGGTGGGGAGGAGGGATGATGGGGTGCTTGCTCCTAAACTGAAAGCAGATACAATAAAACATGCAAATATGCGCCCAAGGACATTGCAACAGCAACAACAACTGAAAAAGCACCAACAGTTAAAACACACACACACACACACAACTCGCTGAAGAACGCCAGGCCGAACATCAAACATACACGCACACACACACATACGTTGTCCTCTGGTGGCGGCATGACCGCAGGTGTAGGTGAATGTTGGCGGGCGAGAAGAAGGGGTGCGGGGAAAACAGAGAGATACCAAAGGGTACAAAGTTTATTTAGCTTTAGTCAAAATTAAAGGCCTTTGTATATTAAGTAACCACGCGGCGCGCACACTCACATACATAAATGCAGTGCGATAACAACACAAACACACACACGCACACACATGAATACTTACAGTGTTGAAGTTGTACACATAAAATATGCCGCTGGCCATTCGGGAAACCTCTAAACATACCAAAAATGAAATTTATACAACAGTAACAAAAATACCAAAAATAAAATTTTTTTTATTTCAATGGTGGAACCAAAGGACGCCGCAGGATACACGCTGCGTACCTCACAAACGAGCTGTAAAGTTTTTAGGGTATGCCAAATGTGTGTATGTGTATGTGTGGGTGTTTGAGCAATGTTTGTGTATGGTGCTTCTCTGTGTGTCTGGCTGTGAAAATACTTTGGCCGTATTTTGATTTCATCAAAGCGTTTTCGTGCACATTACTGGACCGGACACATTTTGCGACAATAAAATAATATATGTATTTGCTCAAGAACGGATGACATTAAAAATTGTGCTACAAAAAAGGCACAATAAAATACAAATAATAATAATCTCTAAATAAATAATAGCAAAATAAGCCTAAGCCCATAAACTGTAAATTGCCATTAAATGTTGATCTTATATCTTGTACGGAAGCTTAAGGATAACAGAAAAGCACTTAAGAAGACATTATGTATGTAGGCGAAAAGGTTTTAAAACATATTAACTAAACCTTTAACAAAAAAAAAACATAGTAAATTTAACTTTAAATGAATATTGCATATTTTGAATAAAAATCAAAATGCCCAAATTCCTTGGGGCGATTTAATGTTTGTCAATTTGAATGGTAACATTTTTGCCTGTCTTTCAGAAAAAACCGATGAATTCAAATGAAAGCCGAATGCTGCTGCATTATTATTAACTGCAATCATATATAGTAAATATATATAAGATTTTTTTGCAATTCGCAATATCCATGCAGATTCCAAATGGATGCTTCAGTGGTGCTGCTGTGACTGAAAAATGTCACTGCAGGAGCATAAAAACTGATGACTTGAAATGCAATGTCTGTAACGTTAGTCCCAGCACCAGCCTTGTGTCCCAATGGTGCTATATTTTTTTGTGACCTGCTTGTTGGATATTGCGACGGCACAATATTTATTTATATTCATACTATATATATGTATGAAAATTCATTGGAGTTGCGACCAATTGCGCAACCAATATCTATATATATAAAATTGTGCCCTGCATCGACATATATTTAAATGCTGTTACACTGATTGACAGCGCGCAGTATCAGCTGGGGTTAAATGCGGGTGCCACATGTCGTATGAGTAATGTAACGGTTACATATCACAAAAAAATACAGATATACAATTTAATATAGTGCACATAAATATAAAAGCTCAAAAAAGTATTTAACAATAAAAAAAAGCAGCCATGAAAATAAAATATTTATATAAATTGTTGGTTTTATTTCGACAGTGCACAAATAACTTATGCAATTCAATAGTTCATTTTGCAATAATATTGTATAGTGAGTGTATTTACATTAATACATTAATAAATAAGTAGGCATTATGAATACCATATGCCTAAGGCAATCGGTTGAACTTAAAACGATGCACACAAAAAGATACCCTTTAGAATAAAAAATGCGATTATTCGCAAACACTAAGAAATAAATGTATCCTTCTAAGCTGCTTTTAGTTATTAATCTTTTAAAGTTTTATAATCGGCCATTGGCAATTATTATTTAGCTTAACTGCAATACTTCAAGCAATATAAATTGCATCTAAGTGAACTTTAAACTTTCAACACTTTTAAACAAGTTGCTGAAAACTCGCAGAGACAAAACAAACTGAGCTTAGAATTTGCCAACTATTTTTCCGCTATGGATTTTTACGCATGGCACAAACATGTTCATAAATTTTTGATTAGTTTTATATAAGTTTTATTTTTGATTTTATTACAAACAATATTTATAAATAACTAATATGTAACGCGACACAGAAAGGAAGAGAGGCAGGGCGGAGCGGCTTCACAGCTCGTTGCATGCATTTCTAATATTGTCGCTGTGTGGCAGTATTTTGCTGCGATTTGCATATTTTTAGGCGCAGGCACTAACGCTTTACCTCATCGTTTGTTGATTTTGATTCTATTAAAGAGTGTTTGTGTGTGTGTCTATATAGTACTAGTGTACATATGTGTGTACTCTATAACCATATAATTTTACAGTCGCATACACAGCTAATCTGCATTTAAATGGAATTTTTAATTATTTTCGTTGCCGCCATTCCGCCGCTATCCTTTGACAATCACTGCGACCGGGGTGTCTGGCTCTAGCTTGCGGCGACAAAGCATGGCCAAAGAGCTCTTCCCCCTTCTTCCTCCTCTCTCCCTCGGTCCAATCCAGACTACAAAATGCCAATGTCCAATGTCCAATAAAATGCAGTTCGATTATTTATATAAAGCTTCAAAATGCTGCTGCGGCGGCGGCTGATGATGTTGCTCTTGCCCCGATGCTAAGCGTACTTTAAATTGCCAATCAAAAAGTAGAGCACAACAAGTAAAACTTGTTTAAGAGGGCCGCTCAACTTAGAGATACCTTAACACAGAATGGGATTTATAAAATGAAAGATTTAAAGGAAAACCACATTGCTAAACAAATTTTTTTATTTATAACTATTTAGGTTATATTGTTAGAAAGTTCTTAAGAATTATTTTTCCAATTTAAATCAACTCCAAAAACACAAAACAGATGTTTATGATTGACTCTTCAAATATGTTTTTTATTTATTCCTTCGTTAAGTCCAAGAGGAATCGGGTTAGATTCCCCCCATTAGTCAACCGCTCTCTATAGGCAGCAGTTTAATTGTTGATATTATATCTCCGTTTTCCTATTCTGATAGTTTCAGGGTATTCAAATGTGTGCGACAATCAAAGAGAGAGGGAGAAGGAGTGTCGGGTTTTTAGCGGGGACACGCGGCACCTACCAATTTGCCATCAACGACTAAGCAAATAAGAATATTAATGGTTTTTTCCAGCCATTGAGCAATATTTTTCCCATGCCATCCAAAGCGCCATAAATACACCTGAGCGAGTTTTCGATTAGAATGAGAGCTGCCACCCACACCAACTTGTGAGTAAATATGTGTGCGTGTCGTTTGTGTGTATCATGCATAAAATTAAAATAGCGACATTTTACAAAATTGCATTTCATTTATGAAAGAGAGAGAAAGGGAGAGAGAGGAAAAACCGGATTGTAAAGCTATAATTAACATGCTAATTAATAGTTGGCCGCAGGCTAAATAGCAAATAAAAATGTTGCATAATTTTAGGCTGGATTCATTTTTATGCACATAAACGTTTGTTTTTCTTTTATTTTGTGTTTTTTGTGATACATATTTTAATGTTAATTAGTTTTTGACTGCAGCGACAACAAAGTAAACATTGCATGCTAATAATTTTTGATCAACATTGAACTTAAATGATTTGTAAAATCGAACACACGATTGAATAATCGAACACGCGCCACGACAACCCACAGCCCCAAGGGTCATCTTTCTTTCTAGATTGGGTGGGAAAGGGGGACAAGGGAGAGTGGGAACAAGCATGGAATCCTGTCATGCCCGCCGGAAGTGGCTGTAATACATAGCAAGTAGTGGCCATGCTATGCTTATGGTCTATGTATGTATATGTAACTGTTATATGGCCAATGGGGAATTTATCGCTCGCCATTCAATTTTCGCTCTTTCTCCGGCTTGACTCGAGGTTTTCTTGTGTTTGGTTACTGCTGCTGCTACTGAAACCATACCAGCATTCTTGCACGGCTCAACAACGTAGACCAATTGCCCATTGGCGTTTCCTACGAAAATTCGTTGGCTCATGTTGTTCTTGGCAACGATGTGAACGTGAACCAGGACCTGGACCTAAGCAAGTGAATGTGAATGAGAAAATGCAAGTCTCTCAGTCTCGCTGCTTACCTGCGACTGCTGCTGCTGCTGCTGCTGCTGCCAACTTTTGAGCTAGTCGTGAAGCAGCAGCATCAGCAGCAACAAGAACAACATCAACATAAAGCCGCACCACACACACACACAGAGACATAAACGCACTGGCGCTGGCCAACACCACCCGAGGGCAACGAAAACGGAAATTAAAAAGTGCAAAAAGAAAACAGAAGAGGAACCTCTAAACCATAGCCATTTCCGCCGTAACCATAACCATAGCCGTAGCCGTTGCCGTAACCAGCTCGGCTTGACTGAATGACTGAATGACTGGGCAACTCACCTGGCTGGCTGGCTGACTCACTGACTCACTGACTGGCAACAAGATACCAGCACATTACAATGAAACCTGCGGCTAGAACTCAAACAAAACTTGCAGTTGTTGCACACACACACACACATGTAGATGCATATGAAAACAGGATATCATTTCTACACTACTCCAGGGTTGACAGAACCGAATGACGTAGCCGTAATGGTAGTGCTCTTTGGGTGCCGATGCTTGTTGGCTGTTGAGCCTTAGCCAGCGTTGGAGCCAAGAACTTGAATGCCAGGATAATGATGCCCTTTTGCAAATCGTAAGAGTCGCTGCGTACGATGTCAGCGACGTTAGCAACATCGCCCACCCTTTTTTAGACGCGTCCAATTGCAAATACCGCATGTGTCTAACGGCAGCTGTTCATTCAACTTGCCTTAGCTGTAATGCAAGGAAACGAAAGGAGCTAGCCTAGCAACGTACTCTCCTTAGGAACCGGACTTAAATATACAGTCAAACTACATATGCCTCAAAAGTGTACATTAAATTATAGTCAACCTGCCATTAAGTATTTAACTTATTTGTTGACAAGTATTGCAAAGTTGTCTGCTTTTTGGGTTAAGAAAACTTTCCTAATATTTTTGATGCTTAAAAATTGTATTTACGAAGGTGATCAGTCAATTGGTTTATAATAATTAAATTCTTAGATCCTTCTACTCGATTCTCATGAATTCAAGTAAGGTTGTCCGAATTCACGATTGTTTCAGGTGACGCTGCCTTTAGGAAACTAATAATTCGTGACTCGATCTCTTTTATTACTCTTGTTCTTAATCGCGTTCCATCAGTTAAACTTTTGATGTTTGGAGCTTACGCAAGAGCTACTCAATACCGTATTCTCTTACTTCTCTTCTCTTTCTTCTTAATCTCCTTCTTTCTATCGAAAGTTCTCCAAAGCAATCAGGTGACTCAAATACTCAATTTCTAATCTGTGTTACCAAATATATTTTTAGCTAGAGATGCGTTTTTGCCACAGTGCACTGTGCTTGCAATGGCTTCTCTAATACGACTTAAGGCAATTTAACTTCAACTAAAAGGAATATGACTTCTTTTAAAAGCTAAGACTAATCTCGGTAAACTAACATCAAGTTTAATTTCCATGAGTGAGAAGAGGCAAGCCTTATGTTGCTGTGCATCTTGGCACATCACGCTTGGTGGCAACCTCTCAAGGTTCAAACAGATGCAGCAACAGGAAAAGCAATTACTTTTTCGTTTAAAATGTTCGTACTTCGTAAACATTTAATTTCCAATTTTAATTTGCTTGAATGCATTGGCACATACAGAGAAAAGGTTGGGGAGAGACGCAATTCGACATCGACACAATTTTCAATATCATTTCGCATATCGCAAATAATGTGCCGACAGAGAGAGAGAGAGAGAGGGAGGAGGAGTGGTTGCCACATGAGCCTGACTATGGCCCAAACTGGCCTGCACTACGTGAGTGAGTTGGCTCGTGGCTCAATGGCTCGTTTTCTCGTTTCTCATTTACATTAAATAAATATTGTACAACTGTATTGAGTGCCATTGCCAAAGGTAAAGCCATCCAAATGAGCTCCAACTTCCAACAGTTGCACCCGAAAAGTCCTCTGTTTCACTTTGGCGGCCCAAAACCCCAACATCATCTTACGTAAAGGTTGCCCCACACACCTCCATCCCGGCTGCATATAAAACAAAAGAAAAGAATAAAACAAAATTTCGAAACAGAAAAGGAAATTGCTTGAAAAATGTTTTGTCTACAATGAATAAAATTGAAACATTTGTAGCACATCCAAGCCTTATGGTAAATGCATGTTGCATGTTATATGCAAATGTACAAACAATATGCGTATCGTTTCTACTATATTGCAATTTTGCAAAACTATCAAAATATTTCCAGAGCAATTGCCTGGCTCTTTTTTTCCATTTATCTGCCATATCCTGTAAACAAGCAAAAACTTAAAGCGGATTTACTGTTCACGTTAAACAAAGATAACTATTCGACTAGAATAATTTAAACAGTATTATCTAGTCGAGCATTTTATTATTTTGTATTCATTCCCATCAATTTTTGTGTGCACTAATAGATTTTCTTATGCTATAGAATATGCTGCATATAAAAATTTGCATAGCGTTTTGTATAAAATTAATTTCTTGCTTTGTTTTTGCAGTTCAACAGACACACACACACACACAAATATATCTATAGTGAAATCCTGTGACTTGTGACGTGTTTTCGTTATCCTGCCAGGCTTCACTGACTCTCGCTCTGTCTGTCGTCTCTCTGTGTTGATAATTTACTTTACTTTCTGACAAAAGGATTTTAAAACAATTATTTTAATGTTTTTCGCACACACACGTACACTCACACACGTGTGTGTTAAATTGAGTTTTGTGCATGTTTTAAACGACTTTTGCATTTGGTGACTTTTAAATGTAATTTTTCTCTTCATTTCACATTTTTGGCCAAAAAACGTACAAAATTCTATTTAATAAAACTGCATTTGACAAATGTAAATAAATAAATAGTCAGTTGAATAAGCAAAGTTTATGTGCAAATGTTTTTTGGTTATTTAAAATTAGTTTGCCATGCATAAAGTATTTACAACAAATTTTTAACTCAGCACTTTAAACAATAATTGGCAGCACAACATTTTGCCTTTTTGTGGTATTTGAAGCGTTTAATAAAATGGTATAATGGTATAATATTATCATAGGCAATGCAAATTCGATTTAAAGTATTTACATATGCGAAGCCAAATTGCAAATGCCAATAAAATGATCAACGTTTAGACATTTATTCGAGTTCGCTGTGTCACATATATTAATTTATGTCATTTATTGCAATGATGATGGTCGTTCTACAATTATTTCTTTACTACTTTATCTTCAACAAAAGCATGCCCCATGCATCTGACAACAATTGAATGATAAATGATGCAGCTTATTATAAAACCAGCCAAACAAAAAAACTTTAGCATTTTTGTCTAGTCGTTTGCTTATGCTAATCCGAAGACAAAAAAACACAAAAAAATTGTTTTACAACTACAGATAACAGATAACTCCAAGGCGAGACAGTTGGTAGCAACAAAGAAACAACAACAACAACTACAACAGTATTATCAAGATGTAGCAAAGTCATTAACATATCGCACCAATGCTAAAATGCAAATGCAACACAAATTATCCAACGAGTGTCCTGAACAATGTTCTGTCCGATTGTCAGTTGATGCTATTGTTGCTGCTTCTTGGCTGACCGCATGGTCTTCGTCTTGTTGCTGTTGTTGTTGGTTTGCTTGCCTCATTAAAATGCGCTGCCATCTTGCGAAAGTGAAAAATTACCCAGCCCAAGGAGCAAAAGTACGAGAAGAGAAAGCAAAAAATGAAAAATACAAGTTTTGGTCAAAAGGAAAATGGTAAAAAAAAAATTAATCGCTCGACAGACGGCAGCTGGAAGCACACACACACACACATAGAGAACCTGAGCCAGAAGCTATCATAGAAAAAATAAAAGGTGTTCAACTAAGTGGCTGGCCCACCTTCTTCTCCTCCTACTCGTTGTTGTTGTAGCTTTACGCATTGTTAGCACTTCATAAAACTAAGCTCATGAATATTACGAGCTTATCTTTAGAATTGTTTGAATTGTGCAGATTGTGCGAATGGAAATGCAAATGGAAATGGAAATGCATTTGTTGCCATTTGGTCAAGCAAACGATTCGCGTGAAGGGTTTGCTATAATTTTATGCTGCGGGTTATTGCCACAACTTAAGCAGCTTCAACTGCAACAACGCACATCGTTCAGGAGATGCCTGCCTTTACGCGCCTCGCCTCGCCTGCCATGTGCAGAGCGTTGTAAATTCACGATTAAGCGTAATTACAGCCCGAAAAAAGTCAACAATGAGGCAAAGGATAACGGCGGCAGCAGCAGCAGAAGCTGTCTCTCTTCTCTGTTGGGTAGGGGTTTGAGGATGGAAATGGCTCAACTTAATTGTCAGTAAGTGTTGCTTAATACCCATTATCTGGTACGACATGCCTCTCTCGCATGTCAGCCGCATAGCCCAAAACTTAATTGTTAGCTTGCCAAAAAACTTTTTGCAACAGCCAACAAAAATTCAACGAGTCAACTCAACTCAACTCCACTCAACTTGAGTCTCGACTCGCATTATTAACCCCTTTACTTTTGTTGCTAATTAAAAAACTTTTACGCGCTGCGCACAGAAAGAAAAGTGCCAGAAAAACTGCCAAAGACATGGAATGAAAATCTCTACCCTCAATCCACTTCCGCTCGTCCTTCTTCTTCTTCTTCTGCTCGTCGTTGTCGTTGTTTACACAAAAGCAATCATACGCCATGTTGTACGCTGAGTTTCGTCGCTTCAGTGTCAACAATAAGCGTGTCGTTCAACAGCTTCAAAGATCTCTCATGCCTCATGCCACACCACGCCGCCACATCATTGTGCTGAAGTTTCCATTAATTAGATAAAAGTTCTGCCTTTTTATCATCGTATCAACGAGCTGCAAATTATTTGCACACAACAAAACTCACAAAAAAGTTTCAAAAAAGCCACGCACACACACTAAAAGTTTGACATGCCTTTAGAATGAATGAATGAATGGACAATCATCTTTTAATAAGCTACCAATTGTTGTTGGTTTTTGTTGGAATGTATCGTAATTGTACTATGAGTACATTGTAATTAACCCGAAACCTTCAGTTAATTGGGTATACAAGTCGGTTACAAGAAATACAACTACCTCAGGCACTTCCGACCCAAGGAAAAAAAGAAGGAAAAAGCAACGAAAAAGGTAAGCTGCACTGCAATCATCAAACTGATGAAGCTATAATTGAAATCTAACTTCGAAAACTCGGCTTAATTTGCAGCTAAAATATCCAGTGGCTTGGTGTTGATTCTACACGAAAAGGGGGACTGATATAGGTTAAATGCATGAAGTGAGGGGTTTTTGAAGCCTTCTTATATCATATATTACCTTCTTGTAAGTATTTTATTCCTCGCCCCCTTTAAGCAGTTGCCACTGCATCTGCATCTTAGCGCTTAGCTTTTTGAGCCCGTGCCACGAGCAAATATGCCACAACACAAATTAATTAACCCCCATTGGATTGGCTTCTTTTTCTTCTTCGAGCTGCGCTTCATGCTAATGCTCAAGCTTCAATGGTACTATTTGGCATGTTTGAGATAGAGAGCAGAGCAAAGAAGTAAGAAAAAGATAAACCGGAAACGAAGGCACGAAGAAGAGCCACCAACACCAATCAAATTAAAAAAAGGGACCGGTAGCACATCAAGTAGACATGCTTAGCATAGATACACAAACAACACCAACAACAGCAACAACAAGAACAAATTGCAAAATAAAAAAAGTTAATAAAAAGAATGCAAGAAAATTGTTGCTGTTCATAAAACACAAACATTTCTATGTGTGTGTGTGTGTGTGTGTGTGTGTGTGTAGCTTCAGAACGGAAGATGAATTTTTTTAATTTGTGATGTTGCTTCCCGTTTTAATTGTTGTTGACAGACAAGACGACTGACTGACAGCGTAATTTACAATCCTTTTTGCTCCCTTGCCCCGCCACCGCATCCGTGCTGTGTTTTTTTTTTTGCGTGCCTTCAGATGTGGCAGGTCTGAGGGTGAAATTTTAATTAAAGAAATTGCGGTTAATCCCGTTAAAACACAAAAAATAAAGTAAAAGAATATTTCTATCTTACTGAAGATGACGAAATTGCCTCGGGCAGAGTTGTAAATTTAATATTTTGCCGCACACATTTCCAAGCATGTTGCCAACAACACAACAGCAACAACAATTTTTTGGCTAATTGTTAAATTTTAGCTCTAGTATAACCCACAATTGCTATCTCTGTCTCGCTTACCTGTGGAATAATTATGTCATTGCTTGGCTAACACTTCAAAGCATCAATATTTTAACACCTTCTGCCGCAAAGAGGGGGCAACAAAATTTGCGTTTACATTTGCATGTTATTAATGGGATTTATTGCCATGGCTGGGAACGCTTTAAGGTGCGCATTCTTGTGCATATTTGTCAAAGAAATTTTAAGTAATTGCATTTTATGCCATTTAAACATTAATTTGCATACAAATTATGCCAGCAAATTCATATTCAACTCGTACGCACATCGTAAACGAGTTACTTACATGTTAACCCATCCATAAAAGCCCCATACAGTTGAGAATTTAAAGCAAGTGAAAGTGTTTTGAAAAAGTTATAAAAAAACATATTGCGATCTCTTCATGATGAATAAAGATGATCCGATTTTGATGGTACTTCATGTCATTTTATGTTACGCATTTAATATTGATCCTAGCTGAAGAGACTTGGCCTAAAGCTTGTGATTATACCATGATGTTTGATAAACAGAGAAAAGCCCTTTGTTCGTCAAATCTTTGTACAGATATTCAATCATCATGAATAATAGTTTAGTTTCAGTTTCACACCCATTTCTTACATACTTAATATGTGCTAAGAGTTGTAAATATTGAAATGTTAAATACGGCAACATTTTATTTTCGAGCATGCGAAAAGTTAAAGCCCGAATGGAATGTGATTTTTTGCGCAGCCAATCAGCGAGAGACAAGGTAAGGTTAAGGGTCGCACAGGTTGTTGTTATTGCTGTTGTTGTTGGGGCAACATACATTCTATAAGAAATTAACTTAAAAAGTCATTTTGCAGGCAGACAGCGAGAGCGGACAGGCAGCGAGTAGCAAGCTGAGGCAACAGCGAAAACGAGAATGAGAAAAAAGGATTAATTGCATGAAGAGCATGTGCGCTGGCACGAAGCTGATGGCATGACATCATCATCAACCAGGATATGGCAACGACGATGCCAACACAGCACTGAATATCCTGGCTTTTCTATAAGCCATTGACTTGCACACATCCACATCCATATCCATAGCCACATCCACATCCGCATCCTTTTGCTAGGACACTCATGCAACGACGGCTGAAGGATGTTGCAGCTCGCGTGCGCGCGTGCATGTGTGTGTGTGTGTGTGTGTGGAGTATTTTTTAATAGTGTTTCGTGTGCCTCTTGGCGTTAATTTATGCCACAAAATCATTTTCTTTTATACTCACAGCCACATGCAAAATAAAAATTAAAACTGAAATATGAACAAAAAAAAACACAGCGAAGATGAAAAATAAAAAATAAAAAAAAAGGTGAAAGCAACTACACGAGTTGCCTCAACGTACATGCAAATTGCGTTGCAGTGCCCTGGGGCGATGAGACGCAGTTTATGTCAAGTGAAAAATGAGTGCGAACTATGACATGAAATATGAGCGTATCCCAAATGCTGCAACACACACCCACACTATGCCACTAAGTGTTGCAACCAAGTTTTATTAGTACGCTTTGAAAATGAACATAAAACAAGACATGAACAACAGTAAAGAGTGGATATAATCTAAGAAAGCTCGATCTACACATATCCTATAATCCTGTGTGTGTCAAAAACTCCTTATTCATGCCTTTAGTTACAGGGTATACAAAATATTATTGCCTACGATTAGCTCACTAGTAGAAAAACGAAATTTCAATCGAAACCGAAAACGTAAACAAAATTTAAAAAATAAAACAAATATATAAATACAATATTTTATATAGAGACAAGAGCAGACTGATAAGCACTTATATACAAAATAGAAAATATTGTGTACTTAAAAAAGTGTGGGTAAGATTTTGTTTTACTTACTCGTGTGAGTTCCCAAGTTTTAATTGCGAATTTGTGCAAAAATCAACATTTTCAAATAGTTCAAATCGCAATCGAAAAGTTCACAAATGCAGCCCCGCCCCGAATCGAATCGAATCAACTGTTGAACTGATGAAACAGACAACAACAAAACTTATGTAATCTAAGACGCAGTTGACTCAATTGAAATATCATAGTATATTTAATTAGAATCTATGATGTTTGTATACTCTTCTTTTTGTTTATTGTATGCATACGTTTCAAGGCCATCAAAGTCATGTTTGTTCCCTAGTTTTCACTGACATTGGACGAGGTTGATTGAATTAAGAAATTTGCAATGCATTTTTATTGTGCAAAGGTCATAGATAGTGACAGTATACACTATCTTTAAAGATCTTTAAAGTCGTTCTAATTTTTTATTATTTTTATTTCATTTTTTTTCAGGAAATTTTGCCTCACTTTATTCAGCGTTTTACTTTGGCTCAATTCATTCAACTTACTAATCACATTGAAAAAAAAACTAGTCTAGCACAATTTAATGTTATGTTTCGCCCACTCAACGAGATGAAATAAACATTAAAACATAAGCTATGAAATCGCGCCACAACTATGTATAATATTATTATTTATTGAGATCTCTGATAGGCGAACGTGCGTGCCTCAGTCGTAATGCGAATGCTTAGCAAGGACGTTTATTTTTAACAAAATAACACAAAACAATATATACGCGTCCATATGTTCAAATTCCAAAAAATAAATACTTGGAATACGTTTATAGGATGGAGGCAAATGGAATGTGCGAGACTTCAGATTTGTTGACAGCTTTGAACCAGTATTGAACTTGACATTGAAACCCAAAACTGAGCGATACGCTCTATCTTCTATATATATATATAATAAGGTTCCTTATATACTTAAATATAGTCGAGAGATTAAGTTTAAGACAGATCGGAACCAGAGCTCCCTCCGGACACAACAACGGTACAGTCAAGCTTTGATGTGTTGACACGTGACAATCGCAAACACAAACACCAACATCATCATCATCATCATCATCAGCTGCCCGTATATCATTCGAGAGAGAGTGGAACGCTGATAAGAAGCGGTTCGAGTGACCTGGTAAGCAACCTTTTGTGGCTCTTCTGTGTGTTCTGTTAATGATTCAGCATTCGAACATAGTACTATAATTATGAGTGCTTACATAATCCATTCAAATGTTTACACGTTAGTCATGTGAGAGTGGAGAGCCGTGGAAAACAAACAATTGTCGATTTATTAATTGGCGCAAAACCATAACAAATTGATTTTTGTAGTCTGTCAGTTTTTGGACTGTACATATTTAAGGCTCTTTTCTAGCTAGAAACATTTGGAACATAGCCTTGATCTTATTTTCCTTAACTCTTTTTTCTACAGTTTCTGGCTAAGATAAACTAATGGTTTTCAGTCATGCGGGCATTCGGTTTTCAGGTTAAAGCATTTGGAACATGTTTAAAAGTATTATCGTAAATTGAATATTTTAACAGAAAACACATAAAGTGTGGCTGACGATTTCTGAGTTACATTCCCACCAAATTAGTTAGAACGCCATTTTGAAGTTATAGGATATATATATATCTTGCTCTCAATGTTTTCCAGTTGCTTATAATTTTTCACGCTTTTACATAACTTTCAGTGGGACTAATTAGCAATTACATTGGTTCCATTAAGAAACAAAAAACAAGAGCCCCCCCGTTACAATACATCGAATCGGCTGATATGAACTCACACCAATGAAACCAATGAATAAGCCATTCAATTGATATTGAATGTCCCAATAGAATGCCAATTAAGAAGCTACATAAAACATTGAAGTATGCTCGACGAGAGTTATCCCTTTAAACGGTTGCAAAACAAGTCGAAAGTAAAAAATATTTAAAGTTCAGTTAAAAATATTTACAATGCATTTTTTATTACAACAGTTGAAATATTTCTGGATTTTTGATATTTTATAAAAATTATTCGTACAATATATAAGTAAAAGTATAGTTAAATGTATAGTCTACAGTTGACATGTTTATATCTTAACTAAACCAAAACACAGCAAACTTCTCCGTTGTCGCAGTCCGTGCCAGGTCTTTGGAGTTGCTGGGAGCAATATTCCATGCAGGCTCCCATATGTTGGTGGCAAGGTGCTGGTCTAACGGGCACTGCAACGGGGAGAGGAGGTGCACAAATACACACACAGACACATACGCACAATAACAGGTGAGATACAAAGAGAGAGAGGGAGAGACAGAGTGGTGGAGAGATAGTTAGTTGATGAAACGGGGAACAAACAAAATAATAAAAAATGAGAGAAAAAAAAGGAAAAGATGAGAACATTATATTGTAATACCAATCAATCTTTAATTATATATTAATATAGGAAATTAATTTATCAAAAGTGTGTTGGGAAGGGTGGTAAGGTTTAGGGATCGCGATAAGCGTTTGGATATTTAACTGTGAGATATATAGTTTAAGGGCGTTATAAGCGAGAAAAAAGGCGTTTCAAGATATGTTTTTTGAATAATATGTACTTACACTCATAGCAACATTCGACACCAAGATGCTGACTGGTTGGACAGAGACCCTTATTGCTTGTGGGCAGATTACAATCGTTGTTGTGCACACAAAGACCTCCAACCAAAACACACTCACGATCATTTGGATAAATACGCACGCCCTGAATCACTGCAAGTTGGAGAGAGTATATATTTAGTTTCATTCATCTCTTGTCGCAATTGTGACTAAAACTTACTATAGTCATCGGGACCCATATCGTTCACTTCGTTTGTCTCCGTGCCCGCACAGACAAATTGCAGCATTATGGCCGACACCAGGCAAAGGCCAAGAAGTTTCCTCGTTGTGTTTGGCATATTTGAATTTTCGATTTATTATTATTTGTTTAGGTATATCAATATTTTCACTGCGTATATTAGTTTCCACAAGTAATCCACACGATAGCACGGTTTGTGTAGCACTGAGCAAGTCTAAATCCGTTCCAGATGCTTTTCAACGAAAATAAAACACAAAACTGTTGTCGAATAGAAAACCATCAAACGCAACGTTGTTTTGCACAACTCGACGAACGATCGGCAAATGAGTCAAAAGAGGCAATAATAAACATAGCCACCATAGCCCAGAGAGAGCCTCAAACAAAAACAACAGCAACAGACAGAGAAGATGAGAAACGTTGAGCAGTGGAGCAGATGCGGTGCGAAAAGAGAGGGGGTTGATTTAACAGATAGTAATTGTGAATGCGGGCGCGCTCATTCGCCGCTCAGTTCAATTGAAGAGCGTGAGAGCCATTAATAATATTGGCGCGTTCGCAAACCACACACAATGAGGAAAACCCACAACGACGACGAAGACAACGAAGAAGACATGGACGAAGACGACAAGCGGCGCATAAAAGATCAGCTGGCAGTAGCCAGGCAGGCAAAGCAGCAACAACATTCAATTAAGGCAACCCCCGGAACCCCGGAACCGAAACAGAATAAACATAATTCATTTGCTGTATTCACGCGCTCTGAAAAACACGCCAATAACTTAATGAATGGCCCATCGAATATTTAGATTCAAGTGGTATTTATGGGATATTTGGTTTCGAGGAAAGGGTGACCTAGAGATACCCTGTAAACAATTGCTAAGATAAAATATTTAAGAACTATATAATTGATATGAACTTCATACACTTGAAATGGTTCTGATTCTTGTCTGTTACAAACTGTTGCACAATTTTGAAATATCCTTTTTGGGCATTTCTTTGATTGCGGGGTATTTTTGTGTGTAGCCAAGGAAAATGCGCCAGGCCATAAAGTAATCAAGAAGTGAAGACTTCTTTATGATTAACCGCATTTATCGGGGCGTAACGTGATTTAACTGCATTAAATACCAATGATCTGGTTTTGCTCTCCCAAAGAGTGTGTGTGTGTGTGTGTGAGTATGTGTGCGTCTTTGTGTGTGTGTGAAATCAATCTGAATTTGTTATCAGCTGTTATGAATTTTTAGTGTGCGTGAGTTAAATATTTATTTTTTGAAAAACAATTTTAGCAATTATATTTTAAAAAAATAAGTAAATAAAAATATGTGCAAAATTAGCAAGAAAATTAAGTAAACTTAAACGTATGCCCGTCATGTGATGCTAAACGAGAATGTTCTTAATTCAACAAATGGTTTTAGAAAACAGAAAAAAAAAAGATTACTTGCATTTTCAGTCGTGTCGATTTTACGAGTGAAATAGTCAATAAATACTTTAGTGTAAACTTGAACACAGATCATAATATTTATAATCTTAAGCGTGTTTGACCATGTGTTCTGAGAACGTTCATTGAAAATCCCCGACTTTAGTCACACTTTACTGATAACAATTTAAACACGAGTGTCTTTTTTTTTAATGTGGAGCACGCTTATTTTTATAATGGAAATTAAATATAAAACAGCAATTTGTTGACGTAATGATTATACTCCATTCAACTTGAACACCTGTCAAAGATATTTTAACAACTTGAGATGATCTACTTAAAATTGTATTGTACATTTTTGGGTCATATAGGCAAAATAAGACTATAGACTTAATAAGTCAATAAATACTTCTAGTAATATAATATCTCAGTCAGTACTACTATATTCGTGTTACTTAACCTGTTCTGTGCCTTTGTACAAATTAAGTTCTGGTTTTAGTTTTCTTCAGTTTAAATAGCCGTTTCGTGCACTGCTTGCTGCCAGTTTTCACAGATACACTGCTTTGTTGTGCTGCTTTTCAAGAAGCGTGTATATGCACTGCTTACCGTGCTGGCAGCCCTGGTTCGGATTGATTGTGAATCATTTTTCTCTCAACTTTGTGACAAATAAATTAAATATTAACCCACGCAATAATCCAAAATTAAATTCATCATTATTTAAATGAGATATAATTTTATACAATTTATTAATTAACGAAATGCTAAATTAATTGCGAACAAAACATAAATGGACCAGGTTTCAAATATGTAGTATGCTAACATATTTTGTCAATCAGTCTTCTTAAGCAATTCTATTAAAACTGTTGTTGCTTACAGCTAAATTATATGATAATTGCTACAATACAGTTCAATATTATAATACATTTGACACTGCACATTTTGAATTTTGGCACCAAGTGCGCGTACAGCAAATATCACAGGGTTATTATATAGTAGTACCGTTATTCGGTCTTGAGGCAATTACTATTTCTGCTGCTCCTTTGGCCGCTCGTTTATTGTGTAAACGCTAGCTGGAACGGCACTGGACTCATCATTAGCCTTGTTCTCGCTGCCGAAGGGTATGACAAAGATGCTCGGCTTTGCCGCATGTTGCATTTTAATAACGGTATCATAGCTGGGCGGTGCAAATTCACTGTACGACGGCGACGGTGTGGGCGGCGCCCTCTGTGTCTCCGTGGCCGTGGCGTTCGCCCGTCTTCTACGCATGTCCCGACAACGCCGATCCGAGCAGGCCATCAGCATAAAAAATGCGGCCAGTGCCAGAAATGTTGCAACATACCAAACAATCGTTATCACATCCATTGCCGTCTGTGATAGCTCGTTGCCGGTATCGGGTGCTGAATAAAAGATATAGATAAAGGGATCATTAGTTTAAATTTTGATACTTTCGATAACAGAAACCACATAACAAAGTGAGAATTTGATTCAATTAAATATTAAAACAGAATACAAAATTCTAGAATTTATTTGATAAAGAAATTAAAGAAGCCAATAAAAATTATTAATAATGTCTTAAAGGAGCAGAACATATGTATTTTAGACATAATTGCATTCGTGTTTAAATGATTCATCACGAATAATGGTCCAAAAATAGTTACTGAATAGACAGATACTTAGATTCCCCCGAAACCGTGACTTATCTGTCGCCAAGCGAATATTTGATGACGCAAAATGTTTGATTTACCCCAAACGCGTCAGAGTCTAACGGGCACTCGAAATGATTGACGCTGAACATTATATTGAATAAAACCTGTTTGTTAACTAGTTTATTTAGATTGTAACCTATGACTGATTTGCCTTTCTGTAGGAAATACTTTTATGATTTAAATACTTACTATTTTTGTAGACAAATATGCGGCTATTGTTGTTATCCAATTGATCGTTCGATAGAGCTGAATCCGTTGTACTACCATTAACATTCGTTAGATTTAATGGCATTTGTCGTGTTAGAACGTTCTCCAATGTCAAAAGATAGGTCGACTGGCCATGTGCGGCGCTCGCCCAGAAACTGAATACTGAAATGGTAAAAATACAAAATGTTGTTATACCACAGCCAAGCCAGACATTATTATAATTGATAAAACAAGAAACCAACCTATATACACACAAACTGCAAAGAAATCACATCGAACCAATGACGATATTATTTTTTTTTACTACGCCCGATCGCAACGATAAGCTATCAGTTAATTTTATCAACGAATATGCTTACCCCAATAAACATACATATAGGAAATATATATGTATACTATAATTAACATGTCATTCCCTATTGATTTTTGTCTAAGGCGTGTGCAAATTGCCAAGATAAACAAACAAAGATATATATATAGAATAAAAAAAGGCGCAACTTTTATGATACCTTAAACATATAGAGTAAAAATGGGCAAGACGCAACATTTGGCAAGTAGTGATAACAAATGGCGTCGCTTTGTCTGTGTCCAATTTTAGCAGCTCCTAAAAGTACCTCTAGCTAATCGAAGAGTGCCTAAAGGCACTTAACTTGAGTTCAAGTTCCATCATTAAACAAAAAAACTTGTTGAGTATAAACAAAAACATTTTTTGTTATTATTGCTTTTATCATATAAACTAGTATCTTCTACTTCTGCGGCCGGAACGTTCGATGATTTAGCGATTTCACCATTTTATCAATTGTCTAATGAGAATCGCGTGTTGTCAGCGACATAAATAAACGCTTGTCCATTAGTACTATATAGTACTTACTTATCTTTATAGAATGGCGCACGGCGCACAAATTTAGATGAAATTTCAATAATTTGTTTGACACTTTCTTTTATCAATTTCACAACGAAAGGCTTACAAATATATAGGTTGTCCTAGGCTTACAATGTACCTATATATATATATATATAATATATCGTGCCACTTGGCTAAGATAAGGTTAGTCATAAGCGGAATTGTGCCATGCAAACTAAAAACAAAAACCTAAACTATTAAAAAGCTGCAATTTAATTATTGTTTATGATGACAAATATTATTTAAACAGAAAAAGACTCGGCAGGAAACATTTTAATCTATTCATAACCCAACCTTGAGTGCGTCTGGCATAATTTGATTAACTAAAACAACATGTGAAGATCTTATTTTAAGTACTTACTTAAGTTGGCACAAAAATGAATAACAAAGTAAATGATAAGCTTAGGAGGAATTTAAACTTGATTCTCCAGCGATTAGAAAATATGAAAAAAAAACACAAAATGTTTGCTTTCCTCAAGATCGATGAACGTTAGGCTTTTGCCCGATGCATCAGAGCAATCAGCCATATATCATAAGCTCATTAAACCGCGCTAATTATAGAACGAGCGAAAAGCCGGACTGATAAGGCTGATACGAAAGCGAACACGAACCCGAACCCAGCATTGCCAAGAGCCGCCGCCAACAAAATCAACAAGAAAATTCTTTAAACAAAAAGAAGCTGAACAAATTGTTAATCTTTAGCTTAAGCTAAAAACCTTGCTTAATTCAACTAAAACAATTCAAAAAAAAAAAAAAAAATAACTCTATTTGCACCTACATATTTGATGATGTTGCAACAACTGTGCAAATTGTTGCCACATCTGGCTTATCTATTAAAGTGTTTATTTTGTTGCTATACACGCGCCCTCTCTCTCCCTCTCGCTCTTACTTTTTCTGTTGCGCTCTCTTTCTTTTGATCTTTATTCAGTCCCCTCGCCCGGGTCAGTGGACGCAAGTGAAAAAAGTCAAACCCAAGCTGTCACGTGCCATATAATTTATATAGAGAGAGCGTGGAGGTGGTTCATTTGTATTCGAAATTTGTATAGCTTTTGTGCTGATTACAAGTTTGAGTCGAAGTGGAGCAGCTGCGAAACGGTTAACCGTTTGCAAAGAGATTAAAAATAGGTCTTCCAATGACAATATTAACTATAATATATTAAAATATCATTTGTTCGCACGCCCGAGACGATGCCAGAACTCTTTATCTTTATCTTTATCTTAACAAACTCATTAAGTTGTTATTATATGATTTATGGGTCCACAGATAAAATATAACGGCTTCATTCATAAAACAAATAAATACTTGATTTTTGCCTGTTTTAGTTGCTAATCGCTTAATACGCCATTAAGCTGGCTTTATCGCGATTATTGTAATATATATGCCGAAATTCCCTTATCAATTTATTGACATCAAATTTCGTCACTTGGCAACGTTCCCCCGTTCAGTCCATAAATTAAAGCTCATATGATAATGCCAAAAATAATAAATAAATGTAGCAAGTTGTTAATGCATTATCTCTTGTTAACTTTGATATTTATTTGGCAGGTTGACTTTGAAAAAATCATTCCATTCAGCCAACTCAGTCAATATATGCATTATCTAGATATGAACTATTATTGTGAGGCTTTTTGCACCTTTCGAGTGTAATGTGAATTGCCACGGAAATTTCCCATGCATGTTCTCGATATGGAATATGTAATTAAGTCAAGTACAAAACTATTTACTCATTGGCACAACAAAATTATTTTATTCTCAACAACAACAACAATAGGAAAAGCTGTGAATATTTTAAGATGACTTATGAAGATTATTATCATGGAAGCTTTTTAATCGATGCAGATTAGATCTTAGACCTTGTTAGTATTTAATCGTTTCATGAAACTATCAAAATAAATAAAATATTATGCAATTCTTGCTTTGATTCCAGAAATCTTAAAGTTTTCATTTCAGAAATTTTAAAGTTTTCCAACCAATATTTATAACACATATTTCTTTAATGATATAGATATTATAATTTACTCACTTGTAATAACTAGCAACATTTTGTGATCTGTCGTCTGGGATCCACAAATTAATTGTCTATTTATGTTTTATACAAATTGTATTTGATTCAAATAAACTAACGTTTCCGCGTTTTGCTTTTACTTTGACTGGCACAATAATCAATGAAGTTAAATTGTGTGTGAAGAAATTCTTCTTCTTGTTAAAAAATAAATTAATTTTTTATATCGTTATTCAATTATACTATTTTGAGCTACACGCGCACAAGTTTTTTTTATATCTAGCTCGTTTAGTTCGACGTGTGTATGTATGTAAATCCGGTAACGGTTAACGGTGCCACCCCGTTTTCGATTCTACAAGTTCACTGGCACTCACGACACAACGTGCTGCGGACCACCTTTAAAAAAATTGATCTTTCGGGTTCAGGTTTGTATTGCTGACTGAGCGCAGCTCTCCAGCCAACAACTTGGCCGAACGAACGGACCGACTCGAGCTGCTATGGATAGTTAGCCCCCTTCAACCCCAACTTCTCTTCGTCGGCGTAGACGACAGCCTCGCCTCGTGTCTGTTTCGTCGCGCTGCTGCTGCTGCTGCTGCTGTTCGTCCCATGACTCACACACACACACACAGAGACAGTGAGAACAACTGGTTGAGTCGCGATCGCAGAGTTGTTGGTGTTGTACTTAATTTATAATTTTTCTATGCTTGAAGTGATTTTAATAGAATGCGTTTTATCGCTTACTAATTGTCTAAACGCATCAAAGCAACAACAAACTGCGCAAAAATTTCACAGCCGTTAAACTAAAACAGCAACAGGCAAAAACACAATTCCTGGCCAAATCATGATGGTCTACGCTGCTCTCAACACACACACGCTAACTCTCTCTCTTTTACACACATACCTGATGCACTTTACATATATAAATACCTGCGCATGTATTTACTACCATTGTATATCGCAATATTTACAGTTTTATTGACGCTTTTTTCTCTTGCAATTAGCCTATATCGTAAATTCAGTATAAAAATAAAAATGCAGACGAAAAGAAAAAAAAAGTATTTATTGGCATTTCATTCTGATTGTGCCCGTTTTTAGGGCGTATGCCTCCTAAACGCATTGATAAAGCCTACACACCCACCATTTGTTTGATAATTATATTTTTGAATACCGTACGAGATTATCAATTAGATGGATTGTTTGAGAAAAGTTCAATAAAATAAAAACATTTCAACACAATATGAAACCGACTTAATTTAAAGTTTAAAGGTGAAATTAAAAAACTAGTTTGAGTAAATCTGATTAAATTTATCTGGAACCTCAGAAAATCGGTTAACATAAAATAAGTTTAAGAGTTAAAATGTAAAAGAAAATTATACTTACTTATAAACTACAGTCAAAATAGAATTTTTTTGAAAAACTTCATCTAGAAAATCTTTTAAAACTCTTCTTTTAAAGTAGTTTTTATATTTTATATCGTTATACATTTTCTAGAAACAAGTCAAACACAAGAAAAACTCTCATGAATTTCATAATTTTCACGCTTGTGGCATCACTTGGGCCACAATCGAGACTTTGTTGTCAGCCAATTGGTGTCTCATATAATTGTTGCCTGTTGTAAACAGGTTTCTGCTTGGTTCTTGATATCGCATACTACATATATGATTTTATACTGAATGTGAATGTTGGTTAATTAGCGTCAAACAAGCGCCAATTGCGTTTCAACCGAGCGAAAAACGATTGTAAAATATACGATGCGTTTGTTATCTGAATTGTTCGAGATTAAGAATCATAAGTGTATATAGTATGTATAATGAAATCAAACTAATAGCCCGATTGACGATTGGGACAAGTGGTAATTGTGGCCAAGTAGCAACAATTTTGGCGCCTATACTATTAAGGCAAGCCCTGAACTTTTCCATTAATCCGATGGGGTGCGAAAAACAATCGGCCATTGACTTTTTTTAAAAGTCTCTTGAATGACTTTATAATGCTAGATTAAAAACGTCTTAAAATTATCAATGTATTGGGGTAACTGATTTACTTTTGTTAAGGCAACTGGCAAACGTTTTCAAACTTAAAGATTTGTTGAACAATTGGCATTGAGTACTTTCAATTATGGTTTGTTAACTTCAGACGTAAAGTTCAAGTGTTTGTTTGAAAATGTTGCCAATAAGCGTGACATTTTCGAGGTAACTACAAAAAAAAACCCATTTTCCCCTGAACGCACTTAACAAACTCAAAAGCAAAAATTGTGTGGTTAATGACTTCTTTTTGTTTTCGGCTTTGGGCTGAATCATTCGGGCTTTTGGGCTCTCTGCGGTGTGGTGTGTGTCACCATGTGATGAAACAATTGCCAGGTAATTTGCATATGCTTCCGTCCCAAAAAAATTTTTAAATGCTTAATTTTAACATTTAGTTGATTTATTAATAGTTAATACAAGTATATTTTCCGACAAATTGACAGCTAGTTTTTGTTGTTGTTGTTGCATATTTTGAGTACATACTGTAGCTTAGGTAATAACATTTTCGCATTAAACAATTGACGACACAAGGCTTTGTTGTCTTTTACAAATATTTAAATTAAATTTAATACAGGTACAACTAGATGGAATGCCGCTAAATGTCGATCGCATTACCATATGTATCAATGATTAATACTTATATTACAATTAGTTAAATGGAATCTCCAAATTTGCACTAACTAGCTTTAGTTGTAGTTTATCTTATAATTGATATTATTTGCATTTCTAATTGCAGTGAGATTTCTCATAAGTGTATTTTTTTTATTTTTTAGTTTTTTGAGATTGAGATTTGGGATTGTATAATGCACTTAAAATCAACAAACTATCGCAATACTAACAAACATAAAAGTGTGTGTGAATACATATATATACATAAATGATAGCACAAAAAAAATAAACTTAAATATATAAGGGATGATCTCAAAGTTACAAAGTTGAGTTGTTGCTGTAGTTGTAGTTGTTGTACTTGATTTGTTAGCGTTTGAACACATTTATCTAAAGTCTTAATCTTATGGTACATATATCGAACAATACTCTTTGTTTTGGCCTAAAGCTAATATCGAATATCGAAAACATAAAATCATTTTAACCAATGTGCATATTTACATTGCATTTTGCATTTGCAACAACAATTACCTAACGAATAATGGAACTGTTACAACAATTGTGCTGCATTCGAGTTTTAAGTTTAAGTTTTAGTTTCTGTTCGATTTTTGATTATTTTGATTTGGCGCCAACCTCGTTTTTTTGGTTTTTCTCTTCTGGCACAAAGCGGAGCATTTTAATTGTGTGAATTGAAATGTTGCCTTTATCTGTCCGGAAAAAGTGATTCGTAGCTGGGTGGCAAATCCTTTGGTGTGCCCGGCTGCTGATGCTGAGGATAATGATGATGATCCTGCGAAACTGGCGATAAATCATGTGTCATCACGCTATCAAATGACGTTCCCGGCGGCAAATCAATAGAAGGCACGTCCGACTACAAATATAATAATAAGAATAGATCCAAGCAAAGATGTCACAAATTATAACATACCCGAACACGTCGCTGATTGAAGCGGGCAGCGGATGCTTCGTGCGCGTGCTGTTGCACCGTTATGCAGTTCCAATATTTCCAACAGACCCAAACACAGAAGCCAACACCGAGCATTGTGAAGATGAGCGATGTGATTGCCGATATGGCCACATTGGTGGTATCGATTTCTTCCGGGGCAATGGCGTCGTGAAAGCAGGTGCCCTCATCGCGGCACGGGAACATACAATTTGTGATATTGTCACGCACAAAATGACGCGAGATGCAAGAGTATGGATCCTTTGGGTTGCATAAAAAGTCGCCAGGAATTTGACACTCTGAATGCACGGTTAGGACCATGCGCAGCTCCAATGGTTCGGCAAATATATGACGATCCCTGTCAATGAATATATGCACATGCACATCTCGATCACGCTGATCGAACACCAAGCGACCCGCTGGACCATCGATCGAGATGTCGGAGCAAATGCGATTGCTCGGCGAACGATTTCCACTGGTAAACTGAATGTAGTCGATGCATTTCTCTGTCACTGGATCGCTGCGGAACTTGAGCCGCGTGATGAGTGTGTAAATGCCACGCGGTGGACGGTCATTCGTTTGCACCCGGAACTGGCAGTCGTATTTGATTCTATTGGACGAATGACCTCCGCCGCCGCTGGGCAGCGTCACATTCCAGGTCTGTGTGATTATGGCTCCGGAGTCATGGTCTTCGGTAAGACGCAGAGTTGGATCGCCACGGAATGGTTTTGCCAGCGTGTAAATAAACTTGTCCGAGCAAAGATTATCTTGCAGACGCACAACTTTGTAGCAAACAATTGCAGTTGGCGCAAAGAAAGCAATTGCAAGCGTCAATCTGAGCAGCGAGCAAACAGAATATTTACTCATTGTGTTTTTTATTTGTTATTGGCACGTGTGCGCTACGGCCTGCGAGCGTGCTATATGTGCGCGATTGTTAATGCAAGCATGCACGTTTGTTTCGTCGTTAATTGTTACTGTAAGTTCTGTAAAGTGTATTTGACGAATTTTTTGTTGTTTTGCATCTGGGCCAGGGCTGAAAACTGCCAAGGCTAGCCAGGGCTGCGAGAGTTACAGATATACACATATCGATGTATCGATTTACTTAGTTTGTCATAGATTTTCACCGGTATACCTTGATAAAAAATAATAAAATAAAATAATTGCAGCTTCATATCTTTGTTTCAATTCTACAATTTATGACTCGGCAGAACGTGAGTTTTATTAGTTGTATCTACATCAAAACTAAAAAAGAACGGCTAACATATGTGCGCACTGTTAATATAACTGTAGCAAATGTTAAACCATTGCAAGTAGCAGCTGGGTATCGATACCCTGTTACATTATTTATGGCCAGCCACCCGCACATGGGGAGGTCAACATAATAGATAGTGTCTATTAAAGTAAAAGCCGGTAGTTCTTAGTGCTGTTAACATCTCATCCAGATCATCCAGCAGTGAATCTCATCTATTTGCAATTGCTCGTCCTTGCCGTTGCATCGTAACATGACTGGCGTTTGCCGTCCACCAAAAATCCAGCTGAGCTATTTCTAGTCAACCGTAACTGATGGCCACATCGAACTTTGTACTGGGAGGCCTGGCCTCAGTCGGTGCCACATTCTTTACGAATCCCATCGAAGTTATCAAGACGCGCATCCAACTGCAGGGCGAGCTAGCGGCGAGGGGCTCCTATGTGGAGCCCTACAAGGGAGTTGTCCAGGCGTTCATCGCAGTAGCAAAAAACGATGGCATAAAGGGTTTGCAAAAGGGCCTTGTACCGGCGCTCTACTTCCAGTTCATTATCAACTCCTTCAGGTGAGAGTAAATTGGGAATCATATAATTGTTATTTTTTAATAATTTTTTATATTTATTTCGTCAGATTGAGCATTTATACAGCTGCCATGGAGAGGCATTGGATGCATAATAAGAAGGGAGAGGTGTCCTTTGGATTGGGTCTGTGTTGGGGCGCTATTGGTGGTGTTATTGGTAGCTATTGTTCGAGTCCGTTTTTTATGGTAAGTTGGTCTACAGTTGCGAGGCTGTTACATAAACCACGCCATATGCTATATATACTATATCTGTTTGTACTCGGTCTTCTGTCAAATATCATTTGAGTCATGTGCCTTTAATTTGAATGTCTTTGCAATGTGATGGATTCTATTCCGCCTTAGATAAGATAACTAGAGATGGGTGCGTGTCGCTTTTTTAATCACGAAAAGGAGAATTATAAAAATCGTAACAGAAATTTATGAATATTTTGAGAATTAAACCACATTCTTCATGTTGTAATTTAAAAATAATATTTGGCAAATTTCCAAAATTATAAGTAATTTTTCCATAAACATTTCAATGACTTTTTCTTTTAACAATTTAGGTTAAAACGCAGCTACAGTCACAGGCAGCGAAGGAGATAGCTGTTGGCCATCAACATGCCCACAAATCGATGAGCGGTGCGCTGCGAGAGATCTACAGCACCGGCGGCATCGTTGGCCTCTGGCGTGGCTCGCTGTCGGCACTGCCCCGCGCTGCGATTGGATCTGGCGCTCAAATAGCAACGTTTGGTAAAACAAAAACGTTGCTTAATCAACATGATCTGGTTACGCAGCCGACACTTAACTCGTTCTGTTCGGGCCTGATTGCCGGTTCGATTATGTCGGTCGCCATTACGCCTCCGGATGTGATAAGTACGCGTCTGTACAATCAGGGCTTGGATGCGCAGGGTCGGGGTCTTTACTATAATGGCTATATGGACTGTATTGTGAAAATACTGCGCACGGAGGGCATCTATGGTATGTATAAGGGCTTTTGGCCCAACTATCTGCGTATCGCACCACACTCGACCCTTGTGCTGTTGTTCTTTGACGAACTGATCGCAATGCGGGAAAAATACTACGGGATAAATCTAGAGGCCTGAGTTGAATGTACTCACAGCGCCAGTCCTAGTCTCAGTGCTGTGTACTAGTCGTCATTGTCTAATCTTAAGTACAAACTTCATTAGTTACCTGTTGCTAGTTTTGTTAACAATAAATTCTCACCCAAAGAGGCATCCATCCCTGGTTCCAAACTTCCTCAGCTCAAAGTTTAGCTTAGTTATCGATATCACAATTGTGCCTTAACGTTTTCGATTTTGTAATGTATGGCTAAGATTTGTATTATGGAATATTGAAAAATAAATTGTTTTTAGTTTGCTCAAATGAAAACATCCTTAAAATACTGAACCATACAAAGTAGTGAATATACCTGTAGTTAGTAAATGTAACTGTGCATATTTCTATTAAATAAAAAATGCGTTATTTTGCTTGTATTTAATATAGATATTTAATTTGATTTTATTTAAGCCATGCAATCATAGAAGCATTTGTAAATGAAAAAAATTCTTCCAAATTTTTATATAATAAGTTCTTTGATTGCCAACTTTTAAACTGTGCTGCATGCTTGAATTTGCATTACTTGAAGTAGAAAGCAGCCAACGCAAAATTGAGTCGCAGTGGCGGTGGAACGATTATTCTCACTATCGACAGCATAAACAATAATCGAAAAACGCAAGGAACATTGAAGAAACGAGTCGGTAACGCACATTAAATCGACTGCTTTCCGAAACTTACAGTAAATAATGGCCGCCCAATTATCATTTGTGACGCAGTTGTTTGCAAACTACCAGGAATCAATCAATAAATCGCTGCACGATTCGGCCAAACCATGGACAAAACCATTTGAGATATTGGAGCAACGTACTGGCGTTGACAGGCTAAAGATATTTTCCGGTGAGTTGTCCTGAGAGTCTAGCAACAACTTAAATATTCTTTACAAACGATAAGCATGATGCTTAATGACCCCACCGCCCGCCCAAGTGCATAATACGTGGCTACGCAGCGTGACTAAGAGGAATTTTGTGACACTTATAAATAGCAGCAGCAACTTGTTATACTGTGTGCAGTAAGGCAAACATGTCATGCGGGCGCCCAAAAAGGTGATTATACACCAGAGGGGCTTAATACACATGTATGTAGTTGTTCACAATTGCTACATACTCCATGCAATTGCATACTTTTTACAGCTCCAACACACACACATACAATTAGAGGCACTCACTCTGCTCTCACTCTCTTCTCTGCACACATATGTATGTAGTATGCATGTATGTAATATTTTGCCATAAACTTTTTGTGTTTTTTCTTTTGTTTACTTCACATACAGCACTACTGCATGTAGTAGCGTAATTTGTGCTCGTTGCGGCGCACATTCATAACTCCCAGCAGCAATATAAAATTATAGAAACGTACTCATTTTTAATTAAATAATCGAGCTAAGCTTCGACTTTGTGCTTTCGTGGCGTTTTTGTACACGTGTGCATAAAGACTTGGGGTCAGGTGGGCCCGCAGTCATCATACCTGTGTATGTGTGTACAAACTATGTGCATGTGTATTAGGCGTGAGTGCTTTGTTTTAAAAGTTCAAGCGCAATTGTGATAAAAGCCCTTAATGTGGCTTTGTGATTATATGATGGAAATAAAACAACGACAGGCGGCACGTCGCAATGTCAGAGTGCCCATTGTCTACATAGGCTCAGGTGAGTGAGTCCGCCTCTCTGTGTATTGTAGTTGTATGTGTGAATCAACGGCGAATGTTATTCATCTGTCAGCACCTTCGGTTGTACGAAGAGCGCGCAATCACTTTGACGTCACAGTTGATTATTTAGTTCGATTAATTGCATTCAAATGCGAAATGATCAATTATGCGTCTCCAACGTTTGTCCGCTCAGCCGAACATGTAATGCAACACTGGCCGCTGGGTCGCAAAAATTAGCTGATCATACAAATTGCCAACATTAAGAATTTATAGGCGAAATGCGCGTGGCCAAGTGTCAACTTATGACAAGAGCTAAAAGGTTAATAATAGCCACAATACGGGCAAACGCTGCGAAAAAAAACCCAATTGTGTTTGAATTAATCTACATGCAACATCTGCATTCAAAGATTAGAGATTATGGCGTTCGAGGCATTGGAAGCAAAACTTGTTGAGATTTTCCAAGAGAATCCCATTGTGCGCTATGGTCAGGTCACCATTAAAATCTTGTTAACAAAAAATAATAATTTAATCATTTTTTTGGGTTTTTGTCATTTGCAGGTGCGGCGACATTTTGTGCTCTTTACTTAATATTCGGTTATGGCGCTCAGCTCTTGTGCAACATTATTGGCGTCATGTATCCGGCGTATGTGTCCATCCATGCCATTGAGTCCAGCACCAAGTTGGATGACACCAAATGGTTGACCTACTGGGTCACCTTTGGCATCTTCACAGTTATTGAGTTCTTTTCTCATGTGCTTACCCATATAATACCTTGTTATTGGCTGTTGAAGGTGAGAATTTTTCAACTCATTTCAAATAGTTTATTTAAATTATAAATTTCCCTTAGTGCGGCTTCCTCATTTGGTGCATGCTGCCCATGGAGCGGAATGGTTCGGTGATCATCTATCACAAGCTGGTGCGACCTTACTTCCTTAAGCATCATGCTTGTAAGTATTGTTTAAGATAATCCAAAGAATCATATACCTCAATGCTTACTTTATATCCTTGCAGCTGTTGACAAGGTTATCGATGATGGCATGAAGAAGGCCGGATCTGTGCTTAAGAATGATTAAAGATGCAATTTTATACTCACAACATCATTAGCTTCCTTAAGCATTTTGTAGCTTCCGCAACCGCTGGAGGAGGACTGCTTATCAACAAGAATTGTCGATTAATTTTAAATTTTTACTTGATTGTTAGGGCGAAACCCCATAATTATTGATTATCGATATGATTACATCATGGATTAGATGTGTTTTTAGTGAAATCTCTCGGCTTGTTACACATAAATTGTAAAAATCAACGACTATTTATTGAGTACTTTTAATTATAAATTATGCAAAGTTACGCCGACTCGGTTTTCTTTGCAGTTTCAGCCTCTGCTGCTGCTGCCGCCGCTGCCGTTCTTCGATTGCGCCAGGCGGTCATATAGGTACGCGGATGCACGGGCAGCAAGCCTGCAACGCCCAACAGCTCTGCCGCCGGCTCGGACAAGTGAGCACCTTTCCCAAGCCAGAATCGTATGCGTTCTGTATTGAGAGCCACCAGGCGTTCGCTTGATTCGTTTGGCAGGGGATCGTAGGAGCCTACTTGCTCAATAACAGGCTGATGTTGGTTCTTGCGGCGCTGTAATTAATTTTCGATTGAAGTTTTTTCATATTCAACTGATTGACAACACTTACCTCCATAACAACAATGTGATAGAATGGTCGATTCGCACAGCCAAGACGAACAAACCGTATTATTTTGGCCGAGTGTTTGTAGAAACGACCAATGCCACTTGCTGGTGATAAGGACATTTTACAATCAATTCAAAACTTTACAAAAAAGAAAATGTGTTATGAAAACAGACTGAACTATAATTCTAATCGATTAGTTATCAATAAACTGACTATCGATTAATGGGCCATCGAATTAAATAAAATTTGCAACAAAAACGCCAACTGTTATTTGCGGTAAAACAACATAACAGAAAAGTCCAAAGTAAAACCCCCGTCTGACAGTTTTTATCGAACTTCCACGGTCAAAGGAACTAAAATTCGTGCTGTAAAATGCCGTAGTATTTATTTAAAAATACAGTACAAATGCAGCTCTGTGTTATGCGCACTATGTGTGTGCACACTGGCCTTTCAGTCAAAATGGCGTCAGCAGTCGAACACGAACACTAAGGAATTTTCAGTGGTGTCTGTGTCTGTGAATTTATATTGGGGGTAAAAAAAACTTTGCATTATTTTGTTTATAAGTTTAATTGCAAATGCGGCACGTTAATACATAACGCGTACACACACCAACACATTAAAATTCATAAGTGCGATTATCAATGAATCTAGTTTAAGGCAACAGCAGCAGTAAGAAGCACGCCAACGCCAACGAAGTGAATTTTTGAGGGAACGGAAAAAAATGGCGCCCGCCTTAGCCACAGAAGCAAGTTGACTTTCTTTTCGGTGTGTGTAGTTCGTCGCCGCACTCGTCGCTCGTTTTCGTCGCATATATTTGTCGCGATAAAAAGTGAGAAAAAAAAAATAGAGAGAAATATTGCAAATTGCATCTAAACGTGACGTTGATGTACAGCAGGAGGCTAGTATTTTGTACGTGCTTTTGTATAAATAAATACATATACATATAATACAAATACAAGCAACAGAAAAGTGCAATTACATTTGCGTTTGGAAATTTTGCGCTTTTTTCTCTTTCGCCTCCCCCCTTTTTTCTGATTTTGCTTCATTATAATGTGCGCTGCACAGAGCAATCCGCCGCCCTTCGGCTACACTTGGGGCTTTGCAGACAACGGCAACCGTGCCGCCGAATCAGTCTTGGAGATATCGCCAAATATTAACTACACTGTCAGTGGGGAATCGGTAAGTGGAGTCTCAAATTTGTATGTATACATAGAATTTCCTTGGTTGCATATTACCATTTTTTTTTTTTTTTATTCCTTTTCATTTGTGTTTTCTTACATCGAATGCGAGTGCTTTTGCAAGTGCAAGCAGCTTTACTAAATAACAAATCGACCCAACGAGCTAGCTAGCGGCAAACCCCCCGCCACCCACGTAATAATGTTGCTGTTGCTTTCCCACAGCGAATCGTGTTGTGTCTTCTTACCGCTCTACACCCCTTTGTACGTTGTTGTTTCCTTAACAACAGCGCCACATACACACACGCATACCAATTAGTGATGGTCACATGACATGGTCGTGAGGGCAAATATCACTTAAAAATACGAAATTCATGTACTCTGTACACTTATTAGTTTAATAACGTAAACAAAAATAGAATGTTCATAAATTCACATAAAGACTTCGTCATAAAACATTGATTTATAAAGCTTTTTGTAGTTAATTATCGTATAAATATTAAGTATAAAATAATCGGCTGGTGGGCGACAAGCCTTTATTTCATGTTGCCATCTCTAAAACAGATACAGCTACGTCGTTCGCTCACTCGCTGGTTTGCCACGCTGTATGTATAAGTGCATCGGCCATATATATGCAGGGTTGTACGCGTGTATGTATACACGTACGTCGTACGATATACATACATAAATACGTACGTGAAGGCCCAAATACAAGAAAAAATCAGCTACATATACTTTATGTAACTGCGTTGGTCATGCGAATGCGAGCGAGTATTAGAATTCTTTTACTATACATCCATACGAAATTTTTTCGTTTCCATTTCATTCGTAAACATTCATAATTTGGTATTTGTAAAAGTTATGCGTACGTATGTTATGTATGTACTATGTCGTATGCATGTATGTATCTTGTTTTGTCTGTATGAAAACAAACAAAAATACGCACGTTGCGCTGCACATGCGGTGGCAGCTGATTGCAATGTTACTCCCATTCCAATGATAACGACATTTTAATTTCATGCATCTATTATACATTTGTGTGTATATTAATTATTAAACGTGTGGCGGAGCGAAAAAAATATTCTGGCGTTGCCAAAAGCAATCAAATGGAAATCGATAAATCTAAGCATTATTTTATTTTCTACTAATCTTATTAATTAACAGTTCATCTATTGCATATTGGTTTTTAAACATAAATTTTTTTGTTGTTAATTTGTTAAGTTTTTGATATTTGTTTTTGTTCAAAAACTTTGTTATACAATTGGCAGTACCTTTTTGCTTTGGCATGAGAGTGCAACCCTGTTTCGCTGCATTTCTGTCTGCCTGTGCGCACGATTGTGAATACACACATACACACACACAGATAGCATACACACGCTGAGGTGTTTCGTTTTGTTTGAATTCGCCGTGATGTGCTGGCGACCATTTTGTGTGCATGTGTGTGTGTCGGACGTCAATTCGCCGTTCGTTGAATATTCAACACAAATACACGCCCAACGCGCACGCACACCTTAAAAAAAACGACGCTCTCTCTCTCTCAGTGCCGCATACACGCCCAGTTTGCGCGTGATGGTGTGCGTGCGATGCGTGCGTGTGTTTTGATTACACTTGCTTACGTTTTGGCGCTCAACAAACTGTCAAAAGTCCAATTGCACACACACAGCTCGAAAGCAGTGCGAAAAAAAGCGCGCGCTTTGCTGCCATCGTTTGTATGCTTTTCTTGTTCTTCTTCTGCTGCTGATGCTGCTGCCGCCGCCGCTGTCGTCACCGCCACCGCTGCTGCATCCCTTTCATTTGGTATTGTGTTTCTTTAATCAACTGTTGCCCGCCGCTGCGCAGGTGTAGCGTGTTAATAAGACAAAATGAACAATAACAAGATAAAAGACAAAACAAAAAAAAACAACAAAGCGCAACATTAAAATACATACGACTATAAACCAATTGCAGTGGCAACTGTACTTTTTTGTACTAATCATTAGCATAGAACTAGTTTAATACCCTAACCCAAAACTATTTAATTAAAAAAAAACAACTGCTATGCATAGTCGATCAGTGTTAAACAACGCTGATTTAAACATTGCACTTGCATTTCCTGTAATTCAGTTCGGTTTTTGGGGACAAATCAATCAATCAAACAAACAAAACTAACAACAGACATTAAACCAAATAAATCTCAAGTATCAAAAGCAAAGCAAAAAAATCTAGTCAAAAAAGCTATCATAATAACATCCATCACAATTCAATTGTTTATGTGAGAGTTTTTGTGCCTAGTACAGCCTGAGTAATAAACTGCCAAATATAAAAAACAATGTGTACACACCCATTTTAGATGCCCTATCTGTTATCCACGGATGGATCATTGGCCGTACAAAAAGATGTTAAGGGTGCACTCTCCGGCAATAAGGGCAATGTCGTTCGGCGCATGTTCGTGGTAAACGATTCCTCATTTGCGCCCGGAACACAAAGGTGCGTTTTCAACAAACAACAACTTTACCAAAAGAGAGATGTTACTGAAAAAAGTGAAAGACAAAAAAATTAAACAATTCATAAATCAAGTAAAAACGTTTATTTCTGGTCTGCTTCGATGTTGTCTCTCTCTCTCACTCTCTCTTCTTTCTGTATCTCTATCTCTTAATCTATCCATTCACAGAGTAATTACCACAGGCTCCGCATCGACGGTGGTCAAAAAGCAGGACTCTGGTCAGCAGGTGTTGAGCATAAATTCGCTCGATAAGAACTGTAAGTGGTTTTGTCGTTGAACAACTCGTTGTTTGACAATTCAAATATTAGTGTTGCACGCGTTGTTGATGTGTTGTAATCGATAGTCTGACTATCGATCATCATTTAAGGGACGTTATTTTTTTTCTCTCGCTAATCGATTGTTCTCTCTCTCTCTCTATCTATCTATCTCTCTTATCTCCACTCGCTACACGCTAATGTCCGCTCGCTCGCTCGCTGTAAAAATTACCCAACAAAAATGTTAAATCCACTTACTCGTTATGTCTCTGTCTCTCTCTCTCCGTCTGACTCTCTGTCTCTGTGTCTGTTGTCGCTGTTTGTCGCTTAACTTTGCATTGCTCTCACGCATTAACAACCACCCATCCATCCACCCATCCGTCCACCCACCACAATCCGATCATCCATTATCCACTCAACCCACTCAACTCAACCCACACTCTCACTCACTAACTCACATTTCGATAACGGCGGCGGGCGGCTGTGGCGGATTAGATCTTTTGGTTGATCAGGCAACAGCGGCAGCAGCTGCAGCAGCGGGCGGAGGTGATCCGACGGCACATCATCATACATTGACAAATGGCAGCATTGTTGATGCCAAAACAGGACAAACGGTATTGACATCAGCGGGCGCTGCGGCCGCCAAGTCGCATTTTAGCTCAATTGGTGCACTCCATCTCACGCAAGAGGAGTGCAATGAGATCCTAATTAAGCGCGCCATTGCAGCCGGCCACGGCCATCACCATCAGACGCACACAATCACCGCTAGCGACGGATCGCACCACCATCATTCGGCGCATGGCGCGACACCAAGTAAGCATCTCAAATCTGTGTTGTGTTTCTCGATTATCTCCCTCTCCTCCTATTTCTCCTCCTACAATTCTCCTCCTCAATTGTGCTCTACACTCTCTCTCTCTCTGTCTTTGGCACTGGTACTGGTATTCGGTTCTCGTTGCTTTCCCGATGCGTTACAGTTATCGTTATGTTACGTTACGTTACGTTACGATTACAATAAGTTTCTTAATATTTTTTTGTAATTTTGATGCTGTTGATTTTTGTATTCCTTAAAATATTCCCTTTTTGATTTGCATTGAGTTTTGCTGCGTTAAGTTCGTACTTTTGATTTTCTTTCTTGTGTTTTTCTTTTCTTTTATTTTTGATATTTTTCTTTTGGAAAACCATTTGGTTATTGCTCCGTTGGCGGTGCAACAACCCTCTTAGGTGACATACTTCCTGGTATTTCAGTTCAAGTACAGAAAGTAATACAAGGACTCGAAGATAACGAGGACTCGCAGGGCGACGCACCCAACTTAAAGTTGGAACCAGGCACATTAGAATTGTCCCCAAAGACCGAACTACAGGAATCAATGCATTTCAGCGAAGTAAGCCCAACATTTATGTTACACATAAACACACAAAAACACAAAAAAATTAAACACAAAAAATATATACTTATTTATAATATGACCCTCAGTTAGTAATCAACGTGTCTGTTTCTCTCTCTCTCTCTCTCTTATTCTTCTTTTATTTTCTTTGTGGTATTTTAGACCGACGCCACCATCAAAAAGGAGCGCCCGTACAGTTGTGACGAGTGCGGTAAATCCTTTCTACTCAAACATCATTTGACAACACACGCACGCGTGCACACAGGTGGTTGTTCTTGTTCCTAGCACATAACCATTCCAATAACGAGCAGGTCTAATCCAAACAGAACTTTCTTATTTAGGCGAACGACCACATATTTGCACCCACTGCGGTAAGAGTTTTGCACACAAACACTGTCTAAATACGCATCTGCTATTGCATTCGACGGACCGGCCATATCAGTGCCAAGAGTGCAAGAAGAGTTTCACGCTTAAGCATCATTTGTTGACGCATTCACGCGTCCATAGCCGCGAGCGGCCATTCGTTTGCCAGGAGTGCGGTCGAGCATTTCCCCTTAAGCGCCACTTGGTGACGCACAGTAAATTTCACGCCGGCGAACGTCCCTACGTCTGCGAGGAATGCGGTGAAAGTTTCGCACAGGAAAACCATCTGATTATGCACTCGCGGTAAGTTTTAAAACAAAATCAGAAAATCATCGATGAGTTAATTGTTTCTTTTGGCAGCTTTCATGGTTCATTGAATCCATTTGTTTGCCCTGACTGCGGTGCATCGTTTCCACGCAAATTTCAATTGGTTAACCACGGACGTATACACGGAAAGATACCACACTCCTGTACAGTTTGTGGCAAAGAATTTCTACAAAAGCGCACACTAGTTTCCCACATGAGGTAAAGAAACGACTTAAACAGTTCTAATCACAGCTGCTAACTTGCCATTTGGTTTTTTGCAGGCGCGTACATACCGGCGAGCAGGCGCATCCCTGCGTGAGCTGTGGCGAAGGCTTCCTCACCAAAGCGGAGTTGCATCAACATGTGCGTGCGGCGCACAATGGTGTCAATCCCAATACGAGCAGCGCAACCATAATCGCCAATCAACAGGTATAAGCAAGATTTCAATTTCTAAATCATGCATCCCAATTTAATTAAAATGAAATTCAAGCAGATACAACAGGCGCATCATCATCCCGGACATCCGCAGACCATCACCGTTGTCAGCAACCCATCAAACTCGACGCTGCTCACCGTTTCCACAACCGATGCGAACGGTGTGGCGCGTCCACAATTTGTTTGCCGGTATGTGGTCTATATAAAATTATAGTTGCATAAATATTAGACTAATAAATTGCATTTACAGTGAATGTGGCAGCGCGTTTAACAGCCGAGAGGCACTCGCTTTGCACTTGCGACTGCATACGGGCGACAAGAGTCTGATGACCGATTTGTGCGCATTGACAGCAGCGTTGCCGGGACACTTTTTGACCACGGCCGGCTTAAATCCGGGCACGGTTGTTACGGCAAATCCGAATCTGGTCGGACAGAATCCTGTGCCGGTGCAAATCATATCATCGACCGGTCAGGTGATGTCACAGACCACGCTGGTGCAGGCCGCCAATTCGACACATCCGCAAGCGGTTGTCACAGCGGTGCCCACAATGCCCATACACGGCCAACACAATCTGCAGCACGTCCAGCAGCAACAGCAGCAGCAACAACACGTTGTCAACGTATCGCCGGCCAATAAGCCCAAATCGCATTTCTGTGCCAGCTGCGGCAAAGGCTTTGCTGCCAAGCACGGACTCATGCAGCACAATCGCAGACATCCAAATGGCGGCTGCACGGTTCGCACCCACGTCTGCGAGTGCGGAAAGGCATTCTTCCAAAAGAATCATCTGATGCTGCACCAGCGCCAGCACTTGGAAACGAAGCCAGCCATATCGCAGCAACAGGTATGCTAAGTGCCCAGTCTATGTCTAGGCTCCCCCCCCCTCCCCATCCCAACAATATACATATATACTTAAACGATATATATACATTTCGATTGTTTTTTCAATTTGGTTTGATTGATACAAAAAAAAGAAGTTAAAAGTTAAATTTAGTTTGTAATATCTAATAGGCATAATGTTTTTTTTTATTATGTGGGAGCAAAATAGCTTAACTCTTAAGTTTAATTTAGTTATTAAATTAACTAAGCAAATTTTATCGAGTATCATCAAAACAAAAAACATATATATAACGGCTTTAGTGTCGGTCTGTTGAGAACTTAACTATTTTCGGGGTTAACCTATTTTTTCACATTTCCAAACTCTTTCAATATAAACTTAGCTTTAACATTACATAAACTATACACAATCTTTTGTATTGCGTTATTTAATGTTTTATTTATCTGTCAACCAATATACAAATCACAAAATGATAAAACATGAAAAACAATCACGAAATGATAATCGCATTACCTATTTTAAATTTCGAATACTTGCAGCTTGTTGTACCAACTACTTCTTACTAAAATAAAAACAATAAACAAAAATGATCAACCGATCAAATGAACAATAATAAATGCTAGAGATAACTACTACTTGCACACATACACACACACACACACATACACACAACATTCACATAAAATATTCATATATTGTTTAATGTTGTCTCAGTGTGCGCGTGTGTGTGTGTGTGTGTGTGTATGTAACTGGCTCCAAATAATAAATAAACCAATAAACAACATAAGAAAATTGATCAAAATAATACTACAATACAAAATTCGTTGTAACTCGCGTGTACTGTACGCGAAAAAAGGCTTGACTGTGCGCGTTTTAGGTGTGTATACAAAAAATAAAAAACAACAAAATATTCCAAATTTATATGGCTCACTTGTCATTGTCTCATATATTATATAATATCTACGTCTCTTATTGTTTTGTGTATTTAGTTAAATGTTTTTTTTTTTTTAAACAAATAGTTTTGTATGTCGTCTTAATTTACCTTCTTTTATATGTTCTCTTGTGTATTGCGTGTGTTCTGTGCCTGTCTTTTAAATCCTTGTATCTTCTTTGCATTGTCTTTTTGCCAATTTTCCACTTCTTCTGTTTATATGTTCACCCATCCACATTTCCAAACAAAAACAACAACAATCCGCTACGATTTTAGCTCCTTTTAACGTTATTTTTGTATGCTTGAATTTAAATTAGTTTAGTTTATATATTTTTTGGTTTAATGCATAGAGAATGTGAGAAAGATTGAGAGAAAAGTGTCACGTTTGTGGGATCTTTTGTTGTTGAAGATATCCTAAAGTTTTGAACTTGCACATTTTTACAGGAGGCCGATGTGCAACAGCAGCAGCAGCAACAACAGCAACAACAAGCAGCTGCAGCAGCAGCCGCCGCTGGACAACAATCCGCACAGGTCGAGGTACAAATATTGCCCGGTGGACATGCCAAAGTCATCAAGTATGAGATCTGTCGCAATGTCCTACAGGAGGAGCAATCGGCCCAACAGCAGCAACAACAACAACAGGGATCGATGCATACGGATTAGTAGTGAAGCAAAAGTAGTGACAGGATATGATGATCATGATTATGTTTTTTATATACGCGCATTTTTGTTGTAACTTCTATATATAATTTTTTTGTAAATAAACAGAGCCAATGTGCAATTGCAATTGCGGAAGGCGTTAGATATTCTACCCTCTTCTACCCACGCAACAACCACAATTCACAATACAAACACATACGCATACATATGTACACCCACCCATGCACACACGCACACATACATATACATACATGAATATAACTTACATAATATGAACAGGGCAACTTTAGAACACACAACAACAACAGCTAAAAGTGAACGAGCAAGATCCTTGAGCATAAAATAAGTAATATGCGATTCCCTTAGTTTGTATTCATTTAATTATCGTTAAGCTATGAATAAAGTACACCTTAAAATAGTTAACTAGCGTTACACACACACACATACATACATATGTACAACAACACAACAATTAAATATATATATAAAAATTATAATGTAACTATCAGTTGTATACACTCTATATCCTGTTAATTTTTTTCGTGATGCCTTGGGTCGCATCTAAAACAAGAACCTCGTCATAAGTTGCAAAAGTTTTTACCTAAATAATTTCTAAATTGCAAAATTTTTAATATGTATACACATAAAAATATATATATACTTCTATATAGATTGCCTAACTGTAAACTGTGTATACATATTAACAAAAAAAAATCATAATAACAATAATGAATAAATAAGCATAACAACAACTACAACTACGTTTAGTTTTAGGCAAGCTAATAAATAATTATAAATATAACGCATACGTAAATTAGCAAACAGCACTCAGCGTCTCGATCATGTTTGTTGTGGGCGTGATCATGGGCGTGTTGTCCAACACACACACAAACACACACACAGTCGAACATTTCAAGCTTGTATATATAAAACAAGAAAAAGCTGAACATGCAACATGCAACTTCAACTAGAACTTAAGTCAATAAAAAAAACAGGTCTAAAACATAACGAAAAATAGAAAAAAGATATTTTATGTGTAGCCGGTTCGATTTGGCGCCCACGCCGTCAGCGAGACTTTTGAGTAGGTGCCTGGCACAATAACTAAGAATACTATATCTAACATGAATGAAAATCGTCGACAGACAGACAGCAAAAAGCAGTGGGCAAAAGAAAGTTAAAAGCAAAAGAAATATATATATATTAAAACATTAAAATATAGCAATAAGTAAGGTTAGGTGTACAACAAAATTATAAACAACACACATCTACACACCCAGAAATAAAGCAAAAATAAAAATAAATAAAGAGCAATTAGTTTAGACAGACCACATCAATTCACACACATAAACACTCAACCTTATCCAGGCCGCTGCAGTTCCATTAATCAATGCACGCTTTTTGTGGCACAAGTCGACGAGAGAAAAACAAACCAACCACATTTATTATCAAAATTGGATTAAAAAAGTATAATATATATACATATAATAACAAACGAGAAAACCCTTATACCTTTAATTTAGAAGTGCGTTATTAATTAATGCAAAACAAAAAAAACAAGAAAAGTAAATCGATATAAAATAATCCGATAAATAGATGAGCCTAATATTAAGCATATATTTTAATATGTAAGCCTTAAAGAAAATACGACTATGAATAATAAAAACAAGAATGTGTAACTGTAAATATTAGTTATCTTATGTTATTGTTATATTATATATATTGTTAACAGGCAGATACTGGTGGATCCTGGATATATCATGGTGGCGATCTACGTATGAATGCTGAGGTGGGTATGCCGAGCTCTTTGTGGCGCTACAATCAGCTTGCGAGGCGAATGCATATTTTTCGTTGTTTGAAACCTCTTAAGTATTCCATGCTAAGTGCTCACATATTATTTGCATAAATCGCCAAAAGTGAACAAAAAACCGATTAGACAAATGTTATCTATTTATCAGACAGCGCACAATAAACCAAGGCCACACTTTCCATATTGAAATCGTTGCCAAAAATGCTGAATTTCGCCCAGTTTCGAGTAGGTCACAAATGTATTAATAATTTATTTATAGATTTGCTGATTAAACAAATAAACAAAGCCAATTGTGAGTCAATGAAATTGCATTATGAATCAGTTGGCTGAGTACAGAGTTCTGTTTAAGCCCATAAAGGGAAGATACTGTTAAGCATTCCATGCCTTAATATTACCGTGTTGTTTGCTTGGTTAAGCAAACTGGTTAGGCCAAAGCGCGTTCTCTCTTCAAGTAAATCGGTCGGTAAAATCAAGTATACTTAAGAACTTTACTCAGCTTATGCATGTAGAATGTTTAGTTAGATAAGATAGATATATGTATGAGTTGTTCTGTTTGTTGTACGATAAAGAAATGTTTTGCATTTTTATTAGCTATACCTATTAGATAAATAACGAAAGGGTATGAGAAAGTTTAAGCTAGATAGTTTTTTTCATAAGACGGTATTTTTTGTCTTTTTGCATTTAAAATAATTACGACCACATGTAAAAAAATAATTGCCGTTTATTTTACATCAAGTCACGAAGCTACTGGCCAAAAACCATTTAAGCCAGACCATATGGCCTATATGAACTTAAGAAAAGATCACGTCGCAAATGTTTTTAGCATTCAGAATGCTTAAAACTGTCACATCTCATTCATAATGTCAATAGTCTCTTCAATTGCTATTGTTTGCTCTTGAGGTAAGTTATAAATGTATTTACAAAATTTCTGAAATTATTGTACAAAGACGTGAGACATTTCAGGGATTATTACATCATTCGGAGCAGGAGAGAAACTGGCCGTAAATTATGCATGGCATTATTGTGTAGGCCCTAAAAGTACATTGCCTGACAAGTGTAAGGCCAAAAAATGTTTTGGGGCAGCTGCCATATAAGGGTCTGACATGGACTCCGCTCCTTTACCTTGATATCAAATATATATATATTTTTTTAGTTGTTTTTTTGTTACTTTGGCATTAAATTAAAATTAATTGAGCTTGTCGAGCAAGTGGCATATAAATTTTCATGTTCGCCTTCAATTTCAATTCCATGGAAAATCCGTGACATCGCAGAAAAGATGTCATCATCTAACTTGAACAGTGCTTTATTTTGAATTTGTTTGTTGTTGCTCATTAATTGCACAAATATTCGGAATACTTTAAATTGGCAAATGCACCAGATTCCAACTGGTTTCAATTGTGCATACCATGTTAAAATTGTATGAATTTGGGTTCGTTTTGACTGTGCTTTGAATTTTTAATTTGTGGCAACTTTTGTCTTTCGCTTAAAAAGGTTTTTTTTCGGCTTGTATTTTAATATCTTTGTTTGTTTGTGTGTGTGAGTGTCTTGGGGCAGCAAACAAGTTTTTATTGCTTGCAAGCAAACAAAAAATGAGTCTTGACTTGGTGACGTCATAAGTTGAGATACGTTTATGAATTAAGCAACAATTGAATTTAGTTTTTCTTGTCTAGATTTTTGGAGGTCGTATCGTTTAAACCTGGTCTCTCTCTCGCTCTGTGTGCTATATAGTACAGCTATTTTTATATATAAGAATAATAAACTAAATTCTCTTTTTATGGACAAAGCTAGTATAATTTTTTTTTATTTATTTTTATTTGAGCAACACCCACCTAAGGCCGTTATAAATCAACTAAGCAATAAAACTCAGCCTCAATTCTCTCGGTTTGAGATGCAGATTTCTAAAAACAAAAACAAAAACTTTAGCGCTGAGTTATAAGCACGGATTCGCCCACGTAGCGCCAAGCTAGACATTCAAAAAAGTACTATATGCTAAAACTGGCCGCTGACTAATTGTCAGTGTCATATACAGATCCATACTTACATACATATATTAGCAATTTAATTGTGCATCCATCCGCTAGACAACTTTGTTTAAGCTTTGGCCAATTTTGGTATTTAAGCTAATTTTTTTGTTTTGACCGTTGTAGAGTTTGGAATCAAAAGCTTCGCAGGCCGGCGTGTAAGTAAGAGAGAGAAAGAGACAACAAAACGCCGCTGGTGCTCATCAAGCAGCTGTTTGTTTTGGCCACTTTCGAATTAAAATTTGCTATATTTATTGTTTTTATATTGGCTTATTGAACTCGCTGCGTGGCACAAACAGTCGGCGAGCTCTCAGGTCTCTCAAGTAACCTACGCAATTTACTTTGTGTAACGTTTTTTTTGTACTCTCTTAGCACACAGATACTATACGCACGCACACATGCGCAGCCCACATAACTCAAACGGTCAACCTACGCGACGGCGTCGCTGCTTTGCTTCGGTTTAGTCTGATCTGACTTTTTGTCGTTTGCCGCTTGCCTTTTGCGAAGCTCTGTGCGCTGTGCCTTCTCGCTTGCACGCACGCTGGCTGGCGTGCAAAGCTTCCAACGCTTTGAAGCAAAACCCACGAGCGCTGCTGCCGCTGAGCTGCGCTGCTTTTTATTTTGGCTGGCAGATACGGTCGAAAGCGATTTCAGACAGCGCCAACGGTGATCAGTACGTTTTGAGTTGTGCTTCGCGACGGTTGTTCATCTTTCTTACTGCTCCACGACAAACGAATAATATTTTGTGCCTATACTACAACGACTTTGCCCAATTGAGCATCTAAGCGAAAGAAAAAAGTCTCTTGTCTCTATCTGTCTAAGTGCCTTTAGTGTGCGTGTGTATCTGTGTGTGTATGTTTTTTAAGCTTTTTACGCTCCCGCTCCCAATTTCGCACATATTAAGTATACATATTAAGTATACGTACTCTGAAGTGTTTTTTGTCTATGTGTGCGTGAGCCATTGCCACCGTTTGTCATTATTTTCAACTTGAACTGTGGCTCGCCAACAAATAAATACATAGTTAAAAATAAGTATTTACACATTGCGAGTGCGAGAGATTAATTCTAATACACACACCTATTCGTATACTTGATTAATGTTGTGCCAAAAGCCAAGCGACAATTGTGATTAATTGCAACGAAAAGCATACGAAACAAAATATTAAAATATTTAAAATACCTTCATTTATTAAGCAACTGCAACATAATTATTATTCAACGAACATCAGTCAGTGATTACCTCATCTCAGCCAAGCCAACAAAATGGTATCAAAAAGCAATAAAAAGAAACAAGTGTCGCAGTCGGCGCAGTCGACTCAACCGCAGCCAGCAGACACATCGAGCACAACAACATCAACATCGGCCTCGGCGACCAAATTAACCAAAAAGCTGGGCCCAAATGCGAACGCAACGCTAACAACAAACACCAGCTCAACATCAATGGAGCATGAATCTGTCTCTTATGGTGGAGGTGGTGCTCCAACTGTGACTGCGGCTGCACCCAGCACTTCAGTGGGGCATGGAGCAGGGGAAGTTCAGGTGGCAGCTGCAGCACCCGGTGGTAAAAGCTACAGTTCCAGCTCGTACACATCAAAATCTCAATCAAAGTCTGAGCAATCCGAGAAGCTCTTCAGCAGCAGCAGCCACAGCAGCACCAGTGCCAAAACCTCTAAAGACTACTCGAATGAGAAGATCATAGCATCGATTGATCTGCTCGAAAGTGAGAAAAAAGAACCGGTCTTCTCAGTGCCCATTGAGGTGGTTGAGATCGTAGCAGCTCCTAGCGGCGGCAGCAGCGGTCTTATAATGTCCGCCAGCGGTGGCAGCATATCCAAAATGTATGCATCGACATCAAAAATGTCGAGCAGCAGCCGCCAGGAGGCAAGCTCCAGTTACTTTGAGTCGACAACCAGTTCCAACCAGCAGCGCAACGCCAACGAAACGCTCATTGCAAGCGAGAGAGCGTCGGCTACCGGTATGACATCATCCTCGTCGCTTTCGAACAGCAAGTATCTGGCTGATGTTGCCGAACAGGTTGTCAGCGGCGACAGCAGCAACACCAATACCAGCAGCAACACCAACTCCAATACCAATACCAACACCAATACCAATACCAACACCAATACAAACACAATTAACACCAGCAACATCAACAAACAACAACAAAGCACAAACACTAACATTACCAGCAGCAGCAGCGAATCTCAGAGCGTGCCAAAGTCTGCTGCGGCTGGTGTTGTGGGTGTCGTTGATTCGTCATCGTCATCTGCAACGATGACGTCGTTGCGCGAACCGGTCGTCGCGACCACAACAAACACAAATACAACGTCATCAAAATTGCGCGGCTCGGATGAATTGGCCAAAACGGCTGTTCATTTCGATGTCGACACCGCATCGTCATCGACAACGAAAGCCAAGCAGGTCAGCGACAGTAAAACCACAAGCAGCACCAGCAGCAGTAGCACAAAACAGTCGAAATCCAACTCGTCGTCGAAGAAGGAGGTGTACGATGTAAAGACGAAGACGTGGAGCGAGTTTAGCGATGGCAGCACACTGGCCATAAATAAGAAGACACCGACTATTGAGCGTTATGTTAGCAAAGATTCGGATGGTACTACCAAAATAACATACAAAAAGAAAATCTATGACAGTCGCAACAATCGGTGGCGCGTGGTTGACGAGCGTATTGTGGATAGCAGCAGTGATGTGGGCTATCCTGATATAGTCGATGATGTCATTAATACAACAACCACAACGTATACGACCAAGGTGTATGACACGAAGCTTGGCAAGTGGACGGTCGTGGACGAGAAATCGTATAGAGATACGAAAGCTTTTGTGCCTAATGACATTGCTCGTGAAATTGAGAAAGATAATACCGATGTGGCAAACATAACGACCACAACAGAAGTAACAAAGGTAAGTTTGACCATACAATAACATTGATACAATTTTTGTTTGGGGTGTGCGTGTGTGTGTTTATTGTGTTGCAACTAATTGAGTATTCTTCTTAGATATTCGATGCGAGCATTAATGATTGGCGAGTACTTGATGAGAAAGTCCATACGGATGTCATTGAGAAAATTGTGGAAGCACCGAAGAAGACAATATACGTGGATGAGTTTGTGGAAATTGAAAAGAACACATCGATTTCGGAGAACAATGAAAATATTACATTAAATCTTAATAAAACATCGAAACACAAAAATATTACTGAAAATATTTATGATGAAATCGATAATGTGCGCATTGATAAGAAACGCTTAGACGATTCAATAACAGTGAGTTATGCCACTTATATATTGTTGCCATCAAAATATAATATTTATTATTAATTATATATTGCAGCGTGGAGTCGATAAAAACAAGAGAACAACAACACAGCATAGTGATAGGTGTATCTGTGAAATTTGTACTTGCGGGTATGCTGCCTTAGCCTGTTAGTTGCGTAATTAAAATTGAGTGAGAATTGGCAATACAATTGACAACATTTTAAATATTGTGAAAAAAAATAAACAAAGCGAATGAGATTTTATTTTTATAACATTCAAATATTAAAACTAATTCAAAAAATATAGAAAATAAAACAAGAATATATATATTTAAATATTATGAGTATTTTTCAAAACAGCATGTAATAAAGATTTTTATGATGCAATGCGCCAAAAGAATTTTTAAAAATTTGAAATCCTTAAATCCTTGCAACTAGGTACCTAGTCATTGAAACGTTTATTTTGATGGTTGTTTAGGTACTGGAATTTTGCATATAGCCCTAGTAAGGTTGCGCTAATATGTAACCACAACAATTAACTTTTATTGCTTTCTTGTTATTAAGGTTTTTCCCAAAAAAGAGAGCTACAATAAATGAAATATTCAATTTCGCATACCACAAAAAACAGAAATTTACCCTTTTTACCATGCATTAACACTTTTTACAAATTTTTATTTCTCATACCTGTTCGTAGTTTTTTACTTTCCATGACAAGATAACTCGTCTTACGCAGCTAACAGGCTATTTTTTTTTTCATGTAAATCGAATCTTTAGCTACTATTTTTTTTAGGCGTCATCATTGTTCTACCAGCGCAACAAAAACAACAGAAAGTACGGTTGTTGAAATAGATGGCAAGTGTTTTTGGAAATTGTCATACTGCTGAAATCATTTTATAAACAATTTTCATTTTGTATACAGATAACGTCGACGAAAATTACTCAAGGATACGTACCAATACTTGGTCGAAGAACGATGAAAGTATTTCGAAGAAAAATGAAGAAATATTTGTAGATTACATAGTCATCAAGAAACCCCAAGACAACTTGACAGTTGGAGGAGAGTTCTCAGCTCCACAGAGAGAGCCTTACAAGCCTGGCGAACGACGTGATAAAATTGTTCACACAGACAATTTACGAATGGACGGCGAAATGACATTTGTAGAAAAAGAAGAATATCAATATGTTGCTCGTCCTGGATATGTAAAGCCCACGGACAATTTAAAGCCAGAAGGTGAATTCTATAGCCCCGAAAAACCTAAATACCAGCCAGGGGAGCGCCCAAGTCAAGTGAGACATCAAGACAATTTACGACCAGAGGGCGATTTTTACACACCAGATAAACCTGGCTTTAAACCAGCAGAAAGAAATGAAAGGATCATTAGACAGGATAACTTGCGAACCGAAGGTGAAATGACGTTTGTAGACAAGAAAGAATACCAATATGTGATCCGTCCAGAGCAGGTCAGGCCTTCGGATAACCTTAAGCCTGAGGGTGAATTCTATAGCCCCGAGAAACAGAAGTATCAACCAGGTGAACGTCCAACTCAAGTCAGGCCAGAAGATAACCTGAAGCCAGAAGGTGAATTCTACGCACCAGATAAACCAGGATTCAGACCTGCAGATCGTCCAGTTCAAAAGAAACCTGTAGACAATCTGAAACCAGAAGGGGAGTTTGTTTCACCTGAGAAACATGTATATCGGCCAGCAGAGAAAAATGAAAGGATTATCAGAAAAGATAATCTGCGTAGCGAAGGCGAAATGACATTTACAGAGAAGGAAGAGTACCAATATGTTGTTCGCCCAGACCAGGTTAAGCCACTCGATAATCTTAAGCCTGAAGGTAAATTCTACAGCCCTGAAAAACAGAAATATCAACCAGGTGAACGTCCAACTCAAGTGAGGCCAGAAGATAACCTAAGACCTGAGGGCGAGTTCTACACACCAGATAAACCAGGATTTAGACCTGCTGAGCGTCCAGTTCAAAAGAAACCTGTAGACAATCTGAAACCAGAAGGAGAGTTTGTTTCACCTGAGAAACATGTATATAGGCCAGCAGAGAAAAATGAAAGGATTATCAGAAAAGATAATCTTCGTAGCGAAGGCGAAATGACATTTACAGAGAAGGAAGAGTACCAATATGTTGTTCGCCCAGACCAGGTTAAGCCACTCGATAATCTGAGGCCTGAAGGTAAATTCTACAGCCCTGAAAAACAGAAATATCAACCAGGTGAACGTCCAACTCAAGTGAGGCCAGAAGATAACCTTAGACCTGAAGGTGAATTCTACGCACCAGAAAAACCAGGCTTCACGCCTGCTGAGCGTCCAGTTCAAAAGAAACCTATAGACAATCTGAAACCAGAAGGAGAGTTTGTTTCACCTGAGAAACATGTATATCGGCCAGCAGAGAAAAATGAAAGGATTATTAGAAAAGATAATCTGCGTAGCGAAGGCGAAATGACATTTACAGAGAAGGAAGATTACCAATATGTTGTTCGCCCAGACCAGGTTAAGCCACTCGATAATCTTAAGCCTGAAGGTAAATTCTACAGCCCTGAAAAACAGAAATATCAACCAGGTGAACGTCCAACTCAAGTCAGGCCAGAAGACAACCTTAGACCTGAGGGCGAGTTCTACACACCAGATAAACCAGGATTTAGACCTGCTGAGCGCCCAGTTCAAAAACGTCCAGTGGATAACTTGCGTCCGGAAGGAGATTTCTATAGTCCCGAAAAACAGAAGTATCAACCAGGTGAACGTCCAACTCAAGTGAGGCCAGAAGATAACCTTAGACCTGAAGGTGAATTCTACGCACCAGAAAAACCAGGCTTCACGCCTGCTGAACGTCCAGTTCAAAAGAAACCTGTAGACAATCTGAAACCAGAAGGAGAGTTTGTTTCACCTGAGAAACATGTATATAGGCCAGCAGAGAAAAATGAAAGGATTATCAGAAAAGATAATCTGCGTAGCGAAGGCGAAATGACATTTACAGAGAAGGAAGAGTACCAATATGTTGTTCGCCCAGACCAGGTTAAGCCACTCGATAATCTTAAGCCTGAAGGTAAATTCTACAGCCCTGAAAAACAGAAATATCAACCAGGTGAACGTCCAACGCAAGTGAGGCCAGAAGATAACCTTAGACCCGAAGGTGAATTCTACGCACCAGAAAAACCAGGCTTCACGCCTGCTGAGCGTCCAGTTCAAAAAAAACCTATAGACAATCTGAAACCAGAAGGAGAGTTTGTTTCACCTGAGAAACATGTATATAGGCCAGCAGAGAAAAATGAAAGGATTATCAGAAAAGATAATCTGCGTAGCGAAGGCGAAATGACATTTACAGAGAAGGAAGAGTACCAATATGTTGTTCGCCCAGACCAGGTTAAGCCACTCGATAATCTTAAGCCTGAAGGTAAATTCTACAGCCCTGAAAAACAGAAATATCAACCAGGTGAACGTCCAACTCAAGTCAGGCCAGAAGACAACCTTAGACCTGAGGGCGAGTTCTACACACCAGATAAACCAGGATTTAGACCTGCTGAGCGCCCAGTTCAAAAACGTCCAGTGGATAACTTGCGTCCGGAAGGAGATTTCTATAGTCCCGAAAAACAGAAGTATCAACCAGGTGAACGTCCAACTCAAGTGAGGCCAGAAGATAACCTTAGACCTGAAGGTGAATTCTACGCACCAGAAAAACCAGGCTTCACGCCTGCTGAACGTCCAGTTCAAAAGAAACCTATAGACAATCTGAAACCAGAAGGGGAGTTTGTTTCACCTGAGAAACATGTATATCGGCCAGCAGAGAAAAATGAAAGGATTATTAGAAAAGATAATCTGCGTAGCGAAGGCGAAATGACATTTACAGAGAAGGAAGAGTACCAATATGTTGTTCGCCCAGACCAGGTTAAGCCACTCGATAATCTTAAGCCTGAAGGTAAATTCTACAGCCCTGAAAAACAGAAATATCAACCAGGTGAACGTCCAACTCAAGTGAGGCCAGAAGATAACCTTAGACCCGAAGGTGAATTCTACGCACCAGAAAAACCAGGCTTCACGCCTGCTGAGCGTCCAGTTCAAAAAAAACCTATAGACAATCTGAAACCAGAAGGAGAGTTTGTTTCACCTGAGAAACATGTATATAGGCCAGCAGAGAAAAATGAAAGGATTATCAGAAAAGATAATCTGCGTAGCGAAGGCGAAATGACATTTACAGAGAAGGAAGAGTACCAATATGTTGTTCGCCCAGACCAGGTTAAGCCACTCGATAATCTTAAGCCTGAAGGTAAATTCTACAGCCCTGAAAAACAGAAATATCAACCAGGTGAACGTCCAACTCAAGTCAGGCCAGAAGACAACCTTAGACCTGAGGGCGAGTTCTACACACCAGATAAACCAGGATTTAGACCTGCTGAGCGCCCAGTTCAAAAACGTCCAGTGGATAACTTGCGTCCGGAAGGAGATTTCTATAGTCCCGAAAAACAGAAGTATCAACCAGGTGAACGTCCAACTCAAGTGAGGCCAGAAGATAACCTTAGACCTGAAGGTGAATTCTACGCACCAGAAAAACCAGGCTTCACGCCTGCTGAACGTCCAGTTCAAAAGAAACCTATAGACAATCTGAAACCAGAAGGAGGAGTTTGTTTCACCTGAGAAACATGTATATCGGCCAGCAGAGAAAAATGAAAGGATTATTAGAAAAGATAATCTGCGTAGCGAAGGCGAAATGACATTTACAGAGAAGGAAGAGTACCAATATGTTGTTCGCCCAGACCAGGTTAAGCCACTCGATAATCTTAAGCCTGAAGGTAAATTCTACAGCCCTGAAAAACAGAAATATCAACCAGGTGAACGTCCAACGCAAGTGAGGCCAGAAGATAACCTTAGACCCGAAGGTGAATTCTACGCACCAGAAAAACCAGGCTTCACGCCTGCTGAGCGTCCAGTTCAAAAAAAAACCTATAGACAATCTGAAACCAGAAGGAGAGTTTGTTTCACCTGAGAAACATGTATATAGGCCAGCAGAGAAAAATGAAAGGATTATCAGAAAAGATAATCTGCGTAGCGAAGGCGAAATGACATTTACAGAGAAGGAAGAGTACCAATATGTTGTTCGCCCAGACCAGGTTAAGCCACTCGATAATCTTAAGCCTGAAGGTAAATTCTACAGCCCTGAAAAACAGAAATATCAACCAGGTGAACGTCCAACTCAAGTCAGGCCAGAAGACAACCTTAGACCTGAGGGCGAGTTCTACACACCAGATAAACCAGGATTTAGACCTGCTGAGCGCCCAGTTCAAAAACGTCCAGTGGATAACTTGCGTCCGGAAGGAGATTTCTATAGTCCCGAAAAACAGAAGTATCAACCAGGTGAACGTCCAACTCAAGTGAGGCCAGAAGATAACCTTAGACCTGAAGGTGAATTCTACGCACCAGAAAAACCAGGCTTCACGCCTGCTGAACGTCCAGTTCAAAAGAAACCTATAGACAATCTGAAACCAGAAGGAGAGTTTGTTTCACCTGAGAAACATGTATATAGGCCAGCAGAGAAAAATGAAAGGATTATCAGAAAAGATAATCTGCGTAGCGAAGGCGAAATGACATTTACAGAGAAGGAAGAGTACCAATATGTTGTTCGCCCAGACCAGGTTAAGCCACTCGATAATCTTAAGCCTGAAGGTAAATTCTACAGCCCTGAAAAACAGAAATATCAACCAGGTGAACGTCCAACTCAAGTCAGGCCAGAAGACAACCTTAGACCTGAGGGCGAGTTCTACACACCAGATAAACCAGGATTTAGACCTGCTGAGCGCCCAGTTCAAAAACGTCCAGTGGATAACTTGCGTCCGGAAGGAGATTTCTATAGTCCCGAAAAACAGAAGTATCAACCAGGTGAACGTCCAACGCAAGTGAGGCCAGAAGATAACCTTAGACCTGAAGGTGAATTCTACGCACCAGATAAACCAGGATTCAGACCTGCTGAGCGTCCAGTTCAAAAGAAACCTATAGACAATCTGAAACCAGAAGGAGAGTTTGTTTCAGCAGAGAAACATGTATATCGGCCAGCAGAGAAAAATGAAAGGATCATCAGAAAAGATAACCTGCGCAGCGAGGGTGAAATGACGTTTAAGGAGACGAAGGAATATCAATATGTTGTTCGACCTGAGCAGGTTAGACCAACAGACAATTTAAAACCTGAAGGTGAATTTTATAGCCCAGAAAAACCAAAGTACCGCCCTGGCGAGCGTCCCTCTCAAGTTAAACCAGAAGATAACTTAAGGCCTGAGGGTGAGTTTTACGCTCCCGAGAAGCCTGGCTTTAAGACTGTTGAAAGGCCGACGATGAAGAAGCCTCTAGATAATTTAAAGCCCCTAGAAGGTGTAATGTACACTCCAGAAAAACAAAAATTTCAGCCAGCAGATCGTCCTGAACAAAAGAAACATGCGGACAATTTGAAGCCTGAAGGTCAAATGTATATTCCCGAAAAAGAATCATTTAAGCCAGCGGAAAAGGTTAAGATTGTTATTAGGAAAGACAACTTAAAAAGCGAGGGTACAATGACATTTACTAGAAAAGACGAATATCATCACGTAAGAAGACCAGATCAGATAAAGCCAACCGATAATTTAAAGACGGAAGGTTCATTCTATACCCCTGAGAAACCCACATTTAAGCCAGCGGAAAGACCGACCCAAAAGAAACCCAAGGATAACCTTAAGCCAGAGGGTGAATTCTACAAGAGAACTGATAGAAGTGAAACGGACAGCAAGACAATAATTGAGAACGCTAGAAGAGAACCAGCAAAGAGGCCGGTGGATAATTTGAAGCTCGAAGGATCCATGAAAGTGACAAGAAAAGATGATTATAAGACAACAACAACCGCCGACAGAGTACAGCGTACACAAAAATACAAGCACAACAGCTCTTCCATCAGTTTGGGAACTGATACTTCAATTCTTAAAACAACTAATCAAATGAACTTTGTGTCGGGCAAGGACGCAACAAAGCAAGTGGATTCTGATAGCCAAAAACCAGTCGATGGCTTGATTATTGTTTCAACGAAAAAAGTTACCACTGTTGTCGGTGGTCGGGCTAAAAAAGAACCGGAAACAGAATACGTGAAGCGACCGGCTAAAATTAATGTAATTGAAAACTTGTCCAGAAATACGACTACGACAAACATCGAAAACACTCAAAACATACATCAAGAAACAACCTCTATGCAAAGGAATCATAACACTATGGAAAAAACTGAAACGAACTTCGAGCAGATTAAGGGATCAACAGCCGATAGCAGTGCTCTTCTTAGCACCGCAACAACCAGAAGAAATCAAAATGGCACAGTAACTAACAATGCTATGGGATCGAATGGCTCAACATCACACATCGTTTCCAGCAGTACAGATACTAGTAAGGTCAATGGTGATTCAACATCTCATCTTGTCGGTGGTCGTTCAGTGACCGACAATGTAACCAACGATAGCACTACATCTCGTGTGGTCAGTGGGCGGGACAGTATGACAGGCGGCAGCTCAACATCTCGTGTGATCGGCGGAAGCTCTGCTCAGACCAACAACATAACAGGCAGTTCAACTTCCCATATAAGCTCCTCAAAAAATTTCCATCACAGGAAAAGCGAGTTTTCGTCAGAAGCTGATGTGTCCAACACCATATTCCATCGTAAGAACGTTTCAAGCGACTCGAATGCCATGAACAGTAGCCTAACATCAACCGGCAAGATGCAACGCAAAAGTATTCTCAACCTTCACGAGCAGCCATCTAGCACCAGCGCCCATTCGAATGATCGCCAGAGCTACAGCAGCATTCACCGTCAAAATAAGGAATCCGACTTGAGCGCAGGCTACTCCATGGACCGTCGCAGTTGCAGTATCCACAAAGAAAATAAGGAACATCAAGTAAAAGCCTCGTCATCTACTTCATCGATGTCAAGAATTATTTCGGGAAGCGCTGACAGCTCTAATGCCAATAGGTCGAACTTAGAAAGGTCAACAGTTACACGCACCCATGTATCAGGCGGCATTGACTTCCCATCCCAATCCCAATCTCAAAACGAGCGTCATGTGACGCGTCATCGTGGTAATGGTAGCCAACATTTGTCCAGCGGCATCAATTTCTCCTCCGCTTCCTCCTCCTCCCCATACAACGTTCATGGTCAGAGTGAACGTATTGTGACCGCACGTCGCGGCAATCAATCGTCAATCTGTCTGGGCAACGAGAAGTTTACCGGCTCCAGTCAATATAAGAGCGAATATATAACTGCCCCAGCAACATCGTGTGCTGTGCATAAGATTAATCAAGGTGCATTCCAACATACCAGAAGTACACACGATCATAAATTTTATAAAACCTCTAATTAACTAATATTTGGAATCGTTTTTACGTTGCCCATGTCGTGTCTTGTCTTTATATCAAATCACACAGTGCCTAATATTCCATGACAATATATTTTTATACAATATCTACTTACCAAAACAAAAGAAAAAAAAAAAAAGCTATAAAACTAACAAATAAAAGCAAATAATTAAAAAAAAAATTGAGAAATTGAGTTTTTTCTTAAAGTAAACGAGGGTAAATTCAACGTGAGATGATGGGTTTTATTGAGAATTTTTAAAAGATGCTAGTGTTGTTTTTTAAAGGCTATTATCGTTTGTATAAGTACAGCAACTGTATAATTAATATCGTTTAAAAAAACATTTTCAACTATATTTATAAATATTATATGCATGGTATACAAACAATCAATGTGTTCTATCTATTTTTTATTAGATGTACATACACTCCAATTTGTATAATGGCTTATTGTTGCCATATCTTTTTTTTTGTAATTTTTTCCTCTATATACTATATGTATATGGTATATACATATATATTTATATGCGTTCATACAATAAATATCAATAATCTCTTTAAATATTCTTTACTTAAATTAGCTTAGGAAATTCATATATCATGTTTGGAAGACATTTGTTTCGCTTGTTTTGGAAGACTTGCGTTTCGTTTCTTATAGACTAAGTTTATTGTTTCTTTTTCTAGCATCATCACTATTATGGTCTGTATTTTTGACATTGAGTACAATTTAGTAACTATATAGTTTGGAAGACTTGTGATGTTTTGCCAAAAATTCAGACCATTAAAACCAACAATATTATTTACCAACAAGGTATTCTTGTTACTCAGTTTGATTAGAGCTTTCAATAACTAATCTAAATAAAAGTTTCGCAACAATGGTACTAATACAGTTTAAAATGGAAGACCAATCTCGAATGCATTGATTAGGGCGTTGCCAGAATCATAGATGCCAATAACGCCGAAGAGCACACCTAGGGATATGATAAAGTAGTCTTTAGCAATTTCCTTTTGGTCCATCAGATGACCTTTGATTTTGATGTGGAAGTAGCAGGGCCAAATAAAGCTCAGCATGGTACCCGTAAAGCTGCCAATAAAGCCCATCAGTATTGAAAAGTGTGGTATGAATATGGCCATAAGTACAGTGGATAAGATAATAGCCACACGGAAGCCCAATCCCCAGACCTTGAGCTCACCATCAAGATTCCAGATGGTCGGAAATTTGGTTTTTGGCGTGCCACGGAAGAAGTTACGTTCCAATAGCTCGCAGGCAGCATAGTATGGCAATGGATAGCTGAGTATGGCCTTGATGACCAGGAAGAAGTTGACCATGCCTTTAAATCCCTGCGAATGCAAATTATTGGTTATCACCTGCTGAGTATCGTTCTGAAAGGTGAGAAAGCAGATGTAACCAAAGCCTGCCTTGAATGCAGCAGCAGCTATGTGGGACCAGTCCAACATCCAATCAAACTTGGATCGATCTATCATGTTCCCCTCGAGGGTGGGCAGAAATATCTGTGAGGTGTACGAAAACACAATGACGCCCAACGAAATGGGAAAGTTCTCCATGTCAATGCTCCAGCGGACCTTGGACCACCCCCAGTCACCTATCTGAAGCAGACAATAACCCAATATCACCGCATTTATCACAATATGTGACATGGTGCACCAGAAGGATAGAGTCGACACCATTTTCAGTGACTTGAGGAAGCCCATGGGCAGCAAAAAGATGCCAATGAACAACATCCAAGAGCGCGAATCGAACGATCCTTGCGGATAGGTGCCCGCCAACAGATCTCCACAGACGACAACATATAAGATGCACGTCATCAATAGCTCAATCAGCTGGGCAATGCTAACGGCCCGAGCACCCAACTTGGGTCCGAAACACACTTTGGCAATCGCCACATAACTGTCACGTACGCGCACCATTTGACCCGTGGCCGGGTCAGGTTCGTAAAGGCACTGCACTAGCACCTTACCCGTATAGCAGCAAATGTGGGCAATGCCCACCATGGCAATGATGGCCCAATATCCGCCGTGCAGGACGGCAAATGGCAGCGATACGATGAACATGCCCTGAATCGCATTTGTCACATTCCAGGCAGCCTGGTACTCGTCGATTTTGGAGCCGCCGCCACCTTCACCCTCGCAAACAAATGAGCTGCCCTCCGAGGCGATGCTGCTTTGCCTAGAAGTGAACAGTTACAATGAGCAAGTGCATCATTGGGTGGTTGCTTATAATGTTTGACATACCTGAATCCATCGGTTTGCTGATACCTGCCATCGTACTCGTTGCCCACAAATGATGTGCTCTGGTATTCGGTCTTATGGTCACCGTCAGGCGCTTCCTCATTCGACCAGCTGCCCGCATTTCGAAAGGGATTCGAATTCATCTCTGTGGGTGGCTCGCTGCCATTGCCAACAGCATCACCAGCTGGTGGAAACATGCCGTGACCTTGACCCTGTGCCAAATTCTGCTGTGGATTGCTGTTGCCACTTGTGCCTGCTGGCTGTTGATAATCCTTGCGTTCTGGAATTGTCTGTCTGGCCGTTTGCACGGCAACATTGAATATGTTCCTTAATGGTGGCAATGGCACTGCTTTCAATTTCGTTATGAATGACATGTTGTTTGTTTTTACTACGAGAGAGCTCTCTTATTAGGTGGGTGGGTGGGTGGTTTGTTGGTTGATGCGAATGATGTTTGGTGGTGGTGGTTTGGGCGGATGACGGCGGCCCCTTTTATCTATCAAGTTGTAGTGCGAATTGTACGGATGCTGAAGTTTATCGATTTTGCTGAATGTTGAAATGTTATCTCGAATTACGTCTTGATTTCAAATTATTCACATTGATCAACTAAAATTAAGCAACATTACTAACAATATTCAACTTAAGAACTAAATTTTTGCTAGATATTTTTTTTGTAAATTTTTTCGTTTTACAAATTTACTCAGGCAGCGCATAAATGGCGCTCTATGCGAATGCGAATGCTTTCATCAAAACTTTACACATTTTTATTATTCGCTCACTTAGCTTAACTGGAACTTGAATTGTAGTTAATTAAAAGCTGCGTCGCTTTTTGTTTTGTACAGTTGGAATTATTTAGGAAATGTATTGAATTTTATGAAATTTATGTAACGTTTTAAAGAAATCCTTCAGCCCGTTCAGCACAGCAGCAAGAAAAGAATATTTCTTTTCATCCTTTTCTTCTTTTTTTTCATCTACAATCTCTTAGTATGAAGCATTGCGCAGTCGCCAGAGATGGCCGATGCTGTGTATTGGTTGGACAGTGTTTAGCTGTCATATGGTTGCAACTGTCAAACTTACGTTCCACTCTGATAGATAATGATGGTGTTGGTTAAGATTTAAACACTTATTTTAAAACTAATGCAACCTTAGCAAGTTTCATCGCGAATTTAAATTTTATTTCAATGCAATCTAGCTTAAGTTGAACATATTTCATATTTGATATAGTACATACATAATAATAATAAAGAACTCTATATATAGATATATAACGTACAATTTATATAAAGAAGGATATTGAGGAGCTGGGTGGTAGGATCAATACTTATGCGTACCTAAACCAAGCGCTAAACTCTACATTTTTCAAATATAACAAATTTCGAGAGATGCGCATTTTGTCATCATCAATTGCTGTAACAGGTTTTGCGCACACCCGCCAAAATATTGCTAATCTCATCATCCTTGCGCTGTTGCTGCTGTTGATGCTGTTGCTCGAATATCATCTCTCCAACGCCCATGCCGGGTGTTGCGCTGCCCGCTGCCAATGCACCATTAGCTGCAAAATGATGATGATGATGGTGATGATGTGGATGCGAATGGGCAAGGGCATGTGGATGCGGATGCGGATGGGAATGTGTAAGAGAATGATGGTGCTGTTGCATGGCTGCTTCGGTCTCGGTTGTTGTTGAAGGAGGTGCCGGCGGTGTTGGTGCTGTCTGCTGTGGCAGCAATTGTGCACCCGCTCCATTGGACTCATAGTAGTTGCCATAGTGTAGGTATGGGCTGGTCTGCATGGGCTGTCCATAGGCAGCGGATGAAGCTGATGTTTGCTGAAACGGCACGGCTAGCTGCAGGGGAAAGGCGGAGTAGGGTAACTGGGTGTAATAGCTGGTGCCTGCGGGTGGTGCTGGTGGCGCTGCCGCTAGCAACATGGCATTGTTATAGGCCTCCGCCTCGTAATCATCATAGTTCTGATTTGTATCCGGATATTTCGAACACTTCTGTGCACTGCCATTATTGTCCGTTGTCTCCTTGTGCTGATCATAGTCCAGCTGCTCGTTGCTCTGATAGCGCAGAAAGTCCTCATATTGCATCCCATACGCATTTGATAGATAATCATTGGTGCAGTTGCTCTCGGCCATGGCCACTGTATAGCTGTTTAGATCACTGGGACCAGATGCACTGGAGGTCACTGTTGCTGTTGACATGCTGGCGTGGCTGTTGCAGAGCTGCTGCTGGTGTTGCTGCTGCTGTTGCTGCTGTTGTTGCTGCTGCTGTTGTTGCTGCTGTTGGTGTTGCTGTTGCAGGGAGTTGCTGCTACGTATTGAGTTGCTGGCATCATCATCATTGGCACTGGACACTGGTGGATAGAAGGTGCCCTTGACAGAGTGCCCATGATCCAGCAGGCCACGATTGTTGCATGTCACATACATGCCACGTGCGGCAACAACTGCCACAGAACTAGACAGCGGATAAGTTGCATAAATACTCGTTTGTTGTTGCTGCTGTTGCTGGTGTTGTTGCTGCTGCTGCTGCTGCTGTGCCTTAGACTTTTCCTCGGCCTTGGCAAGCTTCTCGCTGCGCTGCTTGCTGGCGCGATTTTGTGCCGCTGTTGGCTTCGTCAGCTTCTTGAGCAGCAGGGAATTATCATAGCTTGGATTTGTGGCGCCCGGTGATGCAGCCAGGCTCTCAATCTGTTCCGTGCTATCCGCATTGCTAAAGCAGTCTACGGAACTTGGCGAGAAGCTAGGTTTCAACGGCTGCTCGTACAATCCGCCCACATTATGTGGCGTCGAGTTGCGGCTGTCGTCGGTGGGCGTGTTATAGCTGCCACTGGTTGCTGTTGCAGACAATGGCGGCGTTGACAACTTGGGCGTTGACTTGGAGGCTGCCATTGCTCCAACAGTTTGGGACGTTGACTCACCAGACGGCTCTTTTGATATGGTGCGCAGCTTGGATTGCTTTCGTCTGCGGGGTCGATACTTGTAGTTCGGATGCTCTGTCATGTGAATAACCCGCAAACGTTCCGCCTCTTCAACATAGGGTCGACGATCCTGTGGCGTCAGTGAGCGCCACTTTTTGCCTGCAAAAAAAAAGATTTACTTTAGTTTTGACTAAAATTATAGAATCAATTCGTCTCGCTTACCCAACATCTTGCTTAGATCGGCATTATGCAGGTCGGGATTCTCGTCGGCCAGCTTTTTGCGCTCGATCTTGGCCCACACCATGAACGCATTCATTGGCCGGCGTATGCGCGACTCTTTGGCACTTTTTGACTGATTACCGCCCGGTCTGTACTTCAGATCGCTGGGCATGGCCTTGTGCCGGTCCAGATAGCCACAATTTGGTGCACATATGTCACCCTTGTAGTCATAGCTCCACATTGACGCCGGCTCAATTGGTGAATGCGATGCTCCTCCACCCACGCCACACTCATCCACTGGCCCACCAACAATCATACTTGCATGCGGATGTGATAAGAACTTATTTAGCATTGAAGTGCCGCCTCCTCCACCACCCAATAGCGGTATATTGCTGCTAATTAGCGAGCCACTGCCTCCGCCCACACTATAGCCAGCACTGGACACCATCGGAGAGTGGCTGTGACTGTGCACCGAGAGCGCCGCCTCGTTCATTGAATGCTCATTCTCGTAGCCGGCGCTTTGTATGGCTGGTGAGTGCAGACTGGGCGAGGAGTGCTCACTGCCCTGTCTTACATGATAGATGCCATCGCTGGGACTCTCGTGCAGCAGTCGTCCATCCGATGCCAAGTAGCCAACATGTTCCGGATAATCGCTGCTAACGGTCGAGTGGCTATATTCTGGAGTTCGGGACACGTGTGGATATTTCTTCGCACTTAAACAGAATAGAGAAAATTAAGTTTAATAATAAATCTAAAGAAAGTGATTTAATTAACGTTTGTAATTACATATGTATGTTGTGATATTATAGAAGATGCTTAAATTATTTATTAAATTTTTTTTATTAAAAAACATTGTGAACATCGTATTTGTGGGTATATATATTTGTATTTGTATAAAATAAATTCAATCTTTTGAAAGTATTAACTCTGAAAAAGTATTTATCTTTTTACATGCTTTTACTTAACTTGACTTTTTAAAAAAGATTATAATGCTTTTTGAAAACGTCTAATAGTCAGTTTCTCGAAAAGTTATGATACGACTCCCTTAAACCTTAAAAGGAAAAGTGTTTAAGCTCCTTGTGTTACCTGCCAAAGTAGTGCCGTTCCTAATTAGAGCTGAAATCGTTTAAACATGTTTCTCATGGTGTTTATGAGCTACCGTTTAAAATTACGTACGGACAGTTAAAAGAAATGTCGGCAATTTTTGTCTTATAATGATATTAAAAATCGCTGCTAAATACGTTGACAATTTTTACGTTTGCAAAATACAATAAAACGAAAAAATAAAAAAATAAAGCAAGAAAACGAAAACAAAGGCTAAAACTTTGCGTTCATATCAGACACCAGCGAGCACAGGGAGAGAATGGCCAAAGGAGACGATCGAAGAGAAGGTAGGGCTTAAAACTGGACCAGAGCATACTCCATACACAAGCTCAAAAGTTAGCCCTGCAACGTTGCGCTCCTTAATGTCAGTGGACATAAATGTAAATTGGGCGCGTGCAGCTATTGTATTATCAAAGGAGGCCGCATTGCCGCAAAACCGAGCCAGGGTAAGCAAAGAAGCTGTAGTTGAAGCTGAAGCTGGAGCAGAAGCTTGGGGCCCCCAGACCCTTTATGCATAACTTTTAAAACTTGCGACATATCGACACATTTCAAAGTAATTCGGCTTCCAGGAATTCAAGCTGGAGCAGCCACAGCAGCAGCCAAACGAGACAAGTTTAAATATTACCGAAGCTTCAGCCCTGAGACTCTTTGCTCCCTAAGGGAGAACCCCCGAACATTCTACTCTCCTGTCTCGGTTTAGCTTGGTGTGTGTGTGTGTGCGTGTCTTTTGGCTCCAGTTCTCGATTTGTTACCGTTTGAATTTATTGCTGCCCACTTCACTTTTGGTCTATTGTCTTTAGCCCTGGCTGGCTCGACGCTCGACAGTCTGGCTGTCTAACTCTGACTCTCTGTCTGGCTCTTTTGCCTACAAACTTTGGAGCAAGCAACAAGAGCTCAGCCTAATTGTTAGCTGCAGCCAGGCATAGGTTACTTTGGCGCAACAACTAGGCGCTCTAGTTTTTAGCTTTCTTTGGCCAAAAGCGCGCCCAGAGCTCGACAAAACTCTGCCACAAAAGTTAAGGCCCCCAAAAACAGAGAAACAAACACAGTGCCTAGAGCCCCCTACAGGCTACACAGCTTCAGTTGGATAATTTATTGAGGGTTCCTGGTGACATCGTTACGTTTTTGATATTCGGTTGCGGCTGCCGCTGCTGCTAAATACTTTACCAAAGGCAAACAAAATTATGCCGTCCGGATCTGTATGCCTGTCCAACTGGACGGTCGGTCGGTTGGTCGGTCGATCGGTTTTTGGGCTCTCACTTGGGTCTTGCTTCGGTTTACTTTATACTAAGCGCGCGCTCACGATCCGCGACGACGACGACAGCAGAGCGGCTTTGGGCTTTGGCTTTAGCTTTGGCTTTGGGGGCTTAGCCACTGGTCTCAGCGTCTTAGCCATGGCCCTGATTTTAAAATAGGACACATACAGTGGCCGGTAAGTTGGCATTTTTATGCGCGCAAAATGTCAACATCTTTGCAAAATGCCACATATTCCACATTGCGGTCCTCTGTCGTCCACCGCTGTCTGTTTGTCTGTATTTCTCCTCGTTGTGTGCCTCCTTTATACTAAGCCCGGTTTCCCTGTCCTTCTGTCCAATGTCCACTGTCTGCTGTCTGCTGTCCAAGTACTGACTCGGTGGACTGTGGCAACAACGTTTTGTTTACGACAACCGCAACGAGGCGACTCTGCTGGTGGCTTCAACTGGCTGCTGCTGCTAACTTGGCTAACTCACGGCTGCCGCAAAGTAGGCAACTTTGCGCTTTGTGGCCTTAACAAGCCCCAAACAAAACTTCATTCAGAAGCCGCATTGATCTGGGGGAGAGAGTGTCAGCCCTTTAGCATATTGTGATTCATGTGTCGCTGCGCGAAGACAGCCTTTTAAGTTTTACTCTCCATCTCCCTCTGAGCCCATTGCCAGCTCGCTCCTCTCGTTTGAATTTGCTTACAGCGAAAAGAAAAGGCGGCGGCATTTTGTAGCTGATGTTTTTTCAGCCAAAATTTTTAAATATTCTTTGTTTAATCAGACAAAAAATTTATATGAAATCTGCATAACAATATTCTTTACTTTATCAACAAGCAAAGCGAAAGTCATCTTAGTTTATTTCTAAATACTATATATAGAGACTATATACAAGTAGCACTAATCTCACACGCTCCAAATATTTACCAAGAATTTGCTTTCAAGTCTGGAGAAAATTCTAAGACTACAAAAAAAAAATCATACATATATTAAGCCAGATATCTGGCGCGTGTGAACTTAACTTCAACTTTGTTATGTGAAACTAGAAGAGTTTAAGCCAATGTAACTTAAATGTTTTTTTTTTTCTTTTAACCGTCTTGCAATATAATTGTTTTTAATAATTGACTAACCCCAGATACATGTATTAAAAATATCTTAATTTTGCCATCTTGCACTTTATGAATGATTCTAGAACTTTCCATTAATGTTTTATTTTAATTCACAGAATTTTATATCTTTATAACTTTACGAAATTGCAAGAAAATATATTCTCCTAGCCCCATATAGATATCAGAAATGCTTAAGCTATTTTAATAAACTTAACAAATAAATTTGAAATAAGCTTGAAATAATTATCTTTAAAATATTTACTTTGTTTACTTGCTAGAAGGCATAAAATTAAACTTTTTGAGAATTTCCTGGCAACTTATTTTTTTTTTAGCTGATTTCAAAAATTTATGTTTCCCAATTCGACTATAAGTTCTTGCATTTTTTGTGTATAATTTTATTTCACTGCTTTCTAATACTGTCGAACTTCCATAAAACGAACTTTCGCCTGTCGAAGTTTTCTATATTTTATATATTCTATATTCTTCTCCAGAACACTGCAATTTGGTTCAACCAAAAATCCAATTCAATATTATGAAATTTCTTTTTAGCGGAAATTTTTCTTATCCCTCTGACATTTTTTCTGTGGAAGTTTGACTGTATAGTCAAATTCAACATCTGCCCAAAGGATTTTAAATTGTCTTACATAAAATATCCATAATGTGGCAATGTGAAATCAAAAACATTTATCTTTGTTTTTTTCATTACAGTACCTCTCCGGTTTTAAGAAAAAATTTCAAGCTTCTTTATGACTAAACAAATAGCTCTAAGATTGTTAAAACTTTTAGAATAATATGTCCCAGGTATTAAAATGTTGTAAATATTAAAATGCCTCATTAAAACGAGCACAAAAGTGAATATGAAACGATTCACCATTCTTTAAACCAAATCTATTTCTTATTTGCCACTTTTCAACTGATAATAAAAGTCCTTTATATATTCCTTCCTATCCCATGTAACATTATTAATTTATTAGCAAGGCTTTTGCCATTTTTCAGAAGGCATTAATTAAAATGTGTCGCATTAAAGCCGGCCATATTGAGCTGGTTGACGATGGTTGTTGGTCGCTTGTAAAGTTGTGGTAATAAAAGCCATTTTGGTTTTTACTGTGATGCCCACAGAGTGGGTGTGGCCTGCATTGAGATGCAGCATCTGCTCTGCTCCATTTGCAGTCTATTGGCTGATGGTGCCAGGCGCCCCAAAACCCGAATACATTTGTTTCCAACTCATTTCACGTTGCCTCCAACAAAAACAACAACAACAACAGCAACATAACAAAACCAGTCTGGCCCCAGGGACGGCCAAGATCTCAGTGTTGGCTGCTGCTGCTTGTTGTTGTTCGTTGCTTGTGTGCCGTGTGTTGTTGTTGTTGCTGTGGTGCCAAGGCGACTGCGGCCCAGGTGTGATGTACTGGAATAACTTAACGACGCAGTCGCAACGCATACATATGCATAAGTATGTGCGTGTCGCAGTATCGCAGTGTGTGTTTATGTAGATGCTGGCCTGTTGTTGACCAATAAGCATAAACAGCTTCAGCATCCGGCCCAGCTAACGCGTTCGTTTTAATGAACCAACAACAGCAGCAGCAACAACAAGAAAAGGTAAACGCAGCTACCTGTGGCAATCTCAAGACTGTAAAATGAGAGACCATCAGAAAGAGAGAGAGGTAAAAAGGTCTGATGTGGTTATATACACATGTGCACATAACTTCATATATATAATTTAACTAATGAAGCCAAGCATTTAAAGCTGCTAGCCTCTCTGTTGGGTCTCTTTGGGGCCCTACCCGATCATCATCCAATGCACGAGAGCGAACAGCAAAATGCACTGAAAACGCCGAGGCCAAACCGATGCTGTTGTTGCTGTTGTTTGCTGCGAATGAGTTCGGCTAATGAGGTTTACAGCCGTCTCCAAAGAAACAACGCCAAGACCCAGTTCTCACACACAAAAGCCATTTTAAGAGCAAGAAAAATGACAGACCCAAGAAATATGTACTACAAATGTAATGGATTTTATCACGCACATACGACAAACTACAAAAAAAATAGAAAACTCCCTCACTTAGTTTGGCTGGCATAAATTCTGTGTTAGTACAAGTTGATATACATAAGAACTTTGTAGCTATATATACTTTATGTATAAGAAACTATGTATAACGGCCAATTTATTATTGTTTGTCAATTTGATTTATTTTTAAGCCCTTTCCTATTACGTTTTTTATTTTTAAAGTTACTCAAAGTTTAATAAGTATAAATTCTATAATATAAATAATAATTAAATAAATGATATGCCATGCATAATAATATTAATAAGTTTGGCTAAACTTAATCGACAGACCCCAATTTTCATCATAGGATAATAATTCAAATTCCAGCTTAATCATTTATTTATGAATAAAAATTAATAATTTGTTAAAACAATTTTAATTGTTCCATCAAAATAACAAGAATTTGAAAGCAAAATTTTTTTATCAAAAATTAGAATTTTAATTGTTCATAAATTTATTTGGTTTTATTATCTTGAAACATATCAACACGTTGTTAAAACTGAGGTATTAATAATATTGCACGCTAATTGGCGTATAAATAATGATATAGAGGGGCTTTATTTAACTTATTAGTTAGGTCTGTAATTAAGTTGTCGCCTTCTGATTTATCTATGTGAAATATATTAGCAAGAAGCATGCAAATGTAATAAGAAATACTAGTTACAATTAACTACTATTTTAAGTATTTTTTATCCATTTCTGCATATCTGTTATAGACGTAATTGAAATAAAACTACAGCTCCAAAAATAAGGCTTCTAACAAAAATGCAAATCCATTGAGATTGAAACTAAAGTTAGCCAGTTTTGAGCTCGGCCAAATTGATGTGTCTACCCATTTGGCGGATTGATTTATAGAGCAAGATTATAACAAAAAAAACCTCAACTGTGTCAGCCATCGCATTTGTCATCTTCCACAGGATGCACAAACAAACAAAAATTCGAAAAAACAATAAGATTTCCAAATATGTGACAAAATGTGTGACAGAATTGTGCAAAAGTATTTCGATAATTTTTTGTCTGAAACAAACTTTCTTAGAAGTCTGAAAGGGTTTTGTTTTTTTTTTAATATATTCCAGACACAGAAAAAAAGTTATGAATCCAGTTAAACTAAACCGGATGCTTTGTAAGGTTAGACAGTTAAATGTTCGGCTATGTAAATATCATGACTAGCTATCAGGGAGTTTAGATCAAGACTAAATCATTTTAATGAGCAGAACCGCATGATGACCTCTCTCTCTCTCTTTTATATAGTTAATATTATGTTTGACCTCTTGGGAGTTTTGTTTTCTCAGACTTTCTTAGTGACCGGACCAGCAGCACCATGAGGCAGGCGGCTGGCTCTTGGTTTACTTTCCACTTGACCAATTTCGAGTCCGAGTCTGATGTTTAGAGAGGAGAGTTAGCTTGTTCTATTCTAAACTATTCTACTACTATTTACATACTTACTATATTCACACAGAATGCACACAGTGAAACGACACAAGCGGACACTCGCATACAAGTGCAAGTTGATCTAAGTTTTGTGTGCCTTTAAACATAAAATATATACATACATATAGTATATAATATCTAAGCTTTAACTTTCGTATATGTATATGTTGGATATAGTTAGACGACATTCCCTTCCTGCTGCTGCTGTTGTTGTTTTTCGTATCTCTAGTTTTGTATCTGTGTGTGACTAAGTCTTAAAATGCTCCCCGCCACTACCACCCCATCATAGACATAGTCAGTGCTTAAACTTATATAGATATATATATATATGTATCTGGGAGAGCCAGCGACATATACGTGAAATCTAGAGAATTTCTTCACAACTACCAGTGCATTTTTCCATTTTTCATTATGGTTATTATCTTGAAAGATATGTATCTTCGCTACGGTTGGATATAATTAAACAGCGAGAAAAAAACTATATACATATGTGTTGTTGTTGTTTTTTGTGTTTTTTTTTTGTTTTTTGCATGGGAAAAATGTAAATATTACTTGTAATTTGTTAGCAGATGATGTGGATGTTCGTGATCATATGAGGGTTCCATTTTTATACGGCTATAGTAGTAAACAGCAACAGCTACGTTGTTTCGTGGTAACGGTGACTCCGACGACGACGACGATGGTTGCTGGTTGTTGCTGTTGTTGTTGTTGTTCTCGTTGGTGTTGCTGCTGTTGATGTTGTTGTTGGTGGTGGTTTGTGCTTTGCTTTAACTTTAGCAGGGCCAGCAGCATTTTGCTTAATGTTGCATTATTCCGTTAGCTAGTTTTTCCCTAAGCGACCGCGCTGGCCGTGGTACCATTTTGCCCAGACTACAACCAACAACCAACCATAAATTTGCTAATTCGTTGTTGTTGTTGTCTTTTAACTGGCATGTGTGTGAATTTGTGTCTATTTGTTGTGCGGGTGGGCAAGTGTGTGTGTGCGTGTGTATGTGAGTGTGTGTGTGTTTTGTACTTTAATTTGTGCTAGTTTAAGACCTAACCCACATTAGGCACTTGAAATTTTGCAATGATTTTTTGTCGTTTTATTTTTGTTTTATTTTGAATCTTTCACAAATTCATTAAACACTTTAAGGCACTTTTTTATCGATGCAAGCTTTTGCTCTTAATATTTTATTTATAAAATCACTTTTTTTTTAAGGATTAATATTATTTTATTGTTTAACTTTGTTTATAGTTATTTATGTTTATTTTACCGTTGACAGCTGGTTCTGTTACGATCCCACGTTAGACAAGATCAAGAGGTTGGCGAAACGCGTTTACGATCACGAAATGTCTTGCGACGACTAATGAACGTATCTGGTGCTTAAAATCAAGGGCTTCAACATTTCACAAAAAACAAAACCGAGAGCGGATTTGCCGTCGCCGTTGCTGTTGTTGCTGTTGCTGCTGCCTTTGGCTCACAAGTTTACAATACACTTGGGAAAATGTACAACACAACGCATTGACATATAAAACGGACCTACAACTATATACTACGATTAAAGCAACGGCTATAGATGCAGATACACACAAACACACACAGAGATAGATACACAGCGCTGTTGTTGTTGTTGCTGTTGTATGTAGATATTTATGATTATAAGCGCAACGCGCAACAGCAGCAGCAGCTGCTGCCGGATGAGAGATTTGGCCAAGCCAAAAACAAAACCCAACACACTGCAAGTTTGGTGAGACACATGAACCACGCCGATGACAAACCGCAAGCTAACTAACTGCCAACTGCCAAACTGGCGACTAACAACTGGCGAAACTTGGCTTAAACTTAAAGTGTTCAATCTGCTCTCGCTCTCTGTGAACTGAGATCTCCCGACTCTGAGTCGCAGTCGAATGCATAAGGCCAAAAAGCGCACAAGCAAAAACAAAACCTTTTGCGCAGTCTTTGGGCCCAGCTTGAAGCAACGGAGCAACGGCGACCCCAGCGAGCGAGAGAATGAGAGACGACAAACGCTAACTGGGGAGAGAGCACACTGTCAGCTGCCCAGTAAAGCGGAACGTGAACGCAGGTCTCATTCTGAGGCAAGTGTTCTCAACAGCAGCATTCGAGCAACAGGCAACGTGCGGCAAGTTCTTTTGAATCTAAAAACGAAACAGTCTTATTTAATATTCCTTCTCGCCGAGTATTTTGCCAGAATACAACAAAAAAAATGTTCGAACTGAGAGCTAAACTAGCTCCCTCTCTGGCTCCCTTTGCGCCCTGCCTCTTTGTCTCCAGCAGCTGTTGCATACACTGACAATATGACATGAAAACCTGTTCTCGGTGTTTTTTTTAATGTGTTGTGGGAGAGAACGACTTTGCATTTGGTTTGTTTCAATTGGTGGAGGCCCCCAAGTCGCCAGTCGTATTGGTGTGTGTGCCAGCCCCAAATACATGGCTTTAACACACACACACACACTCGATGATACACGTACAAATACATACGTTGGAGCATATGCAAATATTGTAATATGCGGAACCTTTGTGGCTACTACTTTCAATAAGTAGTATTTAGTATATTAACTTATCAAATAATCGAACTTTTAGAATTTCTTAGAACGTTATTTTTTGGGAAAATATAAATATACAAAAGTATATAAATTAATGTATTTTGAGAAGTTAAATAACAGAATATACAATAATTCTATTATTAACAATAAAATATTACCAGAGTTTAGGGTGAACCCAAAATAAAAGAAATTATTTTTAAGATTACATTTAAAAATGCTAAAAAAAAAAAAAAAAAAAAAATACAAGCAAACAAATATTTTTTACCCACATAACAAAACTAAGAATAAAATATTTTAACAGACAAAATGAAAAAAAAAAACATGAAGATTACAGAAATATTAATTTAATAATTCTTTTAATCTTAACCAAAATATTTACATACATATTTGAATTTTTAGGAAATTCTATCTTTGAAAACTGAACATCTAAATGAAATTCTCAACATAAATAAACGCGTTACTGCCAGAAATCATTTGAATAATTCAAACCTTTTTATACCCAAAAATTCTTAAGCGACATGTAAAAGCTATCTCACTCAAAAAGTTAACTTTATATACACATTTGTGGGATACTGTAAATGTCCAAGGCAAAATTAATATTCAAATAAAGGCATATTTAATTTTTATTTCATTTATCCACCCACTTTTGCATGCAACCAAAACGCCGACTGATTGGTATCCAGAAAGCGATAAGCTTCTAAATTGCATATTGCAACAAACTAAGAGCAAAAAGGCCAAGCCCAACAACGGATTAACTGCCAATGCACAGGTACTTGCCAAAACCAACCCAAAATCAGGTAAAAGTGCATTTGGCCACGCGTAAAACATTAATACACACAGGCAAACAAAATAATAAGAAAAATAAAAAATAAATAAAAATCAAAAGACGAAGCACAGAGTTCATAATTAAGCGCCAGAATGCCAGAAAACATTGCTTCTCAGTCGGCGACGTGGGTTAGATGCAAAAATATTTGTTTATCATATCGCGATAATTGCCGCCGGCGCTCGCTGGGTCCGTCGATTTATGCCAGGGCTTTGGCCAGCCCAGGCCATCCCAGGACAGAACAGACCAAAGCAAAGAGCCAAAAAGAAACAAAAGAAACACACACATACATGTATACTACAGCCACACAAGCGTGTGCCGACCGCCTTTGAGTTGCAAGTTGAAGTTGCAGTCAAAGTCGGAGACTGAGCATGAGGATCAAAGCGTGCCTCGATGGCGGTGGTGGTGTTGCTGGTGGTAGTGGTAGGTTACAAGTTTCAGCTTAATGGTCCAACAGCAAAAACAACAACGGCAACCTATGGCCCGATGTGGCTCATCTGCTGCTGCTCCAAAAATGTGGGCGTGTGACACTTGAGGTTGCTATCGCCAGCAAATCTCTGCCTAAATACAACGTAAGAGAAAGAAAAATAACAAAAACAAAAATACAAATTATTGATAAGCAGATCGCCCGACCGTTGCACTGTAGGAAATTCAGATGGCCACACAGTTAGACAGTTGAGGCTGGGCATCTAATTTTGCTCAGTGTAGAAGGCTCAGTGATCGCAAAAGTATCGCTGTAGGTGCAGTTGGCTCTTATCAGAGATGAAGCTCGGCACACGTTGGTCCAGACACAGCCGATCTGTCTCTGATGTAGTCGTTGAATGAAGCTGCTACAGCACACATATTGATGTTGATTGCTGTCTGCTGTTGGTTTTGCCTCAATGTTTTTGGTTATGTAAGCCAGCGTGATGAGGTCGTTGTGTGTTGTGTGTGCAATACCCGCCTGTGAAAGCAACCGCTGCGGTAGGTTTGAGTAGCTGGCACTAACTTATAACTTGATATATGTTCATTCGAAACAAAGGAGTGTGTTTAACCACAGGCATCAAACATATTAAAAGCCTTAAAATATGACCACATAGGCAATTAAAATAAATTTGTAAATATTTAAAAAATCTACCAACAACTTTGTTCACTCTTTTATTTTGAAAAGCATTTTCGCGCTGTAGCAGTGCTGAACAATTCGATAGTCTGTTGCTTTAAATTTTAACTATCGATGTGAAAATATATTTTTCGATAAGAAGCCATGTTTTGAAAACATCGATATTATCGAAATTTTTGCAGCTGTGTATAAAGGAAAGACGCTGAAGCGCGCTGATTTTTTTGCAGAAATTAATTAAATTCTGTAAGTGTGTTTTGCAAAATAAATAAAACGTTCAACAAGTATTACTTAATTGTATCAAGTGAAAGCCAAAAACATGGAGTTCAGCGGCACGCAGTCGTTGAGCACTATTTTGGAGCCCGAGGAACTACAGCTTGTGCCAGACAAGATACAAGAAAAACTGTCATCGTACATTGAAAAATTTTCTGATGAATACTGCAAGGAGAGAGCTGCTGCAAATCGCCTTAGTAAGTGCATAATATAATGTTACAATCCCGTTCTTAACAAGAATTAAAACATAGTAAAAGCCGGCACATGAAAATGAAAATGTAACAAAGCAAAATGGTTTTGCTCTACAGTTAATGTGTGTACACACTGCTAATGTGTACACACTTACATACATACAACTATTGCAATTCGCGATTGCAAAAATTGGTTTTGCTAGAAAAAAATTAATTTAACGTGAATTAAAATATTAAAACCAATCAAAGCATGGATCTCAGTGGTCCACAATCGCTGGCTCAGATTTTTGAGCCGGATGAGTTGCAGCAGTTGCCAACCGGCTTGCAGCTCAAATTAAAGTCTTACATTGACGACTTCTTTGACGAATATTGCAAAGAGCGAGCGGCCGCTCACCGTCTCAGTGAGTAAAGTTGGGGCAGCCATATATTGTTTTGAAATTATTAAGATGTCAATTTCCTTTGAAAAAACATAAATATTCCTGATCATGATGTTAAATTGGCATATTCTTTTCACAATTTTCATATATATTGTATTTATATGCTTTTCTACCTCTTTTTCTTAAGGTGAAACGGAACAAAAAAATGAAGAATTGCAAAATCAAATTCTCGATAATCAGGTAAAATTCACCAATTTTGAGCAAAATGTGACTGAACTGCGCACCCAGCTAGATCAATTATCCGCTGAACGTGATCAACTGCTGGAATCGGTTAAGACCTATGATATAAATGCGACTACTTTGCGCAAGGAGAAGCTGACGTTTGTTGAAGAGCGCGACTCGTTGCTCAAGGTGATCGAGCGGCAGAATGGTGAGCTGGAACGCCTTAGGCAGGACTTACAAGCGTATCAGAACCAGTTGAAAAACGCCATCACCGCCAAGTGTGAGGCAATCGCGAAATTGGATGAGGTACAAAGCAAGGAAATGTCGCTGGACTTGAAGGAGCGCCGACTGGAAGGCGAGCGTGCCATGCTCCAAAATGAGATTCAGTTGCTGAGCAGTGATTTGAACCGTAGCAATGCTGAGCTACAGAATCTGCGTCGTGACCATAACATGAACACCATGCACTTGGAGGTGCGTCTCAAGGAAAAGTGTGACGAATTGCAGATTATCCAAAGCCAAAATGCCCAGTATTCGAAATGCATTGAGGATTTGAACAAGAAAATCGAGCACATGAATGAGTCAATGTTACAGCACAACTCGGCAACCGAAAAGTATGTAGACACTCTCAAAAAAGAGCTGGACAGCAAGGAGAAACTAGTTGCGTATTATCAGAACACTGAATCCAATATTGCCTCAGAGCGCAATGAGTTGCTTGAGGGCATCGCGGAACTGAGGCGTATGAATGCCGAAACCACTAAGCATTACGCTCAGCTAGAAGAAGAATTTAATCAGTGCAAGCAAACACATGCCGAGGAAATAGATGAACTTAACAAAATTATTGATTCGCTTAAGGCACAAATTGCACATGCTGATGATCTGCTAAAGGAGGCGCGGGAGCAGACTCTGGAGAGCGCTATTTGCCAAATAGCTCCAACTGCCGCTGTGGCTCATCGCCTAATGCGCAAGGATATGTCACTGACCGAGCTGTACTCGATGTATGCCAAAAATTCGGAAGAGCTGGAGGCAAAGAAAAAGGAGATTGCACAGCTTCAACTACAGATGAAAACAATTATTGAGGAGGTCAACGAGCAAGCGCCTTCCACTAAAAAGCTCCGCGAAGACAATGCCCAACTAATCGAGGAGCGCACTCTGCTAATACAACAAAATGATGAGCTTATGGCAAAGACAAAGAGCCTGGAAGACGAGCTTGAGCAGACGCAGTTCGATGTCTCGCGACATGTTAAGGAAAACAAAAAGCTGCGGCTGTCTCAAAAGGATTTAAGTCGCCAAGTTTGTACGCTGCTCGATGAGATCAATAGTCTGCGTTCTGGTGTTCATCGTCCGCGCCATCAATCCCCTTCGGAGCTAAACAATGCCAATGATACCATCACTCATCAATTGGTCCAATTTAGTTCAATTGAGGAATTGCAGTCGAAAAATTTGGAATTGCTTACCGTGGTACGCGGGCTAACCGCCGCACTAGACGAATACGATGCGAGCAACACTTCGGATAAGCTTAAGATGTACGAGGAGCAAATGGAGAAGGTCACAAAACGTCTCGTTGAATACGATGAAGATCTCAACCAAAAAGCTAACACAATTGCCACACTGATGGCCAAGTGCGAGCACTACAAAAAGTTGTACTTCAATGCCCAAAAGAAATTGGGCTACCAGATCACAGACATAGACGAGTCTACCATGCAAATTGACAACTCCCAGTTGGAGAAGTCGCAGGATGTTGAGAACGCCGAAAAACGGGAAGCACAATCTAAACTAGAGCAACGTATACACAGCCTAGAGCAACAGCTTGAAACTGAGATCAAGAAATATGCAGCGCTCAAGGAAAACTATGATTACTATACTAACGAGAAGCGCAAGAATGATGCACTCGTCCAGGAACAGTTCGATTCGATGCGCAAGGAGGTACGCGAACTCAGCTCCAGCAATTGCAAACTTCTCAACGCCAACGAGTTCCAAATGGAACAAATGGAGCTGTTACAAAAGAGCATTGCAACTTACAAACAGCAGATTTCAGCACTGGAGGAACGCACCAAAAACTATGAGAAGACAATTATTAAGCACGAGCAGACCATTCACATGCTCAAGGATGAAGTGATGACGGCGCATAGCAAAAAAATAGCATCCGAAACAGAGGCGCACAGTCTACGACATGAGAATCGTGTCCTGAAAGACACTACGGCACGTCTGCAGGCCGAAAAGGATGGCTACAATCGTGAGCATCAGAATCAGGCTCTGTTACTCAACAACCTGGAGTTCATCAAAGCCAATCTTGAGCGCTCGGAGACAGAAGGACGTATACGTCTAGAGCAGCGTCTTGACGACACGGTGCGTGAATTGGCCGCCCAGCGTCGCCACTTCATGGAGGAGGAGGAGAAATATCGCGAAAGCGTGAACGAATTCAAGCGTCAAACTGAAACAGCCATCAAGCTAAAGGAGGAGGAGCGCCAGCAGGCCGAAAAGTATCATCAGGAACTAATTGGCGTGCGCGAAGAGCTTGCTGCGAAGGTTGCTCAGATCAATGATTTGAGCAAGAAACTGCAGGAAAGCCTTACCCCATCACTGAATGAGAATCCCGTGACAGCGGCAAATAAAAAGGCGCGCGAATTTGAACTGCGCTTTGAACAGGCTAAAATCGAAATCGAATACCTTACCAAGGAGCTGGCCAAGGCAAAGGAGCACGGCGATCAGTTCTACAAGATGTCCCAATCAGCTGAAAGCGAAATCAAACGCCTGCACGAGATGCACGTCGATATTGTAGGCAAGGCCGAGGCGGAGATCATAAAACTCAAAAACTCTGAAGCGGAGCTGCAGACACGTGTCACCAATCTGGAAGCCGATCTGATGCTCAACAATGTGACCAACCAGGGCAAATCTACCAATCAATCGGATCAACTACAACAAACCCAGGAGGATCTCAAGACCATATTGGAGAAACTAAGCGAGTCGACTCAAACCGTTATTACGCTGCGTGCCGAGAACTCCAAGCTGGCGGAATCTCTCAATGCCGTTGAAACTAAGTATGCCAATGAAATGGTATTGCACTCAGCTGATATCCAGGAATTGTCTAAATTCAAGGCTGACTTCTTGAAGGTAACTAAAGCAATTATTATACCAATACATTGAATACTTATTTATTTAAATATTTATTGCCAGGTACAAGACGAACTCAACCAACTGAGGAGTGGCCGTGAATCCCTGCAAAAGTCCAACGATGAACTGCTAAAGGCAAACGCTGAGGCGCAAGGCATTCTTCAAAAGGAAATGGAGGAGTCAGAGAAGCGTGTCGCTGATCTTAACGCTCTCAATGCCAGTCTGCATGATCAGATCGAGGCGCTGACAACCAAATTGGCTGCGCTTACCCAAACTGCGTCGAACACATCAATTAACGACTCGCTGAATGAGGCCACATCCACCATGGATCTCAGCAGCTCAATGGCTGTGGATGAGAACAAGAACAGTGACCAGCTGCTGAAGATTATCAAATTCTTGCGCAAGGAGAAAGATCTGTATGCGGCCAAGCTGGACATACTTAAAGCTGAGAATGCTCGTCTTGTTTCCGAACACACCCTGTTGCAGAAGAAGGTGGACGAGCTAAACGGTTATCTGAAACAGGAGCGCACCAGGAGCGAAACCGATGTTGTCACAGCGTCTCAGCACGAGGCGGTTCTTCGGAAAATTGAAACGCTTAATGCTATCACCGACAGCAATCGCATTCTGCGCGAGGAACGCAATGCACTGACAAAACGTAACGCGGAGCTAACGGAGCGTATCAGCAGCGTTGAGAAGGAACTGTTCCCGCTGCAGTGCGGCAACAGGGAACTAACCTCGAAAATTGATGAACTCAATATAGAGAACACATCGCTGCGCACCGAGGCCATCAAATGGCGCCAGCGTGCCAATGCTTTGGTCGAAAAGAGCAACCGGAATCCCGAAGAGTTCAAGCGCCTGCAGGGTGAACGTGAGAATCTGGCCAAGATGCTTACAGCCGAAAAGGAGGCGAGCAAAAAGCTGGCCGATGAGATTGCTGCACTGAAGTCTCGCCTGGAAAACGAGATTCCAGCACTCAATAGAAATCTGCTGTTGCTGGATGAGGCACGCAAAAAGCAGGCAGAAGAGTCCATCTCGCTGAAGCAATCTAACGCAAGACAGACACAAGAACTTATGGAGCTTAAGAATAGGCTTCTGCAAAAGGAGGAAGAACTACTTAAAACGCAAGAGGAAAACGAGTTAAAGGACAAGGCCATGGTAGACAAGGATGGCAAGGAGGTAATGCTACGCAAATTAGCCAAGCGCTATAAGGACAGCTACCACGCACTTCAAGCCAGCTTAGGTGGCGTCGACGTTATCAACGAGCTGGAGAAGGCTCGCTCCGAAGTGGATGATTTAAACAACGCTATGCGTAGCCACAAGGAACAGCACGAGCAGCTGAAACAGGAGCACGATGTGCTCAAAGCACGCTCCAGTGTGGACCAGGCGAGCGATGAGTCGAAGCAACAGATCGAAAAGCTGCTGCATGAGCTAACAGAGACCAAAACGGAGCTAACCAACCAGGAGACCGCACTCGCTGGCACCAAATCAAGTTACGCTGAGATTGTGCAGCGTCTCGAGAAGGAGCTGCAGGATCATATCGCCAACAACAAGGAAATCAATGCGCGCCTACAGCGCGAAAACGAATCCCTGCATATGCGCATCAATCAGCTACAGCGTCAACTGGGCAACCAACAGTCCACCAAGCCCTCTACCAGTTCGGTGGGCATGGCCGAGAAGGGCACCATCTCCGAATCATCACCGCGCACGGCCAATGTTAAACCTATGTCCGGTTCGGCCACAGTGCAGCAGTCGGCAACGGTGACGCCATGGCGCGGCGGCGAGACACCTCTCGCGAGCATTCGACCCATATCCGTGCAGAACAGCCGCACTGCAGCCATATTGCCCACCAGTCAGCAGCCGGGTGCAACCACCTCGTCAACGTCCACCTCGACCTCTACTTCATCGGTAGCAGCTGGCAGCAGTAGCAGCACCACCACCAGCAGCACCAGTACACCTTCTTCAGCTGCGGGCAACACGGCGCTTGTGCCACCACAACAGCAGGTGCATACCACTGGGAGTGCCTCACTGGAGTCAATGGCCTCCTCATCGCCAACATCCTCGCATACTGATTATATGCCGTCGACTAGCTCCGCTGCGGTTGCCGTTGCTGCTATACCGCCGATGGGAGCTAGTGCAGCTGCCGAAAGCTCTCAGGAGGCGGAGAGTGTACAGCATCCGCAGCAGAATGATGCTCAGCTCTTTGTTAGCGGTGCTCAGCAGCAGGTGGTGGCCCTTGTCTCGCCACGTGTCGAAGGCTCATCGTCATCGACCTCGACCAGCACAACCACCTCGAATCCCACTGTGCCCAGTGCTCAGGAAGCCAACAATCAACAACAGCCCAGCACATCGGGCACAAGCAGCAGCTCCTCAACAGTGGTCAGCAGTCACAGTCGCCACACACCATCGAGCAGCAATGTTACCACCACCCAAGCGGGCTGCTCTAAGCGTCCACGCGATGTCGAAGGTGACTCTTCCACCAATGCCGAGGAGGGCGTACCCGAAAAAATAGTCAAGTTGGCGAAACGTATGCGTGCACCTATGCATGGTGGGGAATTGTCAGCCGGTCATATTGGTGACTCCGGCATGGATGTGGATCAGATGCCGACTTCGTCGCAGCGTGATCAAGAGGACGAGATTCAGGTCGTTGACTCGGATGATGAGGAGGAAGAGGAGGAGGAGGAAGAAGAAGATGATGTGCTGGGTCCAATTGATGGTGGCGAAGCCGATCAGGAGGAGGGCTATGAGGACTCCTACGAGCAGGATAACGAAATGGAAGACAACGAAGGCGTCGATGATGCACCCGATCAGCACAACGAAGTGGATGTAGAGCAGGAACAAGTCCAAGCTCAGGCCGAGAGCCAGCTACTTGATAATTCACCCGCCACCGTCTCCACGCACGAAAACAACCAGAGCCAGGCCATAACCAGCGGCAGCGGCGAATCAAATACACTCCAAATGCCACAGGCTGAGGCCAACTGGAAGCAGCAGGCGCCCTCAACATCATCGGCTGCAGCGCGTCGCACTGAAAGGTGAGCAATCAAAGTGATTCTTCGGAACATAATGCTTATTATTTTACTTTTTTTTTACCTGCCGCAGTTCCGTGGAGATCGTAAGCTCGCCCCAAGTGTCAAACTTTAGTGAGCAGTCAATTGGCGTCGGGGCTGAGGTCGATGGCACAGCTGTAGCAGAGGCTACTGCAGCAGCAGATGACATTGCAGGCACGAGCACAAGCACTGGTTGTTCCAAAGGTACCGCAGTCAACTCACCTCACAAACCAAATGAGCCAGTTGAACAGAGCACCAGCAGCAGCCAGTCTGCCGAAGTCAAAGACAAACCGGACGAAGGTGAGACAACAGGAGCGGAAAATATTAGTGAGGCAGATGAAGCATTTGCCGAAGAAACAACATCTGGACAGGCAGAAGTGTCCCAGCAGCTGGGCAATAACGAAAGTAAGTCAATCAAGAAACTGAACAAAGAATAAGTGAATTATAACGCATTTAACTATAATTAGATCCCAATGTTGGCACCAGTCAGTCTGTGGACATGGACAGTCAGGATAATCCGGCTGAAGGAGCCTCAGAGGACAACGAAGGTGCCGATGGCGTCTCCTCAGAGGGAGAAAAACAGGCCGTTGGAGTTGAGGTAAACTACCACAAAGATTCTTCCATTCACATGTAATACTTAACACTCATTTTTTAAAATGCGTGCAGGAGGAGGGTCGTGAAGCGGAGGCAACATCACCGTCGGAGAACACACGCTTTCGCAATCTGCGCAGTGCGGTGCCAACACGTCGCAGTGGTCGTGCATTAATGCGCGGCAACAATTCAAATAACAACAACGCCAACAGACCACGCATCGTCTGGCAGCGTGACGCGAACCAGGGCAACATGCGTAGTGGTCATTCGAGTATGCAGGATCACAATAATATGCCCAGCGGCTCGCCCAACAGCAATCGCATATTCGCAAATCGTTCTCGCGGCCGTCGCACGATGCGTCGTCCAGGACCAAACAACTTTAATTCCGGTGGTGGCGGTTATCAATGACCGGATGAAGGACAGTCTGACACAGGCTGATGACTAATATGCATACTTCTAGCTTATAAGGCTCTAGGCATTTAAACATAATTTGTAATTAAGCCACAAATTGATAATCCAATACACATTAAACGCTCAATATTACAACCAAAATCATTTTGTTACACTTAATGTGTCGTTTTTCTTTTTTGTTTATTTAGTTCTGTAAAACCCTAACTCTGGAAAATTATAGATGAATTGTCATCTAAGATCTTGGGCGCTCCTTCTTTTCCTTGTACAGAGCCAACAGAGAGACGTTGGCTACTTTGACGACCTTGAAACGGACTCCGGGAATATCACCGACGGCGTGACCCTTACGACCGAATCCGGCAACCAAGACCTCGTCGTTCTCCTCAATGTAGTTCAAGCTACCGTCACGGGGTACGAACGCTGTAATCTTCTTGCCGTTCTTGATCAGCTGCACCCTCACGCACTTGCGGATGGCAGAGTTGGGCTGTTTGGCTTCAACACCACTGCAAAATAAAATATACAAATATTTAGTTACTTTTCTTTAGTCTTATTTTATTGTAGCTTTAATTTGTTTGGAATCGTTGTCTTTACTGCCGATAACTCACAGTATAATCCTGTGATTTGATTTTTAAAATAAACAAAACACAAAAGTATACTGCGAAACATCGAAAGCGTCGGCTTAAAATTTTAACACTTGTATTCACTCAATTAATTATGAATTTGCACTTACACCTTCTCAAGTACAATACCCTTGGCATGGGAAGCACCACCGAAGGGATTGGCCTTCCATCTGGTGCCCAAATGAGCCTTCTTGTAGTCCTTGTCGGCCCAACGCTGGTCGCGACGGTGGTTCACATGCTTTCTGGCAGTGCGCAGACCTCTAGGCTTGCCTGTAATTTATAACAAATTTCAAATTATTATTAACTTTATGTTTGCGCAGATAGAAAACAATCAACACAATGTAAACAAATGGTCTATTTAGCGGCGTCATTTTTAGGTTACATTGAATCAGACACACTGAATTATTATAGATTCGGAAGTTTCCATAAATAACACTTGCATTTATTGCGTTACAAAGTCACTTTATTGTTTAACAAATCTTTGACTTGTTACATTGCACGATTCTTTTTAAATTAATGGATTATTTGCTGCTAACAAATTGCATTCTTAATTTGCAAGTTTTGATGTCGGTAGTTTTTACTATATTTTAGCAAAGTCCAGCTTAAATTTACTTACGTTGACTGCTACTCAGTTGTTGTAATTAATTTTGCACTCTTTTAAACTACACAAATTGCGTATTTTACACAAAAACACTCTTTTTAACAACTCACCCATGATTTTCCAACTATCTCAGGCAATGGCGGAAATAAAAGGAAGAGGAAAAGACGATTTCTTCTTCTTGCAATGCTTGCAGGGCTGATTGTGCGACATCGATATATCGAAATGCCAGCCCTCGTCCGATAGTTTGTGGGACTGCCAACTAGCTAAAGCAACTCTAACTCAAAGTGCTGCTCATCAAGTAAATTAGTAACTTAACTGTCATTCGAATCGTTGCTACCCTACAATTATTTTTTAAACAGATACTTGTAACGGTTAACATATGTACAGTCAACATTTTCTGGTTTATTTCTTCGGATGTAAGAAGTATGACAGTTTAATACGCCACAATGTTTTCTATGTAGCGCCCACAAATTTTTCATAAACAAACAAGATATTTCACATACCCGCATTAATTCTGTTCTATAGTTTGCAATTTTATTATTTCAATTGAAAAGTGCTCCCGATTTACACAGTACGTGCCATTTAGTGTGTATCAAGTTTATTATTGCAGGATTTTATCATGACTTCGATTCGCAAAAAACTGGTTCTAGTTGGCGATGGGGCATGCGGCAAGACCTGCCTATTAACTGTTTTCTGCAAAGACAATTTCCCATTGGATTATGTGCCGACAGTTTTCGAAACATATGTGGCAGATGTTGAAGTTGAAGGATCACAGGTTTGTATTCAATTGCACCCCTTTTTTGTTCTGTTTATTTTCTGTATGAGCGATTCCGCAAATATGCAACAAAAATTGCACGCACTTATTTATATTGTAGATGTTGCATGTGTGTGTATGTATGTATGTATGTACACTCTGTACTCTGTATTTAGTACACATCTTATTTTAGTATGTGCCTGCGCCTGGGTAGGCCCCAATTTGCGTCTCAAGTTTACAGCAAAAATTTGCTTTGGCATGATTCATGATTCAAGATTGCCCCGCATTCTCCATTGTGTTTATAATATTGTAGCAAATACTATATGGGGCAACGTTTTTGGCTCCGATTTTTTAGGTAGAATTGGCATTGTGGGATACAGCCGGGCAGGAGGATTATGATCGATTGCGTTTGCTTAGCTATCCGGATACAGATGTTATAGTTATGTGCTTCTCGATTGATTTGCCCGACTCCTTGGAGAATATTCAAGATAAATGGATACCAGAGGTTAGACACTTCTGTCCCAATGTGCCCATCATTTTGGTGGGCAACAAACGCGATTTGCGCTACGATCCAGAAACCATTAAGGTAACATTATTTATAATATTTAGTTTTACTTTAATGCCGAAATGTATTCATTACAGAACTTGTCGCTGCAAGAGCAGCAGCCCGTTCAAACCGATGAGGGCATGATCATGGCCGAGATTATAAATGCTTATGCATATCTTGAATGCTCTGCCAAAATGCAGGAGGGTGTTCGCGAAGTTTTTGAAACAGCCACAAGAGTTTCCTTGCAGGTCAACAAGAAAGCAAGACGTTCAAGATGTTTTGAATACCGCTGCAAGTTATTATAAAAATGTAAACATTTTAATTTGCAAGCAAAATAAATGTGTTTTTTTTTTCGTTAAAGTTCAAGAAAAAATACGTTCACTTCCGCGTGTACCAACTATTCAAATCGATAAAATTCCATTTCCGTTCAATCTATTTTTAGATTGTACAATGGAAAACTACTTAGAAGATTAGAAAGGTATGTAAATTATCAAAAATATATATTTAAGTTTCTTGGTTTTGGTTTTTTGATAAATTTAACAATAATCTTATCTTGAATATTATATTGGACACATAATCATTTACCATATTCGGCATTTGTCTTTGCAACTAAAAGGTTTTTATTGTTGCTGTTGCTGGCTTATCAATCGTAGCTCAAAATAGCCGAAAAAAATAATCAACTAGTTGATAGGCATTTGCATTAAGCTCTATCACATGATAAAAAAAACAAACACAATGAATTTATTTTGATAATTGTTAAGTCCAAGTGCATAAGTGGAGCAGCGATTTTTCGAGAATGCCAAAAAATGCGATAAGCATTATTCAAAATGCGAACTCTTCTTTTAAAGTTATTTGTTTCACATACAAAACGTTCGCATGTTCGCAATAAAATTATTTGCAAGTTCATAGAACGCTTAATGAATTCGAGTTTTCATGATTTCGCACTTTTATTTTTGTGTCCAATCATGCCCTGTTGGGATCCGCAAATGTTTTGAGCTACTTTACAAATTTCTAACAGCAATATTGAATTAATATGAACATAAAAAATAGAAGACCTGTTTTTAAAAATTCCAGATAAAATTCCCCCGAAAACAAAAAATAGAATCACATGTGAATGGATCTCATTCAATTTCGGATATCGGTCGTTAGTGGAAAAAGCCACAGTACACAGTGAATACAACGAATATACCATAATTACTAATACAAATACAAACACAAACGGACAAACTGGCAAACACGTCCGACAAAAAAATAAAAAAAAGAGTACAAAAAAGTCAAAGAAAATAAGAAACAAAATGCGTAGTCGTCAAAGTCGAGGAGCAATAAAATCCAAAGATTTTGGACAAGAAACACCAACAGCAGCAACTTAGTTTAATTGGTATCGGTATCGAAGTCTTAGCATTGCGTATACGTTTTTTGTTTTTATTTTGCTTTTCTGTATTTTTTTTGGCAGGCCATTTTGTATGGCAGGCAAAGCCGCAAAGGCGACGACAAAAGAGTGCTGCGCACATGTCAAAACTAAAACGAGAGCGAGAGCGCGACTGAGAGGATTCTCTTCTTATGCTGCTGCAGTCACACATGCGCAATGTTGGTGGGCAGGCAGCACGCCATGTTTTTGGTATAGTTTTGCCGGCAGTTTATTGTAACGTTTTTATATGTTGGACTGACGCTGGCGCTATTGTTGTTGTTGCAGTTGCTGTTCATTCACGACGATAACATTGAAGCCAAAAAGGGGTAGACGGGTGGCGCGGGAGTAGGGTGTGTTTAGCTGTCTGATAATGTGCGTTTACAAGAACCCGCGCGAACACAAACGAGCAACAACAACAGCATATACCGAAAGCAAACACAAACGCACACACACACACACACAATCAAACATCAAATACAAACACAACAACTGTGTGTATGCGTGCTGTTCTTTTTTTGTTTTTGAGTTCTCGTGCGGAGGTGCTGCCTTCGTACAGCGAGAAGTAGCCTGCTGCGTACTGTTTTTGTGCTGCTGCTGCTTTCTGCTTTGTGGTTTATACTGCCAACACATTTCCATTTCCCTTTAGTTATCTTTAGTCAGTCGCTCGGATCGGTCGGTAAGCGCGCGATCAAATTGTTTCGAAAAATACAAAAAAAAAAAAAAATAGAATAAAAAATAAAAGCCAAGCGGCGCTGAGAACAGTATAAAAAAGAAACAAGCGCCTAGAACAAAAAAAGAATAACAAAATTTATAGAATAATTTAAGAAACACGACAAACTTGTTGAAACGCGTGCCTTTCGCATGCGGAGGCAGGTCCGCACATTTCATACATGCTACACATATGTATTTACTATTAGTATAATACTAGTACAACATGCTTACATAAATACATAAAGTCGTATAGACAGACAGACGGACAGACGTACGCATACATTGAAACAAATCGGTACACAAACAGCTGCTAAACCGCTACAGATAATCAGATACAGATACATACTACTAGTATACTAAAAAGTATTTATAAAGCGCGTTCACTTTTCGATTCTCCTCCTCGTCTGCGCGTGTTCGGTTCAATTTCTAAATTAAGGCGCTTTTTTTTTACAGTTAACTTTCGCTTTTTCTTCTCGGTGCCTTCTGTGCGTTTTGTTCACGTTTGCTTTCGCTTTTTTTCGCATTCAGAAATTCTTTGCCCACTGCCCACGATTGGGGGCCAGAAATAGCCAAAAAAAACTGAAAACTGAAAACAAAAAAAACACCGCCCAAAATATTCAACATTCAAATACCCAACGGATTTGAACGCTGCAAACAAATTGAAAGCTGCAACACAGACGCCACTAAACAGCCCAAAACACATCAACACCAACATCCAGAGGTAAGCAAGAGGGCCAACACACACACATACACACACACTAACACAGACAGACGCATACATATCATATATAGAAGACTTGGCCTTATGCCTGTGTCACATGACCGCGCCCCTGCAGCACGTCTCTCTCGCATTCTCTTCTCTAGTCTGAAGCCGGCCAAAAACGAGTTTTTGGCTAACATAAATGAATACGTCGCGACGTCTGCCACCAACTTCGATTGAGACCCGGCCAGGCCTGAGCTTAGTCACAACATATATTTTTATTTTTTTATTTTTTAATGTTCTAACTTTAGCACATTGGTTTTCATATATAAGTTTTTGTTTTCATGTAGCCGCCGTCTTGGGTTGAAGATGGTTTTTTTTTGTTAATTTTGGTTATTGTGGTTTTTGCATTAAGAGCAACAATACCAGGAATCAGGAACCAGAAACACGTTAACGTTAACGTTTCACACGTAAACGGCTTTCGATTTGCCTTTTATGGGCGCATTTCGCTGACGTTGTTTCCATGTTTCCATGTTTTTTTTTTTTTTTTCTTCTGTTTCTGTTTCTTTTCCCGATTTCTGCTTTCTGTTTTTTCCCAAGTTTTCTCCCCTGAACTTGAACAACAGCCGCAGAAAATCAGCTTAAGATTAGATCGATAATAAAAAATAAAAGATTAAGATACGAATACGAATACAGATACAGATACATTTACCCACTAGTTATGCAAATGTAAAACTTATCGCCCCATACCCAGTTTAACTAGCAATTTACTTTCGTCTTAATTGCAACCGCAATTACTATGCAAATTTTGCCCACAAAGGAAACAATAAAAACTCTTTTGGTCTATTTTTGTTATTTTTTGGGCAAATGTCAACACAACAAAATACAAAATTAAAACAACGACACACCCTTTCTATGTTATCCCATGCATAAATGAGTCATCTATTGACAAAATGAAATAAACGTCAAGGTGCCAAAAATATTGACATTTGGTCAAGGCCTTTTTGGCCTGTCTTTGATCTCCGAGCGACAGTTTTTGATTTTTGCTTTCTCGCCATTCCCAAACCGGTCTCCGGCTAAATATCAACTCAAAGTTGATCCACATTTTGCTAATCTTCAATTACTTGAACAGCTTTTTAAACAAAAAATAACAATACTAAAAAAAGAGTTTGAAGACAAAATCACAAACGTTGCAAAACTGCATTTCGAACTTAGAACTTAAGATGTGAGATTATTATTAAACAACTATTAAAGTGAAGGTTAATGCACCTTTTGAAATAAGTATTATTTTTGCAATTCAATGACTTTAATCTACAATAATTTAACCCTCATTCCAATTGCCAATAAAGATATGACGTAGATTGGGAAGCTTTAGAACTGCACTAGTGACGTACGAGCTGGCTGTTGTTAAAACTGAATCGAAATGCTAAAATGACCCAAATTAGCTAACGTCTAATTGCATTTTAAGTTGAAACTGTTCTGTGGCATGTTGGCAAACATTTTTCGATTAATTAAAAACAAAAGCAAAACTCCATTAAGTAAAGATAGTTTTTTTTTTATGTTAGCCAAACATGTTTTGTGCATTTACAATGCAACCGTCTGTCCGTCATTCATTGCCAAATAATTGGGGTTTTTATAATTCCAAATTCTTGCGGTTATTTTTTGAGGTTTTTATTCATGACTCTGTATTTTTTATTGCATTGTTGGATATGCCTAAGTGCGCTTGCGTGTGGCAGCAAATTGAGTACATAAAATCTTTCCACAGCTTTTGTAAGAAAACAAAATATATATAAAAATAAAGCACAGAGACAACAGAGGATTAACGCAAAGCGTTAATCAGTTGGGAAATATTTACATATTTGCGGTTGTTGTGATTATTTGAGCTGTTTCTCAGCTGCCACTGCTTGATAACGTTGATAACGGCGCAAAACGACAAATTTTTAGAATGCAATTGCAGCTTATTTTTTTAGTATTATTAGGTTTAATGCCCGTTATCAGATTCGTATTTAAGTCGTGAGCCTTTTGGCGCCAATGTCAACGCGGCGGGGTCAAGATGTTTTTTTTTTTACCTATATGTCAACTGAATGTATCTGTAGCTTCAGCTGCCTGAAATCACGTGAATATAACCCAATATACCATCTATTTACTTTAACACACAAACGCAAAAAAATCAGTTTCATGATTCTCTCATTTTAATTGCATCATCATCAATAATGGCGGGACTTAGTTGTATTTTTTCTATAATTTCAAACATGTTAATTGATTTGAAATCGCATGCTCCACTTCCGACAGAAGAGTTCTCTGCTTCTCTAGTCGAGAGTCCGCAACCCAGGCGACCATTGATCGCTCCACTAATTGTTCATTGACACTGGCTGTGCCACCACTGAGTTGACAGGCCTTTGTTCATGCCGATAGTGCCGACAGCACCAACAACAACAACAATTACCAAACTGATAAAGTGCGTCCCGCATCTGCTCGGCAAACATATAAATAACCTATAAAAACATTGTGATATCTTATAAGTTCCAAAGTTTCAAAACTCTTGCAGACAGTTGAACTTTAGTCTTGAGATAATTACATGTAAACAAAGCTTTAACATTAAAACTTATGGATTTTTATAAAGTATTTCAATTATTTTTCCATTTTTATCCATGCCCGAAAAATGCCAAAAGCTGTTTTGAATTCAATATGCAATTACACTTCGTACTAGTTTTCAGCTTTAGAATTTTAAATGTCTAACGATGTGCGAAAAAAATTCAAGTGAAACATCAAAATTATACTTAAAATTCTCTTAAGAGCCCATTATCAATCGCCTTAATTATTATTCAAACCCAATTCTTTTGTATAAATATTCACAATTTCGAGGAATAATAATTTTAAAAAATGTATCTTTTAGTGCTTTTTTTTTCTGCGTTATTAGTCATGCAGCTAAAAACTCTTCCAGCAAACGCTTCAGATTAAAATCTTATATCCGCATCTCTTTTAATATTCGAACTCGTTGTACCACATGGCATTCGAAATTAACAAAATGTTATACATAAGTATATACCCCGCCCTCTTCTTTGTCTGCTTCTTGGGTTTTTTTGCGCTTGCGCGACTCCCTTCGGTTTTGGCTATGATTCAGACTGTGTTTGAATGTTTTTTGTTTTTGTGATCTCTGTGCTGTGGGTGAAAGGCCGTTCAATAAACTTGAAGAACAAACCACAAGCAACTACATATAACACTCAACAAAAGACAGTTGCTAAAAGTTATTTTAACTGAAAATATTTGGGCCAACTGTTGTGGCGCTCTGTCGTGTTTGGGGTATGTTTGTGTGTTTCACCTTATTTGGGAGCAGTCAACAGGTTGTTGGCGTTCCAAAAACGGTAGCTAATTAATATTTTGAGCATAAAATCATTTAATGATTGGCTCGACATGTAGCTACAAATTGTTAAGCGTTAAGTGAGAGTGTGTGTGTGTGTGTGAAGCAAAAGCAGACGGAAGATGAGGCACATATGTGTAGTGTACATATGTTGCTTTAATGAGGTACACAAACAGATACAGATACTTTTGTACGCATAGTTATGCTAAAAGGAAAAACCAGCAACAGGAAAAACAACTTGAGAACGCCAGACGACTTTGTCTGTCTTTCTGTCTCTATTTCTCTCTCCCTCTCTCCCTGCCCATGACCATACATATGTGTGTGTTTACCTATAATATTTATTAATTCAATCGACGGGCATCAATTTAAGAGCCGTCAACAGGCGCAATTGCCACAGCCAACTGTTTGAAGCAGTCGAATGGTGGGGGGTGCAGGGGGCCGTTGCGAGTTGGAGGCGTCAGTTGATCGATGGGCGCTGCTGTTTGCGCACAGCGGGATTAGCTTACAACCAGTCTAAGGATAACAGCTCAACATGCCACATAATACGAAGAGTCCGACCACTTCAGTATAAATGACACAAACGTGCCGCCGCCGCCGCCAAACCCTGCGACAAAGCAAAGTAAATAAAAAATGTTTCAGCCTGTTGCAGTTGCAAAATAAAAGCACGACTAACTAAATACTCTGTGAAGTGTTGCTAAAATTATAAATCGCATGTTAGAATCTTAAATTTTTGAGTGTCAAACTAATTTGCATCAAAAATGTCAATGTGGAAAGCTATTTATAGCATCCGATAATTTCGTTTAATGGGGTCGATAAGCTTAAATGCAGGTTAGATATAATATATGGGCAACTAATAATAATTCGATACGTGCTCACAGGGTATAACATATCGGGTCAGGGTTTATAGAATGGTAACTGTCTGACAAAAAACAAAACGAAAACAAATTGTCGGACTGGGCGCGTCCTTCTGGTTTGCAAGTGGTTTGTACTTTGAACGAAACAAAATGGTTCGATTTTGTTCAACAAGTTGACAACGTTCTATTTATAGTACGATAGTAGGGATAGGATAGCATGGCAAGCCAGTTAAGAGCGCGATTCCAGAAGCAGAAGCACTTGACCGGCTTCCTCTCGGACTGAGTGAGCTCAGAAAGTGTTTATGTTTTTCTTGTTGCTTTTGCTACTAGACCAAAGCCAATATTGGGACATATGTACAGCAAAAAAAAGGCAATAATGAAATACGATACTCGACACGAGCAACAATAATAATAATAATAATAATATTACTATTGCATAAGACGACTGCGACAAAGACGTCGCCTAATCTTCGACTTATTTATGACAGACCATAAGCGGTCGACCAATATTCCAACAATTAACGAAATCAAATTATCAAAAGTCACATGTCAAGTTGGTAACTTGGTTGAGTGGCCGAGTGGCTTAAATATATGTGTATTATCTGGATTTTTCGTTTAGGCCATCTTATCTGGCGTACAGCACACATTGTGGCTAAAGCAAATCTGCACAAATCAATTGATTTATGACGCTGTCAACTTCATTTCAGGGTACTTACTTATTGATATATACAGTTTGTACTATGTTTGTTAAGAGTTTACGATCTGCTTGTTTTTTTTTCGGCATACGATAATAATTACCTATTTACAATCGTCTAATCAGCAAACTAATCGTCAGGGTTATTTTTTTTTTAACAAAATTTTAACGTTTGTAGTTGCCAGGCAATAAAATCCAAATAACGAAGAACCGCAAACAAATAACTGTGTAAATTAAATGCTATTTTTATTGTTCAGTGTTGCCATGTGTTAACAATTCCGCCAAAAAAATGCTTGTTAATTTGCATATAGTACAACAAATCTCTGATATCGTTTATCCTCTGCTTTTTATCAACATTTAGAGATATACTTTTTTATGAATGGATTACTTTCAGACACGATTATAGGCGCTTAGCTGGGGGCAATCATTTTAATTTATTGGTGAAAGCCACATCATATTTTACTTTTAATTTAGCAATTAAACTTTTGTATCTTAGTAAAATATATTTAATTTCTTAGACAGCGCAAACATTTTGTTACAAAATGTTGCAGTGCCCTTCAGTTTATGGCAGCTACTATAAGCTAACATCAACCAGTTATGCATTCAGATCTAAAAAAGATTAGATAACGCCAAAAATACAAAAAAAAAAACCCAAATCAAGGCCAAAAGTTTGTTAACGAAAATACAAAATGCCAGAATATTTTTGTATACATATACATACTATGCATACTATAGAACAATTTTGTGTGAAATTGACGGACAACTTGAAAAACATAATTACTTAAGATTCTACACATTATTTTTCTCTTTGTTTTTTGTTGAAAAATGTATGAAAATATATTTTTGCGTTTCTTTAGCGAATTTTTTATGCAGCTTTTGACGCAGTTATTGTTGTTGTTCTTTGTTGTTATCTGCCTGACATTGGCATTGGAGCTGTCATTGGGTAGTGGGGGAGGGCAATGACGTTTGACACCCGCCCTCTCGGTTAATACCCGCCTACACAAAACCATTGACGCCGTTGGGATAAACAAAAGTTAAGCATAGATAGCTAAAAAACAGATATATAAACGCATCATCAATACGCAAAAGAAAGACACACGTGACACTTATACCAAAAATATTAATGGCCATATAGTTATAGTATTGAAAATCGAAAGTGTTTTATGGGGGCGTATACACAATCTGAACTGATAAACTTTTGCATAATCATTTTACCAAATACATGAACTATGTTTTGTTAATGGATTTTGATATTCTTGTTTTTTGCAGCTGAAAAAATGCCCACGCCAAATATGCGATCACAGGATGAGCTGGCTGTAGCCAATGCACTTGTCTCCAAGCATCCCGATAACGATAAGGACAATGACGAGGAGGAGGAGGATATTGATACGGCAGCAGTGGTAGTGCCACCGGACAGTGGCTGGGCCTGGGTAGTAATGATTGCCTCGTTCCTCTGCTGCACGGTCATAGATGGCATCGTCTTCTGCTCGGCCATCATACAGCTGCAGCTGATGGAAGAGTTTAATGTTAGCAAGTTTTATGTTACATTCGTTTCATCGCTGCTCAGTGGTTGCTATCTGATGGCTGGACCCTTTGTGAGTGCACTGGCCAATCGTTTTGGATTCCGTCCGGTGACCATTGTGGGCGCAATCTTTGCATCGTGCTGCTTTGGACTGTCCTACTATGCAACGAGTGTGGAGTTTCTCTTTATTGTCTATGGTATATTGGGCGGCATTGGTTTCTGCATGGTCTATATACCCGCTGTGGTCATCATTGGATTCTACTTTGAGAAGTGGCGTGCATTGGCAACGGGAGTTGCTCTTTGTGGATCGGGTGTTGGTACCTTTGTCTTTGCTCCATTGACCAATATGCTGCTGGAGAAGTACGGCTGGCGAACGACTCTAGCGATCCAGGGACTTATCATCCTGTCCTGTGCCATCTTTGGCCTTGCCTTCCGTCCCATTCAGCCCATTACATTGGGTATCACCGAAGATGGCCATGTTTTCGACGAGGAGAAGTCCAAACTCAATGGACATGGCAATACGGTTGCACCAACGCCCCAGCTGCACCAGGCTGCCTTCACAAAACCATTGCCCGAAGGACGCTTTGCCTACTCTATGCCCAACTCGGCACACAATACGTATATGGGTGCCTCACAGCGTAATCATTATCCCACGGCTGCTGAGATCTTCAAGGGCATGAATCTGGAGCGTCGTCCATCGGGCCCGGCCAGCAAAGGCACAGAGCTAAAGCAGCTGCGCAAATCCCAGCCATCAACACCAAATGGTGATGCACAGCAGCTGACATTCAATCTGCACAAGGAACTGACCACTGTGGGTGAAAACGAGGAGGAGGCCGAGAACGATAATCTGTTGGAGACGGAAGTCAAACCAATTAGCATTCAGGCACGTCGACACACTGTCTCCGGACGTCGTCCACAAGATTTGGCTAAGCGAGCAGCTGCTGGCGCCCAAGATGCCAACCATCAATCGCATTCCTCGTCACGTCCCATGTACAGAGATGATGCATTCTTCACCGGCTCCCTACAACGCATACCACAGTATCAGTCGCAGACATCGCTGGCTTATCACATGTCCGTCACGCGATTGCCCACTAAACAGGATATACTGGAGGAGAGGCAGAAGGGTTGTCGCGTCTGCCCGGAGGCTGTACGCCGGACATTGTCGACCATGTTGGACACAAGTCTGCTAAAGTCACCGGCATTTATGTGTTTGGCATTCAGCGGATTTTTGACCATGATGGGCTTCTTTGTGCCATTCTCCTTTCTCCAGGATCGCGCCATGTCCGCTGGCATGTCCAAGGAATCGTCTGTATCCCTCATCTCTGGAATTGGCATGATCAATACCTTTGCTAGGATCATTTGTGGCTCCCTCAGTTCCTTTCCCAGTGTCAAGCCACTGTGGCTCAACAATGTGGCACTTACCGCTGGTGGCTTGGCCACCATATTCAGTGGTCTTGTCATCAATAGCGCCACCCAATGGACTTTCGTTGTACTCTTTGGCATTTGCATTGCCTGCTTCTCGGCGCTGCGTTCATTGATTGCTGTCGAACTGATTGGACTCGAGAAGCTGACAAATGCCTTTGGTTTCCTAATGCTCTTCCAAGGTCTAGCTGCTACCGTTGGTAGTCCCATAGCCGGTAAGTAGTTTATATCCATTTGTAACTGTAATTTTCTCTAATTGTGATTTCCTTTCTTCACTTTCAGGCGCTTTGTATTCAGCTACCAATAGCTATAATGTGGCCTTTTATTTTGCTGGCGGCCTTATCCTACTTTCCGCCTTCCTATGTTATCCACTGACCTGCATATCCAGATGGGAACAGCGACGCAATGCCAACAACGAAACGCTGCCAACGGCCTAGGCGCTTATGAAATCCGTAACAATCAAAATCGACAAACTGAAAATTTCTAACAAAAGTGTCGTAATTGTCTCATGATATCGCCACTTAATTGTCAATTACTCGAAGATGTTGTTGAAGATTGAAGTTAAACCAGAAGCAACTGAAGCAAAGCAGTTACTGTAAACTGAACAGAAAACCGAGATAAATATACGAAAGGAAAATTGTAGAACAGACTGCATGCTGCCGAGCAGCTTGTGAAGCATGTGTTGTATGTACTTGATATGTTTTATTTGTTTAGAACTAGAATTAAGTAGCCTTAGCGTAAGTGTAATGTTTGTGCCTTTTGCTTTATCGAGTGCCTTGCCTCGACCCAACACACAGATGCACCCACACACCCAGGCATTAGTATTGATTAATCAATTTGTAACTACATATTTATATCTAGATACTAAACCATATATGTATACCATGTACAATCTTAAGTACTCACCATGTTGTGTGGATCGCTTTGATGGGTGTGCGAAACGAAGAAGATAGAATTTATAAGATTATAAAAAAGTTATAATCTAATATATAGGAGCTAAGCACATGGCTGGGCCACAATTCGACTGCCAAATTAAGAGATGAGGACGTTGCATTTGTTTTATTAATAAGTTCGACTAACTAAACTGTTAGCTACTGCTCCAGACTTGTTACATAGTTTGTACATATGTAAGTTCTAGCTCTAAGTAAACATTATAACCAAACACACACACATACACACACACAAATACACAGACACTGCTGTTGCTGTTGTTAAGGTCATTGTACCATAGAATCCAAACCGTTGTCACCGACTCTTTGTTAGCTGATTATGAAGAACAAACAAACACAATAACGTTGGACCTTCTGGAAAATGTGTTGCTTCTGACTCTTTAAAATACACATACACACACACACACTACATATAGATGTATACATACTCAAGCAAAGTAAAACGTGATTTGCGCTTATGTTTATCAACTACAATATGTTAAAACTATTATTTTTAAAATATGAGAAGAAAAACGAAAGTAAACAATATACAATACAATAGACTTCGAAAGTAGATAAACTTACATACATATCTACATATGTATCTATCTAGCTTATTTAACAGTTATACATTTTACAAATAAAACATTTAAGTAAATTAAAAAACCAAAATGTGCGTTATCTCTTGGCTGGCAGAAAAATAGTTTTTCTTCGAAGCGGTTGTGAAACAAATAAGGTTGTTGCATTAGCTTAAGTAAAATTTGTACCATACTTCTGGAGCCACAGCAGCGAAAAGAAAACGTCTCGAACATATCCTCGACGAATTTTGCTAGAATATAGCATGAAACAGATCTATGAAACACCTTAAATAAACTTAAACTTTGTAAAATATAAATACAATCTAACAATGTTTTATTTAATGCTCTTTGATGCATAATGTAAGCACAATAACTAAACCGTAAGGAAAATCGTGGATATAAATGTGTTCTTAAGTTTTTGAGCTTAAAATAAAACACTAAATAGATAACGCTGTTGTGTCTTTGGTCATGGCACACCCTCTATAAAGTCTATTTTTCCTGATTCAATGAATTAATGAACTCCTCAAGTTTCTCCTGAATCTGCCGCACTTTAACTGCAAGAAATTGTGATTAGTATTATAGTGCGAAAGTTTTGTGAGGATCTACATACTCAGCTCTTCAGCCAGCAGTACACGTTTGCCCGTTAGCAAATGAGCTTTCCGCTCCTCATCATCGCTGAACTCATCGAGCACCGCCTTGATCTCCTTATCCAGGCGTCGTGCCTCACGATTAATCACCTGCTGTCGCAGCGCATTGCCCGTCACCTTAATGACCTGTTGTATGCGCCAAAAGAGAACAACATCGCTGCAGGAGACCTAAGAGAGCAATACACAACGATTATAAATCAAGAAAGTGAACGGACTCTACTGGCAAGCATACCTCACACTCGGTGCCTTGTTGCGTGTAGAGGTAATAGGCCTTGCGACAGTCTTTTGCACGTTGCAGTGCCTGGTGCAGGAAGTGTCTAAAAGTGAAGAAACAAACATTATTTAACTGCATTCATTCAATAATGGGCAGTTATTATGCGTACTTTCTGTAGACGGGGAACCACGTTTGACGTATATAATCTGTATCCACCTCTACATTATCCCGCTGCAGATTCTTGCGCACAGTCGTGAGCTCATCGTAGCTGAGGGTGGGCATATGTTTCTGCAATTAAGAATGTACATTTAAATATATTTGATGGTAATTGTTGTTGTTCTACATACCACATCGTTTTTAAGTATTTTGTCAAGTTCCCCCTTGACACTGCGTCGCTTTTGTTGATCCTGGCTTATGTATTGCCAACGCGCAAATCGCGTCCACGGTCCAGGTCCCATCATTTGGGCCAATGTCTCATCGGTTTGCACAAGTTTGGTAGTGACTGAGTTCTCTAGGAATTTTACAGCCTGATCCCATTCTGTTTTATCGTGCACAAAACGATCTTCTAAAGTGTTTAGTTGTATCACACGCAACATATCGATAGCTTTGTCCTCCCAGCTGTGTCGCCGTATGGCTTCGTCGACAACGGCGCTCTTCAGCTGATCAAACACACCGTCATGATCATGTGCTTTCTTTGCTCGCTCCATCAATGATATGAACTCCTGCTGCAGTGCCTCCCAGCCAGCTTCAACCGACTTGGCGGGCAACGCCTGCTCGGCCCATTGTCGTAACTTGATATCCACCATGGTGTTGAAGGAATCTAAAAGACGAAAAATAAGTTAGTTTTTTCTACCAACGCAGTCATAAAGGGCATAGAATAGATGGGAAAATGATAAAAGAAAGTGCTTTGAAATTGTTTCTTGAAGTTCTGCCAATTAGAAAAAATTTTTGTTCTCGTGTTCATTGATTAAATTATCGCATTTAAATTTAAATTTCGGGTTAAACGTGTTTCTTGGCACGATTCAGTTTCAGCTTCAAGTCACACTTTCCGGCAAGTACGCGCCTTATTCGCACATGACTGTGACAAATTATAGCAAACGAAAAAAAAGCACATTTTTATTTTGGGAACACTTGTGATTAAACAGTGCTAATGAAATTGGGATTGGGGAATGCACATAATAATATTTAAAGGCCTGATTCATTGGAAAGGCTTTAATTTAGCGCGAGTTGAATCCGGTTCGGGAACTTAAAATGCGCGTGTAATTCCCACCTCGTTTCGAGTAATATATATCGATTCTTTACAAGGTGAAGGAGTGAATGGAATTTCCTGCTGAAGATTAACATTTTGACCTCTTAGCACACACAAAACGACACGTATATGGCGATGAACTGGATGTGATCCTAGGTGTGGCTTACAACATAACACTTATAACTATAGAATATTACTTTGAGAACCTGACTGTGCAGCTGGTAGATAAATATTTTCGAACACATAATTCGATAGTTTCTCCCATAGCTTGATTGAAAGTGCATCATCCCATTTCTTGGCTGAGATCTGTGATAGCGTCACCACTTCATCCAGTATTTCGCCTTTCGCCTTGTCAAACAGCTCATCGCGACCAGATTCGCGAAGTCTGCAATAAGTTTTTGTTATTATTATTTGTATTTAATACGAACAATCTCGATAACTCACCTGGGGAAGTTGTTTTTCCATTCGGTTTCCAAATTGAATCTAGTTGCTTTAAATGCATCAGCCTGCTGTTCGATAGTTTCACGCACCATCTTCCAGAAACGATCCGAAACAGCTAAGCTCAGGTTACGGCTTGTCACTTGGTGTGGCATTATAACTCCGCGTCGACTGTTCAATGTTCAAGAGGGGCTATTGATACATGATTAACTTTCACAAGATAAAAACTACTCACTGAAACAGTTTGGAGTTTTTGAAAAATTCCTCCTCGTACTGTCTAATAGCTTCTATGCTGTCATCTTTCCTGCCGCGTCCAGTGACAACAGCATAATAGCCCAGCGCCTTCATGGGAAACAGTTTCCCCGACAGTATTTTCCTTATTCGATCAGGGTCTGCCAGCTCCTCGGCCATATCCACCTTAGTAAGTACAAATATTGTGCGTCGACCCAAGGGATCACATTGCATAACTAGATCGGTTACGTTGCTGCGCTCAGCATCAACCGAGCCATCCTGAATGCACAGTATTATTGCATTTGGATTGCTCATATAATGCTTGGTCATTTGGTGAATGGAGTCCTTAGTGTCTGATGCCATATCAACTGTCATGGTCTTTAAATAATAAATACGTTAAAACAAGGAGAAAATATAACTACAATAGAATCCAATTACCGAAATAATGCCAGGCAAATCTACCAGGACCATGCGCTGCAATCCAGGTCCCTTGACCGTCATCGCAATCACCTCATTGCTCACCGTCTTGCCACCACGGACAGAGGAGCGCATGCGGAACTCCACCTCGCGACGCAGATCGGCCAGATCCGACTCTTTGGTCAAATCGTATTCACGATCATTGTCACGAAATTGCGCCACATGATATGGCCCCTCGGCGAGGGTTACTTTGACTGGGGCACGAGTCATCATTTCGCCGCTGCCACGAGGAAAGATACGCGCCTTGGCAATAGACTCCAGCACTGATGTCTTGCCGCTGCTCTGATCGCCAACAACCACAACGCGCGGCAAATGATCGGCCATGGTGTAGCCCGTATCATATCCGGACAGTTCGTCCAACACTTCCGAGTACATGTCAATCAATGATTTCTTAATCTTCTTTGCTGTTGTCTTTTTGTTCGTCTTGAGTATAAGATATTGCTGACGCAGCTCACGATTCTCCTTTTCCATTTTCTCCAGTTCCTTTTGGTACTTAATCTGTACATTCATTATTTCGGTCTGCAGCGTCTCCACTTGGCTCTGTAGCTTGTCTGCAAAAACAAACCAACAAAAATTTTATTATTAAATTTTGACTATTAACTTTATTGCCGACTCACCATATTTCTTACGACTTTCGTCCGCGGGTATTCCTAACGCTGAAACAGTTGACTTTGCTTTAATATCCTCCTTGGCTGCAATAGAGTAAGAAATTTGAATAAATAAATGTTGTTGAATAAGAAAGAACTAAATATAGGGCGAACATAAATTCTCTCACTTTAAATGCATTATGTTCAGTACATTGATATTGGAAATGTGTGTAACCTACTTTCGACAATTTGATTTCCTTGATAGTCGGCCGCTTCAATTGCATCGTCCAGACGACTGTCAAACCATGAGCGCCACTCCGACAACTTATCTTCGCTCAGCTGCTTAAGCCTCGGATCTACAAGCAACCCCAATATCATCAATATTCATTCTTAGGCCAATGCTTTGCATTACAACGCAGCGAAGTGTTATTTTTATTCTAATACTTTTCTTGTTTGTTTTACAATTTACTTGAGATTTAACCGCTCTATTTTTATTAATTATTGTTAGAAGAGAATTATGAGAAAATTATAAAAATAACATATGCGTCTGTTAGGCAACAGGTTTTTAAGTACAAATGCAACTGAAGCTATAAGAAGCAACCAAAAAAATAAATTTTGTCAGATGTCAAAAATTTAATTTGTGTGTATGTTAAAAAAATATTGTTAGAAACTCTTTTACCCCGCACATAGTGAAATAAAAAAATACAAAACTACTATCTTGTGTAGCAGTTTAAAGTGAGAGAAGGAGATAGAATGGATGGGGAAAGGGAAGGGGTATAAATCGCAAACTCACCGATTTCAATGGCATTCTTCACAACGCTGCCGATTTCAACGAGATTCCTCGAGAACTGACTCCATTTCTCTCCTTTCGGTAGTGCATCCTCTAGCCACTTCATATCGGGTAGCCCATCCTTCCATTCCTCATATTTCTGCACGAGCACAAATGCAATTTGCAAATTATATAACAACACAAAAAACAGCTGTTCCTTTTTTACTTACTTTGCTCAATGAGACGCCACCGCCGATAGCGCCACCAAGCACAATGTAACGTATCTTGAGAGCGCCCCTTAGAATTCGCGCCACTAGCATGCCATAGCCGCGCGAGTGGGGCGGTATTGTCCAGCCTCTCGCTTGATTGCCACCCAACAGAAACTCTTCGTGGTTGCGGTTGCTGTGCTGCTCCCAACGTCCACCGGCAGATCCAGTGCGACGTGTTTGGCTGGTGATGTTGCATAGCGTGGAATGATTGCAGCATGCAACCTTCGTGGAGTAAACAACCGCTTTTCTCGCTGTTCGCCTGAAAATGCGAATTCGCCAAAATGTAATAAGGCGATGACGAAATCGGTGTATGAAAATTTGCCACCGGCTTGAGTTAGACACGTGCTGTGCTTACCGGTATGTTTTCTGATAAATGCGCAACATTATCCTTTATTGAGGCTGCACGTTTCACTTAATTGAATAGACCCTATGTTAATTATTTTATTATTTTCAATTTTTTCTCCACAAAAATGTCATAATAGAGATGAGCGCAAGTCACGTACTTGTTACTTAACACCATTATCGAAAAATACCATGTTACAGCGGTTGCACATCTCTAGCATGTGCAGTCGATACCGATTTAAAGCACAATCGATTTAATAATTTAATGATGATGGCGCCAAGTTTAACTCCCAAAGTTGATTACCCAAGCAAGCCTTCAATTCATTTGGGTTTTAAGTTTTATTGACTTTATTTGAGTTGGCTTGTACATTGTACTTACACATTGATCGCCATTACATATGTTAATTTCGGGAATGCACGAAATCTATTTGTGCGAATGGTGTTTCAAGATTAGGCAACGGTATCTCATAAGTAAATGAGTTTAGCATAATGTCAAAAAATGTGCCTTTTTATTGCTAGTTAAAGATTGCATAATAAATTAAATTACGCTACAACTAATATTAAATTTTCGCGTATGTATTCTTTTCTAGAATTTTTTGTCATTTTTTTTAAATACATACACATACTTGCATATTTTCTAAATATTTTCTACGTTCTTTTTTTTAAGATATAGAATGCAGTTTGCAGCTATTTATTTAACGGTAACTATGCATTAAGAAAAGTTTACTACTGGAAAATATTTTCCGAGCCGTCGAATTTTTTTCATAGTGACAAAGCATTTAGAGCCGGGTACATTAATTGCTTTGGTAAGGCTTTTATCTTCCAAAATCAAATCGATTTGCTCGATTGAGTTTAGATTATAAATATCTTTTGGTGTTTCGTTGGATTTCTTTTTGCTGTTATTGTTATTATAGTTCCTACTATAATTGGTGTAATTAAAATATTGCTTTTGCTGAAGCGTTGCTTTGGCTGCATTCAATGTGTTCATAATTTGGTCCGTATTATCGTTATCTGGTATAATTTCAGACTCCTCGTCATATTCGTCTTCCTCTTTAGTTTCGGCAACGGAGAATGTGCTTAAATTTAATAATGAATTTCTTTGCTGGATATGTGATTGATCTTGTTGTTGTTGACTTGCTTCAGCTGTTGCTGCAACTCCACCACCTGCTTCATTTATATAGCTGCGATGACGTAGCTCGTATTCTTGAGCCTCTGTAATGCGATCCAGGGATTGGCTTTCGCGAATGCGCCGTCGACGTGCCATTGTACTTTCGTATACTACTATTTGCTGTTTATCCGCTTGGGAATGTTTGTCAACATGATCCTTTTGCTGCTTTCTATTCTTCTGTGTGTGAGATTTGCGTGTCTCCTCGGATTTATTTGGCTGTAAATGATTGTTGTTAATTAATTATTTGTTTTTATGTTATTAATATCTCACATTTACCTCCTTATATTGTCCCTGCTCCTCTTTTTTGCCACCAGAACTACTATTCGAAATAAAATTCGCTGTGCCGCTATTAGAGCCTGGCGGTGGATACAATTGATCTTGTGAATCGCTAGAGTCGTCATGCGAGTCTCGCCGATGCATGCGAAATCTGATGGGTGTATCGCCAGTAAACTTATTAATCTTCTTCTTATTACGTGTCTTCGTATCATCGTCAGATGCCTCAGAGCTGCTGCACGATGGCGTACGTATTTTGTTAAGCTTCGTACGGCGATGCGTGAGCACCGAATTTTTGCTGCTGCTCGGCAACGGCTTCAGCTTGCCAATTTCGAGCTCCTTGAGGCCGCTTAATGTGTCCTCATCATCCACCTTGACACCTTTTTCCATTTTTTTTAGCTTCTGGGCGAGCGTATCGACGGACACGACTATTTTGGTGCGTGGATGTGTTGGCACTTCGGCTGTTGTTGCTAATGTGCAATTGCGCTCCTGCATTGCTCGATTAAGGCGTCCATCAGAAATAGACTCGCGACGCATTGAAGCAACTTGTAACTCATTTCCAATACCGCAACCTTCATTTGAGGACTCCTCTTCGTCCTCCTCACGCACAATACTGCATTTACGGGTACGCTTATCCTTAGAGTGTTCAATATATATGAGTATTTACTGTGTTGATAATCTACGTCAAAGTTGCAAACTTACTTGCTTGGCATTATCATTGCCAAATTGCGCTGCCGGCGTGACATTTATGCTAACAGGCACAACTACTTTGGGATTTTCCGTTGGACTCGGCTTATCTGCTGTGGGCCTTTGCTTTACATCGCCCAATCTAAAAGATAACAATCTATTTCAGTATATGTATATAATATATATATTATTTAACCCTCTACTCACTTTAGACCCGCCTCAAGCAGCTTTTGCTTATGTGCCTCATCTCGTCGCCGGCGCAAACGAAGTTCCGCCAACAAAAAATATGTGGCGGTTATATGATTGTACTTATTTTTATCCAGAGCCCTGTACAAAATTTGTAATTAGTAATATAGTAATTATAGTCATATTTTTGTTATATGTATACGGAAACTTATGATTGTAAATGCATTACAAACGTTAGTTCAGGCAGTTTGCGGCCATTTGTTAAATTAATGTGGCATTTTCGTTAAAAATAAAAGTTTATAACAATATAATGATGATTCTTATTAGACAGTTTGATTGATTACTTATATTACTTGGAAAATTTGCCTCCTCGCTAAGTATAATTGTTATACACTTGTTAAATTACTTACTGCAGTATCTCTTCCTTGGACGCAATGTTTCCGTTTATCATTTTCTGTATAATAAAGGCATGATCCTCTTCACTGAGCTGCTGACGGCTCAACAGTGGCTGTGAGTGCTCGACGGAATCCGGCTCGTCGGTATGCTTTAGCCAAGCGGATGATGCAAGCTCTTCGACAGTTGCGCGCTTCTTGGGATCACGCACCAGCATTGTGGCAATTAGACTGCGACATTCCTGTGTCACGTGCGACGGCACTGTGTACTTGCAATCCATAATCATGGTTAGCGTCTCCGAATCGTTGGCCTTCTCAAACGGCGCCACGCCACACACAAGCATATACAGTATAACACCCAGAGACCAAATATCTAACAGATAATGTCAATAATTAAATAAAGCTTATCATGCGACACACATACACACACATGCGCACACAATCACATAGATACACTTACCCACTGCTGGCGCATCGTATGAGTCGCCTAGCAAAATTTCTGGCGCTGAATATGCGAGGCTGCCACAAAATGTCTCAAGTTTTTGACCCGGCAAGAACTTATTGCTAAACCCAAAATCCGTCAGCTTGACGAGTCCCAACTTTTCAAAAAATACCACATTCTCTGGCTTCAAATCCCTGTCAACGAGCGAGTCAAGCAACAAAAGTGTTATGTAAAAGATGAGTGAAGATTTTTCTAAAGCAATATCTTTGTATGCTTACCTATGCACTACGTGCAGCTGGTGACAGTACGTTATTGCGCGAAGTATTTGCCGGAAATACTTGCGCGCCAGCTCCTCACTTAGGCCCGATTCGTGCTTCATAATATAGTCATAGAGATCGCCGCCATCGCCCAGCTCCAGCACTAGATATAACTTGGTTTGTGTATCGATCACCTCATAGAGTCGCACCACATTCGGATGCTGCACCAGCTTCATGCAACTGCAAGCGCAAGAAATATATATAAAAATCTCACCTTTTATATTACGCACACTATTGCAAGCTTACCGAACTTCCTGAAACAAATGCGATTTGGAGACCTCGTCAAGTTTTAACTTATCAACGACTTTCACTGCCACTTTGGCACCCGTGAACACATGTCGCGCCAGCTTCACAACGGCGAAGTGGCCCGAACCAAGCGTTTCCTCTAGATCGTAGAGTCCGGCTATTTTGCCATCGCAGATACCCCCGCCAACTGGTTGCGTTTCCAAGGTCATGATCCTCCTGTGCCTTATCTCTGCCACTTGATTGACCCGCGGCACGCCTCAAGTGAGTGCAATTCTCCGTGTTGAACTAAAACCACTAGAAATGCATTTTGTATATATGTAGTATATTTATAGTGTAAGTACAGTACTTCAAAACCGCAGGGTACACACATTTTGAAATTGGATTATTACGCACATATATATTTCCACTCATCGTTCATAATTTTATTGCTCTATTACTAATATATTAGATGAACATCGTCATTCTTCATTCACTCTTTTTATTTATATGATTTCAAATAAGTTAATTTTAGGTTTTCACAATTGTATCCTGTGTATAAGCAGGAGCACCAATGGCACTCAGGGAACAGGGCTGTTACACAAGGGGGACGCAATGGGGCAGGGCTGTTGTTACCGTTTTTCAGCAGCGGACGCACGCAAAAACTATAATATTGGCTCCATTTCACTGTATGTTATTGCGCACAATGCGCTTATGTTGCAGTTTTTGATTGTCCTTAAACACAATTAAATGGTTATCACACAGAAAAAGTACTTATTTTAAACCTTTTGTGTATACTAAAGTTGTATCGAATCGCTCGGAATAAGTCCGATCGAACGACTAACTCAACTGAACGAACCAACTCAGTTCCTGATGGTAGTTCCTTTATGTTGAGCTTGTATTGATTTCTGTAGCCCTTAACAAACTATCAAAATTAACAACTAACTTAATAAAAATGTACCAGCAATTCACAAAATATATTTTACGAACATAAATGAAAAGGTCAAGTGTATATGGTAATGAAATTGTTTCGAAATAAGACGTTCTTAGGTTCGCGCCAGTTAACAGCTGTTACTAACAGTCTATAATTATGTTAAGTTTTTTAGATAAACATATGTTTTTTGTTGAAGACACAAAAACTGAATTTGTTAATTCATATTAATAGGGTGGTGCCAGGGAACATTTGTTAAATGGAGGAACAAGAGAATCCGTTCGATATGGATAGCTCGAGCTTCGATGCAGATAGATATCTGGAGAGACTATTAAAGGACTGTTCGTTAAAGCAGATTATGGACACTGAGGCGGCCGTTGTCAAGGATACCCAAACACTTCACTCCGACATGCAAACGCTTGTGTATGAGAATTACAACAAATTCATCTCGGCCACGGACACCATACGCAAGATGAAGGATGACTTCAAGCAGATGGAGACGGATGTTAATCTCCTTATGACCAAGATGCAGTCGATCACAACATTTAGTGAGCAGATTACGGGCACGCTTCAGGGCACACGCTCCCAGCTCTGTCGTCTTTCGGAGAAGCACTCGCTGCTCAAGCGCCTACAGTTTTTGTCCACACTGCCAGCAAAGCTCAAGTCGCTTATTGAGGAGCAGAACTACGCGCAGGCTGTGCAGGATTATCTGCATGCCCAAAAGGTGTTCGCCCAATACGGCAGGCAGCCATCCTTCGATGGTATTCAGCGCGATTGTGATGCTATTATGGCAGATCTAAAAGAGCGCCTTCGTCAGGACTTCCAGAGGGCTGGCAACACAGCCCAATCTCTGACTGAAATTGGTGAGCTGTTGTTGCAGCTGGACGAGAAGACCTCGGATTTGGCCAGCGAGATGTTACGATGCGCCGGCAAACGGCTGCACGAACAGATTGTCATGCTGCAGGATCAAACGGAGCGCGATATGCTTGAGTTTGTTGACATGGGCATCGATGGCTTCCTCAACGATCTGGCTTTGGTGGTCACCTCCTATTTTGACATGTTTGTTGCTAAGCATTACGAGCACGAACGGTGAGCCCTTCTTTTTGTTATTACTTTTGGGGTTTTGTTTGATTATTTGATTTTTCAGCGATGATTTCCAGGAGAATGCTTTGAATGAGCTGAACATTTTCCTCAATGAGAACATTGACAAGTATCTGACGCTTGTCCAGGATCGTGTCGAATCGGACATTGGCTTTGGCGACACGCAGGTAATGCTGCGCGCTTTGGATCGCCTGCATCGCCGCCTCCAGGCAATGCGCAACATTTGTCGCGGTCTCCAGGTGCAACGCAACACGCTGGAAATAATTATTTCCGCTGCCCATCAGCTCTGTGATGCGCATGGCAAGAGTTTGAGGGATCATTTTGCTGATAGCTTAAGTGCAGTGCGTTTATCGCTTGTGTCCGCCAAGAGCGATGTCGCAGCCGGTGTGAATCTCAGCGATCTTATTAGTAATCTCTATGTGGCTATGGTGGAAAAGATCAAGGGTGTGCTGCAAGATTTGATGATCTTCCTGCGCACCGATTGGTCCTTTAACATCAAGGCCGAGCACAAGGGCGCCCTATGTGTGGTGGGCATAAGGGAGAACCTTCTTATTGGCTTTCTGCGTCACATATCCAAGGTGATGTGCGGCTTTGCGGATGCCTCCAGCTCCAGTCCACCCAACTTGTTGCTGGTGCTGTCCAAAACGTGTCTTGAACTGGAGCAGCAGGGCGTCCATATACTGGTAATTGATAGCATGTCCAATAGAAACATTTTGGATTAATTATTTTTGAACAACTTTTGCAGATTGCGCTCGTTGATGATCTCTACGAGATTGATTCGGAGAACAGTGCAACGCTCACACACGAAACCGAGATCTGTGCAGAGATGCGTGAAACAGCGCAGTCGCTGCTGGACGCCTATGTACGCCTGCAGGGCACAAACATCTCCCAGATGCTGCGCAAGAGCGTCGAGACGCGCGACTGGCTCAATTGCCTGGAGCCGCGTTCGGTGCGTGCCGTCATGAAACGGGTTGTTGAGGAACTGGGCAGCATTGAGACAGTTGTCGCCAGCCTTTATGAGAGTACTGGTAATGCTGGCTTTCGCACCACGGCCAGCAGTGATTCCAGCCGCAAGACATACTTTAGCAATTTCAATGCTTCCAAGCCGCAGTATCGTTCGAACTGGTCAAACTATACGCCTTCGCAGCTGGAGTCCAGCTATGTGTCCAACATACATCGTTTGTTTTCGGAGCGTGTGGACATCTTTACATCCGTCGAGTTTACCAAGGCGTCCATTGTAATGGGCATCATTAAAATTGGACTCAAGGTAGGCTAGAACCAAAGTAAATGTTTTCTTTGGTTTAATCTTTTATTATCCCTTTGTCAGACGCTGCTGGAGTGCGTGCGCCTTCGCACATTTAGCAAGTTTGGACTGCAACAGATTCAGGTGGATGCGCACTACCTGCAAATGAATCTCTGGCGCTTTGTCAGCGACGAAAAGTAAGTGTAGATCTTTAAGATGATTGCAACGATTTTGAACATTTTGAATTTTGTAGCCTGGTTAACTTTCTGCTGGATGAGATACTCGGCTCTGCGGTACATCGCTGTCTGGAGTCGGTGTTGATGGAACCCAATGCCGTTGAGATTATATGCGAGCGTGGTTAGTACATTGAATCTTGACAAAATAACTGTGCAACATTCCTAATTTCAATATGTGTCTATTTAATTTTGTTACTTGACGCTAGCTTAAGGATTTGACTTAATACATAAATAAATTAATCGAACACACGAACATAATACATATATTCAACAGATTGTCTATTCCGCTGGCTGTGGACTGAGCTCAAGCAAAAACTCAATGTTCTCGCCCTTGAAATCCTCGTCGCTATGCTCCCCCTCTCCCTCCACCAGTATATTGTGCATTTCCAGTTCCCCTTCGGTTTCGCCTGTTGTAATTGCTAACAGACTAGTTTGGGCTTTGCTTTCGTTTGCCTCATCGCCCATCCGTTTTTGCATGCGTGCCTTGCGCGCCTCTTCGAACTCCTTGGGATGACACTTTTTGCGATGCGAATGCTTGTTGGCGTTCGAATTGAAGGTCTTCGGACAGTGCGGACACTTATACAGCACCTCGCCCGTATGGGTGGCCATGTGTTCCTTCAGATTGATAGCCTTTTTGAATTTTTTGTTGCACACACTGCAGGCATGCGCTCGGTCTGTGTTGTGCACGTAACTCTGGTGGCTAAGCATGGCGCTGCGATTGGGCGACACCTTGCCGCAGATGTTGCAAGTGCACTCTTCCGATGAGGCATTATGTCGACGCACATGCTTCTTTAAGCTCGTTTTGTTCTTGTGCCACGAACCGCAAATATCGCATTGAACTTTTGGCTCTGTGATGCCCGCATGGGTCAACTGATGACGCTCAAATGCCGCCGGTCCTCGTATAACCTGAGCACAAATGTCACACATAGTTCCATAATTGCCATGCACCATTTTCACATGTGTGCAAAGTCTCGATACATTCGGGAAACTAGGAGGAAATGAGAAAAACAAATAGATTAGTAAGCTTCAAACAGAAAAACAGCTCGGATCCAATTGCAATAATCATAAAAGCTACATCACATTCGCTCACCGCCTGTCGCAGATATCGCAGGGCACATTGCGCTCCTTGTGTATGATACGATGTTGGTCCAATAGATACTGTTTGGTATAACGCTTGGGGCAGTGTTCGCACATGTACTTTTTCTGCTCATCCGGCTGATGCTTAAGCAGCTCGTGATTTCGCAAGCACTGTTTGTCCGCAAAAGTTCGATCACAAAGAGCGCATCTAAAGAAGAAAGAGAACCACAATTTTAGTATCGTTTTAAGTAACTTGGGTTTATGGAAAATTTATTGTCCGCACTTTACCACTCACTTGAATTTCTCGGGATTCTTATGGCGATCGATGTGATCGGTGAGAAAGGATCGTTTGTAGAACTTTCGGTTGCAGCAGATTGCATAGCCTTTGCGATGATGCACCTTCATCATGTGCTCGCACAGCTTTCGAAACGTCTCCTGCCCTGCATGGCAAACACTGCAGGTAAGGCGCATATGTTGCGCGATCTTCTCATCAATCTCCAGCATTGATTTCTTATAGTCCACATAGCGTTTGTGCTTCGGCAACTCCTCCGCGTCGCTAGCAATGACTTTTTCCACTTTTGATCGGCCACGTCGCTTTGCGGGCGGTTTTTTCTCCGCTGGCGGCGCGTCATCGATCTGATTTGCTTTGCTTTTAGCACGCGTCGAGCGCGTTTCACGACGTTCTTGGATAGCTTCTGTTGGTTGTAGCTCTTGTTGATGTGGCTCTGCAGCAGTGGATACATCTGCGGCTGGCTCGCTTTCTGTTTGTGCCTGCTGGGCCAGCACATCGTGCAGGAACTGCTCATTGCTAAAAGATTCGACTGCATCGCTTTCATTGCCGCTGCCGTACATCTCTTCAACAGCATTGTCATCATGACTAAAGTCTGCTTCCTCATTATCATGATAAAAGAATTCTTTGGAATCTTCGTGCACTTCTATCCCCTCCTGCCTTCCCTCATCGGCTAGCAAACTCTGGCTGCCCAAATTGTGCTTCTCCTGCTGTTCTTCGCCTTTGATTGAGAAACGTTCGGTGAGAAGGCGATGTGCTTTTTCCACGCTGGCATAGAACTCATTAAAATCACTAACACGCATCCAGCAGCCCATACAAACGGCTGTCGAGATCGGGTCGTCACTTTTGGGCTACAAGTTTCACATTGTTTAACATTAATTTCAAAGATTAGGACGGCGACTCTTACCTGAAACCAAAAATATTTCGCCAGCACCGTGGCGATGTTCAGGGATACGCCGACATCGTCAAATATTTGAATAGTGTCACTGACGCTATTTAGGCACAGACGGCAAATCATCTTTGCGTTTAGTATTCCATTAAAATGCTTTAGCAATAATTACAAAAATTGTTTTATTGCATCAAAACATTCTGCTGCTTCTTCTTTTCTGTGATATGTGCTGTCGATAAGTAATCGACTTAGACTGTTGTGTAAACTGTTGCCGATAGCTGCTGTAAAGCGAAAGTTGACTAACTTTTCAATAGGTGGCGCTAAAGACAAAATCGAATTCGAAAGAAATCTACTTTCTAGTTCAGATTTTCACAATAAAGATGAATAAACACCATTTAGCTTATATGTTTGGAGAGTTTTTAATTTATTTAAGATAAAGTTGAATTAATTATTATATAATCATATGTATAACTAAGTTCATGTTGTTTGTTGGTTTCTTTTATTTATAATTTTTTGTTGATTATTTTCTGAACTAAATAAGTAATTATATTTAAAATCACAGCAGTCTTTTAATAATAGATTTATCAATTTGTTTTTTGTTTTTATCAATTTGAACGCATATCGATGGCGCCACTCCTAACCACTAACAAACGAACAAAGTTTAACTACACAAATATGTAAAAGTTGTTATTTTTTTAAGTTTAACGGAATCAAAGAGCTTATAAATATCGGAGCAAAAACTGCATACTAGCTACAGACATAACTATTATCATCAAAGTAGACATTATTATATATATATAGAACAGAGTGTTAGAAATCGATATTTCACCGGATTGCACAAAGTTAAAAATAAGATTAAACTCTTAACTATAACTACATATTAGATATACATATGTCTGTGATATATATATATAGCTAGAACGTCTGAAAGTCTAGAACAAAAATTTGCTACTGGAATGCATTAAACATGTTTTAAGTTTGAGTCAATTCCACAAAATAGACAACTTTTTAAGATTGAATCAATAATAGATTAAAAACTTTTGAACGTATGTGTGTTTTGTGTGTGTGTGTGTAAGTATATATATGTTTATATAGGAGCTAAAATCTTATGTCGTTTAAAATATATATCTATATAGTAAGTTAATAAAATTTTGTAATATTGGTTTTATCTTAAAGAATTTTAAGGAAGAACAAGAAAGTGTCAATTAATTGAATTACATTATAAATATGTATATACTTTATGTGCATATCGGAAGTTGGTTTTGAATTGCTAATGTTATTTGTCCGATCGTTCGATTTGTTTAGATATTAAAGAACACTTACACACACACATACACAGTTACACATACATACAGATTGATTGCACTTATATGGTACACATATCGGCTTTAAATCACAGCTACGCAGAGTTTATAGGCAAGGCGAGTCAACATTCAAGATACAGGACACACACACAGATACAGACACACCACACACACAAACTAAATATTTATATAATGCTTTTGAGACAGTCCGGCTCCGGCTGTCATTTAGCCCGCCACCTGTTGCATGGTTATGGTACTAATGAGCTGCTGGCAAATCTTTCCATACTCAAATTGATCGCCCGATATGCGCCGCAATTTAATGCCTTTGCCAGCGCCATGTTGATCGCGACTGCGCCCCTCGCACACCTGCACCTCAATCTGCAGGCCACCAGAGAACTCTAGACTGAGATTGGTGGTCGGTTCGCCATAGCTGGACGCAGTGCAAGCAGCTGCTGCCAAACTGGCGGCGGTGGCAGCACTGGCCGTTGCCTCACTCGAGGCATTGGAGGCGCTGCTGTGTCGCGATTCGGCGCCGCTATCCTCGGAACTAATGCTGCCCTTGTGCAGGACAAAACCCTTTGGCGGCATTGTCGAATCGATTGTTTGCTTGACCATCTCGAGAATGCGCGTCGAGTCCAGATTGGAGCATTCCTGCGGCAGTGGCACCTCGTAGCACATCTCGTCGGACATGCGACGCGAATCGCACATGGAGTCCGGCGTCAAATGACCGCATTCGGTGTGATCTCCCATCTCGGAATGTGAATCGGACTTGAAGCCGGAGCTGGCCGAAGGCTCCTGGCACGATGGCGACAGATTATTTGAATCGTTGCTCAGCGAATCGTCGGAGAAGCCAAGCGATTTATCGCTGCCACGCCTATGCGCCTCCGAATTACCTGATCCATGGCCCGGGCAACTGGGTCCAGCATGTATGGAGGCGCTATTCTCCCAGTCCAGACTGGTCTTGCGTCCAATTCCTCGCGTTATCGATGGCATATCGCTGCTGGGCTCCGTGATGATCAGGCCCTGTGTGTTAAAACATACTGGGATTAGAATTGGGAAGTCAATTAGATATTGGGAATACGAAAAATAATTGTAGTAAATGAAAAAGGAAACTAAATATCAAATCAAGCTGACCTGCAATGACATAACCGGCGTATGTGCTTCCAAAGAGTCTTCACTGTCCCGGCTGTTGTCCGAGGAAAGTGCCACGAGCGTAATCTCACTGCCTTGGACATCGGTGAGACAGATCTGCGGCGTTATGCCACCCGTGCAGCCGGCATAGGGTGTTCCTGTGCTGATCGTATGACACATTTGGCCGTTGCCATTCTCCTCCTGGATTATGCACAGATTGGGCGATGCGGGCGGTGTGGGCACAATGCGCACCGGCTGTGCCGGCGACAGATTCAATGGCTTCAGATCATAATATGCTGCCGTTGGCATAAACCAGTTGGGCGTCGCATAATCAGCTAAGCTCTGATCCGCCGGACTGCATACATCCATGGACAGATCGAGTGGCTGCTGAGCGCTGCCCTCGCTGGCAGCCGAGGTGCCACGCGTTATGGAACCACCACCACTGCCAGTGCTCAGAACCGATATGCCCTTGGTGATTTGATGCAGCGGTGAGGTGGCGGCCACATTAACATTAACACAGGGATTAAAGGGACCAGTGCCCGGCAAATATGGATTGGGATTGGGTGAGCAGCTGCCGCTAAATCCACTGCTACTGTGGCTAGCCGTACCAAGGCTATTGCAATTGCTGTACACCGGCGATTGGCAGCCACTGCTGCTGTTTGAAGTGCTGGCACCCAAATTGATGCTACTAAATTGACCCACCAGATGTTGCGGTTGCAGTGGCAAAGTTAATGCAACGGCTGCTGCAGCAGCTGCACCCGCCGCCGCTGCCGCCGGCTGATACTGATAGCCACAGATGGGCTGGCCAAACATTTGCTTGGCCGAGGTGAGCGAGGCATTTGGACCGTGTGGCAAAATGAGCGGCGATACACTGCAACTATAAATGGGCTGCTGATGCAGTTGCTGTTGCTGCAAATGCGATTGATCCAAATGACCGCCACTAACTGCTGATCCGCTGGCCGCATGTGCAGCCAGTCCCAGCTGTGTGGCCAGATCAATGGGCACCACATTCGATGAGATTATCTTGTTGGCAATTTCAAAGCTGACACGCTGCTCCTTCACCAAACGATCCAAAGCGGGCATCAAACTTTTAATAGCCTCCGGCGGCACTTCGATGTCATGGCCGCGACGCAAGGCAAGCTGTAGATTCGTTGGTTTGCCATGACTGGGTGAGGCTACAGAGGAGAGTAATATGATATTAGTTTAATATTCGAAAAGTAAGAATGTTTGTTATCCTTTGTTTGAGCGTGTATTTATTGATTTTGCTTACCGGGCAGACTGATCGAATTTTCTAAAAGCGGCGGACTGGGTGCAACCAAAAAATTTCTCTGTGCGATACCTTTTTGCAACGATTGGCACTCCTGCAGCGGACCCTGGAACTGCGATCGTGAGCCCTCCGAGGCGCGACGCACGGGACTGTAGCGTCCTATGGTCGCTAAGTGTTAACCAAACATGATGAGAAGAGCAAATGAATAGAAAAAACATATTAGTTAGAAACTCTTTGGGTAAGAAATATATATCAAGTTTTGGTGCGACCATTAAATATTAAATAAAAAAAAGACTTACCACCCTCCTGCACTGTGGGCAGCTTACAATGGGTGGCGCGATAGGCGCGCCGATTGATGGCCGCCGTTGTGGGTGCCACAAGCGGCACAGAGTTGCTGCTGCCAGCACTCAATGGTGACGTTGCCACGCCCATGTTTAGGCCAAAGACTGGCGCATTTGGTGGCGATTGACTCAACGATTTAAGTGTGGGTGGCAAATAGTCGCGATTCATGCGAGATTCAACTTCGCGTATAAGCTCGGGGCAAATGACTATGCGGACGACGCATGGGGTGCGGAGGGGGGGGAAGGGGTATTCAAGCGAACAGCAGCAGCAGCAGCAGTTGGTTGTTGTTTTTGTGGGTTGAGCAGTCGGCGATTTAGCGTTAAACAAAATAATCCACAAAAAATACAAAACATAAAACGAAATACAAACAAAAAGTACAACACAAATTAATTAAATTAAATTAAAAAGCAAAATTATAACTACAAAATATATATTAAGTTAATGTGAAAAACAGAATTAAAATATTAGTTTTTCAAAATAATAATTAGCCAAAATAAATACTTTAATTAAAGGGCATAAAGCAAGAAAACGAAAGTATTTCTTATAATAATATCCCTTTTGATGAAGCTGATATTTCTAGCCCAAATCTTTAGTACTAAATTCTACCTAATATTGGTCTTTCAAAAGGCTAAGGAAACCCAATCGGGTAACGTACCTGGCGGTCGTTCGGTAACGGTTAACAAGCCCGTGCGACGCGTGCGCATATTGCCACCAACTGTTGCACTGTTGCCAGTTGATGTTTGTGCTTGGCCACCGCTTGGCCCTTGCATGTGGCCCAGTTCGCCGGCATTGTGGCTAACCGAGAGATCCTCAGTGCAGCCGACTGTATGACGCTTGACACAACCGCGTTTCTGCATGTACCTAAAGGTAATTGAGAGATCAAACATAAGTATAAAAGTGTATGATGATAGGAGGACAAACTTGCCTTTGTATTTCCTCGCTGCACTCTTCGCCATTGTTTTCGGGACAGCATTTGAGTTGTGCCCCAGATTGTTCAGTGAGCGGTGAGAGTTCCTGGGGAATGGGTGCTGCTTGTAGGCTTTGCGTGATGTAATAGCCAGCGGTATCCATTTGTTGTTGAGCTGGTGCAACGCCACTGCTGCCAGCCGATATGCTGGCGGGATAATAAATATGCAGATTGGCGCCACCATCGGAAGCGCGACGTCCAAAAGAACCTGGGCAAGGAAATGTTATAAACGTACCAAGGACAAGAGAGCAACGACTTACTGGCACCCATGACAACTGGTGGCTTTAGCAGATGCTGATCCTTGATGGTTAGATTGTGCAATGGTTGATTTTGGAGCATGGGCAGATTCATGGGATACGCCTGGGCGGGATTGTTGCATTGCGGCGCACACTTGAAATCGATGGGCGGCACATGAGGATTGGCCAATGCCTGTTCATGCGCCACGTCGCCCGGCCCGACCGTGTGGCGTCGTGTATTCGCCCCAGAGACTCCACCACCCGCCGTGGCGCTCAAATGTTGCGAATTAACGGGATGCTAAATGCCAAATAGAATGTTTGAAACAACAATTCGATGAAGACATTTCGAAACTCACCTCATTGGGTCGTGCCAGGCACTCTAGCTCTATATCACCAAACTTCTCCAGATCGACACCAACATCGGCACACCAAGCGAATCCCAACGCTGAACTGGAGGCATTGGCATTGCTAAGCGGACTGAGACGATCGAGGGATTCCTGCTTGACGGGCTCGGAGCGATCCACAATGCCGGTGGTGATGCTTGTCTTGCGTGATCTCGAGTAGGCCAGATTCGCATGATGCTGCAGTCTTTGGTTTTCGCGTCGCTTCTGCAGCAGCTTGTCCTGCAGCAGATTGTATATGGCATAGATATTATCGAAACGCTGCTCATGCACAGACTGTGCAATCATATCGGCCGTCAGGCCAGGCAGCTGCAGCATGTGCGCCATCACAACGGCGTCCAATTGGGGCGCTGCAAGATCCGAACTATCGGCGCCAGACAGCGATGTTGTGGAGCTGGCCAGCGAGGAGCTGGCCTGTAAACCGGCTGCACTACCAAAGGGCAGCGGTGTGCCATCCAGACGCACTTCATCCTGCTGCAGTTCCGCCTGCCAATCGCTCAGCCAGCGATGTTTGATAATCTGTTTAATGGCATAACGTCGATCTGGCTCCACAACAAGCATATTCCTTATCAAATGCTCACATTCTGGGAAGGGAGATCAGGAACATTAGTTAAGGTGAGTGCTATGAAGGGTCAGTCGGCAAACTCACCCTGCGACATAAAGAAGGGTATGCGAAATTTGCCCAGCACAACGCGACTCTTGAGCTCCAATATGGTCTTGCCATCGAAGGGAAGAGCGCCACAGACGAGCGCATAGAGCACAACGCCCAGACTCCAGATATCCGATTTGGGTCCATCGTATTCCAGGCCCTGAAACACTTCGGGTGCCGCATAGGGCGGTGAGCCGCACCACGTTCTCAGACGGCTGCCCTCCTCATAATGATTGCTAAAGCCAAAATCTGCAAGCTATAAAAGATTCATATCATTAATCAAGTGTTCCCATTCAAGCTCTGCTCTCAATCACCTTAATGTTCATGTCCTTGTCGAGCAGAACGTTCTCCGCCTTGAGATCACGATGCACGACACCACGCAAATGACAATAGTGCACCGCCGAGATGAGCTGTGTGAAGACGCGTGCCGCTTCCGGCTCCTTCATGCGTCCATTCGCAACCAGATGGTCAAAGATCTCACCGTTAGGCGCATACTCTGTCACCAGATAGATCATTGACTGCGACTCCATAACCTCATAGAGGCGTGTGATGTGCGGATGACGCAGCGATTTAAGTATGGATATCTCACGGAACGTCTTGCTCAGGTATTCCTCGTTGAGGCATGTCTTATCAATGATCTTGATAGCCACCTTTAATTAACAAAAATAAAAAAACAAAGCATATCAGGTACAAGCAGGAAACAAAAAGGTTGGCATTAGTCAACAAGAAAAGTTTCAGACATGCGGAATTTAGTCGACTTCTTGTTGTTGCTTGGGTTGCGCCCCGCAGGTGAACGAACCAATGGGTAAAAGGAGAATGCGACAATTGACAAAGAGAGAGAGGGCGAGATCTTAAAAGAAATTCAAGCTGTGTGGGCTTACAAAACGCCTCGCTCTCTTTTGTTTTGAGTAATAATATACAAAAGAAACACAAAATCGAAGGTTAAATACACTTTGAAGTTTGAGCAAAACCACAAAGGTCCTTGAGCTTGGAAAGGATATTGAATTATTGTAAGAATTTCTTATAAATGCTTGAAATCTTTTCAGAAAAACTTTTGTTAAATTTTCAACCAAGGTTTAAAGTTGTTTTAGGTTCAGTAATTGTTGTTCAAAGAAAATTGCTAAAACTGAGAAAAATTATCTTAATTCAAGTTAAGTTTAGCTTGGTTCAAGATTATATTCTCTTATTTTTAGACTTTTTGTTTTGAATTTAAATATATTTTACTTATTTTAAGCAATTCGAATCAAGAACGGATTTTATAGTTAAAGTACGTTTTAGACAGGATTATCTTCTACCTTTTATCGTTCTATTATCCTAGTACATACATATCCTAACTTACTTAGGCAAGCAACTTTTTGTTAGAGTATGCAGTCAAACAAAAAAATATACAAAATGAAAGAAAAGGAAATACAAAAACGTGTCTTGCGTTGTTGCTGTATTCGCTTGTTTTGGGTGGGGGTCAGGTGGTAGGTGGCGCATTGTCTGTCGCACAATAATAAGAACAACAACAACAACCGCAACAAACACGACGACAACAACGCCAAAGATGGCGCGAGCGAGTGTTAAATTCTGTGTGTGGTTGTATTATGTGAAATGATAATGATGCTGATGATGAAAGCGAGAGAGAGCGAAGGCGAGAGAGGGAGCAAGCAAAGGTAGGGCAATGTAGGACGGCGTGAGGGTAGACAAGACAAGACATGACGAGACCACAAAAAAAAATACACAAAACACAAACATTCTTTGCACACGATTTTCGTCGTCTGTTTTTGTATTTCTTGTGTTATTTACCAAGCATTTCAATAATAATAATGTTGAAAAAAATTAAAAACAAAATAATGAAATAATTAACAATCAAGCGTAAGCGAAAGGCAAACACATAGTCACAACTGAAAGAGAGAGCGAGAGAGGAAAAAGATCGCTTGCTTACACAATGACAACGTCAATAATAATTAACACAGCCTCATCAACATCATCATCATCATCATTGTGTGCTGATCTCCACACCGGTTTTTGATTTGTTGTTGAATTTTAAACAAATTTGTTTTGTGGCTTTATTTCTTTGGAGCTATTAGGTCTTGCCTAAATCAGTGAGCGATCCAGCAAATTTGGTTCAATCTAATCGAATTTAATATTTATTTTACAAGCGTATAAAAATTCGAACAGGACGACAAATTGGTATCACATTGTGACATGTGTCGTATACGTAATATTACTTTTTGCATTGCTTTTTCAAAATGCATTTGAATTTGGCATTTTACATAATTGCCCAGACAGCAAGCAAACTTCTAGGATATTGTCAATGACACGTGAGGATCAATTTAAAAGATTTTCAATACAAATAATTATATAAAATAAGTACATATTTGGAAATAGTATAATATTAGAAATGCTATATATCAATTTTACATCAACGACAAGCACTTTAAAAAACCTTTTAGTAAAGCTCCTTAAATAAATATTTACGGAAATTGAAAAAACATTTCTTTTACAACAAATATTGTCTTATTCTGCTTTAAATACACTTTACAAGCATTTAATGTCTCACCTAAAGGTTTCTGTTTAAGTAAAGTAAGTTATTACGCCCACCTCCCCCCTGAAATCCATGGCCAAAGTATCAAAACAAATGATGTACAACGACAATTCAAACAAGAGTCGTTTGTCAGCTAGCTGATGGCCAAAACCACAACAAACAGCTAACAACAAACAACAACAATAATGAGAAAAGTTTTGTGCCGGAAAATGCCATTGCCACGTGCCATTTTGACCTTTTGCCGCAAATGCGATGAACCTTAAGAAGCAAAACAAAAAAAACCCCACGTAAATAAGACATTCAAAGTAAACGAAGCAACAAAAACAACAAAAACAAACAGCAACAATAGCAGGAATGTCACATTTGAAAATCCTTCGAAGTAAAAAACGTCAAGGCTCGTTCCTTGCCACACTCTTATTGATTAAAAGGCGCAAGGAGTGAAGAATATTCGCCAACGAATAAAAGGCCGATTGCTAAAATTCTATGTAAATTCAGCTTTTTGATAGCTTTAGCCCTAAAAGCGCTGACTCACGTTTCACTTTTTATTTGAAATGAATATGAAATGAAAATTGTTGAAACGAGTTTATTTTGCTTATATATCGAATGGTATGGTGCTATTGTCTTGCTCCAACTTTTGGTATTCCTGCCGCAACTGTTCCAGCTCTTTGGCATTTTGAAGGCTTAAACGTTCCAGCTGGCCATTGAGTCCGACGATGCGTTCCCGCACTGCATTAACCGTGCACTGGCTGAGACGTTCGGGTCGAAAGACATCCACTTTGAGGCTGTTCATATAGTGCCACATGTCCTGCAATTGATTGCGTTTCTCCAGCTGATGCTTGCCACGTTTCTCATCGAGCTCCAGCTTGAGGCGATCAATGTCATTGATGAGGCCGACGACGACTTTGTTGCCGCCGCTCGAGGGCCTTCGACAAACCGGGGCCATGTCCTCGCCACCCACACTTTCAGGGTCATTGTCGTCGAGAAAATTGCTGGCATTCAGCTTGACTTGATTGCATTCGAGATACTTGCGCTGTGCCTTCAGTCGCATCAGTTCGCACAGAATGCTTGTGGGCGTGGCTGTTGTTTTGTTTTTCTTGGCGGTGGCACCACGCAGAGGTTTGGGCGGTGGATTGGCTGACATGCATCTAGAATGGGGGCACGTCTCAATGGCGCACGATTTCGATTGTGATTCCTTGGCGGGCTTCTCAGACATGTGACTCGGTGTGTTGGTTGCACAATGAACAGGCGAGGCAAACAAATTTCGAGTCCTTGCAGTTTGCCTTGTTGTTGCTGCTGTTGCTGTTTACACGCGGTAATCAAACGTGTGTTGCCAGCCCAACCCCAACCCAACCCCAATTGGAAGTGTTTAATCAATAGTCGACGCGTCCTGCCTCAGTTTTTGGGGGCTGCTGCAATTATTCTCTCTTTTGCGCTCTCTTTAAGCCTTAACTATGCCAAGGGTCGGTAAACTTTATTGAGGTGCAGGTGGAAGAATTTTTAATTCTTTTTCAATGACTTCTGCTAGGGGAAAATCGATTAGGAGAGAAATTTACACTGGCTTACATGGCCTACTTATGGTCGACATGTTACGACAGGTTTCTTTTTTCGAGAGCTTTACTGCGTTAGTTCGTTGCCCTTGTTCATACCGCCTGGGACTTTAATCAACCGCAACTGCCCGGCTCTTGCCGATATATCATTTATAGAAAGTATTTCACTAATTGAGGGGTTTTGTTGTGTGAGTTTTAGATGAATCAACAAAAGATTAAATCACAATTAGCATTGTTTCAGTTTCACTTATTTAAATAGAGAATGAGAGCGTAAGAGAGACGCAAGAGAAAGAGAGAGCGGGCACGTGATTGATTGGCAAATTGTAGCCAGTGTTGACAGAATTTGTTCAGCAAAAGGCTAGGTCCTGTATATGTTATAGCTTAAATCAGTTGCGAGTTACAAGCCCAAAAAACAGAAAATATCAATTTAGCGACCTAAGAGCTCATTGTCATACGAAGACGACGCCCAAATCGATAAAACATTTCTATCTACATTTTATTGAAATAATGAATTTATTTCAAATAATCCTAAGCAAGTGAAAATGTTGCAATTGGATTCAACCGACTGCGCAATACTTAAATTATAAAAACTGGTTGTAAGCAGTTATGCCATAATTTTTTGAGAAAAAATAAAATAAATAAAGCTTAAAAAAGCTTTTTACATGTAAATTAAGTCACATCCCATATAATATTTGAAAAATGTTCCGCGTTTTAAAAACAGCCGGATCTAGCAGAAAAATAGCTAAACTGGCAGCACTGATTGTAGCGTTGTTTACGTTGTAGTTTGTTGCTATTGTTATTGGTGTTCTCATTGTTTGATAACACAGGCTTGTTATCAGACGAACGCGAATGTTTATCGAGTGTGCGTCGCAGACGGATGAGAATATTTGAAGCCCAAATCAACAGTAAATTCGATAAATAAAAACATATCCAAATATGTTGTTGTGGACACAACGAACGGCTTTAAAAGCAGTTCACTGCTTGCAAGTTAAAGGAAGATCCGATTAGCTTTCAAGCAGTGCACTGCTTCAATGGGGTTAAATTTATAAGCAGTTCAATCTTCGATTCTACTATTGAACATAGTTGATATTAACCTTTGATTAAGATAAGAGCAGATATCTATGTTATGTCATAATTGCCAATTACAGGGTATTTTAACGGTTGAGATTCGACTATCGCAGTCCGACACAAGCAGGCCATAAGCTCGTGCGATAAAGACAACAAAACCCAAGTGGGTCCAACAATTAACACAACAACAAAAAACGGCCAGACAGCTGAAAGACGCAAAAAAGTAAAGAGGAGGCAAGAGAAAAATGAGCAAACAACAACAAAAATGCCGCAAAAAAAGTTAATGAAAAAGTAAATATCAAAAAAATTATAAGCGATTTAGTCAGCCATGCGTCTGAGTCGTAAAGTAACGTTGAAAATACTCTGTCGTATATGTATATCTTCCATATGTATTTCAGCTGTGGCCAGTAACAAGTTTGGATACTGTTGTTATTGTTGTTATTTTTTGGCCATTTCACTGCGAGACTGAGGAGATCGCTTCGTGGCCAGACAGCGTGAGCTCAAGCTAAATAGTATTTGGCGGCCATGGCAAATGATCAATCAAAGTTGCCTCACTGCGCAACGGGAGCGAACGATTATTACATTATGTATTATTATTATTATTTTGGGTGAAAAATATCACTCAAACACTTTCCGAGTTAAGGCTGCCAGCCGTTGGTGCTGCATTTTGTAGACTGTTTAATTGCATCAATTGGAGCGTTAATTATAATTGAACAGTTAGCGGCTTAATCAGGCGCCATTAACTTTATTGAGCGACTATTCAGTTAAAGAAAAAACAAAAACAAACTTATTAATTAAAACAGAAGCGGCGCTATCAAAAAATAGACTTGATTGCATTTAATCATCTCAAAAGGTCAACTATCTAAAACGATAAAAAGTATTTACAAAAAAGTATTGAGAAGCGATTAAATTAGAGATTTTATTAAGAGATTCTCTTGTCAAAATTAACAAATTTTTGGGTCATATTTTTCGGACTCTACTATTTTGATACTGGTTTTAAGATCTTAGTTAAATCATCGATTTTCTCAAACATATTTTCTGTATTAAATCTTATTACTATCAGAAATCAATAAAACTGTTTTATTGACATTTCTATAAAGTACCGATCGAGTTTGTAGAGAATTGTCCAGAGAAAAAACCTTACAATCTCACATTCTTATCGATATTGGTTGTAGTACATGATGTTCATCGGTTGATTGTAGTGATAATTGTTGTCGAAATGCGCTGAGCAGATAAGCTAAAGCTTTGGCCAATAATTCTAATGACAATAATCCAGTCAACATCATATTGTATTTGTACATTGCATTTGGCACACACACACACGACAAGTCCATTGTGAATGTTGAGTTAGATAAGTGAGTGCGAGTGGACCTTGAAATTGACAAACAGCTGTGGTCGCGCTCTATCTCTTTCTTATCGCTTTGCATACACTTATGTACATACATACATACATATGTACATATTGGGAAAAACAAAAAAGAACCGAACTGTAAACAGCAAACAGAGCACGGCAATACAAACAGATGAACAACAAGAATTAAATAAAAATACAGTAAAAATTAATCAAATATGCGCGTCGTACATATGTACATACGTAGTATGTATGTTTGTACATTGTGCATACAACCCAGGCGCCATTTTGGATTGAAGGCACGTGCAGTGTATTCAGCACTCGTTTGCTGAGAAGATGAATCTCTACACAGACATGGGTGTGCGTGTGCGTATGTGTGTGTGTGCCTTTTGGAGACTGCACACTGTTGACAGTTATTTAGTGTAGTCGTCGGTCGCGTTGTCAATTATGCATGTAACGAGCAACGTTTTGTGTTTGGCCTACAAATTTGCACTTTACTGTTTTGTTGTGATAAACTATTGTTGTTGTTGTTGTTGTCTCTGCTATTCTGCTGTTGTTGTGTGTCACTTGACAGGCCCAATTATCAGCAATTTCAAATGCAAAGCAACTGTTTGTGTTATATTTCTTTCGGCCCCACGACGCCCCTTGCCCTTCTGAAGGTGACTCATTATCACTTAAGGCATTTTCATATTGTTGTAGCGCAGCTGTAAAATGCATTCGGAATTTTTCAACCACTGAGAACGCTGACAAACTGTCACTCAGCTGATTTAGCACAAGTAGCGAGTGCAATCGAATGGCATCGCTACGACTACGTGATACCCTGTTAAGTGATGTACGATAAGAAAACTCTTCACAACATGATATCATAATATTACTCAAAAATAATTACGCCTCGCACTCTAATTGAAAGCAGTTTGCCATCCGTATTAGATATACATTAATGATAAATTGTTAATGTAAATTGCATTTAACAGCGGGATTGACTGAGATGATCTTTAAAAGAACGGAAAAAAATCAAATACTTAATTACTTCCTCAAACAGAGAGCCAGAAAGAGAAAGAGAGAAGTAAAAACAAAGTCAGAATGATGCCATAAGCAGGTATGGCGGGCTCCTAATTGACAACAGACAGAGAGAGAGAGAGGAGAGAGGAGAAAGAGAAAGCAAGCGACGCGTTTCAATTAGCATCATCTGATCTCTGAGCCGAGCTCAGACAGCAGCAGCTGCGCCATGCGCCATGCGCCACAATTGAAGCACAAAAAGCAAAAAACAAACAAAAAATCAGATAAAAAAACTCGCTCAGAATGCTGAGATGCCAATCCCCCGATATATGTATATGGTTCAATTGTGAATAAGTTGTGCAAACAGTAGAGTATATACTAGGCGCATATGTTTACGCGGCAATAAACAAAACAATAAAATAATCATAATCACTAAAATCAATTTTGATTAAAAAAGCAAAACATGAAAACAAATTTAAAGACAAATAAATTTTGATTCGAATTTCGATGAAAATATTAATTTTAGTTAAACATTCCTTAGTTTTTCAGCTGGTAAATTAAATAAAAATAAGAAAGTGTTGGAAAACTTAAAAACAAAAGAATTTGCTTTGAAAGGCAGTTTGAGAAATTTTGCATAATTTTAAAATGAAGGTTCAAATATTTTCATAAATGTAACAGGGTCACACTGAAACTTCACAATATGAATGAACAAAAGATTTCTAAAGCTAAAAATTCAGTTTTGTATATTTTGAATATATGGAATCATAATCGACTTAAATCCTTTAAGTTATTAAGATGTTCATTTTAACAGCAATGCAACATGTTGCACAAACAACTCACCTTTGTCTTGGTGACAATATTGGTGGCCAGCTTGACGACAGCAAAGTTGCCCTTGCCAATTGTCTTCTCCAGCTCATAGTAGCCGACGCGGAGTAACTTGTCCACGGATATTTTGCTTGTCGATGGCACTTTGTAGTTTTGTGGCGTTGATGTCGATGATGTCGCGGCCATTGCAAATAATCTTTGAAAAGCTTTTATTTAATTTATATTTTTTGGTTGCTGTTGTTGTTGTTGCGGCAGTAATTGGCCTCCTACTCGCCGTCGAGGTTGTTGTTGTTGTCAACGCAGGAAGTTCACTTAAGATGCATTTTCTTTTCTTTTGTTTGCCAAACTTGAATTCATTTGCTATTCATGCCCGCTGCTGCTGGCGGCGCAGACACACACACACACAAACACAACACACACAAATACACAGTTACAGTTTAACGAGAGAGCGAGACAGAGAGACGAGACGCGACGAGCAGCAGCGCCGCCAGCACAAAAAAAAAAAGTAAACGAATTTAATTCGATTCGTGCTTAAATTGAATTGTTGCAATTACGAGCGCGTTGTGTTGTCTGAGTTGTCCGACGGAGGATGAGGTCAACGGCAGCTGTCGTCTCGTCGTCGCTATGGCTGCTCCTGCTGCTGCGGCTGCTGCTCCTCGCGTTATCAACTGGGCCACCATTTGGCGGGGCCACGTGGCCAGTGCTGCAAACACGTGACGCAGAATCCTTTTATTTGTTGTTGCTCAATTGGGTCACACTTTGATTCGTTTGAACTTCACTTCTTCGGCTTTCTTTATTTAGTTATTGGCTTTTTTTTTTTTGTGTTGTTGTTGTTGGCTGTTTTCTCTTTTTGCTGTGATTTGAATCGTAAGAAAATAAAGTAATTAAAAGTTATTCACATTTGGCATTTGATCTACGTTTTTTGTTGCGTTTTTCACTGCTGCGGCTGTTGGCTTATGGATATATTGACTCTCTTAGTAAATCCTTCATTCCCCTTACAACAAAGGCGACAACTTTTTGCCAACACTGTGCTTGAAGACAAAACCTGTGTCAGCTACCTCTAGCTCTCTCTTATTCTCTCTCTCTGGCTCTCTTTGTCTTGTAAGATGATCGCCTGGCCTGGCCTGGCCTGGCATCTCCTGTTTGCCGCCTGCTACATAAAGATACATACATATAAGCTACGTGCATTGTGACCACGACAAAACTTAATGGGTTAATGTACAGCATCAAGGTCGCGTGGCCAGACACACACACACACACATACGTACAGCAAGTGTGTAAGTGAGATGGAGTGTTGAGTGGTAATGTTTGTTCGAGCAACAAATTATTATTGAAATCAATTAAATGCAGAAACAGCGTGAAATACAATTAGCAAAAACAATTGTACAAAAACAGAATTCTGATGCCAAGAAGCGAAAACTCAACGCAAAGGTTTCTGCTAATTACAAACACAACAAAACATGTCACATAACAGAACTGCAAAATGCTTCTGTTAATTGCTCACGTTACACCACGCACTGTTAAACGCCGTTTTGTGTTTACGTTACAGAGTATAACAACGTATTGAGACACATACACACACACACATACATGCACGCACACAATTTGTAAACAATTTGTTGGTGTGAAAGAGCAACGGCAGCTGTGGGCAATACAAAACACAGCAAAAGCGATTTTTAAGTGGTTTTCTTTCGATATTTAATTTGCACATTTTCACGTTTATTAATAATTTCACAGCAAATAAGGAAAACGAACATAAAAACCAACAAAATTATTATTTACCAATTAAAATTGTTTTCTTTTATGCTTCTGTTGCTTATTAATTAATTAAACAAAAGACACAAAACAGTTGCAAGCGAGCGAACTGTTAGCGCTCCCATACAACTCGATGTCAATGTACCAAAATCAACAGACTGCGACTGCCGCCCGCCCATCTAATCTAATCGATGCTTCCACGCCGACGACGACCTGTGCCTGGAAGCCTCCAATCGAAAGCTGAATGAACTTCCAAATTGGAAGCGATTTTTGAAGCTGGGCGCAATGCTGTTGACACATTCCAACGCACGCACGCAGCTAACGACCAAAAGAGCGAGATAGACAGAGAACGAGAGAGAGTTACGAATACGATGCGTAAGCGAAGCCAGCTGTAAAAGACGTCACAACACCATCGGCTAAACTAAGACGAAAAGTCATTCACAATTGGCAAGTGGGTGGGTTTGTTTGGTTGGGTGCTGAATGGAGCAAAAACAAATATAAAGCGCTACATTTTTGTTCAATTGAAACTGAGTTAATATATTTAAGTAAACTAAAATGAAGACTTCATAATCGAAACTTTTGTCAAGCACTGTAAGCAAACAAACATATGCATGTACATACACACATACATACATGCCGTATCTGTTCGGGTTTGCTGATAACTAAAGGCGAGCGCACGGCAGTAGTTGCCCGATTGTTGTTGTTGTTGTACTCGCACTCGTGCCCTCTGTAACGACTGTTGTTGTTGCTGTCTGCCTGCCCGCTTCTTGGACCAACAAAAACGACAACAAAATCAGAAAAAGCAAAATGCGAGAATGATTAAAAAAGCAAAAACAACAACGATAGCATAACAAAAGAAAACAAAAAGAAACAACAAAAGTCGCGCGCGCACGTAATAAAAATAAAACAAAATAAATAAATAACAAAAACATATACATATACATACATACAAGCAAAGTAAATGAACCAACAAATAAAAGAGCAGAAAAAACGAAAGCTAGAGAACGCGACTTCGACTTACACACAGCAGCCAGACATTGCCAGAGACAACAAAAACAATAGCAATAACACAGCCCAGAAGCGCCAGAGCAGAAGGCAAATACAAAATGAAAGAGCAAAGGCAGCAGCAGCAGCGCTTATTTGTATGTATGTGTATGTGTAGTCGGCGGGGGCGCAGCAACAGTTACGGGGCAGACAGGTTGCTGTGTGCGTGTGTGTCGGTGAGCTTCTACATACATACGTGTTTGAGTAGGTTCAAGGAGTCAAGGAAATTCGCAAAACAGCAAAAATTTCATTTCGAAGCAGCTTGGTGACAATTACAAACTACACACGCATACACATACACTCAGCGCACAGCTAGGCTACGCTGAGCATGTTTGTATAGGAGATTATACATGTGTGTGTGGGGCGAAAACGAAACTTGTCGAGGTCGTCGAGCATACAGAAAACCACTCAACACAACAACAAATGTACTGTCAATGTATGCACTTGCTCACACACCAACTAGATTCAAGAGAGAGAGGGAGACGGAGCACATATTCAATTGATAACGGGACGAAGCAAGGTGTCCAATTAGACCACTCAATAGCAATTAGCTTTCTTATTTGCGTTTAACTGGAGTTGCTGTGACGTTCGCACTAGCACACACACACGCGCACGCAGGGCAACGCGCAAGCTCACACACACACACGCACGGCTGTATACACAAATATATATGCATGTATGTATATGCAATCGAAAAACGTCACGACTCTCAAGTGAAAAAGCGTTCGTAGTTTTTTTTGACGTCGTTTCGGCTGCTAAAAGTTGTCCGCAAACAGCAGCATAATTGCCATTCATGAATGCTTTGGCTTCCGCATGTCGCCACACTCACATACACAAACACACCAACGCTCACGCAGTTACGAATATCATGTGAGAATTTAAATACATTTACTACATATGTACATATGTATGTACTGTAAGTAAGTTTGTGTATGTAATTAAGATTCAGTGCCGCTGTCCGCGAAGCTCTCCTGCTCATTTTGTTGTTTTTTTTTTTTTTTTTTTTTACATTTCCAGCAGCCGCAGCAACAATAACAAATGCTATTCAAATAAGAAAAACACTTCGTTTAATCTTTGTCGCATTTTATTTGCTTTGATTGCACATTACGCTTGCTTTCTATCTTTTAAATTATTATTATTTCTTTTTATTTGTCGCCACAGATTTCTTTTCACGTTGAATTTGTGTTACATACATACACATATACAACATTACTTCTTTCTCTTATCACTTGTGCCTTGTTGTTGTGCCTTTTGGCTTTTGTTGCTGCTTGTTTTTTGCTGCCGTCGCATGCACTGAGCTTGAACGCGTGGGCGTAGCATGCGACGCGATTTATATTATAAAAGGTGCCTTTTGCTTTCGGCTATTGGAATTTTTTCATATTAATTTATTTGTATTCTTGTTGGTTTAGCGCGGCCCACCTGCTCACGAATCAAAAACTCGGCACCAACTGATTGGCATTACGCTCTTTTTCACACACATACTGGCGCTCTCTTGCTCGCCCACTTGCGAGAGAACAAAAGGCATAACAGCGTTGACTTTGCGTTTGGTCGATAGCATTTTATGTCGATAAGAATGTATATATATATATATTCGTTTAAATACTCGATATACAATACTCGTTGGCTATCGCAGGTTGGGCTGCCAACTTATTCTTTGTCATCGTAATTTGAAAAAAAAGGCGCAAAATGTTTATTTATTTGAAAACACATTTAATCAATAACAAATTGTGGGGTTCCAGTACCAAAGAAGAAAAGCATCTAAAAAATATATATAAATGCAAAATTGGCTTGGAAAATTTACAATTAATATAAAAAATTTACGTTATTTTAGGATAACGTCTAGCAAACGTCTAGCAGGTGGCAGTAAAGATGGCTTGCGGTTCCTTCTAGTTCTAGTATTTTTTTTTTCAATTTTCGTATCGCTATCTTGCTTTTCGCTGAGCAACGTTTTCGGTACCACTCGTGCCTCATACCAATATGGATTAACTCTTATGAGCCAGTTACCGCTGCTTAAATGGTGGTTACTCAAAAGCTTTGCCACACAACCTACATTCGCCGCCATTTTTAAGGCTTTTGAAATTTTGTTAAGTAGATAATAAATTTTATGTTGTACACTAAAATTTTAACAGATATATACACAAAAATTTGTTGCTCTCTGCTTAAATTTAAAATGTGAATGATCTCAAAACACAAGTATGTGCTGCTAATGCTCAAAAGATTTTGAGTTTAAATTTGGCGCCTACTTAAAAAATACAAACATAAACTGTTCATAACATTTTCTTCCACTTGAACTCGTCAACAAGTCAGTGAGAGTGTGAGAGAGCGGCCATTCGAAGTTGGAAGTTGCGCTGGAAGTGAAACAGCAATGAATGAAAGTGCTTCCATTGAACCGGCACAAAAATACGAAGTCACGCATGTGGGAGGGCTGGCCGAATGTTTGCGTGACGTCAGCTGTTAAAGCGCTGCCGCAGTGGATTTCAGTGAGCGTGCTTTTGCATACATATCTACACTGGATGCTGGAAGTAATGACCTTTGCTTAATACGTCAAAAATTTGAACAAACACCCAACACATAACGAATCACAAATCAAAATAGCCAAAATGCTTTCACAATAATTAGGTGTAAAATTTTTAATGTCAACTGTTTCGTTTTTTTTTTCTCTTTCGTTTTGATCCAAAAAATAAATATTAATTTAAAATTTTTTAACAATAAAATAAAAGGAAAGCATTACATTTCGTGAAGAATGTCGCGACGTTGTGCTGTTTTCGGTGGCTTGACCCGGAATCTATCCCTGACTGGCTGCCAGCAATCTATGGGGCCTTTTCACCAGCCGCATCTTAATTTGCTTCCTCCGATGTACAACAATATTGTAGCTGCCGATCGTGGTCCCCCATTTGGCTATCGCAGACGCCGACAGCAATGTGATTTACTTAAATCTCAGTCGGATTCCCCGTGGTGCAGTCCCAGCGAGCAGGTCCTGTCCATATCGGCAACAAGCGATGTTTCGCATTATCGAAGGAAACATATGAAAAAGCAATTGCCGGAAATGCATAAGCGAATGCCGCCACCAAGATATCACCAGCCAAAGAGTTCCTTCAAGCCATTCAACTTTGGCAAGTGCGCTAACTATTTTATCAAATTTCGAAACGATGCCTTTACATCTGAATTTGAAGAAACACGCCAAAGCGCAGCGCCACCTTTTGGCATCGCAGGCAAACAAATAAACAGAAGTCTCAGCGTCGATTTAAATTATGTTAAGCTGGCCGAGCAGATGTCCGTTGTTAACGAGGTGTCCCATACAGCACAGCAAGCGGATCAGCAAACATTAGACTCAGCGACGCGAGTATTAAATAGTTTGGCTGCAGATATTGAGGGTAATTTGCAGAAGATACACGAGATGTTGGACAAAAATTTTCCCAGGGCTGCAATTGATGATCGGCCGGATGGTTTTGGCAATTTGAGCTGTCTGGCAGCGCTGCCAGATTTCGCTAAGCACATGATAACAAATACATTTCAGCAGCAGCAGCCACAGCAGTGCAGCCCTAACTATTTTCAATGTCCGGCAACGCCAGCCAATTTAACGCAGCAGCAGCAGGAATGCAGCCCTGAAGTGAACCCGCAAAATCAAGAGCCAGAGCTTAATTTGACTCCCGAACAGTTGGCGCAATTGCAAAACATATTGAAGAATGAAGTTCAGGAGCAGCAGGAGAGCAAATCGAAGGTTAAAGAAACTAAAGCACAAACTAATTTGCGCAGCCACAAAGAACAGTTTAATCTGAGTAAATTGCTCAGGGATAAAAAGATAGAAGGCTCTGAAATAAATCACTTGTGGCAGCCCTTGATGCGGCTGGCGAGGCAAGTAATCGAAAGCGACAAGCCAATGGATGATGCGCGTTTAAGGGCTGGCTCCGCCAAGCATCGAAATCCCAAGCAATATTCTGTCTATCTGATGGTCACATCCGATGAGGAGGACGAAGCAGAGAAACCCATTGAGAAGCAACTACAACAACCACAACTGAAAAAACCCATTCGCAAAAGAAAACGCCAGCCGCTCATTGAAGCGCGGCCTCTTGCCATCGCACAGCGACGACCTCTTCATTGGCCCAAGTATATGCGGATCAAGAGTAAGGATCAAAGCAAGGCAAAAGTAAAGAGCAGGCGTATCAAGCGTCCCCAACGCTTTCCTAGCTTAGCACGCTGCGCCTGGATGACACAACCGGCAATGTTGAATGGCCTTAATAGGGGACAAACCAGCTTGCTGAATCCGAAAAAGCATCCTTCCGCAGACAACTACGCTTTCTATAACGTGTTATAATAATGCATAAATCGTACATAAGATCTCAGACTAATTCAAGTCATTGCTTAATGCTTTAAAAATGTTCTGCTCTCTTGTGGCGATCTATGCATGGAATTATATACATTTCTACTGTTAATACAGGTTTTACTCTTTTTACTATGTTAATTCTTGAATAGTGTCGAAATAAAGTTAGCATCAACTTAAAAATAAAGTAAGGTTTTTGATAAAATTATTATAAATTACTGTTGTACCTCTCATCCCAAGCTCAGGGCTGGATTTAGGGAAGGGCAACCACTAGTAAACAACTTTTAGATTTTTATTTGAAAAATAATTTGGGGCCAAGGGGCTTCCACTCTTTTGATGCCCCGGGGCCTCCAGAACTTTAAATCCTTTAAGCTTGGGCCAAGCTTATCACAGTTGCTTTGTTTCAGTAACTGTCAATGTTTTTCGATGAATAAAATTATTTGTATTTACACTAACAAAAGTATACATTATGTTTGCTAAACCTTTTGATTGGACTGCTACTGAATCCTAGTTCTCAAACGGCTGTTACACATAGGATGCCCTACCAGCTTGGCATAGACACAGTGTCTCCCAGAAATCGAGAGGGTTGCACGCCTTTTCACTCAGACTGTTAACAACACCGGCTATCGACTTACCACCAACAAAATTTGATCCATACTGAGTCGTGTCGAGAGGTTGGAATGGATGCCCGTAGAAAAGGTACAGGAAAGATAAAGAGGAGTCCGGTTGGAGGTATTCGCACTAGTCAAAAAGCTCGTCGGCATGGTGTGAAGCCAAGCGAAAATGGTGAACCACGTCCAGAGCAGGTTGATAAATTTAATTCTGTACAGGCCAACGAAGGTAGTGGCAATTTTTTTAAGGATCCTCTGAACGTTGCTAGCGGTAGTCGTCAAATGCCGCAATCCACCAACATCTCTAACGTAAGTTCAGTTAGTTTACCTCAGTTTCTTACTAAAGCTTTTGTTATTTTTCTAGTTAACAAGTAAGAAAAATCTGCCAAAGGTCGGGACTCGTCGCAAGCTCAAGAGTCAAAGTCAAAGCAATATTTCTAGAAATGCTCGCAGTGTCAAAGAACCTGCTGGGTCTTCTAGTCTTAACAAACATCTCAGCGCTAGGTGTCGTGGCGGCAAGATTGCCCAGACTGCTACCAAAAACGTTAAGACGAGAATTTCCAATAATCATCTTAGTGGCAGTCGAACAACGACAATTTCACAAACCAGCAAAACGCAATCAGTAGCAAGACGGCTTGGAAAGATCAATCAAGCCCAATCTGAGAATCGCTCACGACGAGAAAGAACCCAACTTCAAACTAAAAGTTCAAACACTGTTCGTTCTTCTAAGTCAAGATTGCAACATATTTCTTCCACAAGTCTGAAATCTAGGAATATCCGAGCAACAACTTCACAGCATGGAAATAGAGACCCAAGCAAAGTAAAAACTGTTAAGCCCAAAAAGAAGACCCAAGAAAAAGCCGATGACAGAAGAGCAACGAGGAAAAGTCGAGAATTCTTGTCAGTAAACGATTCACACCAAGACAGACCCGAAGCAGGAACACTACCAACAGGCAGTTTTAGAAACCTAAGACTAAACAGTGCGGAGCAAGAAAGACCCGTGGAAAGAGCAGGAAGACATCCAATAGACAGTTTTAGAAACCTAAGACTAAACAGTGCGGAGCAAGAAAGACCCGTGGAAAGAGTATTACCTGAAACTCGAGCATTTCTCACACACCCAGGCCCATCACAAACTCCAGCTTTGCCATTTTCGCAGATCGCATGGAACTATCCCGAAAGACCCCACAAGAAGCCCAGCAGTAAGCAAATCACAACACAGCGGCCGCTATATATTCCACGTGGTCGATCGAAAACCCGAAACATCGACACGGTCGATTGGTCTGACACAAACATACATAGCTTCTTACCGTGGTAGCTATCTGCCAGTGAACAATACTCAGCAGAATGAAACACCACGTGTCAGCAATAATAATGCAACTCAAACGCCGGGACCACCGTTTACAGATGCCAAAGTAAGATCCGGCAGAGTGCAGAAGTCTTCCCTACCAAGGGCTTTGTCTTGTTTACGCAAACTATATCACTTATTGCCCGGTAGTCCTATTGTGAAGCCGTCGCAACAGCAATTGAGTCGCGAACACGGTAAATCATGGTGGTCAGCGCGAAAATCTAGTTCCCCCAATTCCCAAAGTGAGAAACACTGGTAGCATTGCCAACACTGTCAGCTAGGAATTTAGGAAATTTGTACAATTATGACAAACTTTAGAATCAAAACTCTTATAAGCCACTGCAATAAACTGAATGAGGCTGGAATGACGCGTAAGAAAACCAAATGCAAGAAGGCTAAACGTGCAGCGGACTTAAGGCGGGCTGACAGCAACTCCAACTCCTCAGAAACTTCAAAAGATAAGTTAAAAACCCAGCCAACAGCCAGTGAAGAGATCACATCCCCAATACGAGATATAAAACCCATGGTACCCATTGTCAGAAGTCAGTTTGTGCTCGGCAAGGTGAACAGCAGCAACGATTATAAGCAGACAAGGACAAGTTGGAACTTCCCTAGAAACATGGCTGCCAGCAAGTCGGAGGTCTCGAGATTCTCGGCCGGCTCCAGTAGATTGTGTCCCTTGTGTGGGCGGCAGATAAGCACCACAAATCTGCCAGACAATAATCAAAATGGATGTTGCAACTTGTGCAATTCCAAGCTCCAAGGAGCTCTAGACAAGGTCACGGGTCACTCGAGCCGCAAGAAACAAACAAAAAACCCACAACAAGGCTCAAGGCAGAATTTAAATACAGCGTCTGCTGCTCAACATTCTGAATTTCCGTTTAGCATTGTTGTGCTGCAGGACTGTAATAACGGTGTCTTGATAGATCAACTAACTACAGCATTGGCGAAAATGGGTTCCTCGGAAAGTACGCAATCAATTAATCAACCCGACAATGCCCAAACAAGTGGCTTTAAGTAAGCAAATTATTATAAACTATTCAAATAAAACAACAACTAAAACGTTTCTTTTCAAGAACTCCACTAAACAGTAACGAAACGAGTAACAGCCATAGTCCGAGTAACAGCCATAGTCCGACGGGACAGGTCCATTATGACGCTACTCAAAATCGAAGCTACGAGCTACCAAGTGGTCGTAAGTGTTGAGATTCAACCAACTTGAAAATATATTCGAATTTAAATATTATTCATAAATTGTCAGATCTAAGTCCGACTGTTTGGGAGGGAAGCCATTTCCGGGATCGTCCTATTCAGACAGGTTATCGCACTCCCTTTCCACATCCTGTTCAGCAAAGTTATCGTATGTATAACGTTAAACCATATTAAAATTTTTGCCAATAAATATGTTTAGCTCAAGCATCAAGTTCTCCTGGTGTAGTGAGAGACAACGCTTGGAGAAGAAATGATAACTATGATCCATATTTAAGTCCAGGGCAGAATTCTTGGAGAGGCAATGAAAACATGGATTATGCCAACCGTCAAGTTCATCGTAAGGCTTAAACAATATTCATTTTTAGATTTTTATAAAAGATTTTTTCACCTCAGAATCGGGTAGTTATTGCATTCAACGGAACTGTGCACGTTTAGTTGCAAAAGAAAACATGAATTATCCCAACCGTCAAGCTCATCGTAAGTTTAAAACAAAGCAACAATATTCATTTTAGTTTTTTTAAACATATGTTTACCTCAGAATCGGACAGTTATTGCATTCAACGGAACTGTCAACGTTTAGGTGCAAGTGAAAACATGAATTATCCCAACCGTCAAGTTCGTCGTAAGTTTAAAACAAAGCAACAATATTCATTTTAGTTTTTTTAAACATATGTTTACCTCAGAATCGGACAGTTATTGCATTCAACGGAACTGTCAACGTTTAGGTGCAAGTGAAAAATGAATTATCCCAACCAGTCAAGTTCGTCGTAAGTTTAAAACAAAGCAACAATATTCATTTTAGTTTTTTTAAACATATGTTTACCTCAGAATCGGACAGTTATTGCATTCAACGGAACTGTCAACGTTTAGGTGCAAGTGAAAATATGGATTATCCCAACAGTCAAGTTCATCGTAAGTTTTAAGCAAAGCCACAATATTCATTTTTGGTTTTCGTAAACATATTTTTACCTCAGAATCGGACAGGAATTGTCCACGTTTAGTTGAAAGTCAAAGAAGCTTAAATAACGCCGCCAATGAACGTCAATTGCAACTTAAGAAAGGCAAGTTAATCTCATAAAGTATAACTTGTACATCTTTATAATGTTGATTAAACCGTAGGGCGTTCGAAAGGCAATGATCGAAGTTTCAAGTCTAACCCCCCGGATAGCACCTGCGATGATGAAACCTGTCAAGGAAGAATAATGTGTCTAATTGCTCAAGCCTTACAGATGTTTCTTAACAAAAAAATGGCATATGCCACGCCAACTGATAAAAAACAAATTAAGAAGGGTAAAAATAATCCCAGGGATACTGGCGTTTCAGTCAAAGCTTCAATCACTATAACTCCAACTACGAGTGAGGAAAACCCTGAGGAAAAATGCTTAGCACAGGGTACGGAGAAAATTAGGGAAGCCCCTAAATTTCGAGGCAAAAATCAGAAATTCATTTTGCCCGAATCAAACACTAGCAAAGGTTCCAAGGCTCCTGGATGTGATGCCTGTTGTCGTTGCCCGCTAGACAACAATGCCAGCTCCCCTCAATTTGCCTCTAATAAATTGAATGCTACTAAAAGTCGCCCACCTGGTAGCGCCAATGCAGTTGCAGGCTCCACTAAGTCATCTGGTAGATCCAATGCAGCTGCAAGCTCCACTAAGTCATATGGTAGCTCCAATACAGCTGCAAGCCCCACCAAGACCCCAGCTCGCTCTAAGCAGCCTACTGCAAATAAAGGAGCCGCCAACCGATCTAGGGCAGGTTGCGCCAAGCACTTGCATCGCATGGGTGGCGGTGATTGCACAAATCGACCGGGCTGCAGCTTCTACAATCCAGTTGTTCATTACAGACCCGGTACGCTACAGTTTCAGCCTGACTATAGGGTCGGGCACAATGGAGAAGTTGTACGCCGCAGTGTCATCCGAACGGCAGCAGGAGCAACGCTTCATGAGAGTCCGCACAGAAGGGATTCGCATATGGAAAATACTTTCAGCAATCAGTTTAGGCAATGAGTACCGAAATTATGCATTGTATAAATCGCATAAGGTAAGACTTTAGATTATGGCATGCGAGCATATATATATAATGCATAATATTGATATAGCCGCGCGGTGGCTTATAATTATTTAAACAAATTTTCCGTTAATTACAAAAGAACTAAATAAAATATCAATTCTCGGCTAATTTACAGTCTTTTTAGTTTCTCTTGGTTTCTTTTAGTTAAGGGATTTTTCAAACTAATCATTTGCTAAAGGATTTTGCATGTGGCTGCTTCCGCTTCCGTTTCCGTTTGGTCCAGATTAACTTCTTAGCGGCGCAAATCAAACGGGGACAAACAATTAACGCCACAGGCGTTTTCTCATCACCATTCTCATTCGACCAGGCGCAAAGTCACTAATCGCCAACAATATTTTGGAAGCGCGTTGCACACAAAGAGAAACTGTCTTCAGGATGTTCCTGTGCGTACCTGTGTATTGGCAGGGAACAGGGACGTGATCGTACAATGGGCGCTGCTTGAGCTGCTTCCTGCACATTTTCACACTGCCGACGAGCATCTAATTGCCTACTGGCCACATGCCCTGCTGCTTAAGGACAGTCAGACAGCGGCGGGGGAAAAAAAAAATGTTAATTGCAGACAATTTTCCACAAGAGCAGAAGCGGCAGCAGGACATCCTTTTTCCTTGTTTTTGTTGTTTGCCAACATTTGTTTTTACAAACAGCCCTCTCTCTCTCTGTATATCTCTTTCTTTCATTCGGTTATTCGATTCTCTGTTTGTGTACAAAGTACGCGCCTTTGCACCGTTTCCGCTCATCATTCGTAAATTGTACGGTCTCGGTATATTTTATTTTGGGCCATGCAGCAACAGATGATGTGTTTCCCTCGATCCTCGGTCCTTGGCTTAAGCCCATGTGTGCTGTAAGTAATACAGGATGCGTTTGTGCAGGAAGTGCAATTGTTCATGTTTGCCTCGGTCATAAGCAAATGTTTGCGAAACGTGTTCATGTGCTTACCAAAATATTAATGTAAATCTATTTGCTGTGCATGCTTCTTAAATGGTTCGAAAGAGGTCTTGGGTCAAGAAGTCTTAGCTAAGATATTTCTTAAAAAGTGTATGGAAAGCTTTTTCTAAACTTTCAATTTATATTTGTATGGAGATCCGGAACAAAGAAAGAAAAATATGAGAAATGTTTATGTTTAAACCTTTATCCACAAAACTTACAGCTTTCAATTCATTCTTATTGCAAAATATTGAAACGGTTTAAGTGATCTAATTCCAACTACACCTTCATTGTCCACTCAGTTATCCGTCTGACAGTCTCTTCCGCTCACAAACGAAAGATCACATCGTTTCGTAACTTGATAAACTTCAGCAAAACGCATTTATATTTATTTGCTTTTACATGAGCTTTTTGCCTTCTGCTGGCACAATTGCCAAACAATGAAACCTCAGTTCGTTTTTGATGCCTCATCTTTACAACAATTTGTGAGCTTTACTTTTGGTTGCGGTTGTTGTTGTTGTAGCTGGTGATTGTTCTTGGGCATGTTGTGGGTTTACTTGGGAAACAAACCATTTACGTGACACATTTCCGAATCACAGCCAGCTTTAGTGTTGTTCTTATTGTTGTCGTTTGCCGTTAATCAGATTCACGGCGCATTTCTACACTGCGTTCGTTTCGTTTTGTTTTTTTTTTTTTTTTTCTTTTTTCATTGTTATCATTTGAAAATGCCTTAATCCGAGTTTATGAAATGAAAGCGGAAGTCTGTGCGGCTTGTTTCCCATTGTGCCCACTACTAAAATATCTCTATCTCTGTCTCTTCATATTCTTTCTTTATCTGATCTCTGGGCATGGCGTGGAGGTTTCTCCGTTTACATTTTCTGTGTGGCATTTAAATGTCTTCGGAATATTGTTGTTTTGGTTTCTTTTTACGAGCGTTTCTTCAGTTTTTTGTGTTTTTACGGTTACTTCGTTTTGCTGCTAGAGCGATTGATTTGTTGGGTCATCTCTCTCTCCAAAAGAGTTCCACACGAATTGGTGTTAATGCCGGTATATTTTTATGCCACAGATTTTATGAGCTCAGCTGCCGACATTAAATGAATGACGTGATTTTCTGCGTATTTATGACGAACTAACAAATTACCGCAAGTTTTTTTAAACCAAGTCTATTTTCTATACTCCAACTAGTTACAAACCCACCCAACTTTCAAATTTTTACTATCCCAACAAATTGTAACACGTTGCATTTGGTTGTTCATAAGAAAAACGCTGAAAACTTTATGACACATCTGTGTTTATTGATTTATAGTCCGAGAAAGTGCCAATAAAACTAAGCCCACAGCCCTGTCTAGTCTTAGCTCTCCCTGTAAGGGAAACTTTGTCCTCTCCCCTGCTAAACAAAACAAGACAAGATCATTAAATTCACTTTACTGTATATTTTTGGTGCACACGTTTAATGACTTGAACGGGCGTCGCACTATATGAGAAAATTTACTTTAAGCCATAAATCGTTTAGGCGAGGGTGTCTACAGTCTGCCCTTCTGCACAGACAGATCTTTAACTATATATATACTTATATAGATGTATAGGAACATATTCAGGAGACGAATATTTTTGGTGCTTATGATAACATTTGATTGTAGGGGCATTCACAAAAATGTTTGACTACTCTATATTTGGAACTTGATATATGAACGGCACACGCCCCTATTTCCAAATAGTACCAGCTGCAATATATTGCTGCCTTGACAAACGTCTAGGGGGAGAAGAGTGTGATAGGTTTATGAACGAGATTTGTTAGATGCATTAGGGGTATGGAGTTGATGCTTGGAATATATTTTTGTATATAAAACTTTGTAAGTTAATATGTGTTAAATCTAATGCAATACCAAATGAGCTTTAATAAAAATTATTCAATAAGAAATTAGATTGTTGAATCCTTAAATGAATATTCTTGCTTGTTTTCACAAAAAACGAATGTATCCTAGAAAGAAACCTACTCTGATTTAATACTTATATCAAAGCTTAAACTAGTTTTCTCAAAAGGAATAAAATTATTTGGTGGAGAATGTTGTTTTCATTTCAAGGAGAGTTTTACTGTATTCACTTAAAACTTATTGTACTTACTTTAAGTATTTTATTCATATTTTAAGTAAGTTCATAACGCACTTTTCTCTTTTTATACCTTAAATCACGTTGCATAGAGTATTTTGCAGTCATGTACTACAGTTAGTTTTTTTGTATTTTATTTTTCCATATCGGGATCGTGTCAATCGTTCACTTCCTTTTGCCTTGCCGCATTTATTGAATTATGCGTCAACACACAGAGTTACCTGTAATTGAAAATAAACATGCTAAGCAAATAGTACAATTCGGAAATGTTGAATATTACGCCACAAACTACACAAAGTCACGTACCAGAGGACTGGCCAGCAAAAAGAAAATCGAAGAGAAACAGAAAATTTACTTGCCTAAGCGCCCTAAGCAAACATCCTTTTTGGCCAATGCCGCTTGTCTGGCTTCCTGCCTGATGCTTATCATGTGTGAGCCAAAAGAATGTGAACATTTACATTTATTGTATTTGCCAATGACAATGGCAAAAATGAATAGATTGGAGGCACAGCAGCTGGACGACAGGATAACAGACTCACAAGGATTAACTGTAACCATAGTTAAGCGGCAGCAGGATGTGTGTGTGCAGAGATCGAGGCTCAAAATGGAATCGGCTCACATACAACAATTGAGCCATGCGAATAGTTTCGTTTCGAATCAACTCGCCAGGATCTGGTCACGCATCATCTATAACCATTAGGCTGAGAGAGAGACGCCGCGTATCAATTAGGCGGCCAATTAAAGTGCTTAATTTATTTGGTCGTCGATCGATTAGATTGATAAACAAAGCCATTAGATGGCCGGCACACAAGAAATGCGAGCAGGCTTCAAAGCAGGCGGCGACAGAACGAACCAGACATAAAATTGAGATGCACAGCTACAGATACGAGATACATTTACAGCGAGAAAAGATCGACAAAGGTGCAATCTTAAGTGAAATACCCAATAGCAATAATTGCGTGGCTGCCTGCTTAGATAATTTCATTGGAAATGCAGCAGCCGCAGCAGCAGCAGCTGTTGCTGCAATTTGAACTGAACGTAACAGGACGCACGTCCTGCGGCTGCCGCGTGCCTCGAAGGGGCAGGCAACGGAGGGGCGCGTCTCGGTTTCTTTTGCTGAACTTTCCATTGAAAAAGGCTGCGTAACTCGAGTTATTCGAGTATTCCACTTCACGCTTGTCTATAAATATGATGAAAGGATTCTAGCACTTAACTAGACCCAACATATGCTGCAGGATCGAAAATGAAACCACAAACAGATAGTCAAATAAATGATCCTTTTTTCTTTCGCTGTCACTTTGAGAAGGAAGTCGCGCATTCAAATTCGAAATTCGTCGCAGCCCAGCTAAAGGAAAAGGGATTTCCTGTAATTACACTCATCGTCTAGGCAGCGTAATTAGTCAACACACACACACGCACACACATATACACTCATGCATAGTTGGCCCCCACAAACGGCACGTGATTGCTACCGAAAATACTGGTTGTTGGCATTGCTTATTGAATCGTTTATTAATATGTACAAGAGATATATCAATGCAAGTTAAGTGCGACTTGATAAATTGTTCACTGTCAACGGCATGAGGAAATGGTAAGGGGAGGAAAATGGAGAGAGAGAATGAATAATATGAAATTCGAATAATGTCATATGATGATGAAGCTAATTCACGGCAGTGTAAAAGGTTCATAGTTTGAATATATCATTAAATATAGATGAGGTTTAGGGACATTTGTATATGTAGCAATACTTGAAGGGCAATTTATTAAATGAATGAAAGTTAATGAGATTTTTACAACAGACTAGGACTAAATTTTGTTATAGGAACAGAAAAGTTAAGAAGTTTTTCTAAAGTACTTTGAAAACCAGCTGTCCATGAAAAGGATTTGTATCTTAATCAATAGTTTCCTGGCTGTAACAACTATTGAGATTACATGAAACAAACATAAATCGATTCACTTTTTTAAGACCCTGAGCTAAGCGTATTAATTCCAAACAATGCGAGCCTACATTCAAGAAATGAGAAAACCAACGATTAGTTTTGTGTCCTTGCCAAACAAAAAGGGTCTTAAAATGTGTCCACTGTTGTCAGCTAGACGAACAGGTAAAGGAATAAAATAGTTAAGCAATATGTAAAACTACTTTCAAATGTTAAAACATTAAATAAAATATTCAAGCAGATCAAAAATTAGATAAAAAAGTATCAAAAAAATAGTTAAATATCTTAAAAACTAATAATTTCCAGTTAGTTGAATAGACAAAATGCTGCCCAATTTTCACCAGTGTAACAAAGAGAGAGCACCGCTCACTGTCAAAACGAGTCAGCGAATACAACAGAGAGCGTATATTGTTGAGAGAAAGAGCCGGAGAGCGTAGCTGGCTGAGGCAACAAAACTCGATGCACAACAGCGATCGCAATCAGTTGAGAACGTGAAGTGCGCGTGCACAGAACGCAGATACACAGATACAAAGTATATTATTTGTGCTGAATTACGCAGATACGGGGCTCGTACGCAATAACAGCAACAACAAAAGCAAATTGCAGCTGCAAACTGGAATTTTGTATTAAGTGAACAAACAAAAACTAAAGAAACTTGAAGCTGAAAAAAAAAAAATAAAAACGCTGCAACAATTTGAAACACCAGCAACAACTGCTACAACAACAACACGAAAACTTTCGAAATCCAAGCTAAGCGCACATAGAAAAGTAGTTCAAAGCGCGAAAAATACTTAAACGCCCAGCTGTTTGCAACCGTGAGATACATTTTTATCTACATATGTGTAAATTGTGAAATCTGCACACAAAGCAAATTTCACATATCTCCGAAAAGCCCCTTACCCTGTGCACTAGTGAAAAGATAGTTCGATCGATAGATAGAGGGAGCAAAAACCAAAAGAGATAGCTAGAGAAAATATTCAAAAGCTAAGTGAAAGCGAGTGCAATTTCTAGTTTTCGCGAAAAAAACATTAAAAATTCAGCGAAAATTGCATTGGCAATTACGTGCAGGAAGTTCCATAAACAAAAGAAATTCATAAACAAATAAATATATAAATATATGAACAGCGGACAGACATATAAGCGATTCAACAATAGCGCCCAGAGGAATCTCCTTGGATTAACTATCATTAACTAGGTAAGTAAAAGATGAATCTACCATCTCGAGTATAAAAAAATAGTTTAACTATAACATTCATTAAGACCCGAATGAAGGTTTCAGTTGCTTAAAGTTAAGGCGGCTTGTTTGACATGTTGAAGATCGCGCGCTCAATTTTTTTGGTTTTGGATTTTGCCTTGTACTCAGTTTTGTTTTGCTAATTGACCTCTAAAAGTTGCCTCGTAATTTTATACGTGTTTATATTTAAGCTGAAAGCCCCTTTAAATTAACATAAACGAAACCTTTAACGACACCAATAAACAACAACAATATAATGTAAGATTGAAAGTGCTTAGCATATTATTAATGAATATGATATATACTAGGAGCTTAGGTTTAGGGTCAATCGATGAGTTAGGACCTTGATTTAGGAACACGTTGTGTGTGGGCAAAAAGTGAGAGGATTTATGGCATAAGATTAATAGATATAGTAAATGATGAATTGGGCAATAACTGCCATTTTTTAGATTATTATTTTTTTTTATCTCAAGGTTATATTTTTTTATAGCTTCATTAATTTTTCATAACAGCCAAAACGCATTTGTGATGATATTATTTTCAGTTCAGAAACAGTTTGTTCATTCATAAGAAGTTATTAATATTTTGTCAACATTTTTTCTATTGCGGCTTTTTCTTACGTTTCAGCTTAAGAATTTCAAGGCTTTCTTTGCAAAGATAAAAATATAAAAATAAGTTAAATACTAATTATCTAAGCCCAAAGAATAATATTAAGTCAGGTTAAGTAACTGCAAGTCAGCCATATAGAAATACAATCTCTTTATACTTTGTTGACAATTCTTAGCTAGATTTCAAGTCCAGTTATAGCCAGCCCTTTCAGAGAGACATTCACTGTTCTTGGCTTGGCTTGACTTGGCTTAGACTCAATGTGCAGTTTGCCGTGACCAAAATGTTTACAAAAATTGGTAGCTGGCATAAGTTATGAATTGTGGCTAACAAACAGAATTGTCAAGAGAATTACTATACAGTTGAGAACAAACAGAAAACCACAAGACAAAGCGACACACTCGAAATGCCAAAGACGCCAGCTGCAAAAAGTTAAAGAAAAATCACCAAAACAGCAACATCAAAAGTAGAAGAAGAACATAGTAGTAAAGCCAGTCAAGCGAATATCAATAGAGTGAGAAAACGAGAGAGGAAGGGAGCGAGAGAATGGCATTATGAATGCATTTTGGGCGCTTTGTTTCTCAGCTTCGTTGTTGTTGTTTTTGTTGTTGCCCCGCATATTGTAAATGCGCGCGCATGCGCAAAGGATGTGGCCAAGTCGGCTTGGTTCTGGTTACGTTTGTTGTGCAGCAGCAGCAGACGCAGCAGCGGCTCTTTGTAATCTCTCTCCCTCTCTCTCTCTCTCTCTATGACTGTCTTTGCAGCTGCTGCCACATATGAAACAACAACAAAAAAACGCACCTGGCCACACACAACAACAATAAAAACTGTTCTTAATTAAATTCTGTTGTTGACTCAAAGAAATTTATACACTGCTCATTAAAAGGTTCAAAGAGTTTATAAGGTTTTTAAACTGACTAACAGGAAACAAGTAGAATTTAAAGTTTTTCTTGTCATTTGAAGTAAATATTGACAAGATCTTTATATAATAAAATCTGTTTTCATCACAAATATTCCTAGGACCAGGAACCGACAAGAACTAAGAAGTTTAAAATTCATAAAATAAATATTAAAAAAAATAAAAATGTATAGATCATAGCAAAAAGGTTGATAAGATATTTAATAGCTTCGCCTTCAACAATTTTAAACAGTTTCAAAGTCAGATACCTCATGTTTAAGACGTATCTTTTCCATCTTTAGTCAGTTGGTATTACATTGTTAGAGCATTAAGCAGTCGTTACGACTATTTGGCTTACCTGTTTCTTGCCGTGCTGATTCAGACATGCTGCTGTTGACCCACTAAAGGAAATGACAAACTCATGACATTACCAATTTTCGGTTGGGTTTTTTCAACTTCAGCACATAGATAATAGCAGAAGTACATACTCTTTCCCAAGGTGGAGGTCTGCTATCAAATGTCAAGAGTTTTTTTTCGTTTTCTTTTGCTGATAAGCATTTTGTGTTCGTTGCACTTTTCGTTTCCTGTTGCATAGGGGAAACCCACCTGAGTTTGAATGATGTTGTTGCGACAGCTTGTTAAGTTGTCTCTATGGATTTTTATGACGCGTGTCTTGGAGGCTGTCGCATCTTGACTGTCGCATCTTGCAACACGCTTCATTGACCGCGACACGTGTGGGGCGTGAAAAAATGAACAGCAGACGGCAGACTTCTCCTGTTTTTCAGACACGACATCATCAAAGCATTTTAATTTCCAACTAAATATTTACAAGAGAAGATTTCACTGAAATGCATTTGGCGCCATTTGCCTGAAATATATATATATATTTATAACGAGAAAAAGTCGTCACACATCCGTCCATCAACTGTGTGTGCGCTCTCTACCCTCCCCATCTCCCCCTCTTTCACCCACACTTTCTCCCTCGCTTTTTGCGCTTTTGCAGACGTCAGGCAGACGCGTCGCGACAGCCTTACATGATTTGTAATATCAGCGAACATGCACAAATACTATACACATATGGACACAAATATATATACACTCTACACCACACTGCATACCTCGCTCGCAGCATCATCATCATGTGGGAATCCGGTTTGGCAAGGCAAAAATTACAACAACAAAAAACAAAAAGTTTATTTTTAAACAATATTCAACAGATTATCATCTGTCGTCTGGCAGCGCTATCTGCTTGAGTTGTTGCTCTTGTTGCATGCACTCTGTGTCAAATATTTCTCATTGTTGTTTAAACAAGTTTATTTGCCTTGAATCTTTGCCGAAAAAAAAAACAAGGAAATAAATAATATGTCAATTTAATAACCCATTTAAATGCAAAGCTTTTTATTTAAAAACCCTTTTAGCTTTTGGTAAATTTATTGCTTAATTTAATAGACGAGCTGCTTATTTCAAGTCACTTTTCCACTTGGTTGACCCACAAGCAAAAGCCCAAACATTTCTCTGGCAAAAAACCTCTTCAGCTGGAAATTTTAACTAAATTCTCAGCAACAACAGCAAAAGGCAACGGCAGCAAATTGATTTAGGAGGAAGCGCATAATTTAGCATTTCGTGTGCGCTTGGTAGGCCGCAAGCCAAGGCAAAGGCAACAGCCGAGCAACAGCAAAGGCAAAGTATCTATCAGATACATTCGTTCTCAGATACTATAGACATTTGTGTGTGCAAAGAGCTTGAACTGTTTCAAATTGTAATCAAATTAATGGCAGCTCGCAAATTTACATAGTCTCTCTGTGTTTTCCATTTGTCAGTCAGCTTGTTTGATATGTAAACCCAAACCAAATAAACTACGTCATGATTGTGCAATAAAGTGTACGTGCCTTGTAGATACCCTGCATATTTATATCAGAAGAATCAAATCTTACAAGCAAATAAATATGATTCATGCCAATAGTAATGTTGATTTGTAATACATACAGTCGATATTCCACTATAACGAACTTTCGTCTAATCAAGTTTTCCATGTAACAAATTCATTTCCAGATCCCTGATTTTTGGTTGAAGTAAAAAACTTTCAATATTACGAATTTTCTCAATAATAAAGAGTTGTCCCCTTGTCCCCTTGAGTTTTTTTGATCCGAAGTTCGATTGTATTAATTCACTAGAAGACTTGATATGACTAAAAGATAATTGTTACATACTCAACCTTGTTTCCATGCACATCTCATAACAAGTTTGCGTACAGGGTATAGCACAAAATCTGAGTGCGAAATTGAGCAAAGATTTAAGATGCTTTGGCAAAAGTTCGCGGTAGATGAGTTCTTTTCACAAAAACGGAAGCGACCTGCAGATAAAGATGTGAGGCGTCAACAGACAAAAACACAAGCAAAGTCTTAAATATATATACACACATGTGTATGTGTGTGTGTGTGTGGGGAGCAAATTACGCACTTAAAGTGCTCGCCAAATGACAGGAAACGCGTCATTTTTTCGAACTTCAAATTACGATTTTACGTTTCGTCGTTTTTCGTTGCTGCTGATGTTTTTGTTGTTGTTGCTGTCTGTGCACACTTTAAGAAGCAAAGTCAATGAGTTGTCTTTGTGTTTGTGTCAGTGTTTATATAGTAGCTGCCACTAAGTAGCAACAACAAACGACACAGTGCAAAGTGCAGACGTCAACATAATTAAAACTGGCGCAATTGCATTTTGTAGCAGAGTATCGTAGTATTAGTCTGTGTGTGTGTGTGCCAGAGTTTCCTTTTTGTGCATCCTGTGCGCGAGCGTAGGCGGATATGCGCACAATGCACAGACTTCCTGTCATTGACTCTGACTATAGTAGTAACAGAATACCATTTCCTACACACACACAAGGCACAGACCAAAAAAAGATAGAGACAGCAAGCCAAAGAGAAAGACAAAGACAAAGAAACAAATATTTTAGGGCGCGTGCTGTATTATTTCGGGATATTGAAACAAATGCCAATGCCATGTTGACACAAAAATCATTCAGACAAACAAACAGACAGACATATAGATAGAACCTCCAGTTTTGTGTGGGTTAATGATTGAACGGATGCGTTGCAGACAACATTACATTTATGTAGCCTTTATTTTTGGTCTTTTTGGTCTGATTGATGTCTGAGTTGATCCTTATGTTATGTTTTACGTGCTTTTTGCTTAAACCCGCTGACAACAAATTCACCCATTGGGTGGTCTTTTGTTTCAACATCAAATTGTTAACATTAATTTTCGAATATTTCGACCGCCTGTTGTTTGTGCCTAATGTTTATCGATTATCGAAATGTTTATCACATTTAAGCACGCACACAAATCGAACCTTTGTGTTAATGACATGGCAGTTCCCCCCTCTGAATCATCCAAAAAGCACAGACTAATTGCATTAATTTGGTTTCGTGGGCTGCCCCTGAGATTTTGTAGTTTTCCTATAACCTGTTTGATGGTCAATTTCTATGTTAATATTTTGTATGTTGCCGCATTTTTAAACACTCCAAAAACAAATAAACAAAGATGAGCAACAACAAGTGGCACTTGGGGCAGCATTGTGTGTGGCTTCCTGGACAGCAACGAAGGGGTATTTTATTTTTCTTTCATATTTGTTGATTCGTTTGATTTGTTTACGCCCATCGCATGCAAAGTTCGTGGGAAATAACTCACAGTGCCTGGCAATGAACTGAGGGAATGAATATGTATAATTAAAAAGTGCTAGCAACTTGGTTTGATTCCTTTTTAGGTTTAACGCACTTCCTTTGGACGGAAGCACTTGAAATGAGTTCCGGAAAACTATTAACGCGCTCGCCAAATGACAAATGGGCTAACTTAAGGGTTCTCTCCCCCGAACACAGCACTGGCTTCCCCCCTCTTTCATGTGTGAAATGAAATCTCAGTTGGTGGTTGTAAGACGAATGTATGTTTGTGTGGATGTATGGATGTAGTACACCCAAACCGCGTCGACGGCTTCCGTTTGCCCTTTACAAACTTTAGCGGCGGATGTTTTGCTTGTCATTTGCCATTTCCAATTCCATGCCCATTCGCAATCACATTCGCATTCGAATTCGGAGAGTGCTGGCTGCCTGTCTTTGAGCTTTTTTTTGTTTTTGCCTTTTGTTGTGCTCGCCATATTCGCTGCTGCTAATTCGTCGACGTCGAAGTCGCCACCCGTTTGATATTATTTTTTACTTTTTTGCTAATTGTTTCCGCTGTCCGCATTTGCTGCTCGATTGTTATCGTAATCGATGCCATATTCCGGTTTAGCACTTGCGTTTCTATGTCAGCCAACAACAAAACACAGTCAGCCAATACATATGCATTCGTATATATGTGGGCCAATTATTTTAATGTGGCCATCGAATGGCACTCGACTGGATTGTTTTGATTGTCGTTTCATTGTTACTGTTCTTGTTGTTGTTATTATCGATATGACAGCCGCGTAATGATTATTCAGCGCTTCCTTTTGCGTGCTACCCGCCCCTTGCCCCTCGCACACACACATCCGTACATCCCAATTTTCGATGGCAACAAGGTCAGATTTAATTTTGCGCTACAATAACAAAAAAAATAAATATCATTGAAAGCAAAGCATGTAAAAGACAAAGCGACATGATGACATTTTAATACTCTAACAACAAAGTATTTTTGTTTATAAAACAAATCTTTAATAATTTACTTTAATTTTCTTATCATATTCTATTACTTCAGTACTTCAAACTAAAGAAACTTCTTGCACCTCAGTTTAAATATTATCTTTTAATACCAATGCAAACCTAATGACTAAGTTTTATTGCCTTTGTCTGTTTAAGTCTGATTTGAAAACACTAATCAAATTGCATGTTGTACAATGTGGCGTATGCGTATTATTATTGTTGCCGTTGACGCGATTAAACAATTGTCCGGTTGTGAAAGCATTTCCGCCACTTGAACACATATTATAAAGCTATATATATATTTTATTCTTATATGCAACGCCTCTCCCATTCCGCCAATGAATCACAACGATTAATAAGCGTCATTTTTCTTTCTTTCCATTTGCAGTTTTATGCGTGTGTGTGGCAGCTTAACGATGCAAGCAGTGGAGGCCAGTTACCCGAAATATGCCGGACGCGTGCCGCCGCTTGATCTGTCGCAGGTCAATGCCAATCAGGATCAACTGCAGCTGCAACAGCTGTGGGCAAATAATGCGGCAGTCGCAATGAAGCGTCATCATCCCTACCAGATGCTGGACAAGTGTCGCGGCGGTGTTGCGCTGCTCAGCGATGATAACAACAACAATAGTCTTGCCACCGCCGGCCAAACAAGTCACACCACAAACCTGCTACATCCCATGGGCTCCGATGGATTGCCACTTGATCCGCGCGACTGGACGCGAGCCGATGTCTGGAAATGGCTGATCAACATGGCTGTCTCCGAGGGTCTGGAAGTGACGCCCGAGCTGCCACAAAAGTTTCCCATGAACGGCAAGGCCTTGTGCCTGATGAGCCTGGACATGTATCTGTGCCGAGTGCCCGTTGGTGGCAAGATGCTTTATCGTGATTTTCGTGTCAGACTTGCTCGCGCCATGGCGTTGCTATCCTAGTTGCAAGTTGCAAGACTTCTCGTTCTGAGTGAATCACCTAATCAGGTTGTACATATACATAGTATAAAGATATATAGATATAACACCAATAGCTAAGTTTTAGTTGTGTAAATCTTAGCTGTTTAATGCATTTGTTTTATTCGCTTAAGTAATCAAAGTTTGCCCCGTCTCCACCAAATTACCCCCCCAAAAAAAAATGTACAGAGTGCGGGGCATAAACTTCAAATGCTGTCCTATTAGCCATTTAAGTTGCATCTAATGAAAATATATAAAATGAAATTTTATCAAATCGAATTCTAGAATGTGTATCTCTTTTTTTAAATCTGAAGTGGAATGTGGGCTGTGGACCTAATTGTTGTTTATTTTAGGTTTCTGAGTGGTTTATAAAGTTATCAGAATTCACTTTTTTTTTGGTAAGTTTTGCTAATGGTAAAGTTTTAGTAAAATCCTTAACAGCTTGGCAAGATTTTTTACACGTAAATATATATTCATAATGACTTGACTTTTATAATTTCCCCTAATAAAATTGGAAAACACTAAGAGCTCTTGGAAAGTCAAAGAAAAGTACAGTTGATAAAAGATCTTAAAGATAAAAAGAACCTCTTATGAAAGTTTCTTTAAATATTTTATGAAAATTTCATAAGAATAAAAATCTAAATTATAGTGATTTCAGTCCGAATAATCTTGGCTGATGAAAGATAGTTAATACTTTATGTGTTTTCAACACGATAAAAAATGTTTAGAATACTATCAAAGCAAAGCAGATTGTTCGATTTATTGATATCATAAAAAGATACAGAAAATCTTAAACATTTCGAATTCAGCTGATTTATTAAAATATAAACAGAAGATTTAGTCGGTCCATTCATTCAACTGATGTATTTAAGTATTTAAAAAAAAAAGATTTAAAAAAACACACACTTTGCTGCTGTGATGGATAAGAATCTGTAAATTTTTAAATATACTCAACATTTTCTTTTGCCACTTTCGAAACAATTTCGAAATGAGTGTTCACAAGTTAAGCGCTCTTTAGTTTGTGCTGTGTTTTATGTGCTGTTTATGCAATGAGTCACAAACATACAGACATACATATGTATAAGGAAAATAACTACAAAGAGACCCATTGACATGTTGAATACGTTCACCCAATTAGCACATCATTAAGGTTAAACGAGAACTGCTCTCAGATACAAACTGGCGCTGCAGACTTTTACCCCAAACAACAACTGAAAAATGGAAGTGCAATAAACTGTTTGTTATTGTTGGACCCGACAGAGAGAGAGAGAGAAGGAGAGAGAAGTTAATGTTACAACATTTGTGTTTAAGTTGAGACCAGCGCAACACTCGATCCATTCATAATGGATGTTTTTAGAGAGTCTGCGTGATTTATGGGAAGGAGATGAAATACTTTTTGGAGTAGTTTGTTAGTTATGAAGTAAACAATATTTTAGTTGGTTTGCAGCAGAAAAAAGGTTACGTAACCCAAATTAAGCCACAAAAGGGTTGATTTTCAATAATTTTACGGTTTTTGCTTTTCTATTTGTGTTTTTATTTATTTTGCAAACAAAAGTTGAACAATTATGACAACAACAATAACAAGGTAATGATAATCAACAGCGGTAAGCTTAGATACAGATGAGGCATTAGGCTGAAAAAGAGAGAGGGAAAGAGAAAGAGAGGGAGATAGAGAGAGGTAGTCAAAGATAGATGCTGATTCAAGAGCTTCATCCGCCCGTGCATCCGTTCGTTACGTTGTTCTATGAATGAACAACTACTATACAGATACAGATACTATGCGCTGTCTCTTCCTGTATGCTTTGGCTCCCCCGCACCATGCTCCCTTTGGCTCATTGTCGCTGCTGCTGCCGCTGCTGTTGTAACTTTGGAACTTTGCATTTAGTGCAGTTTTATAAATTTGTCTGTTTTTCTGTTTTTAATTCTCTCTTTAGTTGAGCATCCGGGATGTCGCTTTGTGCACACACACACACACACAAACACAGAGCGCCGGCCTAAAAGGTAAAGGAAGTGAGACAAATGGGCCAGCGGTGGCAACAACAACAACAACATGGCAAGTACTTTGTTTTTGTACCTTTCACAGCTATCACCTTGTAATATGAAACAGATGTTGTTGTGGCCAAGCAAAACTCAATTCAGACAGCCGACCTGCCACATGCCACATGCCGCATGTGCGCGCACGACACAACAAACAGCTGACGCCCTTTTGCGGCAACAAATTTACAAATAAAATATTGACACAAGTGCAAAACTATCAAACGGAACAGAGATCGAAACAAATGTTGAAAATTCCATTCTTTCCCGGATGGGTAATTTATTAAGCAGCTGTCCAAAAGATAGAACTTCGGAATGCGTTGTAAGAACCCTAGCTGAAAATGGAGAAGCCAAAAAAGAAATAAAATTACTTGGCTTAAGATGCATTTAACGTTGAAAAAGGAGCTTAGAATGCTGTCAACGATTTTATTATTTAAAATCTGTTCATCCACTGATTGATGAACAGCAATAACAAAATATATCTGAGGCAAGTTTACTACTTAGTTTCCAGTCAATTTAATATTGAATCTTTACAAAAAATAATTAAATAATTTGAGCAAATTATATTTATGAATTTTATGTCCATTTTATGCCTCTTTGATAAATTAAAAATATTTATATCAACATTTCCGGTTTAAGAATAGATTTTTACATAATCGAGCAATCGTCTCTCTCAAATTTCAACTTAAGAAAGATCGACTTCTTATTTTTTAATCAATCAATCAGTTTTTAAACTCTGCCTGGGTTCGTTCTTTTGAGTCTGCGAATGCGCTTAGCAAAACAAAATCGGCTAACGTGAATAAACCGTCGAAATGACCGGAAAAATAAACAGACGACTGAAGGAAATGCCGCTTATGTAAAGTAGAATATCCGCCGGCATCGTGTTGGCAATGGCCAATGGCCGATCGCGACCCGAACTCGTCGTCGTCTTCGAACTTCGAACGGAAGGCGAGGTGCGAAAACAATAAAAGCCGAACGGAAGTGGAAGCAAGTGACGGTTCCGTACAATCGTCATTATCATCACAATCATTTTTGAGCTACTGGACTCGCGAGCGATGCCACAGATTTTTGCCAATTTGTTTGAAAATGGGTCTTTCCCCTCACTTGGTTTTTCCGGCCTGGAATCATTTTACCATTTACCGCTTAACCGTTTGTGCCCGAAATTCGTATAGGAAATGACTTAACTAAAAATAAAATAAAAAAAATGTGAGCCACAACATTTCGGTGGCTCAAGTGGTTAGAGCGCTGACATTTCAGAACAGAAAAGAACTTTCCAACAAAGAAACCAAAAAAAAGAAAAAACAGACGCTAAACGAAACACAAACATTGCTTTGGGGCTGGTGGCAGCGGGGGGAACGAGTATTGTGCAATTGAGAGTCTTGGGGCAGTCGACTTTTTAATTAGTTCATTGGCAGCAGCGGGTCGGGCGCGATATTTCCCACGAACTCTGAAATCGACGGGGTAAACAAATGAAATGAATCAACAAATATGAACAAAAAATATGTAAAGGGTGTTTCAGTTCAGGGGAATGGTACTAGGAAATACCCTGTACCTTGAGAGTAGAAGGAGAGGGAGAAAAGATAATGAGTGGAAGATGAAGGCAAGGACAAACGCAAGACTAAGATCGAGCAAGTATATGAACCGAGAAAAAAGGGAGAGAATTACGAAACCGAAACATTTTGAGACAGAAAGAGGATGAAAAACCTTCATTTTCTTCAAGATCTTAACCTACTTCATACAAGAAACTGCCTAAGTTTATAAGACCATTCTATACAGGGTATGTTTGGAAAACTGAAATATTCTTAATTTTGCCCCGCTGTGGAGCCACACACAGAAAGACACAGAGATCGCCCGCTTGAAAGCTGCTGCCTGCAACTTAAGCCACTTGTCCAACGGGTTGCATGTTTTCATGTTCATGTTTTTGTATTTGTTTATTTTTTGTTAATGGGGGGGAATTTGGGGAAATTGTTCGAACATGCTGTTCATATTAACATAAGAATCGAACACTTGGAAAATGTCGCCTTGCAACAGAAGAGGCAAAACCCACGACACGATAAAAGCTATCAGTTTGTGTTGCCCGTTTTTCATTTGGTGACTCAATGGTGCAGCGGATGCCATAAATAAAGTCAAGTCCAACTGAGACACAATTCGTAAGGCATATCATTAGCACCGACTTAAGGTACAGATCGGTAAAGTATAGCTTTAGCTCTCTCTCTCTCTCCCAGTCGATTAACAATTAACTTTTTTGAATTTCCAATTGGAATGGAGGTTAACTTCAGGGGGCTGCACTGCGGGCGCTCCATTCAAAAGCGACTCAAGACTATATTGATTATTTCATTTCGATTCTATGTATTGAGACCACCCGTTAGAGTTAGTCTATGTCTATGAGGCGAGGTGGTGGGGGGTTGGGGCTGGCATTTTTTAGATACATTGGCAACTTCCGGCCCGCATTAGATGGAAGGCAATAAAATGTTTTTAGAGTGCAGCAGCGCTACAGCACTTGGCCCCAAAACTTAAGCACTTGAAGTTCAGTGGGCTTCTCACGCCCACGCTCCGGCCAGATTGCCATGAGAAGGGAAAAGCCAAAAGCTGTCTGTGTGTGTGAAATGTGTTTTTCAAGAAAAACGCAAAGAGCATAAGACAAAGCAACAGACAGACACAATTGCGGCAAGGGGCAAGGGGCAAACTGAAACTGTCACTGACATTGTTAAGCCAAGAGAAAAGAGAGAGGCATTATGCATAACGTTGAATGAACTGAATGCAACACACACAGAACAAGATGAACAAGAAGTTCATGGGAACAAAAGTCAGCGGTTTAATGTAGTCAAGTGTTAAGAACCCAAACGCCTTCATACTCCGTTTCTCTCTCTCCCTCTCCCTCTCTTTTTCATTGCAACATCATCTTCATCCATCTTCAGCATCATTGTTTTGTTTTTTTTTTTCAGTTTTCGTGGGCACAAGTGCAGAGCCACCGCGTTAAGCATATTATAAATAATGCTTGTAATAATATATAACATGTGTGTGAAATAAGTGAGATTTTTTTTTGGTGTCATTTGGGATTTGTGGTTTTAGTGACACGATTTTTCAAGTGCAGCTTTAGTTAAGGTCTACAATGTTTTAAAGGGCAGGCATTTGATTTTTATGTGGTAGATTTTTAAACCTAGTGGGGCAATCGATGATAATGTTCTTTAGACATGCAACATATAATAACACTTTAACACGAAAATGGTTCTTGGGATAGATCAAAACTTACTACAGCCAAAGCTTAGTCCATTTTGGAAAGCAATACTTTGTTTATAACGGTTTGACAGCAAACTTAATGAAATATTTATGTTAGGAAACATGATTATACTTCCTCGAAAATCAAAATTGGTTTGCCTTTGTTAAACGCTTTTCTTTTACAAAAATATTTAATTTTTAGTTAGAAAACTAAATTTGTAATCGAAATCAAAATAATATTCCAATATCTCTGCGTAACATAAGTTTAAAGTTTACTTTGCTTCTTTAAAGTATTTTATCATAAATGATAGCAATTGAAGCTACTTGTTTATGTCTATTCTTCTGTCATAAATAAACCTTTTTGAGTCCAATTATGCTGATGGTCAGACAGGCATTTATAAATAAATAATATATACATAAATCGTAGAGGGAATGAAGTTTGTAATAATGATTGCTGTGTGGGCGTCTTCATCACTTTCCATTTTATTTTCATTGTGGTCGAATCGAGTCGTGCGTTTTGTGGCATTCGATTTTGAGTGACAGTCGACGCGTCGCTGTGTTGGTTGCACGTTGTTTGCTGTTTGCCGCCAGCATAACCAAATCGAATTGTGGCTAGAAATAGTAGAAGAAGGCTAGAAGAAGGGAGCCGAAGAGCTGCTGCTACTTTGTGACTTTTGTGTGTCTGCGACTTGTCTGCAATGTCGAATGCCAAACGTCAACGTCTGCGAAACTTCCGTTTCCTGCGCATAAATTTTAATGAGCCAGGGACGAGCGACAACATATCAATTGAATATGTAAGTGAGCAAAAAAACAAAACAAAAATACAATTAAGCGACTGGCCAGCCTTGACTTTGGGCAACAAAGTCACGGCAAATGTTGGCCAATAAATAAGCAGGCATTTAACCAGTTTTTTTTTTTGCCAACTCAGGTGAAAACTGAACAAGGAAAAGCAATATCAAAAGGCAACGGCGAAAGGCAAAAAACAAACAAAAACATATAAAATATGCATTTTGAATTGCAGCTTTTACTTGCTTTCCCGAGCGTTTAATTTCCAGATATGCGAAAAACTTACAAACGGGCCGAATACAATGTACTCTTAAGGCTTGAAGTTATCGTGTCCGTAGAAATAAGATAATTAGATAATTAATATAGCTCCTAAACAAAAATGTTCCAAATTTTATACAAGCTCATGAAATAGGTTGTTATTATATAAACCATAGAAAAAGGTAGTCAAAGAAACACGAATAAATGATAAGTTTTAACAATCTAAAGATGAAAGCGCGAAGTTTTTCGTTCTCTTAGTAAAATTACTTTAACGATTTTTACATAATCTCATAGATCTCCTCCAACACGTTACAGACGTTAGGACAAAACTACAAACACCCATTACAAGAGTATAATGGTAGAGACAAAAAATTGCAATCGAAACTAGTTTTTCTGGTTAGGCGCATGGCCAGCAACAACGACGACGATGGACTCAACGGTGATAACAACAATTGCAACAATTGTTGGCTGGCGCATGCGCAACTTTGGCGACTGGAGACTCGCGAGACTTGCGAGACTTGTGAGACATTTCAGGAATGTTAATTGCGCAAAGACGAAGAAGAAGAAGGAGACTTAAAAAAAAAAAATACAGTACTCAGTACACAGTGAGAACATATCGCGTGATTGTGATGAATATAATGGCACAAAGATGGGTGTCTCAGACCCTATAAGTACTACATACATAGTATCGTATATATGATACCATAATTATGAACGGCGTTTCGCGGCTCGCTGCCTTTGCAAGAACGGGGAGATGGAGCAAAAGTAAACAAAGGCAACAGCAATGAAGAAAATAAATCGTACTACACGCTGCTCGTATTATAAGTCGTCGACATTCTTGAACTTCGCTTCTTGTGGAGGAAAAATGAGCCAGCACAAATGCTTGCTAGAACACAGGCAGAAAAATAGAATTAGAGTCTCTTGTATCTGTGTATCTTTAGTTGTTGCAAAAAGAGCACAAGAATGCTCTAGTCGGGAATAGAAGACTAGGAGATATCTATTGAAAATTAATTCATTAAAAACCTCGTCATAAATTTATTTCTATTTGAATGTCACCTTTAAGTAAATAATAATTTAGGCGAAATTAGATCTTCCAGCCCTCAATAACGTAAATAGAGAAACGATACTTATCGACATGCAAATCGACTTGCACACCTAATCGAGTCATACCCTTTATTGTCATATTAAATGGGTACATGTTATAGAAAGAACAACAACACAGACTTTTGGTCTTGGATCTTGGGTCTTGAGTGTTTGGTCGCAGTCAGTGGAGCGAGCAAAGGCATACGGAAGCCATAAGCTGCACGCTGCCGCTGCTTCTGCTGCTCTCAACGACCATCGTCTGGAAGATTTCTCTGCTCATGTTTCGGCATTTTGCGTGCTGGGCTGTTGAACCCGTGGTGGAGAGAGGCGCTGGAGCGTATACGCAAAAGGTGGTCGGCCCTGTTATGGGGGCCATCTGGAATGCAGAGTTCAAACAGCTTGATCGTTAATACGCCCAAGGATGCAAGGAGACGGACGACAAATCAATCACACAGCTGCAAAAATTATTAAATCTTCATGCGTGCAAATCACCCAAAATTACAGGAAGCCAAAGCTGAAGGAGATCACTTGCCGAAAATCATTCAATTATATTTTGAACATGCCACAGGCACAACCACAACAACAGCATCAGCAACAACAAAAACAAGGATATTTGCTGTCAGAATCCACAGCTGCATTGAAAAGGGGCGTGGCGGCATTGGCAACAATTACGCAAGCAGTTTGAGATTAAAACCATGAGCACTTGTTGCCCTGCTTAAGGTCAGCCAGTTGGTTATTTATGAAAGGATGTGAAGCAGTTGAACTGCTGGTGGTGCCTTAAAATCAGCGTTTATAAAATGGGGTCACGCCCCTTCAGGGCATTTAATCAAAATATAGGTTGCAGATGCAAATTTAAATTGGACCGCACAAATTGCGCTCGCTTATCGAATGAGGGTAGTCGTAGCGTTAACAGCAACATTTTTGAGCTTAACAGCACACTGTTAATTTAACAGTTTAGAACTTCAGCCGTGCCATCGAATACTTATCGATTAGTTATTGAGCCAAGTCGATACAGCTGCGAGACATATTTTTTCTCAGAAAATGCGTGTAACGTAAACAAAGCGCAATAAAAACACAGACTAAAACACGTCAATACACTTCAAGCCAATGAGTTACGAGCCATATCTGCACACCCTCAACTCGACCTTAAAGGCCTTCGCCCTACAAGTTGAACACTTCACTGGCGTCGCTCTGCAAGCTGTTGTCGAATTTCGCAACGAATTCGATACTCTAACTGGTGACTGGCACTGGCAGAGCCCCATCGAGTTTACGGCATTGCAGGCAACACTACTTAAAGTACTGCTGGTATTGCTGCTCGGTACGGGAGTGCTGATTGGCTGGTCGTGGAGCGTCTACGGTCAAGTAATCACCGAGAAATTTGTCAGGCCAAGTAAATATTGATAATTCAACAACAAATTGTATTCTTGATAATGCTACTTAACAACAACGTTTTAGGCACTTTAAAAGAAATCGAAGAGCTTAAATTATCTGTGGCCAAATTAAAGTTGCCCAAGGAGCATTCACCCAGAATCTAAACATGTCCAAAATCAAGCGTTTCTTCTCGAAGAAAAAGGACGAGGCAGCCTTTAAGGCAGGTATGTTAAATGGTTATTGCTGTTATAAAACTATTGAATTTTACAGCTAAGACTAGGCGGCGGCATGGGCGAGGGTCATAAGTTGAATGCACCCAAGCCGGAGCCATCTACCAGCAGCTCCAAACGCAAAGGGGAAGTTTATGTGCCGCCCAAGCGTAATGAGTTAAGCAATGAGGCACGCGCCGCTGCAGCTGCAGCCTTGTCGCGTATCGAACGCAAAGATTCGAGGGACTTCAATACCTCGCTGGCGGCCATCAAGGCGCAGGCTAAACGCGAACTGGAAGCCGAGCGCCGCCAGAAGGAGGAGTTGGCTTCCAGTGCGAGCAGTTCGACAGGAGCTGCTGCTGCATCGGGCAGTGGAAACACGGTCGAGAATAGAAATCTTGCTTGTCAGGGCGTCTTCTTTCGCTGTCCGCTTATCGGCGAGGAAGTGCTGCCCAAAAAGGAATGGAAGATTAAAATCAAGGAGTTCCTCTACCAGCAGCTGGAGCATGAACGTGGTTTAACTGCCTGTTTGATCATACAGAATTGCAATGTCAAGGAACGGGCAGATGATTGCATTGCCACGCTGACCAAATATCTCGAGAACCTCATCAAGAATCCCGAGGAGGAGAAGTTCTGCAAGATACGCATGTCCAACAAGATCTTTAGTGAGAAGGTGCGCTACGTCGATGGCGCCTTGGATGTTCTCCATGCTGCCGGCTTCAATGAAGTGCAAGTGGATGATGAGCCCTTCCTCCTCTGGACTAGCGAACAAATGGAAGAGGGTCTCGACTTGGCCACCCTAGTAGATGCTCTCAAGAACTCGGAGCCCATACATCTAGAGCTGGATCGCAATATTAAAGTGCTGTTGCCATCGCAAGCGCGTCGCGTTGTGCTGCCCGATGATTTCTATCGCATCTCGCCGGAGGAGATCAAGCGGGAGCAACAGCTGCGTGCCGAGGCCATTGAGAGCGCCCAATTGCTGAAGACCAAGGCAATGCGGGAGCGCGAGGAGCAACGCAATTTGCGCATGTATCGCTACTCATTGGTCCGAGTCAAGTTTCCCAACGGTTTGTTTATACAGGTGAGCTAAAGGTCGGGCTATTGTCATTATATACACTATTATTGTAAATACTATATATTTTCAGGGTACTTTCAATGTTTACGAGAAGATCTCCGATATATTTGAATTTGTGCAATCTTGCCTTGCGGATGAAACGCTTGAATTTAATTTGGTTGCCACCAGCGAGGGCAAGTTTAGCGAGGAAGACATGGATAAGACATTATATGAATGCAAGTGAGTTTCTAAAAACCTTTATTAGATATTTTGTTAAATCAACTTTTATTTTCAGACTCATTCCAAACATTCTGCTTCTATTTACTGTGCCGGCTATTCCGTCTCAGGTTGCAGCTGATGTTAACTTTCTGAAAGAAGACTTATTAATGCTGGTGCAGTCCATGTAGGAGTCTTCTATATATATATTTTTCTATTCAACAATCTACAATGTATAACGGCAGCACTATATTCGTCAATGTCGCCACTTAATTGATTAATTTATAAATATGTTTGTTATTATTTATTGCTAACTATTCAAATATATAGGCACATGTTTCGAAATTACTCTCAATGTTGTTATACCAATTCAATGTGTTACATATTATTTGAAAAAATCATAGCGACCACTGTTGGTGTAGAACTTGCTGTAATGTAAATGTTATTTTTCTTCGCTAACTGCTGTTAACGCAAAATGATGTCGCGTAATGTTGGCTGCAACACAATAATCGCCTGACCTCCACAATTAACTGACAGAAACAGCTGTTTAGTAATACGGAAAGTGATATTGTAGCTAACAAATAAAAATTAGCTTACTTAAATGTGACTATGAGCTTAAAAAGCAAAGTATGATTGGTGTTGCAAAGAGTGTACGTGAATATATACGAATTTATTAGTGATATGCAAAAACGCAGGTGAGTCATACCGTACAAAAATAACAAACAATAACAAAACCAAACAATGCTTTGTTTCAAAAGCAATTTGTAAATGTGTGTGTGTGTGTGTGTGTGTTTGCGGCTAAAGGGCTCTCAAATTTTGTAATTTTTCAATAAATGCTGGCATATTAAGTGCCGGGTTGAGCTCAAATTGTAACTAATTCGGAGTTTATTGCGTGCAGCAGCAACTGCTCATTAACCAATTTATTGGGGTATATTAAATGCCGTAATTTGTTACGCGTTGTCAATTAGACAAAAGGGCGCCCACTCATTAGGCTAACAAGGCAGCCCTGCAACATTGCAGATGTGGGCCACCAACTAACACCAACACACAAATAACACACACACACTCGCATAGTTGCATTTGTGTTTAATGAATCCATTTCGTCGCACTGGGCTGCATTGAAGCAACGGTAAAAGAAGCCTTCAATTGCTGCTTCCTCCAACAGGCAGTTAGGCAGTCAGGCAATTTGGCGCAAATCTTTCAAGCCCATGGCAAGTTGATCTTGGGAAAAGTAAATAGCAAAAAGATCCAACTAAAACTTAATGAATCTTTTGTGTGTTGCGGCTGCAGCGACTCCATTGCCAGCTAAATTAAATCGAACGGCGGCCCGCAATCGACCGCCAAATCGAAAACTTTGCGAATGAAAAAAAACAGCCAAGACACGCAGCCAGGCCAGGCTTCTTAGCCATCGCATAAATTGGCCTGAACCAACAATTTCTGTGCTAGCTGACTGCCTGGCTGGCTGGCTATCTGCCTGCTTGCTTGGCCCATTGTTGCCGCTACTTATTATGGCCATGGGATCTGGGCCTTGACCAGAGATAGAGTGAGAGGCAATACTAAGTTCAGTTTGGGGTTCGAGTGCGTGAGATATGCATTATTTATCTATCGAAAAACAAAAAATGTTACTCATTTTTGCGAGTTGCTTGATCTCTCCTGGACTGCCTGGACGCTGTGGTATTTTGAATGCTCGATTAGTTAAGGTGAAGGTGTATATTGGAAAATTGCACCGATAAAGAATCGATACCTTGCAGCATAAATCGATAGTTAACCTACAAAATTACCCACTATTTTTGGTAGTTTTCATTAAAAATAATTAAAAAATCTAAAAATATTCCTATCTAACTACAGCGTACGCTCGATAACGTGAACAACATTCTGCTGGCACTGACTATTAAAAAAAAGGCATCAAGGCGAGAAAGCCCTATAACATGTTTTCATGTTGTTTATATAAAGCTCAAATAATTATGAACTTGGGGAATCCCCTTTTCACAAATAATATAAAATAAATAATTTATGGCATTAAAAAGAAAAAAAAAATTGATCTTAAATTGCGTAAACGACACATTTTCTGTAGCTAGAAAAAGAAGGATATTGCGTTTTTCTAAACTGCCCAAAATGGAGAGAGCTCTTTATTGTAAGTTTACTCGTAAGCGAAATACATAAGAGAAAATTAAATCATATGAAGCAGTTGAAATTTTCAACAAAGCGGTTGAGTGGGTTTCCCAAGAAGGCGTCGATCAAAATGATTTGAATGTTCTGAATGAATAAATAAATATTTATTTTCTACTTGTTTGGCATTCGAAAACGTGAACATTTTCGCGCTGTATTATTTTCACCTTTAAGCAGCGCATAAGCCAGTCTCTAAAATAAAAAGTAAAATCTTTGCTTGTTAATAATCTTGTCTTGAGATAGAGAAATTGAGCCTTAACTATTTAGGACATTCTCAGGCCGCTGCCAATAGCAGTGACGCCACTGACGCTGCTGCTGCTGCTGCACGTGCCACAGAGTCCCGCTGATCTCAACCTTTTGGCCCAGTGGCGCATCGCTGTGGCGCTGATTGAACGATTCGGCCAAAAAAGATCATCACCTGTGCTCGGGCTCGCTGCGGCTGCTGCCCATGTCCATGCCGACGTTGATGTTGATGATGATGATGAGGTGCAAATTGTTGCTGCCATGAAATTGCAAATCAACAAACACACGGCTAACTTCCTCGTACTGCCGCCCTCTCACAGGCTTCCATTTCATTGCAAATTGTTTACTCAACTCGGCAAAAAGCAGTTGCTTTGCTGCTTTGCTAAATTGCAAATCGAATTCACCGCCCGACAGTCAATCTCTCACAGATTCACAGCTCTGATGCCTGACGCCTTGATTTGTTTTTGCGGTTGTTTGCCACACACAAAAAACCACAAAGCAACAGCAGCAACAGAAACAACAACAACAACAGTAGTTGCAATAAGAGCCTCAATTTCGAGCGCGCCCTTTAACAAGCGTTTAGTCTGCGCGCCTGCGCCTGCTTCATGCAACGCCCCCCCTTCTACCCCCTTTTGACTTTGCCACCTCGTGACCCGTTCCCAGTGGCCCCGAATTGGAAGTTTGTTGTTGTGTTTACTGTGTAATGGTTAAATCGGTTAGAACCAAACCCCAACTGAACCGACACGCAAGCGCCCTGCATTTACATATTTCTCTGCCTGCATTTGAACTCTGAACCCCTGATTTTGAACTCCCACCCCCCTCTCTTGCAACAGCACCAAGTTCCGTAGCGTGCAACATTTCGAACAGCAGCAGCGTCAGCTGCCTCAACCATAGAAAAACGGAAATACTCGCTGCGGCCTGTCACAAAAAAAAGCAAAAGCAAAAACCCATTGCTTCAATTAACACTTTTGAACTTGACAAAAGTCGCAAAGAACAAACAAACAAAAGCACTAACAAAATATTATAATAGAGATGGATTCTCTAGCCTCTGGTGCTTGAAATATGCTAAATAGAGAATTTGTGTAACAAAAGACTTTTTTGCTTTAGTTACGCTGTGGAAATTTACAAAGAAGATTTGCATTTATTTCGTTTTCGAAATAATTAATTTGGCCCTTCAATGCGATTTCATAAAATCAATTAGAGCTTAAGGATTTCACTAGGAAACTTCCGTTCTTCAAGTAACTTTAAATGGGTCAGCACTTTGCTTAATAATATTCGAGTCTAGATCTCGAGTTAGATATCTCTACCGTTCCTTCACATTCTCTCCCTCTCCCTTTCTCGTTAAGTATTTTTCCCTTTCCATCTTTCTCGCTTTATTTCCTTACTCCCTACAACGCTTTTTTTTTTTTAAGCATCCTCTGCTTTTCCCAGTCTCTTTCTCTGTCCCTTTATCGCTGTATCTACCTTACTCCCTTTACCATTTTCTCTCTCCCCCTCTCTCTGTTTTTCAATCATTTTTAGTTCTATTCAATTTTTTTCTGTTTTTCTTAACACTTTTCTTTTTTACTTCCCTATTTTGTATTTTTCTCTGTTTTAATTACAAGACAACTTTTGCCCTTCTCCTAAAAAATCGTCATTCTATGTTATTTTATTTAGATTCTTTGTAAGTCTTATAGAAGCTATGGTTTTTTTTATGATGTGCCCATCAACTTCATATTCGTTCTACTTTCTTATAAGATATGTTTTCTACACACCCATCTCTAAGACAAACCAACACACACACTCACACACACAAACTAACAAATTAAGTCAAAAGATGAGCAATTTGTAATCAAGAATAAGAACTTCCGGTCAACATTGTTGTTGCTGTTGTTTCATCTCTTATGCCTCATTGAACAAATTAAATGCTCTTTTCATTTTATGAATGAATAAAAAATCTTGTCATCGTGCCCCCTTTTAACTCTGCACCCACCCCCTCGACCCTCTCGCTGCGCCTCTTCATCATCATTCGCGCCCAATTAGCGCAATCATTGGTGGATGTGGATGTGGATGTCGTTGCCGATGTGCCGCACCAAGTGCTGTAAATTGCAACCAGTTTTTTGTTTTCACCCCGCCCCCGCCTAGACAATTGCGCAGCAAGCTTTGGAATAAAAACCGAGGAAAAAAAAAATCTACGCAAAAGTTCACAGCTTGATAAGATTAATTGACAGCATCAATAGTAGACCTAGCCCATCCCTCCCAGCCCCCGCCCGGCAGTCAATTTCAAATACATTTGCAATTTGTCAAAGTTTTGGTAGCGAGAGCAGATAAATTAATTTCGGCATCGATTTGATCGCTTGTCTCTCCTGGCCACTTTTGCATGGAGCCTCATTTGGTTGTTGGCCAAGAGGAAAAACACTACCAACTGCTGCAATGTTGGCTGGCTGTGTTGTCCCATTGTAAATGTGCTTTAATGACCATTGGTCAGCATATCTCATTTGTTGTCGCTGCCTGCCGACATGGACTCCAAGACATGGACCGCCTGCTGACACACACACACACATACACACATACATTCAAGGCTGGTTGCCAAATAGTCGTTGTAACTTGTACCTGCCCCAAACGAAAATAATGACCACTGTCCACATGGTGCACATTTGCACATATTTTGCCCATTTTCCTACATAGTTTTTCCTTAACTATTTTCATCTTTATCTAACATCGCAAAACCCCCCCCTCAATACCCTTTTACCCTCTGCCCACAACTCTCTACTATTTGCATTTTCAACACCAAAAAAGAAAAACACTTGGCTTAACTCCAACTTGGTCGTCGCCAGTTGAAAAATGACATTACAAATTGAGCACATTTGTCTAATTAAATCCCTGCTCCAATAACCAGATAAAAAAAGGAAAGAGAGACAGGAAGAGAGATCTTAGATTACAATCTCACAGCGGTGCGTAATGGCTTTGGTCAGTTGGGGTCTACACAATTTTCTCCATCTCCTTCTCTCACTCACTCACTCTCTCCCCTTCTCTGTTCAGTTGGCAATTGTTCAGGTGGCAGCTTGCTGAAAATGTGCTTAAAATTTGATTAGTTTGCTGGTGATAAAATATTGAAGTAGCTGTTTTTTTGTCTACAAATTTATTGTGATTATTTAATAGGATTTTCTTTAATTTTTCTTTTTTTTTTTTAAAGATTTTCTTTTACTCTCTAAAGTTGATATTTGAACCCTGTTGATTGTAAACAAAAATAAATTTATGCATTTTATAAGTCTTATTAATTTGTCAGTTGATATCGAGCTGAAAATATAAATATAAATTATTTTATACTCGTTTGCCAGCAATTTTTGTACAAGCTTAGAAAAAATATCAACTTTGATAATTTTTATTTACAATTTTAAATTTTAAAACTTCAAAATTATTATAAATCATACTTGAATATTCTTTGCAATCGAAATACTTTTCTTTTCTCTTCAACATGCTTAATAAATAATAATAATTTAAGCTAAGCTTCGAAACTATTAGGATCGTAGAACGTAGAATCGTTACGAAGACAAAATAAAAATAAAAAATAAATTACACAACCAGTATAACTTCTTAAAGCATTTTTAAGTCATTGATAAAGTTACTTCTGGCATTTATAATATTTTGTAAACTTATTATTGAATTTTAAATCTTATTTCGCATTTTCCCCACTCCTTAATTAATCCCTAAAAACACTCAATGACCATCTAATATCGATTGATAAATAGTTTTATTTTCCCCCTCACTTCGACTTTGCCTGTCGCTGCATCATGCCTTATATAGGGGCTCAAGAGTTTTAAGTGGCCCTCGCCGTGGCATATTTAGTTTTTCGCTTTGCTTGTACATAAATGTTAGCTGCTGACCAATTAGAATTCATCGAGTGGCCAACGAAAGCTGCTGGCCAAATGCAACCCCAAACGCTGGACGCGCAGGGCCGACCACAAAATAAACGAATGACCGCAAAACAACAACAACAGTAACAACAATGCACCACCATCTAATAAAATTAAACTAAAAAAAAAAATTATTATAAAAAAATTAAGCCAAAACGACCACGAAACTAAAACTTAACTGCAGCTTCACTCAACGAACGAATTCAACTCGTGTGCGCTGCTATCAGCTGCCAGATGGGATTTTCACTCAAATTATTAGACTCAACTGATAAGAGCACGTGTTGCTGCATGCCGCCATCTCTTTTGTGCATGCAGTGCAATGCAATGCAGTTTGAAGCTTCAAGCTTACTTTAAAGTTTCTCACTCAGCTGACAGGGTTGCCAGAAAGTTTCAAATAAGTCGAGACTCGAACTCCTTAAATAGTTAAAATATGTTTAACATAAAAGTTAAGTAAGTGAAACTCTCGCAAAACACTTGTTAAAGATTTAAAAATATTTTAATTTATTTCTTTTTATTGGATTTAAGTTTTAAAACTGAGTTAAATATTAAGCTTAAACTGTCCCTCTGACCATGTGTGCGTAGATGTGCGAGTGTAACGGACATACGTATTTTCACTGGTCAAAGCAAGCTGGCATGAGTGCGATAGCCCAAAAGATGAGCGAGTTTGAGAGTGGGAGAGCGCAGTTGTGGCTTGTGGAGTTGCCTACTCATTATATTTGCCGGCAGCAGCAAGCATGCGCTCTCTGTCTGACCAGTTGACTGGGGCGCAGGCGGCGCTGGCGCTGACTCTTGGCTCTTTTATACGCCAGCAGCGACGACGCCGACGCCGCAACGACTTGGACTTGAGCTTCAAATGCGCTCAATGCTCAATGCTCAGTCGCAGCCTCTGTCTCAGTCGCTGTCGTCTATCGAGCTCAGTCCGGTTTTGGAGCCCAACGTTGAGCGCGACTCGCGGATTGCAGTTTTTGCTTGCATTAATTATTGCTGCTGTTGTTGTTTATTGTTAATGTCTTGTCTTGTCTTGTTGTTGCCTGACAAATCCCATTTCCCATAAATATCACGAGTGCGTCTGTGTGCATGCGAAAAAAAATAAATAGCCGACGGCTCTCAAGTGAAATTTGTGTGAATTACTCGAAAAAAAAGGAAAATAAATAAAAACTAAAAAACAAACAGATGCAGTTAAAAACAAACTGAACAAGAATTGAACGTAAGTTGATTATCTTTCGTTTTATTTTTATGCTGAAATGAGATAAGACAATTTCCCCTTAAAACTGAAAGTGAGCCCAATACGCATATGCTTTCTGATCTGATTTCGAGGCTTTAAATACTTTCTTATCGCATTGAAAACATACATGGCGGATTCATAAACAAAAACTGAAATCTATACACTGTTTGTCTTTTTGAATCATTTGTCGTTGCTGATAACAAATTTCGAAATATCGTTGCTTCAGCATTCGCTTAGGTTCGCTGATAAGTTGCCAGGCTTAGTGAGAGATACATTTTGGAATATTCTTTTGGAACTTTGAGTTTTGCTAGGGGCTTTCCCAATGTCTTATTGAGCAAAGGGGGGCTTGCATTATTAATAATGCTTACCACAGCGTACATCGAAATCATGTACAAGTGATTAAATTAATTAATGATATAGACACTGCGCAATAATGTCCACGCACACAAGACAACAAAAAGAGTCTCTCCTCCTCGTATCTATCCATCTCTCTACTGATCCTCTGTTCCTCGGTTTGCTGTTCTGCGCCGCATGATGCTCGACGATCTTCTACTGGCTCTGTGTGTGTGTGCGTGGAGCTCAGAGGCGCACAGATCGTTGTCTTAACTTGTCGTACACGATGTCTTATACGTGTAGCAACAATTTATTTCGCAGCCCAAATCGCTGCCCCGATCCCATCCAAATCGATAAACAGCCGCAGCTCTCCGAGCGACGGCAACTCGTCCGCGGCGATCAATCAAGACCCAGCGGATGGGCCTAAGCTTTAAACGCAACGTCCCCATGATCAATATTAGCTAGCTAAAAATAATACTTAGATGACCTTATCTTTAATCTAGTACTTGCCAAGCAGGACACGGTCTACAGTTGTTGTTGGCAGGCTACAAATTAATCATAAAAATAATAGACATAAAAGCAGGGCAGGCTGTCAGCAAAGTTAGTTGGATAAGATTTAAAGTGTATAATAAATATTTAGACTTTTGAGCTTAGAAAATATTTCAATTCTTCTTTAATTTTTCCATTTGTTCGGTGACTGCAACAAGCATTTCTTAAGATAAAATCAGCTTATATCATTTTTGAACAATTATATTGACTTGTATTGAATAAGTAATGTAAATTTCCTGCTAATTTACATTTCCGAAAACTAAAAAATGTGTCGTAGTAGATTAAAGATTTGCCTGATTTTAATACTTAAATAAATATAAATAGAATTTCTTAATAATATTTCCATATTTCCCATTTCTATGATAATGATAATTATAAATATCAATCTTGTTAATTAACTTTTTATAAAAAAAAATTCTCTTTTAAAAAAAAATCACCAAGTTAACTTAAGTTAAAATTAGTGAAATTAAAAAAAAATAAATACATATATATTGTTTATCAGCATTGTGATTATTTATTGGACATGTGTTATTAATAAATATTGTTAAATTCATATATGTACTTATTCAGTTATAATACACGCAAAAATCAAATACAAAAAGCTTATCAGTCAAGAAAGTAGCGAATTTGTTGGAAAATAAAATAAAGACAATATATATAAGATTGACAATAAGTATAGGCTGGTCCTATAATCTCTATATATACTACTAGAAATAAATGAATAATCTTTTATTGATGAGTCAGCTTTGTACATAGTATAATCCCATACATATGCCATATATAATTAGTTTTGAGTAATACTCCATTAAGAAAACAGCTTAAGCGGTAAAACAGTCAACTCATTTGGGTCGCACTTTGGTTGTTAAGATCTTTTATGACTCGAGTAATTAGTTTTTAGCTACATATATGGTATATATATATATACATCTGTTGTTTTATGGTGCAGCTGGCCTAAAGTAGATGATTTAACTACGTGTTTTTTCTCGCGTTTTATGTGCTCATAGAGTAAGAAGGGAGTATGAGGTAGGGATGCTATTAAAACTGAGTGGTACGCAAGAAAATAACTGTGTTTCCAACTAATATCTGTATCCAAAGTGCTAATTGAAGCATCTTGTCTCCTAGTCTTCTCTAGACTGAAGCGCGGGTCAAACCAGTCAAAGTTCTTTGTACATATGTGTCTGTGTGTGCTTTGCTTTATGGTCATGAGAGAGAGAGAGAGGGAGGGGCAAAGCGAACGCTGTCCAACTGACTGACGACAAGTGCCTAGTACACCTCTTTCAGGTAAACTGTCAAACTTTCGAGATTGTTGTCGGGCCATGTTTACAGTCTTCGATGTCGTCGAATTAATTAAACTAACTTGCAACCCCATTCAAGCTAACAACCAACACATATATTTGCCGTGTGTGTGTGTGTGTGTGATTTAGCCTGCACCTCAATTTGTACTTTTCAATAGCCGAAATTTGCCTTTACACAGTTTGAATTTTGGTTCAAATGTAACCTGAGGCCTTTTGAATGCCCCTTTCGGCAAATGGTCAGTCATCAGTTATCCTTCTGGGCCACCGCAACAGTCAGCCAAGAAGGCCAAAAAAAGGACATAATCGTTTATTTGAGACATTGTTCAGCAGACATTGAGTGAAGCAGACAAACTAATGGCATTATTCTTCGTTCAATAAAACAAGAACTTTATTTAGTATTTTAATTAAATTGATAAAATTTAATTGATTTGTTAGTCTGAGCAAAGAGCTTATTAATCTGTGCAATGCCCTGAAATATAAAGAGGATATCGTAAAGGTGGCAAAAAGTATTAAAAAGAAATCAAATGAGTTTTTTTTTCTCTTAATTTTCGATGTTTCCATTTCTTTTTTCTTAGACAGTTTTTTTAGCTTTAATATTTTATAAAACTTCTGTTAACAAAAATATTTTGTAAATCTTACAAATAATTAATTTATAGACCCAACAGTCTTTTACATATTAAAATTAATTAACTTAAAACATTTGTTATTATAATATTACTATGCATAAATATTCGAGGATATCTTTTAATCATTTACTTTTGGCTAAAAAATGTTGCAGCAAGCTCAAATGAAATTTAATTTCCTGCATATGTATAATGGGGTCAGATGTTATATCAGTCCAGATCCTCAACTGTTAAACGAGCACACGACACACCGCCCACTCATCCCCCGCCCTCCCTTTGCCATCCGTAGCTTGCAAGGCATCCTTGTGTAGGAGCTGATGCGGACAATGTGTCCAGGTGGTCATTGATTGGAATATTCATTGAATAGTTTTTAAGCTGATTTATATGCCATTGTGTGTGTGTGGATGGGTGTGTGTGTGTGTGCTGTCGACAATTTAATAAATATTTAATTTCAACGCTGCTTCTAAATCCACAAGCGCTAACATAAAAGATTCAATCAACCAAGGATGACCAGGTGAATACATACATGAATGCTTGCATGCATGATGATGATGATGATGATGTTACATCCAGGTATTAATAATAATAATAATAACGACACAGACACAAACTCTTGAATTTTGCCGACATCCTTGTCGTAATTTGCAAAACGCACAATCGCTTCCTATAAATCAAGTGGACGCTAAAGAGAAAGAGAAAGAGAGGGTAGAGATGAAGAGAGCATTGTCTCCCTACTAAACCTGTTGTACTATGGATAGTATCCTATTGAGATCAAATGGAGCACAACGTTCCCTTTTTAGCCATATTTCACCTGGCGAATCATAAAACGTTTTCAGCTTTTCAGTTTGCGGTACTTTTGCCAGGTTTTCTATTCATGTGCTGTCTTTGTCAGTTCACCCCAAATCCAAAGCCACAGACGTCAACTGCTATCAATCTCAGGTGAAACGAAGCCAGCATTGCCTTCTATACCACAACACCACCACCTCCCTATTCCCTATCCCTCTATCCTGCTCTATTAGATAGCTTTGTACCGCTCAAAGGAAAGCGCCCGTCGCAATAGATCGCACATTGCAGATAGAGGCGTGCCTGCCACTCCACTCCACTCTACTCTGCCACCCCTCCCACACAATGGTAAACAGAATATGATTCCAATGGAATAGCAAATACTCTTTAAGAAGCTTTATAAAGAAGGGAAAATAGATCTGGGTCTATGTCAGATTCGAAAGTATTAAGGATTTTCTTTGCTTTAAAATGTTCAAAATAAAGCAAAGTAAGTTAAACAAATGTCTTTAACTAAAATGTAAACTCTATATTTTTTCAAAAGCATGTCTACTCGTATAAATTTTTCTATGCTGAGAATGATTCTATACTCATTTCCTATCGTAAATACGATATAGAAAACTTGACAATCTTTTATTTTTAAAAAAATGTTTATCGTAAAAATTAATTCGGTTTGCTTGCAACAACTTACACAGATAAGTAGCCTCAAATCATTATTTGTATGCAATATCTTGCAAAACATTCTACAACATCTCGCTTTGCCAGCGCTGCCCCTCTTCCCCGTTTCGACTCTGCGCTGTTCTCAATCGTGTGGCATAAGTGATGGCATTCCTTTGATTAGAGTATACAAAAGCAGCAAAATCAAACAATGCGCTGCAATTTTCGAGCCACAAAGGATGAAACGCATATGGCCCAAGAGAAGATGATGATCGCTGGTTGCAGCTCGAAGCTCTCGGCTTGCAGTTACCAATTCGCAGTTCTTTTTTGCGTTCGTTTCGTTCGTTGCAAGTTGCAAGTTGCAAGCTGAGCGAGCGCCTTTAGCTGTTGTTCAGAGTTTGTTATAAATTATAGTGCCGCACATGCGGAATGGAATATGCCCAGTGAGGCGGGGGCAATCTATGGAGTGAAACTTGGGCGTCTATAAAAACAAACCTTGCCGCCCCCGCACGTAGCACAAACTCTGCCTCTCTCGCGCTCCCGCTCTCTCGCTCTCTCTGTCGCTATCTTTGGCATTGCCTGGAAAATATTTTGCAGTGTACCGCTATAAAATTTGGTATTCCAAGACGCCACACACTGCTGCAGCAACTGTGGCTCCAACTCTGAGGCTGCTGTGGGGCTGCCATTACCACGTTGTAGGCATGTTGTAAATGCCAGCCGATCTTTGCTGAATGCTGTGTGCATGTTGTAAGTGTATGTATGTGTGTGTGTTGTCTTGGCCATAAAAATACAGAAATGAGCCCACGTTTAACATGGCGCATTTTCATTTGCTGTCGGCGCATCAGACAACCAAAAACTTGGCTTAAACCAACAACAAATCGCATGTCGAAATCTGCAAGTCTCAAAAAAAAAACAAAAACAAAAAGCGCTCATAAAAATATGTTTAAGCTTTATTGTTAATGCCTCTACTTATTTTTTTTAATTATTCCAAATTGTAACAAATTTGTTTAGCTAATTGTAAGGAAACTTCGAAACTTTGCTGTTATTAATCGGATGTTGCCGAAGCTTAAGTTGTTTTGAGGCTTGAAAGATGTGATAATATGCAGTAATGAAATCAAATGATACTTCCTTAAACTAGTTCTAGATAAAGCTAACAGATATTGAAGAATTTTTCTCTGAGTTACTTTAGCGTGAGAGTCTGTAAAGCTCCTTGCTCCTCTGTTAGAAGCTGAGTATTGGTTTTTATCTTCCTAAGACAAGCTTTGATTTAAGTTTCCAATATAATAATCCCATTAAAAAAGTCGTGTATAACATACAATAGCTTTCCTTTAGTTTATCCAACTAATAATAAGTTAATTAAGGTATTCTACAGACTTTTTCCAAATCGATCGTCATTTAAGGGGTTTTTCCTAATCAATACCTTAGGCGTTTGTGCTTCGATCGCTTTTGTTTCAACTAACTTTGACATATTAACGGCAGCTCGCGACATTCTTTGATGAGTGCCAACAACTGCAGCAGCAACCCACGCGATGCAGGCGCAAAGTTTCAAGAAGCAGCAGGGAGAAACGACAAACGACAGAAAAAACAAAGCGCCGCAGTTGTCAGGCAGCCAGCCAGCGAACAAATGCGACTCTGTGCTATGCTAATTATTTGACAGAAGAAACAACAACAGAAACAAGCAAACGACGAACGACGGACCCATGTGAACAAAAGGCGCAAAACGTTTTTACGCACACTCCACACACACTCACACACACACATGCAGTTGCAAAGCAGAGTCGCATTTGCATTTGCATAAGCAGCCCATAAACTTAACAGCAGCAACAACAAATAGTAGCTGGCGATCGCCATATTATGAAAAGATATGTACTATGTGTACTTACCGCTCTTTTTTTTTTGTTGTTGTTTTTTTTCCTGTTGCTGTATGCAAAAACCTTTGCTCTTCTGGGTATTTGTGTGTAAAATGCGAACGGCTAAAGCAAATTTCCTTATTTAGTAGGAAGCTTGCGAAACTCGCAAATCAAATGTTTTAAATGCTACTTAAAACATTTTAAGTGGCTTTAATAGTGTCGCCTGTAATATAAGTCGAAGTCGGGAGAGGAATTTAACAAACGAACTTCACTGGGTAAAATTACTAATGAATATTTGGTTACAGCTTCCTCTTAAAAGTTAATCGATTCTCAATTTACTTTCTTACTTATGGAATATTTTCTGATGAAAACAATGGCGAAATGTTTGTCAAACCCATTAAAGCGTTTCAAGTAGCGAAGTATTGTGTATTTTTCTTTATTTTTATTTCAGTCTAGCGTATACTAATTTTATTGACTTGGCCAAAGTCCATAGGAATCGTTTTAAGTGTATGTTTACTTGGTAATTAAAATTCCAATGGATTAAGACAAATAATTGACCGATCGAATTCATTGTATTGTTAGTCTTGTGTGTAAACTTGTTGACAGCTTCGCGTTAACACTCCTGAAATTATAGATTGTTTAAATCAGATCAGTTGAGCGACAGTAATCTTATATTATAGTGCGAAGTGAGATTGTTTTAGCTGGAAAATGGATAGAAATAAGATATAATACTGCTTAGAGTTTCTTGTTGAAATATAAGAAGTTTTCGATAGAAAACTTTAGAAATCAAAACTCTTATACTTAGGAATCGCTTCTTTTGCATTGATTTCCTTTTAAGATATGCTGTGAATTGCACATTTAAGAAATTTCTAGCAAAGCTATTCTAGTAACCATCTCAGCTCTCTTCTCATCTCAACTCAACGCATATTGCTCAATTCGCACAATTGTATTTGGGGTGATGACAGTAATGATGAATTCTTTAGGTGTTCAGGCATCGCCGATCGGCCAATCATTAATCATTAATCATCGGGCGTTGGTCGTTCTATGGAAGATAGATCGTTGAATTCGAATTGGACACATCGAGCTGCGGGCGAGCATTACTTATCTCCCTGCCTGCCCCGCCATGCTCTACTTCTTCCCTCATCTGAATTCATGCCAATTCTAATTAGAGCTATTCAATAAGCCATTCTTCTTAACCAGTTATAATTGTCTGGTTTGGATTGTTGGCTAAGTTATGCATGAAATGGCCAAAAGAAATGAATTAAAAAACGAAAAACATCACCAGAAATGTCAACTACAATATTTCTCCTCTTTCTGTTGTGTCCTTATAATAAAACAAATTTCTTTAAAGTCGAACACGAATCGAAAACTTTCGTTTTCCATTTGTTGATGTTAGTTTTTTTTGTTTTTTTTTTTTTTTGAAATCGTTTGAAGTCTTGTTCAGAAAGAAAAGGTAGCCAAAGAAATGCAGCAACAACGAAAAAAAAAAAATACTCACGATATTTGCGTGCCATAGCAAAATTGAATGGAAGTCAATTGGCAGTCACGTTTAACTCCTTTTGCCAGTGCCAGTGCCACAAAAGGCATCCAATACCCCAAGGCGGGCACCCCAAACTCTGGTCAAATTAAATTGTCAGTCGTCGTTTGGTTTGGTTTGGTTTGGTGCCCAAATAAAAACAGAAAACAACAACCAACAAATATTGGGTTTAAGGAGCATTTCTTTTGGCTTTCGGAGTTGAGAGATGAACAAGCAATGAAATGCTTTTCGAAACGCTTCCCCCAACAACAACAAAATTTCCCAATAAGTGCACAATTTTATGGCCATGAAATGTGTACAAAACAATGACAACGACAACTGCTGCAACAACCAAAACAACAACAACAACTGCAACTGACAACAGCAGCAACATTAACAACAACAACAACAACTGACAACTGCAAAAGACGGAGGACAAAACAAAAAATCACGAACCCGGAAGCAGCAAAGCCTTTACTTTACTTTGTTTCAGATCTTTTCTCTCACTGACGACTTTGGGTTACTCTTAACATCTCTTCTCTGTTCTTTTCTATTTGTGACTTGACAAGGAACTGTTTATATAGTAACCATATATGAATTGTAAGCTTAAACTTAGCTGGAGCTTAGAATTTTGATACTTCATTTCAGATTTGTAATGAACTGAAGATAACTAAAGATTCTTCTCGAAAAACCCATATAGAACCGTTTTCTTACTTATCCTTTTGTAAATATATCCAACTTCATCGTTAGTAAACATTTATTACTTCCTTTAGGCTTATAAGATGCTTATTCTATTGCACAACAAACTCTTTTTTTATATTTAGATAGCAACAATAATATTCACTTTAAAATCAATTCATTTTTTATTGCAACCCTCGTTGACTGCTCATCGGTTTTATTCTGGTTGGGGTATCACATGTGCGCACCATTTGTTGTAGTTGCTGTTGCTGTTGTTTTTGTCTTCAATTTCTTCATTTTCGACCAAACAACCGCCCACAGACACACCGCTGAAGATCAGCCGTCGGTAGATGGAGGAGGTAGACGATAGAGGGTAAAGGCAAGAGGAAGTAGATACCCCCAAAAGCCAAGAAACCGGTCGCTGCAAAATTTGTTAGCGCTTGTTGACAATTGTCGTGTAAGGGCCCATAAAGAATTTGAAATGTGCAGTGCTCATGTTAGCTGGCCAATGGACAAGAAGAAGAACAGGGAGTACCAGCAGCAGCAGCAGAAAGAAGAGGACGAGGTTGTAGAGTGTAGAACATGACGTTTGGCCAACGGCAGCCGCATTGTATGTCCGACTCTGGGTGTAAATTACTTTAGCACACAGTCCAACATAACAACACAACGACCAGAAGACGATCCATTCAGTTTGGCCAAGCTGCCAGTTGCCAGTTGGGGCAGGTTGGCAGTTGGCAGTTGCCAGTTGGCAGTCGTAGAGTCGTCAAAGTCGGCAATCAATCATGTGGCCAAGTGGCAACCAAGAATGCCGCGCTGAATGGAACCTGTTCCGATTGGTCGCAGCAGTGCAATAGTTTATTATTATTGTTGCAGTTGTTGTTGTTGGACAACACTGTTGCTATCAGTGTTAAATCTACAAGATCATTTTCTCAGCGCTACGGGTCTCGACTACAACAACTACAACATCTATAACCCATAATTTGTGATTGTTATAAAGTCGAACAGGCCAATCTTGACTCGAGCCGAACCGAAACGAACCGAACCTCAACTGACTGCTCCAACCAACAACCAGTCAATCAGAGAGCTTCTCGTCCCAGGCCTTTGCGACTTGGTAATAGACTCGTCGCACGCGTAATGAATTGAAACGTTTCTGATCGTTATGATCGTTGTTGTTGTTCAGTTAAAGCTGCAGCTAAAAGTTGAATGTTGTTGTTGTTGTTGCCAGCCATCGATCATATTCATTTTCTACATTGCACTTCAGTTGAATTTTCGGTCTTTGATACTTTTATATATAGACCTAGTACGTATCTCTCTCTCTCTCTCTATTTCGTACTGTTGTTTCTCAGAACTTCAAGTGGGCCATTGTCTATGTGTGTGTGTGTGTTTTCTTCCTGTTATTCAGTTGATTTACTCAGCTCAGAAATGAGCGACACGTTCGAGTCACAAACTGTGATTGCCATGTGCTGGAGGTAACTTAACTATATGAATCGTATGATTTGTTACCTGTCCTAACCGATAGTTAGGCTACTTGATTTAATTAAACAGGAAGAGAATCCATCACTAGCTAGTTTCTGTCAATAGAGGAAGTGAAGATGGATGTTAATTGACTAAAGTACATATATCCTAAGTAAAGTGTTATTGATAAAACGATTTTCTTATATGAAGCCTATTTCTAAAAAGTCATAATACTTATAGAATAATTATTTTCATTCTCAATAACGCTTCATTTGATTCTCAAATATTGTTTTCTTTAAACTTTAAAAAAGCTTTAACAATTAATACTCGAATTTTATTTTAAAGTTTTCCCGTGACATTTTTAAGTGTTAAGTTTAAATTTTGCACTGATGTTGGAGATGAAAGGAAGTCACCAAAAGGCTCATCTCTCATTTATGCGACGTTTTGGCCACATTGCCATATCAAAGGTATTGAATCTCGTCAGAGTGAAAAGCTGTGGCACGAATTCGACTGCCAGGCGAGCGGGAGACTGAAAGACCAAAAGACAAAAAGACCGACCGACCGCCCAGCGGCAAACTGAATATTGACTGTTGACTATTGACTGCTTGCTGTCTGCCAACAGCTCTATGATTTTGGTTTTTTGTTTTTGTTTTTTTTGTCTTATCTATCAAACAAAAGCTCCCCCAGCTAGTCAATTGTCACAGGTTCAGAGTGAAAGAGAGGGAATGAGAGAGAGGGAGTTGGAATTTACTGGATCATACTCCTAGGTATTAAAGGTATTATACATACATATATAAATTGCAATTCTCTCCCTTTCTCAAGTCCTTACCACCGTTCCTTTTTTGTTTACGCGCGCGCCTATCGCGAACTGTCATCATTTTCAAATTATTTCTCGTTGAATATCTAATCAAGATTCATGCATGATCGCGGCTAAATTGCTTCCAGGCAAGACACAACTGCCAACCCAAACCGAAACAACAGCAACAACAATGCATAATGCAACAAGCTGAGCTCTGGAACGTGCAACAGCGCACCGGCAACATGCCCCCAAAAAAAAGCTTAGACGTTGCCTTTCGGTTGCCTCACTTGAATTTTTGTTGGTTTGCCTGTGTTTTTTTTAAGCATTGTTGTATTTTTTTTTTTGTCTAGATGCAGTTAATAGTGTTGTTATTGTAGGCCAATTTCTAGCTAGGTTTTTTATTTTGCTCTGAGGGAGTTCTTGGACCAGTTTGTGCTTTTGTTTATTCTGCAGTCATCTCTAAACAGGAATTAGCCTTTGGTCGAATGCAACTCAAATGAATCTTTTTCGCATTCACTTGCTGGCAATGTTTATGACTTGTTGTTATTGTAATTGCTCAATCATATGTGTGTGTGTGTGTGTGTGTGTGTGTGTGTACTTGAACTTTAACTCATCTTTATTTTGCTTAATTGAAACTAGACAGTGTCTGGTGTAGGTAAATATGTAACTCAATTATATATACACATAATGCTGCTCGTCATTGAGTTGACGACAATTTGATGTCAATTGCACCCAATGCAGGCTACTTAAATTGACTCATAAATGCACTTAGCTTTGGCAATTGCTTGCAGCACAGGGTGCTCCAAGTTAACAGGTTGCAGACTGTCGATAAGTTTTGTTTAATTTGGATTTTCGTTTTGATTAACTGACATATTTATTAATAGTTTGTCCATTGGTATTTTTTGCTTGAATGAATTTAAACTTTCTTGTTAGCTAAATTAATTTCCCTTTAATTAAAATGTTTATTTTGCCAGACAAAAGAAATTTCCCTTTTATTTACTTGCATTTTTTACTAGTTAAGGAAATTTACCTTAAATTTGCTTCAAATAAAATTAAAAAATAAATATTTATTCTAAAGAATGCGTTCACTTAACTGCAGCTTTAATATAAAACAAACTCTTTCTTAGTCATAATTAATTCTAATAATTTTGGTCAACTTAGGCTCAATTAACCCATTGACTCTCTCCCTTAGTTTGTTCATTAGATTCGCGTTAAAGTTTTTTTTCCCCCCTTTTTGTAATTCTTCTAAGATCTATCTATTTCAAATAGATGCTGGTTCATAGGCTATTGTTAATGATAATTTTATTAAATTATCTCAAGAGTCGCGCGCTCTTTGCTTCGTCTCGTTAATTTGATATTTGTAGGCTTGTGGCATGCAGCTTGTGGCTTGTGGCTTGCGGCTGGCGGTGGTGTCAATTTATTGTGTTTACCACTTAATTGTTATTAACTTTCGTGTGACATTTGTGACTTTTGGTGTGGCATCAATTGACGCCCATACAAAACTAACTGTAAATACACACACACACTCGCACAGTTGAGGCGACGCAGCTAATTGTTGACCCAAAATGTGGCCTCGGAAATTGTATTTATTAGATTTATTACAAATCGCCAGTTCGGCCCAGGGACAGGGACAAAAGCGCCACAGCTGTCAATTGGGGGCGTGGGCTTTCGTTTCGTTTCCCCACACACGCCCCCCCCATGCTGGGCATACAATTCGGATCGTAAAGTATATATCTTTGAATAATATACGAGTACAATATAATTTCGCCTGGAGCTACAGCTATGACATTTTTATTTCGCATTTCGCAAAAGGGAGGAGGCCAAAACCAAACAAATTTATGAGCCTGGTCAGAAGCAATCGCAGCGGCGGCAACAGCCGGAAGACAGCAGACACAGAAAGAAGACAGAAGAGAACGAACGGGTTGTGCCTATTCTTTACGAAATGAGAACCGATGTGGGAATACTCCCCCCCTGTTAAACTCTCTCTCACTCTTTTTTCGGTTTGTTCGCAATGATCGTATTTTATATACCTTTGCGTAAAGGGCATTTTATGCAACTCTGTGAAATGAAGAAAATATAATCAAAAGCAAAAATAAGGTTATTGGATTTAAAGCATCTGTATATATCTATATACATATATGTCTTTAATCTATCATCAATATTGTTATTGCCTTAGAAGTTTCAGTTAATATTTTTGTTTCAAAAACTTGAAGAGTTTTGTTCGATTTGTATTTTATTGTAAGTCAGTTTTCCATATCTTCTTTTCAACAATTGTTAGAAAATTTATTTGGCAATAATACTATTTTTATAATAACAAAATACAATCGAACTTTGGTAAACTGATCTCCTAAATCAACAACTATATACATATCCAAAACCTTATACCAAATCTTACTTATCTTAAGAGGTAATTCCATGTGGCAAAATAAAAGGGTATTTAATCAGCAACACTTTCCTCGGGGAAACTTCAACATTCTTGTTATACACCCGCCTTTAAAAATGATTATCAAGCATGCAAATCTTGAGCTTGCCATCTTCGTGGCAAACTTGCATCGTAAATTGATTTTTATGCTTCTGTTGTCTGGCAAGAAATAAAAAAAAATATATAAAATAAAAGATTGTTGGCCAAGTCAAATAATGGAAACCTCTCTTATTTTTCTTCTTCAGCTGGGTGCTGCTGCTACTCGTCTTAAGGGGCAACAAAAACAACAATAGTTGGACGTAATTGAAATTGAAGGAGGCAACTAGACCAAGACCCAAGCACCCAAGACCCGGATCCGACCTAATCCAATACGATACCCAAGGAAACCAAGGATGGTGCTTGTACTAAATGGTGTTTTGCAGGATGACTGCCCGATGGACACAAACAGTCTGTTTCTGCAGCATCCCGTCTACAGAGATTATGCACAACAGCTGCATTCCATACAGGCCAAATCGGTGGGACCGGTCGGTCTGCTGTATGTGGGACAGCGGGAGTTGGCCGCTGCTGCGCCCCATGACAAGAACATCAACATCATTGGTGCAGACGATGCCACCACCTGTATTATAATTGTTGTACGCCACTCGGGTGAGTTTCTGTTTACTGCCTTAAATTGGCTCGTTAAAAATTGCATTTAACTCTTCTTGTTCTTGTTAGGTTCTGGTGCTGTGGCTTTGGCGCATTTCGATGGCAGCGGTGTGGATGAGGCCGTTTGTACAATGGTATCGCGTGTCCAGGAGCTGGCACTTGGCTATCCGGAAGGACGCATTGAATTGCAGCTAATTGGTGGCTATCGGGATGCCCAAGGCTATGGCGAGGATGTTTTCTACAGCGTTATGCGTGAGTATCTTAAGTTAGCTGAATATTCTAAGGCAATTTGCTTATTCGCAATCCAATTACAGAATCATTCCATAAGCATCATCTTGAAATCGATTTGACGCAGGCCTGCGTCGGTGAGCTAAATACAATGCTGCGTGGCGAAATCAATTGCCCCATAATCTATGGTGTTGGCGTTAACATCAAGACTGGTGAAATCTTTCCAGCCTCGTTTCCCGACAGAGGACCTGATCGACAATTGCGCGATGCTCGCATTTTTATGGGCGCCCAAACGGTAAGCAACAATAGTAATTTTCATCCAAGTGCTGTTTAAAAAGCTTTTTGAAAACAGGTGCTGGATGTTTATGACTCCACGCTGGGCATGCTGCGCATTGGACCCTTCAACTATGATCCATTGCGCGGCGCTGACTTGTGGCTGTCACAGACAGATGAGTTTCTGCTGCAACATTTGTCCTCCAGCCCCGACGTGGAGCCGCCGCATTTTGCGCCTCAGGTGTGTACCAAAATACTTGGGAATATACACAAACAGACAGCTCTTAACTTCTCTTTTCTCTTCTCATTGTGTTAGATGCGTGCCACCATTCGATTCATACAGGAGAACCAGTTTCCCGCTGTCACCGTCTTCAGGGATAATCGGCCCCGTTATTATAGACGCGACGATGCCACGGGCTGCTGGGCTTTGGTTAGATATTAAAGCTTAATTTAGTTTCTTTTTTTTAGTTGTTACGCAATGTGTGTGTGTAGTGAAAAACGTTTTCATTTCCAATAACTCTTCCGAAAACATCTACATAATATATATAAGTCCTGATGTCGAGAATCAGTTGAAAATTGGTGCATGTGTTAATTTAGCGTTTCGTATTTCGTTTTCTTTGTTTTTGCCTTGATTGCCGACTTTCTAACTACTATATAATCGCTGCTTCTGCTTACAATTTATTTGCAATTTAATTGTTGAGTTTAATTGTCTTTTGGCTGTAATTGCAATACAGGCTATATAATACTATTTATGCATTCGATTTGTGTTTTCAAACATCAAACACATATATACTATATTCTCTTTAATTATATAGATTCTAGATTGAGTTCGGATTTATAGAGAACAACTTTGGAATGCGCCTTATTAATGGATCTGAAAAAACAATATATATACATAAAAGAAAACGATATATTATTATGTATGCATATATGTGTATATACCTACCTATATGTAAATTTAATTAATAGAATTGTAACAAAATATTTAAAAGATAAAAAGATTCTTAGCAAAATATATAAAAATATATATACATTATTATACACATGTAAACGAAAATTTTAACGCAATCATTTTAGTTTTTAAACTGTAAACTGTAATCAAAATATTAAAAAAATTTAATATGGCTTGGCTATTCCTAAATACATACCACAAAAAACGAAGTTTCCAATGTTTTTATTTGACTTTTAAACAACTAAAAAAAACCCGCTAAGAGATTAATATCACTTGTTACTCTCTGCTAACGCACTGTTAGAATCCTGTTAACATTACAGAGCTGCTCCGCATTACTTCATTTTATTAGCAACTGAGCATGGTCACTCTGCTTAATTTATCGTACAATCGATTCGTACAAATTATCGACAGTCGTGTCGTCGTTGTCTCGGGCTGAGTTACTGGTGGACAAAAAATGTAAAAAATTTCGTCTAAAATCTTATTTCGCATCGATTAACTGCTTTATGATATAACTAAAACTACTGCAACACGTTTAAATTGGCTTGCGCCTGCAACGCAGCCACTTTTGGAGGACTACAAACAACTAAAAAGACTGAAACTTAAACGATTTCTAATCACACTCAAAGACTTTCTTTCTACTACATCCACGAAGTAACATCACATTGCTGACAGCCAGCCATAGGAAAAACGCTCAATAGCTCATATCATACTATCTCAAAGGTGTGCCAAAGCCAGCCCGCCGTCCATTTCGTAAGCCACATGGCCGAATCAGAAATTAGCACAAAAACAAATAAGAATTCGCAATAATAGAAAAGAGTAAAGCGGATCAGAGGAAAAAATTCAATCGGCTGGGCGCTTTAGCGACTGTTGAAGAATATTGATGCACGCAAGAGAAGTGGCGGAGAGGCACGGGCGTTTTTTCCGAGTTTTGCTGTGGACAACGACGACGACAACGTAAGTAGTTTGGAATTTGTTAATTACTGTCTTTTTGTTTCGTAGAATTAAATAGAACAAGAATTATGTGTGTGTGTGGCAAAGCCGATAGCACGTACGCACATTCACCTACATATATATGCAGAGTCTTGGAATTGAATTTTGCAGGAAGCAGCCCATGTTTACAGTTATTTTTTTTTCTTATGCATTTCGATGCAGAGTTGTCAGCGTATGCCAAAATCGAAAAAAATACAACGCTGTGCTCTTGCATTAACGGTTCATATGTACATATGTATGTATGAATTTGTGTGTAAGTCAAATCTTAATAATTTTTTTTGGAGACAACTGGAAAAAATTGTGGCCCGCATATTAAACAGTTAATTGTAATGAATTGGTTATTTGTACATTTAATTTTCAGTCGAAAAATTTAAATTCATCTAAGAACGTTTCCTATTGCAGCGATAAAACAATTTTAATATGAACGGCATGACGCCATTGAATGGCAGCGCATCCAGCGTTGATTTGTACATCACGCATGTGGATCATGTTGGACCATATCTAAAGGTATATGGTCAGGCAAATCGGAATGCAGCCAGACTGGTCTTCGAGCGCATCGAGAAGCTGCAGCCCGCATTCTTTCCCATAACCGATAGTTGGTCAATTGAGCGGCAACAGGCGCTCCTCAATCCCGGCACACTTTGTATGCTCAAGCGAAAAAAAGGCGCCGCTCCTGGCGATGCGGAGTGTATGCGAACCCGTATAATTAGCGCTGACATTGATGCCGCCAAGCAGATGCGCGTTGAGGTTGAGTTTCTTGATTACGGCTTCAAGCGTAACGTTAGCAGTCATGATGTAAGTAATTCGTATTTTAATATTGCAGCTATCTTGTAAACTGATACCGTTTATTATTTTCACATACAGCTGCTTTTCTTGAAAGACCCTAAAGTGCTGCAGAACTTTCCAGTTCTCTGCTCGCAGTACATTGTACTGGGCATCTGCTCGGAATGGAATCAAAGCGAGCTGGATACTGTAAATCAGCTGATGGTCAATCAAGTGGTTAGCATCGAGGTGGATCCCGAACAAATATGTGACCAAAAGTTTGCCAGCGTACGCTGGAAGGAATTCAAACTGAACGAATTTCTTGTGGAACAAAAGCATATTGGCGCACCCATTGCCAAAGAGCTGATCATGGAGCATTGCAAGAAATTGTGGAAAGCCTCTCCACACTCCCCTCTTGTTGAGTACAACAACAACAGTCTAACAAACACTGCAAGCTCCCCCAAGACGCCCACAGACTTGGCGCGTGAACAACTTGCGGCACGCTTTTCTGTCTCTGCTCGACTTGATGTGCGTCGAAATTTAGCCACATCCATAACTTCGCCTAGACCGCTGAATACAGCAGCAAACGAATATACACCACAAAAGTATCTGCAGATGGTGATGCCTACGCCCTTGGCCAATTTGGTATGATTCTGATAATCTAGTATTTATTTAACTTTTGCTAATTCCACGTCATTTACAGTCAAATGTTTTGCCAAGCAGCATTCAGGCGGCACCAACGCATTTCTCCAATGCCCAGAAATCGGCATTTGTGGAGCCCAATCATTTAGCCTTCAATACACAACGTGCCAATTATCAAACTTCCGAGCCATCGTTGGGTCTGTTGCCCACGCACAATGTCTTCACGCCCAAAACTAGTCCTAGGCCACTAAATATGTATTACAATGTGCGCCTCAATAATCCCATGCAGCAACAGCCACAACCACAAGTGCCGCTGATGCAGCTGCCCAAGCAACCAGCTCTAAATTATGTGCCCGCACCACGTTATGCTCTAACGCAACCATCGGCAGCGGTGCAGCCAATCATTCCGACATTTCGCACCACCAGTCTAACAGTAGGTTTGACCTACGATGTCTATGTGAGCTTTGTCGAGAACGGACCGCATTTGTTTTGGGTGCAGCTGAAGAGTGCTGAAAACGATCTTAATGCCATGATGAGCCAGATCGAGCATATGCGTCTGCAGACGCTCAACCAGTTGCCGGGCGTGGGCACTGCTTGTGTGGCGAGATTCTCCGAGGATGGCAATTGTTATCGTGCCTTAGTCAGCGCCCTTTATGGCCAGAAATACCGTGTTGTCTATGTGGATTATGGCAATTCGGAAATGGTAGCGCTGACCGATCTGTACCAGATACCTCAGGAACTGTTGCAGATCAAACCTTTTGCCTTTCGCTTTGCCTTAGCGGGTGCCAAGGAGCTTGGCGCCCTCGATGAGAGCATGAAGCGCATCTTTAAGAACTCGGCCTTATATATTAACTTTCAACTGACAGTGCAGGCGGCCGAAAGTGTAGGATCCATGCAAACCTGCCAGCTTATGCATAATGTAAGTTAATGTTAGACATATTGCAACTTATTTGAAACAATAATTTCATTTTATAGGGCAACAGCATGCTGGAGGTGCTCAAGAAGCTTAAGAACTCGCGTCAGGCTTACGCCAAAGCAGAGCAGCTTCAGAACGATGATGTTGTTGAAATACGTTACATTGATTCGCCAAGCAATTTTTACGTGCAGAAAGTGAACAATGTTGAGCAATTTGAACAGCTAATGGACGAAATGTTTGCCTACTATAATATCAATCAAATGGTACCCGATCAACTCTTACTAGGCGCACCCTGTGTGGTCAAGTGTGATCGGGAATGGTATCGCGCTGAGCTGCTGCGTGTGGATGATTCCACAATAATTGTGCGTCACGTTGACTTTGGCTACGAGCAGCATGTGAAACGTCATTTAATTGGCATTATTGCGGAGAAGCATCTTATGATGCCACGTCAGGCAATCAAGTGCTGCCTGAAGGGTTTCGAGAACAACGAATTGAGTCAAGACAAGATTACCGATCAGTTTGAGATGCTTGCCGAAGAATCGAACATTCGTCGACGAGCGTTCAGTGTGCGTGTTTTTCGCATTGAACCCGATGGCCTTAATGTGGTCAATTTGCTGGCCAAGAATCTAAATGTGATGAAAAAGCTATACAAACTCTCCATGCCCTTCGAGCAGTATCTAACTTTGGAGAAGGGTCAATTCAATGCAAATGTGACGCGCGCCGAGTCAACAACATCCGATGCATTGCCTATGCAGCTGGAGAAGGGTGAAGTGCTCAACTCCACGACCGTAGAAAGTGAGGATCGCATGCAGATGCAGAAGCAGAAAAAGAATGCCAATACGTCCAACGACTGGGACAAGCACAGTTCAGCTTCAGCTAGCTCCAAGGATACTCAATCGCAGCAAAGCGGCGCCAAACGTCAACTCCAACAAGAGCAGCAGCAGCCACGTCCTGAACGAAATGGCAATTTGGTTCGTCGCAGTCGTGATGCGCGCATTGACTCGAGCTTCGAGAGCCAGAGCACTAGTAGTTACACCAGTGGCATGGGCTCACCACGCAAAGGCAATCGCCAGAATGGACGCATCCGCACAGATTCACCGCGTCTACAAAACGAAGGCAAACTAGAGGCCAACAAAAATACGTAAGTATCTGTACATATCTGTCTACCTATTGAAAGGTTATTAAATCGTCTCTCTCTTTTCAGTCGCTTCGCTAACAATCAATCACCACGCAAGGATCAAACACAGCAGCAGCAATCACAGCGCAATCAACGCTCACAGAATGCACCACAGGGCTTTGCACAAAAGCCACAACGTCAAAAGTCCACACTGGACGGCAGTTCAAAGCGTTCCAGTGGTGTGGAGAGCGATGCCACCTCCTCAAATACGGAGTCATCACCAAAATCTAAGCAAACACCCGAACCGGAGAAATATGTTCCGCTGGATAGGGCATTTGTGTTGCAGGATATTAAAACGCCCATCAAAGAGGCAGCTAGCCTGTCTTGGTGGGTATCGCCATTCCAATTCTACGTAGTGCCAAAGTCCCTTGCTTCCAAATACGAGAATCTGTTGCGCAAGATGCGTCAGTTCTATATGCAGAAGCCACATCAGCCGCTCCAGCTAAAAGTTGGCTCCAGTGTTGTGGTGCGCCAGCGCAAAGATAATTCCATAATGCGTGGCACAGTTGTTGCCTGCAACCACATGGTGCGCAAATATCGCATCTTTTGTGTCGATGCGGGCAATCTATTGACCGTTTGCTCTGAAGATGTCTGGCAACTGGAGCAGCGCTTCGCCGAGCCACCTTGTTTAGCGCTGCGCTGCAGCTTTGACAGAGTTGTGACCAATTATGATCATTTGTATATTGTTGATCGCATGGAAAAGTTTGTGCCTGCAAATGCTAAAGTTGAATGCGAGTTCAAATCTAAACAGCAGCAGCAGCAGCCGAACAACAACAACAACACAACTTATATTGTTCAGATGCTGGTGAATGGCGCCTCTCTACGCGATACGCTTATCAATGCACAGTTCCTTAGCGAGGTGTCGGAGCGTGAGTCCAATAGCAAAGATATCCCAATGATAACGCAACTAATATACTTATTTTGTTTCTTTCACATTTTATAGAGGTGCGCGTTAGTCTTTTGGCTGGTCAGCAGGTGCGTGGCAAGTTCACTTCTATACGGGATATGACTAACTTTAAGATACAACTGGAGAGCTGCAGCGATGTGAACTTTTTGTGCAGCTACGATGATACCAAATTTGTCAAGTCCAATCAGGAGATGGTCAAGCCCTTCAAGGAGCATTATGAGGGCAAATCGTATGCTCTAAATATCAAACATGTTTGCGAAAACAATATGTAAGTAAAAGCCATCTCCTAACTGCCAATTGAATTAATTTTTTAGCTTACTTGGTTTTTTGCAGCATTCATTTACGTCCCGTTATGCCGCTGTTCAAGGAGGAGCGCAGCGCATTCATTTGTGCCTATCCCGTACTGGTTAATAGCTTTAAGGCCCTTGTCGTTTATACGGCTAAATCGTATCGCATTTTTGTACAACCCAGCGATGTTGAAGCAGGCATGAAACAGTTGCTTGATGATATGTACGAGTTTTATTCTAAGAAAGGTAAGCAAAAGAAATAAATAAGTTTGTGAACAATTTTCACTAACCTCAAATTATATTTCAGGAAAACAATTGCGTAAAATTGAAAAGGATCAAATATGTGCGGCACTAAGTGCCGACGGAAATTGGTATCGTGCACGCGTCCTGGCCAAGGATGGCAAAGGCGCACGTCTAGATGTGCTCTACATCGACTATGGCAACTCGGAGCAGTTGGCGCGCGATCAGCTTAAGCAGCTGGAGGAGAAGTTCCATGTAAATAAAAGCTGCTATGCAGTTGAAATCAATTTACCCTTTGGTCGCATTCACAACGATGAGAAATTAAAAGCACGCATCGCCAGCCTTTTGGAGGAGCAGGTGGTTACAGTGAAACCCATTGAGACACGACGCAGTCATCTCATTGCCGACGTATTGCTGCCCAATGGCAAAGATAGTGTGCTGGACACGCTTAAGGCAGAAAAACTGATTGCTGGCAGGGATATTGATTATATGCGCAAGCAGCTTGACAAAGAAAAGCCACACATATACGAGTACATTGAGTGCGTTGATCTGACCGTCGATGATGATGACGAGCAGCAGCAACGCAGAGGGAAATCGTCAAGTTCGGCAAACAGTTCGCCCAGGGCTAAAAAGCCACAGCCCCAACAAGAGGTAAAGGAATCCAAGCGCAACAAACAGCCTGAGCCAGTGTCGCCAGCAGCTCCACTGGAGCCAACTGTTTCCGCCATACCTGTTGCTCCCAAAGTTGAAATCAAGGCAGTGGAGCCAGTGCCAATTGAAGTAGTGCCAGAGCCGCAGCTTGCTCCAGAGATTGAGGCAAGTGCTGCTACTGCAGTCTCGCCAGCGACAACACCCACGGCTGTCGCTGCCACTCCACCACCTGATCCCTACAAGCACATGGAAAAGGCCAGGCTGAGCCATTGCGATAACCCCGCTCATTTCTATGTGCACACTATGGATGCCCTGCCCAAGCTCAAGCGTCTCACCGAGAATCTAATGATTGTATCACCCTCGTTGCCCCAATTGACGGATGTTGTCAATGGTGCCGAATGCATATCAATGTATTCATTCGACAAGTGCTGGTATCGTGCCAAAATACTCGATGCTGAGCTGATGGTGCTACAGTTTATTGATTATGGCAATACCGATTGTGTCTCGGATGCCAAGGAGATTAAACAGAGCATGGGCACCCAAACGGAGCCACTATGTCTGCCCTTTGCCCTGCCCGTTGCGCCCAACGGCAAATTGGAGTGGGCAGATGCAGCCAATGCTATATTCAATGATAACTGCGATAAGCTGCTGCACTATGAGTATTTGACGCACGGTGACTGCCAGACGCGCAGCTATGTCAATCTCTACATTGAGGGTGTCGATGTGGCCAAGAAGCTCATCGAAGATGGTTATGCCAAGCCACTGGAATACGTTAGCAGCGGCAGCAGTTGTTACATATCCCATTCGAACAGCATCACTGACTTTTATGTGCAGCTGGAGAGCGATTCCAAGGCGCTGGAACTAATCGAACTGTACTTGGGCGATGCGGAGCAGCAGCTGCAACCGTTGCAGCGTTTTGAAAAGGGCAGCATTGTGGCGGCACTCTTCGATGATGATGGACTCTTCTATCGTGCGGAGCTATTGCGTCAGCTGCCCGATTCACGCTATGAGGTGCGTTTCATTGATTACGGCAACACTTCTACGTCGGCCAAGTGCCTGCTGCTAACGGAGCAGATCGCTAGTGTGCCCTGTTTGTCTAAGCGTTGCTCACTGCAGCTGCCAAAGGATTATGTGGAGTGGTCCCAGGAGGCTGAGAAAAAATTTGTTGAACTCACCGGCGAGGGTGAACTTGTATTTACCACGCAATTGCTGCAGCCAGGACTGGAGCATGTCTTGATACATCTGCTGCTGGACGAGGTGAATGTATTGGAACAACTGTTGCCACTTTGCACACGTAAGCAGTCCAACTTGAAGGTGGAGGCACCAGTTGCACTTGCTGCTGCCACAGCCACAGCCGAGTCAAGTATTGATCCTGTCAGCCAAACGGCAATTGTTACCCACGTGAATACTCCCACTAGCTTCTACCTTCAATTTGAGTCGGACACTCAGGCTGTGGACAACATCGGCGAGCAACTGAATTCGAAAAATGCCAATCTGCAGCCCATGGAGAATGTTGCCCAGCTGGGCGAACTGTGCGTTGCTCAATTTGCTGATGACAATGAATATTATCGTGCACGTGTCTTGGAACAGCTGCCGGCCAAGCATTCGCTACAATATCGTGTATTCTTCATCGACTATGGCAATCAAGCGCTGGTGGATAAACTATTTGTGCTGCCTTCTGAGCTGGCCAAACAAAAGCCACTCGCAGCGCTGCATAGTCTGGAATCGTGTGCCAATTTCCTGAAATATCCCAAGGAATCACGTGAAGCTTTAGACGCACTCATCGACAGCTGCAACGGTGAGGTGACCGTAGAGTTTGTCAACAAGTCCGCACAGCCTCCAGTCGTCCGTTTAAAGACCATGGATAAACACGCCCTCAACATACATGAGCAGCTGCAAAAGTTGCTCGAAGCAGCTCTGCAAAAGCAGTGCAATAACAACGAATGCATCATTTCGCATGGCAACTCGCCCAAGAGTTTCTATGTGCAGCTCAAGAAGAAATCAGCAACCTTGGATCTGATTGCCAATATATTGCAGGGCCTGAAGGTGGAACAGCTACAGAAGATTGATTGTCCTTTTGAGAAATTAATAAGCATATGCTATGCCCCAGAGGATGATTGCTTTTATCGCTGCTCCATTCGAAAGGTTTTGCCTGACGGCTGTGAGGTCTTTCTTTCGGAAACCGGTGGCACTCTGATTACCCAGCAGGTCTACGCCCCGCCAGATGAGCTATTAGAAATACCGCTGCAAACACCACTGCACTGTCAGCTAAATGAAATACCCCAGAATGTGTCCGATGATAAGCTGGAAGAGGCATTCGCCGGTCTGCTGGAGAAGCATTTTGGTGAGGTCTATGAGTTGGTCGGTGAATTCCAGGAGGACACAAAGGCACAGCAGGTTGTGCAACTGCGCGTTAACTACAAAGATTTTGCCGAGGAGCTGGCCAGCACAGTGGCTGGTGTACAGCAACCACTAGAGGTGGTTTTGCACAATTGCTTGGTGGTGCAGTTCGACAATGCCAAGTCATTTTATGTGCAAATGGAAGAAGATGTGCCGGCCTTGGAACAAATGACCGATAAAATGCTCGATGCCGAAAAGAATTTCGAACCCTTTACACAGCTGGCAGTGGGTGCAATTTGCGTGGCCAAATTTCCGGAGGATGAGGTCTTTTATCGTGCCGAGATTGTCAAGCTTCTCGATGAGGGCAAATGCGAGGTGCACTTTATCGATTTTGGCAACAATGCCATCACCAATGAGTTCCGTCAGCTGCCCGACGAACTGGCCGTTGCACCGCGCTATAGCAAGCACTGTGAACTGGAGAGCGCCCTAATTGCCAAATGTGATGTGGCCGCATTAGGAGCGTTCATCGATGCACGTTTCTCCGAGTTATTCCAGCTGGAGATACTCGCCAAGAAGGATGAGAGCGACACGCACGTGGTTCGTCTCTTTTATCAGAACTCCAATATAAGCGAGCAGCTGCGTTTCCAAAAACAATCTTAGAGGAACATTAACAAGTCCATCCGTCAAGCTAGGCGTTGGGAGGCTTGCGATAAGAGAATAAATGCTTTAAGCATTCTCTCACACACACACCCTTTACTCACACACACACACACTCAAGCATATTCGCAATATGAATGCAACAAAAGATTGTGATTAATTTTTGGCTAACATATATCTGTTGTATTACCTAGTTAAGTTGGAACAAGTTAAACTTATTCTAAACGAAATGGAACAAAGGATTGTAAAAGCTCTTGATTATTGCTATATCTGTTTAAATACATATATAGACAGCAAGGCTTCATTGATTTTTCATAAAAAAAAATCCAATATGGAAGCTAATGTATAGTTTGTAATTTATAACTGAAAGGAAAAGAGGAAAAACTAGAAGAAAAAAAAACGAATACATTTGTATAAAAAAAATCGAACAAAAAAAAACGAAAAACTCAAAAAAATTAAATTGCATAAAATAAATCGAAAAAATGCAAATAAAAAAAAATTGTGGATAACGTTCAGATGCAAATCTAACTAACGAAATGTTGTCAAATAAAACGGCAAAAAAACGCGTAATTGCTCAATTATAAAAAAAAAAAAAAACACACACACACATACACACTTGAAAAGCAATTTATCTATAATCAAAACTCCCTCTGAAGAGGATTGTGTGTTAAAACATTATGGGTGGGTTAACTTTATTATGATTATTCTTTTGTTTTACAATTACATTAACTCTTTTCTTTATTTTCAACGTTATGACTTTTGTTTGCTCAATTAATTCAACTGAATACATTTAAAAAAGGATTCATCATTTATAATTAATACATTACATTCAAAATGCTAATTTGAAAAAAAAAAAAAATATCAAAAAAATGTCAAAAACAAAATAAATCAAAAAAACACATTTAAAGCAAAGACTAAAAACTAATGAAAACAAAAAATAATACAATGTCATATTTTTCTACCATTTCTTTTTCATGTTGTAAACAAAATAAAAATAAAATAAGAAAACCACAAAAGGATTTGTTTTCCATCTGTGGATTTAATTGCAAATTTTACCTGTGCACAGGTAGGTTATATGGTAAAAGGGAAATGCCCAACACAAATTAGGGTACTGCTACTGGTTTGTTATGATATTATCGTCTTTTTTTCATTAAGTCTTCTTCTGATAACAACTCAATAGAAACTGACAACTGTCAGATGTGAGAAGTGTTTTTTAAGGTCTTAATAAATTAGAGCACTGGTGATAAGAAATCTGATTGCATAAGCTGAAGTTTCAGTCTTATCTGCCTTCTTTAATTAGAGTGGAGGGCATTTTCGAGACGTGACAGGTTCATTATATCAAAAATGCTTTTGGGTGACATCGTCGTCATCAATACTGTCTCGATTTGTTAGCACTTGATGGCTAATTGAATCTGGTACTGGCTGCAGACAAACAACGAAATTAAATAGCCGAGCGATTCAATTCCATTCCAAGCACAGTGGGCTGCAAGCACATTTGTATATCAGTTTCCATTGTTATCACCCCGAATGGCACCGTCTGCACTGAGAGAGCGAGAGAGAACTGCAGAGAGAGCATTTTACTTTCATGAGATTTTCATTTTTAGTTTTTCAATTTCACCAACGAACAAATGGGCTGCATTATCGTCGCGTCGTCATTTGCTTTATCAACATTGTTTTCGGCTTTTCCAAACGAAAGGCAACCGAGCACCGATCGCCAGTTCGTCTCTCAGCGTTTGCTTCAATTGCAAGTCTGCGGTTGAATTGAACGGGTCGGTTCCGGTGTTCTCGATCAGTTCCGTCGCGTCGGTAGTCAAAAGCAACAGCAACAACGTTGACGAAAATAAATTCGTGTTAATTAAGAAACGACGAAAAAAGTTCTGTGAAACAGAAATATGCATATTTCTTTAGTGATCCTATAGAGTGCATTTTGAAAACTGAAATAAAAATATTAAAATGTGTTTCCGGACAGTCAATTTTGCATAAGGATAACGCTTTTTAAATGGGAATATATAACATTTGTTGGATTACCTAAAAGGTAAGTCGGAAAGCAAATAAAATATATGTTTTGGTTAAACCTTATCTGGGTTGCTCGGGGTTATCGTTGGTAAAAGATTATAGATTAACTGAATAATGTGTAGAGCATTGTTATTGTCTTAAACTTTAATCAGAATACTTACACTATTGTTGAGTTGTTGTTTTTCTAAATTTCTTAGTCAGTTTTAGTCGGTTTGACCCAAAGTTGAGCTCCTCTACAAAGCATAATGAGATCAAAACCGTTAAATTGATTTCAATTGAGTGAAGAGGCAGAGACACTGCGAGAATTGCTTGAAATTGAAAGTGGAGGCGGGCTTGAAAAAAAACAAACATCTGTGACAGGGTGGTTCTTAAAGTACCCATGGGTTTTATGTCACACGGCAAATATTTGAAAAAGAACAGTATTATTATTTTTACTTGCAAGTTGTTATAAAATTTAAGTTAAATACGCACATACAGAAGGTGGAGGATAAGAAAAACTAGATAAGACGTATTATTTGGTAAGAATAAGAACTTTCCACCTTAACAACAAAGGTCTAAGAGCTATGAATCAGTTTGGGGACTCATCTTGTTGGTGATGCATTCAATGTAGTTAACAAAATATCAGAGCTAGTAAATTGTAGTGCAATTACCTTTCACAAAGCGTGGCACCTGCCTTATCGTCCGTTTGGCGTCTAATCTTTATAATTACACATATGCCAGCTATATAAGCTGCAAATGTTCTTAAGTGCCGTTAAATGTGGGTAGACGAATGGATGGGTAAAATACTTGAGGAAGAACAAATTTAAATTTACTTATTTTTGTTACTCGATCTAAGAATTTCTGGACTTTTGATCCTATGACTATAACGATTTTTATTTAATTTGTTTGATAGTGGAAAGTTTCACAACGATTTTATAAATGTTTTTTTATTGTCATTTCAAGTTTATTTTTTTTAAAGTTCCCATCGAATTTTTGTTTTGCTCTACTTGCAAAAACTCGAAAGTGCAAATTGTTCGTCAGGGTTTTTTCTTGCTTACTCTTGTTCTATGTAGAGCTTCTTTTAACATTGTTTATCACACGCAGATGACACATAAATGTGTAAATTTATATGTATTGTGTAAATATCTTTTCGTTTCTATGTTATTAGTTATTTAATTAACTCAATCGAGAATGACGCTGGGCAGTTTTTCTGCTGACCAGCGCATTTTAGTTTATTTTTTTATTTACTTGGAAATTCAGTGTTTGTCTTTTCATTTTTGTTTGGCACCGTCTCTGATGTTCTTGATTGTGTTTAATTGAAATAAATGGGCAATGTTTTTTTTATTACAGTTATTGTGGTTGTTGTTGCATTCAATTAATTCCATGCTGCCTTAACTTCGACATCATTGTTTCCCTTTTTTGGATTGCTCAAAAAACCAACCAGAGAAAACAATATTTCATTACTCTGATAAAAAACCATGAGAGTACTTTGTACAAAAATGTTGTGCACTTGACGTACTTTGATAAGATTCAGTTTTTGTTTCGTCAAAGTGTTGTAGAAGTTGAAAAGCATGTAATATCTGGGCTGCCAGTGGATTTTTATACATATATGAACATATTTCTCCCCTCTTGTAGGCTGTTTTATTGTTTCAACACAAAGTCTAAACAAATAAATCTTTATCAAGCACACACAACTAAGAGAGAAATGAAAATAAATCTTCTCAATACAGCACACCTGTTGAGGAGGGGAAGAACGCAGAAAGAGCACACACTCACACACACACATTTATAACATCTCGTAACGCCCACAAAGTGTGACAAGAGGAATCATAAGAGCACATAAATCCATTCACAAATGTTTAGAATGTTATTAAAATATTTGAAACTAATTTAAAATTTCTTTCCACTCGTTTTGATTTTTTTATAGTTTTTTTTACTGATCCCATAATCGCTTGCTTAACATCTGTACAGATAAATAATAATCCATACATATTTATCATTAGTCAGGCCGAAATCCATTCCCTGACACATCCATATGCATTTTTTCCATGCTGAGGATTTTCGAGCATTTTTTGTTTTTGTTTTGCCTTTTGGGCCTCTTGATAAATATAAATAAATCCAAAGGCAGCCAAAGTGAAAAGCATAAATTCGATTTTTGATTTCAATATCTGAATTTCAACCCCACCTCATACTTTTTTTTTGTTTTGGGGGGTATTAAAGGCGTGAACGTATATGGCCCATAATGTGGGGGAAGGAGGCCGGATGAAACGGCTGTAGCTGATCTGTTTTTATGGCCATAGATTTTTCAATTTTCCATGTCGAGTATTAGCCCTTTTTTATTGCCAATTCGATTCAATTTAAATCCAACAAATGTCCGCCACACCGAAAAACACCCCAAAGACATAAAAATACAAAAATACACGAAAATTTGAATTGGTTTATTAAGGCGAAATGAATAGGAATTGTATTCTTTGTTTTTTGTGTGCCATAAGTCCCCAGTTGGCTGTTTGTCTTCAAAGTATGATTCTTCCGCTTTACACAAAATTTTTAATTTTAATTTAAATTTTGAACAAAAAACATCAACATGTATATGGCATATATAAGTAAGTATTTATAGCAAGAACTCATTGTTGCGGTCGCCTTTTCTTTCTCTGTGTGTGTGTTTCGAAATGTGTGGAAATCACTTTAATTTTTTTTCGCTGATTCGGCAGGCTTCTCTTATGACAGAGGTACACAGCACAGTGGGTGGCATAAGTTAGGGTATGTGAAAGATACATATAAGTATGTTTATAAATACATTTTAAGTAGTTGTTAATAATATTATTGGTATTTCCACTTTCTCCTTTTGACTTTAATTTGATAATCAATTTTCCGTCTTATTATAAAAAATCAATTTCAAGACAGCATTACTTCGCCTTCTTCTCGTCTATGTTATGTTACTTAACATAGCTGACCAATTTTTATTTAATATTCTTTGACATAAATATTTGATTCTTTAGTATTTTTATTATATTGTGCATTAAGATATTTGCTTCATATTTTATTGTTCTTCCTAACAAAATTATTTTTATTCATTTTCCTGTCTTGTACTTTGTCCCAATCAAGATCGATATACTTTTAGCAGCCACTGTTTGTGCACACATTCCTTAACTCTTTGTCAAATGGAGCAAATTAATTTCTGGACATATTCCAAATATCTTTTCCCCCCTTTTTTTCAACACTCACACAACATTTAAAATGTAATTTAATTACTCGGTGCTATTATTAACAAAAACACGTCATTAAATATTACTTGGCCAATACTCGGAATGGTTGTGATATAAAAAAATATACTCTATATTTCAACATTTTATTATTGATTGGTTAAAGGCGCTTTGTTGCCTTGTCTCTTATCGGTTGTAGGGCCATGCATTATTGTTTTGCGACTTGAAATGGCTTTGCATATGTCTTAATGTGCTCAAATCGGATTTTCATATAGATAGAAGACCGAGCCAATCATCCATCATGGAACTCCGTTAAGTTCTGGACAAATACGACAAACGAACGCCATTTTTTATTGTGGCTTAAAGTTGATTGCGTCTATTAGACATAAGTTTCGACTTTAAGATATCCTGCAAATGTTAAAGTATGCTTTCTATATCCTATATATAACAAACTATAAGACCCTATAAGTCCGTTTTTTTTATAAGGTATAAACAATTCGCCAAGCTCGCATTCTTCTTGTCGGTTTTATAAGCTGAACTTGAGACTTAATAATAAACAATATAAAACAAATGCCATGCAATTATTGTGAATGTCATATAAATAAAAAATGTAAGCAGCTTTTGGGGCTGTACCACCCCCAACCCTATAAACAAACCCATTGTATACCTGATATTTTGTGAAATTATAGGAGAAAAGCAAAACGTAGACAACAAATTAGTCATAAACAAAGCATTCGCAAATCACGCAACAGTTTTGTAACAGAAACGCCAAATTGGCACGTGCATTTTCCAAAATGAAAAACGAAACAAAAACACTGAAAAACAAGAAGAAGAAGGAGAAGGTGAAGCAGAAGCAGAAGAGAAGAACCATTTGTCGATTGCATGTCTTTAGCAAATTGCATTTCAATGGGGCGTGACAGCATCATAAACAATTCTGAAATATTACAAACTATGCTTTTATTTTTTCGTTGTTGTATTTTTGAACAGAATTTTCCCACACATGGCATCCGATTATCAATGGGCTCAAATAAAATCAAAAGTTTATTTCGCATGTGGTTCTGGGCAATTAATCAATTTACAGTTTGATCTTTAATACTTTTCTTTTCGATTTGCAAAGTGCTTTTCATATTTTGACACGTTCCATAAAAGAAAAGAACGCCTTGATATTATTATACATATGTACATATATATAAAGTCTATGATTTATGTTTGTGTAGCTCGCTTTCTGTTTGATGTTGTATCAAAAGATATATAGTAAATTTCGGGTTTAACGATAAGATAATAGACAATGAAAACGCAAGGTAAAACAAATAGCTAAGACTCTTCTGATTCGGATGTCACGGAATCGAGGGAGTGAATGAGTCAGTCTTTCTTTTATATTTAGCAGGTGGTTTATTTTTTCATTTGTCTTTTCGTTGACGAATTTGACTTAATAAGAATTGCAAGTTGTTAATATCGTTTCCGGCATATTTAAGAACCAGCTGTTAATCAGCCATATTTTAATGATTGTTCAAGTGTTTAACGTACTGCACGAGTTGAAATTCGCAATACATATTAATATAATAAAAAAGCCATCACCTACTTCTGCACAGATCTCCCTAACAAGTTTCCCATAGTCAAAGTATAACATATAATTTGTTTTAAATAATTTTTGTTGATTTTCTTTTTGCTTTGTAACTTCAGTTTGATGTGTTTACAATGGCACAGACCCCTTGACACTGAGTGAAAGCTTAACAACAACATTACGTATACGTAATATGCGAACATGCATCACTCATACGCTGCATTGACCAATGCTACATAGAGTAGCTTTTATTTAGTCGGTTGTATTTTATTTAATTTATTTAGTTTTTTTGCATAGTTCACAACTAATTCAATTTATTGCCTCGCCCACTCAGTCAGCGGCCGCCCCTCTGGCAGCGCAGTTGCGCTTGATTGAATGCTTTTAAAAAGTAGCCACAACAACAACAACAAAACAACAACAACAATGCCCAACACTGACCCAACTTGGGGGCTGATCCTCAATGGCGCGGCATTGATCTTGTAATTTCGTTTATTCGAAAATAATTGTTTTCGTTTGAGTTTCGTTGGTCTTTGTACAAATAGTTTTATTTATTATTTTGATAGTTCGTCGTGAAAATAAACACGCAAACACCACCGAAAAGATATTAAAGGCTCTTTTGATGTTTTTTTCTATAAATCTATACGAATCTAAATTATCTTATCTTATCTTTAGATTCGTATCTTATCTTATCTTTTTCTTTATCCATCTTTATTCACAGCATGGAGCTGCGTTGCCTGCTACTAAATTTGATCTATATTTCCGTTGTGAATGCAATGTTGGCCTTTGGCTCGAATGGTCAGGATGAGCGTCGCTGCTCGTATGGACGCATTGAAAAACTGATGCGCATACGTTGCTACAATATGGACTTAAAGGAGGTGCCCCAAAACCTTAAGACATCCGTCGAGGTGAGTAACTGAGCATTATCAATTATAAGATTAGTGCAAAGAGATTCCGACCTGTCACAAACAAACGAACTAAAAAAAAGGTCAATTTGTGCCAATAAAAATCTCATGACCCAAACTTAATTCGTGTCTCATATCCCCAGTCAACAGCCAACATTCCCCATACCCAACAGACTACATTCACACACACGCACAACAACATTCAATTGAGCTTAATTAAAGTATAAAGAAGTTCACTTGCAGCATGGCATAAATATGCCACTATAAAAGCGACATGAATATGAATATAAAAAAATATATGTAATATTCATTTGCATGAGAGGTTCTTCAGTTCAGATACAGTTATGCAAACTAGCTGCAGCACAACTATGCTGAATTTTAAAGAATTGTTTCCTTTTAAGAAACAATTGGAAAATATTTAAATGAGAAAAAATTAAATATCACACATTAAAGACTTGCAGATCAGGTTACTATACTTATAATGTATCTGCAAATAACTCCACTTGGCTCCCAACTAAGTTCTAAGTTAAACTTAGCCAATCTTCAAATGCAATTCCTTCGAATTATATAGTTTGGCATTTTCTAAAAGTTATACTCTCTCCGGAGTTAAATCATGCTCAGTTAAACATTTGCTATAAGCTAACGTTGCAGTGCATGACTTGACAGTTTGTTTGTTGTTGGAACAATTATAATTTTGAGAATTAAAGTGATAATTTTGCATTACAGGTACTGGACTTATCGTACAATCGCATTAGGAAGCTCAAAAGTAGCTCGTTCCAGAGGTATACAGATGTTAAGTTTTTAATGCTATATGAGAATATGATCTTATCGGTGGAGCCGGGCACATTTGAACCCCTCTCCTCACTACAGGTAAAAATAAAATGAAATTTCAATTACTGTCGGCAATTAATCACGATTCGTGCAAGTAACTTAACTAACTTTACTCGTTGCTTGATCGATTTACAGGAAATTGATCTATCGAATAATGGACTCACAACGATTCCCACGGAGCTGTTTTCGTTGCCCCGGCTGCGCAATCTCTATGTGGACAGCAATGATCTGAGGGAACTGCATCAGGAACTTCAAACATTGGAGAAACCCATCCAAGCGCCATTGGAATATTTAAATATAGCCAATTGTGAACTGGATGATATACCGGATCTAGGAATATTGCCAAGTAAGTGATGAATAGGGATGATGAATAGGGATGAATAGCCAATGTCAACATTATAAAACATTCGAGAATTTCTTGTTATCGATAACATGGCTAACTATCGATAAACAAACTACGGTTAAGCAAAGCATATGTTTCAAAAATACTTTATTTCAAGAAGCTGTGTCTTTTCACCCCTGTTGGTTTCTTTGATTAATATTTTGTTTTATAATATTTTTTAGACCTTTGGCAGCTCAACGCTTCTATGAATCCGCTCGGGAGCTTTAACATTGGCAAACTGGCAAATTTGTGCCATTTAAAAGTCATTGATCTGACCAAAACACAAATCAGCACCTGCGACTGCCAACAAGTGACGAATCATTTGATTCAAATGCGAGCCAATCCAAAATTTGTGCCCGTCTGCCTGGGTAAGATGATGTTTTGCAGCAGCATCGGACAGTTGCAGCCATTTGGGCTAATTTTGGCATTTGACCAAGTTTCTAATTTCATATTTACAGAGGCGCTAGACAACGACGTGTGTCCACTGCCCTACAATCGGACTGTGGACTCGGAAACATTTCGCAGTTGTTTAACCAGCGCCGAATTGGCCGAGACGCGAAGTCTTTGGCTATTTGCAGCGGGCTGTTTTGGCGGCGTTACTTTGGTGTTGTTGGGTAAGCAATAAATCATTAGCTAATGGCCCTTCACTTACTAACTGTTTTTTTTTTATCGCTTACAGTTCTTTGCTACTGCATACAAATATGGCGCAAAAAGCGTGCCAATCGACGTTTGAGCCAATCGATAGCGAATCGTAAGCGATTTGTGATATCGCCGCGTAATACGATTAACAATCGTTTGGATGATGAGCCCCTGCACTGTGATACTGCCTCAGCATGACCATAATTAGCAACTAATCTTAAGTATTATCTAGTGGCCAGTAATTTATTAGCTTAGTTTGTAGTTGCCCTACTTAATATTTTGCTTTAGCATAAATGTATATCTAGAAAATCAACAGACTACCTATCGAATTGCCATGTACAAGAAGAAGTACCAAAATAATAATTATAGTTTGTTCATTCTGCTTATATAGTTTTAGTTTGCATTTACAGATTACATTCGACATGAGCCAATCGACAAGGTGCCTTAGCCATAAGCGAGACAAACCATCCAAAAAATACATATGTATATACAAAGATGACAATAATTTTACAATTACAATATATAAATTACAATAAATTTACAATACTGCCAATAAAAGATCTAATAAACTTTATTAAATAAATATCAAAAGTTTAAAATATATAAAAATTGATTTTATTTTATTGATGATTAAGTTTAACCTAAAACTCGGGCTTTCAAGATTTAAGATTAGTACATAAATCTGATATTTATTTAATAAATTATAATTTTAATTCCCTATCTCTTAAGCTTGAAACTTTGCTAAGAACTAATAAATTTAATTTATAAATTCACAGCATACTTTTGGGGTGCATGAATTTTGCCTTGCAGGGCTGCCTAAGACTATGTTACCATTTTGCGCTTAAACCTTATTTATTGAGTAGCTGTGAGATAATTTACAGCTTTTTATCGGCAATAATGGTAGCCTAAATTGATAAGCATTTATTTTTGTTTACCTAAGTTGTAATTTTTACTGCTACCCTAAGTTTTATTAGGGTGCTTATCGAAACATGTTTATACTAAGCTGATAAAAATAACAGTGCAAACTTTATTGTTATTTGCAGTTGCATTGATAACAGTTGGCATCGATTAAAAATATAAAATTGTTTTGTTCAGCCCAACAATTTCTTAACTATTGTCAACTCTTTATTATTTAAACTTTTTGCTGGTGCACTTTTAATGCCTTAACAAATGCAACAAGTCTTAATGCTTTTGTAGTGTTTGTCTTTGCATGTGATAAAAAGCTGCTAAAAAGCTGCCACTCTAAATAAATAAAGAGAGAGCAAGAGCACGTATAAGTCGAACATTGTTGTTTGCTTTGGCATACATTCGCACCTTTGCTATGCTCACTATCACCGGTACAAAGTGATTGCCGGCGAACCACGGAGAAACAGAAGAAAACGGGAACAACAGAAATGAAATTCAAGCAAGCATACAATGCAAAATTCACTTTTGGCGCCTTCCTCGTCGACTTGCCTATGCCCTCGTCTCCCATAACAGTTTTGTGGTTGCTGCCCGACGCTCAGCGACAACGATGACTGCGACGCCAGCAGCATAAGCCCCCCACGTATATTGCCCACGGCGTCGTTGACGTCGTCGTCGTCGTCGCCATTGCTGGCGGCATCGTCGTGCGCACTTTTCATTTACTCAGTTCAGTTATTCGTCGTCGCTCGTGGTAGGCAGAACAGCCAAACGCAGAACCCTCTCGTCACTATAGTGTTTGTGAAAGCTTAACGGGTACGCCCCACCCACCACCACCACCGTACATCATCCCCCCGCGAAGGACTCGTTCCGCGTGTTAATTAACTAACATACAAACAAACAAACAAAAATAAAACCAAATCAAAATGAGCAGTAAGTTTATTCAACAAAAGCAGCCGACAAAAAAAAAAGAAGTTACCAAAGACAATAAAACCACACAAACGAAAAGAGAGTCTGTGCGTGTGTGTGTTTGTGTATGTGCATATTATGCATGGCTGCTGGTACAAGTTCTTGAGTTGAGTGAAATCGCTGGGCGGCTGCAGCTCTACTCTGTTTTCTTTATCGCAATTAATAATAATAATAAAACAAAAGCCACAAACAAGTTGCATTCTCATATTTCATAACGCACCAGGGCCGCGCATTCTGCATACAAAACATACAGATAATGTTTCAAAAGTTCCTGTTATTTAATTTCTTTTGTGGACATGTTGGGGGGCCAGGCACATTACGGCGACGACCTTTACTAACCTTCAATAGCATTTGCCTAGCCGCTGCATGTGCCTGTGCGTGTGTGTGCTTGTCTATGCGTGTATTTGTGTATTTGAGTGTGTGCATTTAGATTTCGAACATAAAGCGCACTGCTACGTCAGATGTTTGTTTATGAAAAGTATGCGGGAATTTGTCTTTGGACAAATGTTGACACACTGATAACGTGGTTACGTGAGCTTTAGCGCCACTAGAGCGCGAGAGAGAGCCGACTCAGGCTTAAGAGCGACTGAGAGAAAGCTATGAGCTCAAATGCTTTGCAACGGTTTTTGAGCACGTCGAAGTTTGAGTTTGAGAGAGAGAGAAGAGAGAGAGTGCGTGTGGTGAAGGTCAGTGCCAGTTTTGTTGTCACTTGCCATTGATTAGGTTCAAGCTGTGACCTATAAATAGACCCACAAAGTTAGCGCCAGGCGGCATTCAAGTGCTTATCAAATTGATTAAGGTTTCCGCATATCGACCATTTTAATTGTTTCAAGCTGCATTTTCCATGTCATTTTTATACGCGCGTCATCTTTGAAATGCATGAATAGACTTTATATACTTATAATAATCACATTCTATATAGCAAACACAATATATATAGATCTGCTAATTATAGACATCATTATGTATATGTATGTATATGTAGCAGTGAAAAATTATGACAATACTCAGTGGGATTTTTAAATGTTTCGAGAAAGAACTTTTCCACAGCTGCCCACAAACGCCCACAATTCTTTTTGGCAGAAAATTAAATGAAAATGCCAAAGATATAGAATACATTGTAGAAACTTTTGTTTCTGTATCTTTTTCTATATTTTGCCCGCATAAATTAACCAGACAAATAAAAACTTGACTGAATGCTTCTCCAGTTGTGCAAAGAGGAGCTCCCTTGCTGCGATTTGTGATTAAATTTCGACAAAATGTATCTGTATCTGTGCGCCGCATGCAACCGAAGCAGACGAAAGAGCAGCGTTTTCTTGTCGCGCTACAATTTCATTTCACATTTTCTGGTTATTTTTAGAATTACACACACTACGCACATATACATCAGATACATATATATATATATGTACATATATCTGGCAGATACATACGCTTCCTCAGTTTGGCGCATAACTTGTTTTGGGTGTGTTGGCATTGCATTGGGGAATGATTTTTTGCCGGTTTGCCTGTTGCCAGTTGCCAGTCGACCGTTGCTTGCCAAACGCCGGCTGCAACAAATGTGGCGTTTTATGTTTGGCATTGGCGGCGATGCATAAACGGGTTTCCGTTTGTGGCAACTCGGGCAATTAGCTAGCACATTCCATTCATAAGCTTTTCTCATTCAAAACGCACCCACAGCTCGGTGGGGAGAACAAAAAAGCTACGCTTCATTGAGCAACAATTGTAATTTTGATGTCAGACTCTTGGCTTGGCTCGACCTTTTTGTGCTGCAAGCTTATCAGCTTGTTTTATTGTGCTCTTGTCATACGCAGCTGATAAAGAGAAATTGAGGGTGAAAGGGCGAGCTTTTGGCATGCTAAGAGAGAGCGCAGCAGCTGCTAATAAAGCTTTGCTTAAGCTGAGAGTCAGTTCAAAGCAGCTGAGCAAGCTTTTATTACACTGCGCACAAATTGTTGGTGTTCTTTTTTCCATGCTTCAACATTTTGTTTACCGTTACCTATAAGTATTTCCTAAGATTATTTTCGGTACATTTCTCAATATGTATATATAGTTTTTCTGATGCTGTCCTTAACATTTTGACATTTTCGAGAGTTTTCTTTGAAATATATGTAGAGGCAAAAAGTGTTGTTTATTTAATTTAAATCGAAATTTGTGATGAAATTTTGTGTTTTTAAGACAAATTCCTTTTGATTTTTTTAATATGTTGTGTTGTGACACATGAATATTTTTGTTGTTTGTGCTTGTATCCGGTAAGTCACGAAGTTATTAAAAAACCATTTCAGTTTCGCCAAGTAAATGATTTCATTTTTATTTTAGGCACAACAGCTCATTGCACATAAAAACAAATAAATAACATACAACAAACAAAAAAAGACATAAAATAATGCAAAAAAAAAAAACAAATAAAACAACACCTTGAAGTCGCATTAGTTTGCACCCACACACAATCCACATCCACTTAATCCGTCAGATACATTTTGTATATGAGAGCGCCACCTGTCGGACGGTGGCACTGGCTGTGCCTAATCTCGCAGTGCCTACGTTGTTTCCATCCGTAACCGTAGAACACAGAAGGTAGTTGTAGTCAAAGAATTCATCTTCAATTTTTCTTTTGTTATTTTCTACATCTAATCGCTTTTTTAATGCTCCAAAAAAATCAAACCGATTACTTAGCAAACAAACAAACCCAAACAAATCGAGCTAATTACAAATTTAACACAACTAAATTAATTTGCAGCAACATGTACAAAGAATTTTTTTTGGGTGTAGAATTAATTTAAAATATTTGTCCATAATCAAATTGAAAATAAATTTTAAAATTTTCCTTAACTCTACTGATGAATTTTATTTAAAAAAATGTTTTTGTTGTTCTTCTCTTTTTTTAATGACAATTGTGCATGACTATTTATTGTAGTTTTATATTATAAATATTTAAGTTTTTTTTTTTTATTTTTAAGTTTAGATTTATGCTGCTAATGCTATGGGACTGACAGAAAATTCTTGTAAATATTTTTTGATTTGTTAGTTTAACTTTGATGCAAGGAACTTTATAAATAATAACTAACTTGAAACTTTTTTAGTTGAAATTACATAAAAATATGAAGAAAATATTAAAACTCAATCTTACCTTTCAAATACTGAGTCATGGATTATTAAATACAGAGAAAGTGAATATTTCTTATTTCTAAAATAGAAAATTTAAGATGTTTTCATAAAAATCCAATACAGCCAGCCATAGCTCATAATTAGACAACGTCGACACTAATGCTTTAAGTGTAAAATAAAAATTGAATTTTAATTTGTATAGAAAATGCTTTATGGCTTATATACGTTGTATATACTGTATCTATATACGCTATCTACCAAAATGCCAACAACGCAAAATTTAATTTGCTTAGCGGCTGAGAAATCTTTTTGCGATGCTTTTTTTTTTGATGCAAGATTTTCTTTTGGATTTTCCTCGTTGCTGCAAACAAAATAGCCTAAATGGGGCGCAATATAAACCCAAATAATCGACACATTGCCAAAAAGGCTGCATGCGATTGCCGCGTGCCACGCCCACTAAAGATGTTGACGCAGATGCTCAAGAAAGAAAAATATACACACAGCTGGCATAGATCGTGTATCTGTATATATACAATATATATACTGCTGCTGCCTGTTTATTTATAATCCATAAATTGCTTGCTGCGAATTTTCTGAATGCCAAACTAATAAAATAAAATAAAACTGCAAAATGGAAAATTATGAAAAACTTGTTGCTATGGCCAAGCTGCTGCAATTGTTGTAAATGTATATCTACCATGTGTTTGTGTAGCTCACTTGAATCCATCATCAATCTAATATATATTCTATGCTAATGCATCTATCTTCTTTACCCCGCAGAGTTCGCTTGGGTTACCTTGACCACAAATGACACGTACTCGCTGGGCGCCTTGGTGCTGGCACATTCATTGAAGCGTGCCGGTACCGCACATCAGTTGGCAGTGCTGGTGACGCCCACCGTGTCGGAGGCGATGCGCAACAGACTGAAGGACGTGTACAATGTTGTACAAGAGGTGAATGTGCTGGACTCGCAGGATGCCGCCAATTTGGCGCTGCTCAAACGTCCTGAACTGGGCGTCACATTCACAAAGCTTCACTGCTGGCGTCTCGTGCAGTTCGAGAAGTGCGTCTTCCTCGATGCAGATACACTGGTAACTAGATTCACATTCAAATGTAAAAAAGAGATATTCCTATCTGTACTCTTTTCCTCTTTTAGGTTCTGAAAAACTGCGATGAGCTGTTTGAGCGTGAGGAATTCTCAGCTGCTCCCGATGTCAGCTGGCCAGATTGCTTCAACTCGGGCGTCTTTGTTTTCACACCCAGTGTAGAGACCTTCAACAAGATTACAGAGTATGCCATTGAACATGGCAGCTTCGATGGCGGTGATCAGGGTCTGCTGAATCAATACTTTGGCGATTGGTCGACTGCAGACATCAAGAAGCATTTGCCTTTCGTCTACAATGTGACTGCCTATGCTTCGTACTGTTACTTGCCCGCATTCAAACAGTAAGTGACAACAATTTATGGTAGAAAACCCATAAACATATAATAATAACATTAAACTAATGCCTTACTTTTTCCATTCCGTTTAGGTTCAGAGACAAAATCAAGATTTTGCATTTCGCTGGCAAACTGAAACCCTGGCTGATACAGTTCAATTCGGAAACAAAGATCGCTGCCACGCCCAACGATTACGCCCATGCCCAAGACCTCATCCAGCACTGGTGGACCATCTTCTGTGATAATGTGCATGAGTCTCTCAGCGACAATATGGTAAGTCAACCTTTGAACACTGCTTTTCAACTCACACACAATTTTTTAGTTATCAAAGCTGTTCTATATATATGATTTTGAGAGTTTCGTTTCGTTTTCTGAATCGTCCAAAACCAAAACAACTAAAAACTTAACCAAAAACTGTCGTTCTAACCTTTAATTTGCTGCTCTGCAATATTGCTAACGTAAAGCATAAAACGCCGGATAGTACCGTTATTGCTAGTGATAGAAATACCGCTAGAAGCGTTCCGATCGAGGTAAGCTGATCCATAACCAGCGCACACATATAGTAGAACGCACACCAATGTAAATACGAGGCGAAGGTCACTTTAAATATTTATTCTCCAATAATTATTCGCACATTGTACATTAAACAATATCTGTCCGAAATATTATTTATCTTCAAAAAACAGACACACACAAAATGTAAATAACAAAACAAAAAAAAAACGTTGCAACAATTTATTCAGCGCTTTCAATGGCCTCGTTAATAGTTTATTTTCTTCTTCTGCGAAACACTTTTGTTTTCATTTCGAGCAAATTTTGTTGTTTTTATTTTAAAGTTTTCTTTGACGTTGAACGTTGCTTGAAGGAGCACCACGCCCCCACCCCCCCAAATAGCTTTCCATTTCTCTTGCTCTCTCCTTCGCGTCCCCAGACAGACATTTCACTAAGTGGAGTCTTTATTTTGTATTCGTATTCCTTCTATTTTGTTTTTGCTCAAGCACGTTTGTATGTTTGACTTTGTCTATTAATGTATGTGTGTCACAGTGTGAGTCTTGTGTGTGTGTGTGCATCTGTCTGTTTTTTGTGTGTGTTGTATTTTTTTTTTATTTTTGTGTTTTCTCAAATCTGCATCGAATTTGGACAAGTGCCAACGGAATGTTTAGTTAGCGACGTCAATAAATTGAAATGATCCAAATGGCATGCAATTCGGGAATGGCAATTTACTGAGGCGTCTTTTTTTTAGGCAAAACAATTAGTGTAAGGAACAAAGAGAAAATAATATATTATATTTCAAGTTAGAAAGATAGATTGAACGTGAATTTTCCAATATAGTTGAAGTTCTTTAATATTTTATATGTCAAACCTAAAATGCTATTCACTTTTTCAATTAACTGTAATTGACAGTTCTTATGGGCAGCACTTTTGTATTAGAGTGACCATACCTTTATGAAAAGCGTGTTTTCTTCAGAGAACTTTTTTCACTTTATGAATTTGATTTGGTCCTATAAATTTTACCTATAGTGTTTTAACTTCCCATTGTGTTTTTCTTACTGACTTTGATAAAAAATATCATGAAACCGATAAGAAAAGTGTATAACTATTTTTCTCTATATTTCTAATAAAATAGTAGTTAAATGTTGTTAGTTTTACTTCTTGTTCGTTGAGTTCCTTCACCTTAATTTTCCTTTTTTTTTTGTAGTTTTTTTATTTTCTATAATTTTATGCTTTTATTTTTTTTTAATTTTATTTTTTAATTCTTATCATGCGACTTTTTATTTGCTGCCCAATTACAAAAAAAAAAAATCAATCGCTCAAAATCATCAAATCAGTATCTAAACTTAAACATAACGCACTCGGCGTTCAACACTGATTCTTATTATAATGATACGGAAAGATATATAAATCAGCAACAACAACAACCGCAACAGCAATATGTGCCGCATGTTCGTGAATATCGTGATCCTTGGGCAGATTACTATGAGCAAGTGAAGCAACAACTAAACGAAAGAAACGAGCCTGAATCCGTTGCTGAAATCGTCTATGAATCTTCCCAAAATGAAACTACATTTGAGATATCAAAGCAAGTGCATAAGACTCAGGCGAGAAGATGGAGCGACAGTGATGCCTACAGACCCACATCACCATTGCCATCCCAACAAGAATCACATCAGCAACCAGAACAACCACAGCCACTGCCACCACAAAAAGCACAAAATCCACCCACCACAGCCAATGAAGTCTCCAAAGTCATACATGTAAATAGCAATACATGCGAAACTGAGCAATCATCCACAACCCACCTAGAACACCACCCCGAACAACACCACCCCGTGCATTGTCCAACGACACAAACCACCTCAGACCAACTAACTCGAAATGAAGATGTTGCCGATGCTGCTGAGGTAAAGAAAAAAATGAGAAAAAATGCGGGCAAACCTCAACCACAACCACAACCTCAACCACAATACACAATCCAAAAAAAACCCACGATACAAAAACTCCCCTCACCTGGTCCAATATCCTGATTTAATGTCATGCTTATTGGTTTGGTTGCACTGTGTCATGTCTCTGTCTGTCCCTTTCGCATTCCGTCTCTTTCTCGTGCACAACGTTGCGTCCCTCGTCTCTCGTCGTTCGTCTTTGGTTTGTTGTCCAGCGTCTCTTGGCTTTCGTTTGTTGTCCTGCGTCTATCTGGTGTCTTGTTAATTTTGGCATTGTGCAGCTGCCTCATCTGCTGTTGTGCTCTATTTTTTGTCCATTATCACTTTGTTATCTCGTCCACTTTTGTGCTCATTATCACCATCATCATGTTGACCTCTTGCTGTGTGTGTTGTTGCTGCTGCTGCTGCTGTTGCTAATTTATTGATACTGCTCAAAGCTCATTAGCTACACCCAACACCCGCTCTTAGAGCCAGGTGTTCATTTTTTCTCTCATTATGCCATTTGCTGCTCTTGGCAGCTGCACTTGCATTTGCATCGTCATATCATTTATATTGTTGTTTATAACAAACACAAACACACACACACAAACACACACGAGAAACACTTCATCTTCATAGTAATCTGCCAGATGGGTTTTTTTTCAAAGCTCTTGAAGGACATGCGGTAATATACAATATCTGTCTGTTGCCAGCCAGCAGCTTGCAGCAACATGAAAAGCTTGCAGCACAATTTTTGATTTATGATCTGTTTTGATAAGCAATTTAATGTTTTGTCATATTAATCATACGCCATGTACCATTAAACATAACTAACACTTGAATGTTGCAAAAAAATGTATTTAAAAAATGTATAAAGGTATACTAATTAACTGAAATTATTGTAATTAGCATGCACATGTGTACTTAACTGTTTAACTCATAAGGCCAAATATATAAGCTAACTTTGTTTAATGGCAGCACTTTGTTCATTTGTTACCATTTTATTGTGGTGGCACTTTGCTAACACTTTTGTTGCATACTTTCAGGCGGGCCTTGCTGGCGCATTGGCACAGCTGCGCATTGGAGTGCAGCGCACACCCGAACAGGATCACTACGAGAATCTGATGCGTCGCCAGTGTTGGGAATCGGGACAAGTGGACTATTCGGGCGCTGATGCGTTCGACAACATCTGGAAGAAGATCACACAGACGCTGGAACAGAAGCCCGAAAAGGGGGCGGAGGCGGACCAATCTGGTAGTTCATAGATACAAAACATATATATTAAAATATCTATATATAGTGAACAAATGAACAAATCGTTCATCGTTTTGTTGTGCCCATTGACCAATACTTTCAACAAGCACAACACACACACACACACACACAAACACACATCTGTGCCAAGATTTTGACTCTTCAAACCAGTTAAATTATAAACTTTATTTACGTGCTGTCAAGTGTCATATTTAATTGCTGCACAGTTTTGCACAGACACACCCATTTCCACCCACCTAAACACACACACACCAATGCAGTGGCCTTGTTAGCATCAGTGGCTCATGTCAAAGTGAAAAAAATATATATATATTTATTTTTATATAAACGCACAGAATTTTTAATTAAGTTTTCAAATTAAACTTTTAATTTACACTCATCGTTGCCCTCACTGCTCGACACACACATATGTATGTGAGTGTACGTGTGTAAACGACACACTTGGCATTTAGCTTTCAGTTTTATATACTTTAAACACACTCAGATATACACACACACATACTTTAGGTCCTTGGCACAGCACACTTGGCTCAGCCACAAAACTTTAACTCTTCATTGTATTTTAATTGAAATTTTTTATACTTTTTTGCCCTCTTGAGTCTTAACCGATTTGTGGCTTTTACTTTTGCAGTCCATACAGCATAAGATCCCCTCATCAACTATTTTACATATTTTTCTGTTTTATCCATTCCTAAATGAAAAAAATGTGTGTATAAAGAATAACAATAAAAAAACAAAAACTTTAAAAATAACTTGAAAATGTTGCGTGCGTGTGTTTGTTTGTGTTAAATGTGTGTGTGTTTGAAATGTCCAACAAAATGAACGTTGGAATGTCAACAAACTTGTTTTGACAACCTTTCACAGCAACAAAAAACTCTTTCTTATCCCTTTATGTTGTAATTTACATTGAAATATTATCTATAAAATATTTATTCAAGAACACAACACATAACAAAAACTCTTCGTTTATCCAAAAATTGTTTAAAATGTGCATTTTTATTCTAGTTGTAAGCTATCCGTGTCGTTTATCATTTGATTATCTTTTCCATTCGCATTGTAAGTTTGAATACTTTTCAGTTGTTTATTTCTAAGCTTTTCAAATCATAGCACAAAACCAATACCACTTTTTAGAAAAGTTTCATTGCCGGGGGACACAATCAATCAATTAGCTTCAATCATCGTCTAAATATCAATTTAAATCACAAATTTATGCTCAGATTAGGCTATAACATTTTTAATGCTTCAATCACCATCAATCAGCAATAGACTTGCAAGGCTTCTCAGCTTTAAAACCAACTACCATTTTGCAGATAACGATAACGATAGTGATCCCGATAACGATAACCCGCTAGGCTATAACAAATTGCTAACTAAAACCAGTACTGAGCTGTTGCATCAAGCAACCCCGCAAGCTACAAACGCTTCCGGTCCAAGTTTAGCCACTAACCAGGGATCAAGCTTGGAGGTCAGCTCCTCAACAGCTGCAACTAACCAACTTCCAACTAACGCACAAAAAGCCTCTGAGAGCAATGCAACCGCTAAAACCTCAACAAAACCACAACGCGTTCAGTCGTCAACGCAAACGCAAACACAATCAATGTCGACACAATCGACACAACCGCAACATATCCTGATGCAACAACAGCCGACTTCAGCGCCCACAAAGCCCAGCCGCCAGAGGTCGTCGCGTAAGTTCAAATAACAATTACTGCAGCTGCTCATGTACTACAGCTGCCTGCCGCAACTGTCAGCAAAGACGAGGCCATCCCTGCTCCGACTGACCCTGCAGATGGACAACGAACCCCAGCCGGATTCAGTGCATGTTTAAGCTTAAGTATAACAACAACATGTACAAAATGCTTAAAAAAACCTTGCTTCAAATAGTTTGTACAAAGAATTCACCAAAATGCTGATGAAACTAATTTGCAATATCTTAGCTTAGAAATTTTTATAATATGTATAAAACTAAAAAAAAAAACACAAACACAGACACACACAGAGAGAAGTAGGTAACTCTTGAGTGGTACCGCAACGAACCTGCTTAAATACAATTTATTTTAAACAAAACACACTTACACCTAAACCAAAATTCCATGTGCCACTTCTTTCCCCGAAGAGCTTCTAACCTCCGCCGACATTGAAGATGGCAAAGTTGAGTTCGACAGGGCCACCGGTGCAAGCACCCAGTACAAGCTTATCGATGGTGGTTACGAGATGATCATCACGTCACCCCAACCAAATGGTACGGTCAAGACCCAAGTGAAAACTTTCTGGGATCCCAAGCCTGTTAGCGAGGAAGACCAAGCCAAGGAGCGGGCAAACAAGAAGATCATCAAGCAGCGTATGGGCAAGGAGATTCGCATCGATTCTAAGACCACCATGCTGACCCGCGCCATCGAGGGTGGCTACGAGGAGGTGTACACCACCGTCAATGACGATGGTACACGCAGCATGCGCACCAAGACCTTCTTCGATTCGGTGCCCACGGAAATCAATGAGAACACAACCACCAAGGTTAACAAGAACAAGAAGAATGTGATGCGTAAGTCATCGGTGGACTCTACCGACTCCACAGAGTCATCCTCCCGTCGTGTCGTTCAGAAGACGCAGAAGAATGTCACCCAGAGCTCGAACGATTCGCAGTCCAACTATCGTGAGAATACTACCGTCGAGGAGAGCCGTAGCGTAAGCCAGAACATCGAGTACACCGAGAACAATCGTACGGTGCGCAAGAATTCCCTGCAGGAGCAGAGCATGAAGGCCATCACTCAGAGCACTAGTGACGGTGGCAAGAAGAAGAAGAAGCCAAAGTCATCGGCACCACCACCACCAGCAGACTTTGTCCAGAACAATAGCACTACCGTGGCTTCGAAGCGTGTGCCCGGCGGTGTTGAGTACGTCTACTCCACGGAGCTGGAATCGGGCAAGACGATTACCACCTCGAAGACCGTCTACGAGGAGGAGGAAGTCGAGCTGACGGAGGAGGAGATCAAGCAGTATAAGAAGACCCTTAAAGATGCTGAGAAGCACAAGAACGTGACCACCACTAAAAAGCTCAAGTCCGAGTCGGGCACCAAGAAAATTGTCCCGTCCGAAAATCCCGGTGATGTCACTACTGTTGAGACCATCAAGATTGAAGGAGGCACCGAATACCACTACACCACTGTGACCTCTGAGGGTATTGTTAAGAAGGCTGTAAAGACTGTTTTCGATCCGGTCCCCAGCTCGAAGTCGAATCCCGATGATACCGACGAAGAAGAGATCATTGAGGAGTACGAAGAGGAGATTATCGAGCCTGGAGAAAAGATTATCAAGACCATTGAAACTGTCAAGCAGTTGCCACAAAAGTTCCAAGGTAAAAATAAACGTGAAATGCCCATTTGCTTTCATTACTCAATCATGATTTCTTTCAAACAGAGGAAGTCACCATCACCCATGAGAAGAAGGAAAAGAAGGTAAAGAAGACCATGGTCATAAGCCAGTAGAGAGCGCACGGCACAATCAATAAACACAAACACTTACACAAACAATACTCCCATACACACACGCTAGCTTTTGTATTTGGATTAGAAGATTTGGATATCATCACCCCTAATACTATGTATTTCAGCGCCCAGTTCAAATAGCTGTCGCTGGTCTTTGTACGCTTCTCGTAAGTTTTGTTCTAAATTATTTTGGCAGCTATTTATTGCCCTGAAGCGAATTGAAACAACCATTTGTTAAATGTTTACACAACACTAAAAATTGTATTACAAATTCAATATCAATAAACCCGTTTTGAGTTACCAACAAAGTTTAGCGAAATTCATTTCTAATGACGTTTAGACTTTGGCTTAGACTTGGCTTTTTTCGCAGGTTTAAAGCAACGGCAAATAAGTAAAAGTCCCATAACAGCTAAAATAACAACAGCTAAAGGCAATGCCAATGATATCGAGGAGGTAAAACTGATAAAAAGGCATGTTAACAGCCTCCGATACCAAATGAGGTGCTCCGCGATGTTCAATCACATAATTGATCCAAAACATGGCCGTATCCATCGCACTCAGAGGTCGATCCCGGAAGACGCGAGACGCACGCTTCATATTATCCATGTACTTTGGATTTTCCAGTAGTTCGGTAAGTGAATAACGGAGCTCCTCCTCGGTTACAGTGCGATAATCCACAGAAAGGGCATAACCAGCAGCCTTGCCTTTGTTAATATTAAGGTATTGATCAGCATAGACGGGTATTCCAAGCACAGGAACGCCACGATAAACAGCTTCCTGAGTACCGAAAAGACCACCATGCGAAATGAAGACCTTAACATTAGGGTGGGCCAGAATATCGCTTTGGGGCATCCACTCTTGAACCATCACATTTTCTGGCATATTTGCAAAATTGTCACCTTCGAATTTCCACAAGATTCGCTGTTTCATGCTTCCAAATACATTGAAGAATATTTTTAGTTTCTCTGGCGGAAAATCAGCGCTGCGAACTTGTGAACCTACAAAGGAATAAGTAACTTAGGATCTCGGATGAAATATCACCAATTAAATCTTACCCAGACTAAAGTATATGGCGCCATGCTTCGCTTCATCCAAGAACTTTTGCATTTTGAGTGGCAACGGCTGTGGATTCTTTATGTGTAGTCCACCCACTTGAATCATGTTGAAAGATAAGGGCCTTGGAGCCTCCAGAGGCATATACGTGTTCAGCAATATAACAGATATGTTGCGCTCCATTTCCCTGATGCTTGGTAGCTTGTCAAAATGCTTGGAGAAGTGTCTCTGGAGTATCTCATCCTGGGCAGGATAATAACTGAATGTGCGCATTAGCTCTTCTGCCAGCGAGCAGTAAACATTGTCCATACGTTCCATAAGCGACATCCGATCTGTGTAGGGCTTCCACCCGTGCGCCACATAGGACCAGGGTGTAATAGTGCCCACTAGGGAACTCATATAGTTGGCAAAAGTGAATGTGAATATGTTAACCACGGGTATTTGATACAGATGACCCAGAAAGAGGGCGCCTTCATTATAGAACTGCTCAACCAACAGTAAATCATATTTGTCGACCTTATCCTTGGCATAAATAAGCTTCAATATTTCCGGCTGCTCGAAAGCGAAGTCTGTGCTGCCCAAGCCCAAGGCATGGTACATTTTGATGGTCGTCACGGTAGAAACATCTGTAAGTTCCATCAATGAATTGACCTTCACCGTTTCCAGAACTGCATTAAATATTATTTATAACTAAAGAAAACGTTAAGGATACTTTGGTACTAACCTACGGGCCAAAAGTCGAATTTAGGAATTAGAATCTCAGTATAATTTGTTCCCAAGTTCTCCTTGGCCAATGAGAAAGCCGTGATGAAGGTCACTTCGTGTCCTCGTTGCACTAGTTCCCTAATTATGGCATTTGTCATCATCAAATGACTTCTGCCCGGAAAGAAAAAGGCTGCCAAAATTCGGGATCCTGCTCCAGTTTCCAAGTTTTGCAGCGCCAAAAGGCCAAGCAGAAGAAATTTTAAAGCACACTTCTGTTGCTGTAGGTCAAGTTGATAAGATAATTGAAAATAATACTTGTTCTAAGATACTAATTATAATTTTCTTTTGTTTATTCAACATCTTATCTTTTTGGCAAAAGTTCTAAATGCTTTCGATTCGTTGCCAACTGCTTATTTATAGTTATAGGCTTATTAGTATTTTTGTTTGTTGTTTGATTAGTGCTTCTATAATTAGATGTTGTTTTAAATAGATTAGACGATAGCTGAAAATCACAAATTTAGATGTTTATTGTTTTGTTTTATCGACGATATCTTTTACTCAATGTATTTATTTATTTATAAATTATTTTCAAACTTTGAGTTGTAATAAACAAATCATTAAAGTGACTCTTGATAAACATTTTTTTTTAAATTCAAGCATGACTCAACACATATTTTCATGTATGCACAGTTCAATAGGTTTAATATATAAACGCACCATTATCGATTCTCCGTTTTCACTTGTTGCTCTGCGAAACTAATCGATTCCCGCAACGATTCACGAACGACTGAGGCTTAACCTGCATACGGCGTTTGTGTTAAGTCAACTTATCAGTAAATTCGCGATTTTATGAAGCACAGTGTGAAAATGTTTTGGCATGATAAGATGCTACTTACTTTTTATTACATTTCGAATAAGAAGAAAGTGGTTGCCATATATATTTTTAAGTGGACGGCTTTAAGGGTTTAAAAAGAACTGTTTAAATTTTTTAAACCTGTAAACATTTATTCAACCTAATTAAAATTATTTGATCACAACTTCTGGTTATTCTTTAAGGATAACGAAAAAAAAAATTACAAATGGAAACATTTCTAATGACGTTTAGACTTGGGCTTTGGCTTCTTGGCAGATGTAAATTTCCGACAAACAAGTACCAGTCCTAAAAGGGGCAAAAGGACAACGGCCAGAGCAATACCAACAATATCTAGCAGATAAAACTTGTACCACGGCATTCTAACACCCTCTGAAATCATATGCTTTGCTCCGCGATGTTCGATCACATAATTGATCCAAAACATGGCCGTATCCATTGCACTCAAGGGTCGATCACGGAAGACGCGAGAGAAACGTGTCATTTTCTCCATGTACTTAGGATTCTCCAGGAGTTCAGTGAGGGAATAACGAAGCTCCTCCTCGGTTACAGTGCGATAGTCGACGCCCAGAGCATAACCAGCAAGCTTGCCCTTTCTTATGTTTAGATATTGATCGGCGTAGATAGGCATTCCAAGAACGGGAACACCGTGATAAACTGCTTCCTGAGTACCGAAAAGACCACCGTGGGAGATGAAAACCTTAACATTTGGATGTGCCAGAATATCGTTTTGGGGCATCCATTTCTGAACCATCACATTATCTGGCATGTTTGGCAACTTATCATCTTCGAACTTCCAAAGGACTCGCTGCTTCATGCTTCTGAAAACATCAAGGAATATCTTCAACTTCTGAGGGGGCAAGTCAGCACTGCGAACCTGAGAACCTGTTGAGGAACTTGTAAGTTACATTTATAGTAGAATGCTGTTAATGAACCTTGCCCAAACTAAAGTAGATAGCTCCATGCTTAGCATCATCCAAGAACTTTTGTATATTGGTGGGCAAAGGTTGCACTGGCTGAATATGAAGTCCGCCTACTGGAACCATGTTGAAGGAAATGGGTCTTGGAGCCTCCAGGGGCATATAGCTATTTAGCAGAAGTGCAGATACATTGCTTTCCAGCTGCTTAATGGTTGGCAAATTCTTAAACTGCTTGGAGAAGTGTCTCTGGAGAATCTCATCTTGTCCTGGGTAATACCAGAATCGTCGCATCACATCCTCAACCAAACAGATGTAGACATTGTCAATACGCTCCATGAGTGTCATACGATCTGAATAGGGCTTCCATCCATGAGGCACATAAGACCAGGGCGTGACAAGGCCCACCATTTGACTCAAGTAATTGGCAAAGCCAAAGGTAGTAATGGTAATGATTGGTATTTCATACAGATGTCCCAGAAAGAGGGCGCCTTCATTGAAGAACTGCTCAGCCAGTAGTAAATCATATTTTCCAACTTTGTCTTTGGCATTAACTAATTTCAGTACTTCCTTTTGTTCGAATGCAAACTCTGTGCTTTCCAAACCCATCACGTAAGCCATCTTTATAAATGTGACCGTGGGAAGATCCGTCATTTCCAGTGCTGACTTAGCATTGGTCATTCTAAGAACTGTTAAATGTACCTCTTTAGTAGTTGTTTTTTATGGTTCGGGCTATTGTTGTACTTACTTGGTTGCCAAATATTATATTGTGGAATCAGAACCTCCGTATAATTTGATCCCAAGTTCTCCTTGGCCAACGAGAATGGTGTGACGAAGGTCACCTCGTGGCCACGCTTCACCAGTTCTCTGATAATAGCATGTGTCATCATAAAATGACTCTTGCCAGGAAAGAAAAATGGAGCTAGAATACGATATCCATCTCCAAAGTTCATTTGCTGTAATGCTACTAGGCCGAGCAGCAGAAACTTAAATGCACTCAGCGGGTGCTGTGGGTCAAGTTGATAAGAAAATGGTATAAGTAGCTGTTACTTGTAAAAACATTATTGTTCTATACAACATGAAATCTTATCTTTATAGGAAATTTATAGAATGCCCCTTGTAGCCACCTGTTTGTATACTTTGTATTGATTCAATTATCTGTCTAATCTGTTAGATTGCGTGCCGTTTCAAACGATTCGTATAATCGCTTACGTTCTCACAATCATTATCTTTAATTTTGATTATTAAATTCCTGCGTGCGGTGAATATATGTCTAGATGATGTCATAAAAGTATATATAGTATGTAAAGAGAAGTTAACGTCATCAGCGAAATAAACTTTTAAAAATATTATGTATTATTATTTAAATGAAAATATACAAAGGGTCATACAAAGGTAGTGAGACTTTAATAATTTTGTAAAATCACTTTTCTCTTGCAATGCACAAAATACTTTCAAATAAATATTCATGTTCTAACTATCAAGTAAGGCACTTTAATCAATCTTGTTGTGCATACGGGGCGTAGCTCATACTTCTAAAACAAATTTATTTTATTTGACATTTTTTATTCCATTTCATTCATTAATGTACACACCATATTTAGATCACACACTTTATTTTATGACGATTCTTACGCGACCGATTCGCGTCGCACTTTACAAACAACTGAGACGCTACCGGCATCGGCATAGCTATATATGCATGTTTGCTTGTAATATATGTATAAAGACTGTAGACAACTTATCAGCAGAGCTTCTATTATGTATTTAATATGTAAGTATACCTTGCGGACTTTAAAGTTGCTCAGGAAGATGTTTTTATTATTATAAATATAGATTTCAAACGAACCAAAAATTTCATGAGCATATCAAAAAGAATATGCGCAGGGTATTTACTAAATAAGTACTTTATAAAAAAACACTTCTCCTAGTTGAACTGATGAGCTTTTAGATTTACAACGGGCCGACTGTGTGTCGAAAACAAACTCAGCCCACTTTTTTTTTCTTTGGGAACACAAACTGAAAAACTTAACTGAACTTAAGTGTCTGACAAGAAAATGCGTAACTTACATTTTAATAAAAAATTGGAAAAAAGAACATACAACAATTTTATGGTAATTTATGAACACATTTATTAAAACTTAACTAAATAGCACATATTTGGTTAAAAACATTTTTTTTTAAATTTAGTTGGAACTCTTTTAATGACTTTTAGATTTCGGCTTGGGTTTTTTGGCTGAGGTAAACTTACGAAAAATGAGTATCAGTCCCAAAACTGGAAGAAGAACAATAGCCATGGCAATGCCAAGGATATCCAGAAGATAAAACTTGTACCAAGGCATTCTAACACCCTCTGAAATCATATGCGGTGCTCCGCGATGTTCGATCACATAATTGATCCAAAACATGGCCGTATCCATCGCACTTAGAGGACGATCCCGGAAAACTCGAGAGAAGCGTTTCATAGTATCCCTGTACTTGGGATTTTCTAGCAGTTCGGTAAGGGAATTCCGAAGCTCCTCCTCGCTAACTGTGCGGTGATCCACAGCTAGAGCATAACCAGCAAGTTTTCCCTTCCTAATGTTTAGATTCTGATCGGCGAAGAGAGGCATTCCAAGCACAGGGATGCCATGGTACACTGCTTCCTGGGTACCAAACAGACCTCCATGGGAGATGAAAACCTTAACATTTGGATGTGCCAGAATATCGTTTTGGGGCATCCATTTCTGAACCATCACATTATCTGGCATGTTTGGCAACTTATCATCTTCGAACTTCCAAAGGACTCGCTGCTTCATGCTTCTGAAAACATCAAGGAATATCTTCAACTTCTGAGGGGGCAAGTCAGCACTGCGCGCCTGTGAACCTATTAAGCAACTTGTCAAGCAATGTCAAATAAAGGATATCCTCAAAGTTGAAACTCACCCAAACTAAAGTAGATGGCTCCATGCTTAGCACCGTCCAAGAACTTTTTTATATTGGTGGGCAAAGGTTGCACTGGCTGAATATGAAGTCCACCTACTGCAAACATATTGAATGCAACGGGTCTTGGACTCTCCAGAGGCATATATGTATTCAGCAAGAGGGCAGATATATTGCTTTCCAGTTGCTTAATAGTTGGCAAATAATTAAACTGCTTGGAGAAGTGTCTCTGGAGTATCTCATCTTGTCCTGGGTAATACCAGAATCGACGCATTACTTCCTCCATTAACGATATATAGACATTGTCAATACGTTCAAAGAGCGTCATACGATCAGAGTATGGTTTCCATCCATGTGGAACATAAGACCAGGGCGTGACAAGGCCTACCAGAGAACTAAGGTAGTTGGCAGTGCCGAAAGTAGTAACGGTAATGATTGGTATTTCATACAGGTGTCCCAGAAAGAGGGCGCCTTCGTTGAAGAACTGCTCTGCTAGCAGTAAATCATATTTTCCAGCCTTGTCTTTGACATTGATAAGATCTAGCACCTCTTTCTGTTCCAATGCAAACTCTGTGCTTTCCAAACCCATCACGTAAGCCATCTTTATAAATGTAGCCGTGGGAAGATCCGTCATTTCCAGTGCTGACTTAGCATTGGTCATTCTAAGAACTGTTAAATGTACCTCTTTAGTAGTTGTTTTTTATGGTTCGGGCTATTGTTGTACTTACTTGGTTGCCAAATATTATATTGTGGAATCAGAACCTCCGTATAATTTGATCCCAAGTTCTCCTTGGCCAACGAGAATGGTGTGACGAAGGTCACCTCGTGGCCACGCTTCACCAGTTCTCTGATAATAGCATTTGTTATCATAAAGTGGCTCTTTGCGGGAAAGAAAAATGGAGCTAGAATACGATATCCATCTCCAAAGTCCACATGCTGTAAAGCTACTAGGCCAAACAGCAGAAACTTAAATGCACTCAGCGGGTGCTGTGGATCAAGTTGATAAGAAACAGAATAACGATATTATTGGTAGATACTACAAAAAACCTTTTAGACCTCTTATTTTAATAATAACTTTTTGTCCATCCAGCCTTTTATATTCCGTGCGATTTTAAACTATTTAATCAAGTAAGTAAACAATAGTAGAAGTTGTATTTCACAGTCAATATCAAACCGAAGTCTTATAGCTCCCACTTATTCAACACTTCTTATGTCTCCTTACTCTTTCAGATAAGAATCAAGCTCAAAAGCGAATTTATCATATACATTATCACACAATCATTATCGTTAGTTTAATTATTTGATTCCTGCCTGCGGTGAAAAGTAGCCAAAATGCGAAAATCAAAGACGGACTCATTAAAGTTTGCACAAACACTTGGATATTTTTGTAAAATTATGCAAACGTTTGTAAATAAGCGAGGCATATGTTTTTGAAAGCATTTGATGATCCATTAATGTACACACCATATTGAGATCACACACTTTCTTAACGATTTATCAGCGACTGATTCGCGTCGCGATTATTAAACAACTGAAACACTACCGGTATTGGCACTCCTTTATATTATTTTTTGTAAAATAAACAGTTTGTTGACAGCTTATCATCAAGGCGCCAAAGGTGAAATTCAGTAAGTTAACTTTTTTGTTAATATTATGTTTTATATATTGGAGTATACACTGCGGATATTAAATTAGCTATCGAATGATTTGAATACATAAGTCTATCAGATAAAAATAGTTTTTGAAATAATTGTGAAAAAATATATTGCAAGTTATATTGCATTACTATATTTTGTTAAGATTAATGTTTTAAAGTTTCTGATTTATTTTACAGGACATAACAAAGTCGGGCAAACTGCAACAAAGTCTATCAAGTATTTGATAAAGAAATATGGAATACAATTCAGCTACAACTACAAAATGCATAGGGCATTAAGTAAAAAAGTTTAAAGTATAATTTTTGTTTACTTTTGTTTTGTTGGGATTGATGACTCTTCAGTTTTGCAAATGTGCGCTTGTAATTGAATCGTAGATGTATTGAAAATGCACTCAAACAAAATGATTGACGCGCAAATATTATTATTTGTTACAAAAACTGGCTATGTATAGTATAAAGATTAACATTCCTCGGACGATTCGATCAGGAATATACACAAGTGGCAATAACAATTAGTGGTTTTGTAATTTATTGGTTTTTGATTTTTTTGTGCTGTTTGCCGCTGCTCCTCAAGAAGCGAACGACCAGCAGCAGCAGCACAAGGACACAAGTCAAGGCAATAAACGTCACAAAGGCAATCACATCGAGCAAATAAAATTGATACCACTTGAGGTCGAGTCCCGCCGAACGCATATGTGGTGCACCCTTGTGCCTTATCACATACTCAATCCAGTAGACGGCACTCTTGCGTGGCTCCATTGGACGATCGCGAAAGATGCGTGAGACACGTTGCACCTGCTCCTGATAGCTGGCATTGTGAATAAGCTGCAGCAGCGAGTGGCGTAGAATCTCCTCCGTAATCGATTGAAAGTGCAAACTGATTGCGTAGCCACCCAGCACAGCTTTGTTCATGTTGAGATGCTGCAAGATGATTTAAATATAGTTTATTGAGTGAGACTTTCAGGTAATCTTACCTGATCACAGTAGAATGGTATGCCCAACATGGGCACCGCGTAATGAACACCCTCTTGAGTGCCAAACAATCCACCATGTGTAATAAACACTTTGACATTGGGATGTGCCAAAATGTCGGCTTGTGGCAACCACTTGCGTACCATCACGTTCTCCGGCAGCTGCCCAATCGAATCATCCTCAAATTTCCAAAGTACCCGCTGCTTCAGGGAACCAAAGACCTGCAGAAAAAGTCGTAACATATCCGCTGGCATTTCCTTGCTCTGCACATTGCTGCCTGAAACGAGGGAGAGAAAGTTGAGCTTGGTTTTTGACAAAGCCTATGTATATCATCCAAACACTAGTACTTACCCAGGCTAAAGTAGATGGCACCATCTGTTGCCGCATCGAGAAAACTTTGCATATCTGTGGGCAATGGCTTGGGCGGATAGATATGCATGCCACCCACTGGCACCATTGCATCCACAGTGGGACGTGACGTTGTAAGCGGAGCGTGACTGTTTAGCAGCATAACCGACATTTGTGTCTCCATCTGCCTGACCTTGGGAACCTCAGCTGCAACCGAATGCACAATATTAGTAATATTTATTAGTTTGAGTGATGTTGCTCCCATTCACCCAATACATTTCCAAAATTCTGCTGTGTTAGGTTATCCATTTTGGGAAAGTAATTGTACAGGCGATCCAAATCCTCGTACAGTGAAACATAGGTATTTCCAACACGCTCCATAAAGGACATGCGATCGGTGTAGGGCATAAAGCCATGTGGCACAAATGACCAAGGTGTTATCAGACCCATCATTTGACTCATGTGATTCTCATAGCCCAAAGTGCTTGTGGTGACAATGGGAATGTTATATTTGTAGGCCAGTGCCAGAAAAGCTTCCTGATAAAACTGCTCGGCAAGCAGCAAATCAAAAACTCCCTCCGTCGGAGTGGCATGAATCAATGCCTGAACTTTGGGCTGTAGCAAGGCATGCTCGGTAGTCTTTAATCCAATAATCTCGAGCATTTTGAGGAAATCATAGTTTGTCATGCGCGTCAAATCAAACAGATGCTGTACACCGAAGTTAAGTTTCACTGTGGATACACCTTATCAGTTGTGGAATATCCCAAAGACCTAATCGCTTACCATCATGCCAGAAATCATAGACAGGTTCTATTAACAATTCTGTGTAGTTGCTGCCCAACTTTTGAGCTTCCAATGAAAAGGCTGCTATCATTGTCACTTGATGTCCGCTCTCGATGAGTTCTCTTATCAGCGCCGTATGCATCATGTAATGACTCTTGCCTGCATTTAGTCAAGCTTTGAAACACACACACACACAAGTTAGCCTACTGTAAATCTTTCTTACCTGGAAACGCATACACAGCTAATATCTTAGCACCACCCACTGGTTGGGTTTGCGGCAGAACGCCCAGCACAGAGCACAACAAAACAATTCTTAACGCTTGCAGTTTCATTGCTGGAATGCTTTGAGAAATTTTAATGGTTTTACTCAGTGGCTTAAAGAATTAGTATGCTCAGCTAATATTTGAATAGCCTATCATTTAGTTTCAAGCACGTTTCGCACTGTCACATCAAATAAGTTGAAGATTAAATTTTAATTTATTACAGTAAACAAATGCATTTCAACTTAAGTGCACGTGTTGTTCTCAATACTGTTCACAGCATACTAAGTAATTTTTACTAGCGCGTACACACGACTAGATTTTTTTAATAAAAGTGACGCAACAAAAAAACAAGTTAATTGGAGCTTGATTTGCGTCTTCTTGTTCGGGATTAATTTCTGCTGTCAGTTTATTATTCTAACACGCAAGTATCTAAATTTTATAATTTTTGCTGTGTCACGCATTGAATGCGAAAACCTGTTATATAGCGTTAATTGTATACTCGAAGATATTTAAATTATGGTAATTAATGTGTTTTCTAAGAACTTTTTTTATTGCTAATATCTTAAGACATTTAGAATTTGTTTGATTTAATAATTTTGGTCCTTACGGAAAGCTGAAATATGTTCAAGAAAAAATTCATAAATATCAGGAGTTTCATTTATGGTTTTACAATTCTCATTCTCTTCACTGAGCATTAAAGCTATCTTAGAAGAATGAATCCAAAATAAACGAAATAAAATGCATACCTTAAGCCTGCAAAAAACATTGTAATTTGGTCTTTAAAGTGGACCCAGCATTTCTTCCATTTGCCTACGTCACTTTACTTAACGTCATCATTATAACACATTTTGTTTGCATTTCCAATGTAATTTATTGTGTGGTTTGATTTGTATATTTTGTTGATTATTTGTTAATGCTAGGAGTAGGTGGTAGGCAATCAGGCAATTACATATGCGTAGTTTTATTATAATTATGATATAAGTATATATTTATATATAAACTAAATTTTATTGAATTAAGAATTTAAATTTGATAACGAAGCAGATTTTTAGTCATACATAGGTAGTAAGTACTGTACATAATGCAATATTAACGATTATTAAATATTTAGTTTAAGTTCTTTTCGCTTTATACAATTACAAAAAATCACATGCGATTTGTTTTCGAGTGTGTGTGTAAAATATTTGTTATGAAATTTTGATCGTTTTAATTGTAGAATTTTTAGCAACTCAAAGTGTTGCAGGCGTTTAACAAGCTCGTCTTTTAACCCACAAAGTGCATTCGAATTTAATAATTTATTTTCAATTTGCAACACTTTTTAGTTATGCACAAAGTTGATGCAATTTGTGGTGAGGCTGTTGTGTGGCCGAGTAGGTAGGATTAGCAAAAGTTTATGTGGTGATGGGATGTGTATGTATTTTGTATTGCTTAAGTTACTAGTCTAGGCCTTAATCTAAGAATTGGTCTCGGGGGCTTAAGCGAAATCCAATTTATTGTTGTAGCAGCGTGCCAGAATGCCAGGACACTAGCTAATTGTGGCTAGTGCCTCTTGTTTGGCCATTGTGATAAATAACTGTGCCGCCGCCGCTGGCGCTTTAGCTCTTGTTGGCAAATGTTGCACATTGCAAATGGCTTGCCTCACGTGCAACGAACACTAACACACGACTTGCCATATGGAATGCCATACAGCAAGTGTGTGTATATATTTTATTGAGTGCGCCTGGTTTCCTTCATGTGGCTTTTTCAAACAAACAAAAAACGTAAACAGAAGAGAAAAACATGGTGATAAATAATGCCAGCTCATAACTAAAAGGCCCATTTGTTCTTGCGGCACCATTGCTGTTGCTGGTGGTGGCACGTGCTTTGAATCTCGCACAGCTCAGATATACTTGGATATATAACGCTTCTGCACAAGTCGCCCGGCCTTGCGCTTGAGTATGGTAAAACGTATTAACTGCTAATCACTAAAATGCGGTGACTGCGGCGGCACACGTGGATAGAGCTAAAATGGAGTAGAACACAGAACTGATTAGCTAACAACTTTAAGCTGTGGCCACACTAGTCTCTTACCCCAAGCAAATTGCGTGGCACGTAACCCTCCTCGCCGTTGGCATTTCGTGCCCACCACCATTCGTTCTCAGAGTCATCGCCTTTACGCAACACGATCAGCGGCTCGTTCACATGGAAGCTCAGCTCGTCGCTGTTTTGAGCCTCGTAGGAGAATACGGCGTAGACATCACCATTGTGCAGTATGCCAAGCTTCTCTTGTATGCCTGCAAATAAAAGGTTAATCCAGCTTGAACTCAAACCTCGGGTGGAGTACTTACTGTACAGGTACTCGGAGCAGCCATCGAAGCCCTCCTCATCCTCCTCGCACTTTTCCGCTGGCGTCTCATGATCGGACAGCGTTGAAGCAAACAAACATGCTCCACTCTCCACAAGAAACTTGACCATATTCAGATTATTACAGCTGGCGGCACAATGCAAAGGAGTCCAACCATCCGAATCCTGAGCATTCACATCGCAACCAAACTGTACAAGGAATCTGCAAGGAATTTATATCGATATTGAAATGGGTTCTTTAATTTGTGCAAATTTAGGCAAAACTCACTTGACTATGTCAAAATGTCCAGCGCAGATGGCATTATGCAGAGCTGTAATTCCCTCATCATTGGCAGCACTGGGATTGGCCACCTGCATTGCAGTCTTCTTCACCAGCTCCAGTTCACCTTCCAAGCTGGCATCTAGTAGCAATGCCAATGGATCAAAGCTCACACGTCTACCTAATTTCGGCTTGCTTGCAGTTCGTTCCTTGAGATTGCTACTGTTGTTGCTGTTGTTGTTGTGGTTGTTGTTGGTTTCTGTTTGACTGCTCATGCGATCTGGTTCGTCCACACTGGAGCCACTATGTGAGTTGCTATTGGGCGAGTGTTGCGGTGAATCTTGCCTCACCTCTGGCTGTTGCCTTGGTGCTTCGGGCTTGCGTGGCAGCTGCTGTTGCTGTTGTTGCTGCTGCTGTGTCTGTGGGCCAGGCTTGGAGCTGGAGATACTTGGGGTGGTAGCCTTTAAACGCGGCGGCTGCTCAAAGATGGGCTGTTTGCGTATTGTCAGCGGTTTGGCCTTAATCGGCAAGTTATCGTTGATGTTTAACGATTGAAGACCAAATGTAGCTGTTGTTGAAGTTGGAACTGTTGTCGATACAGTTGCACTGGCTGGTGATGTTGTTATTGTGCCATTGTTGCTGCTGCTGCTGTGGTCGCTCTCTGTGGGCGACATTTTGCTGGGCTTGGGTGGCAACGCAGGTCGCGGATCAGCTGCTGTCACCACATTGGGTGCCACACGATTTACTTTTGGGCTGTATGGTATCATTTTGGGTATGCTGCTGCTGTTGTTGTTGCTGCTGCTGTTATGCATTGAAGTGGGTGCCACGCTGCTTATGGGTTTGCGTGGTGGCACTGCCACTTGTTGCTTGCTGGCTGCCAGATTCGAGACAGCCATGGCCACAGATTTGCTAACTGCCCCAAGGGGCATGCTGTGCACGGTTAGTTGCTGTTGTGTATTGCGCTCGGAGAGTGTCTCGCTCGTCACAGCAATCTCATTCTTCTTGGCCTGCTCCTGGCTATCCTTGACAACCTGCTGATTAAGCTTGTTGATGAGCGCTGAGGCGGAGCTGCTGCTGCCACTGCCGCTGCTAATGGATATGCTTTTGGGTATTTTACTGACAGCAGTTGCTGGCGCTGTGCTTGTCGTGGATGTTGCTGCTGTAGTTGCAGCTGTTGCCTCAGCAACACTTGCTGCTGCTGCCGCTGCTGCTGCCGCCGCTGCAGCTGCCTCTCTGTCACGCTTCTTGGGTCCCACTTCCGCATAAATATGTGTAGTGCTATCCATGGCCTCGGTTTGCGCCTGTTTGCGCAATTGTTCCGCATCCGATTTGGATTTGGAGACAGGTGTTGCCGCTGCCGCAACAGCCGCAGCAGCCGACAGCAGCTTCTTGGCCAACTTGGACTCATCGCTCTCGCTGCTACTTCCGGGCGTGGCATTACTTCCGCCGGGATAATAACTCTGTCCCGGTGCCAACTTGACGTGACTGCTATGATTCAGATCCTGAATGAGCTGATTCTGTTGATTGGTGTTGGCCGTTGCTGCTGCATGTTTTAGCATATTGCCGGCACTTAAGTAGCTGGCCGTCGATGTGATCGTTGACTTTTGTGGCGTGTGTATGAAGGGTTCTACGGCGGCAACGTTGACACCGCTGCTGCCACGCACAATCGAACGTTCGGCGGCGCGCCCGGCTGCAGCAGCAGCAGCGGCAGCTGCCAGCTGATTGACCTGCTTCTGCAGCAGTTGCTGCTTTAAGGCAGCGACACCACTATGCTTGGACAGATTGGAGGCAGGTGGCGGGGGCTTACGTTGTTGTTGCTGTTGTTGGGCAGCCGCAGCCGCAGCAGCAGTGGCTGCCAGCAACTGTGCGGATTGTACGTGCAATTGTTGTTGCTGTGCAGCTGATTGCTGTTGTTGTTGTTGCTTCTGCTGCTGTTTCTGTTGTTGCTGTTGCTGCAATTGCTGTTGTTGCTGCTGTTGCTGTTGCTGCAACTGCTGTTGTAGTTGCTGTTGTAGCTGCTGTTGCTGTTGTTGTTGCTGCTGTTGTTGCTGCTGCTGTTGGTGGTGTGTGTTGGCCTGCTTCTTGCGCTGCAGACGTGTCTGTAATTCATAGATGCGTTGATCCACCGAACGCAGCTCCGCTTGACGCTGTTGCAGCGCCTCGCGTTGCATGTGCAAACGTGCATCCTGCTGCAAGGATAACTGATTGCGATACTAGAAGAAAGGTATTAGAAAGGAAGAGAAAGACAGAGAGTTAATGGAAATGCCGAAAGTGCTTAGTTACACTGAGAAACAAAATAAATAGCTCGAACATTGCGTTACCTAAAATTAAGGGAATATTTTTAAAACTTTTTTCCCAAACAATTTAACAATCCCTGTTTAAGTAACTAATTTCCAGTAAAGAGTCTTGTCGTCAGTGTATAGTAGTCTTTTTGCTTCCTGCTTACCATCAATTCACGACGCAGCTTCTCCAGCTCCCGGGATGCCTGTGGCGGCAGCGCTTGAGCAGCGCCCGTTTGTCCTGTTGCGGCTAATAAATTGACCGGACATCGTCTGTCGCGTCGCAACTCCTCCAGTTGACGGGTAAGTGCCTCCACTTTTGCAACGGCCAGGCTAAGCTCTTTCTCCTTCTCGCTAAAGAGCGCACGAATTGAGTCCAAGTCATTGCCTAAATACAAAAAGTTAAACGGATTAGCTGCCATAATTCAAAGATACGCCAAAAACCATCTCAGACCGAAGCCTCCCTCATCGCCGACCTCTAATAAGTTTAACGCGCACTTGGCAGCTAATTGAAGATGTTTGGATACAGATCTTATAAAACAGTCGCAGCTTAAATACACTTCCTAAAACTAAGGAAACCATAAATGTGAGGATGAGATTTTTTTTTTTTGTGTGACAAATCTTTTAAGTTTTGTGACAGTAGAAAACTTGAAGGAACTTCTAGTCCGGCAAAACGGACAATGACAAATGTTAAAGCGTCATTGCGTTGACATTTTTTCTTTATGGCTGGCAGGCTGGTTAGACCATAAACGCTATGGAAAGTGGCACAAAAATAACTTTTCTAATATTCTAAAAACTTTCCAGCTGTTTTGAATGTATTTCATATTAAACCCTTTAACACATAATTCCTTTAATTCGTTGAGCAACACACACATAACCCCCTCCCCCCCACCCACACACAAATATCATACATTTCTGGTGACTGTTCACACATGGCCGCATGGGCCATCTAAATGGTTATCCTTTTGCGGCTGCTGTCAGAACTAATTATCACCACACAAGGCGCAACTGAAACCTCATTAACATAGCATTCTGGCCAGGCAATTGTTGAGGTATGTTCGAGTGTGTGTTTGTGTGTCAGTATGCGTGTGTGTGTTGTTGCATAAATCGCCAATGCCAGCGCGAACAAGGACATCAACAAGGATAACATCTTTGGCAGCCGAGACTCAAGGGCCTACTAGCCATCCAACCACCCACAGGCAATCATAAAGGACAACAAAGTGCCACACACACATAAATTAAAGTCACACACATCACACATCACACATCGCACACACACACATGCATAGACACAGAGGTAGCACCACTCAACACGATTTTAACACATGTTAATCCCGGAGTAATCCCTACACCCACTAAAATGCGCGCACGCTGTGCTGCATGCGGTGCTTAACTCAATTGGACTCATCTTCACTTTGTAGTTGCCCCGTGCACTTGTTATCTACACTGCCACCCCTTACACCCTGCCACTCTTTATCTACCACTTTTTGCCAACATACTTACTCAGTGTTACATTGTAGGTCTTCTGTAGATCCACTTGACCCCGCAACGCTCGCAAGCGCCGCAGCTTGGACTCCTGCGCCTCGACACGCTCCCTCAGTCGACGCAATCGTTCACCCTCTGCACTGGCCACCGCACTGCGCACCTCCTGCGATTTGAGGAAGCGCAAGCGTTGCTCCTTTGTGGCCAGCAGCTGGTGCTGGCTGTCGATTTGCTGCTGCTGTCGCAGTGCCATCGCCCTCAGTTCGGCTGACGTCAGCCTGCTGGGCACCTGCATGTACAAAAAGAATGAAGGATAAAGCATGTTTGTATGTGAGAGTGTAAGTGTAAATGGGTAGGATTAGTGGATTATACCATATACATATATATATGTGTGTGTGTGGTCATAGACTAAAGTAGGGTATAAGTGTCAATGTGTGTGTCTTTATGCGTCCGTGTGTGTGTGTGTGTGTACAGATCGTTAGAGATTCATCTGTGAGATAAGCTGCTCCAAGGTGTCATAGGTGTTGTCGTCTGTCCTTGCCTTAATCCCCAACCAAGTCAATGGCGGCGTCAAAGTGAAAATGAAATTTCCACAATTTATAACGTTATCTGCAATCGTTACTTTCAACGCAACTCAAGGCAAACTCAACTCGACTCACAAGTCAGGTTGTCAACATATTTTTATGGTCCGACTTCTGAGCCTGGTCCTGGTCGTAATCGTTGTCACGGTCATGGCCCGTTGGACCTTGTTTTTGTTGCCATAAATCAAATTATGTTTATGTGTGTGTGTGTGTGTGCGAAAAATGAAAGCTAATTTGCTACCTTTTTAGTTTTTGGCCTACCATGGAAAAACCGTAAAATAAAATGAAAATATAGCTTAGAATAAGAAAAGAGACATTTCACATGCATAGATTAAAGTTCTGCCCTCCTGGTGGCATTTGCTGTATTTTTAATCGTACACTGAGCATAAAACAAAGAACTATAAGAAAGGCATAAACAATGCGAAAATCCCATATGCCAGAAGTATTAACATTTTCATAATATTAACTGTATTCTTGTATGAATCCAAGAACTTGCAGATTTGATTCTCAATTCCAAAATGCTAGTTAACTTGCCTTATTCAATCTTGTAAGAACTCAACTCAACAATCGAAAGATTTAAGTACGAAAAAGCAATATCAATAACTTGTGTTACATTCCATTCTCTCTGTGTAATTGATGGTCTACTGATATACTTACGTTAAGCTTTGGTTCGGATGTCACCACCATTCGTTGGGGACTATGGGAACCACCGCTGGCAATGCCACTGACATTGCCACTGCCACTGTTGAATCTGCTGTTAAGCGGAGCCCTTGAGGCTGGCATCATTGAAGCGGGGGGCATTTTGGGCAGATTGCCCGATACGGGCCGACACACACAGGTTAGCATCGTCAATAAAGCTCAACTCTTTTCAAATATTATTGCTTTTCAGTTCTTTTATTATGTAAGTTTTTTATTTGTGCTACCGTCGCCTTCGAAAATTGTCGCACGCTGGGTTTTTTGTTCGCTTTTCACTTTTGCGATTTTATTTCTTACGATTCGAAGCCTTGATTTACTTAAAAATGCACTTGCTGCTGTAATATTAACGTGTGTGGCATGCGGCACATGTCCTTCGTTCCGCGACTTTTCGTTATTGCGACTACGTATATTACTTTCTTTTTATATTCTCCAGCTGAATGAGCTGCTGCTGCTGTTTGTGTTGCAAGCTGCTGCTGCAGCAGCATCGAAAGCAAATTTGTTTTTATTGTTGCAAAAAATATAACGAACGTAGCCATGACTTCAAAAGCTGACTATAGAAACATACACATACCAATATCCCAACCCCACACACTTGCCACAGTCCCCCCACAGTTTCCCCGCAGCGAAATCGCCCGCAGTATGCGACCAGCTGCCTTTGCTGTGTACTCGTTAATGGATTTTCAATTCAGTTCCTGATTGAAAGCATACTCTGTGCAAACACTGTATAAACTGGAAAAGTTGGTGTGTGTGTGTAATAGTTTGTCTGTAACAGTGTATGTGTGTGTGCTGTTTTTGTAGTCGCAGTGTTTGTCATGCAAGTGTTGAGTTGTCATTGGCAACGGCCAAGCGTCAACAGCCGTGACAACAACAGGCGCTCCATGGGGTGGCCGTCAGCGCCCCTCACAGCACGACAACCATAACAATTAAGACTACCCCATGCAAGCTTGGTAGGCATGACTTTTAACATGCCCTGTTTATGGTCACTGAGCAGCAGATGTCATCGAAAGCAACAACAACATTTGCCATTACCCAAAAGTAGTAAATACTTCATTTCATCAATCCAACTGCTCTTTTATTTGACCGTAAACATTGCAGAGAACTTTCAGCAAGCCGCCATCATGACCAAGAGATACTTATTCAATCATCAAAAAGTTTGTTGCATACAGTTTAAAGCTGTCAAACAAAGTTTAATCCTCTTTTCATTGCTCTGTCTTTTACTACTTCGATGCTAAGTCATAACGTTTGGTTAAAAAATGTCATAAAGCAGAGATTGAAACACTCTTAAAAGTCATTTCCCAAATTTAAGCCCGTTTAAATTTTAAGACATACACTTTGCCTAAAAGTATGCAGCATAATAATGTCAACACATAGCGCTCTCTTCTTCCTTCTGTTTCCGCAGCATGCACAACTAGAAGATACCCAGCATATCATAAAGACCGCCTGTATTAGCTTAATAATACCCCAAAACACAGCTTTCATATCCTTTTTGCCGTTTCTGTGTTTCCTCCCAGTTTTTTTTTTCTGTAACTGCCACTCAGTTCCTGTGCTTTGCTAAGTTTATAGCTGCGACTCGGTATATAGGGCATATCCATAACACAATGGCCGTTAATGTTAACGGCACAATTGCGTGTGCATAATTACTCGCACTTGCACAAAAACCATTAAAAAAATATATATAGAGTGGGTCAAATAGTGGTTAATGCAAGTCAAATAGTCAAAAGCGACGCAATACACTGAAAACGTAGTGCCACGTTATGAAAAAACATCAACTAGAGGAAGAGGCAATGCAGGGAAAGGGATAACTCGAACGACCACACCCGCACCCACACACAAATAGAAGAAGCAACTAAACACTAGGCAAACAACAAAATGTCGTCATGTGTTTTGTGTTGGCAAATGGAAACCGAATGCGACTGCGACTAACAAGAAAGTTGAAGAGAGAGAGAGAGAGAGAGAGGAAGGAAGGTGTGGAGGAGATATGGTTTCCTGACTAGAATGTCTGTGCAGTGCTGTGTGTTGCTGCGCGACGTGTCAACAGCTGGCCAAGGCTATCAGAGCTGCACAATTGGCAATGGTCACCCCAGCGAACAACCGTTCATGTAGGATATTGATGGGTCGCAGGAAACGACAGCATGTCAACTCAGATAGAGGGAGGGAGCAGTGGTGGAGCCTAAGTGCTACTGCGAGCCAACTGATCAATGGCAGCAACCGAAATTGCATTTCACAAGGCATTTCGTAAATGTACGTACTTCTCGCCACCTCTCCATCGAAAAGGGGCGCCTCAATTTATGGCTCTTCAATGTCTAATACATACATGAAAAGCGAGTTGCTGCAAATCAAGTTAAAAACCTAGCAGCACTCAACCTTGGGTTTTGTGCCAATTTGATTGATTGATTGATTCATTGCAAGAGAGTGAGCATTGACGTCCATTTTTGATTGGAATTATGTTTGACAATTCTTCCCCTTCTACTCCAAGCGCCAATTTCGGCTGTCAACTAATAGTCCAATCGATGAACTCAAGTAAACTTTTCGGGCGACAGCCACCCCTATTGGATTTCGTGACAACAAATTGGATAAAAAGGAAATATTTTGGTTTCGCATATTTTCCAATTAACAAAGTTTGTCATAATAACTCGCTGGCATTTCGATCATGCAGCATGGAATGTGGCTCAAACATTCTGGCAACCATTTATGCCTTGCACAAGAGTGCTCTAGCGAGGAGAGGGGGAAAAAGAAGAAGCGATGCCGGGGGCTAGTGGTGTGTAAGTTAAGCAAAACTTTAGCCAAGGAATTTCAAACATTTTCGCTGGCGCTGCGCTACAAAAGAAGAAAAAAATACGACAAAAAAACTAGTCAGGGTGCTCTAGTTGAGATGGAAAGACTAAAAGATACTCTGCGTGCAGTAATAAGATTTAATGTAAGGAGGGAAAAATCAATCTAATTGCTGTATTCGTATCTTATATGGTTTACTTTCCTTAAATTATTTTTAAATTAATTAATTAATTAAATTAATTATTTTAAGTCTTAGGTAAAGCTAACTTAAAAATCTTTATATCAAATTTGCTGTCAATAGCTTAGAGAATCTCTTGGCCGCTTAGTAAAATACTTGATTAGTAGATGAAGATTATATCAGCAAACATTAAACTATATTATAACCTCTCTCTACATATTTTTAATGGGTATTAGAAGAAAAGCAACTATTTATGTTGCACAGTGTGGTAAGTGGAAGTGGAATGATATAGATGGAAGAGTGGGTCGGGGGCACAGACAGAAACAGAGTTAAGAGTGATGGGAGAAGAGGGAAGGGAGAGTGGCACAGCCAATATAATTTTACATTGAAAGACGTCCACCAACGCCGTTGGCGTTCTGCTGTCGCCATTTCCAATGTGTCGTTGTTGTTTTTATAGTTGTTGCTGCTGCTGTTTGAGCAACAAGCATTTTATTGATTTTAGCCCTTTTAGCAAAACCCGCAGGGCAAGTCTAGCCAGTGAGTAAAAGAGAGAAAGATAGACAGGGAAACCGTGGGCAGCAGCAGCAGCAGTAGGAGGAGGAAATGAAAGAAATAGGGGCCAAATGGTGAGGGGGGAGGTCTACTTCCCGACCCTAAGGAAGGCATCGCGTGCGCTCACGTTTTTTGCTAATTTTTTTGTTGTTGTGTATTTTTCCCAGCGCATTTTGTGTCGTTTCCATCGTTTGCCGGGTTTTTGTGCTTATTTTGTTTTCTATTGGCTGAATCGAACAATACGAAAAGGTATTAACAATTCTGTTATATTTAAATATTTGCCATACAATTAAATGAGATGATTTTGTTTGCTTTGGCTTGGCTGTCAGTTTCTATGGCAGTTGCAATTTGATTGTTTCTTGAGTTGTTCGATTTGTAGGGCTGCACAAAAAACCAAAGTTGAATCGATATTAAAAGCTTAAAAGGAAATAGATTAATGTATTATTGATTCGAAACGTGAATCACTATTTGCGATCCAAAGGAAGAGTTCTTTTGGGGTCTATTTAAACTACAGATGCATTAAGATCAATGTCTATCTGAAATATTTCCAAAATATATTTTATATTTCAGCATATGAAGTTGAGGCTTCACCAAAAATATGCATCAAACATATACTTACATATATTTTTGTTATATAGATAGATTTATAGCTCTAAAAGCTTTTTTCATATCAAAGACATACCAAACGATGTCAAGACATACAAGTTTGCACAACATCACATGAGATTCAATAAAATTGAGTGATGAATGGTTTGAACGTGCTTTAATTTCATTTTGCGAACTATCACAGAGGCAAAACTTCAACAAAATTGTTTGCCAAACTTATTCTAAAACATCTAACTACCATAAAGGCTATTAATGTGTTTAAATACTCCAGAAATAAGGCATCTGCAATTCCTTGTGCTACAATTGATTTGTTCATTCTAGTTGAAATGTCGTTCTGTTAAGTATTTAAAGTTGCTGAAGCTGCATCGAAGCTGCTGTTGCTGTAGCTTAAGCTGTCGCTTTTGCTGTCACGTCCTTGCTGCACTTTTTGAAATCGATTACAAACAGGATATGCAGTGCGGAAGTGTGTTTTTTATGAGTAACGAGAGGCAAAGAGATGAGCAAAAACGGTAGCAGGACAGCAGCAGTACACAAAGCAGTAGAGAGGAAATAGTAGAGAACAGACATCAGACATCAAACTGAGGCGATTAGCAAACTGCAGCTGGCAAGGCGAGGCAACGCAATAGCGTTAAGGTGTGGCAAAGGAGAGTCAATGGGGCATCGTGGTTGTTGCTACTGCACTTGCACCACCCTGCGGTGCTCTGTAGTTTAATAAATTTGCATGTCATCGAAGATCCAACATCAAGAATAGCCGCAACTTGGCCAATTTGTCTGCAACAAAGCGAGTCACCGAGCCGAGTGCAGCTGAGCTAAGCTGAGCTGAGTTGAGCGAATGTCAACTCTGGCGGGGGTAACAATATTGTAACACAGGTCTACAGTTCACTTGTTTTGTGGGTCGCTTACAACACACACACACGTTAACTGGAACTTTCAATGCGTTTTCCTGGCCTCCCTTTAGCTGATGCTGTTACTTCTTATCCTGTGCGAAAAACGGCTTGTTCCAAGCGGTTTCAGTTCTAAGTGGCTTTTGCTGTGCAAAAGTTTTGCACACTCATGTGTTGTGTGGATTGGTGGGTTTGGTGGTTTAATGTGTCGGTGGGTGGTGGCCTCTACTCTGTGTAGCTTAAGTCGTCGCTCACGCAAAGCATTCTCACTCGCATTTAAGGAGGATGGGAAGACGAGGAGCCCACTCAATTTGATGTTGCAGGATGTTTAGTTGATGTCCGCACAGCATTGTCAAAAAAAAGAGGGGAAAGGGGAAGACGGCAAACTGAGGTTGGCGGTTTGCTTAACAGTTTTATGTTTCGGTTGGTGCTTAGGAAGTTTGGGTTCTTCAGAGTTCTGGGTGTTCGTATTTGTATTCGTAGCTTCTGCTGTTGGCGATTTCCATTGACGTTTCTTTTTCTTGTTTTGCTTTTCTTTTTCGACTATTTCTTGTCCTTTTTTTGCGTTGGTTCAGACGAATTCGTGCCAAACGCTTAACACTTCACAACGTTGCGAGCTGAAGCAATTTTACGCAACAGTAATTAAAGCGCAGCAGCTCAAAGGAGAGGTATGGAGAATCGCGGTAGCTCGTAGGCTGTTGTTGGTTACACGCAAGTGGTGCCAGGTCAGTGCGCTTGTGTGTTTATTTTTGGTGGCACAGCAAAAGCGAATTAAAACGCGCCCAACCCCAAGCCAACCACAAGGTCGCACAATTGAATTTGAAACGGCAATTAAGGGCAGCAAACGAAATGCTCTCTTACTCTCTCGCTTAAACCGTGTATTAATTACACTTCAAGTGAGCTCAATACAGCTCAATATACAAATGATGATAGCATGCTTTTCCCATTGACTTATTGATGGATTCAGTGAAAATGCAAGTCATGCGTATGGGTAATTAATTTATACAGATAAGCTTAAACTATTCAATGTGAGTGAAAGAAGAACTTGTTGACTCAACTTCAGCTTATGTTTACTATGAAAACCGTTTTTAATTATAATTTATAATTGTAGTTTTAATCTCTAAAACTGCAGATTAAACTAAAGCATTTGCTATTACAATTACGTATTCCATTGAAAATAAATTGCGCTTAAATATTAATATCAAATTAACGTCACTCGAGTGAAGAAAAAATTAAATCAATTTATTATCATCCATATACTAAATTCTCCCTGAACGGATAACGAGTACAAAAAGCGTCGATAAAAAAACACAATTGTAACTTTTAATTTAATTAGCAAAACGATTTGCGTTAATTAAGTGAGCAGAAATGATGTACAAAATGTGATTACATGTTTTTGTCTGGTCATTTAATTGTGCAGCGATTTCTCATTATAACATTTGGAAATTTAATTTAATTTAATTATTTTTTTGTCGCACTTTTAACTTTCCATTTGCTAAAAAACGTAACGCGGACGTAAAAGTAATATACAAACTATATAATACCAAGTAAGGAGACTCTAGTCGAGAAAGCTCGAGTAGGAGACGCCCCGAACACAAAATTACAGGGTTACAGTTAATGTAGAATCCCTAAACAACTTATATGACGGCTAAACTTCAATCAACAATATCTGCGGTGTTTCTCAACCCATTTAGTTAAAAATTATACAGCTTTTTAATATTTCTGAAATTGAGCATACCGAAATCGTATAAGAGTTATCGATAGTTTGAAATATCTTTGATCTGCCTGTAGCAGAAATCAATCTTAGTCTCTGAGATCGGCTATCTAACAGCCAGACTCGTCTTTTGTTGCTAATTAAGAATATACAACTTAATGAAGTCGGAATTACATTCATTAGCACAGAGCCATTTTAATTATTTTACTCCTCTGATAGGTTCAATGTTTGAAAATTAACGTGTAGAGAGCTCAATTTAAGTTGAACACACAAATAAAACAACAAAAAGAAGAAGAAATTACGTAAATAATCAACAGCGAAATACATTTTTTTTTTGTGAGCTGCTCTGAGCCTCTGATTCACCATGTTATTGGTTGTTATTGTTGCGTTGCACGTGGCGTATGCGCATTAAAAATTGATGTGCCTGGTTTTTATTTCTGTCGGACACTGATTATGTAAGTAAGCCGAAAAACCGTGAATAAAATATGGTAGATGCCAATGGGGCGACAAGGCCGGACAATCGTAGGCAATTATTCAAACATGAGAAGTTGCTTATTTCCTTGGTACTGATTGCTGACAAATAATAGTTCCAATTTCAAAGGCGATTGCGCGATATTAGCCTGCATATTTGAGTTGTTAACTTTACTGATTGCCACGGCTACTCCTTCTTTCCCATTTTCACCTCCCCCTTTTCCTATCACTGCCTTTTAACATGGCCTTTAACGACGGCCTCGTCGCCAGCTGTGTGTTGTGCTGTGTTTCAGACAAAATGACTGTTCAAACTTTTCACAGTTGTAATTATTATAAATAAATGAAGCGCAATTTGGTTAAGAGAGGCGGCCGTTTGTGAATGTTCGTTACTCTGTTTGCTGTTTTGTTACTTGATTCGCATTGCTATAAGCTTAAGGCATTGCCCCACAGGCTCTTGCCTTGGCATGTCCTTTGATAATGCGCCACTTGACTGTTGTGCCTTATGCAAGTTGAAAGGGTAGCATGATGAAAATAACGATCAGAAATTAATTGTCAAATTTAATAATATATTTTATATTTTCTTGTTCTTTGTCTACTCTTAAGAGTATTTATACGAGCTAAACACAGAACATCTTCCAGTCACACACCCCCAACTCGGACTAGTATTTAAACAGTTGTTCATTTCCAGAGAGAAGGTTTTTAATGAAAGAAATGGAAATCAAAGCAAAGGCAGAAACAAAAAACTGAACCCGACCCGAAAACAGCATGACATAAACTCAAATTAGAGCATCGCCTGAGACCATACATATATAAGCTAGAAATATATATGACCGTTCTACTCGCAGCTTATGGCAATTATTTAAATTCCCACTCCTCATCCGTCTCGTGTATATTTCGTATGTACGTATGTGCTTTGCATTGCCCGAGTCGATAACAAATGGAAATGTTTAACGTACATTTTAAATAGTGTATATAAAGCAGGCCCTGGGGCAATTTAAAGGCCACATAAATTATACATATATCCTTTATAACTTATTTAAATGTGCAGCTTTTAAATACATTGTATGTATATAGATGTATATTTATGTTTAATGCATAAGCTTTTAAATACATTGTATGTATATAGATGTATATTTATGTTTAATGCATATCCGTGTTTATTATATCTGACACTCGAGTGCGACAATTAAGACATGCAAAGATTGATCATAGCTTTGGGGAATTTAGCACAATTTGCTGCATTCTTTGACAAACGAATTTCTTATTGCAAAATCAAATTTAAATTGCACTCTCATGAGTCCGAGCATTGAATAAGCTAGTTTTGGCAATTTGTTTTCTTGCCAGCACAACTACTGGTAAAATATTTCCATATTGCTGATGAAAGAATAATAAATGAAAGTAGTCTAAAAACGAAATTTTTGGTATTTGTGAATGCAATTATCTATTTCTCTTTGCTTTATTTTGTTGTCTACTTTTATTTGAATTTTCCATTTGTGCACAAGCATGGCCGCTTTGTCGTTCTTGTCGTTGTTTAGCACAAGTTTTGGATTTATGTAAAATAATAATAAAACAAACACAAAATTCAAATGTCTGTTGCCACAATGCACAGCAAAAGCTATAAGAGTTGAGTTGAGGCTTCTTAAGTGCTGTCTGTGGCAGCTATTGAACATTTATACACTTGACCTTGACTGACAGACACTTTACACTCAAGCCCAAAACAACTTTTAAGCTACTTCTTCGTTATTTCTTGTGTAAAATGCTTTCAAATTCATTTAGCATTTACCGAGTCTGAGTCAAATGCTAATTACAAGCTTGGCCACAACCTGTCCAAACTGCCAGTCAATCTTAAGACAATCAAATGAGCAACGAAAATGCATATTTCAATAAAACTACGAAGTTGGATAAAAGCGTTTTTGTTGATGAGAAAGCTCTCCATTCAACTGTCGCTTTTATGGGTGTAATTTATTTAAGATTTATTGGAATCTGTTCGAATAATGAGACATTTGAGTAACACTATTAACTAACAGGTATATAACGACCTCGCTTAATTGAACATAATGATTTTATTCATATCCTTTAACATTTTAATTACTTTATAACATTACTCAGCAGGCAACTTTTAACCTTCACATTTGCTATCAATCACTCTCACAATCACTGTTAATTGTAATAGCTTAACTGCCGCCTTTTAACACGCCCCCCAACCACTGAATTATGTGTGTGTTAAATGCTCACTGAACAACTTTAACTGCCTTGCGATTGGCTTCACATAATACAAATGGGTTAACCATTGAAAAGTTTTGTGCGTATAAAACGCTTTGGAGCACAAACACGTTGATTAAATATACCAATTTCGGTGGTAAGTGTGTGTGCGTGTGTTTGTGTGTGTGGAGGATATATTTTAAGAGAAAGAGCAGCAGCCACAATAAGAGTTCAAATGTTTTGCCTGCCGCTTGATTAAAATAACATTTACGCAACAATCCAAACAACAATGAACAGAACAAAAACCGAAAACCAAGCAAACAGCTGCAGGCCAACAGAAAGCCAGAGATAAAGCGGCAGATAGGAGAAAGAGTTGCGTATGTGTGTGTGTGCTTGTGGGGGGCATGGGAATCGAGAATTGAGATTCATTTATTGAACTCTTTTGTACAGCTTCAGGCAATAACAATAATAATAACAGCAACTACGACAACAACAACAACAACGACGAACAACTGGCAACTGGCATTTATTGTATGTAATTCAAAATCAATCAATATCACGCATACGCCATGTAACAACATGCATACAAAATCACTTACACACACACGCACGCAAACTTAACTTTCTTGTTCTTTTGTTTCTGTCTCTTTCTTTCTTTCATCTGCTTAGTGCCTATTTAATTAAGTTAATGTAGTTAAATCTGCTTAAGCACATATTTCCAGCTGCTCTTCTCTGCTCTATTCAGCTCTGCTCTGCGGCCATTCAACACAATGCAAAGAAGATAAAATGCTGGCCTCCAAACCTATACCACCGCTGCCCTGCTCCCCAAAGTAAACCAAGTCAAAAGGCGCACACAAAAGGCATTCATTACATAGACAACAAACTCGGTAGCCCGCCCAAGCGAACAAACTTTTTTTCTCCATCGACGCTGCGACGACAGATTTGCGACATAAAACCGAAGTTGAAGCTCAAGCAAAAGCTGACGCAGTAGCTGGAATCCTTAGATATAGCTGTAGCTGGTAGCTCTTCCACGCCGAGAATCATTAATATTAAGTAATCGTGAAGGATGCTCTGCCTCTCTGGTGTGTAATACGTTGGGTGGGTTCCTTTCTGTATTGTTTTTTTTTTTTTGGGTTTTGCTTACAGGCTAACTGGTGCTAACCTGTTCAGTGAAGTTCATGAACCCGTCCAAAGCACCATCGGCCATTGGTCAATGCCAAGTGACCATGAACATTGCCGAGTGACCATGAGTGACCAAAAGTGTCTGTCCACTGGTCGTAAATTCACTTGGCACACTCAGCACACACTAAGAAAAACATTTATGAAGTGAGCATTTCATCCGACTACTCGAAATGCCCCACAATGGACAGATTAGTGAAGTGCTAAGAGTTTAAATGTGTTTGGGACCCAAATATACGATTCGAACCCCAAACTAACCCGAAAGGCTTCAAGCAATCTTTGATCCTAATGCTATTCGTCGAGCGTATTGTAATTGGAACTTCTTAAGTGTGTGCGTAAGAGGCGATTGTGTGGTGTGTAAGTGGCAACTGGGTTTGGGTCAATTATAACGTACTCGAGATCTAAATTGGTAACAGCTGGGATTTAAAAATTTGTGACAATTTTTGGTAATTGTTGATCATGAACTAAAATTTATACTAACCATTTATCGATATGATCAGTAACTATGAATGATTTTTCAATGAATAAAATTAAGTTTATCGATATCAATTTAATTGTATCATCAATATTTCAGATAACTATCGGATAGTGAATCATAATTAACATAAATTAATGATTTTGAATAAAGTTAAATCGATATCGATAAAAATAATATCACATTTAACCCCCCATTGCCACCAAAAGAAGCCTAATGTCCTACAGCTTTAAAGGTTCGTTGCCTCAACGTCTTGTCCTTGTGGGAAATTATGTAATTAACCGGCTACCTTTAAACTTTTTTCATTACAAGGCTGTTTTTTTTTTGGGGGGGGTTGGTGTTGCTTCAACAAAATGGCTAATGGTTCAAAATTTATGAGCCAAAGATATGAGAAAACGGTGCACATATATATAAATGGAAGTAGGTAGATATTTCTCTTGCCCAGCTTCTTGGCAAACAGAAAGAAAGAGAGATAGAGAAGGAAATAGAGTGAAAGAGAAAGAAGTATACAAATATTGTGGAGTGGCATTTAACGTAATTTCAGACAGCTGCTTGTGTTTGGCCGAATTTTTAATGTGAGTTAACTTATACTCAAAAAAATTGAAATGAAATGAAATGAACAACATGTCCACCACTTGGCCACTTTGCTGAGAGCGAGGGGAGGCAAGTCGCAGATGGTTCAAAATGGATTGGATTGGATTGAGCTGAACTGAAAATGAACTGGCATTCCCTCAGTTACAGTCTGAAAATTGCACATTAAGCTTAATTAAGAAATTCATTGGCGTGTCCAGAATGTGGATGTGTGATGTGCTGCTTGCTCATGGCCAACATTTAAGGTCCAGCATAGCCGAATATTCTTAAATGTAAACTGTAAAACTGTAAACTATAATTCCCTACAAATTTGGACATCAAGTGTGCACAAAGTGAGCAAAAGGGAGCAACACAAAATTTTTGAAAATAGTTTTGCCCACTTTGCCAGCAACAACTACAGCAACTACAACAACAACTGCACAAAAGTAAATAGAATTGTGGCAGGCTTAGGGTTAACTTGCAGCCCTACCTACTGCTGTTGCCGCTGCTACTGCTGCCCAGTGGCCCATTGGACATGAACGTTGCACACTTAACAAATTAAAATGCTGCAACTTTGGCACAAAAAGGGCGCCACATACTATACAATGAGGGCTTAATTTTGAAGCCATAAAATAATAACTCAAATGTTAAGTTTAACTTCTTGCAAGATCTATTTCCCTTGTATGATATTCTTAGCATTCCAGTTATTATTATAAAGTAGTTGAGTTAACTCAACTTAATGAGCTTAGAAGGTTGTTCTTATGCCAACAACATAATTTTTCACAAACATGTTAAGGAAACAAATCTTCAAACTAGCTTTTAGGTTTATTATTTATTAAGGAATGAAGTTTTTTCAAAAAATATAAAAACACAGAAGATACCTTGGTTCTTGCACTTTCTGCAACCTTAACAGCTTCGGAAATATTTTAAAAGTGTAATTCAAAGTTTCTTGAATATTTAATCTATTTATCTTAAGTACATTTCATAAATGACTTCAATTTTGTTGTGCCAAGGAAAGTGTCGTATTGTCCCAGTGGTGCACTTATGCACTGATGCAGTCAAGTGAGCGTGAAAAGCAGACGCGGCAAATGGCCAAGGTTGGTGCGTTGATCAGGTGAGTGCGTTGCTATTATCCAGTTAGTTGCCTCCAGCTGCAATTTAAAAACTTGTGCGGGCTGGGCTGGGCTGGGTTTCGTTTTGTAAACACAGACAAAGAGCCTCGACAAAAACATAATTTATGCAGTTGCACCAGCAGCTGGCGAAAGGGGTTAGGTCAGCGCGCCTGACCTTATCGCAGCTTCCCGCACCAGCGATAAACAAAACCAAAAGCTGCGAGCATTCGCTAAGCGTCTAAAGCCCCTGCTCAGGCCCAACCGCAACCCAACCAACTTGATTTGTTGTCTCTCGAATGCAAGCCAAAAGTTGGCTGGCCAGGTTTATTCAGCCCAACCAACGGGGCGTATGAGCGCTAAATAAGTGCGTTGCAAAAGGGTTGAGCGAGAAAGTATCTGCGGCTTGGCTGCAACTGAAAATTGCTCTCATTAAGCCGTAATTCAGGCCAAACGCAGGGGGACGTTGCACGTTGCACGTTGCTTTTCTATGATTGCATTGAAAAGAGAGCGCGACACTTGAAGGAAAAAGTCAGCAAGAAATCTGTACAAATTGTAGCTGTAGTGTAGTGTTGTGTGTGTGTGGCGACGTGTTACAATATTGATTTAAATGTCATAAGCACCCAAAAGTAGCACGCATAAACACACACACACACACAGACAGATAGGCCACTACGGCAAGTGGCACATCCGTTAAGATACTTTGAATGTTTTTAGAGATACAAAAAAAAAAAACGGAAGCTATGTCAAGAAGAAGGCAAAGCAAAACAAACAGGCCGGCACGGTGTCAACAAGGTGTATGTATGTGTGTCAGTGTGAGTGTGTGTGTGTAGTACACTAATGTGTGCAATATGCCACACACGTAGCCAACTATTAACTCAAATAGAGCAACACACAAACGACAGCTTACACATTTTTGTGGGCTAACCAACAATAAGAAATCCAAACCGTAAATGAAAAAAAAAATGAGGAGCAACAGTCGGATTCGAAAAACCAAAAAAAAGAAGAAAAATCACAAACTAACAAATGGCAACAAAACGGAGCGGTTCCTTGTCATTTGTAACAGATGCGGGTGCTCCGGCCACAATTGACTACATTCTTCGTAGCATGGGAATTGGCATGGTGTCTTTTTTTTTTTTAGGTTGCCGTTGTGGGGAGAGGAAGGTTTACTGCCTGTGGTAATTGGGCGATAGGCACAGCAAATGCTGTGATATGTATAAAGTACTTATGTATATAATCTATATAAAAGGCCTGCTGGCCGTCGCTTTGTCAATTGCACGCGCCTCCTCTAAAAAAAATGAGCCCCGCTTTAAAAATTCCAGCCCGTAATTGCGAGCAAAGATAAGCGCTTTAGTACCGATTCACTGACTTTTATCGCATTTTAATAACTCACAAAATGCGGCCACGATAATCACGTTATGCGTTCGCGTTTCCGTTACGTATACGTTACGTCGTTTGGTATAACGTTCACGTTCACGAACGTTTTGGCGTTGCCTACCGCGCTGCGTAGTGTCGTCAACGCCAAGCGATGCACAACTGAAATTGCGACTGAATGGCAAAGCACCAAAGCACAAAAGAACAGAACTGAACGCGTCGGCGATTGCTGCTGCTTTAAACGATTTCGCTGTGTCACACCATGCCTGCCGTTGCCGAACGCATACGGCAAAAGACACGAGGGCGGCAACACACACGATGTTCGCCAACACAGCCGAAGCGTAGCGCCCGAAAGACTGCAGCTGTTTAGCAGTGAGGAGGTTTGTTTGGTATTAAGAGGAGCGGGTGGAGAGGGTGTTTTGGTTGGTTCTTGCTCACTTGCATTGCGCCAAATGCTAAGGATACGACAATGGCGCGGAAGTGCGTGCGCTAGCAGTGCACAGTGGTGTTTATAGTGTAAAAGAGGTTGCGAATTTTAATTGGCAGACTAATTAGACTTAAATAAGTTTATTAAGTGTGGTACTGAAACTGTAATTATACTATTGCAAATTTAATTATGTAGATAATGCTACCGTTGCCAAAAAAATGTAATTGCATAAACTCGCCCATTGACAGTTTAAAATTACTATACAAGATTTTCTTTTTGAAAGTTAATGCAAATTCTGCTTTAAAAGCTCAAGTGCAGCACACTGTTACAATTACTGTAGCTTTTGTGCCTTGCACAACTAATCAAGTTTACTTGAGGCACATCGCCAGCTGAAGCATGCAAATTGAATAGCAACACACTGACAGTATGCCATGTTGCTTCTAACTACATTCTAATTTTGCCTTTTAGCAGACTTTCTAATTTTAATTGGGCGCCACTGTGCGTTTGGGGCTGTCGTTCATTTCAGTTCAGCACAAATTAGCTGGCTGCCTGCTTGGCCGTTTCTCATTTTTGCAATGCGGTGTGTGTGTTAGTGTCACCATAAACTGCAATCCAAGTAGCTGCTTGCGCCTGCTTTTGCCAGTTTGCAATTGCAGCAAATCATTGCCGACTTTTGTGCGCACACATTTTTCAGCAAAGAGCAGCAGGCCCTACGACTGTTGGCGGGCTGGCAGCTGCTGCTGTTTGCTGTCCGCTGCCTCTACTTTTACTTTGCGTGGGCGCAGCGAGCGAGGCCGCTACTGAGGCCAGAGACAAAGACCCAAAGGCAGTCAGCCAACAAACTGTCACAGCGACAGCTTACAACAACGAAACGCAGCACACAACTCAAAAGTATGGTACACAATGTGACGTTAGCTCGTCGTCAGGTCAACTTAGGCACCAACTAACACAAATACATTCGCACAGGCATAGGCAAACTCACGTCTACTACATGTCTGTCTGTATCAGCTTATTCTTCTCCCCCTGCATTTGCGTTTACTGCTCATGAAACCAAACAAAATGGAAGCTTTTTGTAATTGTATTGTAAGCCCTGCAATCGTGGCTTAAAACAGTTTCTTGAACTTGAATATGTTTAAATATTTTAGTTTTTCTTTTACTTTTATGCTTCTTACAGGCTATCTTCTAGTCCTGCATTCTCTACCAGAACATTCGTTATATTTTGCCGCACGGGGGCACTGCTGCCAATGCCACTGGGGTGCTTTCTGTGTGTTGTACATATGTCTTTTTTCAAATTAATTTATAAACACAATTGACATTGAGCTAAAATGTAAATACGCCGTTGAGAGTGAGTGGCTCTTTGCCTTGCATTAAAATTTCAAGCAGGCAGCAGGCAACAGTCACATCTGCATGCTGCTCGCAATTGCCACTGGGTATGTGTGTGTGTGCGTGACCCCATAACTGTAACTGTGTGTATCTTTGCTATGTGTGCCTGTTTCTGGTTATATTTGTCTTTTTCCATGCTTTAGCATTTATTTGGCAAATAGCGGCAACAACGGCACGCAAGCAACAGCAACAGCAGGAGGACCAAGCGCTGATGTTGCACTTAAGGAAATAAGCAATGTACCACATACAATCTCCCCTTTACCATCTCTGGCATGCTAGGAAGTTGTAGCAGGACAATGTTACTAGCGGGGTTAAGCACTACTTAGTTCAACTTTCCGGTCCGACAACAGTTGTAATGTCAAATCGTTCTACTTTTCCTCTGTGTATTTGTGTGTGTGCGTGTGTGTTTGCAACACGTTGCGTATGCGTAAAACTGTAAATGTCAAAACTGTTGTTTGACTAATTTTGCTAACTTTTGCGCCGCATCCCTCTACAGAGTTTGGCCAGTTGCTGCTGCATGCTACATGAGTTGCAATTAGTGAACTGCCAGAAAATTGGATGGCTTACCTGAAGCGTTAAGCTTGCCAGCTTGCAGCTTGCAGCTTGCAACTTGACAGCCTGCTCCTATTGTCATTATGAAATGCTATATATGTATGTATATCACTTTTGCCTTGTGTGTGTGTGTCTTTATTTTGATTAATTAAAAATTCAGAAATTAAAGTGGCTTGCTTTTGAGCTTGAGACTTTTATTATTCAGGAAACTTTATGTTCTGTGCAAGCACAAAGCTTATTTTTTGTGAAAAATCTTTAAAAATGTTTTAACAAGCTATTCAATTTCATAGCCAAAAGTTTTTATGATAAAATTGATACAAAATATTTTTGCCTATCAACAAAGAGTCGAATCACCAAAAGTTTTAAAGTTGTTTAAGAGAATATTTTAATAATAGACTTTTATAAGATAACGAAGCATAAAACTAAACAGTCAAATTAAAAGCTAAACTTCTCATGCTTAAACACAGAACATTTTGCCTAAACAAAAGTTTGGCTTAAGCTGCCCGCAAAAGTATGCAACAGACTATTAAAGAAATCAATTTGATAATCCCCAAATCGCATTAGATTCCATGTAGTAGTTTATAGTCGGAGAGCGCCATTAAGAAGACTTTGGCTAAAAGCAAACGGACTGCTAGCAAAACATAATCGTTAAATTTAACTGCAATCCCACGCCAACTCACAATTTTTGGGAAGTGCGCGCAACTTTTGCTTACTTGCTAAACGTTTATTAACTTTCTCGTATGTGTCGCCAGATGGAAAAACTTTTGACTCGCACACCATGCTGCTGCTGCAACAACAACAACAACAAAAATGACGGGCAACTTTATTACTAAATACAGTCATATAAATTCGTATGTTTACACCACGAAACGTGACGCAAAACGGAGGCGCTTGCGGTGTGTGTGTGTGTGTGGCGATGCCAGTTGGGCAAAAGGGGGGAAGGGTGTTTGTGTGTTTTGTATTTGTTGGGTGTTGAATTTTCTGCCGGGCATATCGCTTGTTTTGGGTAGACCAAGAACATCAAACAACCTGTCGGTGACTTACAAACTGATTTGCAATTTTCTAAAGATGTTGCGACTGGCAAAAGTCAGAGAGGATAACCATGCAGAGGCATGCAACAACAAACAGGCAGCAACAACAACAACAACAATCATTTTCAGGTATGTCCTCCCCATCATCATCAACGTCAACATGATCACCGTCCCAAGCCACAAAATATGCTGACTGCCAAGTAAGTAGAGGGCTGTCAGTTTGTTGTTATTGTTGTTGTGTGTCCTGTGTGTGCGTTTTGTGTCCTTTGCCTGCGTGTCGCGTTTGTTGACCTTTTTGTGAGTTAAGCAAAAACACCAAATATTGTTAAACTCATTTACATAACAATTACCCAAACGTTGCGAACCTTTTGTACACTGTCGCTGCCCCTTTCTCCCTATTGGTGCCACCAACAAAATTGTGGTTTTGGCTTAGTTTATTTTTCGTTGCTTTTGTTGTTAGCGTCACATGTTGCGTTTATTTTGTTGTTGTTGTTGCTGTTGGCTACCTAGAGCAAAAATGTTTGGTAACCCTTTCATGCTAGACTGGCGCCACCTGGCGGCGTCATTCAGTCAGTTCGGGCATTCTACTATTTTAAATTGCTTTCCAGCTTCAACGAACATTCCTTCGCTTTCACCTTCCCCACCCACCCCCCCGCCACCTCCTTTGCAGACTTGTGTCAGTTGCATTCTCTCGAATTGTTTTAACAGCTGTCACGCCACCATTAAATGTCCTTTTATTCTGTTGTTGTTGTTGTGGCTTCAATCTGTGTCTGTTTGTTTCATGATGTTGATATATGAACTGCATAGCACTTACAATTTCATCCAAAGTGTTCGCCGGCTCCTTCATACCATGACGTTAGACAGTCGGCTGAATCTGGAAAAAACACAAAGAAAAATAAGCACAAAAAATGCAAATATAGACAATAAAATGAGGAGATAAATCCAAGCAAGCCGAAGCTGAAATGCTCTTTTATTAATGGTTAATAATAAGCACAACTAACTTTATGATCTTTTGGGAAAAATATGTTAATGCGTTGCATATTCAATGACAAAGTAAGAATATCTTTCGATTGCTAGGGTATAATAAGCAAACAAACAATCATTTGGCATATGAGATGGTTGGCAGCACAGGTCTCGGTTCTGTGTGTGTTTGTGAGTTTGCTTTGCAAATATATATAACAAGGCCAAACACAATTTAAATTTGTTTTTCCATTTGGCTCGCTTATGTGTGCCTCGAATCTGTGTGTGTCCTGGCTCATGGTCTGACTTGTGGCTGCTAACAATGCAGAAAAAAGCACACACACACACACACAACCAAGCCCCAACACAAACACATGTGACCTAAACTGCCTTATCAACTTCAAGCACTTGCCGCATTTAAAAATGAAAAGCATGCCCATATTAAAGTATGTTTTTTTATATTTTGGTTCTGTATGACAGTTATTCTCTTTTTTTATTCTCTTCTTCTCCCTCTCTCTCTCCCTCTAACTAGCTCTTTCTCGCTTCTCCCTTTTATTTGACTTATTTAGTTGAAAGTCAACTCGACAAAAGCAAAAAAAATTCCTTATTAAAATGTTTGCCTAAGTCCTTCGTCATTTGCATTTCTACTCATTGTCCTTTGCCTCCTTGCCTCCCACCAATTCTCCATCTTTCCTCCATCCTCTTTCTCTCTCCCTCTGGCTTCCAGATGCTGTTTCTACTGCTGTTCCTGCAAGACGAGGTTTATTTTCTCTTTTTTTATATATTGATTGCCACATAAATTTCATGTAATCTAATAAAATTTGAATTGTCGTTGTCGTGAATGTCAAACATTCACACACACACATACAGAACCACAAACTCACCCACACACACACACACACACACAGGCACACACCGACACATTCAGACATACATCGTATTTAATTCCTGTCACAATTGCACAAGTCCAGGGCCCTTGTCATCAAGGACATGGATACTTCTACTACCGAATGACTTAGCCTTGTGGTTACACCCCCTTGGCCCACTTTTGTGGGCACCCCTCCTCTGGCTCTGTCGCTTTCGTTCTCGAAATGCTGATGAAGTTTCAACTTTCAACGAGCAATAAGCTAATCAAATTAATTCAACTTAAAGCTTCACAAGCGAATTTTCAACAAATTAATGTTATTTCATGGCCCCTTAAACTTGACACTGTGGTCGACCTCTTCTCTTCTCTCCTATACCATTCCCTTCCCGGCCCAAAGCAGTTCAAAGTAATTCATTTCTGATTGGAAGTTTCCTGTCAGCATTTTCTACTCTTTTTTGCAGTTGTTGTTGTCTGTAAGCTGAGTGAAAAGTTTTTTGCATGGCTTAAAGTGTAGCAAGCTTGGGCTAGAAGCGTGTGTGCGTGCCTCTGTTGTGCGTGTGTGTATTAAGTTTTTATATTTTATTTTTCTTCAAGTCTCTGCATTTATGGATAATACTATATATACAGAGTCGATATCGCATGTGCTGTCAAACAACTTAACAATAAAGTTGCAAATTCACTTGAGACTCAAAAAGAAAATTGGTTGTTACTTCTCAGTTTCGGCTGCTCGCCCTACTCGTCTCCTTCGTTTGCCCCTGGAGAGATTCTGATCAACAAATAAAGAAACAAACAACATTAAGTAACAACAGTTTGACAAAGCAGATCAATGCGGATTTGCGTATATCAAATATATACTCGTATGCAAATTGTGCGGCAGACCCGCATTTGATTTTGTTTTCCTTTGGCTTTGTTGCTCCTTGGAGCATATTTTATGCTCTGTCTATTGGCAAAAGTTTTTCATTCTATTGTTCGGGGGCTACAGTTTTTTTTAATGGCGAAACAAGTTAATCAACTCAATAAGCCCCTTAAGTCAGACACAAATTGGCGTGCGTATGTGTGCCTTCATGGCGTATGCGTTATATTTGATTGTGCCACAAGCAACTTTCCTGTACTGCTGCAAGCTACACAAAATTCGTACAGCACGTTTCGTATATCTCTCTTTCTCTCAATGCTCCAATGCAATCGAAATCTATAAATGCTGTGGGGAAAAAACACAAAAACAAAAAAACTCACAACTGTCGCAATGCCAAACGTGTCAAATGCATAAAAATCAAAATTCACACACGGAGAATGCAAGAAAACAAAAATCCAGAAAATATCCAACAAAAGTTTATGGACTAATAGATACGCTATCCATTTTTGCAAAGGATATTTGTGAGATTTGAAACCTAAGCTAGGATCCAAATGTTCAGAATTAAATGTATTCAATAAATGCTATTTTTGTATAATTTTATATAATAGGTTAGAAGCGCTATTAGCTGATATACCTCTTACCACAAAAGCTTACCAAACAGCGCATACCATAACGATAAAAAATAATCCTTTTTAGAAAGCGATGCGCATGCAAAAATGCTTCACAATATGATTTCGCGTATTTCGCATGCAAGAACTACACTTTAAAGCTGATGGGTAGACGAGAACGAGGAGGAGAAGAAGGAGAACAAACAGGAGCAGTAGTAGAAAGTCTTTAACTGCAAAGAGGTTCGAACAACATTTCCCAGCAGCAGTTAAACCGAATAAAACTATAGTTATCATTTCATTTTGGTGTATATAAAAGACAACAGCGAAAGCTGAAGCAACAATAATAATTTTCGAATAACAAACAATTTGGGAGCACAAAATTTGTTATTGTTTCTAAGCTTTTGTTGGTTTTCAGCTTTGGACTGTAAACGGAAAATTATCCGTTAGATAATACGCTCGATGCTTTTGGCAACTGTTTATTATTGCATCTAGTAACCGGTGTTCGATTGTTTTCACTACAGCCAAACGACAAATTGATAGAGTGACGAGGGTGGAGGAACAGCAGTGCAAGCGAGAAGCCGCTTAAATGCACATTCAGCATATCAAATTGCGTATCCGCTGCAAAGCGCTGGGCACATGAATTAAACAAACAACAACAACGAAAACAAACTACCAGAACTCAAATGAAATGCATTTTTTATAATGTTTGTAAATATTTTAATTCAAATATTTGAGTTGGAATTTGAAAACAATTTACAATTTACACCACAATCAATTTTATAACTTGCATATAATTAAATTTGAATGTGGAATATATTCTTTTCGGAGAGAGAGCTTTTTTTTATATGTGAAAGGGGTATATTGGCTTAAGGGTTCTTAAGTTACTTTGTTGCACAATCATTTTGGTATTCCACTCAAAATACTTGACGAACTTTCATACGTTTATGAGCTTAGCTTTGAACTTAATCAAAAATTTCAAATGAAAGCCAGAATTAACAATTATGAATTTCCCAAAAATAACCAAATGTATCTCCGTATAATTTGCGCAATTGCAACACGGCGGTGCAAGGTTTCAATATTATGCGCCTGTAGCATTTTCAAATGCGGGGCTGAACAGGAATGTGAAGTCTGCGCGGCAAATGACAGGCCTCAAAATTGTGTGCATTTTGGTTGTTTGCATTTTGGCGAACGCCGACGGGGATCCAAAATGACTAACTATGTGTGTGCGTTGGAGCACATGTCAAATGCATAACACGAGCGTAGAGAGTGAGAGAGAGCGAGATAGATAGAGTAATAACTAAACATAAGCGTGCATTTAACACCTGGTGATGTTGTGCTATAGCATGACTACAGCAACAAAACTAATTAAAATAGCTGCGGCAGCAATGAAAACTAAACCAACAACAACAACCAACACACGTGTGTGTGTGTGCGTTTTATCGATAACAGCACGTTCCGTGGCTATAGCAAATTATCGACGTCGCTGCACTTTGACTATATGTATATATATGTATCTGTACCGACAGCATGCACACACGCTTCAGCAAACTACAGCAATTGGCATTGTTCGCTGTCACGGGCTGCCCCACGAAGGGGGCGGAAGCAAAATGTTTGCCATCTCAATTATTTGCGTGTTCAGCATGTGCGGTTAACACAACAAATGTGAACTTGGCAGAAGAAGAAGAAGACAACACAAACTAGTTGCTAAAGATACTCATACTAACGAAGTCAGAGATACACAGAGATACAGATACTACATAATTACAATCATCGAACTGTCGACACAGTCGAAAGCCATTTATTAGAAAAGCACACAACGCTGTTTGGTTGTGTGAAAGAGAGAGATAGAGAGAGAGGTAGGGGAAGTGAGAGGATTCTTGTAGTGTGCCACACACACAAATTATGGCAATGAGTTGTTTTCGGCAAAGGAGCGATGGAAGGGAAGGGAAAGCAGTGAAGCACAACTTTGTGCGCCATAAATCAATAGGGCCACTGACAGCTTTGTCAATGGTAATATGAATGCATAGACCTACACACACACACACACACACACACACATATACACACAAATTACACAGTCTTGAAGAAGCAAAGCCCAAACGTTAAGTATACGCCGGGTGCCTCAATTCGTTACGCTTCAATTGTCGCCTTCAGCCTACTCTGACTCCTACTCCTCCCTTTTAAAGGTCATCAATAAGTGGCAAGCAGCATGGAATATTGCTGCATTAGCTGTGCTTTCAGCGAGCTGTCAGATATGAAAAGCATTTTCCACGCTGCCACTTTGCATTATTCCCGAAAGCTTTTCAAACAGCGACGAACAAATTTTTACCAATTTGTACAAATTACTCAAGCGGCTATCCTCGTTCGATTTGCTTTATTAAATTAAAAAAAAAAAAAAAAAACCCTCCCCCACCTTATCAATTGTCAGGCGCCTATCATTCAACATTTTGTTGATTTTTTTGGCGCTGAGAAAAAAAAACATTTTCAATTTAATTAAAAAAAAAACCTTCTCGCTGTTTGGCTTTTGTTGCCCTCCCCCGCCAATCTTTTTGTAGCCTGGTTGAATTGTTAGCTTGGCCGAGAATTGTTGTTGGCCATGTTCAAATAATAATGCAAATTGTTTTGCAAATGGAATTATATAATGAATTTTGGTACGGTCAAAAGTTTTATAACGGATAAAACAACTGAAGGGGAAGCTGGAAAGGGAGATAATAAGAGAGGGGAGAGAGAAAGATGTTGAAGCAGAAAAGCAACAAAACAAAAAGGGCAAACAACGTCGGTTATCAATTAAGATAAATACGCAAGCAATACAAAAGTATTTTAATTCGGTTTCGCATTTGAAATCGAGTTGCGAGCAATTGAAAATATTTATGTTTATTTTATTAACATTTTGTTGGTTTTAGTAGTTTTGTCATTATTTTATTGGAGCTGCGCATTTGGGAAAGCAATTCAAATTGATTGCCAGGTTGGAAGTTAATAAACATAATTAATATTATTATGCAACATATTTGATTTCATAGCAATAAAAGTTTTTTGCTGTTTACATTCATCGGATGAGAAATGTTTGTTGACTTAAGGTTTTTTTATCGGCCTAAATTAAGGCTATGGCTGCAAAAAATTTTCATATTTAAGTTTATTACACATAAATTCAATGCTTTTGGCCAAAATATGATCATTTTATGGCTGTTTATTTTTGGTGTCTTAAAAACTCTTTGTACTAACTAACTGGCTTTCAAACGCCAGGGATTAATGAGCCTGAAACACAAACTTAATATTATCTCTCCCTAAATAGTTAAATAGTTTCGCACCTTTAAAGCAACTTTTATTCAAGTAGCAGCGATAAATAAAATAAATAAAATAATAACTGTCTGCCTCTTTTGCTGTCCCTTTTTGATTGTAGCGACAACAAATAGATAATGTGCCATGGCAACCCTACTCAAGCCAATCTAGCGTATTATCATTTTGGCGTTAACGCTGCTGTCACAAACATGGCAAACACTAAAAATAATAGTTGATAGCCAAGCCAGATGGCAATTTCAACTTACGCCCCACACAATATCCCCCCTTTCGTACCAACATCCAACGAAAAATCAAGCGGCTAAAGATACAGTTGCATTAGCAGGCAGTAAAATATGTTAATGCATGGCAAATAAATCGCAGGCGACATTTGCCAGAGACAAAAAAAAAAGAACGAGAGCGAAAAGGTAATAGTGAAATCCATCAGTTGTTGTTTGGACCCAGCACAAGCCACCAAGGAGGTAGCAGAGGGGGACTCCGTCCCTTCTCTACCCCTTGCGCCCACAAATGAAGAGTCGCGATTACACACATAAATACGCAATTCGCTTAAGTACACAGCTTCTCTCTCTCTCTCACTCTCTTTCTCTCTTTGCTGTTGTGGCTTACGTTTCGATTTTTGCGGTCGCTGTTTGTTGTTGTTAGTGTTACGCCAGAGTTACCGCAGAGAAAAAGCTGGGAGAATGGGTGGATGGGTGTAGGAAAGGGAGGTGTTTCCCACATATGGGCACTTATTTGCAATTCAATGTGTTTGCTCTCTGCTCTTTGCCACCTCTTCTCCTCTAGCCCCTTCAAACACACACAGAGTCAACACAACAATGGCAACAATAATGCGAATTGATGAAGCGTGAAGGATTTGAGGCAATTGCCGGTTGAGGATTGCTTTGCATTTTCCATATCGCACACACACAGACAACCGAACCAGGAAGAGCTTATGGGGCAAAGATGGAGGGGGTCAAAGAGAGGGAGAGAGATATGTGTTCATAAGCATAATCATTACTAAATATACATATCTGTCTGTCTGACCCTCCGTCCGTCCGTCCGTATAAGTGCAGGGGCCAAATGGTAGAAATCCGGATTTTAATTTTAAATTGCAATTAAATTTTGGCATCGGAATTGCGTACGGCAAAGATTATGCAAGCCGGAAAATTGAAATAATAATCAACAAAATATCCTGTTAATAAATATTTGAGGGTTTTATAGAATGTGTGAAGGAATGTAGAATGCTGAAAAAAATACTTAAAACCAATCAAATTAAATCTCAATGCACATTAAAGTTAAAAGATATTCGTGGATATATTTCTATATATTAAATTAAGTATCATTTGCTTAAGCCTTAGTAGGAGTTAGACTCCTCTTAAGATGATCAATTTTTCCAAAATAAATATAGATAATCCCAACTAATTATAATATTTATTCAAAGAGAAACTTCGTTCAAACTGAAATGAACTGAACGGAATGAAAAACATTTTAGCAAAAATGAATGCCATAAATATATAAATATTTCCCTCTATTTTTTGCTTACAAAAATATAGTAAAGTGTTGAAATAAATAAACAAATAACAACAACAACTAAAAAACGCCACTCTAAACTTTTTATGTGGTTAATTTAAAATATTTGTCATAGAGGATAAAAAAATCTAATTCTAATCCCAATTACAATATTTATTCGAGGGCAAATATTCAACCAAAAACAAAAAATTAATAAAATGAATCCAAAAGCAAAACGTGATTTTAACCGCACAATTTAATTGAAATATTGATTTTAAATCAAATCAAAATATATATTTCCAAATTGTCGATTGGTTTGTCAAAGAGGAAGAAGAAGTGTGTGTGCGAGGGGACGGGTGGTGGTTGGGGGTGGTAGGTGTAATCCACTTGCTGCGCGGGACAGCAAACAAATACAGTTACAATAACACTATCGATAGGAAACGAAATTGAACAAAGCAACCGAAAAAAAAGATACAAAAAACAAAACCGAAAGAGAGGAAAAACTAAAATTGCTTTGTCAGTGAAAATAAAATTTGAAAGCACTTATTTTAGTGTGTGTGTGTGCGTGTGTGTGTTGGGGCGTTGTGTGTGGGCGTGGCAGAAAACCAATGCGTTTGTCGCTGCATAATCCAGTGAACAGTAAACTTTGATTCTCATTCAGTCCATGCAAAATGGGGCAAGCAGATGATCTGAACAATTTGCATATTCTTAAGAGGTGTGGGAAGGGGCGGGAGGGGGCTGGTGTGGGAGGTGTGTATATTGCCAAATAAACATGTTTTTGGTGGCTGGCTCTGTTTAACGCTGTTGGCAGGCATATAAATATTTGCAAAGCGCATTTAAGTCCGCGGCTGCATAATAAAAATAAATATGTAGAAAAGGACGAAGAGGAGAAACAGTGAAACTGGGCCATGTGGCACACAAAGGGGCATAGTGGGTGGGTAGGTGGTACGGTGGGGGGAACACACACGACATAATAATAATAAATATTCAGTTCAGTTTTTGGGGCTGGCTGCGTTCTACCCTTTTGTGTTTGTGTTTGTGCATGAATGAAACTACGATATGAATGAAAATGAATGTATGAAAAACTGAAACACACACACACATTGCACTTTATATAGGTGTGCGGGTGTGTGTGTAAGCCGGCCCCGCAAGTAAGTTAACCAAATACGAATGAACAGGGATTTGCATTCATAAATGTATATCGCAGCCAAGGCAGACATTGCCACGAGTCCCCTTTCCCTCTGCCAGCCAGCCAGCAGGTATATTTGCCAGCAAAGAAATGAAGACCTTGCCTCTCTCCCTTTCTCCCTCTCTCTCGCATTCGCTGTGTGCGCTGGAGTATTTTGTTGAATTATGCAAATCGCAAGCATAAAAAACAAATATTCAACTTTTTCATAAAAGATTCAAAAATTAAATAAAATTTCACAAAAGACATAAAAACCAAACGCTTACACGCACACACACACACGCACATTCTCGTTCTTTGTGACCGTGAAAGAACAATGCGAACCAAAATCCACCAAAAAAGAGAAAGTAAAGAGAAAATATTAAAGGCACACACCGAAGCTAAAATGTCCTCGTTGAACTTTCAATGAAGCAAAAATAATTTTTGTTTCTAATGAAACTTTAGTAAAATATCTTTTAATCTTTAAAAAGTTTCTTATAAACCGATTTTTATTAGAAACTATTTTTTGATAAACCGTTTTGAGGTTATAGATTTAAATCTACTTTTTACATCAATTTAATTCTTGCTTTCGATTAAATGATAAATGTAAGTTGATGAATGAATATTTTCTACAGCCTTAACAGCATTATAATCAAGCATCCTGTGCGTCCTTCAACAAGCTTGAATATTTATACATACATTTATATATATCTATAAGTTTTTTTTTTTGGCTAAGAAGGTTTGCATAATGATTGTGCTTACATATGTAAGTATACTTGTGGAATACCCTAACGAACCACAAAAAAAAATACCTATACGCACTTTCAATACACAATACCCTACACCCCCCAAGGGGATGTCGCACATATGGCCAAAGTTGGACCCAAAATATAAGCAACAGCAACATAACGAGAAAAGCGGAAAATTGATTCGCCAGGGAGAAGAGGGGACACAGGCTCAGGACCAGTTGAGGGGCAACTAGGCGCGGCTGCATGTATATATGTACATGCCACAACAGCCACGCGCAACTAGTTGTAGTTTTTTGGGTGTGTGTATGTGTGTGTGTGTGCTTTGGGCCCGGTATATACATATGTAATCTAGGCGCAAAAACCCATAAAAGCCAACTTTGAGGGCGTTAAATAAAATCTCGCACGCTTCGTTTAAAACCATGGCCAAAACCTAAGCAAATTGGACACAAAAAAAAAAAGCAACAACGTTATTACTGTTCCTCTCCACCCGCCTTCCTTCACAAAAAAAGCAAATTAAAAAGACAAGTTTGGAAAATTCAAATTGTGGGCGTAATAGTTGCAGAAACGTGCCACGCCTTGTTGTTGTTGTTGTAGTTGACTTTTAGTTGTTGCTGTTTTTGTCAATGTTTTGGTTACAGTTTCAGTTTCATTTTAGCCTGTCAGCCGCCCCCCAAAAACCAAAACTTTTGTTTTGCCTCTTCCTCATTAGAATTCACAGCATGTGGCTTTTTTTGAGTTTCATTTTCTTTTTTTGGTTTTTGCCTTTTGTTGTTGTCGAATGTCTACTTTGTGACTGCAGAATATTTTGTTTTTAAGCCAATTTTCAATTGAGTTTTGGCAGAGATTTTTCGGGCAACAAATGCCAAGAGGAGCCCGAAATGTACTTAATATTCTTGTAGGTGATGAAATTTACAAAAGTTTAGAGGGCATGCCCCATTAAATATACTTAGTCAAAGATTATATAAGTTAAGGTTTCTCTACACTTTTTTTAAAATATTATTAAAGACTGTTAAAACTTTTCCAAATCGGTAACTACATTATAATTATACAGTCGAATTTCTTTAAAGCGACGCTCAAGAAATCAAGACAAAACAAAATTTTAGAACAAATTCGTAATATAGAATGGGTTTTGATGGAACCAAATGGCATATGAATTCTTTATATAGAAAACTTCGTTGTATGGAAGTTCGACTGTACCAAATTCAATTGTTCTTAGCAACTATTTCTTTTTTCTTTATCGTACTTTTTTTAATAATTGTATTTCGTTGTTTGCCAAATATAACAAAAGTCCAAAATGTAAGTTTCCCACGAATAATTAGCATCAAGATCATCAGCGTAAAAAGGGTTCTCAGAAGAATTTCCAAAAGAGAGAGAGGGTGAAATAAACTCGCCAAATCTAAAGCAGTCACCACACCCATTCAATCGCTTCCTCTCTCTCTCTCTAATAAACTGCACCAACAACAAGAAAAAAGCCAAAAAAGTTGAGTTCATTAAACCGCACATCAAACGCTGTGACGTCATGAACGGCAAATTATTCTCACGGCTCAACTAAACTCGAACCCCAGCTCAAACGGAGCGTGATGAATATGTTTGGGGGCAACAAAAGAGTTACTGACCTCACATTACATGCAGCAAAATACCAAAAAAAAACAAAAAACAAAACGTGCAGGTTCATCAACTCTTCATTTTATTTTTTTGTTTTTTGGTAAAGAAATTGTGGGAGAGCAAAAAAAAAGGTAAATGAAAAATTTCAGCGCTCGCAGCCAGGTGCAGTTAGTCGGGCTGGCTGGCGTAGGAGAGAGAGAGAGAGATAACCCAACAGCATTCAACTTTCAATCAACATAGTTTTATGTGTGTGTGTGCGTGTTTGTGTGTGTGGCTTAAAGTTCGTTTCAATGCATCACTTTTCGCACTTTTCATTTTCGTTGCGATGCTGCCCATGCCGATGGCGACGCTAACTGCGCTGCCCATGCCCTGGAATTTCTAAAATAAAAACACAAACAGAACAACAAAAACGACGGGCGACTCAACCAAAAGTTGAAATGACGCGCAGTTGTTGTTGTTGTTGTTGGTTTTGTTGCAACTGCTTTGCCTAGTAGCATTCCTGTTATATTCAACGCCAACGTTGGCGTCGCAGTCGACGTTGTTATTGGAATGTAGCGTCGGCGCAACTTTGTCACAGGCGCAGCCGCAGTCGTCGTCGAAAAACTGGCCCTGTAACTTTTTAAAGCTCTCTTGTTGTTGTTGTTGTTCAAAGCGTGGCTTGGAACATGTTTTTGATCGCTGCTGCTGCTGCGGAGCTATGAAGCTGCGTGAGTGTGTGTGTGTGTGTGTTAAGTGAATGTGTGTGGGTTTTGGGGGATGCTTTTGTGGACTGTGTGGAAGCCAAACCGGAATGTGGCTCATTCAGTGAAAAGACGACGACGTTGACTTAGTTGAGCGCTCGTTCAGTTGTTGTTGTTGCTGCTGTCGTAACTGGAAGCCACTGGCCGGCAATCTAGGCAGCAGCGACAGAGGCAGCGGCAGCGGCAGAGAAGTTGTCGTTATTGTTGTTGGTTGGTTTTTCTGGTTTGGCATTCGCGCTCAATTGCGCCAGATTTGCGTTTTTTGTTGTTGCTGTTGTTGCTGCTGCGACTGCGCCACGCTTCATTTCTTGCGCTATTGGGGCTTGGCTTCCACACTTGGAAACTGAAGCTGACCAAAAATATATACACACACACACACACACACACATACACACATGCAAATATATATTTATTTTTTTCTGTCGTACAGTTTTGCAGCCGCCAATTGGCGACATGAGCATTCGTTGTTGTTGTTGTTGTTAGTGCTGCCCACTTGAGTGGTGCATTGAAGAAGAAGAAGAAGATGAAGAAGGAAAATATAAAATCTCACAGACAATGCACACACAGTTAGAGAGCGCAAGAGAGTGGCGGTGAGAGTGGAGAGGTGAGGCAAATAATAATGGTGATGGCGTGCGGAAAAAGAATCACGTTTATACCGTTTTGTAAACTGATTTTTCTTCTATGCTGGCCAGCTTGACTCCTCTGTTGCTGCCTTGTTTTTGCCTTGTTTTTCAAGTGCAATTTTCATTGTTGCTGCTTCTTTTATTCACACATACACACACACACACAAACACAAGGCAGGCCACGCTCATTAAATTTTGTACGCTGTCGAATTTTTGTAGCCATTTATATATATATATGTGTGTGTGTGTGTGTATGTGTGTTTGCGCTGCGCTGCTTTCAAGTTCGACGCTCATCTTTTGCTCACCTTGTCTGCACCTTGCGCTGCTTGTGAATTCCGTTGTTGTTGTTTGCGTTTCTGCGTTTATTATGATTATTTTCTTTTATTATGCTGCAACACTTAAATAACTTTTACACTTTTGCTTTATCACGCAGCTTGTACTTATGTATTTTTGTATTCTTTTTGGCTCGGACGCTCATTAAATTCACATTGAGACTGCTGCCTTTTTGCTGCTTTTGTAATTAATTGAATACACCAACACACAAAAAACACTTATACACGGGCAAGACAGTTAATACATACACTCACACGGAGACGCAACGTTCGGCAGTTTCTTCGTCGTTGGGAAAAACACGTCCGCAGACAGGTAAATGCGCTGAACAACTGACGCCGCTCGCTTGCCTCAATGGCTTTTGGGTTTTGGGCCGCGCGCCGCTTAAACTCCGACTCTCTTTCTCTGTCTCTCTCTCTCTCTCTCCAGCTCTGACATCAGCTTGTGTCCATGCTGACATCTTGCTCTGTTAGGCAGCGCGTCTCACTCGCACCTGCGCACTTGTCGACTCCACGGCGATCGGTAAAAGTTCGTTACAGCCAAGAAGACTTTTGAATTTTTACCTGTGACGCCGCGCACTGCTTGCGCGGCTCTCCTGTCCTCTCTCAAGTGTTACGCTCTTGCGCTCAGTGTGCTGTCCCCTTGACGACCCGCTGTGTCCGTGTTTACCTGACGTTATCTAGTCGCGACACTGGTTTGAGAAAATAACTGAATGCTCTCTGCACAGACAATTGCTTTGTGTGCGAGTGTGAGTGGGTGTTGTTGTTTGCTTATGGTGAGTACACAACAGTGTAGCCATGCCAACAGAGCATTTCTTCAAAACATTTTATGAAATTGTTATGATTACTTATTTATACATTTATCTTAAATAAAATTATTAAGTTATTAAAAAATTAAATAACTAAATTTTTGTTGGTGTTTGCCATTTTTAAAATCAACTGCCATTTTGTTTAAGAGTTCAAACAATTATCGCCAGATGGCGCCAGCTGCTAATCAAACCCACCAACCATTCGACATTAAGGTTTGAGTACGACTGTGTCTGTGCTAAAAATGTTGACTATAGTTTGGAAAGCACTGTGTTAATTGCTAATCATTTCACGCTCGTAGCCAAGTTGATGAGCCAGCCCAGTGATTTCGCTGCCTTACAATGGAAAGAGAGAGGAATACAATTAGTATACGCATAAAAGTAGGCAATGCGTTCTTGTCAACTGAAAGTTACCACTCACCCGAAGGATGGGTATTCCGCTCAAAGTGCACATTTAACAGCTCCAGAGCCTGAGGTGTAAACGATGTGCGCCGTTTTCGTTTCTTTGACGGCTCAACGCCAATGTAGTCTGTCAGATGATTTTGGCCCGATTTATAGCGGTTCCAGTGACTATAGAGGAAAAGAAAGTAAAAGTATTTAGTTGAGTTGCTTTATGTTTGGTTAAACGGCGCGTGGAACTGCCTCCATACTCTCACCTCTCTTTTGCCTTCTTCATCCAGCGCTCCAAGACGGGCTTGATTTTTTGTGCACTCTTTGGTGTAATGTCCAGTTTCTCGAACCTAGGATTAAGTAACTTAGTATCATATGACTACACCCGCACTCCTTTACTTTTCTGTATGCGCTATTAAAATCGCCTTAACGTAAAAGAAACGTAACTGAAGTGCCAGGACATTGTCAAGTAACATACTTTTTTCTTTGATCGATTTTTTTTATTAATTACACTTTATCGAAATTCAGTTTTATATTTCTGCATACCTTCATTTTATGGTGCTGCCAGATGTCGTAAAAAGGTCGTAAAATGAGATTAGCAAGATTTATTCAGTGCCTCTTAAACTGCGGCAATGACTAGGAAGTCTGCGGAAAAGGTGCATAAATCCGCAAAATTATCCCAAAAACACACACACACATATACACACACGTATATCAACCGCAAATTTCGTCATAAAAGCGTTTTAACAAGCGAATAATCAAACCAACAAAAAATGTGAATGGCAATTGACGTTCCCCTTCCCCCGCACCCTAAAATTAAGTTCCTCTCGCTCTCTTTTCCTCTCCCACTCAACCGGAAATGATGCCGACACAAAACATTAGGCCGAAATGAAAAAATACGACAACAAAAAAAGCTTTGAGAGTCCTGCTTTCTAACTTGCCTCACTCTTCCCTCGCGGGGTAACTGGTAGCGTTTTTATGGTCCATCAACAAACGGCTAATGCCGCCAATTAAAATAAACGGCTGCAAAGATGCCGCCACAAGCAGCCAAAGGCAATTGGGATAGGACTAAAAAGCATTGTGGACCCTTCGTCAGTTGCAGGCCTCGAGGCTCTCTCTCTCTCCCTCTATTTCTCTCACCATCTCCCTAAGCTCCATTCTTTGGTCTCGAGTGGCTCAGCCTCAGCTGCTTCCAACATCCCATAACAAATGTGCGTTTAATGAAATTTTTATTCAATCAGTGCAGTGGCGGCTTTTTACGGTACTTTATACACACACACACACACAGTCATACAAACACGCTCACAAAAATCATAGGCAGATAAACTGTCAGAGCGAGACAGCGACAGAGAGAGAGAGAGTGAAATGTACAGTAAGTGAATAGTGGAGTGGGAGAGAGGTGAGTGTCAACCTGTTGATGTGTGCTTACTCTTTCACACTTCTGCACATATACATTAAGGACGTATGTATGTGTTAGTTTGATGTGTGCCGAATGGGTTAAAATCGCTCTCTTTTGCGCACATAAAATCATTAAAAATCATGAAGCGAATAATACAATAGGTTCAAGTAAGTGGAAAATGAGCTTAAAGCTTCGCAGTGAGCTCAAATTGAATTTTACATAATACATTTAATCGGCAAAGAAGCTTTAAAAATAAATTTTCGAACTGGCGTTACTTATTATACGCTATCAAATTTAAATATGTCTCCTCCACAATTTTTTATATTGTATTTTATATTTGTAGAGTTTTTAAATATTTCTTGAGCTTTAATATGCTTTAAGATCTTTCAATAAGCTTTAGTACTTCTACTTAACAAACTTAAAGCATGCTCAAAATCTTCAAAAGCTTTCAAGCTTGTTTTTTTATTTTATCCTTAAATTTTCACTCTTCACTCCTCAAGAGCTTTTAAGCTTGATTTTGTATTGTTTCTTAAAACTGTCATTTGATAAACTTTCACTCTTCCTCTTAAAAAGCTTCAAGCTTGTTTTTGTATTGTCTTAAATACTCACTCTTCAAGAGCTTTTAAGCTTTCTTTAAAACTGATGTACAAGCATTCACAAATACTAAAGTTTCAAGGCTCTTTCCACTACCCAAATTTGTTTAACAACTATAACAACTAACGCTTAACTATCTTGGCTTTGCCAACATTCCACATATGCCTCAACGATATACGCATGCCATTAGCATTTAGATAGCTTTTTTGGTAAGACCGACACGAAACCAACTGTGGAGCTATTATCATTTATTCATGGCACATATGTTTGTGTATAAGAATATATATTGTGCGCATATATACGTATGTATTTAATCTGTCGTATGCATAATTTCGTTGATTTTTCGCATTATTTTCATCATTATATTTTTTCGTGTGCCTTGTGGCTCCAATTAGACTCCGAGCGGTGGTCGCCCCACAATGCACAAGAAAGCTTACGCATTTGTTAAATTGCCATGTCATCTACCTGTTTTCCATGACCAAACCGAGCGCGAAAGGAAACCAGGGAAACCGCAGTGAAGAAACCAATTTTCCAACTGAGACTTTCAGGGACATTTTCATTCACTTCTCTCTCTCACGCCCTCTCTCTTTCGCGCTCTCTCTTTCGTTTCTCATTAAAGTTGGCGGTAAGCCGACTTTGCTGCTCCGTCTTTCAATTAATTTCACGAGGGCGTCGCGGGTCCACGGGCGGGAGGAGGGTCCGCATCTGTTTGCCAACAGGTGCGTATTATATTTGCATGGATTTAACAATATCTGTGGAATTTTTGGGGACCAAGTTGAAGGAGGAAAAACTTGGCCTAATTAAAAACTTTTTACAACATTTACATAAATTTTAATTTGCACTCAAATCTGCGGCGCCAAATTGAATGCCATCAAAGTGGCCAATAGCCAACAATTAAACAGCTTAAAAAAGAGCTTAAAAAAAACCAAAAGAAGGTCAAGCAGTCAACAGAAAATACCTTTTATTCTTCACCTATATTTTAATGTATATTTTATAACAGCCAAATGCACAGACTTTGGCCAAAAACACAATATGGAATGTTGGAAGAACAACTTAAGTTGAGGCTTTTGGCATTTGGGTCAAGTTAATCAATTGGCAGGTCATACCAAACTTTCAGTCACAAGAACAATAATAACACCTCAACAAAATATTCAAATATCCTGTAAACAATTTTTTAATATAATATGCTCAAAATTTCAAAGTTTTCAACTTTTTAACAGAGTTTTTTGTTGTTTGAAGTCAATATAAAATGTTTACACATTATTTGTAATTTATGTAAATTTATTTGCTTAATTTATCATCCATCATCATATATTTGATATATTTTTATTTATTTATGTAAAGATCTTTATACAAAAGTTATTCTTTCTGACTTGTTACAAAGCTTTAGAATATGTTAAGCAACCTTTTATTTTTTCTTTTGCTTTTGCAGGGTATCAGAATGTCCAATAAAAGTCTTTTGTCTGGCAAAAAGCCATCACCTGGGTTTGGCCTATAAATAAATCATGGCCTATGATAATATACCACACACACACACATATACTCTAACACAAACACACCCTCACACAAACACACACACACATACATATAACTAAACTTGGAATCGCAAACACTTTGATAAGATATGCGTCAGGCATTTTCACACACATGCCACTCTAATCCCCCCATTCTGTGGCTCGAATCCCTGTTCTTGGGGCAACCTCATGACAGCGTTTGACTTATTGTCAAGTTTTGGTTTGCTTACATGCCACAAGCAACCCGCCACACACACACACACACATAACCATAACAATCCGCAATCCGCCCGCATCGCATGCTCAATCTTAATACAATATGACATATTTTTGCATGCTTTCTGGACGGACGCACAACGTGGCGTATACGTAACGCCAAAGCCTCATGCTGTTATTAATCAAAATTTTGGCGTCGTTTCTAGCAGTTTTTGTGTATTGCATTGTAAATGGGTTTTGGCTACTACTATATAGTGTATAGAATATAATTTGTTGGCAGCAAAAGACATTTAAGACTTTGTCACAAGATTTCGGATGGTGTAAAATGTCAGTTAGGGCGAATGTGTTGTTAGATTATTGAAAAATGGATAAAAGTGTTTGAATGGCGTTCAAATTGATGATAAATTAACTGAAGTTATAAATCTGACTGATTGCTATCAACGCATGGATCAAATGGTAGGACCAAGTCAACTTATTATTACGCGAAATTATAGCAAATGGATTATAGTCGAACGCTAAGATTGATATGAAACGTGTTCAGTGTGGAAAAGCGCTTAGAAATGGGCTCAATGACGACTTTCCTTCGTTAAGTACTGACACCAAACAATTACCAACCCATTAAGCAGGAATAATATACCCATATCCAATTGAAAGGCCTTACTTTTCAGTTAGCACAACTAATTGGCTCGTTAGCTAAGTCGTGTTTGTGGGTGATTAAAAAAAGTTCACTTAACAACTGCATAAACATATGCAACACTTTAGATTTGGGTCACTGATTACGTGGCGTATGAGCAATGCGCTAAAAACAAAATGCAGACTAAAATATACCAAAGTACAAATTTATCAAATGATGCTACATTTAAATCTAAACCAAACAAAATATATATCAAGATAATAGAAAAAGAAAATACTGTGAGCAATGGTTAATCCCAGAGAAAAGCAACTAATAAATATAAAATGGAATGCAAACATACATATAAATAAATAATAATAAATGCTTGTCAGCATTTTTTGGCTCATAAACAGGCCAACAACAAGAACAGCAACAACAAAAGCAAAATGAAATGAAAATCTAAAATCTGCACAACAACAGAATAAAGACTAATGCCCAAGCAACTGTGGCAAACGGTTGCAACAAAACACACACAAAAGAGCAGCAACAAAAGAAAACAACAACAACAGCAAACAGTAGCCAGTAATAGAAATAACAGCCTAAGCAGTAAAATCAGCAGCAGCAGCAGCCAAAATAAGCCAACAACAAAAGCTAAAGCCAAACACAACGAACTCCAAAAAGCTTTAGCTTTTAACAATGACGTCTCGCTGGGATTCGAAAAAGCTTTACAGTGTCGTCATCGAACATGTTGCAACCGAACTCTCAGTTTCTCAGACAGTCGGCAAAATTCATTCATTCACTTCAAACACTCGACGGCGCTTGCACGAAACGGACGCGAACGCGCAAATCGGAACGTTCGCACGCTCGTAACGGTAAAACAAACGCACAGAAAAAAAATAATAAACGGACATTGGCCTTTCGCGCCAAATGAAACATCCCGCATAAACTCTGTGAAAAAGAATTAAGAAAAATTAAAATTCAATAAAAAAAACATTGAATGAAAATTTAAAAATAAATTATTGAAAGAAAAATATTTATGAAACCGAAAATAAATAAGATTAAATATTTGTTTTATTTAATTAAACCAAACCAATAAACGATTAATTATTGATATTAGTTTTCTGCATTTTTGGTGCGAGCAAAACTTTTGCTAAATATTTATAAAAATATTAATATACAAAAATTGCATAAATATCTATATTAAACGTGATATAGTGAGTGTTTGTGTGTGAGTGTGTGTGCTAATACAAATTATCGACCAAATACAACAAAAGATAGGGTCATTAACTCTTCCGGTTAATGTTGTTTTCTATGGATATTGACCAACCCAATGGCGGCGCTGATTAATTGAGACAAAACAGAAAGGCTTGAAGGCAGGTTGGTTATTCTTTATGCCTTAATTCAATTACTTTGGAAAATGTCACACAAAAAAACAAATCAGTTAAAGAATTTTGATTCATTTTCTGTTTGTTTACTTTGTTAACGCGATTTGATTTGTTGCTGTCCCTTTGATTTGTTTGATTTACTACAAACGCAATTTTATGCTTTGCACGCTTATCCAGTTTTCCGCTTAAATTAATTTGTTGATTTTGGGATAACCAGGCTTCCCAGTCGTTTATCGAAAAATACCTCACTTATAAAAGGAAAGAAAAATCAAGTAAAAAAAATATTGCTCATACGCAACGTTGGCCGCTTTTCTGATTGCTGCTATGTTTTTAGGCCATGCCCAGTGGGAATGTCGCAACATTAAATATTCCGGGACATCGGCAGGCGAGTTTATTGCCATGTTTGAAGGCGCTGCGGCTGGCTTTGAGTTTGCCAACGTTTGTTTAACGCTCCGGCCAAGTGCCGAGTAAATAAATACATTTCGCAATGATTATTTCTGTTGTAAGGCATTTCAAATTCCTTCGGGTGCCATAAACCACTTGACACAGCACCGAAAGCAGCTTCAAAGATACTGGAATAGGTAGAGAAACCGAAATAACGGCGTTAATTGCAATCAATTTAAAATAAATTTTAAAAAGGTCAGCGGGCCGGAAACCTAATCAAAGTAAGGCGAGTGTAACGAATTAAAGTGGGTTTTATAAGTTGATTAGATAAGAAGATTATTTATTTATTTGAAAGTTCGGTGTTATCCTCTAACTGATCTTTCTCCTTTGATAATGTAACGATTATCGATTTTTTACTAGCTATAACTGAAATTAATGCTGTTATTTGTTGGATTTTCTTTAAATTTGTATTTTCTATATTTATTTTATGTTGCAATAAAAGCTATCGGACTTCGCTTTAAGTGATTTATTTAACTCGTAACTCGATGCCAATGTTTATTTTTTTAACAGCAACTTTATTTCTTTGGCCATAAAGTGGGTTGCATATCCGTCATGTCAACGGAAACAGAGCACTTTATTTCGAGAAGGTGTCTGTTTGATACTGACTTCATCTACTCTTCCGTAATGTCCTTTATCACTGTCTCATTATTGTTAACTTTAATATTAATATTTTTGCATGCATAAACATTTAAATGGCAGTTGTGTTGTGTATCTACTTTTCATATAACTAAGTTGAATTAACAGAAACTCCATTTCTAACTAATTACAGGCTCTGTCAAAACTTTAACAGCACTTAAAGCTGTTATGAATTAAGAACAGTTTATAAAATCTAATGTCAAGGAAGTGTAAGCTGAATTCTGAAACTAAATCCTACAAGTTATAAGAACGATTTGGTATATTTTCAAGAAATTTAGATTCGTTTAACAGCCTAAAACTTTAGAAACATAAATTATAACACTTCAGATATCCAAGCTAATTAAATTTCTATCTTAAAAAAAGGAGAGACTCCTTCTTTATTCCAAAACTAAAACCCAGAAGCTCGCAACAAAACCGATTCTCTGGGCTTAAAGTCAGCTAGCTGGCTGGCTTAATCATGTTTCGTCCATCAACCACTCAGATTTCCGCCAGTTGACACCACAATTTCAACTCCCAATCACAACAAAAACAACAGCTGGCTCTAACTGCTGCACTGCGTCATTTGAGGCGTATTTGTTACGCTCATTGCTTGACGGTGGCAGAGTGCGGGGGAGGTGGGGGGCTTTGGTTTGCTCTGGCAATTAAAATAAAATAGCAATTGGCACGCGACTCGAACTCGAACATGGAACAACACAACTAGGACAACGAGCAAACCACACAGCAGCCACGCCCACACACTAAAAACCCAAAGCGTGCTGCACCACGGACACACTGTTGGGGAAATCTCCTTTGTAGCATGTGGCAAGTTTGCTTTTATTACTAATTCCATTTGGGCCGGCCAATTGAGCCACTAATAATTGTCAAACATAATGAAATTCGCATGTATTTTGCTTTGGGGCAAGTTTTGGCAACCCCCTCCCCCCTACACCCTCTAGAAAATGTCCAGATTCAATTAAAATTTGCATTGGCCACAAAGCGGGCTGGCACAGACAACAGGTACACAGCGTTTAAGCCTGACCTCGGGTCCTGCTATCCAACAGATTTTTGTTGTTGTTGTTTGTTGAGACACTAAAAGCTTCAACAGTGCAACAGAACACAGGAGCTGCCAACGCGTATGCCACTGACAGACACAGAGCATATAGAGATGTATACATAGGGCGAGAGATAGAGAGAGTGGAAAACTCCTAGCCTGGCAGTGAGTTTTCGCGACTTTGTGTTGGCCAAAATGCAGCTACCGCCCTTAAAAGTGGTTAACCATACCCTGTAGGCATTGCCAAATGGAATAGCAAGGGTTCGATAGGAAGTTTCCTGGAAGTAACTAATCAAAGGGATGATCAACGGAGTATGAATACGTTTGTCTGAGAGGTGATAAGATAGACTTCATATTTGAAAACAATCTATCTGAAACGTCTTGCTGCAAATTATTGATAGCAATTCAAAACATAAAATCTATGACAAAACAAAATAATCACTGAATATTTTATCGACTTTCGGTTTAATGCATATTTCAAAACTCGCAGGATCGGCACAGCCAGCTGTTAGACATGGGATATCTTATAGTCGTCGCATATTGTGTTGCCTTTTGTAGTTGACACTGCCTGATAGTAACCAGGACCCATCCCCATCCCCACCCCAATCCTCTCCCTCTCTCTCTTTCGCTCTTTGTTCATCTGGAGAGTGTTGCTGGCCTGGGCGTGACGACATTTTGTGTTTGACAAGTTCCGTAGCTTCACTTTGAACTATGTTTGCTGTCTCTGTTGTTATGTGTATGTGTGGGTGTGTGTATGTGTGTGTTTGTTTGTTAAAGTGTGTAAGTTTCAAGTGAAGAAGCTCTAGACTTAGTGTAAAACGTGACTGAGGCGAAGACTTATAACAATTTCCGCTGCACAGCAGCAAGAAAAACGAGTATAAAAACTATCCGAATGTTGAGACAGCCGCACGACGGTGGGGCACAGAAAACAGAGAAGAAGAACAGGACACTTGACAGCTCATTTTATTTGCATCATTGTAGAAACATGCAAAAATTGAACAAAGCACAAATATTTATGCAGTCTGCAACTAACAAATATATTTTTTGGGTTGACAAAAACCCAAAATAAGATGTTCCATATAAGTGATAAGGTAAGTCAAACTTCTCCACTCGCAAGTTCGTGAACAACGAAGTTTTCTATATAGAACGAATTCATTCAATCAAGGAACAATTCCATTTGACAAAATTTCTTTATAACTAAATTTGTTTTTTTTTTTTGTCCTTTTGACATTCGTATACAGTATTTATTTATGCAGCTCAACTTTCTGGCCCTTTGCCATTTCAAATCTAGCAATGCTTTTCTCAGGCGCCCAATAGACGGCATCTACCATTTTCCATTTGTTTTTTTCCCATTAGTTTTTTGTGCTCAGCTTCAGTTTAAGCTTGGCCGCAAAATGCATAATTGCTTTGGGTTGCCAGTTCTCGCGAGGCTTAGCGGTTGACCATAAAAAATATATAAAAAACCAACAGACAGACAGACAGACCCTCACAAAGTGGCAACAACTAATCCATTTAATCGATAAACCATTTAAACTGACAGCCATCAACGCTGAGGGAGTTACAAATGCAATTTTGAAAACATATGTAAGTTCTATCCTTCTCTTTATCTCCCTTTCGCTCTGTCTCTCTGTCTTATTCTGTTTGAGCAACACAATCTCTGACAGTGGCTGTCAAAGTTTCGCTACGCTTTATATAGAATTAAATGTGGAAAACAAATCACCAAAAATACAAAATAAATAAATGTTTGGATTTCGTTTAATTCTTTGAAATAAAATGATACGAGATTTTAACTTTGGCTTTCAATATAAAATATAACTTTTTCATATCCAACAAACCAAATTCTTAAATCGCCGACTTTAGCTATTGTAAACAAAGCAACAATTGCAATCTACGAAATTGACATTCGACTCTTAGCCACGGAAATACGTAGAAATTGATCAATTCTGAATGGCAAAAAGTAAATGTAGGTGCTCTGCTCCCAAGCACACAAATACAACAATACAACACAAACACACAAGCAAATAAAAACAGAGTTGTGTTTACTCAAACGCGAGTCAAGTAAGTGTGGAAATCAAACGCAGCAAGAAACTCTTAACATATGCTATTGCAAAAGCTAAGAAATACTTCAACTTGGGGATGATGGATAAGTACACTCACACATACAAATAAACACACTGTCATTCACACACACACAACTAGAGGGCAATGAGTGTGCCGCGAGAAAAAACGAGAAAGAGAACAAATTCCAATTTATTTTGTTCTCAAATTAATTTTGACATACGCGAATTAATACAGACTTCACCAAGGATATGAAATATGAACTGATGGTGTGATTAAAGAGGCAGGGTAGAGGGAAGTGAAAAAACTAAATGAAGTGTATATTTGTGTAAACATCTGGTGCTTTCGGCATTGAGCCAGAGTCATGAAATGAAAATAAAACCAGAGGCGCCTTACAGTTTTGCGTGTGAGCCTTGAAGGATGCTGCTTAAAATATGCACAGAAACAGAGAATTTTAGAGAAAAAGAGATAGATAGAGTGAGAGAGAGAAAAAAGGCAGGTAGCTACACCTTCGTGTGCAATAATCAACATAAAAGACGTTAAGTTTAAACTAAGCAGACGCAAATTTGAGCTTCATTGCTATTCTTGCCATTTTCCTATCTGCTGGCTATGGTTGTTGTTGTTGTTGTTGTTTTTGTTGCTTCCGCCCCGTCAATTTGTGCAGCGTTTTGGAAAATCTTTGACAAAATCAACATTTAGCCCAGGCATTTTGCTCCTTTGCTTCTTTTATCCGCATCGATTTATTGAGCATAGTATAAACAAGCGGAATAAAGCTGTAACTTGAGCTGGGTTTTACTTTCTATGATAGAGGTATAGTTTAAAAATAGTGAAATACGAATTTTGGAGAGTTGGATTCGCCTAGTTAAATGCTAATTTTATGACAATCTTCATAGAACGATTTAGCTTTGAAATAAAATATGAAAAAAAGTTGTCCTTTTACCATTATATCATTATCTGTAGGCTTTAAGCTTAAGCTTTATCTACTTTATATGTAGATTTAATATCGGACATAAAATTATAAGAAATAATTCATCACTTTTGGATCAAAAATCACATCAAACTAAAATTTTTGACAACATTATTTTTGAGATTTTTCGAAAGATTTTACTGATTCTTTTAGTGTGAATTATCGCTTAGACTAAACACACACACCCACCTACGAATATTTCAATGAAAAATATTCCCATAAATTCTAGACATTTTCCAGTTGTTTATCTCTTTGCTCTTGTTGACCGCCAGCCAAAACAGCCAACCATCGAAATATGCATATTATGTGATTATGTTCGAGTAAAGATCAACCAAAACACCGAAAAATACTCTATACATATTCTCTAAGAAACGAATGCCGCGTGTCTCTAGTTATGTTTTTGTTTGTTTGCGTATACTTAATATTTATAAATATTTTCATTTGCAATTAAAATTCTCATACCCCGCGCGGCCTGTCAAAACTAAATGCCTGCAAAATTTATTTAGTCAACCAAATTTGTTAGCGCTGGTCAAACAGCAAAAAAACAACGAAAACATAAATCATAATGATGCTGATGACAAAAACAGACAGAAAGCCAATGAACAGAAGTAACAGCAACAAATAACTACACGAATAACTTGCGGCTGTCTACGGGGCGTATGTGTAATAAAAATTTGTTATTTTGTTGGAACAGATGCTCTCAACAAATCGTTAACGCACAGCAGCAATGATAATGATAATGTTAACTACAATAAGCACCTTAGATGGAGAATAATATCACAGAAAGAAAAAAGCGACGACACACAACAATAGAGGTGAGGTAAGGGAATAAGAGAGGGTGAACGGAGCAAACTGAACAGCATCCTGACCTTTTGTGGCAATGCCTGTGGGTGTGTCACTCCTTCTGTCCCTCAACCCGTTCTCGCCATCCAATGGTATTAATTTTATCGCCAGCATGCAACAGGTGTGGGAGTTTGTGTGTGTTTCCAGGTGTGTGTGTGCGTGTTTGGGTGTTCGGTCACGAAAACAATCGACAATCGCCCTTTAACAACAGCAAACAGTTCAAGCATAAGAACATTGTAACATAACATGAACCGACTTGTACCAAGCACACGCAACAACAACAACAGAACACAACATCGATGACCTGTGAAACGACCAAAACAACAAAACCATTCAATGAGCAGCTCTTAGAAAATATATTTATAGAGTGTGTAACATTATTGATGCTGGAATATTAAGTGCGAAAATAACATGTTGCTTAGCTTGTTGAGAAACTTGAAACAAAGTAGTTGCTCTTAAAGTGACAAGTTGTCCCAAACTGTAATTAAATGTGTAAACGTATATCTTTATCGCTATATGTAACGTCATTAAAAGACCGATTATTCATTTTAGGAGAATTGCCACAAAGAAGAAGTTTATTCTCTTTTAATAAAAACTTTTGAAACTCAACTTTAACGATTTCTTAAATGCAATATTTTAAACTAAATGCCGTTTTAAAAGCAATTTTATTTCGATGTTCAAAACTAGTTGCTTCTACAAGTTTGTTCTTATTACAAACATAATTACTACTTTAGTCTCATATAGATATTTATAATGGTTTTTTCGCTGTGCGCCAACTGCAAAATTGTTCTAAATAAATAAATGGTCAAACAACAGTTGAACAGGTGTCAAAGGCTCTGTTCTCGCACACACACACACCCAACAACGTTGGGTTAGCCAAAAATATTTGGCATGGGACAACCACACCAGATATCGGGCGGCACTTATCGGCTTTTGTTCTTGTTAATCTGCGACAGCGACAATGATAAAATGTATATATATATATATTTATACATATGTTCAACCCCAGGCAACGTATAAGCATGTGTGTGTGTGTGTGTTGTTGATAACTTAAGTTGCCTGGAATCGGGCACAGCTGTCAACCATGTGCAACGATGTGTGTGAAATGTTGCTGTAGCTGTTTTGTGTCAGCTGCCGCTTCAATGAGCTGCGGCTGCTGCTGTTGCTGCTTCTTCTTCTTTTGCCAATTTAGTAGGTGGGCTGATTAACCAATATATGTATGTATGTTCAATATATTTGAGTTGGCATCATCAAATTTATGTTAATAGACTGCCACAATTTTGTTGCTTGTCGATTTTTGCTTTTTAGATAAGAAAAAAAAGGAAAGGAAAGCAAAACGTATCGCACCATGTGGCGTCATAAAGACAACAAAATATGCTTGCCACATGATTCTGTATTGATAGACAAGCTTGAAAATCTCCAAAAAACCACACACATGTTATCCCCTCCTTTGTATTTTCGTCTCTCCGGAGACCAATCAAATCGAGCCAATGACTCGCATTCAACATTGTCGGGCAATTAGAGGCCTCCCTTAGAGGTGCCCATTGTTGTTATTGATGGTGTTGTCTGTCTTTGGGGCTGTGACAGGATTTGAATGCAAACAAGACAACAGCTGCCGTTGGCGACTTCATCTGCAACAGTTTCATGCACGACCGAATAGCACAGTTGCTTAGTTGCTTAGTTTCTGGACCCTTTTGTTATACCCTAGCAAAAGGGCATTATAATTTGATAATGAAATGTGTCAAGCATAAAAACATGTTGGCTATAAGTCAATTACGAATATTACCTAACGCATGATCAATTTAACAATTAAATCTGATTTTGACTTTCAGCAGAAAGATCTGTTGCAGATCGATACTATGTATACAAGCACTTATTTTTTTTTTTAACTTTTTGTCAAAGTTGCTGCAGCTTACTGCAAGGGTATATTATCTTCGACTTGCCCAAATCCTCACCTCCTTCCATTGAATTTGCCATGCGATGCATCGCTGACTATTTGGTACAAAGCGAATCAAGCGTTAAGTAACAAGATGACAATGCCTTGAGAGTATCAAATAAACCCTTTTTTTGTTTTGCTTGTCTGCTTATCGTTCCAAGAACCGATTTCGTTTTTTATTGGGTGGGTTGGGTGGCGCGGCGGGGTCGCCAAGCTTTAAGGGTTCTCCCTATGGTATTTTATATAAAGCATACGCAGCGTGTGACGCTCATAAAGTTTTTGTGCATTATTTACCTACTTACTGGTCCTTTGTATGTGCGTATGTTTTTTTTTTTTTTTATCTAAGCAACTGCTTAAGCTAAGCTAAACAGCTTTCAAGAGGGCAACTTGTCCCCTTTGATAAGGGCTGCCAGCCGGCAGAAAGTCAGGGCACATAATGCGCGGTCTTAATTATTTACGTTTTAATCATTAAGAAAAAATAATGAAGTTAATTATTACAAAAGATTGCAGGATACAAAGGCCTTTAAACATAAAGCCAGCGCCTTGACTTTGAATTGCTTTTCTCAAAAAAAGATCTTGAAGCAGTTAAAAGGTTAAGTGTTTAAATAAATTATGTTTTCTTTTTAAATAGGAAAAAAAGTCTTTTGAGGTTTCATTTTAATCGAAATAATTTTCTTAGATTAATCTGGTTGGTTAAGAAAGTGTTATTATTATGACTATGCAAGCATTGGGCGACTCTCAAAAACATAAACTTGAAGGTCTTTCTGTGTTAACTTAACTTATAAGTTGCCACCCTTGCCTTAGAATAAGTTTGAACTTTCGATAACTTTTCTGCAATAGAATAACTTTACTTGCAAATCTACATTCACCATTCAAACAGCTCGTTAAAATGTTTGCCAGCGACAAATTCAGTGGGCAGCAACTTACAGCTGATGTGGCACGCCCCAAATTGCACTTCGATGAAACAGGAACAACAGCTGTAGCTGACTTTAAAGATTTATTCGATTATGCAGAAGAAGAGAAAGGAACGAAAGCAGAGAGATGCTGGAGACGGAGAGGTCAGCTAATGCTGCATTTCTTAGTGAACCAACGAGCCTAAATAGTTTAGGAATATGTTTTGATTGCCATAAATGCTAAAGACTTGATGGCTATCATCATCATCATCATTATCATAGCTATGTAAAATGTCTTGATAAATTCAATTTGCTTGTGTTTACTTAAGGCCTTAAGGGAAATTGGTTTAAAGCTAGCTTCGAAATGGCATTCGTTTTCGTTTAAATGGCAATTAGTGTCAATTTAGCTGCAGGAGTCTATCTATCTCTCCGAACTAAGACTAAAGCTAAGTCAATTTTAAAACCTCCTCCACCCTCTCTCTCTCTCTCACTCTCTCTCTCTATCTTTCTCAGCTGCAACATGTTTTACCACTTGACGCATTACAGATCAGCGTGCAATCTCTGCGGCTGGCCTATTTACAGCATTAGTTGTTAACAAGAAAGTTCCCTTTGCATCGGCCACGCAATGCGGATGTTGCAAGAAAAATCAGAGCACATGGGCAAAAGAAAGCAAAACATATCCAAAGTAAAAATATATATTTAGAACATGGCATTACGTGATTAAACAAACGGACACACTTAAGCACTCTCGCATCGAACCACAAAAACACATCAGCTGTTGTTTATTGGATTCTCAAGAGCTCTGACAACAGCATGAATATTCGATTTGCGAAACGAAAGAGTTAGTGACGCATTTTGTATTGCGAAAGGAAATGAGTTGGAGTTGAATAATTGGTAATGCGCTAGAATTTCATTATAAGAAATGTTTTTTGGTTTTTTTTATTTTTTTTTAGCAAGAATACTGCTTTATTGGAAACGGAAGTTGCGAAAGAACTATGAAGGAAATTGGTATAAGTGTTTCGTAAAAATAAAATTAGGGCTTATACAACAAATATTATCTATTTATATTAACTTTACTAACTATAAGCAAGTAACAGTTTGATTTTTAAGGTGAAGAAATAAAAATATAGTTTTGGATGTTTTTATTGGTGTCAATGAAAATGAAATGGATTGAAATAGATTTAAAAAGGATGTGTATAATTAAATATATATCGATATTATGTTGCTTTTATTGTTAATGAGCTACAACCTGCATAACTTCAATTAGTTTGGCAATTTGATATTACTATACCGCATTGCTTCAGGCACAAAATGTATAAAAAAGTTTTTTTCTGTTTTTCATTTAATTAACCAACATTATAATTATGTAAAAACATAATTTATGCAATTGCCGGCTGCTTTACCAGCACAATTTGCAACTTAACATGTATCGAAACAATTTGCGCAACCCTTCTCTGGATGCGCGATTTCCCAGGCTATTTTTGCGAGCAGTATATGACGCCGTGTGCGTTTTGCGTTTGGAATCTGTGTGTGTGTGACCCAGTTTGGTGGGACTTGTGAAAAGCGAAACAGGTTTAAAAATAAAATGCGAGCGGCGGTTCAAAGGGGCGGAGGAATGTAAACACAAGAGACGCGAGTATATGTTCTATGTGCTTAATGGCAAAAAGTGAAATGAAAAATCACACAGCAAATTATGTTGCATGTTGTTACACAAATTTTACTATGCGTTTCACATATTTTCAGCATTAGTTTCAGTTGCAATGTTTATTTTTAACAAACCTGGCTAGCAAATATAAAATTATAAATAGGCTCTGCAAATATTTAAGAAATGTTTAATTTTGATTCGAAAAAAAATTGCAATTTTAAGTGTTGTTTTTCGTTTGCGCTTTCACGCTTCTACATTTTTTGTTGTTTATTTATTTGCAGCGCATCGCATATTCAGTTATGCACAAAAAAGTGCAAACACAGCAACATCAGCAGCAGCAAAACCACCAACAACAACAACACCACCACCACCCACATAACTTTTTGCAGTAATTTACTTAGAAATTGTTGCACGCGTAACAAGAAACTGCAACAAAAACAAAACTAGCAACACAAAAAACTTATAGAAATCAACACAAAATGGTTGACGACATTTCACCCATGCATCATCGGATGCAGAAGAAGACGCGCAGCGCCTCGATTTGTGCGACGGGCGCCAGCATCGAAACTATCATCCACAATATGCCCTCGGGCAGTGCCACGCCCGAGGGCGGCACTCCAGGCTATAGACGTCGACGTCCTGCCACCAGAACCCAAAGTGCACGCATTACATCGGGCGCCAGATCGGTAAGTACAAAACCAAAGTTGATTATCTTTGGTGGCACGAAAAACATTTGGACACATCTCATTTTGGTAGCACTTTAATTTTGGTGGCTCTCTTAATGAGTTGATCAATTAGTTAGCTGCTTATCAAATAAATTGCTTGCTGGTTTTAATTAGTTTATATTTTTTTGTTGCTGGAATCTTTGGTGATTAAAGCTTTATTCGATATAAATAAAGAGAGAGAACGTGAGTTACTTAATTGAACAACATAATATGTGTCACATGTAAGTACATAAATGGAAGGGCAAAACACAAAGCAAAGCAAACAGATTGTTGATTGATTGATTATCTCAAGTTATTAAATATATAAACAAAATATAAATATTTTATAAGAGCAAAAAGTGGATGAGGAATTATTTCAAAGAAAGCTATCCACATAGATATTTTGCACACTATTAACTAGAAAATGTGTTTAAGTTAAAGATTTCTCGACACACACTACATTTAACGCCCTAAAAATGTTTAAGCTGTCAAAAATATCTCTATAGCAGCATTTTCCACTTTATGGCCAACTAACAATACTTGTAAAAAGATACACTTTGGCAACTTATATATGCGGTCTGATCACGCGATTCTTTGTACTTTATTCTTGTCTTGTCTGATGCCTGCTGAAAAGTTCTTTATGGTACTACTTCTTGATGTTTGCCATAATTGCTTTATAAATAACTGCACAGCCAGGGGTTAAAGTGAAATTTGATATACACCCTGCTGTTAAAAGGGACTTTACCAAATACACAAAAAAAAACTATGTTGCTTGCAAGTGAAAAGTGTTCGCCTCACACCCTGAGCCACACATTTAGCTGCAGGGGCATTATTGTGTTGAACATGGAGGACTTTGGAAACATTTTGAAGCATCTGTACAATTTCGTGATGTTTGGCTTGCAAATCGGATTTGTGTTTGCATCTGTGCGAAATGGTTTGGTTGCAGCCATTCAGTAGTTAGTCGTAAAACAAAAAAAAAAAAACAACTTGCGTGCCACAAAGTGGCAAACTCGTCGTTTGCATTAGCATGCCAATTTAGCTGTGTGTGTTTTGCATTGTTTATTTGAGAAAGCAAACACGTGCACAGTAAATTATAGTTTGTGATTTATGAATTGGCGGCGGACATTTGTTGGTTGAGGTCTATTGTTACTTCAGTTAAAGGTTAAATTCAAGATTATTACCAGGACCCATCAGTGATGGACTCAGTGCATAGATCATTTGCTGTACAAGACGACGCTCCCGTTCAGAGTTGTGACCAGCGTCGCGCAGCGTTGCAAGACGCGAACTGAGCATGTTCATGCGGAACTCATGCTCCAAGTCTCCGGTCTCCAAATTAAATGAGTCCTCTTCTTCAACTGAATCATGTCTTGCAACTGACATTTTGGCAACACGACGACGACAGCGAGACATCTTGGCACGCCGTTGGGCAACACGAACCTCTTCCTTTGTCCATGGCAAGCTCTTTGCCTTTTGAGGGCAGTACTGCCGAGGAGGACGCAGGCAGTGGCAATAGCTAAGATTGAACAACATATACTCTTCGAATTCCTGACAGGGCGATAGCATCTCCTGATAGCTTTCCAGAGATTGCAAATCACCTGGATCTAATAGACGTGCATTACAATCCAACTTCAAATGATGACTGTGCATATACTGAAACAGCTCCTCGACCAGTTTCAAAAAGAACGTAATGGGCTTGTGGAAATCGTCGCCAATCATAAATGGTGTCTTTCGGTTCAAATCCAAGTTTTGAAACTCCCGTCGAAAGGCAAGTAGGTTAATGCGTATGGCACTCAATCCGCGACTCAAGGCCGCATTCGAGCCGATTATGATTTGATAGTGCAACTGATACTTGGTTATTATAATATCATCAGCATCCACGGCGGTTGGTTGAGGTTCCCGGCAATATTTGCTAGCTCTAGAGCAAAACTCATGGGTGAGTGGAAAAAGCTTTCCGGCAGCCATGCGCTGCAGTTCCAATTCCTTAAGCCAATCCTTAAAATAATCCCTGTATGCCTCGTCTAGTAGAAGCAGCTCATCCAGCACACTGATTTCGAAATCCTCATGTTGCATCTCTACCACGCTCAACACTGAAGACAATGGTGCCTTGGTTAGCATTGAAAAGCTGCTCCGATCATTCTCCAATCCAGCCAGAATACTTGCCATCGTTTTAACAATTGAATTTATCAATTTAACATGCAAAATATTTTAAATACAAATATAAATTTATTATTTTTGTAGAAAGTTTGTTTGGCAAAATTATTTGAATATTATTTCGAAGCTTGAATAAATGCAAAATTTTTTAAGGAGTGACTAAAATGGCATATAAATTTAGGAAAACTTTGTTCAAACGGATATATTATTTGTTAGCAGCTTTGCTTTGAATTCATTTTCCAATACCACAGATCGATTTGACGTCAAATGCTCGCAGCAAAGCTCAGCCTTTTTATAGTGAAATCGGAACAGTGCCCAAGGGATGTGTTACCAATCAAAGTTTGTGTGTGTGTGTATGTTTGTGTGCCTCAGCGCAGGACAAGAACTTGACAGTTTGCCACAGGCAGTTGACAGCAGGTATCAGAACGGAGACAGCTCGAAGAGGCTTTGAGTCAAACAAACTCGATACGGAGCCAAATCGTGCCACAAGCTGACAATCTAGTAAAGCGTGCCACGCACAATTTAAGATCTTTGCATGTTGTAACCCAAACTTGTGTGCCATTTAAGCTGGGTCCTGAACCCCACAAAGACTCCTCTTATCAGCTCCATCTGCATTTTGATTAAGCGTGTGTGCGTATTTGTTTGGGAGTGCGAATTGAATTATGTCCTGGGGCTTGATTCAATTTTTGATGCGATGTCGCACAAGGGCAACAGCACGTCTGTTTGATGTGGCAAAGGACGCGCCCCCACACGGTGTATGCGACATGTCACACTAAGATAAATAAAATATCCAGTAAACTCAGTGATAGTCAGAAAAACAATATGTAATTGCTTATATCAAAAAATTAATTACGAAAAGGAGGAAATATTTTTTTTTAAAGCAGATGTTTAAACTTAAAATTTAAAAAAAAATCACACAACAATTTGTTTTTTTAATATTAAATTCTTTAATTTGTACAAAAATGCTCACGATCTTATGAAAAATAATTCGCAAAAGGTTGGAAATGTGGAAAACCCAAGCTTTCATAATTAACTTAATTAAATTCTTTAAGGAGGCAAGAGTTTTCTTTATTTGTAAATTCCTTTGCATATATTTTTCTTTGAGTGCAGCGCATGTCGTTGTCCTTGTTGTCCTGCCGATGCGTCTTTTCATTATTATTACACACACAACTTAACAAAAATGTTCTGCAGACTTAAAGCTAAAAATGTCAACGATGCGCGCTGCAAATGGCAAATTTACGACAATGTGGCAAAAGAAAACTTTTTCTCTTTTTACTTCAGAGCTCTGGAAAACACACATTTTACACACATGCCACAAGCTGGGACGGCACTGGCTTGTGGGCATGGCATTCATCACCATAGTAAAGGGTATCTTCTGATAATGAGTTTCTTATCTTGCTTTATTTATCCTTGTACGTAACTCTTAGCTTACACGATATCAAAATAAGTTCACAGTAAAAGTTTAATGAGGATGTGAAATGGATCAAGAAACAATAACACGAGACAAACAGATAATAAAGAAGGAAACGAAAGAGATAGAGAGAGAGAGAGAGAGAAGGCAATGACAACTTTAACTACATAAGCAGAAAAATAGCAAAGTGCATAAAAGAAAACACATATAAAAAAATATATAACGACAACAATTAAAACTAAAGTACGATTGTATAACGAAATGACAAAAAGCGGGAAATGAAAGGAAAAAAATAAACTTGAATTTATTATTTGAAAAGTTGTGTTCATCCTTAAATAGTAACAGGATTTTCCTGAACACAAAACCAATTAATTTTCACTTAAGTTAACATCCTGCGTACTTAATTCACATGGATATAAAAGGTAGGTGAACTAAAGATTAAAAAAACGAAAAGGATCAATAACTGTCCAGACAAAAAATCCTCCTTAATATTGCGTTTGAAATCTATATGGATATCATATGCCCGTCGATTTATGCCCGACATTTAAGTGTCTCAACATTTACTGAACACCATATCAACCGAAATGTCAAATAAAATAAATTAAGAGCTTGACAGACGCTGCACTGTGTGTTTGTTGGCTGACAAAGGAAATGGCTGTGCCCCATGGACTAATTGGGAATTAAGCATATACAAATTGAAGACAAGCAAAATGGACACGGCCTGACGAAGACTATGAAGCCAAAGGAGAAGAAGAAGACGACGACAGTTAGCCAGGATCAAACGAACAAAAGCCGGATGTAATTAATTTTGCGCCAGCAAAGTTCAACTAAGTGAAGACTGGCTGCATCCGGTAATGAGCGAAAAAATATAGCCTAGCCTATAATACCATATGTAGTATACTATATGTATGACCGCAAGCAACCAAATTTGATTAAGTCCGATAATTACAATAAAAAGCAAAAACCACGCAAAATATGCCACAATAACAGCAATTATGGGTCACGCGATCTGCTGCTGAGCTGTTTGGAGCTGTGGGGTGCCATAAAAAACAGGAGGGTAGCCACTAAATAAACACACAGAACCTTAGCTAATGGCCGTAGCCACCGACACTGACACACACACACACACACCGACACCCACAGCCACACCCACAGCCATTCACTTGGTCAACACTCAGCGTGGCCCAAATCCGCCAGACACTTGACGCCTGATGGCAGCAGCACGTAAGCAATGCTTCCGGCCAGCTCAGCTCAGCTCATCTCAGCTCGTGTGAAAGCCAAAGCAAAGTGAGCCACCAACACTAAAAGCGTCAGGAAGCTGGCTAACAAAGTTCTCAGCTAACATTTATGCGTCGTTGCTTAAAGTTTTTCACACCAAATGAAGCGGAACAGGTACAAATATAGAGAGAGAAAATGTGAGAGACAGAGTGAGATACAGTTGCTGTTTAAATAAGTTTTTATTACGTTGTCAACACTGGCTGAAAAGGATTAAGTTGGTCACACTTTGGACGTGCATTTACCAAACAAATGCAACACTGATTGCCGTTTGAGTGGCATACAAACAAACAAAAACAAAGCAAACAAATAACTTACTGATTTGAGTGGTATGCGCTTTTATTTAAAGGTTCTTTTGACGGTTTTAACATGGAGAAAACCCTTTAAAAAGTACATACAAATATGAAATATACACTGCTATTGATTTAAGGCTTAAAGTTAAAAAATTAATAAAACGTTGTGAAGTGAATAAAAACTAGTTATAGGATATTCTGAATATATCGTAGCTTGCAATATCTTTATATCTTTTGTCTACGTTTATGTTTTTCAAGACACTCATACATACATATGAATGTATAAGAGACTTACTAAACGAATTTCGCATAAAGAACCCTTTATCCTACAAGCACCCTTGTTCGTAAACCTTGACATTTTTGCACCCTACGTAAACTTTGCAAGCTAATCAGCCTGAAACGTCGCCTCAATGCTGTGCCAAGTTCGCATCAATGCCGGTTGCAAGCAATTGCAATTTGATTTGTGTTTGACATTTTGCAATTTAATTTCTTAGTCTGTAACTGAGCATAAATCTTATAGTCTGATAGCCTTGCAGTTCTGTTCACTCTCTCTCTCTCTCTCTGTGTGTGTGTGTGTCCTTTTGCTAGCAGCCGCTGATTGATGATGCCACTAGTGATGGTCGTAAGACCAGATTAAGTAGACGCCACTTGGCCTTAAGCTAAGCTATTACTACATGCTTTAGGTACTCTTAAACACACAATTTCTCTCTGCTCTCCATCTCTGTCTGACTTTACTACAGGTACGTCGACGCACACAGGCACAACAGCAGCAACAGCAACAACAAACGCTGCAGGACACACGCTCCTATTGCACCAGCGAGCCGCGTCTTAGTGAAACTGAGACGCCACCGCAGCGACGCAAGCTCTCACAACGCCACAGGCCGCAGCAACACGGTAAGTGTAAGCTCATTTTAATGAGCCACGAGGCAATCAACCAAAAAATAAGAAGAACTCTGCCGCCTATCAAATTAGCCAAGTTTAATGACAGCTTAAGATGTTTATGCCAAATTGAGCAGCGGGCGGCCCAACTAAAAGTCAAACATAAACACCATTAAGGCAGGCTTCTATTTATGGCAGTCTCCTTATAAAGATCAACTTCCAATCACTTAAAGCGTTCAACTTCAAACGCCATCATGTTCCATTAGCAGCCATCAGCTTTAATAGATTTTCGTATAAAGTTGATTTAATTAACACTTTCAGTCCTTTCGAAACGTTGAACTTAACTATTGACCCACTTTCTGGGTGGCACACAGTAATCCAAAATAAAACACTGAACGAACTTAAAGTAACTACACACCCTTACACCCCTTTTCTCGCCTCAACCCTTCTTTACGTAAAATCTGTGTCAGGCAGGCAAACAAAGACAACAGCAAAATCCGCCTACAAAAGGGTAAAATAAAGGCTGAAAAAAAAACTTGACATTTACGGGCAATGAGAATGAGAATGTAAGAGCTGATAACATTATTAAATTCACGAATAATAAATACCCTATCCAAAAAGATAATTAAATGGCTGACTTAAGTATCTGTTAAAAATGTGTGTAGATTGAAAATGAATAGTACTAAAATACTAATAAATTTAATCTACCATCTGTTAGTAAACTTAACAATCAATTTAACAACTTTTCATAAATCTTTAACAGCTCCAACGCCATTTAATAAGTTTATAACTTTGTCAAACAATTTCCCAACAAAACTTTATGCTCAACAAATCATTTATGCAAAGTGTTGAGTTAAAAAATACAAAATAGTTTTGCTTTTGAATGCTGCTATAAAAACACTAAATTGAATAGTTTACAAATATATATTTTATGCCAGCAAATCAATATAAAATAAGTATTTAATATCACTAAACCTACAATACAATAATATTTATTTGCTGACAAAGGTTTTATTTCAATCAGAATTTTTCGAATAACGCCTAACAGTTCATTGTAATCACGAGTAAGCCGATCCGAAATACTATACATTTTACTACAACGAAAAGGGAAACGAATTGAAAACGTTGATTGCAAATGCAATTGAAATAAGAGACATTAATTTAATTTTATACTTTTTGCAGGGCATAGAAAATCGAACGCCTTCCTGGACGTGCCCACAATGAACATGCATCACCTGAAAGTGAACGACGACGACGAGGATGTGGATCGCCTGCGCACATTTAGTGCATCCAAAGGAGGTGAGTGACATAGCCAGAAAGTAGAGCAATAGAGAGATTCAGTGAAATGGTATAAATATCTTATACAAAGGGCTTCTTAGCTGCATTTATTAATTTCGAAATTGAAACTCATGAACTAGCCGCAAAGGACTAGAGATGCCAGGGATCAGCTTTTATAATGGGAAAATACACCACACATGCAGTTGTGGCAGCTGTTTCTGGCCATTTGAAATGAAAGTTTTGTCTGAAGTACAACTTGTTGGCATCATAAAAGGTTGCAGCTTGTTGTGGCAAAAATGATATCAGTGTCCTTTTAGTGGCACTTAAGATAGGCAGGCACACACTGAACACATTTTGTATTGTTGTATACGTTATAGTTAGTGAACCAAATGCCAGTCATATATATTTGTGTCACGTTATTGTTAAACATACGCAACGTGGGACAAATGAAACCTTAACTCAAACGACAACTTTAACATGCTATAGCCATGTAAACTTTAAGTACGTGTTTAAGCTTAACAGCCACACAAACACACACACAAACACATTGCTAGACTTGACACGAAGTTCTTTGTCTGCCCTAACAGGGAGTATTTTGCATTTTCCAATGCTTGGATGTAGAGTTTTGGAGTTTTGAGTGGATTAATAATTAAAACTGTTGGTATAAGAGTATGATGTTTGTTTTTGTTAACATGTTTTATATCATTTTATTTGACTGACTGACTGATTGCTATCAACGGACAGCCCAAACGCTCAGACATAGCATTCCAATTGGTTCGCTAAACTATGTATAACATATGGATAATAAGTTACGATTATATACTCGTATTAAAAATCATTCACAATCCTGCCAGCTACCGTGTTGCTTAATAATATATACCATAGCTATGCTTGGTTTTAAGAAGAAAGTGTATTCAAGATTCGCAACTTCATTATGACCTTTTGTAACTGGCTGCGACTGTCGCCTGCCCTTTACATTCATACCCAAATACATGCATATATGAATTTGAGTTGAGTACGTTAAGCTGTTGGCGTGAAGCTGGATGCCGGCGGATGGACGGAGATAGTAGGGAATACTATATATTTCAAATGGCATATGAGACGGGCGGCTGCATGTTAAAATTCAATGAAGATCCAGCGTTTACTCAACAAAATTGCTTTTAAATATATGTAAATCTCTATATGTGTGCACAAGTAGTTTAACTCTACAGCTGAGTGTGTGTGGTTATGTTGGGTGCGTCATGCGCACAAAATTTAATTAAAGTTAATACGCATTCGGTTTTTAGCACGCGTCTTCAAAGTGTAAGCCAAGCCAAATCCCATCAATTATGTTTACCATTTGAATATAAACAAAAAAAATCAGAAAAATTGAGGAACAAATATAAAAACAAAGTCAGTGTGCGTGTGAAAATAGGGCAGAGACTGGAAATGGGGTAGCCAACGTGATTAATTGAAATTTTTGCTGGCGTGCGTTCTGTCTTCAGCGTCAGTCCATGGAAATTGAAATGAAATGATGGCCCAAAGCGAACACAATACGTTGTGCAATGCGTCAGTGTGTGTGTTTGTGTGTTTTTGTGTGTGTGTGTAATTATTGCTGTGATTGAAATTGAAATGGGCTGTAAAAACTGAACACAGGATGCATGCAACAATGTTCCTGTGCGTAAATTGAATTAAACTTGAATATTGTCCACACACAATTCGCCCGCAATATGAATATGGGCACTATATGTATATATGCACATATATATGAATGGCACAACTCAATTGGCTACATCTCAACCAAATCATCTATTTTTAAATATAGCTATGAAAACCCAAGAAACCACAATTCGAATTGGCTAATAGCCTGTACTGTCTTCGTAAGGTGTTCAGAAACATTTAAAAATATTCACAAGTTATGGAAACACTTTGAGCTATAAAATATAGACAATTATTTCTCTTTGAAGTTTTACAACCGTGAGGCATTGTTTAAATATATTAATGTATTCAAAACGATAAGTTCTTTTACTCATAAAACGAGGGCTAATTTTGACTCGGAATACAAACCAAAAATGTAATATGTACTTTATTGTGTTTTAATTCTTAACTCAGTAAAATCGAACTGGATAAAATACTCACATTTATTATTTTCTACAATTGTTTTACAACAATATACACTGTAAGATATAAATAGCGAAAATGCCATTTTCTCGTCCAGCTCCAGACCTTGAAAGCGTGCAATTCCAATATAAACATACCAAAATTTCATGTGCAAAATCTCGTGCAACACTCGTCGAACCTTGCATCAATCGGCAAATAAAAAAAAAAAAATAATATTCTAAAATATTCTTAAGCAGTTATTTATGATTAAAAAATTCTATTAACAATGCAAAAAAAAAAAATAAAATAGTAATTAAAATATACATCAAACAGCAAAGAAATGTGCAAAACATTTGTTGCGTGGATTGAGCTGAATAAAAAAAAAAGCAGAAAATAGAAATGAAAAAAAGTTGAATTGTTTTAATTTTTATTGTTTGTTTCTTTGTTTATATTGCAGCGTTATGAGTTAGGCAGAATGAAACTATTTTTGTTTGCACACTTTGCAGAGTTCATCGAGCTAGATGCTAAACATAAACTTGGATCTTTATGATTTGCCTTGGTCGAATCGGGAAGCTAAATTTAAACATTCGGCATGTGGGCAAATATTTATTTGAACAAAACAAAACAAAAATCACAAAGAAAACAATTGTTTCAAAGCAAACATTTTATTGTTAGCAGTTTTCACCTTGTTTTTTCTCCAAGCCCCGCCTTACCCTCGGCGTTCCGCATGCAGCAATCACACACAATTAAGGAAAAATTCAAGTGAGAAATATTTCAAAATCGCCATTGTAAATTTCAATAAACTGCCACCCAGCCGGGCGCTTTTATGGCTTTTCAATGATGATGGGCGAACACACCGAACACCCCCACACCCCACACCCCATTTACCCCTTAATATTTGTAGATGTTTTTGGCTATTTTCGCAATTAATTCATTTTACACAATTAATGACCGCAGCATTTGATGGCGTACAAAATCTCTGACGAATATTTCAAAAATAACGCCAGGCATTGCCAAAAATGAAATAAACTAGACCATAAATATATCTTATGACATTTTAATGCATACAAAATATTAAAAATCATGTAAACAGTCCAAAACAAGGCACAAATCACATTTTTTTGTATTCACTTAATTAAGTTCAACCCATTTGTAAATGGCTATACGCATTTTACCTTCAGTACAAATTGAGAAAACTAAGTCTGAGAATTCTATTTAAAGGCAAAGCAAAAAAATCCACAAAATAATATAATAAAATAATAATCTCAAGAGCCAAGCAAATAGTACATAACAAAAGCATTTTCCAATTTAGTATTTGACATTTAAAAATTGTACAGTTTTGGTTTTTGTGGCAAAACAATTGAAATAATACAATTAAAATTGCCAAAACAGCCTACCTCAATATGCTGGGCGCAAAATTTATAGATAAGCGTTAAATATACATTTTCAGCTAGTGTATTTTTTGAATTTAAAAGCCACTAACCAACCTTTCTGTTCGCCAGTTTGGCAGCTGCTCAACAACAACAAAAGAAAGAAAGAGCTGCAAAAACTGCCAGCATGTTTGGCATACTAAAACAGCCACAAACAGTAGGATAAGAGAGGATGAGGGCGGATGAGGAGAAAGCATAGACAGTTGAAACAAAAGATAGATTAAGCTTTGTTTTCTGTAGCTTTGTGTGTGTGTGTGCAGCATTTTTGTATCCTGCGGCTTGCAACTGCAATTTTTGCCAGGCGCAACGGGGCGTATGAGCAACACATGGCGCCTGATTGCCCATTCGCCGCGTTGGCTGCAACGACCTAAAAACACATAGTCTGCGTTGCATTTGAATTTTTGTGCACTCTACACTAAAAAGAAAAGAGTATATTGGTTCAAAAATAACGGATATAGATTCTAAACTTACAATCTGTATCTGGAAAAAAGAGAATAGAGTTCTATAATTGAGTAAAATTACAAAAAATTTTAAGTCTTTCGAATCTTCAAATGAAAACAGACAACAGAGCATTTTATAGTCGATTACTAAACATTATTTAACTTGTGTTGAAGTATTTTGCAATGTTGATTTTTAACATGCCAAATTAATGGCTTACGTCCCGAAAAATTGTTGCAGGCATCATCAATCGCGGTGACTCGTTTCGCAGGCGCCGCTCGAGAAGCAACAGCCTGGCACCTGTGAGTCCCATGCATCCGCGTAATGCGATGGCCGCATTAAACGGCGGTGGCGGAGGTGGCAGCAGTCTGGGTCTGGGCGGCAACTACAATCACGGTGGCAATACCAATGACAACTTTAATGACAACTCGGGCCAGGACAATCATCAGCCGGTGGAGTTCTATCGCGTCGAGATGCTCGGTTCACAGGGTGTGGGCAAACAGGCGTTACTCTCACAGTTTCGCACCTCGGATTGCATCAATGCGTACGATGGGCCAGGTAAGAGTTTTGACTTCAGACTTCAGCTACTACTTTGTCACATATAGTTAAAAAAAACTAATCACTTGACTCTTAACCCTGACAGAGTGCGATGATGCCGAGCAGAACGTTTCAATTATTTTGAATGGCACCGAGTCGGAACTAAAGTTTCAAACGGGCAATCCGGAGAGCAAGGTAAGCTCAAGACATAAAAGCACAAATGATCCATTTGATAACGACTTCAACGAACACACAAGGGCGGGTTAATGTAGATACACTGAACAAAAAACACAACCAAGAAAACTAAAAGACAAAATATTAATGTTCTTTGTTTAAGTTATAGCCGTTAGCTAAGTTTAAAACCATTTTATGTACCAAAAATATTTATGGCTAGCTTAGAAGAAATGTCAGGGGCTTCACATACATTCTATTTCCTTTTTCTCAGTGTATTCATAATATTATAACCGTTTGCCCTTTAGGGCAGCTTCTGTCGCATTTATGTGCTTAGTTTTGTATGCGCTGCGAGCAATCTGTTTGTTTGTTTGTGTAATGCTTAATTGTTGTTGAATATTTCAATACTAAGTTGGAGGCCGCAACTAACAAGACAAATGATGTGACCCAAACTGAAACTGAATTAATTGCAAATGTAAAACGAAAGTACCGGCAAAGTTTTGGCCCCTGATTAAGCCACACAATTTTGGTCGACACAAAAGCGAATCTCAAAACTAGTCGAAATATTAAGGACCTCAAAAACAACAATGGTGAAAGAACATTAGCAAAAACTACAAGTTTCACAAAAAAGTTGGAAGGCGAAAGAGTGAAAAGAGCAAAGCGGTAAGGCTGCCACTATAAGTTTGGCATGCTGTGGCATGCAGCAAGCTGCTACATTGCCTGCATACTCAAGTCTCGTTAATTACGAGTGCAAGTCTCTGTGGCCCTGCTGCTTCTTTGTGCCAGCTGTCTTCGGGTATTATAAGTAACAACGCTAAGCTTGTCAGGTACATTAAAAGGGTGGGGAGAAAAATAAATAAAGTTATGAGTTGGCCAAATGGCTGACTGTGATTTACAAACACTAAGTTTATGTGGGTTGTAAATTAAATAAATGTCAAAGCAAAAAAATAAAGTTGAACCTTACAAATATTCAACTTAAGTAAAGAACGAAAAGGTCAACTAAAAAAGTTTTCGTTACAACATTTTGTATAAATTCGACATAGAGGCAAAACTCGGTAGTTAATTGTATTCAACTTATGAACTATAATTTATAATGTTCATAACGAAAAACAGAAGCATAAAAAGGTTTCAAGCACAATTGAATCAACCAAAAAGCTTGTACTTTAAAATGATTTGAGTTGGCCACAATGCAAAACAATGTAGGTACCAAAAAGCTAGTGCAACTATTAAAGTTCAAATGCAAAAACGTTTGCAAAATTTAAGTGATTGGGAGATCGCAAACATCTGAAACAACTCAATGCTGTAGCATGTTTGGCGAGAAACTGAAACGAATTAAAAATCAAATTGTACACAAATCATGTAAACTAAGCAGATCATTCAAAAATGTTATGACTTGTTCATATGTTTATATGATAGATGGACGGCAATATGCAATTATGAAATACATAGAAGAGCTTCTTCTAGCGAATATTGGTGGGGGGCTGGCGTATGAAAAATACACAAAATTGGCAAAGACTAACAAATGCTGAGCAATTTTTACAATAACCAAAATAACAACAACAACAATAAACTTGCAATCGAAATGCCAAATTGCTGGCCAAATGCCAATTGACCAGCAAGAAGCTTAACGGAAAGGGGAAAGCGGTCAACCTGGGGCCACTATGACGGCGTATATGTATATATAGTATATAAGTACATATATGATAGAGAAAGAGGAGAATATCCCGAGGCGTTTATACAAAATATCGCGAGACGTTGGAACACACAAACAATAATAGCGACGATTAGGGCGACAGAAAAAGCGAGCGAGAAAGTGAAAAGCTTGCAGCATTGACAAACAATGGGAAATGGCAACAATTTATCCCACGCTGGACACACAAAGAAAGCGCAGCGTATTAAAAACCAATGCGTTCAGCTGGCGAAAGTTGAAAGTTGAAAGAACAAATAATCAACCGCAATGGAAAAGTGGTTGGCTTAAATTTTTGAAGGTGAATGCACACAAAAGTCTGCACGTCAATCATAAGTACTTTGCAACACACACACACACACTCAAACATTCTATGTCAGATACACTTGGCGACGTAACGTGCGCTGTGGCAATCGTAAATTCCTGCCAAAATGCCGGATGTGCCTGGCGTTGCTTTATGGCTGCCTTTTTAGCCAACAGAGTAACAACAAATAACAACGTTGCCAAAGCTGCAAAAATGCAGAGTCACTTCCGTCACACCCACCTGCACCACGCCTATCTGTGGCGCCTCGAACAATATGTCTGTGCAATTCACATAAGTATAAAGCATTCGAACTGGCTTTAAGTTGGCTTTAAATTAAAAATTACGTTATATGATCTGTGTTATCGACCAGCTTGATGGAGCTTCTAAGGAATCAGTTTCTAGATATTAGAAAGATAAGTTTCCGTTAGCATCGAATAAACAAGAATTTTTGACGGGATTTCTTTTTAGTTTAACTATCCATACGCAAAACTTTCGAAATGTGTGCAAAATAAACGAAAAGAAACTTAATAATGTAACTGTTGTGGTTCTTCGAATGTACTCAAAACCTACAGCTTCCTGAAACGAGACCAAAACCCATAGCAAAGTCAAGTAAAAAAGTTCTTAAACTTGAACTTCTTCAAGTACTTGGTTGTCTTAAACTTAACTTTTAGTTGCACTCTAGAGCAGCTATGAAAAAAAGGCAGAGCAGCATGTAATTTAAATGCCATAATAAAAATAACGACAAAACTAGCTGCAGTTAGAATAACATTGTTAATATCATTAAAAGTCGAGCTGTTAACTTCGAATACAGGACAGAGAAGGCAATCCAGCAGCAACATTGTTGCCTCTTTATGGCTCCCAAGTGGCAATCATTTTTAATTTTAACGAGCATTTAAGCAAAAGAGAAAAAAGTCTTTGTGTGGCAGGTGGCGCTTATTGGCATTGCATGCTGTGGGCAATTAGTCAAAAATTTAAACTTAAGACTCGAGAGCCGTTTAAGCCATTTTAGAGTTTGCCAACTTTTGGAAATAATGTGAAACTTTTTGTTGATAGGAAGAACTGGAGCAGGCGGATGCATTTTTGGTTATCTATTCCTGCATTGACAAGGAGTCATTTACGCGAGCCAAGCAAATCTTATCGCGTTTGCAGGACATGGACTTGCTGCGTCATCGACCCACCATTTTGGTGGCCAACAAAATTGATTTGGCCAGATCACGCGCTGTCTCTGCGCAGGGTAAGTAATGGCCGCCTTTGTGAACTGTGAAATGCGTGACATTTGACCATAATTTTGTCCAAAAATGTTGTGTAGATGGCAAGTGTGTGGCGTGCACGTTTGGGGCCAAGTTCATTGAAGTATCCGTGGGCATTAACCACAACTGTGACGAGCTTCTAGCTGGCACACTGACCCAGATACGTCTGAAGAAGGATCACAATCTGTTGCAGGTGAGTTAACTTACACTGATTAATGAAACTGAATGATTTAGTTATGAAGACCCAAACTACAAAACATAGATGTTGCGAGCGTCCAGTTCCAGTTAGTTGATGTTGGTTGTTTGAAGGGTTAAAATTTTGTGCATTCTTCACTTGTTTGCCATCTCTGTCTCTCTCTCTCTCTCTCTCTCTTATTAACTCTCTGTCTCAGCGCTTTTCATGCTGTTATTTCTTTTTTTAATTATTCATTTTTCTATGTATGTTTATCATCTTTTATGTGTATTACATCGCTTTCGCAGCTCAATCCGAAAAAGTCGAAAGACAAAACTAAATTTAAAGATAACAAAGACAAGCACTTAGAGACTGTAGAAACTGATAAATGTCTGAAATTGACTGATCTTAAGGCCGACGATGCGGTAGCGGTAAGTAATACAGTCACAAAGCTAAGACAAATTCTTCTTTACAATACCCCCCGTTGTACCCTCCGGTTATATTGTGTCTACTCTTAAATAGCATGCTTAACAAATTCAATCCAAATAAATGTTTTTCCCCGGTTATAATATATGTTTAACTTCCAACTGTTTTTGATGTATTTTTCTAACCAATTTTGTTCACATTCAAATTTAAACCAACTCTTAAACCCAAACACTTTAATTTTCATGCAACCATTGATTTTAAGCCAAGTTAAAAAACTTCTCTGTTTTCTTGCCAAGTCACACAAAAAAGCAAATTCCACATTGTTTTCCCAGTTTTGTAGGATTGCCAAGAAACGAAAATGTGTCAAGTGAACAAAAGTTATTCACAGCTAAGCTCATGAATTCGTTTGTTGTTTTTTTTTTTTTTTTTTTGGTTATCGTTTGTTATTCCCTATCCATAATGTTTCAATTTTGAAATGGTTTATGTTAACTCAACCAATCCAACCAACCCACCTGACGCCCCATTAACTTTGGGTCAAGTCGTTTAATGTGCCAGAATGTATAAACTTATATTTATGTTTATATTATATATATAAAATTTTTGCTGCACGCTGAGAAAATATCTGTTAAAATATGCAATCGTTTGCAGGGTCCCAGGGACGGCAGCTCACCGGCGCATTGGTATAAGAGTAGGAGTGTCATGCTGGCCAGCATGAAGGCGCGACAGATGCTCACCTGGATACTGGGCAAGGAGGACTCCAAGTTCAAGCACTGCGAGAACTTGCAGGTGCTTTAAATATTAATAAAAGAAAACAGCAAAAAGCAAGCTCAAAGTAAAACACCAAAAACATCAAAATGCTTAAAATTAAACGAGTATTTAATTAAAATATATACAATTATATAAATATGGTAAATGTAATTGTTAATGTATGTGTAATTCTATGATCAAAAATAGTATGTGTAAATTTCTTAAACCCGAAAAAACCAATACAACAAAAGATAATAATAATAAAAACATAACCTTAAAACGAAAACAGGTTTCGATAACCGATAGCACATTGGCGAGCGTCAGAAAAAATGTCCAACAATTTGCAATACAAAGCCTGATAATCAAAAAATTAAATCAAATTTAATGTAAAAAAATTTAACAAAAAAACAAAACAAACAGAAAACAATTTAAGGGAACCAAGCAAATGCAACAAATACTATACTAATATGAAAACTTCTTAAATATACTTATTTGTAAAACTTTTCTAAGCTTTGGACAAATGTCAAATTTAATATTTTTCCCCATAAACTGGCTAGCAGAGATTAAACTATTTACAAAATACCCAAGTTTCCCTATTTATAAATGTAACGATTTTTTTTTATATAAGATTTATATATATAAAACTCTGAGAAAATCCAAAGAGATTTTAAGCAGGATTTGCGACTTAAGATTTAATCAAACAAGTTAAGTTAGAAACTTAACTTTATGTAGGAAATGTCAGAAACTTTAGAAATAGTTTTCAATACAATTTAATTGAGATTTATTTGTGTTTGTCTAAATTCTTTGTGTCTTCCGTTTATTTATTGTATATACTTACTGTTTAAATCAACATTAAAATCCATTGCAATGCAAGGAATTTGAGTGCCATCCACAGCGAAAAGCGCAAAGTGGATTAAAGCACAAACAATAATATCTATCTAAGTATGTAGGATTGAATATACTATGTCTGTATGCGTGTGTGTATATAAGCTTAATCACATGTAGATATTTTCAATAATATATAATAACATATGCATAAAAAACTTTAATAAATTATATATATTTAAATGTTAAATAATCAAATTATATAGTGTTTTAACTATTTTTACTTTGCTTACTTAAACTTTGGTATAAAAAGGTGATAACGATGCGATAATATAAAACTGATGAGAATCTGATGAGTTTAGTAAACTGTAAACTTAACTAAACCAAACTTAAGTAAGTTCATTTGCATGTTTGCAAAGTTTTCAACCAAACTGTTGTCGCTGTGGATTCTTCACCTGTCTGGCAACTTCGGCGCGGTAACGGAACAGTGGCCGAAATACATTAATCTCCGCCAGCTCCATATCATCTGCAGCGGTATCCTCATACTCTAGCTGCTCCACAGCACGACGCAATCTGCTTACTGTCTGTTCGAATTTGTAAAGTTGCGTAAATTGCTGTTGATGCGCCGACAATGGATACTCTACAATTGCATCAGTCTGTGCACTCAGTCTTTGGCTCTGCGGTTCAGAACGTGCCTGGGGATAGGCACAACTCATTTTCAAAGCAAGAATGCACGCGAGTAGTTGGCAAATTAACTAAAATTAAAAAACCTGGTCAGAACAAATTCGCATTTTAAATATTTACTTCTATTACTCACCTTATTGAACTGCATGGTGTATTTGTTGTTATGTGTTTGTGTAAGGTTTAAAGGTTTTCACAATGAGAGATTTGAGATATGAATATCTGTTAACTGGTCGACTGTGATATTATCAATGTGTCTCTAGCAATAGACGACATTGCATTTTATACGATTGAGCAAGGGTTTTGCAGAGGTGCAGCTTACTTTCATTAACACCTTCTATTGTTCTAATTGCTCATATTGTTTTTCACATGTAAAAACGATTGCAATTTTTTGTTGCTGTGAAATTAGCGTGTCTTTAGTGTTTTGGTTAATTTGAGAAATCAGAGCATTTTCAACTGTTGTTGAGGCTTGCAAAGCCGAGTCATGTGAACTACATTGTACCTAACCAATTTCAATTATTGCCACAGCAAACACAACTGACTAATAGTTGTTACAACGTTTTGTGTCATAATCTTTAACCGGTCGCGTGTCCGCTTTGCAAATAGCGCATGATCTCAACAGGTAGCGGGAACTAATGTTACCAAGCTGTCAAAGCAAATAATTCAATATGCGACGTTAATAATTCAATAAATCAATATATTATGTGGTTCCATTAATGGCTTACGAAATTGCTTTTAATGTTAAAACTAACCCAAGAGCGGGTTATGCGAGGATCGTTTTTAAATCGAATATAAGCAAATCTTTCATTATTTATTAATTTATTTTTTAAATTAGCTGTAATACACAAGAATACTAAAGCTAAGTTAATTTACGAGCGCTAGCGTCCAGGCCTTCAGCTCTGCAAATCTTTTATTTGATTGTGCGTTATATATATTTTGATTCAGATTTCATTTGAATTTTCGCTGGCGCCCTGTATAAATCTGCTCCACACCGATTGCCTTATCGAAAAAACAGATTGACTCATCGTTATCGTCGCTAACACCTGACCAATTGTTGTTTAACAGTGCCATTTTGAGTACCACAGTCTGTTAAAAAACTGTCAGACGTGGAGCGGTTTTACTGTAAATAACACTAACAGAATCGAGAAGTCCCCTGGAATTCTCGATTCTGTTAGTGTTAGTTTACAGGGGACTTCTCGATTCTGTTAGTCTGGTTGTAAACGTCTTTGCAGTTTTGTACACTCGGTTTTGTGTATCTCGAAATACTATTGCGAACGATTTGATACGACTCCAGATGTGCAACGCTGTTTTGATAACTTATTGAATGCTCGTTTAACGGTACAGTGAATAATAAAGTAGTAATTGATTTGAACAATCACCTTGCAGGTGTTGCTTATAAGCAAAATAAAAAACAGCAGCCAAACGTCAACCGTCTAACAACAAACAAAGACATTTTTATCATCGAAAGACTACAACGTTGCGGAGTCATATTACTTTGTTAATGCCAGCGCAACAAATGTTGTATTTAAGAATTTGTTATACCGGAAATCGCTGTCTTTGGTGATTCAGTAACTTAGGACACTTCGACTTGCTTCGGAGTATATCGCGAATGTGTGTATCTAAATAAATATCTGTTCGTGTCCGTAAAAAACTTGCATACATATGTGAGCTGAAAAAAAGAAAAAACTGAGATAAGAGCAAACGTATTTATCAATCGCAACTTTGTAAGAAAACAAACTACCGGATAGCCTTCATTTTGCAACTAGCCGCATCGAGGGTTAGCCTATAGCTGCGGCTTATCATTTGCCTTTTGCCGCATCAGCAAAAACAGTCAGCGCTACCTGTTGATGTACACACATACAAACATTATCATTACCTGCGTTTATGTGCAATTTTTGTGTTTGGTTTTTGTCTTTGTCTAGCGCAACTAATCGAAACTAAGTAGCTATACAACCTGCCTCGCAACGTCGCCCTGTGCCAGTAGATGAGACCGCCAGCGTCAAGAACGCGCAAAATGAGTAACAACTACAATGATATACCCATTGGCATACGAGTCCTGCAGAGCCTCTCGCGACAATGCCCCCGTTTCCATGCACGAAAGGAGCTTTGGTAAATCAGATCTTCAACTTTAGTTAACCTTATTTACAATGTATTTGTTCGCTTCTTTGCAGTTACAAAGTGTCCATTATTCTGCTCACATTCCTTGCCTACGCCTGCTATCATATGTCGCGCAAACCAATCTCAGTGGTAAAAGCCGTGCTCCATGGCAATTGCTCGAATACGCTCGGGAAGCTACATGAGGCCGGCGATTGTGGCTATGCGCCGTTTGGTAAGTTGCGAATGGTAGCGAAGTCAAATAGATATGCAGCTAACATCCCAATCTTACAGATGGACCCGACTCAAAGACCCTATTTGGCATGTTAGACTCGGCGTTTCTCTTTTCCTATGCCATTGCCATGTTCATGTCCGGCTTTATAGCTGAACGCGTCTCGCTGCGCTACTTTCTGTCCATGGGCATGATAATGACGGGCGTGTTCACCTATCTATTCGGTCTGGCACGCACCTCCAACATACACAGCCTGACGTATTTTATATTTGTGCAAATCTTTGCGGGCATATTCCAGACCACTGGCTGGCCAGGCGTCGTAACGCTAGTGGGTCGCTGGTTTGGCAAGGAGAAGCGCGGCCTAATATTTGGCATTTGGAACAGTCACACATCGATTGGCAACATTCTGGGCACTCTGATTGCCGCACACTATGTGGAAACAGATTGGGCACTATCATTTGTAGTGCCTGGCATTATAATTGGTGCCGTTGGATTTTTGCTATTTCTCTTTCTTGTCGATCAACCGGAAATTGTTGGCTGTCACCCACAGCATGCCACACAGGAGCGTCGCGTTGCCAATGAATCCGACGATGATGATGAGGAACAGGCACGTCACAGCGAAGCCGTGAGTATTCCCACTCATTCCATAACAATGCTGCTTGCTTTTTGATCTCTTAAATTGTATATACGAATCATTCAAAATTTTTGGCGTAGCTTAATGGTCATTCCGGTTATGCTGAACACCAAACCGTAAGTGCATCATCTCCTCGTGTGTCGTCGTACGCTTTTGTGTTTGGTTCGCTTCTTTAGCTGTTTCCCTTCTATATTGAATAATGTGAATTTGTTGTAATTGTTTTGCAGGAACAAGTCAGCTATCGACCAGCGCCCAATGAACGCACACCCATACTGGCACGCCAGCCATCCAGCGAACACCCAGCTGCCGGTCGACCGATTGGCCTGCTCGATGCACTCTACATACCCGGCGTTGTAGAATTCTCACTTTGCCTTTTCTTCACTAAGCTGGTCAGCTATACTTTCATGTACTGGCTGCCGCTCTACATACAGTCTTCCAGTGAGTTAAGTTCAAACTCTTACACATTCTTTTATAACAAATAATCGCCTTTGTTCGTAGGCACCTTGGGACCCACGCTGTCAGCTGATCTCTCCACGCTATTCGATGTGGGCGGCATTTTGGGTGCTATCGCCGCTGGCTATGTATCGGATTTAACTGGCATGTCGGCGACAGTTTGCACAGTCATGTTGTTTTTTGCATCGCCTATTGTAAGTTTTAAATTTATTTGTTCAGCTCAAATGTTTATTTACTTTCTGTACTATCAACAGTTGCTAATGTATCAACAATATGGCGCATTGTCGGTATCAATTAGCATACTGCTGCTCATCTTTGTGGGCATCTTTGTGAATGGACCGTACGCGTTAATAACGACATCGGTGAGTGCGGAGTTGGGTCAGCACAGCTCGCTGGAGGGCAACTCGAATGCGCTGGCCACAGTTACTGCTATTATCGATGGCACGGGATCTATAGGAGCAGCTGTGGGACCACTGTTGGCTGGTTTCATATCCAGTCACAGTTGGCAGAATGTCTTCTACATGCTGATCGTGTCAGATATTATTGCAATGCTGCTGCTAATGCGTCTGGTGTCCAAGGAGTGCTCCGCGTTGCGTCGCTCAACGACTCGCATACGCATCGAATAGCAGCAGGCCCTTTGATTTGTGTTTGAATGAATTTGAAAATATTTTTAAATAATGCTGCACTCAGACAACTCAGTCCGCAGCTGATTGTGTTTGTGCATTTGCATCAGCTATTTTTAATGTTACACTATTTATATAAATAAGTATGTATTAAGTATGTGTATGCAAAAGCATATCATTTGTTTTAACCTATCCAATTAGTTGAATCGTTACTACTATAAATACCTAATATATGTGTCCATCGCACTAAGATAACCCAAATCTACATACCATATTAATTTTGTATGCATTGTAAACATCGGCTTACGAGCTATATAGACGAGTTAACATTTTATATGTACATAGATATATTTTATACCATTTTGTGTATGTATATCAGAGTCTCCTCGCTTTAAGTGCCGATACCTAGTTAGTCTATAAATATTATATCTATAGCATATTTACACTGCTATGTAAATACAGTTTTTGTACACTTTTTGTACCAATAAAGTATGAAACAACAAGAAAATGTTTTATATAAAATTCTATTTATTAATATCGCTTTCTATTTTTAAACTAAAAACCCATTATAGGGATATTACACTTTCAACTTGCCTAACATTAGCCTCAGTATTGACCTTAATAAAAGTACAATATTATGCTTATTTTTGCTAAAACTAGAGTCCATCTACATACGGTATATAAATGGCGCTGAAATGGCGAAAGCTAACAACTTATCACAAATCGAAATCAAACAACCATATATGAATAATATCAAAAGTTCTACAAACGTTGCACACAACGCCTCACAATCTTGGCCTTGTGCTGGCACAGCAGTCGCAGCAGAAAGATGACAAGCAACAGACTTACGCCATAGCCCACATAGAGAACGGCACGCTTGCGACGCCGCCAACGCTGATAGTCGTTCCAGGATACATAGCGATTGCGGAACTGTGGCGGCAACTCAAATTTACTGCGACGCGGAAAGAACGACAAATAGAAATCTTCGAGCAGATGGCGCACCAGCTCATTATCTTCGCTACGCTTGGCATCCAGATTGTCGTTGATGCAGTTGAATTTGCGCGGATTGCGACGCATGCGATCCAAAGCCTCAACGACCTCCGTTAGGTTCGAGGTGAGCATCATAAAATTGCTGTGCGAGGCGCGTTTGGGACTCACATGAAAACGATACTTGGGACGGACACCGAAGTTGGCGCTCAGAGCCTCAGCGAGCAATGGACAACGATAGACGAGCTTCCTGGTGATTGTTGGCTGCAAGGAGAAAGGTAAATAAAACATCAAAGAAGCATTTGGTTAAGCACTTACCAAATTAGAATCCTCGTAGCGTTCGTAGACGAGCGTGGAGTGAACAATTTTATTAACGCTGTCTTCGTGTTGCATGCCATGCGTACAGTTTTGGACAACCTCCTCGAAGTAGCGCATGGCCGACCAGTCCAACGGAGGGGGATAAATGCGTGTTAGACAGGTGCGCACCTCGCGATCCGACCAAGTGCCCGAGCCATCCGTATCGAATTCATCAAAGATCTGCTCCACGCTCAAACTCTTGGTTTCACTCATCAAAAACGAATAGTAGGCAAAGGCAAATTGCAGATCGGTCGCTGCACGGAAGCGTTGTTGAGCTGTCTGAAGGACCTGCTGCTGGAAGCGTAGCTGCATATCGTCGACAATATCGCGCTCGATGAGGAAGCCCACGTGAGCCAGAACATGACGTGCCTTAAAGCCATAGACGCGATTCAATAGCATATTGGTGGCAATTAGTGAATGCGAATAGATATCTGTGGAGGATTTAAAGTCCTCCTTGTGCAGCAGTTGGCTGGAGCTGGTGCTGCTGGCATCTAGCTCGGGGTTAAGAACTTTCAGTTTATCCTTGTTGAAGCGGTCCACAATGCGACGTAGTTCTTGCAGCGTCGATACATTTTTGTGTTTCATCAGATCCTTGAAGTTGGCCGAGTTGCTTTTGAACAGTTTCTGTAGTGCCATGTTAGGGAACTTATGAACGCCGCCGTGACCAACTGGAAATGGAGGCGGCCCTGCCGGCTGATCTACAAACTGATGCGATTCCTCGTGCAGCTCTGGTGGACCACTTTCGCTGCAGTCGCCGCCATCGTACTGGCAGGCATCAATGTTGCAATGGCGATCACAAGCACCATCGCCAATATACGTCCAGGGGCAGTCTAGGGCACAATCGGGCACCATCCACGCCTGATAGACGCGCACACCTTCCGCCTCCGTATACAAATCCTCCGGATAAAGCGGAGCACCCAAAAAGATATCGTCATTGAGATAGAGAAAACGTTTTGATAGCTTTGGTATGCGATGCAGAAATGTCTCAATCGCTGCACTCGAAAATGTTGGCAGTTGTTGTGGATCGGGTGCGAGAAGCTCGTGTGGCACAACCGTCACCCGTTCATAGTTCAGATCCAACCAGCTGGGTAACTGGCCATTGGTAACGATATACACATGCCGTATCCAGTTGGCATGCTTCTCCAGCGAACGCAGTGAGTATTTCAGTTCGTTTTTGTCATCGAAGCGTGAGGGATCATAGCTGGGATCATAGCGGCGAATGGACTCGATTAAATCTGGATCAGATCCGTTGACCCACGTATAGACTGCATCGATGGGCGCACAGCGTTTATCTCTATTGTAGTTAATCCCCTGGTCATCTGTCGTTGTCGAAAGCAGCTGTTGTCCAACCACCCAGATAATTACCGCGAACGCTCCAAATACCGCAAACAATGCTAATTTGCGGCGTGACTGCATCTTAAGCCGATAGATTTTCTCAATTGTACGCCGCATCCGCCGATGCCAGCGGCGTCGCAGACGCATTTCGTATTCTTTTATATCTCTACATATCCACACATTTTTTTAATTGTTCAGTAAAACGGTCTACAAATTTAGAAAATCTAGAAAACAAATGGCCGGATGGCCAATAATTAGTGATGGTATGATAAGATGGTAAACTGATAAGTGCATGATGCAGTAACTATCGATATACATTGTTTAGTATACGTCGTTTCAAAAGAGTACGGAATGCAAAATGCAACATACGTGGCACAATCAAGATTTAAGTAAACAATTTGTTTTTTAATTCATAAATACCAGCGTTTGCAAAAACTACTCTGTAGCAGCAAGAGCAATCAAAATATTGCTATGCTCTTGCTACCGCTCTGACTTTTGATTTCATCTGTAGCAGAGCCGTAGCCGAACGACGAAAATTTGATGCACTGCTCTGCTCTGTAGTTTTTTCACTCCATATTCTGTAGCATGATACAATCAACAGTTGAGTATGCCTTGTTCTGTAGCAATAGCAATAGCAAAAAACGAAACGATATGCTACTCGTAGCCGGAGCTGTAGCCGAAAAACGAGAGCGAGATGACAGCAGAGCAAATGAAAAATATTTATATGCTACACTACACGGTTAAGTTTTTTGCTGCAACATTCGTTTGTAGGCAAAGCTTGTAAAAACTGCAAGCAATGCACAGAGTTGCACAGTGTTTGATGTGCATCACAAGGTTATTGATACGAAATATCGCACAAGACAATATTATTACAAATAGTAAATACATTGTTGTGGCTTATGACGTCACATGTAATGCATGTGTTGAATATTTGGCTTGTTTACATTTTAAATTACTTTATTTTGGCTTTTAATACAATATCATAATAATAATATAATAAGAGAAGCAGTTTCCACTTTATTATCATTCATTTTTATTAAAAAAATTTTTACAAAATGCATCAGATGGACGTTTTGCACAGTTTATGTGCAATGCTATCTGTCTTTCTTGCTTCATGCACAAGAGAAGTAGCATATAAATATTTTTCATTTGCTCTGCTGTCATCTCGCTCTCGTTTTTCGGCTACAGCTCCGGCTACGAGTAGCATATCGTTTCGTTTTTTGCTATTGCTATTGCTACAGAATATGAAGTGAAAAAACTACAGAGCAGAGCAGTGCATCAAATTTTCGTCGTTCGGCTCCGGCTCTGCTACAGATGAAATCAAAAGTCAGAGCGGTAGCAAGAGCACAACAAAAAACTACGGAGTAGCGTAGCATTTTCAAACACTGTATTTATTAAATACTAACGGTTTGGTTTTTCAAAAGACCGCCAAAATGCAATGCTCGTTCTTCTAGTATCGATTACTCAACGCGAAGAGTGACCATCGATAATTTCGCTGTGACTGGCATTAATGATCGACTTATCGGATTCGCTATCGGTCAGCTGGTCCACCATCACATGACCTGTCATATGAAAACTTTTTCACTCTGACAGCGCAAATCGACATCGGGCCGTGCAAATCGAAAACTTTTTACACATTTTTCGTTTGTAGTTTTTGTTAATTTTTGGTTGGTTTAACTTATTACTTGTGTTCTATTATGTTCAATTGTTGATTTTACTATTATTTCGTTTTAATTTGATTAATGCAGTGCGTCCACAAGCGACCCAGGCAACAAAATGTTGTGGAAATCGCTGATTGCGTTGTGCGTCATTGGAGTCGCCTTGGCGGAGCAGTCGCCCGTTTTCCTATGGGGCGCCAACAGGTGGGTTTCATTTTAATGCTACGTACAACAAATTGATGGTCCTTAACGATTGTACTTTTATTAGCCCAACGAAACCTTCGCTGAGAACAGTGCCGCAAGCAGAGTTTCAAGAGCAGTTAGCGACGTTGCTGAAAGATCACATGGTTGTGGCCTTCGAGGAAAATGGTGTAAGTGTTGTTAGCCAATTATCAATAAAGTTATCGCTAGCAAGTTAAATATAATTGCATAATATAATTAGAATTACGCAAATAATAAAAAAAAATCATTTTTTTATATAATTTATTTAGCTAAGCAGCAAAGACTTCTTGTGCTCAAATGATGAGTCGGCGTCATGCTACGCCCAGCTGCAAACTGTTAGCCCAAAAACCTACTACACCAGCGTTGAGAACCCCACTGAAGCACTGCGTGCTGCTGCCCTAAAACGTGAGCACAATAGCGTCGATGCTACTGGCCAATTGTCGAATCCCTTCACGTGTGAAGTCGGCACTGCACTCATTGTGTCCTTTGAGAAGGCTGCCGCGACACGTGCTGCCACTCTACAGTCACATGGTAAGCAAAGTGTGAATCTTTCCTTAGCCACACCTTAGTCACTGCTTGAGTTGAATCTTTATATAGACTCGGCTATTGCTGCTATCAGCCAACAGTTGGACTGCAAGATTGCTTATCTGTACATGGCTGCACCAAATACTTCACCCACTGTGCAGAGTCGCGTGCGTCGTTGGACTGCAGCGGAGCAGGCTGGCTTCAGATTCATCAGTGGCAATCAGTTTCAGATTACCTTTACGAAAGTTATGTACAATGCTGATGTTGTTACGGTCTCCGGCATGTCCGTTACCAATGGCACATCCCCTACCAAGTTCAGTGTCACACTGGCCACCTCCGCGGGCAAGGCCATCACCTTTGATATCAGCTATAGCAGCGTCAGTGGTTACTATACACTAGGAAATGCTGCCTATGGCAGTGAAAAATTCCGTGTACCTGAAGTAAATGCACCAACAACATTCTCCTACGCCTGCGGCAATGCAACCTGGTATTCGGTACCCGAGAACGGTGTTACCAACAAGCTGTCCTTCAATTCGCTACAGCTGCAAGCACCATTCAATCCGAGTGCCAAGGACAACTTCATTTATGGTGATTCGTGGGATTGTGTTGGCTTTGTTACGCCTGGCATTTTGATGGGTCTGTTTGTTGTTGTTCTTCTGCTGGTGATTGTCTTCCTTGGCCTGTGCTGGATGATGGATATCAAGACAATGGATCGCTTCGATGATCCCAAGGGCAAGACTATTACGATCAATGCCAGCGCTGATTAAGCATTCGCAAACGCATTGCAATAATTCACTGTTTTCTCTTTTTAATTTTTTGCATCGTTCAATGCACATTATTTCAATATTCATTCCTTACCTTCAGCCTATACATAATATGGTAATCAATACAAATACTTACGAAACATAATGTTAACTACAACCAAACATAACAAAAAAAACAACAAAAAATTCAGGAAATTAGCGCTTACAATTTATAAGTCATACGATGTACAATTTAAGCCCACAAAGGTGAATTGCGAATTGGGGCAGGCAGACACGTTCAGCATCAAAATACCAACACTTAACACGTGATTGCTGCCCCGTCTTGCGCTCACCTTTGTAGCCATTAAATTGCTTAATTATTTGTTAAATATTTATCTTAGCTTGCAACGACTTTTTGAACTGCTATGCCGCTGCATTTTCTGATTATTATATGCAGTATTTTGTTTAAGTTTAAAGTTGTAAAACGAAAAAAAAATGCACAAAAATACTTATTAAAGACGCACACTTAATGTTTCTATGTGTGTGCGTGTGTGTGTGTGTTTTGTATGCAATTGTTTAATCCTAAGTGTTTTATTTTTATTTTTCAATTTGTCAGTATGCGAAAAACTGTTATTTATGCCCTTGTAGTATAATAATATATCATTTTTGTGCAACAATCCACCGGATACGAAACATGTTTGTTCGTTCCGAAACCCGAGCTCCCAAATAAAGTTTTTCAATTGTTTTACAAACATACCAAACAACAACAAAAACCATATCGTATCGACTTAATTGAATTCCCACACTTGCTCGTAGCACGGCCAAAAACTCATAAATACAAATCAAAAGTTTTATGAAAATTTATTGAGTTGCCACTTGCCACACATGCCACAAACACAAATACAAACACATGTACGCTCGAACATATCTACTGTAGCTGCCTCTACATCATATAAGGATTAAATATACTATATATGTGCTATATAGTAATTTGTGCGTCTGTGTTGCTGCCTGATTGTTTGCAAAAACTTTCAAGTCCAAAATAGTTTTACAGAAACACTTTACGCTTGGCTTGGCTTGGCTTCTTCTTTCCCATTAAGCATCTTTCAACGTTCTATCGTTTTATCGTTCTTGCTGACTTGCAGCCTTTCATTAAGTTGTTTAGCCGGATGCTCTGGAAGCATTGTTTATGACATTTTAATCTCTTGTTTATCCGCTTGACTTTACGCCCAGTGTCAGCAATGTGCCCGCCCACACACCGGTCAAGGCTTCTTCCGTTTGCATTGGATTGCCTCTGTGGTGGGTCATGATGGACCAAAAGAGAGTAAATACTTTTAGCTATAGGAATTAGAACCAAACTTATTGGACTTGTCAAAAAGTTTTGCAACGGCAAAACATTTCTAAATCAAGACGATGCTAAAACTAAATATCTTAGCTAAAGTTAATCACAGTTTCTAAGGCAAACGCATAATTTACTCTACTTTATAATATTTATTCTTTCCACTCTCCGGAAACTAACACAATTTGCCAAGCATGATGGCTATATCGCTGACTGATTTGCATAAAGTTTGCATACCCTACATCTGCTGGGTATCATAAAGCGTTAGCGTCTCTGTGTGCAACGGATGCTCAAAAGTATGCTACATTTGCGTTAGTTCACTTGGTGCATCCGTCTGTCCACGCAAAATGGATGCAGTTGAGTGCACCAAGCTCCTGTCGCTTACCAGTTGTTTTTTCTTTCGTTGCCGTTGAAACAGGTCAGTGCGTCATGCACACCAAATGAGCATATGAAGCCCGCTAGCGACACCCCGTCCCGCCCCCCATGTCACTAGGGTTGTTAAAATGGTGAAATGGTGGGTAGGTAGGCTGGGAGTGGGTTTAGTTAGTTGGCTGGCCAAAAACTTGTGCCAGCAACTTGCATTGCCAAACAAAAGTTCCATCCACACCCCACTCCCCCTCTTCTGTTGAACAGCTGCTGGTTTGGGCTTGGGCCATGAAAAACAGTAATTATGCATAAGTCAACACGCGGCGCAGCGTGGCGGCATTCGTAATGAACTCCACTCAAAGCCAAACGAGCACTTTGCCGTCCTCCTCCATCCCCCCTCTCTTATCCACCGAATCCAGTTGCTTCATTACGCGCCAAGTTCAAAAGTTTTTGGCTGCCGAAAATGTCACCAACTGCAGAATCGCCAGCAAACAAACACAGAATAAAGAAAATAATAAAAATAAAAAAGATTGAATGAGGAAAACTTGCCTCAAAAGTTTTGTGACTAGCCAAAGAGAAGCCAACTGGCAACTATGTGTGTGTGTATTTGTATTCATGTATGTATGTATACAGTGCTCTATCCAAATTTAGAACTTATTATAATCATTATTGTTCAATGCTTTAGGCTAAAATGAACACAATTTAATTTTCAAACATACCACAAAATATTTCCTTCCATTTTAAAGCTCAATTTTGAACCTGTTAAACAGTTAAGGAACGAACTTGGTTAGCCACAGCGTTCCAATTAGCGAGAGTGCACTGTTTTGTTGGAGTAACCCGTGGTAACCAGTTGAAGATGCTTGCCACAAATGCCCTGCTGTGCCAGCAGCCGCAGGCTTGTAATAAACACAGCGTGGCAACAAATTGCAGCATTAGGAAAGCGAAACTACTTCACATGGGGCAAAGAGAGAGAGAGAAAGAGTGAATGAGAGAGAGAAGTCAACAGTTTGGAACATGTGTTTTATTCGAGTGACGCTTAATGCACCGAAATGCAGTTACTCCAAAAAGAATAAAACCAAAACTTTTTGCGACCTGCAAATTGTCATTAAGTCGACCACATGGCCAACTTGCATTGTTAAGGGGGTAAAGGGGGTTGGTGCAACGGCAAATCATTAGCGCTTCCAAAGCTGAAGTTAAACAATCAAATCTGCCTGCAGGGCAGCTTCACTAATTAATGATGTCATTTGTGTATGTCTCTCTCTCTCTCTTTGTCTCTCTTTCTCTGTCTGTTATTCTAACTGTGTTTTTGGCCTAATACAGCTGGCACTCGAAGCCTCATTGCTGTGCAGTGCACTGAGCTGGAGAGCTGAGCTGCTTATCTACTCTAAGTGGTTGCGGCCGACTATTGTGCCTGGATGCGGGCCATGTTTAACTAATATACACAGATAGAGTTCGAGTGGCACCAGCAGTGGCTGTGGTCGTCGAAGTGGTGGTGAATGTGGCTGTGTGGGTACATAGCGTAGCCATAACGAAGTCATTTGTGCCCAGACTACGCTGAAAGCTGCATTCTATTCGGATTGAAATGTTTGTAAACAAAGAGAACGCCGACAAAGTATCTATTTGTTCCAGAATAGAAATCAAGCAAAAGTTAAGAAAGATTTGATTCCAATCTTCAACAAATAATATTCTTAATGCTCCATTCAGAAACAAATTATCAAACATCTATTAAGCACATTTTATCTTATCAAAAAATGTTGATTTTTTGTGAATGAAAAGATAATATACATTTTTCATCTATTTCAAACAATTATAAAGATTGCATAATAAAAAGTTTTCGTTAAAAGCAAAAGTTTTTCAGACAGTTTTATGCTTAATTCTGTGTTAAATTTGCAGTTTAATATACTTTTTAGCTTTAAAGCAAGAGTTTGAGATTTTAGATTTCGTTTTGCCAGCAAAAGTGTTGACTTATCGTTTGAGAGATTATAAAGGTTAACTTGCCTTGTTATATTTTATATGTACATATATATACTTAAATACCACCATTGTCAAAGCCAGCTCTAAAACCCTTGGTACAAACCACTAAGCCAAAGGGCAAGTCCAAATGGGATGCACATTGGTCAGCCCAGGCGGACGTAAATTAATTAGTTGTCATTTTTAACAATTGAGCGTGACAAGGCACACAAGGCACAACGGATATCATGTTCTGCTCCAAAAAAAGAGAGAGAGAGAGAGAACGATAGCAGACTGTGACAAATGATGTTGGCGCTGTGTGACGTGTGACAGATAAGTGCCGAAAAAGGTTTACAACTTTTGCCAAATGCCATTTATTATTGATGTCGTTCTTCTTCGCAATGTTTGCCTGCAGCTAAATGTGTACGAATTAAAGTTGTGTCTGAGTTTCCAACACCACAACAATTAGGCGCATTACGTATACGACAATGTGGCCCAACAGTACAGCACTTCCCGCAGACACCGTGACAAGCCACAAATCAAGTTGCATTTTAGTTTCTGTCTGCCATGCAACCTGAAACTTGAACAACATTTTTTTTCAAGGAGATGAAGTTTCTGTATGAAGTTTTAAGCTGCAATTATTGATAGAGTGATTGCAATATCCAAACACAAATTAAGTCGAAAATGTAAAGAGTTAAAAATGCCAATACTACAGAATGTTGTTTTATTCCACAGCTACACTTAACTTATAGTTTTAATAAGCCAGCAGAGATTTGCCTCAAGTATATGCAGTTTCATTTGGATTGGCATTGGTTGCTGGGAAACTTGTATGAGCTAAGGAAAATTAAATGCTCGAGGCAATGCCAAGATTAGTAGCTAAAGCCAAGCCAAGGCATTGAATGCGAGCCAATTAGCTAACAGGCTTGAATGGAGACTGAAATTGCACATAATAGGTTCTAAGTAACGAGAGGGAGAAAGAGAAAGAGTTGCATATGAAAAGCTGTCAACTCTTGCGGGTCCTGGGTCCTGGGTTGGTCAACCGCTGACTGATTTTCTTCAGGCTAAACTTAATTCAAATGCCAAGCAATCCAAATGCATAGCTAATTGAGAGAGGGAGAGCGCCAGGAAGATATTTTAATATGGCATAATTGCCATTGAGTGCATTAGGCTAAGTAGAAAAAAATGTATGGCAAGTGGGCCAAAAGCCAAATAAAAGAAAGCGAAAATGCCAGGTCAAAGAAAGTCAAAGCCAAAGCCGATTAGACGCTTAGAATGTAAGACAAGGCAAAGAGTGTCGACAAAGATATGAAGATGAAGATAAAGGGAAAGAGAAAGACAAATAAAAGAGAGAGATAGAGATAGAGAAGTAAACATTGTCGTGCCAAATGTGCAAATAAATCGCATTTCAGCCTGAATAGAGACATGTGTAGGTTGCTGTGTGTGTGTGTGCGTGTGCGTGTGTGTGTATATATTGACACAAATGCGGGTACCCACACGCACATAGATCGAGTGCATTTTTATGTAAATATAGCAAGTATCTCGCTATTTGCATACATCAAATCGCATATATGCATAAAAGCAAAGTGAAAATTCGTAAAAAGCCGACACCAAAGCCGATATTTGCATAGCCTCCTTTTTTTGGCGAGGGAAGGGGTGGGAGTGTTCCTGCGCTGTCTGTCCTGACACTCAATGCCATTTAAGAAGTGCTCTCGTTTTGCCTTTCGATTCTGAGTTTTCGCTTGTTTTCGCTTTTAATTTTCTATTTACAACTTGAAACACACAAACAAAAAAAAGAGATAAAGACATCATCGTCACGTTGCTGTTAAGCCTAAAACCAGAAAACATGCATGTAACTGTGTACATACACACACACACACACACACACACACCCCACACCTTGCTGCAGCTCGTTCAGCCATGTGTTATTGATTGAGATTGAGCCCAAACCAGGCCAACTGAAGCATGGCAAAAATGCGAAGGCACAGATGTTTGCAAATCATATATTCAATATTTTGTTTGCTATAGAAACAGACACAATGCTCTACACTGAACGAAATGCAATAAATATGATCGTGGAACGAAAGGAATCAACAAATAAATAAACACCAATTTTTGTGAAAAATGTTTCCATTTGTCAGGCAGGATAGTAGCTACAAATGTATTTTACATTATTCTTAAACAATTAATTGAATAAAACGCCAATTTCACAATTAAATTTATTGCAAAACATGAAGAACTCATTATGAAATTTATTTAAGTATGCAGTATGTTCTTTAAGAGTAAACAAAAAGCTTCAAGAAGAAAGCGATTAAAGCTTGTTACATGATACAGGAAAATAATTTCCTTATACCTACAAAGAATTGTCGATTAAGCTTAAATGTTTTAATTTAAGAAAAAAAAGCTAGTTTCTCCGTCTTAATTCAACACATTTCTTTGTTGCACTATTGCTAGTTAAATACGCTTCTTTCCATTTTACAGTGCAAAGGACCCCGCCGATAGTCCTTGCCCTCGGTTTTTGAACCTTGTTGCAGTTGTTGTACTTACATTTGATTGCATTTGCCTTACCCAAACTTGAACTTTGCTTGTTTTTAGGGGTGTTGCTCGCGAGTTTGTTTGCCAAAAATGTGGTCCTCAACCTCCCCCCTCCACAACTTTTGGCTACTTGATCATTTTGCGCGGAGAGTGCGGGGAAGTAAGCATGACTGGTAATACTGTCGTCCAGGCGAGGCGAGGCCAGGCGAGGCAGCCACGTGCCAGAGCCATCTGTTGTTGGGAACTGGCAACAGCCTGGCAACCTTCCTGTTTTTGCACACAATATTGTTGTTTTTGGGGGTAAAGTTTTCACATTAAAAGCGTTTCATGCCAACAAATTGTGAAATGAGTTTTAGGCACACGCATTTTCTTACACTTTACACTGTGCTTCTTCTTCTTTTTCTCGCTCGTGGTTTTATTCATTTTCCAAAAGTGGCAGTCAAAGAAAAGGGAAAGTTGCAATGCATAGGGCGTGGCCTTTTAATAAGTTTGAGTTTTATTGTGTTCCCCTTTTATTGAAATTGAAAACAAAACAACATTTTAAATAGCTGTCTGCCTGCCGAGCAATGCTTTCCTCTAGCGCTAAAATAACCACAATTCTACACTGTGGTACTACACTTTATTCAATGCACCATTTCTTTGTCCATTGAGTTTTACTCTTTTACAGCTTGCATGTTTGAAAAGTGGAATTCAAAGCAGCAAAAGTGCTTGCCAAATTGTGCATAAATCTGACGAAAGGTTCTAATGAAAAAACATACGTTTTTCTTTTGTATGCCCTATAAATAAAGTAATCCAATTTTAAATTCAAATCTGTTGGGCCTTAAAGTAAATAAGAATATCAGTCAAGCACTTTGTTTCTTTAGCTAAGCCAAGTTGCTTAATGAAACTTTCTCAAGAATCTTAAAATCAATTTAAAGTGTATTTAAATATTGTTTATCAAACCCAAATATAGTTATTCTTATTCGTTACATGTTTGAGGAGCTTAGTTTTGCTTAGGTTTTAAAGCAAAGTATTTAAAGAAGTCTGTTTGCCCAGAGCTGAGCTGAGCTTTTAGCAACTAGATAATTTTATTTATATACAAGCTCTTAAATGTTAAAATTTTGAGAATGCTTATGTCCAAGCAAGTGAGGATTTTGTATTTTGTTATAGAGCTGCATATTGCAGATATTTTTGTAGAAAGAGATGTAACAGCCACAAAAGCAATTGCAGCTCAGCTGCCTTGTCAGCTTTGTATACCAGTTGTTCTTATTGTTGTTGCATTGTGCTATTATATGGCTCATGGCATGTGCATTTTGTAGTCGCCGTGTCTGCCTCACTTTTGTCGCATTTTCCACTTGCTTGCAAACAAACACATAAACACAGCGCCATAAACACAAATACAAACATACCTACTACAGCAAGGTAAAGGGGCCAACGCCATTGTCAATTTTTATATGAAAATGACCAAGCATCATATTTGTGTATCAGTGTGTGTGTTTGTGTGAACTAGTGTTGAACAATATTATTTTAACTGCGACTAAGAAACAAAGTTAAAATCTGCATAACAAAATGCATGATTTAAGTCAAAGTTTAGGCTTGAGAACTTTTCTCAGCATTTAAAGAACGATATTTAATTACATAATCCTCGATTTATACTTGTTCTAATAAACATTGATAAATGTAAATTTGTCACTGTGACTGTCTGAGTAACAATATTGCTCAACACTATGGGTGTTTATTGTTGCTTTTGTGTTGCTGCTGCAGCTTGACTTGATGCTTCTGCTGCTGTTGCTTCTGCTGCTGCTTGTTCATGCTGCTCAATTCCAGTTAAGAGATAAAATTTTTATGACATCACTTTTCTTTTTCATTATTTATTTGACCGAACAACGTTGGATGCTTCTAGTGCTGCTGTTGTTGCTGCTGCTTTTGATGTTGCTGTTGTTGTTGTTGTTGTTGCTGCTGTTACCCCTGACAATCCGCTGCAAATGATGAGCAACGACGCCTTGGGAGTTTATGAACTTTATGTTTATTGAAGCCATAAATTGGTAGTGCATATGGCTGTTGTTTGCTTTGGCCACGCTCGCGTATACGTAACATATTACACATACGTTTTCTAAAAATATAACATAACGTGCATGATTTGATATCTTTTTTAGCGCTCGTTCACCATTACATTATTAATTTATATCGCTGTAAATAAGCTAAACAAAAATTAGGCTGCAACAAATTGTGATTATTTGGACTTTTGTGTTAACTAATTAAGCTTTAAAATCAGATTTGAAAAAATCTGAAAAACTGTATAAATTATGGCAATGAAAATACTATATTAGGCTAATTTATTAAATTCTTCACAATATTAAGTTGTCAAACGCACCAGTTCTGCAACGTAAAAGGAAATCACTCAATATCAAAAGGCTTCTACGAACAGTGTTGAGACCTTGAAACTTAAAGAGGATTTAGTTATCGATTTTAGTGACCTTCGTGGTTTCACTAAAGGCTTTGAAATTCAACAAACATTTAAAAGGCTTTTAGAATGGCCAGTTGATATACTTTTTTTATGAATAAAAGAAAATAAACATGGATTTTCTAAAAGCGTTTTAAGCGCTAAAGCAAATATAAATAAAGTCGTATTTTGCATAGCTATCAAAGCTTTTTATGTTTTTGCCTAAAATATACACAAATTTCTGCAACAAATCACATATAAAATCAATAAAAACCAATTAAAATCAAACTAACGCCAATTTTTGCCGAATTTATTGCCATAAATCAAATGCAATGGAAAACACCTGCAAGCATTGATTGCATCTGGCATAAGCTAAAAATATATCAGATTTATTATTTTTCTATAATTAATTAACAATTATAAAATTATTTCGCAATAATAATGATTTAACAGAATGTTAAAATTACAAGAAAAGACACAAAATCAATTTAAAAATGTTTTACAATTTAATGGTTTAAATTAAATTTTTGGAAAATTTGTTATTAGAAGTTTAATTTAAATGATCAATTAAACAGATTTTAACTAAACAATTACATAAATACAACAAGATAATCTGGCTCCATTTAGGCTTACTAATTAGTAGATTTTAGCATTTAGTTTGCATGTAAATACAAAATTGCACAAATAAAGTATTGAAATTTTAAAATCAGATGTGAATAAAAAGGCAAAACTCTTTAATTAAGAGTCAAATAAAGAGTGAAATACTCAATTAACTGTTTGCAAAATGAAGCTCGCCGCTCACTATAAAATGTCAGCTTAACAAAAAGTTGGGGAAGTATCAGAAAATGCTAAATGACACCCAAAACTTATAGTTTACTTAATCCAAAAGATGCAGTATGCCTCTTTTGCAAGGATAATGAGATTTTAGCCATTGAAGGCATTGGACGAGAAGTTGAGTGTAGATTTTCGCGCTGTTCGAGTTGTAAATGGTTCACTTTTTGAGAATATGGATCCCAAGAAATATCAAATGTCTGTTGAATTTCAACATGATCCCAAAATAAGTGGGAAATTATGCTACACTCTGTGATGGATTGCAGTGCAATCGGAATATTTATGGGCATCTTTGCCAAGCCGAATACAGAATGAAAATACCAATCTATCATTTACGGGTAAGCAATGTCCTTTGACACAAGGCACATTCTATGTAAACGACATTTGAGTAGCACCGATAACTGGCCGAACATAATGCCTTTTGGTGGTATCAGAGGGACAATGCATTTCTGTAGGAATCGCTTATTCTTAGGAGGCTGCAGATTACTATTCGATGTGGATCGAAAGCCAATTCGAGCCTAATTTAATACCATTTAAATGATTTTTAGCTTTTGCTAATATTGCGAATAAAAACAAATAATTTGTCGAGTTTTCAAAATATAACAAACACTTTTAAGTCCATTTGTAATAAAGGTTTTTTTTTTTTGTCTTGCAAATACTTGAAATTCTGCAAATTTCCGCAAATGGATCACATTAAAATGCACTAAAAACCCATTAAATACGAATAAAATCCTATTTTTGTGCGCATTTAATGTCATAAATCACAAAATTTCACAGCACATGCATTAGAGAACCTCACAAACACGCACAAACATACACACATAAATATATATACGTATATGAATAAATACACACATGAAGCTGGGGCTTAGTTGTTGGCGACAAAAGCCAAACAATGCGAATTTTGTGTTGTTTGTCGCCAATTTTTCGAGTTTTCGAGCCTGTATCCAACAGCAGCAGCATTGTGATCAAAATGTATCTGCTTGTATCTGCCGGCTACCAATTTGTGACCCAAACTGTTGCCAATACCCGCACTCTTCAAGCCGAAACAGAGCATTCTAAGCTGACATAAGTGAATTTAAATTTGGGAATTTAAAGTAATATAAAATTGTATTTGGTGCGACTAAGTCAATTAGAGTATATAGTTTGTAAGTAGTTTAGATATTATTAAACCAAGTTTTTAAATAAGTTAACATAATACAAACGATATTAAAGTAGTAAAAGTTATGTTAATGTGGGCTATGTTAATGTGAAAGCTGCGATTTTTCGAATCTAAGATAACAGCGACAGTTGCTGTTAAAGGTTCAATACTTGAAGCTCATTATTGACTTTATATGCTGCTTTAAATTACTTTGAAGCTTAAACAAATCTGTAGTAATAATGTGGACCTAAGGTCACAAAGATAACCAATATAAATATTCGAAGATCGTTGCTAAAAGCTTTACATTAGCTGCTGGACATTTTATAAGGGTTCAACTTCAACCAAATAATTATTTTCGCTTTTAGAATGTGTGGGTATTTTATAGTCGTATAAATAAAATGCTCGACCTGCTGATGTAAATTTTTTCTGTGTGTGAGTAAATGTGTGTTGTTGTTGAGTGCTTGTGATTTTTCATGCAAATGCAGAATGTCCCTTTTTTGTTGTTGTTGGCTGTGGCTTTGGCTTTGTGTTGCTTGGTGTTTTGTTTTGTGGTCGCACGGCATTTAAATGCCGCACATTAATGCAACCCAGGCTGGATTTGTGAAAAGGCTGCCTTCCCCCGGCTGCTCACTGAGCAATAAAATCGAAAAATATCAAAATAAATTTTACACACTCACAATATATAGATAAATGTAGATACTATATATACATGTGATTTTGTAACTGTTTTTGACAATAAACAAATTTCCGCACAGACGAGATGAGAAATTTGTCGGTCGCCAATTTCATTGGCATTTTATTTTTGTTTGGCAATTTGTGTGTTGGTCAGCCATTGTTGATGGGGCCCAAATGGGTCCAAATTGTAATGCAATGGCTCATAATTAATTGATTTGACAGCAGGCAAAAACCAAATCCCAAAAGCCAAAAACAAGTTGCAAAAGGAAGATACAATTTGGATTTTTTGTGTAAGTGTGTGTGTGTGTGTGTGAGGTGGACAGAGAACACATGTTGTAATCTGGCACTCAAAACAAAGCAAGCTGTCATAAAAAACAAGCTACAAAAACAAAAGGACAAAAGGAATGCTCAAAACAAAAGGAAAACTCTCTGGTAAAACTAAAAGAACTCAGTTAACCAAAGCGCATAAATGTAAGGAGCTGCAGCTGCAGCTCATGTTTGCCAACAGCCAAAGAGACCAGACAGATATATAGCTTGGCAACAACAACAACAAGAAACACAACAACAAAACACTTTGCGAACAATCAGGTAGCAGCAGTAGCAGTGCACAGTGGGCACCAACTGTCTATAAACATTACGAAAATGTTAAATCTTCAAGACAATTAAGATGTTATTAGGATAAATGATATTATGAGATTATTCATATTTTAATTAGTTATAAAAAAATGCTGGGTTTATGTATGATATGAAATGATGCATGGCTTACCTTTCAAAAATCCATATGCTATATAATATCCCTAAGAATATTAGATCGGTTTCGGCTGTGTTTTGATAGCAGTCAGTCAGTCAACTAGGACAATGTTCTTTATTTTATATACGTTTAGCAGTAAGATAATATCTTTTTTTTACAAGTTTTCATATGCAAATACTTCACTGTGCAACGGCAGCAGGAGCAACAATAAAAGTGAAAAGCGCATTCTGGGCATAGCATTGGCAAATGCTATAAACGTGTCGCTCCCTTCTGCCTGTCTCTCTTTGTCTGTGTGTGTTTCTGTTTGTCTGCCATGTTAAAGTAGCTTGTGTATCCGAAAACTGCCTTCCCTCCCCATCGTTTTTCCCTACTGCAGTCTATAGCACTAAAGTTGGCCACATTTTCGGTGCCATCCTGGCATATTGTTTTCTATCTTTACCGTTTATTTCAGAGACATGTGTTATTTGGTTTCCAAAAACCTTCCACTTCAGGCTGCTTAAACTATGGCTGCCCTATGAATAATGGCACACTGGCATTGCTTGGCTGTCTGACTGCTTGCCTGCCTGCCTTTCAGCTTATTGTGTGAATTATTAGCGCTGTGTGTATTAAAATGCAGCTCAAGCTTATGCACACAAACACAGTGAGACTACGCGGCGTATGTGCAATGTGATTTACAAGCCAAAACTACTCGACGGCACATTTATGGCCACAAGAGTGTTTAACAGTTAACTGCAAAGCCCAACGAGCAGCTGGCCAAGGCAATGCTGCGTAAGCCAATAATAGCATACGATAACAAATGCGTCTACGTTTTAAATGTGTGCGTATGCGTATGTGTGTTGTATATAGCCTGAATGCAATACGAGACAATATGTAGCTTGAATTGCATATTATTTGGTTAACAGTCCTTATGCCTGGGGTTCAAATTAAAGCCTGAGAATTATTTAAAGTCGAAAGAATTCGGCTAAGCAAAAAAAATAGTTTAATCCCTTTTAAGTTGTTTGCAAAGCTAAAGCAGTAACTAACATTTTATAAAGGATACTTAAAAGTGTATGATATAAAAACATCGGGATAATTAATCTGAAATGTTTGCTCAATCGATTAAATAATTATTTAGTTAGTTAAAAAAGTTGTTGTCTAACTATCAATATTTAATTAGTAGCAATCTGTGTTACCAAGTGCAATAAAATAATAATTAGGTTAACAAATTTATAAATAATTATGTACATTTATGTTTTAGGTCGCTCACCAGTTTAACACTCTACAAAAGTTAACAAAGTACTCTGGTTTAATTGGATTATATCGAAAATGTTTACATTGCTTATACAAAATTCATTCTACAGCTTACCTTTAGTAAATTAATATTCAGTGCAGCCAAAACGAATGTTTGAACATAAACATATATATTGCATATGGAGATGTAAATTCTGTAGGGCAACGGTTTTGCATATCTGTGTAAACTTTAACCTTCATTCATGTGAGTAAATATTTTATGCATATTAATTTACAAACGTTAAGTAAGCGGTATTAATTACAATGCTTAATGCTGCATTGGCATTTTTAATGAGACTTACTGGATGACTGATTGCTGTTGCTGCTGATGCCATAATTAAATTCCTGATTACGTGCTGCTCAATGCGTCAACAAACCTGGTATGTATGTATGTATATATATAATACGAGCCCAATATACGCGCTGCTGGTGATAAGAAATGTGCATCTTCTGGCTGTAAACGTTGCGTATGCGTAATGTAATTGATGAGTGTGTTCAGTGCAGTGTGTGCGTTTCTGTGTGTTTGTTTGGGTGTGTGTGTGTGTATGTGCAGTGACCTGCATTGCTGTCAGTCTGCTCGAGCAGGCGTTGCCAACATGCAGCCAACAAGCAAACAGGAAACGGATGCAAAAACTGTGACACAGGAAACGTTATAGTCGGACGTTGACGATGGCAACTGGAATCAGTAAAATGGCAACTGCAACACTAGCAACTGGCAACAATTAAAGCGATAAAATTGCAAAAATGTTTCATTTTTCAACAGCGCTAATCAGCAAACAGACAACAAGCCACATGGATGCGGATATGAGTGCTGGGTAAAGTAGCTCCAGTAGCATTTCCAGCCAGCCTCAATGGCAATTAAAGGCCACTTGCTAAAAGTCTGAGAGCACATGTAATGAGCGCACTTGGAATGCAGTGCAGCCCAAAAGAGGCCAACCAACAGACCTGACACACATTTAAGCAAAATGGAAACGAGGCTTTCAAGCTATATTTAAGCATTTAATTGACTGGTCAAAAGCGAGATTGGCCAGGTGCAATGTACGTTGCCTGATTGAGCTGATGGACGTACATTTTACGATTTCACAGCCACATCAAAGTACTCGAAAGTGTGGGCTGTCGCTAGTTCTTTGTCTTGACAGTCAGTTCCAGCCGCTCAGACTGTCAACCACTCAATTAAGTGCAATTGGCTTTGATATTGACCGCATCCTAAACCTACACACAAGCAACATGAGCAACAGTAACAGCAGCTGCAACAGCTTCACTCTCCCTAAAACCACGTTATTAAATCGTATAAAGGCTCGCCAATCAGCTGGCTAAACTGCAGCTGTAAGATGGACCACAAAAAAGGTTTCTTAAAAAAATACCCATAAACCAAAAATTGCAAACAGTTTGCAAGGGAAACAAATAGCATTTGTGGGCTAACATATTAAGTTAATAGCTTATGTAAATATTGAATGTCAAGGAAAGAAAGATGAGGCGAGGTTAAGGGAAGGTGTAAAGATGAGTTAAAAAGATAAGCAAGAGAATGATGGTAGAGAAGCGTAAGGCTATGAGACAGGCAAAGAGAAACGGAGAGAAAAACAGGGGTAGACAAAGAAAAAGTGAGAGAAGAAGAAAGTAAGAGAAAATGGGAGGAGTATATGGAATAAGAGAGAAAGTTATTGGGAAAAGAACAGTGTGATTGAAATAGACAAAGAGGGAGAGGAAGATAATGAGACAGAACAGAGCATGTTGGGAGACAGAGGAAAAGAGAGAGTTAGAGACAAAAAGTGATTGAAGGAGACGCAAATAGTGAAATAGGCAAACAGATAGAGACTAACTGCGAGTGAGATAGTTTATTGTTATTCAATCTTACTTCAATTACTTACCTTACTTACCCTTACTTAAATGCATGAGCAGCGAGTAGAAAGCCAATGATTTTCATTGCTATATGACAACAAATTTGCAATTTTGATGTGTGCCTGTGAAGCATGAAAGTATTGGCATTTAAATGTGTTTGCATTCAGAAATTTGCATGGCATACATTGCGGCGCCTAACGCTATCAAATGCCATTCGGCGGTGCATCAGCAAGAGTGGATAAACCAGGCGAAATGCGAAAAATGAAAAACCCAAATGCAAATGCAGTTAACCAGTGAGCCGCCGCCGCCGAGTCGCTTCACTAATCCATTAGGTGCGTTTAGCTTGATAAACAGTCCGAAACTGAGAGAGAGACAGAGAGAGAAAGAGAGCGTGAAACCAAAGAGGCAACAGCAAAAGCTGACCACAAAAGCCAAACAAAATTCGCATGAGCCAAAGGCTACTCTACTGCTGGTGCTAGTGGAAGAGCTAACCAAATGCTGTCTGAGTTTAGTGCTGTGAATTGGGTCAAGCGCCAGCCACAAAACGGGGCAAGCAAATCGCAATGTTGGCCATTGCAATGGCGGCCATGGTGGCAATGGTTGCCAGCGTCTGGCCAGCGAGGCATGCATTTTAATTGCAAATTTTCGCAGGCGGCTGAAAAAGAGTGGAGCTCTGCGAATAATTTATTTCAGGCGCTTAACACGAGATTAACGGTAAATGTAACTCAACCAACGAACCGGAAATGGATTACGTAGCAGCAGGAAGTAGAAAGTCACACGTAATTTAATATCACGCTGCCAATTTACGAGCTGCTGCAAAAACCAAACACACACAAACACACAGCCAAAGAGCAAAAAGGGGGGAAAGTGTATGTGTGTAGGTTGTTATAGACTGAGAGTGGATGGCTTGTGGCTTGTGGGGGGTGTGGGGGAGTGATTGAAGTTGGTTAGGTAATTGCATCTGTCGTAAGCGAATGCAATTGGCAATAGAATTTAAGTTACCGCAACGACAGCCAAGCACTTTAAATTCAAGCCAAATTGACAGCATGTTGCCAGCGAGATGGGCGAAGGAAGGGGAAAGGGAAAGGGTGTTAGAGCAGATGCCTCGCATCGCATATGTTTTGTCATATTTACACACACACACACACACACACACACGAGTCCACTGATGCGGATGCTCTATGGCAGCTGCCTGGCGACATTCCCTTTTTTGTCACGCTTCTTCCCAGACTCGGCGAAACCTTTTTTGAGCCAACATCGTTACGCGGGCAACCTTAATTGGCTTTCTGGCAAATGTGTTTCAAATCTGATTTCACAAACAAGCTGCAAAATTCAAAATTTTCCCTATCTTGCTGTGCTAAATCACATTTCAGGCCATTAACATTAACTCATTCCGGCATTTTGAGGCATTAGCAAACCGCCAGTTGACAGCTTTCATGTTTTTCGTGTTGTAATTTTTTTCGTGTTAGCTGCTTGAATGATTAGTTAAATGCTTTTAATTTCACCTTTGCCCTTTTACTGCCTTTTTGCCCTGTCAATAAAACAAAAGAACAGCACTTACAAACAATTATGTACAGCATTTAAATGCCATTGTTCTTTACTTACACACATACAAAAACAAGTACACAGCCACATCACCACATCACCCCCCATTCACTATTCGGGAACATTCAATGAATATTCTCTGTTGCAAGAATTTCAATGGGGAAGTATTAGATTTCTCTTTGGTTTGTAAGCAGCTTACAAATTCTTGGAATTATTAATATAACTAATTATTTATTTAACTAAGCTTAGTTGAGTTTTATGTTGTAAGCAATACGATAATATCTTTTGGAATTTGTGTATTGATTGCCGTATAGATGGTGAGTTATATACACAATTTGTATTAAACAAAGAAGATGTTCTTACATACATAAGTATTTTGCAGTTATTATACTACAAACATCAAAGTTACAAAATAAGGGCTGAGATATCATTGTGCCGACTAAGAAGCAAACGTAACTAAGACCGAATATAAAATAGTTGAAGTGAAAAAAATACTCATATTAGTTTGTCTTCAATTAAGATGCAACCCACAAACACTGTATACTGTTAATGATCATTAATCGGTGTCATACCAGGTAGCATATAGTCGGTGACCGACTGCAGCTTGCATTCTTGCATGTTTTCTAGGTAAACTAGTAAAAAACATTAAACACTTTTTGCGTTTGTTTTTTTGATATTTTTTACACAAAAGTATTTGTTATACATAAACAAGTGCATCGACTTTTTTTGTTGCCGTGTTCCGAAACAATTTGAAATGCCCACCCAAACAAGCACATACTAAAAATGGACGATTGCTGCTGCAGTCATGCGTATCCCGCTGGCAGCCATAATTGTTTTTTTGAAGTGTCCGTCGGCTAGACTTTATTTATTGTTCGTCCGTCTCACACACACACAAACACAGAGCAGCACATCAAATGGACGGCGGTTTAAGCGAGAGAGAGAACGAGATTTTGGCTGCTGCATTCGGCCAGAGCTTTGTTTGTTTGTTTATTTTGTTTGGAAATGTTGTTGGTGGTGCTGCTGTTGCTTTTATTTTGCCAATTTGATTGACTTTTTGGCTTTGAATTGATTCACTTGACGTATGCAAATCCTTTAGCACACAAATATAGATAGAGATAGGGAGAGAGGAAAAAAGTAGAGAAATAAATTCATTTACCGTTTGCCAAATTTACAACGCATGACAAAAATTTGCATGCAGCAAACCTGGCAAACTGCTAACTCCACCTGCTCTCTGCCACACCCACTTTTGCCCACCTTGCGGCAACTAATAAACGCAGTGAAACGCAACTTTGCCAACATTTTTTTCAAATGGCGGCTGAAATTGAGTGCCGTTTGTTGAACAGCTGAAAACTTATGAAACTTGTTTGCCAAACAACAATAAAATAAATTGCGCAAAGTGCCAACAAAAGTTGTAGTCCTTCCTGCCCCTGCCATTTCCCCTCACGACGACTCTATCATCTCGTGTCAGTTGTCATGAACGCTTGTTCATTTTGTTCCATTGCCTTTGCCTTTGCCTTTGTCGCTAATCTTTGTCTTTTGGTGCCTACAGTTGCTCTGATTTTATTGGTTTTCTTGATGTTGGTGCGCCCGCTGTTATGCTTTTCATTTATGTTACTCGGGCACAGCAGGAGTTACTTGCTTAGGTGAATAATAAAAAATTTGATTTACCTGCTGCTGCTGCCATTTTATGAAGTGCGCACAGCAAGTTTTACAATTTTGTTTCCACTTTCACATTTTTTTCTTTTTCTTTTAAACTCACTGAGCTGTAAGCAACAAGCAGGAAGTTGAACTGACGGCACACATAAAGATATGAGCACTTATCATATATGTATGTTTATGACTAGCAAAAATATTTTTATTTAATATTAAATAACATACGATAATAAATAAATATCATGCTTAAAGCCAAACGCTGTGAACACAAAATTTACATATCAATGAGCTGGCCGGTTTATAAATTATTGTGCTGCATGCATTTATTCATTTCACAATATACATATATGTATGTATATTGTGTGCCCCAGGGCCACATTATTTGCTTTGTTATTAACATGTTTATTTACTTTAATTACAAGTAAATTAACATTTTTTCACACAATGTAACTTAACAAACATCAGCTAGCTGCAATCCAAACCTATCATGTTACGATCCACTATGTTATTAGGATTTTCTCATTCGCTGTTATGTTAGCAGAACTTGAGAGCATCTGCATAAAGTTAATTAAACATAAATATTTGTTTGAACGGGAAAATTACTATTCATATTTGCTTTACTGCTGCAATTTTAACAATCGATTTTTAATTGCAATATCAATTCATCCTGCATTTTTTTAGTTACAAAACAACAGGCACAATATTCAGTTCGTAAACTTTACTATTGCAATCTAAAGTAGAGATTCTATTATTCTTGCATATTGATATCAAAAATAACATTGTGTTCCTTCAAGCAGCTGCTGATTCCCTTTATTTTTTTCTTTTATTCTATATATTATTTGAATGCTGAGCGGGCAAGTAAAGTGTCCGGTTGCCAGTTGGTGGACTTTTTCTTTTTCTTTAGCTACTGCTGCCGCTGTTGTTGGGTTTCATCTTTTATAACATTGTGCAAAAATGCAAAATACTTGTCTGGGTTTGAGTTCGGATTCTTTTTCGGATTCTTTTTCTTGCTCTGTTTGTACTGGTCACTGTCCGAACATAAGAAGTTAGATTGCTGCATTTGAAACTGTTGCTGGCAAGTCGCCAAGTCTTCGCTTTCAATAAATATTTATGAAAAATTATTAAATATACAAACAGATATAAATTCCTTTTTGGTTACTTTGCATTTTGACTTGCAAGTGTTGCGTTTTAATCTAAATGTTAATTCGCACAAAATGAATCAGTTAAGGAGCGGCGTATGCGTTATGCGCCGAACTGTATTCGTTTGTGTGCGTGTGAATTAATTGTAGCGCTGTTTAACAAAATGCTCCTTAGGGAGCAATTGTTGGCAAAAGTTGAAGTACTTCTGTGGTTCAAAGATAGCTTGTGCCTTGAAATAAAATATGCAAATTTACGCCAAGTTCTTTATATAAAGCTCTCTTAAAGTCTAAAATCTTTGAGTTTATAACAAAATGTCCTTCAAGCTGACGTTTAAAATTTCCTGCTAAAGAATCTAAGCAAAGAAGTTGGATGTCAATTGAAGGAACAAAACCAGAACCTAATTGCAAAACAAACTTACTTTGCCGCTCAAAACCAAATGTCAAAGCATTCCGCATCACGCATACGCAGCGTTGCAGCAAAAGTTCGTTGCCAATCAGCCTAACAATTATGAATGGACAGGCAACATCAGATGCGTCTGCTGTTCAACACACACAAACACACACACTTAATTTATGGCTCATGAACTGTAATTAAGGCGGTTATTCGCATTGCGTTTGCACTTTGAGAGGGCGCCCTTTGACGCAACAAATTGAAATAAATTGCCAAAAGCTTCGGCGTCGAATCTCTTATGCAGCTGTGTTAACGAGCAGCAAAGCAGGACATGCAGCCAGTCCATCATATGTATGGGTAAGAATAAACGATATATAATGCTGCCGTCGTCATGTTTCACAGTTTATTTGCCTGCCCCAATCCAGGCTGCTGTGGCATGTAAAACAAGAATGCGCAACGCCGAGCAACACACAATTTGCCACATTTATCAAATATAAAACAGCTGTTGGCATCATTAATAATTGGTTCTCTCTCACTCGATTTCTATGTCGGCTTGTCATGTTTTATTCAACCCAAATTTAAACTATTGATAGAAATTCGACAATTGGTAAAAGGTAAGTCAAGAGCCAAGGGCCATTGGATAACATCTGCTGTTGTTTTGTAGACTGATTGATGATTCGACAATCTAACAAAGTGTCAAAAGTTTAAACGATTTGAGTGAATAATTGTATTTTACCTTTAACTTAACCTTACATTAATTTGTTTGTCCTTAAAGCAATATGAGAATCTCGTATTAACATTTAAACTAATTCAAAATGCGCTCGTCACATCATCTCTCAATATTTGTTCGCCTCTGGGCAGCACATTTCAATTTAGTTGCTGTTAGTTGTGTACATTTATAAACCATATTCATATTTCTACATTTATATGAGTGGGAATGGCATAATATTTATCCTCCATATACTTGATATATTTATGTCATGCCCAATAAAGTTGCCTGCGGAAATTTGTCAACTATGCGGCTGGAATAATGGGCGCAACTTTAAAACAAGCGAATTGTTCGAATAAATGGCATAGATAACTTTATGGCCACCACTGCACTTTGTCTAACCCATCAACTCGGGCATGAAACACACACACATACACACACACATGCACCTTCACCCGCATGGAGACACAATGAAAAAGTGGAGGTCGTTGCAGAGGGGCCAAATGTAGTTAGCCTTCGGCTTTGCCATGCATTTAACATCAGCTGGGTGCAGGCATGTGGACGAGACGAGGGCAGGGTTGCCGTGCTGAATTTGGACAAACTCGTGATGCCAAGGCAGCTTTGCCATTTATCCTACCCTAATTCTCAAAGGGTCAAAAGAGTATATCGGTCATTTTGTGTTGATGTGAATAGTTTTAGACTAATTGATTTAGAATCAACGGCTTAGAACCACTTTACTTATCATAAGGACATATCTTTTTGGCTAGTCATATATAATTTTAAAAAATAATTAATATAGAAAATAGATTTAAAATGAATGGCTTCTAAAAAAAAATTCATTGATCTTACTTTTTACTAGCCCAGAGCATCCCAAAGTCGTTTACATTTTACTGCAACATTCTTGCCTGCTTTGTCGTCTATGTCTGTATGTGTTGGTGTGCGTGTGTGTGTGTGTGTCTGTGTCTCTTTGAGCGGCATTCACTGCTACGTGACATGCATAGCTCATTGGTCTTGGCCGGAGCGTTGGCCAGAAAATATTGCAGTTGTGATATGTTTAAGCTGCAAGGCGTTAAGGATTAAGAGCAGCAGCCATCAAGCGGGAAAGAGACGACGGGCGGCGGGTGTAGATAATTCCTGTGCACATCCCGCGCATTTAACGCTGTTGCAAGTGCAAAAAGTTCTCTGAGGTGCTAATGAAAATTGCGCAACTTTTGCGCAAATCACGCGATGCACCTAAAACTATACGCGCCACAGCGTCAAATGCAAATGTGGCAAGCAATGCTAATTGTTTGGTGGATCTGTGTGCGTGTGTGTGTAATTAGTTTCATTTTTAGCAACGCTTTAAGACAATTAAAGTGTGCGGCTGCCAAATGTGCTTTTTATGTTGCATGAAAGCTCTGAGGCGTATTAATTTTTTGGTAACAAGCAAAACCAATTTGGAGCAGGCGTAACGTACAAGTATATGTGAGAAGAGCTCTGGCTTGCCAGTTAATTTTAATTACGCACATGGCAGTTAATGTTGCGACACGTCGTCTCAATTTAGACACCTTTTTGTGAGGCACACATGCCGCCGCCCTACATCCTGTTCCGCCTCTGTCACGCCTCTGCCTCCCATCCACTGGCAAAACACAGCACAATATTGCCATTAAATGTGGCAAAAGGGGCGTGAGTGTGTGCGTATGTGTGTGTGTGCCAGTGCCAAAATGAATAAACGACAATGGCTTTTGTGGCCATGTGTGTAACAGTGTCTGTGTGCGAGGCTTTGTGTGGCTGGCTGCGTCAATCGTTTCATTTAAAGGCTGGCGCTTCTGGCAGCCAAAGGTAAAAGAACAAAACAAATTAATTTTGCCCAGGTGTTTGTGTGTATAGGTCTGCGTGTGCTTATGACTATGTGCACAGCCAAAGCCCGAAGCACAATTGTTACGCACTCAACTCAACTCAAGTTGTCACACACACAACACCCATTTACACTCACTTGCAAGCTGGCACATCTATAAACATATACTTCAACGTTTATGCACGCTGTTACATGATTTTTTTTAAATCACTCGCGTTAATGCTGCTTTGTAGAAATCCTGATATTTCTGTAGTTTTCCACAAAATAGTATCATCATCTGTTTCGAAAATTATAATCAAAATTCGTTTGTGAGAATGTCATGATCTGAAATCAGGCAAAAACGTTGTTATAGACTTGAGCAGAGTGCACAGATGCGTGCAAGCAAATGGATTATTGTAGTCCTCGAGGGTTTATTTCAGTTGTGCTATGAGGACTGCAAATGCGCAGAGAGGAAGTGAAGAAGGAGAAGAAGATAATGATGTAAAGTTAGTATAAACGAAATATTTATCTTCCATTAATACAGCTATCAATTTTGAAGTGAACAACAGCTGTAGGTGTTTCTATAATATCATATCATATCGAGAAGTTTAATATTCAATAAATACTTTCATATAAACTTACTTAATATTATCACGGATTTTAAAGAGTAAAGTTATACCAGCAGTGTTTTTTTCTTTTTAACCATTAAAGAAGATTGATAAAGCCACTTCCCAGCTAACTGCACGGACACTGTAAATTTCCATGCAAAAGGTTTTTAAGTGACCCGAAATATGTATATTGAAATCAAATACTGTTAAGTAGTGATATTTATTTCTTATAATAAAATGTCTTAAGCCCCTCAGCTGGAGCACCAAGAGGACAACAGACATTTAATAATTCATAAGAATTAACTTCTTTGAGCAAGCTTAGAGCTTTTATTCATTTGATTAAGAAAGGTCTTTTAAGATGAGTCTTTTTTTCGTTAGAATTTTTTTAGGTCACTTGTCGAGCTTTAATTAACTATTGCTCAGTCTCATGATTGTAGTTTTAAAAGAGTTCAACAGTTTAAAATTTAAGGCAAGCAAATCATTAAAAACTCATAGCGCAATACAATAATCCTTGTATTCAGCCACAAAATTCATACCAATTCCAACCAGACGCTTCTTTTTAAGATTACACATCAGGTTTTGGTATACAATTCCTTTTGTAAATTATCAACATTTCCTTCACACTGCTTCTCTTTGTACTCTCCCCGTTTCGTCATCTTCTTGGCATCTTTTTGGACCCGGGCATTAGGAGCATGTTTAGGCACCCCAAACAGCGTAGTAGTTATTGTTCTTGCTTTTGTTGGTTTTTGGCAAATGAAATATGTATTTCCTTGGCACACATTTGCGCGTTACCCCAAAATTGCTTTTGTGTTTTCGCTATTGCTGTGACTGTGTGAATGTGTGTGTGTATGTGTGTGTGTGAGACTGCAACGGAGTTTTCTGGCGGATATTAAAGCAATGTTGAGTTGCGCGCATTTGGCCTGGAAAGCGCTGAAAGAAATTTAGCTACAAAACCTGGAGAGAGAGTAGAAGGGATAGGGGGAGTAGGTTGACCCAGGTAAAACATTCATAAACGCATTGGCATTTTTAAATTGCAATTTACACATACATATACATATACTTGTACATATACATAATTTATAAGGTTTTTATTTAAAAGTGAGTTACTTCAATTTTGCAAGAGACTTCGCATACAGACTTCGTATATATACTCGTCTTAATGTATATATAAGTATATACTTTATTTTTTCTTACATTTTATTTTGTTAGAGGGATATGACTTTTCGCTTGCACTTAACTAACTAACCAATCCATTAATCAATCAACTTTATTTTAGCTGTGCCAACTTCTTCTCTTGTATATGTGTAATATATATGTGTTTATAAGAAGTTTAACTTTGTATTCGGTTGGTAAATTTTGAATACCTCTGTTTAATTTAACTGTTGATTACAATAGATATTAGTTATTGCTGACATTGCAATGCAAGCATGAAATTGGAATATTATTTATAAAGATTTGGTTTCGTAAGGTTTAGCAAATAAAGAACAAAAAGTTAGTTAGTTTTACAAATTGTTTCATTTAACATTTTTAACGTTTATATTTTATTATGTTACATATTCATTTGTCATCAAGTTTCTCAGGTTTTGTCATGTTTATCTTTCATTAAGCACTTTTTAGAACATTTCTTTCAAGAAATACATTGAAATTGTTTTAAGTGGGCCTAAAGGAGCTTTGAAATACATAAATGTAAGCTAAAGAGTTAAGTGACAAAACAAAAAAGCGATAGCGAGTGATTTAAAGTCAAGTTCAATTAGGACCAATGTTTAAAAAAAATAAATTATTTTTTGATAATTAATTTTGATACCTCTCTTACTAAGTAAATCTAAATATCACTCGTGTTGTTGTTTTTCCGTCTATTGAATTTGGAATGTATTTTTAGGTTCTACCACAAAGTTGTATGCATAATACTAAAGTGTCGGCCTGCCAAGTCACTGGCACCGGAACTGCAATCTAGAAATCCAATAACGATCGATTGCCACCAAGCTACACCTCCTCGTAGCTGCGACACTTGGGCAATGGGCCTGACCATCTGCCATCGGGTTGGCATTTTGGCCGCTCGGGCGGCCCCGTTGTATGATCCTCGTTCGTCTGGATCTGGATGAAGCCGGGTCGGCACTGGACGCTCAGATAGTCGCCCGCATCGTAGTTGAATTTGAGCGGTGCGATTAGACCGTTGGGCGGGTCGCCTGGATAGGGGCACTGCGATTTGCCTGAGCGAGATGGAGTAGTATTGATGCATATGGATGGATCATATTGTCAGATGATGTGCAGTAGAAGGATGATCGTACGCGTTAATGATGAATGTAAATCGAGATGATCGGGTATCAGGTATCGTTATCGTTATCGGTTATCGATAGTGGTAGTAGTAGTATCGTTATACAGCGGAAATATAACACAAGTTAGTACATTAGTTCAATTGGTATTATATTGTGAGTGGGCCCACTTTGGAGAAGAGTACGCAAGGAATCGCATCGTATGTGCATTATATGTGCAAATTTTCTTTTAGTTTGGTTTTGATCAGTTGTCTACTTACAAAATGGTGGCGAGTGCGACCAGAACCCGTTCTCCGTGCATATGATGCTCGACTCGCCGACCAGAGTGTGACCATCGTTGCAGCTAAATGTAACCAATGCGCCAACTGTTAAACGCCTCTGGCTCAAACTGGTGCCCCCAACGCGTCCATTTAGCGGCGCCACTGGCATAACGCATTGAATGACTACAAAGAGTAGAAAATCAAGTTGAAAAAAGTAAAAAAATTCGTATTAAAAAGTAATTATAAACATGTAAGAACACAATACGGGCAGCTGTGGGTGGAAGGGACGTTACTTTAATATCAGAATACAATAACAATAATTTTTTTACACACAATGTCAGAAATTTACAAAGGCGAAAGTGTCAATAAAATGTATTAAAATAAAAATTGCAAAAATTTTGCCATCAATAGATACAAAATATCCAAGAATTTAATAATGCAACTTTTGATAATATGTCAAAAATAAAACTGAAATTAAATTTTAAAAATTCTATAAAAAGTAAAACTAATTGATTTGCTTTGAGTTGAATACGTTTAAAGTTATATAATTAAAGCTTGATTTTAAAATAACGCACTCAAATAAATTGAACTAATTGCATTGCATGCTTTTAATATGTAGCATAATTATGAAATGCCACTTGAAAAGCTTTTGAGTTGTGTATGCAATTTGAATGAAATCAAATTAATTTCAAGAATTTTGAGTCAACCAAGTGGACACTTGGGGGCAATTAGGCAAGTAACCATGTTTATTGGCAAGACACACTTGAAAAGCTGTAGTTGCAGATTGTGGAGCTTTGGGGGTGGCACACTGCTACTCACCTTTGCAGCGTGGCACTGGGCCACTCCAGACGCCCGTCGGCTCACAGTCGAGCAGCGCCGGTCCGGTCAGCTTGAAGCCCCATTGGCATTTGAACACCGCCCGCCCCCATGCCGATGTATTTAGCTCGATAAGACTGAGATGCGGATCATCCAAAATGAGTCGAGGACACTGAATGGGATGGCATGTTGGCGACGGCGATGACCAATTGCCGGAGGCCAGGCAGGTGGCATTCCATGCACCATCCAGCCTAAAGCCCTCGGGACACTCATAAAGCGCTCGCTGGCCCAATCTATTGCCTTCGAGCCTCAGCTTGAGCGGCGCCATCGGTTCCGTTAGCTGCGGGCACGTCGAAGTGGCCACCACCACAGCAATGCTGTTTGTCAAACCACGCGGCGATGTGCACGTAAATGTTCCCGAATCATTGTTCTCAATATTCTTGATGGTCAAGCGATATCTAACGGCCTTCTCTTCGCCGGCAGGAGACCAGCCTGTTAAATGGGAAGAAACCAAAAATTAAATAAATACGGCATAAAAACAGCAATATCATATCAAAATATATATCTTCAAGCCGCCCACCTGTTGTATATTGCATATACCAGCTGGTCCAGCTCCATTCGGGTGTGCCACGAACTCGCGGATACATGCAATCCAATTGAACGGTACTGTGCGGTGGCACAGCCATTACTCCGGATGGCTCAAAGGAGTGGGAACCATTGAAGATCTTGATGCGTATGGATGGGGCACTGTCCTCCGAGTAGTTGGTCAGCACAGTGGTGGGCACACAGCTGGGCATGCGTGGTGCCCAGAGGCCATTGGAGCAGAGTACTCGAGATTCGCCCAACAACTTGTAGATGCCCAGCTCCTGGCAGCGTGCCTGCAGCGAGTGGCCATGCGGCAGATCCCAGCCGACATTCTGCAGCAGTCGGCAGGAATGTGAAAATATGTTGAACGTGTTTTTTTTTTGGTGGGGATGGGGCAATGATGTCAACATAGGCGTGTGGGTGAGTCGCAGTGTTTCAGGCATTGGAAATGATTTTTTTTCAACGTGCAGTGCATGAGTTAAATATATATATAGAGAGAGAGAGAGAGAGGAAGAGAGAAAGAGAGAGAGAGAAAAGTATAAAAAAGATTTGTGTTAGACTTATTTACAAGCTGTTAACACAAGTTTAGAGGCGCACTCTCGAGCCAAGTGCGTGCTGGCCGTGCAGTTTCCATAGTGTTTGTTTAGTTTTTCATTTTTTTAAATTGAACCTTTAGATTGTGAGTGTATATGTGAGAAAGTGTATGTTTCTTGTTTGTATATTGTTGTGGGCCTGACGCTGCCCAATGGTCAATGCTTAAGCCGTGCATAGAAAAATTGTCATTGTCAAAAGCGAGAATTGGACCCACTACTTGGGCAGAAACTACATGATGTGATAAGGTATGCGAGCATGTGTGTGTGTGTGCGTTTGTGTGAGTGTATGTGTGTGTGTGTGTGTGCACTGAGATAAGTTGAGCTTTCTCAACAGATTTATAGTAAGAAAAAATTCTTATTAATTTTCCTTGTATTTTTACAATTTTTTTTCAGAGAAATCGCGATTGAATATATCTACATATGTATTAGTTAAACTATCAATCAATAAGGAATTCGGCATATTATAAACACGAGCTTTTCCATTATATTTTATTAATCACAAAAACTTTTTGAAGCCTTAATAAGTTTTTTGAAACTTATTCAAATCTAAAGAACTTGAAATCCACTCGGCAGGGTTTGATTTAATAACCGATACAGAAATATGAATAAAATTGAATCAAAATACTATAAATACATATAATTGTTTGAAAAAACACCCATTACTTTCCTCAGTGTATTGAATGATTGCTTGTGCTTTTGTCTTGTTGTTGTACTCTTTTCAGAGAGTTTTGTGTACATTTGTGAGCAAAGATTCATAGATGTGGATAGGCAAGGCACAAGTGTAGTATGTGTGTATGTGTGTTGTGTGACTACGACGAGGATGACGTTGACAAAGACGATTAGGTAACGTCAAAGATGGCCACTCACAATTTCTGTGTTTGAGAGAAGTGTCGATTTGGATAAGCGCGTTTTACGCCAGCCGCGATTTGGTGGTATCGGTGTCTGCAATAGAGAAAGATCAAAGAGTACCAAAAATACAGAGTCTTGTGGCTGCACACAGCAGATACGAATGCAGGATGCAAAGTTGATTTTTTATTTTTATATTTTATTGGTTTTTTGATTTTTTTACTAGGATGACGCTGGGCAAATTGTTGTTATTTATGCGGCTGATATCGATACAAAAGATGATTAAGAAGTTGAGCGAGACGACAGAGAGATAGAGGGAAAGAGAGAGATACATAGAACGAGAGCGAGTGAAACAAAGACAGAGTTACAAAGAAATAGAGTTAGAGAGAGAGAGAGAAATAGAGACAGGACGCAGTCGAAAGAGACAGTTGAACGGTTACAAGGACGATGCCTTCAATAGCTTTTATATATATGAAGAGAAAGTAACAGCTTTAGTTGTATGTGTTAGTATCGAGTGGGTGCTTTTGTATGTGTGCTGTATGTGCGTGTGGTGCTGCATGTGGTATTGCATGTGGTGGTGGTGCTTGGTTAGTTGGTTGGTTTTAAACAGCTCCTGCAGCACGGCTGATGGCTTTTGGTGCCTTTCATCACTTACCACGGAGATGTTGCGATAGCTGAGCAGCAGGTGAGTCGGAATGCGATTGACATGGCAGCTCTTGTACAGTGGCTGAAACTTCACGTTGCCGTTGTCGTCTATAGATAAAGATGTCACAGAGATCAGCAACAACAGTTAAACACACACAGATACACACAAACATACTCAATCAAAGAGTATCATAATCAATTACTGCATTTATGCACAAATGAATATCATGAAGTATTATTAACATCAATTCATGAATTTAATTAATCCGCCAAGTTGTTTTTGAGGTTAAGCTTATGAATTGCTGTGGCAAAATTACAATTAATCCAGCGTTGCAAGTATTAATGGATAATAATGATTGATTGACATAATCAAATTAAGCGCAAGTAACGATAATCTCACATAATTGGCGGTTTTTTATTTCAGTTGCAACTTAAACATAATTTAATGAACTAAATGAACTTGAGTTTTCAATTATTCACGGTAATAATATTAAACTTTATTGAAAATATTTCAATACTTCATGAATAGCATAAGCGCAGTAATATTTACATACAGTCGAATTTCCATATAAATAAAAAAAACTCAAGGGGACAAGAAAAAACTTCGTTGTAGGGAAAATTCCGTTTAATATTGCACCAAGTTGCAGTGTTCTGGCAATAACTTCGGTATGGTGAAAATTCTTAATATGAAAGTTCGACTGAATAAAGTTTGTAAAAAAGAAACGATTTTTTAGATGTTGAAATGAAACAACTGGATTGTTGCTGGTGCTGCTATTTTTAGTGTGCTGATTGTGTTGTCTTTATTATCATACGAGTCTCTACTGTAATGACATGTTACGTATTCATATTCGTAATTGTATTCGTAATTGTATTGCTATTGTATAATTAACATTAAATTGTGTGTGCGCATATATATTTGTAATAAGTGTGCTGTATGTATTGGTGGTGTTTGTATTGCTTGTTGTATGTTGCGAGGGAAGGTGGCTCTCACTTACCCTCCTCATTGGTGGCACACAATGGCCCCACCCACTTGCCCTTGACACAGCGTATCTTGCATAGTCGCCGATCGCCCATGGGTCCAATTTCACCGGGAAAACGTATCTCGGAGACTTCGGTAAATTGTTGCAATATATCAATCTCTTCCTCCTCCTCCTCTTCCTCATCGAACTCGGCATCCTCGGTGTGCATTGGCGAATAGCCGGTCTCCTCATCATAAATGCCTAAATTTGGGCGAAATCGGAACAAAATAGGTGAGGGCGTTATGAAATGGGCAAATGTAAAATGCTAAGAAAAAGGAAACGGGTTGAAAACGAATTGTGTTTGACTGACAGAGAGATAGAGAGAGAGAAAGAGATAGAGAAAGAGAGAGAGAGCAAGTAGAGCAAGCAACTAATGAGCTGTTGTTATGAGGTCGATGTAAGGAGGAACGAGAAGAGACAGGTGAATGAAAAGAATGAATGCCAATGTAAATGAGCTTTGAACGCTCAACGAGAGAGAGAGAGAGAGAGGAGGCCACTTCAAACCCAACTCCGCCACAACCCACAATACCCCATCCCTTATCTAGCCAACATTCTAGTGTTATCAGATGCCAATTGGAGCTCTTTTCAATGGTTTGAAGTGGGCAACCGGCTTTAGAAAGTTGCCTGTGCGTTAAAAGCTGTCCCGCAAAAGATGTCTAAGACGAACAAGACGGCGTCCGCATCAGAATCAGCTTCAGCTCTTGAGCATACACATTAAGCCGCAAAAAGAAACCGCACGAAACGTGCGAAAAGTGCTGCCAGGCTAGGGAGCTTCAATGGGCCAACTTAAGGTTGTTAGATATGCATTAAAAGCGCCAACGAAATGGTGTGAGACAGCACATTTAGATAGAGCAAAAGGGAAAGAGAGTGCAGAGACGGAGGCGGAGGTGGCCACTTAACAGGATACAACTTCATTTCTGAACAAGGCGTCAAAAAAATCACACACACAAAATAAAATAAAAATGAAACCAAACAAAACGAAGTGAAAAGGCAAAAGACAACATGAAGGATAATATTATGCGAGCATGAGTCGAGCTTCGCTGATAGACCCCAAGTACCCCCAGGAACCAAAGCCAGCATCGCATAACCCAAAGTCCGGCGCCCATAACCTCCCCCAGTGCCCAGGCTAATAGAAAAACTCAAACGGACAAAAGCAGCTGAATCAAAGTAAACAAAAGGAGCACCACAAAGAGGCAGCAGTCTCATCCAACCAAAACAAAAAAAACTAACAGAAAAGAAAAAGCAACAAAACAAGAAATGAAAAGGCATTAACAAGAATGAGTTGTTATCTGCAAGTTGTCGAAGATTAAATACTCTAAAATTAAGAGTTGTTGAAGTTATAGACCAATTGATTCAATGGTTGCTATTTAATTTTGTATCCGGTTCCGATATTATTTCTGTCAAAATATAAAATGTATAAAATACCATTAGCTTGAGAGTTAAGTCAAGTTATTAGAAACAAATCAATATTTCAATACAACATTCAAAAAAGATATCTAATACTATTTAAGATTCGGCAAGATATCGCCGCAAACATTTAAGTTCAAGTTTTTAAGTTTTAACCGCTTATGCATTAAAAATAAAAGTTATTTTATTAGACCGGATTTTGTTAATATGTATTTAAAATTATATCCGTGACATCGATAAAGAAAAGTATTTTGAATGAAACTTTCGAAAAATATATCTTTGAGTTTTAAGGTTGACTCATAAAAGAGCAGAGTTAAACTTATCTCACAGTCTATTAAAAGTATTAAACATAGTAATATATGTGGTGTGATGTCGCAAGAACCAACAAAGGCTAACCACGAGATAAAATGAGATTTTAAGGAAAGAGAGAGAGAGAGAGAGAGAGAGAAAGATAGAGTTGGGTGGTACTGATGATTGGGCAATAGAAGTGCCAGCATGAAGCATGTTTTATGAGAGCTGAACGTGAGGTGGACGAATTGAGGAGATTTATGGCTGGACTCCAGGTTGAAACCCATATGGACTTCACACTGCGATTAGCTTTTCAAACGATTAATGTTCAATGTAACAATGTAGTCTGTTTTTTGCTGTGTACTTCACTCTCAACACTCCAGGTGGTGTGTCTCTTGTCTGTGTGTTAGTGTGTGTGTCTGCTCGTGTGTGTACATGTTTGTGTTTGTTTGTGTGTGTGATAAGAGCATAACACAGACGGACAGACAGACAACGAGACAGCGACAGCGGCTTTTACAATTCAAATACAATCAAGTTATTTGTATGGGGCACTGTGGCGATGCCAGTGTCTGGCCGCTATGTTGAATGCTTGTGGTTTGTAATGCCTTACCCTTGTCCTTGCGACTGGTGGTCTTAGAACTGGAATCGCCGCCACCTTTTGGGCGGCTCAGTGCACCCGTGGTCTTGCCCGACTTGCGCTTTACACGTTGCAGGGCCACTGCTGCACTGCTCGACTGATTGCCACCAACAACATTGGCATCGTCTACCTCAAACTCTCCAACATCGCCTTTGGCATCGGAGCTATTGCTTGTCACATTGCTGCTGAGGCTGATGCTGCCGCTGCTACGACGATGACGATGCCAATGGTGCGGTTCCATGTCACGCTGGTCGAGCTCAGCAGCGTGACTGTCACCGCGTCGACGATGATGATCATGCGCCATCTCTGTCTCTGTCTCCAATTTATCCTCAGTCTCCTCCTGCTTCTCCAGATGCTGTGGTGGCTGCTTATCCAGCTGTAGTTCACCTTCTTGCTGTTTAATTTTGAGCTTTGCCAACAGCTTAATGCACTTCTCACTGCTGCCATCGACCAGGCATTTATTCAGGCGTGCCTTCTGCTTCAGACGATGCAATTTGGCCTTCAATTGACGATTGGGTTCCCTTGACTTCAGTATATCGGCAATGTGCACATAGTAGACCTCGCCCTCGGCGGCCAATTTGCTGCCGGCCCAACGATCCGTGTCTGGCGAGGCATCCACATCGTGTAAGATGGCATGACGCTTATAGCGACTGGTACGCCCACGTCCGGTCTGACCATTCTCATTCTCGAGGCGACGACGTCGACCGGAACCGGTGCGATGCTTCTTGTTCTGTTTGCGATTGGCATTCAAGCGCTTGCGGGTTGCATCATCCAGGTCCGCGCCATGCAACTCATCCTCGTCATCATCGATATCGGTGTCGTCCACTAGACTTGCTGCCGCATCCGCCGCATGCAAATCATGATGGTCATCATCGTCTCCAAAATCCATTGAATACGGATTTACAATGGCCGCATGATTCTCTTTGGGTGGATGCATCTTATCGACAAACTCCACATCGGCCGTAGTAAAATCCTCTGGGAGATAAACCTGCGTTGTCTCAAACTTCGCATACGGCTGCTCCGTTGTCATTTCCGGTTTGACAATGGTGAAGCGCACATCCGGCGCTCGGCAGCCAGGCGATGCATCTGCAAACGAATAAAAAAACAGAGGAACAGAGTCAGTCAATAGTGAGTAAGAAAGATATAAAGACAGAGCGGCATGTGGGAGGATGAAAAGGGGAAGGGGGAATAAGGTACTTAAGAGTGAGGCTTTAAAAAGTAGCTGAGCTGTAGTTTTGTCATAAATATTTCATATATGATCAAACCTAATAACTTGGCAACTTTGACTGACTTTGAAGTGCAATCGAAATTGCAAATTTCCAATATGCATTGGCATTTGGCATTTCCGCACACACACACACACACTTACACAAGCTTCAATTTGCAATGAGCAAAGTCATGCAAGCATTTTCCATTTCCCATTTTATATGGCTGTCGAGTTGAAGGTTGGGACAACTACTATCAACCTAAACGACGTTGTTGCCAATAAAGTTTTCTCCCTTCCTTAAACATATTTGTATACCCTTATGTTAAAGGGGGAGTGTTTGCAATGGGTTTACTAAGGTTCTAAAGTTAAAATATTGGCTAATAAATCATCCATCTGTTTGTCTACATATTTTTAAAAATACTTCTTGTTTGATCTTAGATGTCAACTTTACAACAAAAATAAACAAACATATAAAACAGAAATTTTCCCAATCAAAAGGTATACTTTAACTAAACTTAGGGCATCTTATGGTACATAACACCCATGTACTATATTTCCTTTTGTTATTGTTGCTTATATATACATACACATTTATAGATGTTGTTGTTGTTCGAAAGTGGGTCAACTACAATGTTAAGGAGCTAAATTGCATTCGACGCTTTTAATTTATGTAATTCAATTGCCAATTAGCCAGCTACTAGTAGCAAATGCAAAAAGTACATTTATTTAAATGCAAAAACGCAAAGCAAAGCAAAAATGTTGCCAACAAAATGTATCTCAAAGTGCGAACGAACACTTAAATGCAGCTCATTTCATTAGTACCCGGTCTGGCAATGCTGTTAACAATAGCTGCAGAAGTACGAGTAATGGAAACTACAAATTATTTAAATGAAAGCCTGCAACTTCAATTGTGATTGCCATAAGCACTCAAAACACTTTTATTGTAATTGGTTTTGTTTGTTTTAAAGAAAACAAAGGTTTTGTTTGACAGCAACTAATATATAAATTCTCTTAGGGTTTTATACAATTCTTTCAACTATTGATTTAAATTCTTTGCTGCTGACAGCCACATGGAAACTGTAAAAGAAACATTTATTAAAATGAAAATGATTTTATGACATGATAAAAAATATAAACTAATAACAATTTCATTGCAACTGACTAATATTGGCTGTTGAAAATATTACATTCAGTTTGTAAATAAATCATTGACATCGAATTTAAATATTTAACAAAATTCAAGTTGCCTAGTCTTGCTGACATTGCAAAAAATAAACAAATGAATAACGATAAAAATACATTTTGATATCTGTACTACGTCTTAAACAGCTGTTAACCTTTTGTAGATTGTACAAGTTAGTAATAAATAATTACAGCAGTAATAAATGTAACCAATTAATGTTAACCAATTAAAATACTTGTTTGTTAGACAGGTTATATTGATACCTATACAAAAAAGTTTATACAAATTGATATTCTTATCTATATGCTAGACAGAACAAAAACAACTAGTAACTAAACACAAACAATGTTATCACATTGTTTATACTATGCCAGAGATAATGGTTAATGCCTGTGTCTACTTTTAGAACGCTTGAATAATTTTCAGAGCATTTAGTTGTTTTAGTCTCGGTGTAAAAGTTGAATTGAGCGGACTTCAAAATGGGTTTGTTCCTATTGCTGTTAATCGGTCTGGGTACGCTTATCTTCTGGCTATATAGGATTAATAAGGAATACTATGTGTTGTCCCTCTTTGCAAAGAGAGTGAGAACTAAAGATGGTCGTCCCATAGAGAGTCTGGCTCCTATTGCTGATGGCCGCACAATCTTTGGCAACTGCTTTGATTTATATGGCAAAAATGATGGTGCGTCGAACTGAAACATTTTTAATTTACATAAATGTGCACTTAATTTCAACTTTTACTCTACTTGCAGCTGAGGTATTTAAGGATATGAGCAACAGAGCTAGAAAAATGGGTCGCAGCTTCTTGGAATATGGTCCTAGGGTACCCATTTATAATATTATTGATGCAGATAACTTTGAGCTCATATTAAACGATCCGAATCTTATAACTAAAAGTCTGGTCTATGAGTTTTTGCATCCAGCTTTACGCACTGGTCTGCTAACTTCCACAGGTACTAAAGTCCACTGTACATTGAGAGCGGATTAAAAAATGCAATTACATTTACAATTTGCAGATAAGAAATGGCATTCGAGACGCAAGATGTTAACGCCAACATTTCACTTCAATATCTTGGGACAATTTGAGGAGATTTTCAAGTGAGTTTTTCATACCTTCAACTTGAAATTATAAACATTTTTAATTTTTCTCTTCCAGAGCCGAAAGTCTTAAGTTTATTGAACAATTTAAAGATCAAACCGAATGTTCTATATCGCTAAGTGAGCTCATACCAAGATTTACTCTGAATAGTATTTGTGGTAGGTCTGACATAGTGTGTATTTACTGTAGCTTAGCTTTAACTTTCATTTATCAACACTCAGAGACTGCCATGGGCATTAAACTGGATGATATGGCTGCTAAGGGTGATAATTATCGCATTAACTTTAGCATGATTGAAAAAACATTTATCAAACGTATGAGTAATCCACTGCTTTGGAACAATTGGATCTACAGCCTTTTTGGTGCCAGTGCAGATGCGCCCTTTCTAAATGGAGTGCATGAATTCTCCAGTGAAATTATAGCCAAGCGACGTAAGATATTACAACAACAGCACTTAACAGAAAGCAAGGAAACTCAAGCGACAGACGATGACATGTAAGTTAACTTGAAATTAATGTTAACTATTTAATTCCATATCTAAACTTTTCAATTCTACAGTTACATCAATAAGAAGCAACGCTTTGCCATGCTGGATACACTTATCTTGGCGGAAAAAGATGGTTTAATAGATCATCAAGGCATTTGTGAGGAAGTGGATACGCTGATGTTTGAGGGCTTTGATACCACATCTATAGGTCTAATATTCGGATTGATGAACATGTCCTTATATGCGGATGAACAGGAGAAGTGTTATCAGGAGATTAGTGAACATATAGCTGGTAACATTTACTTTGACAAACCTTCTCGTTTCAACTTAATCAAAACTAACTCTCTTTTAGATGACTTTAGCAACTTGGACATTAATCAGCTGTCTAAACTCAAGTATCTCGAGTGTTTTGTTAAGGAAACGATGCGCTTGTTTCCCTCCGTGCCCATTATGGGTCGTAAAACGGTGCGTGAAACAGAGCTTGATAATGGTTTGATACTGCCAGCTGGTACTCAGATTACACTGCATGTCTTTGAGCTGCATCGCAATCCCAAATACTGGGACGCCCCGGAAGAGTTTCAACCTAAACGATTTCTGCCCGAAAACATCAAGGATCGTCATACCTATGCCTATGTGCCATTTAGTGCAGGACAACGCAATTGCATAGGTAAATACAATTTGCTTAACTTCTTTGCCTTAAGTTATATTAATTTGTACACTTTATAGGTCAAAAGTATGCTATGCTGGAAATGAAAACCCTTCTTATTGTCGTACTTAAAAAGTTTAAGATTTTGCCACTCGTTGATCCCAAGGATTTCGTTTTTCATACTGGCATTACATTGCGCTGCAAAAATAATATTAAAGTGAAACTAGTCAAGCGTATTTAGACAATAAACTCAGCTTAAGTCTCAGTCTTAGTAAACTTTTAAGCTTAAAAATCTTGAGCTATGAAACGAAAATTCGTTAACCCTTAACTTGAAAAGGTTCATGTTAGCGAATGTTCTTAAAGATAGTATAAATGTTTCTTCAAATTTATTAAATGTTAAGAGCTACAGAAATTTGCAAGTTACTTGTGAGGTTTTTTGTTTTTGTTTTTACTGTAGAACAAGAAGTTTAATATTTTTATTTTTCATTTTGTTTTATGCCCAGAATTTTCTTAGTTCTGAGAACAAAAGCTTTCAATCTACCAAATTGTATTAATGTTATGGGCGTATAAGGACATAAGACATTTCCTTTTACTAACTCTTTCAAAATGTAACATTATTAATTTGTTAAACATCAAGGCAGTCTATATACAAGTTGGCAGCAGTGAAGTACACGTAAAACAACGCCCAGTTGTAGTCCGTTTTCCCTTTGGGCTGATAATCGCTGGCAGTGGGCCGCTGCTAAAGTTATAGTTGGGAGCTGGTGCATCTAGACTGCACTTGCCACTTGCTAGTTGCTACTTGCCACTTCCCTGGCTGCTGGTTGCTCTATAAATCATTCATGCACAGCGAAGCAAAAGCAGTTTTCCCACAATGAACAAGTCTGGCAGCTGGAGCTGCAGCTGGAGCCTTTATGCAAAACACGCATACTCTAGAGTCTGGTATGGTTTGGTTCGGTTCGGTTGGAGTCAAGTCGTTGCAGGGATTCAAGTCATCTTTATCTTTTAGCGCGGATACATTGCACATAATATGCCAGGGTGGTAGGGCTTTTGTGTGTTACTTGGGCGGACTTTTTGTCATTTGGGGGATTTTTTTGGTTCTATTTTTTTGTTAGTGCATTTGTCGCTTTTGATTTTGACAGTTCGTTACTCGGTTTTACCATTTGCATGCATAATGCAAGGCAGCCAGGAAGAGGAACAGGATAGCAGCAGGACTAGGAATCAGGCCAGCAGCATAGACATTCTAAACTGTGCATGCAGGCAGCAAGCACCATCATTATGATGATTATCAGCATCATATGATGATCATCATCATCAACATCCGCAGCTCATCTTCGTCTCAGCAAAATAAAGAATGCTTTAAGATTTATGGCACAGAGCAAAAAAGCTGAACGACATTTTTGGTTGCCATTTTGTTTATTGCAGATTCCTAGCTAGCTGCGCTTTTTCACTCATTTCTTCAAATCTTTTTCTGGCGTCCAAAAAAAATGCCATTAGGCAATGCGATTCGAGTTCTTCATGCAAATTAAATTCCAGCTGCTACTGCTACAATTTTTGTATGTGTGTTGTGTTGGTCAAATATTTTGGCTGAGCAAAATGGCAAGTGCTTGCTTGTAACTGCTATTGCAACTGCTGCTGCCACAAAAAAGGCAACCCTGAAACAACACCTGTGTCAACATGCAGAAAAAAACTCACAAAAATCCAAAAACAAATCAACTCAACTCGACTCAACTCAACTTAATTTTTTGGCATCGCACAAACTGCGCAATTGGCCACGTAGCATCCGCGTCGTAACGTAAAATAAAGTGCGTCGCAGCATTGCACTATTTTTTTTGTCAATGAGATCATCAGCGACAGCATTCGGAGGGCTCATCAAACGGTACGATGCCAACAAAACAAACAGCAACTGCCTTGACAAGAGTAACTGACTTGAAAATAGCCCTCAATGACTTTTAAAGACTATTCTTATAGTAACTCAATCGAACATAGAACGGAAAAGCACAGACTATAGAAATTAACAAAGAAAAAAATAAAACTTTAACACGGTGGGTTCTAAAAAAATTTTAATATTTGCATAACGTTTTTTATTTTTTTCAATTGAAAAGATGCTCGAAAAATCTGTTAATTTGATGGTTCTGATGCTTATAAATATTACATTCCCTTCGACCGTCGCACACTTTTTTGAAACTCCATCAAGCCCTTTCTTATACATTTTCGATAGCAACAGAGAATTGAAAGAGAGATAAAATTAATAACTTTATGCACATCTGGTTTCCCGTAACTAATTGCGTGTGACAGCAGCCGCAATAACAACAACCGACACCGTCGCGTCGAGCGCACTTTTTTCACTCAAACCCCTTTCAACGAACAACAAGAGAGATACAGAGAGCGTTAAACCCCTTTTCCCTTAGCTTGTGTTTACACTAACCCCCTGCCCGAATGCTATTAATATCTATTAAGCAGCCCTCGGTCGGCTGCCAAACTTCATTAAATGCCTTCATGCAATCTCCAATGTGTGTGTGTTTACTGTGATTGGGATTAAGGTTTGGCCAGCAGGCCTCGTTTTGATTGCCTTTGTGCCATAACGTTGCTCGTCTGTGATTGCAGTGGGAGCTTCGTGGGTCAGAGGGTGTGGTGTGTAGCTACAGTTAACGGTGAGCACGTGAAATATTTCATTTGATGTAAGTTATTTGCTGAGCGCTTTGCTTTTGCCTTTGCCTTCACTTTCCATTCGCTTTGTTTTCGTATAACTTGGTTAACTGTATTTAGTGTCAGGTATTTTTACTTTGTCGACAAACGCGAAAATGTTTGTGAGTAAAAAGGGTTGATTTTCAAATGGGTTTACTTGGAATCATATTGTAAAATGATTTTTTGTCAGCAAATACTTCACTTTTTTATCAAAGACTCACAATTAGGACACGAAAAATTCTTCGACTTTACCCTTCTACCCTTTATCAAAATTAGGCAGTTATCAAACAGTTTTAAACTTTTTAATAAATATATTTTATTTTTATTTAGTATGTATAATGAATTATTAGCTTAAGAAATGTAAAATAATTGATTTGTTCCTATAAGTTAAAGAATTGTATTTTTAACTTTCTCATTTATTTTTTTTGAGAAGAACTGCAATGAAAAAGATAAGTTCCTATTTTGTTATACATATTAACTATTTTATATCCTGTATAATAATTAATTTTAAATTGTGCTTAATATTAAAGGGCTAAGAACACTTTACTTTTGTGTAAAACATTTGGTTTTCAAGCAAGGATATTCAGAATTCGTTCTTAAACGAAAGCTATTATTTTACAGTTAATCGCGTGTGTGTTTTGATGTGTGTTTGTGTGCGTGTGCGTGACTATCGTTTTCATGCTCGAAAATCATTTAACAAAGTGCCTCTGTCGCCGTTCGAGCATCAATAACTTAGCCAGCCAACAACAGGCTATAATTCAGGCTATCGTTCAAACGGACCCTCAATCGCCATATAGGCCATATTTATTGTTTGTAAGCGCCTTTTGGCCATGAAGGTCAGTCAGCTAACAAAAAGCTGTGCGAAACTTACCTGGCTCCGTCGTGGTTGTGTTCTCGACGGCTGGCGGTTCGGTGTCGGCCTGGCTCTTATCCAGCACCAGCAGCAATATGGTCAAGGATATTAAAGCCCAGAGTGGCTTATGACGCATACGTAGCCAGGACCACATTCTGGCCCCTTTTTAACGAACGAAGAAACAATAATAAAGTGTCAATGTTGTTTAACAGTTAACTGTTTATTGTAGGCCAACACACACGTACACGTACACGATACACAACAAGACTATCAATAGGTGTCAATCAATTGACTGCCATTGAGAGACCGGAAACACTCGAAACTTGAAACTGGTAAGAGGGCAAGGATTCGGTTTTGTTTGATATTTTTTGCTTTTGTTGCGTCTATAAACCGCTTTCGGGCTGCACTTTAAAGTTAGTGTTAGGCAGCGCTTTGTTGTTGCCGTCGCTCAATGCCAGCTACAGTTACATGCAACAACAACGACAATAGAAGTAACGACTTTGTTACCACAACGACAAAACACTTCACACACTGCCTTGAATGGCGCAAAAATAGACATCCACTTTTGCCCAACTGCAGCACAACTAACACACACACAAGTTTACACACTGCGCTCAAGTGTATTTATTTTTGGGCAAAATGCCATGTCACTTTAAGTTTTTCACTTTTATTTTCACTTAAGATTTTTCGTCTGTTTTAGTTGAGCTTTGTTTGCTTTTCCGCTGCTGCTTGCAACTTAGAGGCTGCTGTCAAAATGCGTCGCTGCGTTTTGTTCAACGTCCTTTTATAGTCGTACAGCATCGTTGGATTCGGCGCAACAGTTTCGGCAACTGAACGAAGCTAACGATACGAACTCAAAGGATATACTCGTCTCCGCCTTCGTCTACTTCTGCTGTCACGTGCATTTTGCCGGTAAATCGCTTGTGTTTTTGTTATGATTTGCTTTGCACTGTGTGAGTTTTTCCAGCTTTCGCTTTTTACCATGTGATATTTGAGCGGGTGATTGTGAATGTGTTTGTGTGTGTGTGTGTGTTTGGCACAACCTTGTAGCTCGTAGCACGTAGCGAGCGCTTAAAATTGCGCGCATTTCGTTTATATTCCCTCTTGGCAATCTTGGCAACAAATGAAGTTTGCTTTTCTTGTGGCTGCCACATTTGATCAGCTAAGCAGCACTCTCACACACACACACACACGATTGTGCACATGGTGTATAATGCTATCAATGGAATCCTTAGGTAATGCATTGGTTAAGCTTGTCAACATCTTCGGCATTCATGGCAAACAACACGAAACTGCACTTAACAAGCTAATCAATGCGTTTGAAGATTAAATATTGTACAAAAACGAACGAGATATTGGTTAGTCGAATAACAATAACATAAGATTAAAATAAGATTACTGGAAATATAGTTAAATAGCAATTTAATGCTTGTTTTCCATTAAGTATAATCAAGAAATTAATTATTTAAATATATTAAAGTTTTTAACACAGCATAAAGTAAAATATCTTATTTTAATGCTTATATGAAAAGGGATTTAGCTTTTGATAAATGTCCTGAACAGTTTTGAAAGCACTCTCATTAGTCGATGTTCCTTATCCGTTCTCACAATGCTTTAATCTATCCTATTCACTTGCATTAGCTAACCAATATTTACTGCAATTTCAATCAATGTCATTTTGTCGCCACATAAGCAACCACATCCATCTGGATTGCGTTTCGACGCAACGCCCCAAAAAGTAGGCAATGAATTTAGCAAGGAACAGGAAGTGAGTTGATGCGAAGGCATTGCGGTGATTTGAGCACTTGAGCATTGCGGTCAACACATAAATGAATGCCATTGGCCAGCCTGACATTCCTGGCCACTAATTACGTAAATGAATTCTGTGGCAAGCACCAAGTAGCAGCACTTGAGCCTTGTGGCATTGCCGTGCAACATTTCCGGGTTGCTACTGATAAATGTTTGCCTCGCACTGCCCAAGCTGAGGCAACAAAACTCAGGGCACAACACAATTGCACCCAAACAATGCTGTCTGGCTGAGTTCCTGCCACTTGCCACTTGCTCCTTTCTACTTTCTGTTGGTTGCACTGAAAATTTTGCTGAAATGCGAAACGCGTTGGGCAAACCGAAAGGCGCTCAACTCAAGTCAAGTGGAAAATGAAAACCAATGTTGTTGTTATTACAAATTGACAACTGTTTTTGTTGTTGCTGCTGTTGCTGTTGTTGTCTTGCTTGTGCATTTTGTGCAGCACTGTAAATTCAATTGTGCCGCATTATCTGTATAATTTGTTGCAGACTCCACATTTTTGTTGTCAGCTGATGCTTCGAATACATTTTCCTGTTGTTTGCTTCAATGAACTCAAGCTGAAAATTCCCACAACCAACACACACACACACATTCTCGTGTTTATATTCATGTTTCGACATGTTTGACAAAACAACACATAAAATTCAATTTGCCAAAGATTTAATACTCGAAATGTTCACAATGCCAATAAACCAAAAATTTATCATGCTTATAATTGATAATGTCATCTTTCCCAAATGCAATTATTATTATAAATTTATGCTTGCTCATTGCCAGCAAATTTACCATAAACAAACTATTTGCATATTATATATATATTTTGTTGACACTGATGCATCAGCTGCATCAATCATTTTGTCTTATGACAATCAATTTAATTACAAAGTTGCCTTAATGTTTGAAAAGCTGATGAGTGAAAATTGACTCTGTCCCTTCGATGCTTAATACTTAAATAAAATCAGTGAACATTTATTAGCATGACATTTAAATATTATGTGGAAAGATAATTAAGATTTCTTTACAAATTTCTTCGTTCGTTATTCTCATTATTATTTGTTGGTCTGTTAGTTACAGAATATGAAAATATGACATAATTTAATAAAAATTTAATCAAGTTTTCGTTTCACCCTCACGCTTTGTATACATTGAAAACGAAAACGCATTTGCAATGTAATGAAAATAAAGAAATTGCTGTTCAAAATACATAGAGTGCTTTGGGTTCGAAATAAAACGAATCGAAATGAAATCGACTCAAATCACTTGCAATGGAAGCTATCATATAATTAAATTAATTGCAAACTTCCCGCCAATGAGAGACAGACAATGAGTCTGACTGACTCGGCAATGGGTGGGGCAGGGTCGATGGGGCGTTAGCTCGATAAGCAAAAGTTGCATGTGGCACCAAAAATCTTGTCGTGTCATGCAATTATCGAGTTTTAATGAAATTTCGCTCGCAGTCATACAAATCCATTAAAACAACCAAACCAATGAAAAAACTAGTGAAAATGTTGCAGCCCGGGTGTTGACGACTGCGAAGTACTCTAATAAAAATATCATCAGATCTTGGAGAAATGTCACCATCTATCTACTAACCAGATTTTGTGTCTCTAGCTGTTTTATCTATTGGCAGTACGAGTTGTATCGACTTGTTATAGATTTACCGACGCCCCATCACAAAGTTACATGACTTTAGCTCGAAGAGTGTCGAAAACTGTTCAACCTTTGTTAACAGAGTATAAAAATCTACGAAAATGACAACAAGAAAAAAATTGCGTAAGCTGCAGAAAACCACCAAATAAATGACTGAATGGCTAGCCGTTGGCTTCTAATTACCCAGGACACTGGATAGAATAGTTAATTGCATTTCCAATGATGCGGCAAAATCATTTTGACGCTCAGCCAAGGCGGTAAGGGGCGGGAGGGCGAAAAAGGACAAGCCAAAATACCATTAAGTCATTAGGGGCGCTTAAATTGTCATTAAAGTTGTTAAAATGGAATTTCATGAGCTTAAATAACTTTCGCTGGCTCGGCGCTCGATCCAAATGTGTGGCAAATTGAATGCAGGACAAAGTAAACGAAAACTTTTTGCAGCTGCTGTTGCGAAATTAGGCCATATTTGCGAAAATTTTGAATTGCAAATGACATTACGACCAAATTCTTTGGCCAACTAAAAGTTTACAGTCAGCCATCACGCTTAACGAGTTTAGCAGCCAAGTTCTGTCGTCGTTAGTGTGTGTGTGCAAATTAAATAAAACATTAATTGGTTGCTTGCGTCACGTAATTTGCCACAGCAAGCGAGCGACATTCGGCATTACAGTCAACGGTGAAAAGAGAAGTAAAAACCAAAAACAGACCAGGCCACAGCGACACGTTCTGCCAATAAATCTCAATTGATCCCCGTGGTGTTGTTGCACAAAAAATAAAAAGAAGAAAAGTTCAATTAAAAGTCCTCCCCGCGGCATGCCTCAAAGTGGCCAAGAGCAAACAACGTGTCAGCTTGCAACTGTTCACCCACAGTATCACACAACTGTTGCCTGCAAATATGCTAAGTGGGCAAATGTGCACATACATTTGCTGGCACTGTGCTGCATGCTCCTGTGGGAGCAACAGACAGTTAACGAGCCAAATGACCCTCATTGTTTCACTACACTCAACTCGCACAGGTGGCATTGTAGTATGTGGCAAGCAACGAAGCAAACAAGTAAGCCAGCAAAAAAAGTGTAGCACAGTTATTAGCGCAACATTAAAGTTTATTGAGCCGCTTGCAGTTTTAATTAAAGCCAAAGCAATAAAAAACAATGTACGACCAGTGCAAATAACCATGCCACTAATGACACCAGCTGAAAGTTAGGTTGCATTGGGGTATGGAATAATTTAGTTAACTTACTTACATAGTTAGTTGTACTTTGTGCTTGGAGCGGATGCTAATGTTAACTCCACCATCTGGCTGATATGCTTGCCACACTTGTCGACTTGTGTCATTGCAACGTAATTGAATATTGCACACAAACAAAAACAAGCTGGCACATACACAATCAGCAGAAAGCCATAAACGCTCACATTTTAGCTGCTGGAATGGCTATGACTACGAGTTCATCCAACTGACCAGAACAAATTTGCCAATTTCATGAGCGTACGAGTACGAGTGTTGTCTGCGCGGTTGGATAAGCGAACAGCAAGTGCAAATAGTATTATGCTTAACTGCACGCACGCACATGTCCCACAGTCAAAGTCGCAGATGAAGTCGGAGCATGAGTGAGAGTTTGAGTCCGAGTAGTCCTGTGAATGCCAACGGAAGCAGCTACGGACAACACGCACCAAACTTTGCCTGACCAAATAGCATTAAGTAACCGCACGTACGCACAAACAGGACAACTCTCTCTCTTTCTCTCTACTGCTACAGTGTGAGTAATTGTAATAACTGTTGTTCCGTATCGTTTGTCGTACAGCAAGCCTTGTTTGCCACTGTAATTGCCCAGACTATGCCTGAGACTCTCACACTACTAGCCTGTTAGTGATTTTGTGGCTACTCCTGCACCGGGCACTGTCATTGACAAGTTCAATAATGGCCATCGACCGCAACATCTGGTTTAGTTAGCTGGCAGCTTAGCAGTCTTTGGTTTCTGGTTCTGGTCGTTTCAGTTTCACTTGCAGCCTGTCTATATGCCTGCAGGTAGGTAGTCGAGCGCCTAATTGAATAGCCTGCCAGCTGGAACATTAACCATAGCAGTTTAAAGCTCCGAACACTAATCTGCATACAGTTTGCAGCCTTCCTCACTGTATCTCAATAAAAAAAACTTACTTATCGCAGGACATCCACACACATAAATTGAAGATAAGAAAGAGAGGGAGCAAGACTTACTTCCTCAGATTAATATGCTGCTGGCGCACATGTGCAAATCGCTGGCTGCCAAACCCTTATCACATGCCCGGACTCCCGAACAACACACCCAAATACACACACACACCCACAAGGACATCAGCAAGGCAGCCCTTTTTTTGCATAACTGCTTTGCATGCATATCGTGACCCATTCCCTCTCTCTTTCTTTCTCTCTCTGTTGAGCTAACTGCATCTATTTAGCATAATTTGTTGTCTTGTCTTTTGCCTTTCCTTGTTTTTTTTTTTTTTTTGTCGTCTGCAACGTCTGCGTTAGGTTTTTGCTTTGAGTGGGAGTCCGGGCAGTCAAGTGTCAAGTGGCCAAGTTGCGCAGTTAGTTGAGACAAAGACAATGTCTGTCTGGCATTTTCTATTTCTTATAGATTATTTGAGCAGCAATTGAAATTTATTTGCGCCGAACAAATGCTCAAAAAACACTTTAAGAAAGTTATAAATTAATAACAAAATAGTTTTTGCTATTATTTGTTCAAAAGTTATTTGTACTTTGTCTTTTAATTTGTGCTTTTCGAAAATAGATTTTGTGGACAGAGGCAAACGAATCAATTTAAAAGTTTATATACGTGTTCTTTTTCACCAATAATTTACAAATACTTTTTACTAATCAAGTTAAGTTGCCCAAAGAGTAACTGGGCCTTAAGTTGCTAAGCTGTTATTTTGAATATACCGCCAACTGTTGACCTTTTTGTATTTTGCAACACTGCCAGCGACTTGTCAATGCTGACGACAGCAACGCAATAAAAACAGCTGTTCGATTGTTTTTTGCATGGCTGCTGCCGGTTTTTGTTTCTTATGTTTTTTGTGTACGAAATACAGAAAACATTTGTAAACTGATGAGAAATAACGTTTTGCTGCTATGGTAAGTCAAAAAAGCAATTTATTACGACAAAAATAAGACTTTTCCTAAACTTGCAGAACTTGCACCCTTTTAATTTGAATGTCCGTCAACAATCAATGGCTAACTTAGTGCACGCCCATTTATCAAAGAGTAAGTATACAAGTTATTGTTCCTACCTTTTAATAATATCAATGTTTACCTCACAGATTTGCGTCTTTGCAACATAGAGCCAGAATACGACAATTGTGGCTTGTTTTACTTGAAAGCACAAAATGAGAAAAACGAACAGGTCGTATATATACCCATATCAGTTGACGAGGGATATGACTTAGAACGTATTATGGACTTGCAAAATATACTGAAAGGCAGCATTATTTATACAGCCCTTGTGAATAGCACAAACGAAATAATGTGCTATAAAAATTCAATAGGCATAAATGAAGGATTTAATTATAGGGAAACAGAAGTCACAAAAGAATAAGAAGGGACCAAAATCACAGTATTGCTGTGTGGCAGCGCTGCAAAACTTCTAAACGAGGATTTTTATATTGAACATTTTCAGTTATCAATAAATTAAAACAGCATACATTAAATAGCGATAGATACATTTATTCAAAATCATATCATAGTTGCATAAATAACAATTATGTGCATAGCGCCAAGGTTAGGCATATCTTTACTTTCAGCATATCGGCAAATTCGCTGCCCGGCGTCCATCAGCTAGCAATTCAAACGATCCTTATAAAAGTAACCTCAGACTATGCACATAATAAATGACAATAGAACTCGCAACATTCGTTACGAGCATAAATCGTAGTCATATTCAAATTTATAATCGTAATTGTAATATAATTATCATGACATTATTGTAACTTAGGCCTAGATTTCAATTACTGAATACTACAACTTAAATACAAATTAAAAATTAGATTACATATAGCGCATATATATCTTAACAATCTGAATTGCATGCAATTGAGGATACCAAAATCGATTTTATTTTTTTTTTATGGGGCATTTCTCATAAACTTTCTTATTTGCGGTTAATGTTGATGTTGCTATATTTAAACAAATCATTTTCAATAAGAAATTGCATTAAATATTTAAAAAATGCTCAAAGCAATACAGTTTTTGTTTGATTTTTTTAAAGTACAATAATAAATAACAAATGTATAAGCTTGTATTTGTATAATTTTTTAAAAAATAATTAAAATAATATTCCAACTCGAGCAACGGAGCCGAGGAGTTGGCAGAAAGTGAATGAAAAACAAATATACAGTTTTAAAATTGTAAATATTTTGTTTATGTAATTGTGTTTTATGTATAAATGTATGTATGAGCTCGTTCAATTGTTATTAATAATTATGTATATGTATAATTAATAAGGGTTCATACAATATTATGACTTGTTTCATTTGTTCTCTCAACATTTTGAATGTGATTTGTATGTTTAATATGAAAATACATGCATGTGTGGGTTTGTTTGTTTGTATTTGTTTTTGCCCTAAGACTCGTCTACTTTCGCTTGTAAAATAGCTGTGTATACATATCGTTCTCTGTCTCTTTTTCTCAATTTTCAACAATCATCTATAAAATATAGAACCTGGCTTACGAAAAAAAAACAAATTCTGTCCAAAAAATCTACAACAATTATGTTTAAGGCTTTGAAAAGGTTCGTCAGACTCTTTTGTATTTGATTTAGGATCAACCAACCGAAACAAAATTCACATTTTCCATTACGTTCGATTTCTGTACAATGATAAGTGATGCATGAGATAAATCTGTGTATATGATGCATGATTGATGTAACAGGATTTGACATGAATGTAGAATATTTTAGGCAATTTGTTTAATGCTTTCTGAGCAACATGCACAAGGTTTTTCAATATATACCATATATATAGATACAATATATATATATATATATATATGTAAGTATGTGGTTTTTATACTTCGATTCATGTGGCTAACAACAACAATTCGCTGCACATATTTAAAAGCATTATTCAACTTATTTATTGAGCTTTAGGCGCATTAACACCAATCGGCCGTGTATGAAAAGTCCTGGAAGAGCAACTGCTCGTCGTCGGACAAGTGTCGTGGCTCTTTAGGCGGCGTTAACTGTGCCTTTTCCGATGTGAACTCTTCATCAAAGTTCGAGACATCCTCCAAATGGTTCTGCAAAGCAAAGTAAAGGATTTAAGAAGTGAGTTTGTATATTTCATTCTGTTTCAAACTTACAATTGTGGGCACAAATGGTGGCTTGACCTTGCGCAACAGCAAATCATCCCAAAGGATGGAGCGGAAGAACGCCTGCTTCTTAACGTCCTCTGCATCGCGCTCCGATGAGCCCAGACGTCGTTCCGGATTCTTACGCAGCAGCTGCATGAGTTCAAATAAAGAGATATTAGTTGAATACTTTTTGGATATGTTTAATACTCAATGCACTTACTCGACGCATGACGGCTATGGCCTCCAGTGAAAGGAAACGCGGATAGCGTACCTCATCATTAACAATTGAATCAAAGACTTCTTCCTCATCATCGCCAGGGAAAGGTGACTGTAAAACTCAAACCATTTAACCAACAGTTCAATTTAACCTTAACTCAATCGATTACCTCTCCCACTAACATCTCAAAGATGAGCACACCAAGTCCCCACCAATCAACGGCACGTGTATACGACGTCTCCGTGAGCACCTCAGGCGCCAAAAACTCGGGCGTACCGCAAAAAGTGCCAGTTCGATCACCAAATCCCATGCCCTCCTTGCACAAACCAAAGTCAGCAATCTTTACATAACCATCCGTATCTAGCAGCAAGTTGTCCAACTTTAGATCACGATAGATAATCTTGTTTTCGTGCAGATACTGCAGGCCAAGCACCACACATGCAGCATAGAACACCGCACGTGGCTCCAAAAATACATCGGTGTGTATGTGCATCATTAGATCACCGCCGGCGGCGTATTCCATAACAAAACAGACGTGTTGCTGAAGGCGAAATAGAATTTAAATATATATTGACCTAACAATTACTTGCGTTTAAAGACTTACCTCTGTTTGGAAGCACGAATACAAATTGACTAAGAACGGATGACGCATTGCATTGGCCACCTCAAAGATGCGCTTCTCGCTGAGCAACGATTCCACCTCGTCCCGAGCAATGATGTCGCCCTTTTTGAGCGCCTTGATGGCATAATATTGATTATTGCTGCGCAGCTGCGACAATATGACCTTGCCAAAGTGTCCACGTCCAAGCACGCTCAACAACCGGAAATTGTCCATGGACAGCATGCCGGCATTGGGTGGTGGTGCCTGGCCAAAGCTGGCGTTTGGTTCCCGGTACTGCAAGCCACGTGCCACATTGCGACGTCCACTGGTAGAGGCTGCAGCAGTTGCCGCAGCTGTACCAGCTGCTGTTGCCTTTGCCACATTCAGCTCATATTGGTTGGCATAGATGGGTTGTAGTTGTTGTTGCTGCTGCTGCTGTTGCTGCTGTAATTGTTGTTTCTCCTGTCGCTGTGCAGCCTGTGGGAATTGTGGTGCGCCAGCAGCAATGCTATTGCCATAAATAGTGGGTGTGTTTGGTTCTTGTATAATAGGTGAGGATTGCACATAGGGCAACTGTTGCTGTTGCTGCTGCTGCTGTGTTCCAACATAAAGCTTGCCAATCTGTGGTATGACCTGGTTAATATAAAATCAAACAAAATTCTGTTAAATAAATTTAAACATTTAATTTTGCTTTTTAATGTTGTTAGTTAATTGTTTGGTGTGCAAGTGGAAAGCTCTGAATAATTGTTGTGTATCCGCGTTTACCTCATCGAGCGGTTTAATGCACTCAATTGTTTCAATCAAAACACTTTCAATAGCTATTGTTTCCTTGGCGGCATCTTCAATAATGTGTGTTGTGGTTGTTGTTGTTGTGGTTGGTGTCTCAATGGGTTCGATGGTAATATGTACAAAATTGATTTTGGCCTGCAAAAGTTTCCATTTTAACTTTAAGAAATAAAGAAATGTACCAAACAAAACACTAGAAAACAAAAGACACACATACATATATAGGTGCAGTTGTTGATGTTGCTGTTGTGATTGCCGTTGTTGGCAGCCTGACCAAGGACAATTGATGAAAATGTGGCTGTGGCTGCTGCTGCTGCTGCGGTTTTAGTTGCAATTGCAACGCACAGATTTGACGCACTAGCTGGGCGAATGTTTGAAATGTTGGCACTAGCATGGCGCCAATAGATCGATTGGCTGACAACAACTGAACTGGCGGCCAAGTGGCAAAGTCATGACCAAAAGCCCAAGAAGTGGGTCTCAAAATTGCCAAAGCAAATGTGCTTAGCACTATATACGAGTAGTAGTATATATAAGTATACATACTATATATACTTAAACATCGCGAAATCGCATTAAAAAGGAATAATAAATAAAGAAACGACAAAACACTGACGTTTCTCGCTTGCTTGCAACGTGTGCGGGTGGCAGGACACACACACACAGATCCACACAACAAACAGACAGATGGACAAACATACAAACAAAACAAACAGGGTGACTCGCGACAATGTAGACATAAACTAAATATGACAATTTTACTGGCACGTGATATGATTTGTGTTGTTGCTTTCTCACCACCTGTAAAAATCATCTATTTCGAGCACTTCAATCGTCCCATTAAGCATTCATTTTGCGCACTTAATTTAGCTTTAAGTGTTGTTGTGGCTGTTTTAAAATTGTCGAAAATATGTATGTGTGACAATGATGTTTGTGGGTAGAGTATATAAGCTAAAGAGTATCTTTTAGTCAAGTTATTTTTGGCAAAGTGTAACCCAAACCGAATCTTTTCGTTTACCCATCATTTTTAAATGTCATATTTTAAGCGTATGTTATTTTCACAACGCAAATAAATTATTCAGAGCTTTCATTGTGTTTTTAATACTTAGAAAAATAAATATAAGTTAGAAACTGTTTACAATTAAAGCTGCGCTTTTAAATAAGCGCCTAATTAGTGGCTAATACTTTTTATTAACATATATATAACAGTTGCTGTTAGCTATACAACAGGAGCAGATTTTGTTGCTGTTAATAACATTTTTAGTGAACATTTAATTAAAAAAATAACAGTTGCTGTTAGCTAAACTTGCAAATTCGGTTGCGGTAAATGTGCTGTTGCTGTTATGTTATATTACACTGTTGTATGTATGTGTGAGTGAGTGTGCTTTTAATGAGCCATACAGTAAAAAGTTAATGATTAGCATTATGGGGAAATTTTAGAGCAGGAATTCGAAAAAAATATATATACAAACAACAATAACAGTAATTGAACACCAGTTAACACAAAATAGCCGGACTGCAAATAGCAGCTTTAATAAAAACTCAAATAACAGAGACAAATAAAAATCCAATCCAAAAAACCAAATGAAAAATAAAATGAAAAACCTCCTAACCTCCACACAGAAACGATCGGCACTGGAACTGTGACTGGACTGTAGCCCAGCCTTGTTGTTGTTGTACAAATACTGATCATCATCATCCTCGGGATATTCAACCAGTGGCGACGCTGGCAACGGTTCATCATCGTCACGACAACCGCCCAGGATCACCACTGGCGGCAGGGTTAGAACTGGACGATGCAATTGCTGCTCCACTGCCGATGTGGTGCCTGGCACGGCTGGTGGAGCTGTGGTTGGCCTCTCAGTCTGCTGGAACTGAAATGGTTTGCGTATTGGTAAGGGCAGCTCAGAAGCGTTTTGTTGCCTAGGTTGTTGCTGCTGGTGAGTCGAATGATGATGCTGGTTGGTTAGTTGCGATTCAGGGGGCGTAACGGGCATAAAAGTAGTCCGTTGATCCGTAAATTTCTCGAGCAGCTCCTGCTCCAGCTGCAGCTGCTTCATGGGCCAATCGGATGACTGCTGTGTGTGCAGCAAGCGGCGCAGCGTGTTTGGATCCGACTCCAGTTCGGAGAGGAAATCAAATTCATGTAATGCATCCTGCAACTGTCGACGTTTATGACAGGATACACACGCACACACATTCACACACACACACACACACAGACACGTATGCAAAGCACAAAGCAAACAGCAGGCAAGTGGATATTGAAGAGTGTGGAAGAGAGGAGAGCAGACGAAAAATAATGGTAGGGCGAAATAAAAACAAGATCACACGACTCTCGTCAAAGATGTTGTAAACATAAAATAGGACAAGGACAGGCGACAGATAGAGAGAGAGACAGTATAAATGAAAGAGTAAGTGAGACAAAGAAAGACAATGTGCAATGAAAATAAAGAAAGTTGAAGTGAATAAGGCATAAATCTCAATAAGATTGAAATAGTATAGAAAAGATATCGAAGTACAAGCAAAGTGCGAATATGTTAGAAAAATGTTGTTGCTTTTATCAAAATACTAAGCTAAAAATCCTAAACCTTTTTATAGGCAAGCGGCAAGCATACTATAGCCACTTAAGATATTCGATATAATGCCGTTGCTACAATTTTAGTACCCCGATTGCACAGGCCTTCAAGGTAATACAGTTTTTACCATAACATCGATAAAGGAAATCTAGAATTTATTACTTAAGATTTGCTAAGTGGTTCTCTCATCAAAAAATCTAAGATTATGGTCAAATGAGCGTCGTGAAATCCGAACTAGTTTAAAATTTTAACTACAGTATTTGATCAGAACTACATTTAAGTTAATAGAGCTGTTTCAACTACAGAAAATAATTCTTGGTGTCTCTCAAAACATAATTCTTGTATACTTATTACCCTTAACTAGCTATCAAAATGTTGAACGTTCAAAATTGAAATCGAAATTTCAAATCGATTTTAAAGTCTGCAGACAACAAAAGAAGTTTTCAACGTCGAGTTCTTTCTGTATGGAGCTTTGGGGTGGCTAATCAAATGATTATATCATACCAAGGATATAGAGCACATTTACAAAATAATAAAATAACCAACACCAAAGCAGTTAATGTGACTATAAAGACTATATATAGTTGAATGGAATGAATGAATGGAATAAATATGTATTTACAGAATAAGCAGCTCTGGCACAACGATCAAATCAGCTACAGAGAATATATAGTACAACTAAATAGAGTCATACATGTATATATATTTGGAAAGAGTATGTATATTCGTATGTATAGGTAGAGTAGTGATAGCTATACAGTTGGTAGACAAAAAGCTTAGAATTGCTTACCTCTTGATCCAGTACGGGAGTTAGGGCCTTGAGTACAGGCGGCGGTGGCGGTGCTGTTGTGGGTGCTGCAGTGCGTCCAGGTGGTGTCTTGCCAGGCATTTGCAAACTAAGTGAATTGGGTCGAGCCGAGCTGGGTATGTTGCTGGCCTGTGGTGGCGTTTCCGGTGGCAGCACACTGATGCCCTGCATGTGCAGCGAGAGTGGACGCAAACCGCTTAGACCACTCGAGCCGGGATCAGGATACTCGCCAGGTGTCTCCACATGATCATGCAGACCCGCCTCCGGATCAAATTCCATGTTCTGGGCTTGCTCACCCGGTGAATACGGTTCCGGTTCAATCAATGCCAATGCATCTGACGAAGGTGTCCTCGAAATGGGTGACTCTGAGCCGCGTGAGGCAGCACTGCTGGGCAGCGGGGAGGATGCACGTCCAGTGGGTCCCACCGCAAGGGTATTGTTGCCAACACCCAAATGCACATGATTGGGAGCATTGCGCTTGAGCAGACGACCCCAGGTCGCCACATTGATGTTCATCTGTTTGGCACGCGGTATATTCTTGGCCTGCTGTCGATTGAAGATCATGCGCTGACGTCGCAGCTTGGGCTTCTGCGATATCATTGGGTTGAGAAACTTGACCTCGGCAAAGAGCAGACCCTTTGGTTCCAGCTGTAACGCCATGCCATGTCGCACATCGTCAATGAACTCCTCCAGACGCAGCACCTTGACGGCGCACAGGGAGCGCCAGTCGCGCCAATACACACCAATCTCTAGCTCACGGGAACGATCTAGATCGATGGAGAAGCGCTGATCCCAGGCCTGCTGTGAGCATGGCTTCCATGACGTTTGACCCACTGTAATATTGTCCAGTTTAATGGCCGCCATAATCTCAATGGAAGTCTCATCTTTCACAGAATAGCTCTTGGAGCTGCTGCGCGACGTGACGCCTTTGACAAAGCTGCGCAAATCACCAGGACTGGAGCTGTTATCCTTATCGCGACGCGAACGTCCAGGCACATCCTCCAGCAAGCCCTGGCAGCCCATCAAACGCACCTCCAACTTGCCAGTGACACTGGCACAGCGTCCCAGCGACGATACTGATTGATACGGTTTGCCACCCAACAATCCACCCTGTCCACTCTGCAGCGATGTGTAATGAACTGGAGCTGGCGATGTCGACTGTTGCACTATTTGCAGCTCCTGCTTCAATAGCTGGGCGGTGGGCGAGTCGGCGGGCAGCTCCTGTCTTCGCAGCTCCAAAGAATACCGCAAGAGATCTAATTTACGCGATGATTCCGACAATCGACCATGTGCCTAAAACAAAATAATAATTAGAAAATAATCAACTTTAGTTATAGGTTTTGTTGAAGATAAAACAAATTCATTAAAAAAAACAAATTATATTTTGTGTTTTTTATACAAGATACTTTTTTATTATTAATTTTACAATTTTATTATATGATTATGTTTATTTTTATAAGACATTTGGTTTGTGTGAGGAACATTGTAAACAATATTTATTTGTTTATTTGTTGTTTAGGGTACAGCTAGGGGTTCGATTTGTTTGGGTTTGAGTTTGTGATGTTTTTGGGGTGTTATTTGGAGTTGTAACTTACGCAGAGTGTTAAATGCAAGGCTAAGAAAATGTCAAAGTGAGTACTAAATTCGTTGATAAACGAAGTTAACAAAACCATTGCATCGTTCAGAGGCTTATCAAAATCTAAGAAGAAAACTTAATAAAATGTTATTGTAGAAAAACGACTTTGGACGAAGTCAAAAGTATAGGCAAATAGGTACAGTTCCCATGGAACAAATAAAAAAAAAAAACCTAACTTATTCAGTTTAGTTTAACAAATCCTAACAAGACTGTGATTAGAACTATATATTTAACGTTTGGATATAAGCACTTAAAGAAAAACTACAAAAAAGTTCCTTTCGCTCAACAGAATATTATTATTTTTTACATTTTGCTAGTTATATAAGAAATATTTTAAAGAAATAACAAGCACAATACGGTCACAAGATCTTATGAAGATCAAACTATGTCACAAGTTCCTTTCCACAAGATTAAATGTCTTTGTCGTGCCTAGTCATTAGCTCTTTTCGCTCTCTTTTCCCTTTTAACTCTCTTCAGCTTATCCATAATCTCTTAATACATATTGTTAAAACGCAGACGGACATTAAACTGAATCCTCCTTAAACATTGCAATGGTTTTTCTATTTTCAAGCCTATCACTGTTAACCAACTAAGGCAATGGTCGCCGCAGTAATGGACGCTCGCCGAGCGAGAAGGCGCGTCCACGCAGTTGGAAACGTTCGGCTAGCCAACGCTGACAGCTTTCGCATAGGCAATTGGGATTCTTGGTGGGTCCAACATGATGGCCCGGTTTGCGCATGGCAACCACACTGCCGAAGCGTCGTGCCTTCTCCAAATGCTCGTGCGTGTAACCGGAAACCGAGGTCGAGGTTTCACTGGCCAAGCTGGGACTGTCGCGCGAGATCTCAAAGCGACGCGCGGGCAGCGGCGATGGCGCCGCTACAGTGTCAAATGTCGTCGCTGATGTGGTGCTGGGCGGTGCCTCGCTGCCGCAACGCACCACAACAGTGCTGGCCGCTGAGAGCAGATGTGGTGAGCTGCGCTCTGAGGATGGAGTGCTTGGCACCGCCTGTACGCTGAGATTATCGCGCGCCTCGCTCTTCCAGCGATAGCCGGCGTGCAGACGCTTGAAGGGATCCATAGCTGCAGCCGACGTCATAACGGGGGCAGACTGTAGCGGTGGTTCTGGGCTGGCGGGTGGACCAAAGAATTGCAGAAAGCCCGGACGATTGCGTCCCAGAGACAGTTGCTGCAGCTGACGTCCCGGATACGTGTTATAGCCCACATTATATTCGGAGAAACCATCGGATTCTGAGGGCAATGTATCGCTGCGTTGAAAGGAGTTGCGTTGCGATTGCACCTCCGTTATGGTCGTCAATGAATGTGGATGTGGATGTGGTGACGTTGAGGCAGGCAAGGTATATTGCTCGTGTTGCTGTTGCTGTTGCAGCTGCTGCTGTTGTTGCACTTGCTCAGTGGAGTTTTGACGTGACCAACGATGCTCCATTTGACGAATGCGCACACGATCCAACGAGTTCTCATATTCAAAACTATCGGATTTTGTGACTTGTGCACATGCTGGTAGACTGGGCGTATCCAGTTCATCCGTATCCTTCCACGAGGTGTCCACACAGTCGCCAGCTAAGACGCTAGAGATGCTACTGCACGTTGCATCCCTGGGCATAGTGGAGCGTGAGGAGTTTGGGTACGCGCTGCTACTCTGTGTCTCATCGCTGGGCTGACGCATATATTTCTGGCGAAGATTAGCCAGCTTGGCGGCACGCTGATCTCCAATATGCTTGCGAAAAAGCAGCTGCTTGGACTCATTGACCTCCTCCGCCGTGCTGCACTTGGTAATGGCATGACCCAAGTTGAGATTCTGCTGCTCTTGCTCCTGCTTCAGCTGTGGCGATTTCTTTGCCAAACGGCGTGGCATGGCGGCGCCTGAGATTCGTTGATGGCGCAGCCGCATCTGCTCATTATCCAGCACAGTTTGTGGCGTCGAATTGGAATCCAGTTCGTAATGATGCTGTGGCTCATGGCTGCTGTCCGTGTCATTGTTGCTGCTACTGCTGCTCGCCTCTGCATCCGCCTGCTCGTCCTGTTCATCTCCCTCGGAACCCGTGCAATAGACATCAATGTGCACGGTGCGAGGCTTTTTCTCACCCAAATTGGGCAAACGTGGCGATGTGGCTGATGTATTGGACAGCGGTGGCATGCGTGGCAGCGATGCCGACTTAAATGTGGACGAAGGCGTAATGGGCGTGGTGCTTGTGGGCGTGGGCGAATAGGTGGGCTGTGGATAGTAAAAGTTTTAGTTTAATGCTGCTTGTTGCAAGTCTATTTAGTTACCACATAGTTGTTCGCCTCCTCCGCTTGCCGCTTGCTAGCAAAATTCATTAGCGACTCGGTTGTTGCCCTGCGATGCTCATAGGCGGGCCGACGCCTCTGTTGCCGCTCCTCTGTATCACTCGTTTGGGAATAGGCATCACGCAACTGTTGCGCTCGCACCTTGCTGTGATAGACAAAGGGTTCGTTTGGGGCATCCAACTGTTGCTGCTGCTGTGGCAGAAAGTCTGCAACGGCGGAGACAACAATGTTGCAAGTGCTGCGACAACGTGTGCCACATAGCTGCGCTGTTACCCCGCCAGGTGTGCTTGAGTCTTCTGCGGTTGCTTCAACTTTTGTTCCTTTTGCTCTTGGCTGCGTGTGCCTCGAGGCCTGCGGACTACCAAAAGCTGAATCCGCATAGGTTGTTGCCGAGGAGTTAGTGCTACGAAAGCTCGTCGCTGCCGTTGCCTGTGGAATATTCTTAAAACACATTAGTCATTGTGAATATTTGTGTTTGGGTTTCTTTTCTCAATGTCAGAATAAGTTTCAGGGAAAGCTTCAACTTTTACTTTTATATCGACTTTGTTACAATTTGTAGCTGCTTTTTTGAACCTCATATGGCCTTTTGAAGAATGTTTTTCTAAAGTTTTTCTGACACATAAGAACTTAAGAATATGAATTTTACTTGAAACTTTCAACTTGAAAATATTATCAAGTTGTTTTTGGAAAATGATCCTCTGTTAAGTCACTGTTGAATTCTATTTTGGAGACATTTTTGACATTGAGAAAACTTACCCTTAAGCTGTCACTTACCTTCTCTGGCTCCGTTTCGTGCTCCTCCGTGGGCGTACACCATTTGTATACAACACGCACCGGATGCAGTGGTTCCAGTGAGCTAAACTCACGTTGAGCTGGCTCGCCGGCACGTGCAAAAGTCAATTGTGCTCGAACTGTCCATTCGGCGGTCAATTCATGAGGCAGTGGAACTTGTTGTGTTGCCTGCTCCTCCCCAGGACAAGCCGTAGTATTGTTAACACTGCTGCTCATGACGCGACTGTGAATGCGATTTTTGCCTTTCTAGGCACACATGTTGTTTGTTGCTTCAAGGTGACGCCTTTGTTGGGCGTGGGCGTTAAATTCTATATACAACACACGATCTGCACAGATACGCGGCATATAGGTATTTATTTTTTTAGTTTATATATTCTTTCTAATAGATTATGCTAAAAATATAGCAAACACAAAACGTTGCTCTTGATATGAGAGTTTGGCAAACATTAAAAAATTGCGAGGACGGTTTTAAAACTTTTCGATAGAAAATCAGTGAGAAAGAGCTTTAAACATAATTGAAACGACTTTATGGCTGTCATCAATGTTGAAACGAAATCATAAAGCCAAGCTTTCTTTAGTTTTATTATAATCTCAAAGCCTATTCAAAATTTATTTAACTTTATATAAAGTTTGAAGCCTTCTCTTCTCAAATAATTTTCATTTCAAACACCATGATTAAAATGTCACTAAGAATATTTTCCAAAAAGAAACAAGCTATTAATTTTGGAAATGTGGACAATAAATCCAATTAATTCATTATTTATGACCTCACAATAAAATATATGGCCAAAAAACCGACGCACAGGAAAGTGCCTCAAAATAAACTGCATAGACAATTTCAAACATAAATTATGGCTTCTAATAAACTGTTAGGCATGACGAATGCCGGGCTATCTGAATCATCATTTATGCTAAATATATACATACAAAAAAATATAAAAGACTTTTTGCCAATTAAGAAATCAAAGAAAAATTGGAACAAAATTAATTGAGAAAACACTCTATTTCGTATGTGTTTGAGAATAATTTGAATCAAATGCCAAAATCAGTTCTTTACTAAATTTTGATAGTTTTTCTAAAGCCACCCTCGGATTTATAATGTTATTTATTAGCCTTTTGATACGTTTAATTATAATCTTTATAATTTAGTTGTTGTTTCTTTTCACTTTTCTATTATTTTTAGCTTTATTAAGACACGCACGAAAAAAAAACACTTTCGTTTTTATATTTTTCTATTCACTTGGCATGTAAAAATTTGTGTTTCTAATTTTATGTGCATTTATTTATAAATTCTCTTGACGCTGCTCATTGTTGTTGCTACAGTTGATCTTGTTGTAAAATACGAAAAATCGCAAGATGACCCAAAAACCCAAATCCACGCACAAAAATAATATGCAGCTCGTTAACGAGAAGCGGAAATATTAAACACTCAAAAACAAAAATTACGAAATTCTATTTTTGATGGGGGGAAGTAACTGAGCGAACTAAAACTGCACGAAACCACACTGCGTATGCGTAATGTATTCAGTTTATTAAATGTTTGTTGTAGGCCTGGAACTTAAGTGAATGTCTCTTTTATATTTACACATGCAGAATGTTTAAGCCGTACACAAAAATCACTAAATAATTATAAACTTTAAAATATAATTTATTTGAGACACCGAAACTAAAACGGCAAACAAAAAGAAAGAAAAACTTAAAAAGCGCGCACGTAGCCCAAACGGCAACTGAACTCAAACTGAAACTGCGTGAAAATTCGCTAAAGAAAACAATCTTTCGGCAGGCAGGCACAAAATTTGGCTGCGCTCTCTTTAAAATATATATATATAAGATATATTGCTGTGTGTGTGTAGCAACTCTATATCTATGCTCAGTGCATAGTTCTATTAATGTTTAGAAAAACAGACAAATGAGCAAAGGGCATTTGGCTTCGGTTGTTCTGTATTGTTTATCGCCCAATAAAAACCTAAGCCAAACCATTCAAAACATTCAAATAACATCTGTTGACTGCCGGTCGTTTGCATCTGTGTTTATGTCAAAAAGAAAATAGAAGAGCAAAAACTGCACTCTAGCAAGCATTCCAGCCAAACCCCAAGCACCCAAAACAAATAAATATGGCCTGTAAATATCGAAGAGAGCACGTTCTTTTTTTTGACTATTCTATATGGGCCAGATCTTTTATTGGAGTAAAGAAAACAAAACCACAGCATCAGCTGCAAATATAAATCACAAGTGTGCGGCGACAAGGCAATTATCTGTCAATGCGACAGGAAGTCGGCTGTACAAACTGTGAAACAAGGTTAGGGAAATGTGAGATACGTCAGAGTATTGAATACTCTTTGAATAAATAAAAAATGTTACATGTATATTCTTAGTTGAGAATATAATTGAGAAACTATTTTGGTACTAACATTGTAAAGTTAGCATAAAGAAAATCAAGGCCACAGTTTGACTATACTCAAAGGATACTGTCGATAAAATAACTTCTTAAACTTTATAGTATTCTACGAAAATCAGGCACGCTTATACATATGTCAAGCCTTTAAAAGTCTAGTCCAGAATCCAGAAAAATCCAATCAAGGCATCAAAAATAATATAAATTTAATATTTTCAGCACTGCATTCAACTAAGATTCGCTTTGTGATTAAACAAAGTGATTTAAAAAATGCATATACCCTTTTTGTACAATCAACATTGTACTGTAGGGCCCTCTGTCTGTCTGCGTACAATATTTTATTTAAAAATATTTGCCTGAATATCTTTTGCAAGAACTTTGTGGCAAGTTAATTAATGAGGCGACACTTAGCACTTGAGATTTGTTCAGAATAAATCAAAAATAACGCAAAATTTGAGTGAAAATTTGAAATTCTTCTGTTGAAAAGTCGCGTAATTAGCCTCGTTTTTTTTGTCTTCTGTTGCAAACGTGTCGTATACTCAACGCGAAGGCAACGCATCAACGCATGTGCACATGAATCATACATCGTGTGGCACACGCCACATAACAACAGAAGCAACAGCTGCTGCTCTCTGTTTGACTTTTGCACTCGCTCGTTCACACATATTTTTTTTTAAGGCAGACACCACGTATTTTGGTCTGCCCCCGCGCGCGACGTCTTTTATTTCGTTTTTGTTTCTTACCTGGCCACGGGCCAGATCTAAGTATTTGGGCTAATTAAATTAACGCTAAGTAGCTGAGTACTCACCTCTTGCAGCGCCTTTTTGTCTGGTGCACGATTCGCTGTTTGCAACGTGCGTATAACATTCTTGGCACCATCAACAACAGCAGCTTCAATGCGCAATCGATGACGCAGTTCCTCAATACGCTCCTCCAGAGTCGTTTCCAAGCTTTGGGGTTGCATGCCACCGCCGAAACCACCGACACTGCCACTGCCGCCACCCCCAAGAATGCCATGCTCATCGTTTAGCAGGCGTGCAGCTTTCATGCGATCCGCTTGCTCACGATTCTGTTTGACTTTGATGATGCGCAAGCGTAAAAACTCTATTTTGGCCTTTGAATCCGCCAGCATCTGATGCGCCTCGGCGAGCAGTTTCTTGTCGCAACCAATGCCCAAGGATTGTATCATATTCTCGGCGCCTGCCTTCACCTTCATCTCGATTTGCAGCTGCTTTTCCAGCGAGGCAAGCACTTTATCATTGGGCGTTGCAGGTGCACCACCGCCCGACATTGCATTGTTGCCACCCAAACCGCCGGCAAACTGTGTCGCACCGCTGCCATCAACGGTAAATGCAATCGATTCTGTAACAAAATAATGAGAAATGTGAGGAATGGGATGAAAGTTTCCAAGTTTATAACTGTCAAACAAATATCTATCTCACATTGGCTAATCTTCAATTAGAGGGTATATAGAGTATTTTATAGTCATGTCCCGATCCTTTTGGCCATGTTAATTGCAATCACTGCTCTTTGCATGTTTCGCTTAATATCGTCACCCCCCGCCGTCCTCATTCTCATCACAGCTGGTGTCTTTTGTGATGTCTAATCGTTTAACCTGCCGCTACGCTTAGCCACATGCTGTGTCAAAGGTCAAGGGGTCGTGTGTCTAGTGTCCACACGGCTATAATTGAAATTAATTACGAGAGCAAAGCACTCACGTTCGCCCTTTTGACACATGCTTTGTTGACAGTTTAATCAGATTGAACACACACTGAAACTTAACTACAGCAAACAGCGTAATAGACTTTGCAGCCATGCCCCATGTAGCTGTTGCAAGGTGTGGTGTGGCACTTTGCATAAATGACAAGAAATTGCAGGTTAAGACTTAGCTTTGTTTAAAAGAGTAAGCCTTGTTTTGTAACAAGGTTCTGTAAATTGAAATAAACAAAAATATAAATGTAAAAGAAAAAGGAAAATTTAGATCAAGCTTCGCACCCCAGCATTAATGCTATTCTTTGCTCTAAAATGCATTGAAAAAACAGTCCTGAAATGTTTGTTGCACTTTGTTGGCAGCTGGCTGCCAAACATGTCAATCAAGTCAACACAGCACATGGCAACCCATTAGGCTTTTAGCACATCACAATGCAGATGCTAAACGTCTTCATGATGTTGATGATAATGTTGTTGTTGAAAGAAACAGCAGCGCGACCATTTATGCTTAATGTCAGCAGCTGGGTTGCTTTGTGGCCAAACACGGAAGCAAATAGAACAAAGAAACATACATAAAACGTTGATCAGTCAGTCACATTGCCACTTGTGTCAATAGTTGAAATAACAAGAACAAAAAAACAATTGCTTTACATAGTTGAGTGTAAGATACTCTGTTATGTTTGAATATCATTACAATATTGTGAATTAACTTTGAAAAAATGAAGCTGCAAAAAGCAAAAAGCTCGAAAAAGATTTAATGTCTTATTTTATTGATTAGTTGAAGTACGTCAGTTACATCAGGAAGAAATGATGCTTAACCAGGTAACATATATTCCTTGCAGGGCTAACACTGTGCTTACACTTTTATGGTACAAGCCCAGGGTAAAAACTATAAAACAAAAATCTTAAAAAGGAGCCAAGTGTTTTATTTTGCAAGAGATACGACTAGAAAGATTGTAAACGATAAACGCACAAGTATTTCGCGCCTGTTAATGTTAAAGAACACGCAAAGCTAGACATTGATACAAATGTGTGTGTGTGTGTGTAACAGATACAGATACAAATGCATAACGAGACAGTTGACAGGTTAGCGTGACAAGCGCTCGTAAAAGATACCATTGAACGGTTACTTTGAGATGGCATAACATTTTTTATTTTATTTTGGGTCTAGTTTAACCTGCTTTTTTTTTTGCGGCAAGTTGAAAAACAGTTGTCTTAAGTTGTATAATTGCTTACCTTGACCATTGCTATTGACCGCTGTGTTGGCGGATGTTAGCAATATTTGGCTTTCCAGTTCCTGCAGCTCTGATTTCAATTCGGCCAATTTGCTTTTGCTCTTCTTGACCAAGATGGCAACATCGCTGAGCGAACGACGATCCTTGGCAACTTCACGTAACTTTTCCGCGCCCTCTTTGATCTTTAGCTCCTTGCGTATCTCACGGCGTATGGCCTCCTTGATCTCCTCGAGCCGTATTGACATACAGCTCTCGGGCAGGTTCTCTGTGAAGCCATATTTATGACTGAGCTCATACAGAACGGGATGCTTGATGTATTCGCCCTGTCAAAAACAAAGAGAAGAAGCAACAATTTGTTAGTTTATTTGTGTTCAGTTAGGGTTTTTCCCTTTTTGATATATGCCTGCCCGAAAACATTTACCGTATCTGTATAAAAGAGTCCCTCTGTGGGTGACTCAAAATTTGAGACGAGACGATTCCATAATTTTGAGGCACTCGCTCGACGCCTTATGGAAGATTTAATTGCCGTGTTGTTGCGGGGCAAGGTGTTACATTTACGCGGACTGCCATCTCTGGTTGAGTTTAACTCCTCTTTGGAGATGTCGCGTTTTGTTTTCGGGCTAAGCATGCTACGTATTCTCTTGACCAAATTTGACATTTTCGTTTGAATTTGGGCTTCCCTTTTCTTTACATGTAATAAATGTTGTTGTTGTTGATTTTCTTGTTCAAGTTTGTGACCAGCTCATGGTAATTAAAAGACTTGTTTTGCTCTTTTCACACGACTCAGCTGCAAGTTATCAAGAAACTAAGATTGTTCAAAGGAGAGAGAGAGAGAGAGAGACGAAACATCAACAACAAGTTAGTTGCGACGGGTTCTAGATTGTCCATGTCATTGTCACATTGTGAGATATGTGAGAAAGTTAAGAGGCATTGATAATAAAGAACTATTATTGTGCTCTTTTCGTATCAAGTTGACATTCAGCACACAACAATTATGATGCAAATTAAAAGTTATAATCAATATCAAGTGGCAAACAATTTCAATCACAACTTTCACGCCATTCAATTTGGATTCCATTGAAAGAAGTTATTAGAAACTTTGTATCAAAAAGGAACTTGAAAGAAATAATTGCTTAGTAAAAACCGTCTTTAAATTACTTTTTGTAATTGAAAGATTTGGTGATCGAACGATATAAGAAGTTTCTAAACTTGTAAATCTATCAACAACAAAAATCGATTATAATCGATAACACTTTGCTAAAGTGTATCGAAATGTTAATCACAAATTAATGAGGAAAAATTGTCACACTTTAATTTTGTAACAAAAATAATTTAAATAGAAGTCAAACAAAACTTATAAACAACATAAAATAATCAACAAAAAAACGGTTTAAGTTTAACTACCTTTTAAAAAGTAAAGTAATGTAAATAAAAAGTATTCAAAAGTAAACAAACTAAAATCACTTATCAGCAAACTTGTCGCTATGCTAACTATGCGTTCCATCTGAAATTTATCTTAACGAAAACTATTTTTATTTTATATACATCCTAAACGGTCTGAAGGGCAGACAGTTAGCACAACTTGTCGCCATAAATATGCACGAACGTCTGATAAAAAGTAGCACTATATATTGCACGATAAATAAACTATAAACATACGCACAGGAAACTTAGTATATAAATATTTATACGTATTTGTTTACTTTAAGCAAACTTAAAACTTGCCCTCGCTTGGGAAATTGTAATAATAACACTTTTATTATTATTGTTTTTATTTTTATCAAGTGTTTAGACAGAATTCCGTAGAAAACATTGACTGTCCATTTGGACAAAAGCGTGGTGAATTTACAATATAAAAAGGCAACTGTTAACTGCTTTGTGGCAATGTAAACCGAACTTGAGTCATGCCAATTAGCCCAATAAGGTGGCCAACAGCGCATAGAGCAGCTGTCAGTTGGCCATATCTGTGAGACATGAATATGCATAAGAATTTCTCCACACCGGCGCCCGGGCCGAATATAGAAAGCGAAAACGGGGCGGCAAATAGCCAAAGAGTCTTATGTATTTTAGCCCTATTGAAAGTTTGCTTAAGCACTAAAATATTTGATTGATTGCTAGCATTGAAAACGAGTTTGCTCCATAAATTTTGAAAGAATAAAAATAATTATAAAACGAATTTTCAGGGACGTCAAAGACTGCGCAACGTATTCTTATCGTCATTTAAGATAAGACTGGCTAACAAACAAAAACTAAATTTTTAACCAATTCGTTTTTTTAATTCCCGCACACACGCACACACACACACATTGAATTGTAGCCAAGATATGCGCAAAATTCAAAATATTTTCTGTACTTTATCACATGCTTTAGCCTTTGCTTAATATACATTCGGATATCTTTATTTATTTCACATAACAACTTGTTGCAAACGATTTTTTTGGATTTTTTTCCGCTAACCGCACGCCGCAACTATCGAGCCTCGAGTGATGTTAACGTCATTTACCTGGGTAATAAATGTGCTCGTCAACCCGAACCAACAATCACTCACACACATACACACACGCACACCTCGTGGGTGGGCCGATTTATAACGAAGTCGTCCAACACACCGACATTAACAGGTGACTCACGATGTAAGCACAACTGGTTTCGGTTCACATTTGATAACAAAAACCCAGCTGACCGAACGCATCAACAGACACACTGATTGCATTGACAGTTACATTCTTGCTGCTTGGCTGCTATCAAAAGACAGGGAAGAGAGAGAGAGAGAGTTCGAGAAAGGCCGCTTACTGAAACATAATACAATTGAAGGAGGATTATGAAATGATAACTTTGTAGTTTAAAGGAAAAGTTGAAATCAGTCACAGACAATTATGAAACCTTTTATTAGAGTTATGCAACAGTGAGATTACATCTAAATCAAAAACTATATATATGCGGAATAAAATGTATTAGCGTTTTGGGCAGTTGATGGCAGTCAGTCAGTCAAGATAAGACTTTTTACTTATAGAGATTTGCCATTAATAATATTGAAAGCCTTTCGTGGTAAGTAATCTTAGTTTAGGCTACACTCAAGCTAACTACAATTACAATTAAATTACAATTATAAATTTTCTAGCCAAAGCGTTGCAAATTTAGAGACTCATTACAAGCCAAATAGCTTAAGGCTCATAACATTATTATGCTCATAATAACAGACTTCACTTTAATTTGTATCTTTTTTATGCACCTTTTTCTGTTGCTATTTCCATTGCGAAAGCAAAGCAAAAAAAAAACATCTCCTGGGAAAATGTTTATACTCGAGAGTATGTGAAATTATAGCGGCTTAGTCTCGCATTCTTCCATATAAAGAAGAAGAGAGAAAAAAAACCATCTTGATGATAATGGAACCGTTGGGAATTGCATAACGCAACTGCAGAAAGCTAAAGTTAATTCCAGTTGCAAAAAACTGACACAACATTTGCAACGAATACTTGAATAATCAGCATAATATGCGATATAGCGCGATGGGCAACAAAGAGACAAAAGAGATATGTGTGTACACCCAGTACAAAGTAATAAACATGCTTCCAAGTCCAAAAAAACAAAAACAACAAAAAATCTCCTTTCCAGTCTCATCTCATGATGACAGTTTGCTGTCTGAGAAAGTTGCAGGCGCATTTGAGACTGAGACACGAGATTGGCTAGAAGCGAGCAAAAGGGTGGGCCGGAAGAGGTGAGACGCCAACCGTGAAGAGGAGATGAAACGGAAATGGGAATGGAGGCGGTGCGGCCTGTGTGTGTGTACTGCGATGCAGCCGGGGCAGAAGCAGTGGGAGGCAGCAACGCTGACGTCGCAACGTCAGTAAATGGCTACAATTTGTGGCTTTCTTTTGACGCAGTCTCACTCTGTCAGTGTGTGTGTGTGTGTGGGTTGATTGAGAGAAAGAAGGAGCAAAAAATAAAAAGTGATATATAGAGAAAGGGAGGGTGAAAAAGAGAGTCTGCGAAAAGCAACCCACGTTTAATTAATAAAGCATTTATGACTTAATCAAGACAAAGAACAACTTCGTAATACCCTTTGGTAGAATACTCGAAATTAGATTGAGAAAAATCAATAAAATATAATTTTAATTTGAATGCAATCATTAAATATTACCTGCCGGTATTTAAGACCCTTTGAAAGGTAAAATCAGTTTTACAGAGCATTTTTATAAATTGAACTAACGAAGTTTTTTCTTGTCCCCTTCAGATAGTAGTATGGAAGTTCCACTGTACTTAACAACTTTCATTGTCAACGTTTATTTCCATGCATTTCAACTTAAGTTCTTTGGCGCTTTTGAAAGCACAATAAAAATAATTGATAAATTCTATTTTCGGGAGCTTTTAATAGTAGAATTTTAACAACTTTTTCTATCCTGAAGCGAAAAACGGTTAGCTCTAGCTCACTACTTTTATTAATTAGAATACATACTTACATAATATAAGGCAAAAGTTTAATTTTACTAAAAATTTATTTTTTTTTTTTAATGTTTTGTAAAGAAAAATAAAACCTTACCTTAGAATGAATTACATTATTAAAGAGAAACTTTTGTTTGAAAACAGCATAAAATATTTATTGAAAAACAAGATTCTCATCTAGATATCAGATTATTATTTCTTCATACCCCAGTTGAGACGCATTACACCAACAGGGTATATCACAACGACATGACTCAAGTTAGCAAATTCGCGCGTGTTATCTGCGCTTCATATTCTTATTCACGTTCATAAAGCAAAATATATATAAAGCTTAGCCGACAACAAAAATGCCAACAACGCGGAATGCGATTAACTCACACACAATTCTATAGTATAAGGAAGAAGATAATACAAAAAAAAAATCTCCAGATATACATACGTGTAAATATCCTTTGAGACGTGAGCGCAAATCCTTGAGAAAAACCATGTTCATAGTAAGTGCCATGCTCGGAATACTTAATATGCTTTTATACACTTGAACTTATACCCTACAATCGATTGAGACACGGCATAGGCATAGCTCAACGAATTTTTTTGTTTGCTAATATTTCATTTGTTATTTTTGTTTTCTTGCTTAACACTTTCTAGTATATATTCGTTTTCCAAATTGAATGCGCGACGCAAAAATCACGGCGACAAAACTGCCAAAAATACATCTGCGATATTATAGTATTGATATATATTTTGCCATACATTATTTGAGTATAGATAGATTGCAAAAGAGGCGCGACACTTTTCACTTGCAAATGTGAATTGAAATTTGGGGAAATGTCAAGGCACTGTTTGGCAGCAGGGCGAAAACTGCAATGGAAAATCGCTCGAGGCAGTCAAGCGATTAGAAAGCTTTTCATTTTAAGCGCAAAAATTACGGAAAAACAAATCATTTTCTCCCTTGCATGTTTTTTCAATTTGGTTGCTATTTTGTTTATGCTTTTGTTGATTTATTTTTTGGTATGCAGCGAGAGCAGCGCTCTGCGAAATGCAGATACATTTGTAGAAAACAGCTACAGATACATACACAAATTAATTGCTTTGGTGTTTATCTCAGAGATACGTTTGTATCTGACAGATACGCGTACGTAGTATATAAAGCGTCTTTCGCTCTCAACTGGAAATACTATTTGTTGTCGCCGCAAAATTTCATTTTCGTTTTTGTTTCGGAAAATGCTTTTTTAATTGAACATTTTAGGTTGTGTTTTTTTTTTGTGTTTTGCACTTCTTGTCATTTACCTGCAAGAGAAGAGTAAAGAAGAAAGTAGAAGCATTAGTTGAGTATGTCAAAATCATGCAGCCAGCGAGGGTTGCTTAACAAAGTTGTAAAATTATAAATAAATAATTTAAATATATTTAATAAATAAATCATATCTAGAATAGAAAGCGAACATATATTTATATCTAGCACAAAAGTGTTTTATTTTAATTTTTATTTTTGTTGCTTTGTGGCTGAATTCGGGTTATTTAACCTCACAACAATATTTCGGAATTCCTTTTAGATGTTAACATTTTATTGAAGTTATGTTAACAGAAAGTGCTTAATGTTAACTTAAAATACATCGAAAAAAAAACAAACACTTGTCAAAAAGAACCTCGTTAATTTTGTTCCGAAATAATATGATTAATATTCAGATGTTGAAGGCTTGGCGATTTGGCATTATGATTTTTCCTCCCGGCAATAAATAACAGGCAATTTTTAATTGTTGGCGCCTGCTTTGATGTTGTTTTGCGTACAAAGAACAACGAACAACAACAACAACAATAGCAATTAAGAAAGAGACACAATATCGAAACGTGAAACAACATGAAAGTGATGCGATTTCTAATCGGTCATTTGCCCGAGATTGTGTTTTTTGCCCACACTTTAAAGTTATAATTAATCATTGCTCAGACAACACACAACAACAACAGGAACGGCAACAACAACAACACACGCGCATTGAAAACTTAAATCAAAACAAGGTCGTTGTTGTTGTTGTTCTTGCTGTTTATATCAGCTACAACAACAACTACGTATAATAAACTGAGAATACCCTTGGCTATATAGTTTAGCCTACGCAATTTCGGGGACTATCGCCATCAAGTGTTTGTGGGGAATTTTTTAAAAATTCTATATCTAAAGCTTAATACGTAAAACGTTTTGTTGTTCGCACTGTAAGCACACACACACACACACCGTTTAGGGTTTGTATAAAAAAGAAACATGATAAACAAATACAAATTGTTACTTCTAAATAAAGGCAGAGCAAACTGACCATTTATGTACAGCAAAACACACAAAAACAAACAACAATAAAATGTTATAAATTTTTATTTAGCGCTACAAAAAAATTATATACATATGTTTGTAGTATTATCCAAATACGCCTTAACAATTGTTGATTTTGTTTTCAGGTACAATAATTTTTTTTTTAATTTGTAGCATTTTCAAATTTTTTGTGCATTTAGGTAAAAAGTTAAATCGATTTTAGCTTTTATTTTTAATCGCATTTTTGTCGAACATTATCCAAAATCAATCTGAAATCATATCTCACTAAACTGATCGATTTAATTAAGGTATGATAATTTTTTACGTAATACAAAGTTGTTCCCTTAATACTCTTTTCTTTTGCACCCTCTTGAAAGTTCCACCTGTTCTTAGTGTATTACAAATTCGACAATATGAAATAATAAAAAAAGTATACATTAAAATCTTGTTTTATATTTCGCGCCCCTTTTTTGATGTTAACCAAATGTGAATTTCTGTTTGCATTACAAAATGCCAATCGAGCGAGAATGAGTTATTTTTCATGTGTTTATAATCAATTTACGATTATGAGATTCTCCCAGATATGGACAGACAACACACAACCTGTCTATTATGGGGTGTTTTTGTTGTTGTTTGTTGTTGTTGTATTCAGATGATGATGATGGATATGTTTAGTTTAGTTAGTGACAACTGAGCTGTCAACGCATTTGTAATTCGAGTTGCGGCTGCACAATTAAAAAGGGGATGTCTGGTGGGGGTCTGTCTCGTCTGGAGCGATGTTGCAAAGTGGGTCGGGCAACCGCCTTGAGCGTGACCCAGTCCCCCCCCAGCAGTACTATTTGCCATAAAGCCATAGAAAGGTAGCAACAACAACATATAATGTTTTCTTAGTTTTCTTCGAGGTGTTTAGTAATATGTTTTTGCGTATTCAGCGCATGCAACACATGAAATTGGGTTAAGCCTCTGTTAAAAACGTAAAACGTAAGAAACCAAAAATAAACGAAGCCAACGCAGCAAAAAAAAAATACAAATACAAAATTAGAACAGAAACTGTCTGAAATTGAAAATCGATATTATTATTATTATTATTATTTCTCTCTCTCTTTCTGTCTTTTTTGTTTGTGTCGCTATTTAGGTGCTTGGTCTCGCATTTTAATTGATTGTCACTTGATTTTCACTTTTTATAAACGTTGAAGAAATCCAAAAGTAAAAAAAAATAACTTTAAAAGAGAAATGGAATTTCACCCAAGCGGTATTTTTGGTTTAAGTTTTTTTCTTTAACTGTTTGTTGTTGTGCGGTTTAGTTTTAGTCTTAATTACTAAAGAAGAAGCTGTGAACAAGCTGTAAAATAAATGGCCCAAATCGACTCAAAGCGTTTAGCAACTTACGTTTCACAAAATCGCTGCTAATCCCAAAGTGTTTCCAGAGAAACGGGCAAAAAATTTCAAAAATATTTTGAGGCGTTGTTCCACCAAAAAGGACATTGACACTGTCCGTCCATAAAAGCACACTCACATTCACACAAACTTGGCTCACACAGCGAGCATTTATGCGTCACCGTGAAAAATGCATCGAAAGAAAGAGGCGCGCGCTCATTCAGAGGAGACACCGCGAAATTTATGCAATTGCCTGTCATACACACGACTTTCACGACGCGACTCCGCTCTACGCAAAATAACAAGAAAAAAACAATAACAAATGATGACAATAACGCGCCTTTAGCGTAGTGCGAATGCAGCGACGACCGGCTTTGAACGCGTCTAAAACCAAACTGACCGCCCAGCACACAAACGAAACTCCAAAGCTCAACGTAGCAGCAGAAGCAGTAGCAGCAACTGAGCGAGCTGAGCATGCGCGAGCGTAAGGTTGCCGGAGCGCAGCTTATACACTAACACAAACACCTTTACATCGAAAAGCAAACATAACTTGGTGAGAGCGAGTTAAGAGCACCGTTGTAGAGAGCTTGGCTTGCAGCAGTACACACAAACGCAGGCGAAAGTGGAGCGAGCGCAACTGCAGTGAAGAAAGCAAATTTAATGCGCTCCCTGCATGCTTCAATGAATTGCTGCTTTGGTTGGACGTTGACGTCGACGTCGACGCTGGTAAAGCCGCCTCTGTTAATTGGCCTGAGCGTGCGCTAGCTTCTACGAGTGTTGTTGTTATTATTCTTTTTATTTTTTTTTTTTGGTTTTCTTTTGGCACGGTGCTTCTAAGCTGCGCTTTAGCAGCTTTTGGTGTTGTTGTTGTTGAGTGGCTTTTATTGTGCTAGTTCTTAGAATTGTACAGCTATGTTTGATTAACATTTCTTGGCCGGTGTTAAGCAGCGCCGTTTGTTTTTGGTGTCTTCTTTTGAATTGTTTCTTTTTTTTGGGTTAAGATTTTTCCCTATTATGAAACTGTCACACATTTTAGCTTTGTTTATTATAACATTCATTGCGATGAGATAAGCCAAATGGCATTGCTCATTTGCATAAGCATACAAAAAGGGTTTGAAAGAAAGAAAATGCCGAAAGGCACAGCATGGCGCCTCGACAATTAGAATCGTGACTTTCTCTGTCACCTGATCAACCCAAAAATGTAAAAAGGAACATTAAATATACTAAAAGAAAAACCACGGACAAACCCTCATTGAAAAGATACCAAAAACAACGACAAGAAAAAATAAATAAAAAGGGGTTGGAAGCCTCATAAATGCCAATGACAAGCGTCTGACTAATTAGATATGGGTGCAACACCCAATACCAATAATCTGGCCAAAAGCCCTGACGCATAAGCTGACCCATGAGCCATATAGGCGAAAAGTTTACTGACCAAAATTGGCCCAGCCTGGTATCTAATCTATTTTAATAATAACATTTTATAGCAGTTATATAACATGAAGTGACATTATCTTTTGGGCAAAGCGATGGATTTATGTTGACTAACAACAAGCGGAAACTTATTATATTTAAGCTCCGCAATATATTCGACAACTGGAACATTAACATTGCTTTAACAGCTAGAACATCAACATCAACATTGTTTTAACAGCTAGAACATAAACATTAACATTAACATTGCTTTAATATTAACATTTATTAGCATCAGCAAATAAAAGAACAGTTATTTGATCATATTTTTGCAATGACATGCAAAAGCTGCTTGCTATGAAAGCTCAGAAAAAAGAAGACATCAACAAAGTCAACAACAAATGCAACAAAACGGTACAATGTGACAACAACAACAGTGACATTTAACGAGTTTGTTGCTTCTTTTACAAGTCAATAAACGGAAATTGGCAACCAGCCAAACCAAAACCAAAAACCGTCAACAGCAAACCAAACTACAAAAAAAAACCGGATGCCGTATGTGCCACAAGCCAAACGGGGCGAATGTCCAATGCCAAGTGCAGCAGCAGCAGCAGCTGATAAGCTCAAAACGCCAATAGCAAAAATGTAGAAAATTGATTGAAGTTGTTGTTGTTGCAGTCTTTCCGGCACAGATGCGTCATGCAACTAGCCGCAAAACCCACGCGTCTTTTTTTTTTGAGGTTGACAAACTCGATGTTGCCACGCCATAAGCCAAAAAAAAAACAACAAAAAAGCCTTTTGAGTACCAGTTCCAGTCATAATTACAGCCAAAAAGGAAAAGTGCAAACACTCCATTAAAAAATGAGAAAAACCATAATAAAATGAACGGAACCAAAAAAATTGCATAAAAATGTAAACAAAAATGTTTTTTTTTTGGGAAAGCCGCCGCATTCGTCTGGAAAATGAGCGGCTGTCAATTAAGCAAAGATATATAATATATATCTACTCTCTGCATATACATCATGATTATGGCAGGCAAAGAGGTAAGAACAATGCGGCAAGACAAGAGTTAAGATCTTTGCCTGGCGGGAATATGTAGATTTGCCTCTCTCTCGCTGTCTCTGTCTCTCTTGCACTTAATGCAATGAACCTTTTATATTCGGCGTAGTTGTTGTTGTTGCTGTTTGGGCGCGCTGTCACGTAACGAAAGGGAAACTTTGGTGGGAAGTCAGCGTCTTGCAACAGTGACAACAGGCGGCAAATGCAAAAGGTAAGATGGCAACAATGGCTGCTGCAGCAGCAGGCAACAGAACTTCTTTCTCTCTCTCCTCTCTCTCTCTCTCTTGCACATACGTTCCAACTGGATGGCTCTGCATTTTTAAGACATTTCACATTGCTTAGGGTTGGCAATGCTGATCCAAGTAAAGAAGAAGAAGAAGAAGCAGCAGCAGCAACACGCCCTCTTAGCACCAGCAAAAGCTTTGATTAATTAATTAAAAAAATGTAACGGCATTGATGTATGTATATACAATTACAGTTATATATATGGGATGGGAAAGCAGCAGCAGCAGCAACTCCCCAGCTGCAGCGAAAAACTAATTGCATTAAGAGCTGTAAAAGCTTAGCTTGGGCCACAAACAAAAGCAAAGCAATGAAAAAAATCAGAGCAATTCCCACAGAATCAGCTAGATACACACGTAATGTGATTAAGCATAGACAACACAAACAAACAAGCATGCACACACACACACGGACGGACAAAAAGCTGTTGCTGTTGTTGTTTTTGTTGTAATTCAATCAATGTGCAACGGCATTTTTAGAGCAGCGGTCAACAACACTTGCTTGCAGTACGCGAAGCAGCGACAGAGCTATAAAAGAGAAATAGAGAGTGCGCGGCAGCGACCGAGGCAGCGACTGAGGCAGAGGCTGCGGAAGCTGATGCTGTTAATCTGGTGCGCTCCTCTGCTGCTTCTACTGTTATAGTTGTTGTTGTTTTGCTTTGCAGGTGGCGTTTGGCAAGCGCTGCTGCTTGGCACGCTTCTTAGCCCACCGCTGCTCCTTTGTCCGCTATTTTTTACGCTCTCTCATTAACACTCGGCGTATAGTGTTTGCTGTAATGCCATTAACATGCTGTTAGTTTGATTGAAAAATGTTTTATAGCGCCGCTGCCCCTTTGGTATTTCCTTTTGTGCGGTTGTTGTTGTTATTGGACTTGAATGCTGTCATTTGGCCGCTTTGAACTCGCAACTGTTTTGCACGAGTGAAAGTGAAAATTGCTAAATTACAGCGGCAGTCAGCGGTGGACTAACGGAAATCGGTGGACAAAACACTCGAAGTTGATTAGCCAAACAAGCAGCAAATAAACAAACAAACATTAAAAACAATAATCTCAGCAGCTGCACGTGCGACGTGCAACTGTTGCATGTTCACAAGATGCCACTGAAATAAAACCCTACCAGCACTTGACTCTGGGCCAATTGCACTTTATTTTCTTTTCTTTTTTTTATGTTTGTGCCGCATTCCACGCTTTTAGACAAGTTCTACTTTCGCAACTTGTTTTTGGCTCGGCACCCATATTCAATTTGCAACTCAGCTCAGCACAACTAACGTTTGTCCCAATTTTCGTGGCTGCCACATAATTGGGGACACCTGCATGTGCCAAATTCACAAAAACTAGTTGCTGCAACAACAACGAAACAAAAACTGGGAAAAGGAAGCGACAGCAACAACAACAACAACTTTAACTTTGCTCAACTTTGGTTTGCGAATCAGAGAATGCCAGAGATGAGAATGGGAATGGGAATGCGCCGCCAATAGAAATGGAACGCAATTTGCCAGCCATGCAGCCAGGCAATTGAAAGGTGTTCACCTTTTTATCTGCTCACCGATTTTAATTGAATAATGTCAGATGAATGTTAACGGAAATGCATTGCATTCAACGGCAGCAGAATAGAATTGCAAAGGAATTCTTTAATTTACATTTCTCTCTTAACATTTATGTTAATAAAGAATCAATGCAGTTACTGCCCTTCTACGCGATTCTCAGGATTTCAAGGCCTTAGACCCTTAACATAGTCCAACTCCAAAAAGTGTTAACCGTTAACAGCCTCTGTTAAACTTAACATAAAAATGGCAGATGTACAAACAAACCAAAGTGATTCAATGTGAAATGGGACAAAACAAAGCAAGGCTTTGAAGTTTCTATTCAAAACCGCAACTGATTTTAATTTGGAAACGCGAAACATCAAAAGCTTACAACAGTTTGACAGTTGACAGTTGACTACCTGACCGAACACCCACCCGAAAAAAAAAACAACTAAACAGCAGCTTAATGTCTATTGTTCATTGGTGTTGTTGTTGTTGCGGTAGCGCGGCAAAAGTCAACGTAGCAATTGAACTCATCAATTGCAGCAATTAAATGTGCTTCAGGCAGACAGACGAAGGCGGCAAACGAACGAACAGTTGAAAAACAGCTGGGGCTGCTGCCATGAATTAACCAACAGAAAGTAGTTACAAAAATGAACAAAAAACACGGCAACAACGTAGATGAATGTGATATAACACAACGACAACAGCAACAACAACAACAACAAGCAACGGCAAGTTAATTAAATGATTTTCAATGTCTGGCGACGACCCCGCATTACTTTCTTTGGCCCCCAGCAGCAGCGTCAGCCAACTGGGAAAACTGGCAAATCGATTGCATTACAAATGAATTTCCGTTCAAAAGGGGAACAGCGAGCAGGGAGCAGAAGATTCAAGCAGGATGCTGCCTTTTTTGCAAGATGCGGCTTGCTGTACATTTTGATTGCTTCATTCGAGTCGCACTTTGTTAATATAAAATAATATTATATATATATAGTAATAATGCTCGGCAAACACAAAATAATCTACAAATATAGTAGCATCAAATGTTGTATAATTTGCGGGTTTTAGGTGCGCTCTTTAATCTCTACATTCTCGACAAATGCTTCAAAGATGGTGTAGAAAAGTAGTCCGACTATGATTGATACACAATAAAATACTTTATATATACTAGAAAATACTTTAACAATTCCTTTTTAAACAAATTTATATACTGAATATATCAAAAGAATTTTTTAACAGACTTTTTCCCAAAAATCAATCAATCATAATAATCTCTTTACATTAAATTACTTTTCTACAAGGTATCTTTTTGTTCGACCCTCTTCGAATTTATTTTTTTTGCGCATCTAAAATTTCCATACACAAGTCGTGATGCTTATTGTTGTTGTTGTTGTGATACCTTATCAGCGTCAAAATAACAACACAACAGCAACAACAAAGTTAATAGATACAATTGAATTTGATTGAAAGCATCTCGTGGTTATATGTGCGGAAATCAAGTGAAATTTAAAAGTAAAGCAATGCAAGCTGAAATAAACAATGAGAAACAAAAGGAAATTGAAATGTTGCACAAAGCCATGCCGCATTTTTAATCAGCGACAAGATAGACACAGCTGCAACTGTTAGATAAACGAATGGCAATCATCAGATACAGATACTTAAAGAGACATAGAGATAACAAACAAAGAAGGAAATTGTTGGCGAACTGGCAAATGAAACTTGACCAAAAGTGAAACAGGTATGAAAACAGCTCACACAAAAAATTATAAAACACATTAGGCCACTTTAGCTGTATGCATTCTTGACTTCATACTAAAGACACTCTTCGGACAGCACACAGCCCTTACGCCCTTTTATTGACACTGACATGCTGTCAGTGGCCAAGACGTAGGCACACAGGACGGACAGAAAGACAGTTGAACACGACCATTGGACAGGCAGAGTAGGCAGCAGTTGCAGCAGGCAGAAGGACAGGACACGCGACACTTGATGGAGCCCTTCTTTTTGGTTTGTGTTGGTTTTGCTGCTGCTGGTCAACATTACCATATATATAAACGTGGTCAAGTATTTGTCCGGGCATTTTCCATTTGCAAATTTGTTCAACAAATTAACATTGCTTCGTAAAGTTTCAAAGAAGAGATTGGAAAATAAACAAGAAGCTGTAGAAGGAATGCGAAAAAGGAGAGCTTGAAAAAGATTTTCGGGCTTAGAGTTGAGTTAGAACTAAAACGCTGTTAGTAACATAACTGTTAAAATGTAACAGTTATCGGATAAAATATTCATGTTAAAAATCATTGCTAAGGATTTTAATGAATAATTGTTATTGAATACAGATATTGTCGTATTTTAATTATGATCAAAACAAAAAAAATTGCTTAAGAAAAAAATCATTTTAAACATAAAGTTAGCAGTATGTACTGTTAAACACTGCGCTGTTAACAACATTTGTGCAGAATGTAAGGCAATGCAGCTCTGTTAAAAATTGATCTTCCTTGCCAGTAAAATACAACAACAAAGAACCTGTAAGCTAATTTTAGAAATCAAATGCAATAAAACTTAAAAAAAAAAACAAAAGCAACAACAGCGCAGACAATAAACATAGCAATTATAGACCGCAAAGTACCACGCTCGAAAAGGGTATTTAAATGGCATTCGTTGTTAAGTAGCCTGATCGCATTATTCTCTGTGTATGTGTGTGCGGTGTGTGTGTGTGTGTGTGGAATGGATAGGCATGGATGCCCATTAAAACTGGCCTGACCCTGTTCTGTTGCACCACTAACAAAAACAACAAAAATAAAAAACCTGGAGACGGAGTGGAACGCCAAACCGGTTCACAAGAAAGCACCGAAGGCCAAAAAAAAAAAAACTAAATCATGCAGCATCTTAAGCAAACTTGCAACATGCAACTTGCAGCAGTTGTTGGTTTCAGGTGTATGCTCTGGCCACACAAAATGGCTTAAAAGCTGCTGTGGCAAATGACAATCTTGTTTCCTTGATTTTTCTTGATTTTTGTAGTTCAATTCTTTTGTGTTTTGCATTGAATTCAAAATAAAATACTTTATTTTTGTGACTTATGATTTTGACCTTCAAACTAACGTTGTGCATCAACTATTTTGAATAAGTGTATTTAACATTGAGCGATCGTGCTGTTAATCCAGTTCAAGCTGCACAACTGCTGTTAACTGATAAGCTCGCAAACTTTGATAAGGCAGCCTCTTTAATTGGCATCAATCTTATTAAACACACACACATACAAAGGCACACTCTATTGCATGTTAGTTAGTTGCTTCTATTAATAAAGATGTTGCTTTGAATTTATTTTAGTATGCCACGCACTCAAACCAATTGACACAAACAACAAATGTTAATTTGAATTATGTATTTTTGGTTTATTTTTTTGGAACACGCGAGAACCACAAAAAACTGCCAATGATGTCATTTGGATGTTATTCTTACTGCCTAAAAACAATAACAATAATAACATTGAACTATTTTATATATATATTGAACGAAATTTGACTAAAGCCAATGCAAGGCATTCGTATTATCCAAACATGTGTCACGTAGAAATATATATATTTCCTAAGCTGAGGAAGCAAACAATAAAATGTCATCAAATGACAATGAAAGTGCTCAAAGCATTTGGGAATTATTGTGTGCTTAGGTGTTCGAATAATAAAGAAGTACTATATAAATGGAAACACATTTAAATTTTACTTAACTTTCTAGATTCTTGTTACAATAATCAGTTAACACATAACAGAACTGTTAATTCTACATAGGTCTGAAATGCTCTTTGCACAAATCGCTGTTAATGTTAATCTGCTGTTAAACTTAACAGAAATGTTTCAGCCATAAATAACATTTTCTAGTGCCTGTGTCAAATTAAATTAAATGTTAACCCAATTTTCACAGCTGACTCATTCTCTTGAGCTACACTTAATAACAATGGCTTTGTTAAACGGCTATTTAGGGCCAGTCAACTAGTTTGTTGCGCACAGGAAATGCCTGAGGTGGGGGGAAACGTGGCACATAAAGGATATGCCACAAGTTGCTGCGTCAGCTGAGCCGGAAACTTCTGGCTTCCGTGCTTACACGCAAACATTTACTGCATGTATGTATGTATGTATGTGTATTTATACCTGGCAACAGGTGTGCCGCCTGGACTAAACGTTAGACGATAAAAAAAAAACTACTAATACTAAAAAAAACACGTATGGCCATGTAATGCCCTATCAGTGGCGACAACTCACCTGATAATACGAATCCGACATGTTTTTTTTTTTTTTTTTGTATTTAGTTGTTGCTGCTCCTGTCTGCCGTGTTGAATCACTCGTTGTTGTTGCTGGTGCTGCTACTGCCGCTGGTTTAGTATTTTAGCTTGTTGTTATTGTTTTTGTCGCCCGTCAGAGTTGAGAGCCACTTACACACACGCATTGGCATACGCACGCACGCACGCAAACACACACACTGACACACGCACAGAGACCGACGACCAACGCACTTTGCGTTTCTTGAATTTTTCGTTCGTTTTATTTCGGTTTCGTTGAATTTGGTTTGTTTACTTTTGCTCCAAAAATGTTGTTTTTGTACATATATATGAATATGTATATGTATACTGTTCACACTTTAACACCTGATGGCAAAATAACTGTGCTTCTATATCAAGCGCTCTCTTTCTGCTATACGCTATCAATATTGAATAGAATAGTTGTTGTTGTTATATTTGAAATGTGACGACAATGCATAGCAAATACGCAAACAGGTGTCACCGGAGCAAGCAGTTCGACGGCAAAGACAGAGTTAGAGTGAGATAGCGCTAAACAATTGTTGATGGAAACAAAGAGCATATAGTAAAAGGAGGACGCAGAGCAACATTGTAGTTGTTATGAACATGCAAATATTATGCATATTGCTGGGAAAATTCACAATAGACAAAAACAATAACATAGTCATAAGCACAAATAGAAAGAGACAAAGAGAGAGGGGAGAGCTTTCATAGAAAATTAGTTTCAATTGAGCATTTTGCGGATTTAATTGAAAATTGTGTTGTTTTTCTCTTTTGATTGAATCTGCTGCCTCAACTACTATTACTGCAAGTCACATAACAAGCAGCAGCGGCGTCGCTTTATAAATAAGCATCGACGGATGGGCATTCGGGACGGCTGCAGTGGACAGCGCCGTAATCAGCAACAAGAGAAGAGGAAGAGATGCAAGGCGCAACAACGCAAGTGGCGGCAAAAAAAAAGCTACTCGCGCAGCTAAATGGAAATATGTTGCTGCGCTCTTCTTTGTCGCACTCACTCACACACACATGCAAGGCAAAGCCGCAACAGGCACGCAACGCAGTTTCAATACCGGTTGCATTGTAATGGCGTCTATATAATGAGGCACCTTGAACTAATAACACGGCCAAGATTGTTTAAACAAAAATCGCAACGCACATAAACACTTGAAACGCATTATTTTGCTCCAAAAGATACATACATACATACATAAATGCGTATTTAAATACTTGTGTATGTACATATGTATGTGTGTTTGGTATCTTTCTCATCTTCTTTATCTTTTACGAAATTTCACTCGCATTCGTACATTTTTAATTGTAATCTCGCTCTCACTCACTCACACACACACAAACAAATTGCGCTGCTCAGATCAAATTCTTTGCCGTCTGCTTTTGCTGCTGCTGCGTTGTCGACATTTCGCTTCGATTTCCTTTCATGTTGTGTACTTTCGAAGCCAAAACCAAAAACAACAAACTTTATATTTTTCACGTACACTTTTTATTTAAATCATATCGCTCGTGTTTAGTGTTTGACTTTAAATAGTTGCATGCAATAAAATAAACACTTTGTTGGCGTTTTTTAAACGAAAAAATGTGAAATAGCCAAAAACAGAAAACAGCGACGACACGACGTTCGAGCATAAAACCAGTGTGACCGCGGTCAACAAACAACTAGAATAACCAGCCACTTCTTGGAGAAATATACCAAAACATAAAATACTATCATGCCAATGTTGCCTTTTTTACGCGCTTTGAATATTATTATAAGCGATTTAATTTCATAACGAGATTAATTTTTATTAGCTTTAAAGCATATGTGCTGATGAACAATATGATTTGCATTTAATAATAATTCTATCTCATATCGATAGTTAGCTAGAGATGGCAAAACAGGCCAAGATCATTGAGATCATCACGAATATTTGAATTTTATTTAAATTATTTTATTGATAAGTTATTAAACTAGAGTGCTGGTTTTTTGGGCAGCGATCCGAATGCTGATATGACGGTACCTTTGGTGCCTGTTACTGTAGTCGTCAAAGCGGGTATTGTTGCCTTGTTTGCTGCCGGCTGATCCCACTTCGATTTGCTGCAATCAAAAACGATAACCGATAAGAGATGAACAACAAATCGATAACTAGTGTATTTACCGCTTCTTGGCCTCCTCCTCGACCTTGCGAGCCAGAGCAGTCGCCTGCTCCACTTTGTCCATGTCCTTGCGTTCCTTTTGCCGCTTGACCATCTCAGTTTTCTGCACCGCCGACAACGCCTCGTAGTAGCTTTCCTCGCCCCACTGCAGGGGATCATAAATTTCGGGCGGATAGTTGGTGCCAAACTCGTTGATGTCACAGAAACTAATGAGTTTCTCATAAATGCTGGGATTACGAAACTCTTTGCGATCCTGAATCACCCGATTCATGTCCATATCCGTTTGCCTCATCTTCGTGTACATCTTGTTAATCTTTGCAACCAGTTCCGGTGGCGGATTACCTTTGGGTTCTGGCGGCAATTGAAATTTGTATTTGGCATACTTGGGATCCTTTTCGTAACTCTCCGCCGAACGAGCATCCGCATTGTATGTGTTGGAGTCATCATCGTCCCCTTCCATGAGAGCCTCTGCGCCGCCTTCGGTTTTGGTTCGACTCTTGTCCTTTGGATCGTCATGCTTTTGCTCTGTTTCCGAGTTGGAACTGTCACTGGTGGACTCCTCCTCGGTGGATTCATGCGCACGATCCTCTTCCTCGTCGGAGATAAGTGTGTCATCTTGATAGCTCACCAGACGTCTCAATTTCTTTGCGCGCTTCTTTTTCTTGGATTTCTTAACAGGTTCCGCATCCTGTTTAACAGGTGTCGCGGGCGTTGGTGTGGCCGCTTTCGGTATAATTACCTGTTAAAATTGTTAATGAAAAATATTTTCATGCTTGAATTAAGTTCAAAATATGTTCACCTGGGACGCTGTTGAATTTTGTGAATCTGGACTAGCATCGCCTTCGTTCTCAGAGTCCGTATACTGTGCCGTTAAGCTTGCTAGAGCAGAGTGGCTCATTGTTGTTTTCGTTAAAAACAATTGCAAATATATTTAATTGTATTTTCTCGTAGTTTCTTGCTGTTTGCAGTTTAGCCAGCCACCACGAAGAGTTGACAAATTTGTGAAAGTTGGCAGCGCTGGCCTAAGCAGCTTTTGTTACCAGTCACTACGAAGCGTTGACAAATTTGTGAAAATTGGCAGCCCTGGCTTAAACAGCTGCTTCAAAGTTTACACGATGTAAATAAAATTAAAACATTTTGTTGACGTCGCCAGTTGAAAGTAAAAATGCAAGAGGATCAAGATCGCATACAAAAGCGTGTCAATAAAATATTGGAGACACGTCTGGAAACGGACAAGGATACACTCGATGCGCTCAGCTCGCTCTCCAGCTTTTTCACCGAAAATACACTGCAAAATCGCCGCAATTTGCGCAGCCAAATTGAACAATGTTCCGTTGGTATCAATGAGAACTTTTTGAAGGCATTTCGTGAAGTGAAATTGACGCTTGATGCCGTCTGCACCGATCTGGACACGATGGCCGGATCGGTGCAAACAATGAAAACCGATCTGGAGACATCGAAAGCTTTGACTAAAGATCTAATCGAGCAGACAAATAAAATGCAGGAGGAGCGCGAACGTTTGGAGGTGCATCAGCAGATTGCCAAGGCATTTGTGGCGCGTTTTCAGCTCAGCGTGCCGGAGCATCAGTTGCTCTATGGCAACGCCAAGGATGCGCCCATTGTGCAGGAGTTCTTCGGGGTATTAAACCGGGTGCAGTCCATCCATTCCGATTGCCGTCTGCTGATGCAGTGTGGCTATCAGACAGCCGCATTGGACATTATGGAGGAGATGACACTGCATCAGGAGGGCGCACTGGAGCGTCTGTATCGCTGGACCCAAAACCATTGTCGCAATCTGGAGAACAACGAGATTGGTCCATTGATTGTGGAGGCGATGAGTCGTCTGCAGGACAGACCGGTGCTCTTTAAGTATGTCATCGATGAGTATGCCATTGCCCGACGTGCCGTGCTTGTCCGGCAATTCATTGAGGCTCTAACCGAAGGCGGCCACGGCGGCAATCCCAAGCCCATTGAGCTGCATGCTCATGATCCAAAGCGGTATATTGGCGACATGTTTGCCTGGCTGCACCAAAGCATTCCCAATGAAAAGGAGAACCTAATGCTGCTCTTCAAGAAGTGCGACAAGCATGGTAAAGAGTTGCTCCAACGAGAGATTTGTCCCAGTTCATCTTTATTTTCTTTTTCCCAGATATATCGGAGCAGATGCAAAAGGCTTTGAGCTATATAGCCGATGGCGTTTGTCATCCGCTGAAGGTGCGCGTCGAGACGATCCTCAGCTCGGAGCCGGATACGATTATATTGTTTACCATCTCGAATCTGTTGCGTTTCTACCAGCAGATCATGAAGCAGGTCGTCCAAGGTGGCAGCCTGGAACAGTGCCTAGTTGATTTGCAGCAGAACAGCGAGCAGATCTATCTAAATGCCTTGGCGGCCCAGGTGCGCAGTGTGCTCCAGCGTCCGGCAGGCAGCAGTCTGGCACTGGAGCCACCACAACGTGATCTTGTGCCGCCGGCCAGTGTTGCCCGGCTGCTCAATATACTGAAGGAGATCCTATCGGTGGCCACCATGGTCGATGGCCGCCAGGCGGACATCACAAAAATCGTCACCTGCGTCATTGATCCGCTGCTGCAGTCGGTGCAGGAAAGTGCCGCCCACTTGCCCACCGTGGACATGGCTGTCTATCTGCTCAACTGCCTCTATCACATGCAAAGCACTCTGGCGGTGTTCGAGTACATGGATGAGCGGGTCGAGCGTTTGCAGGCTCAATCGGATGCCCAGCTGGACACGCTTACCTCGGAGCAGGCATCTTCGTTGGTTGCCAATCTCAACTTGGGTCCCATATATAGCATCTTGCAGAGCAGCCAGACCAAAATCGAAACGAATCTGCTCAAGATCTTCATGTCCAAAATGGATGCATTCCTACAGCTGCCCGATGTGCTGCTGCTGCCGCAGGTGCAGCTAATCATGTCCAGCTCGCATCGCAGCACCGTTCAAAAGCGATCCTTCAATGTCATTGTGGCCATCTACAAGCAGATCTACGAGCGTGTCCACGACCCTGCCAATGGATTCGAACAGCCGGAGGCACTGCTCCAGAAGACGCCCGATCAAGTTGCACGCATCTTGGCCAATTAAATTGAAATCCACGAGTAATCCAATATATATTTATATCTTTATGTATTAAATACTTTAATTGTTAATCCTATTGTTGTCTTGATTTGTTTACTATATATAAAGTACAGTAAACTATGGCTATAGTCGACTTTAGTAGTACAGTGAACATTCCATATGGAACTAATTGAAACTACCTGGATAGTGTGAAATATTTGTTCAAAGATTCAAAGTTATTTTAACTATGTAGTATACATCAATTTATTGACAAAATAATAAATTTCAACACTATCCAAGTTTGCCTGTATTTTTAAATCTTTTTAAAGTGTATTTTTGTTTCATTTTATTTCGCGTCTATTCAAAGCGCACAATAGAACTTCAAGCTATACCCAGACATAAGTACTATATATGTATATATATATACTATATAGTATTCATCTTTGCTTCGTCTTCTCAGCGTCTCTCGTCAATTGTGCAAATCGCGGCGCGCTTATCACAGAACACAAACACAGAAAGCAGCAAAACCGAACAACGCGAAATCAAACTAAATAAATAAATGCAAAAATATATATCTACTATATACATATACAATTGGACAAAAAGTGTTGGCAGTTCGGTTTGTTTATCGCAACAAATATTCCAAGAATATATCACAAACCTTTAAGTCTCTTAAGCCGCTTGACGTCGTTTATCGGAAAGATATAACACCAAAATGTTGTTGTGGCCAAAATGTTGGCAGTGCGCCCTCGGCTGGCCAAAGTCTTCCATTGTCTTCACCAATTAAACTTAAACCACAAAAGAATTCTTCTCTCTCGCCCGGGGAATCTGCTTATCGCGTACGCCGTGCGGAAGCTGTGCCGCTTCGTAAGTGTTACAAAATTCAGATATAAAAGTACATACAGATATATTTAATCTAAGTGAAACTATATTTTAAGTATACATTATGTAGTTTGAGTGTTTGCGGTTAAATTTAGTTAATTGTGACTGTGGCCCGCTGGAAGAGTTCTAGTGTGAGTGCGGCAAAGAAAGCGGGAAATGAATTATTGGCTGCCAACTGCTGATCGATGGCCGGTTTAAGTGTTTGTGAATACGGCGACTCCAACAGCGCCAAACAATTCGATTCGTTCACACTAATGGACAGATAGTCATCCGGGCTTTCCGCATACATGCTGGAAATTCTATTAATTTAACGATATGTCAATTAGTAATGTATATATATTTTCTTTATAATTTACCCACCGATAATGACTGTTGGCACCCACACGATCAATCCTATAGCCCAGCAGCATATAGCAGACGTCACGAAACTCTTTGCTGGCCGCCTTGAAGCAATCTTTCATCTTTCTCATTTTGCCATTGGCCGACTCCAGTTCGGCGCGCAGCTGATTGAATTCCTTGAAATTCATGGTCATGCCACCGCTAGTGCCGCCCGTGTTGCACGTATCATTCAAACGTGCCTGTGTCTGCTCATTATCATCCTCCAGCTTCTTGTTGCGTCGCTTCAAACGTTCAATCTGAAAATCGAATGTTTAACCTTCTTCGAATTTAATGTAAAAACGCTTCCTACCTCTGCCTGCAATTTCTCCACAATGTTTTTGGTGCCTTCGTACGCCTCGGCGGCGGGATTGTCGCTGAGATGCACTACCTTGTACTGACCCATGTTGAAATCGCCGCGCAGGCAACGATGCTCCAGCTCCAATTCCAGCTCATTCTTGCGTCGACGCAGCCGTTCGTTCTCCATGCGCAACGTATCCAGCTCCTTTTTGACGCTATCGTAGCCAAATTCGCTGGGCGTTGGATCGCTAAGCGATTCCTGTTGACGCATCGCCTGCATCTCACGCTCCAGCGTCAAGCACATGTCCTTGTAGCCTGTGAGCGTGCGTTCCAAAACCTCAACGCGAAAGCGCACCTGCATATCATTTGTCATCTCGGCGGTGCTGGCATTTGTAGCGTTCAGATCCTTGTCAAAGTTTTCGAGCAGCTGCTTGTAAAAGTCACGCTCCTTGCACACAATCATTAGCTTGCGCTGCAGGCGCTCCCGCAAGCTCTTGTGCCGCTTCAGCACCGTGGTCATGTCCTCAAAGTTCTTTAGATAGACGGCACACTTTTGCTCCACCTCGCGCAGCTTGGCTTGCAGCTGCTTGGTGTCCGAGTCGGTGCTGCCTTTCTCCGCTGCGCGAACAATGTCGTCCTGCAGCAATTGCTCGATGCGCGAGCGCAGTGCCATGGGGCTGACTAGAGTGTTGGCCAGGCAATGATCCTGTGCCACTTTAACCCACTCCTTGAGCTCTTGCTCCACGTAGCTGAGCTTCACCTGCAAGGCCGCTGCCTCGGCTCGAGCGCCCTCCTCACGATCCAGACGTGTCTTGTAGTCGTGCACCTGCTCCTCCAACAGCAGCTTATCCCCAATTATCGTATTCAGCTGCTTGTTGTGAGCACGCAGACGATGCACCTCTGCCTGCAGCTCGGGCACGCTGAGGAGACGTGCTTGTGAGTTCTTGGTCACCTCCTTCCAATCGGCATACGATTCAATTTCATACTCCAGCTCCTTGATACGGGAATTCGCCTCGACCAGACTCTGCTCCTGGATTTCAAAGTTCATGCGCAGCTGTTCGTATTTGGCGGCTGTCGCCTTGTACTCATCGTGACGCGCCCGTATACGTTCCAACTCGTGTTGTGTTGCCTCCAATTGAAGTTCGGCACGTTCGCTAATCCTTTTATATTCGCTCAGCTCGTTGCTGATGCAGTGCTGCACCTCGCGTGCATCCTCCTCACGCTGCAGCCGATCCTGCTCCGCTCGGCTCAACGCCATATCGTATTTAAGCTTAAGCTGCGCAAGATCGGCCAGTGCTGCATTTGCCTCCTGTCGGGCGGCATGCTCCCGCTTGTGCATCACCTTTAGCTGTTTGTCCATCTCCAGCAGCTTGGAGCTAGTGTAATCGCATTGGTCCTTGAGCGCCGCAGCTTTGTTCTCGGCCACAGCTAGATCGCTGCGATGCTTTCTCGTCTGGTTGGACAGCTCTTGCTGCAGCTGGGACACCATTGCCTTTGTCTCAATTATTTCGGCGCGCAATTTGCGCGTCTGCCAGGGACCCGAAGGATCATTGAATGAGTTATTAAGCGATGTGTTGCTGGTATTAAGGCTGCCATTGTGCGAACTGGTGTCCAGGCTGTCAATGCGACGCTTTTTCGGCACTATATTGGGTGTGTTTGTACAGTTTTAGGTTTTCAATGTTTTGCCAAATGCTTCTTCTTCTTCTTACCTGTGACGGGGTCTTCACTGAACGACATTGAGAGCCGGTCAAAGCTTAGCTTTTTGGGCGCTGAGTGTGTAACGCTATCATTGAAACGTGCCATTATGTTTTCCAGGCTGCTTCGTATATCATCCATGTTAGGTGTTAATATAAGTTAACAACAATTAGTAAGCGTATTTTTTCAACAATTTAGTACGCATCTAGTCCGTCAGTAGATAAATGGAAACTGCTGGCTTATTTTATTTTAAAATATCCGTTGGGTATTTTTAAGTATTTTTTCAAAGAACATCAAAATTAGTGATGGTACATTGAGAAATGTTCGACAACATATAGAGGTGGGCGAATGCTATCGATAGCTGTCTATCGTGCACACAGTGTTGGTAAACGTGCAAGCTAAACCAAGTGGCAGCTCACCAGTTAAACATGGCGCAAATTTTCAAACTCGTATTTATTTTACGAAACCTATTAAAAAGCTTTGATATATTATTAAACATAATTGTGAAGAGCCATTATAAGACCAGTGACAAATCCTTTGCATAAGCGTGCGGCAAAATAATGCCATTAAATTTTTTTTTATGATTTATTTAGCTTGGGCGCGTGTGTTTTTTGTGTGCCGAAATGCCTCTGTGAGCCTATGAAAAATGAGCACATTAAATTTGATGATATTATGTGGGCCTGTGTCATCAACTTTGGTCCACAGTAAACACACACACACGCACACTATTTCCCTCTCGCTCTGTCTGCCTGGAGCACGGACGACAAACAAGCGCCAAAGTTCAAACTCAAACAACAAAACTTTCCATTAACAAAAAAAAAAAAAAACCCACACAGACAAACACGTATATGCAGGGCTTTATTTTGAATTGGCTCAAATCGGCGAGAGGCTTACCTCCGCCGATGACCACCAAAATTTTCCATATTGAAATTTACGAAAAAGAAATACAATGAAAAAACAAAGAAAAAGAAAATAATCGTCGAAGAGTCGAAAGTAAACAAGGGGAAAGTTTTTGGCTTCAATGTGCAATAAATATGTATGTATGTGCCTGTCTGCGTGTGTTTGTGTGTGTGTGTGTGTGTGGCGCGTGGTCTTAACTTCGTTTTTGTTGTTGTTGCCCCTTGAGCACTTTATCAAAGCTTAGCACCTGACAATTTGCCATGAAACATGCGGCCATTTTATTTATTTTTCGCTCACTCTCTCTCTCTCTCTCTCTCTCTCTCTCTCTATGTGGTTGTGTGTGTGTTTGTTTGATTGTGTGCTGCAAATTCTAATGAAAGTGCTTTCAAGTGATTTTCATTTTCAGCATTTTTGCTTTTGTTTTGCTTTACATAAATATATTTATTTGTTTTTTTTTTTGTTTTACTGCCCCAACTGTTTGTTGTTGTTGCTTTGTCCATCTGTCTGCCACATTGTGTGTGGAGTCAACTTCAATGTCACCCCGCTGCAGCTTTATGCCCAGCAGCCAAACCAAATGCCTTCGAGACGCACAAGTAATTAAATTAAAGCCGATTAACTGGCAAATCCGTTTGTGGCGGATGAGCTTCCCCTTGCCGTCGGCATTTCGCTTTCAAATTAAATTACAACAAGGTTAAATTTTTATGTTTATATCTAGAAATGTTAGCTGTAAGCTGCGCTTAGAATTTTTATCCAAGCATATTTATTTCGCCACGATCTTTCGCAAGTTTGGAACTTTTGCCTATCGCAAGGTCAGCTCTATTTTCCCCTCTTTATTGTTGGACATTAAATAATTGCACCGCTCAACAAAAATATTTTGGTTCTTTGTCCAAAAAACTCTTTGTTTTGGTAAAAAGTTCGCTTTTATAATAGTTATAGTAAAAATAAAATATTTGTGGTTTATTGAGAGAAAGTATTTACAAACATAAAAGAAAAGTTTTTTGTTACTAATTTTGATAGTAAAATTTAATAAACATTTTTATTGAAATGTTTTTTTAATTGATAATTAAAAACACAGATTTAATAAAATATCGTTCAATCGGTTTTCTAAAAAATGGCAATCTTTTTCAGACTATGTATATTTTTTTTCGTTTATTTACGAACTAAAGAATCGAAATTTAGTAAAATAGAAATCTCAAATACTAAGCGAAATTTAGATAGATTTGCCAGTTAAACAATTTAATAATTTTTGGAACTATTTCTTAATTGGTATCGCAGAATATTTCGCATTATTTACGCCAAATTGCTCCAGCGCCAATAAAAATAAACACAAACAAATACACACACACACACACACACACACAACAAACACACATACATGTACATGCAACAGGCAAATAAAGAAAATAGCAAAAAATAGTTCGTCATTTTTCTCGTTGGATTTTACGTTGTTCGATTCGATTCGGAGAATTCCCGTTGACTCACACAATTGGCCACAAAAATCTGCATACATTTCGTTGCCAAGCACAACTGAAAAAAGGTCCTTGCCATTTCATTGCGGTGTTGCAGTTCGCTTCAGACGCAGCTCTCAAGTACTTTCTTTGCCTCAACTTCAAAGCTCAAAAACATAAACTTTTATTCATCAGAAAAATGAGGTAAGTGATTAAAATAGTATCTGTGGCAGGTAGAGTGTGGCACGTGCTGTGATTTTCTGAAGCGCATAAATAAAAATATATAAATATTAAATTCAACGGAAAGTGGTGCAACTTGAGGCTTGAACAAGACGTAAACAGAATTGCTTTGCGGTAAACAAGATAAAGATTTTAGTGCAGAAAACTGAAAAACAAAATGTGATTGGATACATTTACCCTAAACTTAAGTCGCGAGTGCTGTTAAGGCTTTAAAGAAAAACTTGCCCATCTCTGATGCTTGACTGATGGTCACAGCAGCTGTCAGCCATGATTGATTTCCATTCTTATGGCACTCGCTGTTCGGTTTCAGTGCATTTCCACATAGATAGTGAGCCAACTTAGGGTTCTGTTTGTGGGGGAGGGGCGAAGCAATTCAAATGCACCTGTTAACCGTTTTCTGGGTAAATTTATGACTTCCTTGTTGCCGCTAGACACGGAACTGTTGTTGTCGCTGGCCTCCATTCTCCATTGTCTATTGCAGCTTGCGTTGCATTTTGCTATTGTTTTAGCTCAACGACGAAGAGAGATAGAGATAGAGAGAGAGAGAAGGATGCACACGTATCCAAAGTGTTAAGCTGCCAAGTGCAAGGACATGCATACAAACAAACACTTGTCGCTGTTCTCTTTGTCTCTGCGTGTGTGTCTGTGTGTGTGTTAGTGTTAGTGTGCATGTCCTGTAAAAGTAATAAATAAAATCAACAATGGCTAATTGCAAGCACAGCACATTACACACACACACACACAGTTACGCAATCATAGAAAAAGCAGCGAATTATGCATTATGCTGAATTCAAAGCGAACTCTTTAATCTATTAAAGCATGAACATTAAAATACCCTGTGATAAGTCATTCCATTTACTCTGTAGAAATATTCAATTTTTTGCTTCCTAATAACTTTAAAAGTAATTATTTTGCTGCCGATTATAATACTTCTTACCTCGTGCAATCAAAGAAAAAAAAACAAATCTGTTTATTGCTTTCACTTTCGCTTGGCCAAAGAGTGGGTCGAGCGAGAGTGAGAGAGAGAGAGAGAGCACGAGGACAAGGCGTCGCTCTCAGGGCACACTTTCACAGTTAACATTGCCGGCCCCGGCAGGTACAAAAAGCACAGTGCATGCCAACAGGCGTCCAAATTCACCACACTAAGAGCGAGAGACAGAGAGAAAGAGCGAGCGAGAGAGAGTTGAGCAGAAATATCGATAACAATGTATGAAATCATCGCATTAGCTGCTTGCTTTGGCGGTTGTTTGCCTAAAGGCTTTTATAAGAAACTTCTGTAAATAATCAAAACATTTTGTATGGTTTCTTAGAAATGTTAAGTTGGGCATTGAAACCAAAGAGTTTTTATCATGTGCAACAAGCATAAATACATTCAATTTTGAATATTCTAGCCAAGCTTGTTTGAAATTCGATATTTATCGTTGTGTTGAGTAAGGATTTACTTTATTACTCTGCGCGCTCTTCCGTGAATTTGTTATTGAAATGGCTGCGACGCGACGACGAGCCTTGCAGTGCGTAGGCGGTTGTCGTAGATTGACGTCGTGGCCATAGCACGTGCTTCGAGTGCGGCGCGTGCAACGGTAACACCACCTCTCCACCAGGCAACAGTAATAACAACAACAACAACAAGCAGCAGCAGCTTTCAGCTAAAACCTACAATAGCAACAACACAAATAGCAAGAACGATAAGCAAAACGAAATATAAAAATAAAACGACACTTAAATAAAGAGAAAGAGAGAGAGAGTATACAGAATATGGAAATGAAACGACATCAATTTTATTTAAGCTTAAAAAAATATTAAGCAACAAATATGTATTAAAATGACATTTCAAGCAATTTGGAGCTAGAAATTTGAAAGTTTTTAAAGTGACAATAATTCTAGTTTAAGGATCCAACAAACTTGCACCTTGTTATTTGCACCTGGCTAAAAACTAAGATAATATATGACTTTTTGACAACGTTGACAATAAGCAACAACAACAACAACAATGACAATGACAATAACAATTCAATCGAAAACTTTTGTGCAAACATCAAAGTAAATTAATCTCATCAAATGTACGAACATAATTACATATAGACATTTTTTTGGTAAATTGATTTGGAATGTTAAGCCAACAACGTGTCGATAAAGAGAAGAAGAAAAATAAAACCTAAATGCTATTTACGCAAATAATGCTACCCAAAGAATAACAGCGCAGCGCCAAAAAGTAGGCAACAGCAAACGTTAGCTAAAGCCCACAAAACGCAAATAGGATACTTAAAATATCAAAACCAAATATATACACACACACACCAAACGTGTCTGTGCGTGTGCCAGTCAACTAAAAATATATTGTGCGCTTTTTATATTTATGGATGCCTTTTTGCGACGTTGTTGCTGGGACACGAAATAAATATATAACACAACAGCAGAAAAAAAAAGAAGAAAAACCATAAGCCCAAAAACAACACGTGCGGTTTGTTTTTTTCCCCAAGGCGCGACAGGGCCCGAAAGCAAACAGAAACAACAACAGCAACAGCATCAGACGTTGCCTGTGTAAGATGCCAAACATGTTCCGACTGAACAGAGATTGATGCTGTCAGTCAACGCACAACAACAACAAGAACACGAATAAAAATAACTGACGACAACCGCCGTGTGCCATTCGTACAGCAATTGAGATACATATGTAAGTAACCGATAAGACAAAATAGACATGTTTTCTATACGCTACAAGTGCGAATTTAGCAATAACATATATTCTATGTTGGGCGCCCTTAAATTCATTTGAAAATGCAAAAAAAAAGTCATATTTTATACCATACTTTTCAGAGCTGCCAAAAACTTTTTTAAAATTTTACAAGTCGAAAGTAAAATAACTGCTTGACATATTTTGGAATATTTTTCATTGAAAAAATATACTTTATTTACTTTTGCGCAATTCTGTTTTACCTTTGGAATGCAAAGCTAACATTTTTTTTTGTATTTTTGTGATGTTTTTTCACTTCTATCATATTTTGAGTAGATGACAGCCTTATCAACTTTATAACAATTTTGTATCAGGCATTTTTTTATTTGTTTGTTTTTTTTTTCTATTGCAATTTAGGGGAATCCAGGAATTTGAGCTGCGGCTGGCTAAAAGGGTTATTTAATATGCAATAATATAGCGATTTTCATGCGAAAAAGCTTTAGGAATATTTTTATAGCATTTATGTGTGAAAAGATGTGTTGTCGCATTATTTGACTTGGGCACCGAAAAAAAATGCTAAGCCCAAACACACAGACACATACAAAACACACCAACACACCGACACACGTACACACAGACCGACAGGGCAAGGGAAGGACAACACAGAGTCTGTAAATCCCGACAGAGTTGAAGTGGCAAACAAACAGGCCAAAGATACACACAGGCAAATAACAAAGCAGAGAAAAAATACTAATACACACACAGTTATACGCTGTTTGTATGTGTGACTTACAAGAAAAAACACTTATACGCCACGTTGAACGTTTGAAACGGTCGCAAGTTTTATCAACTTGTGCTGGCTGTGCTCGGACGCCGCAAACTCAATTTGGCATTTAGGCTGCTAGCCAACATCAGCGCAGTCAGGCAGGCAAAAGCACAACCAAGACACACACACACATACAAGACAAAAATCGATTGTGTGATGCTGTAGCAAAAACAAAATAACTGCCATATAAACTCCCTTCCTGTCCTTTTGCTTCTGTTCGCTTTGTGTATATATTTTGAGCAATCAGGCAACAGCAACGAATTTGTAAGCCGATTTCTGCATTTGCCACACACACACATACATATAGCGCCCCTTTTATTCAATTAATTGTCTGCACACCGACTTAATCAAGGCACTTCATGCAACTTAAGTTGGGTCTTTTCATCAAATTTGCATAGCTCTTGCACCTAAGTTGTAGCCCTAAGTCTGCTTTTCGCCAGACACGCGCGACACTCAACATTGAGACGACGCAAATTATCGCTGAATTTTGGTAAATTTAATAGAAAATATTGTTTAAAATTAAATTTTCACATTTTTGTGTTAGACTAAATTAAAATATAGTACGAAATATGATGAAGTTTAAGAAAATAAAAATGAAATAGAAACTATCAATAATATAAAATAAAAACCCAAAATTCTTCAATCAACTATAAGCTGATTACAAATAATTAGTTTTTCTGTCATTGGGTCCTTACCAAATTCTCATTGTGGTTTCAATACACAAAGTTTTGATACGCATACGTAGATCATTAGTTGCGAAGCTGTGGCGTTGGTATTGTTGCTCTTGGCAACTATTTTCATTAGATTTTAATGAAATTTCCGCAAGCGCTTTTAATAGGATTCTAGTGAATTTGGTACCAAGGGCAACACCAGCGAGCATCTCCAGCACAGAAAAACAAACTAAACGAATTAAAAGAATGGAACAATAGGCTGAATATATAAGATAACTAAATTCTAGTGAATTGCGCACAGAAAATGTCCTTGACGCAACTCAAAGCGAAAAAAAACCAGCCCAGAAGTGCAAAAAATAAATGCGATTTGCGATTTGTGCAAATTGAAATGTTATTAAAATCTAAGGTGCAAATAATGAATGCAATTGAAATGCGCGAAAGCGCTTAATTTATGGGCCAACTTGGCAGTAAATAAATTACGCCGCTGGACCAGACACTGCGAAATCAGACAAACAGACAGACTGGGAGACAGACTGGGAGAGAACTGCGCAATAGTGGTAAAAGCGTTCAAGTACAAAAATCAATTTCCGTTAAAACATCAGTTGTTCGACAAGGATACAAAATGAAAGTGGAGTGTGTTATGGAGTGTGATGGGGCTAGGGGGAACAAGCATGGGAGGGTCTGTGAACAAAAAAAAAACACAAACGAAATGAAATTGAAATGTAACAAAATGAAAAAACAAGCGCTTAATGGTTAGCTGCATGTCTTTGGGGCGACCAACTGATAAATGTATAACTGGCTAACCAAGTCCCAGCAGTTAGTCTACTATATGACCAAACAATAGACTGACTGAATGACTGACTGACTGACTGGCTGAATGTCAAACTGACAGTCAACGGTTCAGCGCACACGCCTCGTCAAGATACATCCAGAACATCAGCTATAGAACACAGAGAGAAAAAGATAAATGAAATTATTTCTCATTGTAAATTATGTCAAAAATGTTATTGAATATTCAGGAAGGAAAAACGTTGCTTTCTATAAATGTATTTTCTTTAGAGTAAATAAGGTATAAGAAATTTGATAATGATGGGAAAGAGTATCAAAGAAGTTGAGTTGATTCAGGTTGCTGCGGCAGAATAAATACTTATTACCGAACCGAGTTTTTTGTTTCATGTTATCTAGTGCCAGTGTATTTGACAGGCACGCGACTTGCCCGGAGCGACAGCTATCAGCAGCATTTCGACATCCTTGCTTGTTCTCTGTTGCTGTCGCTTCACACACTTACACACAACCGCACACTTACACACACACACACACACACACAGCTATCTAGTTTTATTGCTCGTTGAAGCATCATAAACCGCTGCCACGTGCGGCACGAAACGAGACTCGACAAGCGTCAAAAACAAAGCAGTAGCTTCAGCATCAGCTTCAACATCAACATCAGTTGAGTTCAGTTTGGTCCATTCGTCCCGCATTCATTCAGTCATTTAGCCATTGCCGCATTGAATAATGAAACGCCATTGCTGTCATTGTCATTCCCTGTCCCGCTGATCAAAATGTAAACTAAAACGACAAAATTATAATGAAAATGTAAATGTTGTTGACTGTCGCGTCTCAACAGTGAAATGTGTATGTAAATTGGCTTAAATAACCAAGCTCTGCATATGACAGTTATGCTATTTGGTAAAACAAACTTGTCACATTCTAAATATAATTGTTCATTAAATGCAATTGAATTGTGAACTTGTTGAAGCTAAAGCTGAAAGCAGTTAAAAGTTTCAATTTATTTGAATTTTTGTAAGCATTTAGTTGCTTTTCTCTTTTGCTATATTCGATGGCCAAATCAATCAAAAGTAAATTGTTATCAGCAGTTAGCAAGTTTTTCGGGTGTATTGCTTAATCCATCAATTTTAAACAAAAGTTATTCAGCGAAAATAAACTAAACTTCAAGCTGAGTCTTTTCTACGTGACTGATTTATTGAAAGCAACAAGAACAGCGATGAAAAATTCTTATTGAAGAAGTTAAGGATTGATTTAAATGTTGCTCCCTTTAAAATTTGTATTTATTCGTTCTCTTGGCTCTGTCTCCCACAAAGTGTATCTCCTTTTTATCTATAGATAACAGCATTAAATAAGATATTTTATTTTGTGCATCATTTTAATCCCAATACATTTCTCTCCATTGCCCATAAATCAGCACATTGAATATCGTAATTAAATAATTTAAAATTTACATTCGACAGAAGAAAACAAATTAAGCAACGCCAATCAATTTTAAGCTCTTTAGCTGTGGGTTTATCTTTAAAAAAAAATTCACCAGATATTTGCTTTTAATTGCATTGATTGCCAAACTAATTATCATTTCATATGGCCAATCAAGCGGTAAACAAAATCGAGTTCGAATTCCAGCTTAATTCTCTTCCGGGAAATGCATTGCAACTTGTGGAATAACCAACATAGCATACAATTGCAATAACATTATTGGCTTGCAATGTTGCAGTTCAATATTCAATATTCGATCGATCGAAAGGACGTATCGTTCGTTATAATATGGGGTTCCAAGTATATACATATCTATATGGCCCAATCCTTACAAGAATTGTGTAATTTAATTCTTTGTTGACTGTGATAAACTTCAAGCATAGTATTAAAGTTTTTTTCGAAGCTTGATTTTTTAACTTAAAATTCCTTATTTAAGTCCTCCTTAAACCATGCTTTTTAAGGCAAAGTATAGAATGAAATGGTAAGGAAAACATAACCTTAATTTTATTAGATTTACATGATTTGGTAATTGTATAAAATTATGAAATTCAACAGCGTTTTTTAGAAACAATTGTTTACTTGGTTGAACTAAAGTCCGAAGCCATGACGTTGTTGTTTTTTTTTCTGCTCTATTAGCCGTCTCTGGCAATTGAGTAACGCCCAATTACCTTCCCACAATTTTCTGCATTTCACTCGGCGTGCAAATCAAATATCACAGCTGAGTGGCAGGCAAACATTGCATGCATGAAAGGCAGGACCAGCCATAGGGTAGAGACAAACCATTTAACAGCTTTCAATTTCATATGCTCAAACACACACACTCACATCTCACTCAACGATCGCTGTCGACGGAAACGGGAGAAAAAGAAAACCCGGCACAAAAAAAAAAAAAAAAAAAAAAAACATATAAAAATTGTAGCTTGGGTGAACAGAGTTGTTGTTGGTTTAAACAGTTGGCTGGTGACTTTTATTGATGATGATGATGGCGATGATTGTCATTCGTTGACACGCCTATTGAATGTAAAATGAAAATTAAAACAAGAAGAAGTTGAGAAACTCGACTAGGAGTTGCCCTGAACCCTTGACCTTACCCGTACGGTCATGCCTGCACTTATGCATTATTTTTCAATTTCGATTTCTCAACCGATTTCATTTCACAGATTTTTATTTCATTATCCATATCATATTCAAGATTTTTAATTGGTATCGATTACTTATATAATTCGGAAACGGGGGCAGCTATCGATACATTTTTCTAGCTCTTCTAGACAGACAGTCGTACAGGTTTATTTCGACACTACTGTTGATGCTTATCAAGAACATACATACATATACTCCTAAGGGTCGGATATGCTTCCATCTGTCTGTTACAAACATTTGCACAAAACCATTATACCTTTTTGTTTATCTATTTCATGGGTTTAGGACATAACAAGTTGAATTGCTTTAGGAAAATTGTGAAAGGCAAACATCAAGATTTTTTTTAAAAATGAATTTCTTGAGTCACAGTCTACCAATTAATATTCTATTAATTTCTTTAAAATAATTTTGAGCATTTTATTTTTACTAAAAAAACATTATGTTAAAGAACTTTATTGAAAGTACTCAACTTATAATTTAAAAAAAAAAAAAATAAATAATAAGGTTTATTAAATTACTTTCAAACCAAAAATAATAATTTGAAAATTACATAGATAATATTAAAAAGCTTGTGTCTTAGTTTTCTAACCTATGCCCAATTAGTTGGCTTATGTACACAACTAGAGCACTGCTCTTTACAGGATACAAGCAAATCATCGACATTGAATTTTGTATAGAATATATGCGGGAGTGACCGAACCAATAGCAGGCATCAGCCATATCTACAATACACATCTTTAGATTGGAGCAATTTGCTTTTGAGTTTGAAAGCGAGCCGAGTTCAACATAGTTGTATTTTCATTGGCACCATACCGCAAGGACATGCCAAAAAGTGAAGGGGGAAGATTACATTTATATAACGTACAAATATAAGTATATATAGTAGACAATCAAGCATGCAGGTTGTGCTTGTGTTGTGCGGCAAGGGGGAGGGAGGAAACACACACAAACACACACACACACACTCACACAATATCCCACAATCACATTATGTCGCATACAGCAGCGCAATCATGATTGCACAATTGCTTACAATGGATTCTTGCCGGCATTGTTGTTGAGTTTGCCTTATATTTCGTGTCTTAATTGTATGGGCGTGTGCCAATGTGGGTGTGTCTCTTTCTCTCTCTCTCTTTCTCTGTCTCTCTTTCTCTCTCTGTGTTACGTAAAGTTCGTTATACCAAGCATTTGTATCTGCTCCTTCTAAGCATAATTTGTTAACCTTTCGGTTTTTCTGTAACTGCAACTTGTTGTTTCTCTTGCTGTTGCTATTTTTAATTACAATTTAAAAGCCAGTTTGCTAATGCTATAACATCGTCCACGGCAAATGTACGGCAAATGTCAAGGGCTAAAGGTCAAATGTCTTTGCCTTATATCAATTAATAGATTAGCCGTTTAATTGTTTGAAATGTTTACGGCAAATACATATTTTAATTACATTTATGTTAAATACCTTTAGACTAAATATTTTTATCGGAAAGCTGAGCTCTGTGAATGATGATTACTTTTAGTTTAATTGCCTCTCTATGCGATTCTCATGAATCCAAGTAAGGCTTACACATTATAATGATATTTTAAGATTTGAGTTTTTCTCTTTCACTTTCGTCTTTTTCTTCTGTACCCCTTATTAGTTTCTCTCCCTCTCTCTCTCTCTGTCTCTCTCTGTCTGTCTCCCATATTCTCTATCTTTATCATTTTTTTTTTGTCAATTTGTCTCGCCTTTCAACTTTTCTCTGTGTCTGTCTCTCTACCTCACTTCAGTTGTCTTTCTCTTCCCCTCTCCCTTAAAATTCCAAACACCTTTCATGTTAATAAGACAATCTAAGTAAACATAGTATCTCCCTACAATCCTGTCGCCACCTTTTTTCCATTTACCTGTTTTGTTGCACAAACTAATTAAATGCGCACACACAATTTATGGGCGACAGATAAAATTATAAAAAAAAAGAAGTGGAAAATATCACTAGCCGTTGGTCATAAATTTAAATTATGTGCGGCCTCGAGGGACAACAGCATTTGAAAAGCAAACAAAAAGTGCGTGCAAAATAAAAATGAGAAGAAAATTGTGAGCTAGACATTTTTTGCATAACTGAAAACTCACACTGTGATTTCGAATATTCACAGCACTCCTCACAAACTGTGGAAATGAAAATGCTGTGACTGGCACTCTCACTCGCACACTTTGTTCACATTTTTCATGAATCTCCTTTCACTTTCGATATCGTTGCTTTTTACTTTATTGTGCTCTGATGTCCAAGACCATTAAACGAAGGAGGACGGAAGGCAGGCAGGCAGGCATAGTGGCTGACAGGCAATGTAATGAAATTCCAAGAAGCTTCAACCACATGCATATTTTATAAGAAAATATGCGAATCAACACACACATATACATTTATTTGAGTTAAATTTGCACGTTGATCTCGCATGCATAAGAAAGGAGTGATTTTAAGGTTGGGGTTAGGTTTGGGCGGAGAGGCTCACATTATTAGGACACACGTTCACGTTGAAGTCGCACCCATGTCATGCCGTGATTGCCCTTGCCTTGACCCCCAGGCTTTGTCCTCATGCCTGAGCAAAGGTCTAGCTAGCAGCTGACAAATTAAGCAATGGCCCCTAACCAATTTGTCAGGACAGTTTGGTAATTGGCTGGAGACTTTGACTCTCTCTCTCTCTCTCTCTTGCATAACTCAGAGTCCCAACAAAAAGTCAATTTTAATGATGATACATCTCTGCTCTAAAGTGAGTGACCTGTATCAGAGTACTGCTTTTAAATTTTTATTCTTAGAAAAATTCGTAATATCTAGATAAATTTTAAAAAATAATTTCTCAAGCCAAATACAAATCAATTGAATTGATGCCGTTGAACTTGGGTTTTCCCCACAAACACAAATTATATTTCATTGGCAATCGTATGCTTAATGCCAATTTGAAAATTCACATGATCCACAAACTGTTTTCAAATTTTGCTTTGGCCTCAAAAGGGATGCATTTGAGTTGAAGAAACATTTTTTGGATAGGGGCCAAAGAGTATCAACTTCAAATTGTATTACATGGCTCAAGTGGCAACCCTGAGACTAGTTCAAGATAAACAAATGTCGAAAACTTCATCTTCTGCTCCATGTCGCAATTTCATCTTCCACTTCTAACTTTGGGGTCATTGCTCTATTTTGTTTCAGGCTCGTTTTGCATGTAAATTTTAAGTGTCATTCTCCAAAAAAAAAAGAAAAATAAACTTTACAACTAGCAAACAAATTTCACAAAAAACACTCACCCCAAATTGTTGGCTCAGTGTTGTTGCTTTTGTTGCTGTGAAATCATTGCCAACTTGGGATTGCAAAAGGTTTGAAATTCCAAGCAAATTTGCTGTCGGATTTCTTTAGCAAACAATATTAAGTATACGTCTAATTGTACAGCTGTAAATGCGGCTGCAAAAATATTTGCACAAAGTTTACGCAGTAAACTACATTCCGTAAATATATATAGTATATATAGTATATGAGAATGGCAAACGGGATTTTTAAGTTAATCAGCAAGTTATTTGTGTGCACAACAAAATTCGGAATTGTTCTACTTTTAAATTGTAGTCAAAAAATATTTTCCCGGCAAAATGCATCTTATTAAAATAGACAAACAATGTTCCCAAGAATACAGTTTATGGAGAAAATGCTACTTGTAACTAAAAAACCATGTTTTCTTTAGAATAACAAAACTTTGATTAAAATTCAAGATGGGAAAAATATAAGATGCTTTTCTGTGGAGAGAGGTAAAAGTAAATAAATGTTAGAGCAATAATCTAGTCCACTTAAATAATTTTTACTGTTTAAAAGCTTTTAAGCATTTCCTAGAATTTCAAGCCGTTTCTAAAACTCGTCCGGGAATTCATGGAATTGCTACACACACACACATAGATAAATAAACATATGTGCATGTTGTTGTTGTTGTTGTGTGCACTTGTCAAAGTTGATTGAATCCTATTAGTGTCAATTTTCGACCTTGACACATTATCAGCAAGCAGCAAACAGACAAGCCGTGCACTTTCCTATCCTGCACTCTGCTCGTTGCAGGCTCTCCCTCGATAGCTGTGGGTTGGTTAGGGGGTTGTAGGAGGGAGAGGTGTGTCTTGTGCTGGTTTCCTCTTACCCTCTTATCCTCTTGACATTGCATTTCACTTTAACCTGTTGCACCTGTCTCACTCTCTGGCGTCGCTTTTGTCGCACCATACATTGGAAAAGCGGAAAACTATGCAACAATCCCGAGCTTAATTAGGGTTGAATTAAGGGTCATAGTTTATATACAGATGTTTTACTGTTTTTGTTTATTTTTTCCGCTCTTTTCTCGATTCAAGTGCTGCACTTTTGCTTCTACTTTCCGCATAAGTTAATCGAGGCAAGTTAAATAAAGCAAAGTCACTTAAGGCAATATCATTACACTGTTTGAGTACTAAAAAGAGATCGGGAAGCCCATGCTAACATATTCTATACTTCTTTTTAATATTTGCCTTTGAATATTTTGTTAATTATTTGTTAAAAATAAAATTCTTATTCTACTTCAGTTTCTGATACCTCAAAAAGCAGTCAGAGTGAAATTTAATAAAAGAAATGTTATATATATATATATATGAGCTGAGGCATAAATTTGCTTTTGACACTGAATGCAGAACTGTTAATGACATCGCCGCAATAAAGTACTGCAGCATAATTATCAGCTTTATTGACTCGCACTTCTTATTGATGTGCAGTACTTAACTTGTGCTTCCCCCCGCCCCGCCCTCGTGTTGCTGTTCCTTCTCCATTTGTCAAGCAGACTCTCAATCATTAATGTTGAACGTTAGTCATAAATCGTTCAATTATTTCGCGCTGCCAGTTTTCAAACAACCACAACAACAGCAAACACAACAGCAACAACTTAAAGCGGCTTTAGTCAGCAATGTCAACATCGGCAAACGGAGCCATCATAATATTGTGTATTATATGCTGACAGCTTTAAGACCCAGCTGCTGACACAGGCCACAAACTTGTGTGTGCGAAAAGCGTCAACAAATGAATATTGTGCAATATGAAAGTGGCTGGCAATGAAGCACAGATTCTTTCACATACAAACAGATAACACACAATATTGCAATAATGAACAACAACTATGAGCCATACAAGGCCTGACCTCTACCAGATACTTTCTATATATACTAAGCAAGGGATGCGCACGTGACAATTAACACAGATTGTGAATGAATCCTTAGTGAAAGCTGGATTATGTTTAAAGCTGGTTGAAGTTTATGGGATAATAATAATAAGTTGTTGGTAAGAACATAAAACCGCTTATGTAAATGTAACGTTTGGGCTGTGCTTTGATAGCACTCAGTCAGTCAGCCAATTAGGACGAAGGGGTAAGAGTAAGTGCTTAGGCAACTGACTAAACTCAAATATCTTATTTTGCAAACTATATAAGAGAATGAAGTGTCGTAAAATTGTTCCAAAATAAAATTAAATATATTTATAGAGGAGATATAAGGCTCACAATTATAGATTTGAAACCAAGAAATATAAAACTTAACTCAATAATAAAACTAAACACATAAATGTATGAAAAATCGGTAAATGTTCAACAAATAATCTGTTATTAAAGTCTAACCATTTTTTAGCTGTTCAAAAATCACGACGCATTCACATCTCTTTGACTATTTCTATAAAAATAATAGATAAAAATAATACTAATGCCAATGGCAATGTCAATATCAAAATATTGTCTCTATGGTATCTCACACTCTCTTTCACTCTCTCCGCGTACTCACTCACTCAGCAAGAGGACAATATTATTGTCTGGGCGGTGCTTTGTTATTTGCCCAGCTAATGGCATATCCATTAGACACAAAAGGCCAAATTGCGTGGCATGGTAAAGTTTCCATTTGCCATTCAATGGAATCCCTACACACATACAGTGCCTGTGTATGTGTGTGTGTGTGTGGAGTAATTTGTGCACTTTTAGCCTGGTATTGTCACGTTCCAAGCGAAAGTGTTAGGCCATTGCATAATTGATTATTATTCATGTGGCCTGGCCCCACCCCAACCAGCACAAAATTTGCAAGCGGCTTAACTGTGGCTCATAGTTCAAATTTGCTATGCGCAACATGCGCCGATGATTTCCCTCAGTGTGTGTGCGTGGTTAAGTCTGATAAGCGTTTAAACTTTAAAGTGTGGCTAAAAGTTTTTGCAACTTAAATTTTATTGATTTTTTTTCTATTTATTTCTATTTGCAGTTCGATTTCGCTTAATGACGCTGATTAAAACTTGAACGCACTCGATATGAATAAGCAATTTCTAAGCGTCGCACAGGAATCGCACTCGAGCGATGCCCTACGCAATCGAACACGGTAGGTGCTTCCCTTCTCCTTCTCCTCCATCCTTGTTTAGTTATCTGTCAACTTTGATTTCACTATCCCCTTGTTGCAGCTCGGAACGCGCGTCAAGTTTGGCTTTGCCACTCAACTCACTGCTGGACTTCTACGACAAGCAACAGGAGCAATGCAAATCGGTTACCTTGTTGCCATTGCCAAGCTGCAACAACAGCAACAGCAGCAGCAGCATTGTGCGTCGGCACTCATCGCACTATTATCCCATGCTTGAGGATAAGCAGAAGCCATTGCCAATGCCCCAACATGCTGCAAACGAATTCCTGGTAAGTAAAGTAATATGTACTTGAATACGTTGTTGAAGAGAAATAAAATTTTGTATTTAAGTGGGAGAAAAGTTTTAAGCTTGGTTATGCTTATATGAGCTTATATACATATGTATGTTTTTAAGCTGAGAAATTTTAGGGATTATAGTTAATTTTAGCTTCAATATCACTTTGACTTACCAAAAGTGCAAACCTCTAGAATTACGAAGCTTGGGCTTATCAAACTTTGAAGCAGCAACAGCTCATACAATTGAAACACATATTAAGTTCCTAGAATTCTATTTTAACAGCCTTTTTGTGGTTTTAATTGTTAGAAGATTATAGTCTAGCCTCAGCACGTGCCATCAGTTTTCATATTTACTAAATATTCTTGAATTGCAATTTCAAAGAAACAAACATGTGCTGACGTTGCCGTCGCTTATGGGCGTGGCCCTATAAAATGCAAAAAATCTATTGGTTTGCTTAGTTCTCAATCAAACTTTGGCTATGAAAAATCGCTAACCTATCATCTTAAATGCACTTGATGACGGTTTTTTTCGCCATTCTGCTGGGCGGTGCACAATTTATCGATAGTAACTGTACATTCCCTTCCCCGGTTCAAACTTGGCTCGCATCAGCATCAAATTTGTTTTGTGTGCCGCCACGCGAACAAAATTTGCGGGCAAACAGCTTTTAAGCCCCAACGCTGCTGGCAGCTACTATTCTAAAGGTTTTCAGGCAGTCAGTGCGAATAAAAGAGGGAAATAAACGATAGAGAAAGTGAGCAGAAGAGCTGTGTCAGAATTTGCAATACAGCTTAGCGTTTGGCTTAAACCGACTCATTGCCCGACCGAACTTTTGACTTTCTACTTTCGGCTATTCATATTTTATTTCATTTTATTTATGTTTGTTGTTTTTCACTCTATTTTATTTGTGACTATTTGGACTATTTAAAATTCAACAAACGTGACGAATTAAAGCTTCCCAAACTTTTAAGATAAGGTTATAAACATTTAATAAAACTTTTAGAGATGTTGTGAAGGCTCAAGTGTCATATGTTCAGCTAAAAACCCTTAACTTAAGCGTTGGAAAATAAACAGAGAATTTTGCAGTCGTTTTGAAAATTTAACTGCAAAATTCTCAACTTTCACCAAAATGCTTAATATTTGCTCTGTTTGTGCTGTGATAGGTAAACATGGCGGATCAAAAATATTGCAAGTCAGGTGCGCTGTCGGGCGCCAAGCATTCGCAGCTGGTGCGTGTGGACACGCCAGTGACGCCACCGCCGCCAATACCCCGTCGCCTGATGCGCTCAAATCGTGCCTGGCAAAATAGTCCAGACATGGGGCACGAGGGTGTCGTCTCGGGCAGTGTGTTTGTTTATCCACAGCCAGGTAGCACCACATTGAGCATGGAGGTCAGCAACAGCATGGGTCAATCAGCGTTGCTTGTCGATTTGGTCGCACGTCCGACATACTCGGATGCCGATGGCATATCGGATGACGACCGCATGAGTTTGGAGAATTCCGTTTTCGATGAGTCACTGACCTCGACGCCAGTCAAGGTTGCCAGCGGCATCGCACGCTATGGCACTGCAGCTACGGTCGGCCAGATGGCCAAACGTGCCCAACGCTCCTCCAATAGCACCGTGGACTCGGCTTATTACAGCGGAGGGCATAGTGAACGCTTTACCAGCAGCAGCTCGACTAGTGCCGATTTTCGCAGTCGTTTCTCCTCGGTGGATACCCAATCATCGCTGGATGATAAGCCACTGCTTAGCAGCTCCATTGATTCACCCAAGGACAATTGTCGTTTTGAGCGTGCGGCTTTGAATGATGTGCTGCACAAGCTCAATAACAATCTCTATGCCAGCAACAGCAGCAACAGCAGCAGCAGCAACAACAGCAGCAGCAATATGAACAACAACAATAATTATAATAATAAGTTGCCCACGGTGCCGGCTAGGAAGCTGCCGACGCTGCCAACGGTGCCAACGAAGCTTACGCCACCATCCATGTCAATGGTTAGTCACAGCTCCTCGATGAGTGAGAGCAGCAAGGAGCCAAATAGCAGCAGCAGCGTTCCGGCCTCCGCCTCCACATCATCGGCGGACAGTGGTTCGAGCACTATTTCTAGTGCCAACATCTCGTCCAGTTCGACATCGTTGAAACGTCCAGGACCGCCCGAGCCACCAATGCGCAATCTCAGCTCCTTTGAGTTCATGGACAATGTGGCCAAGGTGCACCATCCAGTTATAGCATTAGCAGTAGCACCACCACCACCACCACTAACCGTACGCAACAAGCTGCAGCGGAACAAGCCACCACCCATTGTGTATCCCAAGTTGCAGCAACGTCAGGATTCAACACTGTCCAGCGATAGCTATTCCATCAGCTCCAGTCCTGGCTACAATTCCAAGCTTATGGAGACACCACTTCTTTCCTCGTCGCAAGCAACGCGCAAGACCCAGCCACCCAGTATGGTGCAGCCTCAAAGATTTGGCAACAATCAGGCATTGCCATTGCGTGGCAAACTTAACTTTCGCCAGGATTCAAATATATCCAGCGATAGCTTCAGCCAGACCTCCAGTCCCGGCTACAATTCCAAGCTAATGGAGGCCCCGCTGCTGCCCGCACTCTCTGCCAAGCGTCTGTGTAGCGCTCCAGCGCCAATTGTCTGCCGTCAGGGTGTGCTCCATGAGCCCATCGAGGAGTTGGAACCGCCGGCAACGCTTTCGCCGCTGAACAAATGTGCAAGTGCCACGCCAAGCAGTCTACAAACCATTGTGCGCTTCCAGAATGGAGCACCACACACCATGTACTTGCAGCATCAGGTAAGCAAGAGCTCAAAAAAAAATCTATAAAATATTTGTTGATTAAAATCTCTTTCTATCATTTCTTACTCTATCTTAATTAGATATGTCAACCGTAATTTAAGTTAAGCTTTACTTGAATCAAGAAGAGTTTTACTTAGTTTACATAGAGTTTCAATTGATATCAATAGAATTTAAGTTATTTCCAAAAGAGTTTCACCTTATTCAAAATTAATTTAATAAGATTTTATTTAATTTGTTTTAGAGTATTTCTTGATTCCAATAGAGTTGTACTTAATTTAAGTAAAGTCTCTTTTGATTCAATTGAGTGTCTAGTAAAATTTTAGTTAATTCAATAGTATTTTCTCTAATATTAAGATTCTATGTTCTTGATCTAAGAACAACTTTTTCCAATTGTGTAGAAGCGATATGTCAACGACTCTTTTCTCTCCCGCACAGAACAACAATCGACGCAAGAGCTCCAATCCGTACATCACCAATGGCCGCTTGAAGTTTCGACTGTTTCAGATCCTGATCAATGCGTTTGCTTTGTTGGCAATTGCTGGGGGTTTGGCAGCCTATTTTAATGCCTATCCGGCCGTCAAGTATGTGAACAAGACAATTATTAATACCATCCATGTGGAGGATACGTCAAATGTTGGCAAAAATCCCTCGCCGGGCAACTGTCTGCCCATCATCGTTAAGTTGTGCCAGGGACCCCAGATACCCTATAATTATACAACGGTACCCACCTACATTGGACACTTTCGTCAGCAGGATGTGCAAGTGGTAAGTTCATAAGAAAATATAGCTAACATTCAATGTGTATAAAAAACTTTGCTACTTGTAGGATCTGGAACCCTTTGAGGCATTGGTTGAAGTACGATGTTATGAGCTAGTCTCACTCTTTCTTTGCTCACTTTTTGTGCCCAAGTGTAGCAAAACTGGGTAAGTTATTGATTAGTTTAAATTCGGGTTTATTTTTAGTTCTCTAATATAACAATCTCTTTTCTTAACCGTTGCAACCTTTAGCCATTCGATACCGCCCTGTAAGACGCTCTGCACGGAGACAATGCGTCGTTGTGGTTTCTTCTTTGATGTTTTTGGCTTGAGCCTGCCCGAGTATTTGAACTGCAAGTTGTTCCAGGACTCAGCCAGTGCCGAGGATTGTGTGGGCCTGGATGAGGTGCGTGATGTCATGATATCATCGGCGAATCCCAAATGCAATGGCTTCCTGTGCGACACGAATCGTTGCCTGCCCCAACAGTATGTTTGCGATGGTCATTTGGACTGCATGGATCAGGAGGACGAGGTAAACTGTGCACGCTGCCAGGAGGGTGAGATCTATTGTGGCGATGAACGTTGCATTGGCACTGAACATATCTGCGATGGAGTCATTGATTGTCCCTATGCTCAAGATGAGCGCAATTGTTGTAAGTATGAAAGATTTTGTTTACAACTTTAATTTTCTAACATTTGCATTTAATTTTCAACCCATTGCTGCAGTACGTCTAAGTGAACGCAATGGCGATGTGGGCTCTGGTGTCTTGGAAGTGTATCGCATCAATAAACGTCAATGGATGCCTGCTTGTGTAAAGAATTGGGATCGTGCCGTTTCGCCCAGCGCCGTTTGCTCCATCTTGGGCTATTCGGCGGTTAATGCCACCAGTGTGGTTACCCAACGCACACATCGTCCACTGCTTGCCTCGGTTAATGTCTCGACGGATATATGGAAGCTGTATGCCAAAAGACGCTCCACTTTAATGCAGGAATTTGCCAATTGCAGACAAACCGAAGATTATCCCATTGCTGAATTGACGTGTTCCAATTTTGGTGGGTTTAAAACATGAACGGAAAACTTACTAAGCCCAACATAATCATAAATTTTAAACCTTTAGAGTGCGGCAAGGTGAAGCGTGGCAGACACAAGCCCTCCAGACGTATTATTGGCGGCTCTCAGGCAAATCCCGGCAATTGGCCTTTCCTGGCAGCTATTCTCGGTGGACCCGAAAAGATATTCTATTGTGCTGGTGTCCTTATATCCGATCAATGGGTGCTCACCGCATCCCACTGTGTGGGCAAGTAAGTAATGCCACTCTTTGTATCCCTATAAATACTTGATCTATATTATTTTGCCTTTCTCAGTCATACGATTATCAATCTAGAGGATTGGACCATACAGTTGGGTGTCACACGTCGCAATTCATTTACATACACGGGTCAGAAGGTTAAGGTCAAGACGGTCATACCACATTCCCAATACAATACGGCCATCGCTCATGACAATGATATAGCACTATTTCAGGTAGTTTTCCAACTTTATTTTTTTTCTAAAAAGACTTTTGGCTTATAATGTTTTGCTTTCATATTTGTTTGTAGCTTGCCCAACGTGTTGCTTTCCATGAGCATTTGCTGCCCGTTTGTTTGCCACCACCCAGCATTAAGAGTCTACGATCCGAGCAACTATGCACGGTCATCGGTTGGGGCAAGCGCGAGAACAAGGATCGTAAGTACAATTCTAACCAAGTATTTGATATATTTAGCGTAACAAAATAAAGTTTATTCTTCAGCGAGAACACCATACGAGTTTATTGTGAATGAGGTGCAGGTGCCGATTATAACAAGATCTCAATGCGATCAATGGCTGGAAAACTTGACCATATCCGAGGGTATGGTGTGTGCCGGTTATGATGATGGCGGCAAGGATGCGTGTCAGGTAAGCTATTAATTAATAGCATAACGTGCTAGTTTTGATATTAATCTAACTATTTTTAGGGTGATTCCGGTGGTCCTTTGCTATGTCCTTATCCAGGTGAAAAGGATCGTTGGTTTGTGGGCGGCATTGTCTCGTGGGGCATTATGTGTGCGCATCCCAAGCTGCCAGGTGTTTATGCCAATGTTATCAAGTATGTGCCCTGGATCCACGAACAAATCCAGAAACACTCGCGACCTGCTAATGAGGAACCGGTTTCCAAATACGATCTACATCCAGGTGGACCCGATATATTATCTAAAATGTCTGCGGGACCGGTGAGAAAGCGTAAACCCTATAATTATCATAATGGCAAGCCGAAAGGCATTGACTTCTATGACAGTGAGGAGCGTAAGTAAGTTGCCTCCCTCCTCCCACACACACACACACCTTCCCCATATGTATACCTAGCTTATATGAAGATACATAGTTGAATACAGCATATCCTTGAAACGTTTGCACAAAGTACAAAGCAAAGAAAACTGTTGTTGTACTAAATACGCACACATTGATAATAATATATGATATACACACATACATATGTTGTATATATATTTTGCTACTGAACTTGAGGTATTGCTGGTTTTAAGCCAGTACGAAACATACACACACACACACACACACACTGACAGAGAAAAACATAATCTGGGCAACATAATCGTATGTCAATTTGCCGAATTTATTTGTCAATTTTTTTACAAAGAGATTTCTATTAACCGAAACTACAGAAGCATAGAAACCCTAATGTCAATACATATTGCATGTAACAATATACAAAACATACAATAATATATATTATATTGTATACAATAACAATACATATATACCAAAACATAATCCTTGTGTCTAAAATAACAACAATAATAATCGTGAAACGTCGACAATACATAAGCGAACTTTCTATGTTGCTAGAAAAAAAAATACTTAGGAACTAAGATAAATGGAAAAGAAATTTAGAAACATAAACACTAAATATTATATGGTGTCTGTATATGTGACTATAAAGAATAAATTATAAACAAAAATGTATGATTGCCGCCAACAAAAACAAAATAGCACAAATACCGCTAAAAAACAAACTATAAAAAAAAACGTAAAATAAAAGAAAAATATTAATAGTTATTAACTATTATGTGTTATACTATGTATGCAATTAGAAATTAGACAATAAAAACATTTCAAGACAATACCTAAAAAAAGGAAGAAAAAAACTGCTGATCTAAAGCATTTGATGAGTATTTAGAAAACGCAAAACTTTCACAAATTGTATAAGAAAACCTAACTGATTTTGCAACTCAAGTGAAACGTGCTATTGACAATAAAAGTGCACAAAACTTTTCCAAAAAAAAATAAAAATAAGATTATAATTATGAAAAAAAAATTCAAAAAACAAAAGTGAAATTGTAGCTGTTGTTTAAACAAAAACAAAAAAATATATACATATTAATATATATAAATGTCTTTTTAAGGCAAAAAAAAATCTAGTTATAGCAAAAGTCATGAAAATACTTAACTACAATGCGTGGGTTTCAGCTTTAAATAAAACATTAAAAGAAAATCTTGAACATGAAAAAAGTACAGAATATCTTACATACATATATGTATTATACATGCATATATTGGGCCTAAATTGATGTACTATTTACAAAATGGAGTCAACAAATGATAAATAACTTGCTTTTTAAATGTAACGAAATAACTAATATTTATAGCTATATACAACTAAAATTATGTACTTGTTTAGCATGCGCATTAGAATGGAGGCAAAAATAAAAAATTAAACAAAAAAACTGAATGATAAATCAAATTAAAACAGAAACACACCTTTAAGTTTTAACAAAAAAAAAAAAGTTAATTACACAAAACTTTACAAAATTTGTGTTTATTTTTCCATTTTTGCTTTGGCACTGGTCCACACACACTTACCTATCCATGCCTATGACATCTAGTATAGTACTATATTCTAGGTATATTTTCTGCGAGAGTGCTAAAACTTTTTACAACTATTTTGCTAACAAATGAAGTAAATGCGTAACTAAAGACTCAAAATTGGTTGTTTCAGCTTAACAAAAAAAAACTAAAGAAGATTGTTGTAAAGAAAGAAAAACATAAAGACATCTCTAAATATGATTTAAATTCTCTATCGTTTCTAGCTTAATTTAAAACAAAAAAAACTTGTTAAAATGCTTTAGATGAGTATTACAAGCATATAGTATACATACTTATGAGTATATTTATAATGTGCGTATGTCTGTTATCCATATAGTAAATAAGAATTAGCTGATACATTTATATTGGATAGTATATGCATGTTTTGTACAATCAGTTTACAAAAACCAAACAAAAAATAAAGATAATTTATGTAAAATTAGTATTAATAAATAATAGTTTTAAGCGAAAAATGGAGCGCATATTACACAAGGCACAAAACAATAAGTTTTTTTTAGCAAAAGCTTAAGAAGTAAATATGACAAAAATATTTAAGTGAAATATACAAGAGAAATATACATACATGTATCAAAAGAAAATACATACATATACAATTATATGGTATATATCGTGTAGATGTAGCTTTAAGCAGATGTGATGGTGTCTAAATTTATACATGCAAAACAAGTGTTTATATACATAAATTAAAAAAATCAGAAAATAAGTACATACATTAATATACATATATATTTATATCTATATATGTGTGTGCTAAACAGTGGACTGTTGTAAAACACGCATTCTTTATAAATATACATTTGTATGAGTTCATAAGCAAGTTCATAAGAATCAATTGACTGGGCAGGACAATACTGAAAACATAACATAATTATGCTCGGTTCAATATAAATAAAAGACATTAATGGACGAAGACAAGGACAATTATATAAACGCATTATACGTAATGATTTGATGTATGTCTGCATGTTACTCTAAACAGAGAGATCTTTTTATAATTTTCTATTCCTTATTGTTAAGTTTTGACACACTATTTAATGTTTCTTTGTGCATTTATGATCATGTTAAAGGTGAGCTATTTTTATACCTTTGCTCCAGGCTACTATCAAAAAACCAACGCTTAGCTTTATGTATAATTAGTCTAAAACAAATACATATATACACTATATATATATATAGATGTAATAATGCTTAGCATTGGCAAGTGAAATAAGTTATATACATGCATACAAAAAAAAATATATATACATATATATTTGTAAAACTCGGCAAGGAGTCAACTTACATAAGCATACTAATTAATCGTAATGATAAATAAGTACAACATATATGTGCACACAATCAAACACACATACACATACACATACACAACCGCATGAACCGTAAATATAAGTGACAATAATTGCATTGCTTAAAAATTACATTTTTTTTTTAACAAAAAACCTTTTATGTTCTTATTGATCAGATGTTCAAAAATCAATGTGCTTAAGAACGTATATACTTAAAAAAAGTAAATTATTAACAAAAGAAAATATAATTAACGTAGTGAAATGTTAAATGTAAATGTAGCAAAATTGCAAAAATTAAGACAAAATGAAACTTATACTTAAACCAGATGCTGATTAAAAAACTAGTTGAATTTACATACGATATCACAAAATACATGAAAGCATGTCTAAAGATGATCATTTTGGCGAAACGCACTTGTTAAAATTATGCACAGAACGAACACATAAAGGAAAATAATAATAAAAAATAATCGAGAACTTTGTAAAGAATTTACACGTTTAAAAATGAGACGAAACCTTGACAATAAAGTTGAAACTGATTTTTCTGTTCAGTTAAGGCATTGAGAATTTATCGAACGTTTTACATTTGAATTTGTTGAATAGCAAAAAATATTTTGCATGAGATTTGTAAAGGCAAAAATGCCAGACAATAACTAAAAATGTGCATAAATCTATAATTGAAACATACAAACAAGAAACACAACACGTATAACCAAACTAAATGCTATAAGCAAAATGTCATACATATATACATACTATATATATATATATATATATATATATACTTACATATATAAATGTTGAAAATAAATGTATAAAAACTGTGAAAATGTAAAAAGATTTTCGGTTTTTTTTATATAATTGTTGGGGCTTGAAACGGGAACTTTCGTATAAACCGGAATTTGTCTTTGTCAACACTTTGTACTTAATGCTAATTTAAATGCACTTTAGCTTATTTTAGGTAACTTTTCACAACATCACGCATATCACCGATGACCTTGCGCTGATCGGATGCACCGACTACGGCAGTGCCAGAGACAATCCAGTTGGCGCCGGCTTTGGCACAGCAATCGATTGTTTTTGGACCAACGCCCCCGTCGACTTCGATGTCCAGATTGGGATAATTGTCGCGCAGCCATTTCACTTTTGACATCATGTCGGCCATAAACGATTGGCCCCCAAAGCCAGGCTCCACTGTCATTACCAGCACAAGATCAGCCAATTCAATATATTTCTCAATCTCTGCTACCTGCAAGCAACATGTGTTTCTTGTTGTTGACTAAGCGTGCATTCAGACTTAACCTCAACTTACATTCGTGCCCGGCTTAATGGCCAGGCCCACTTTCATGCCAGCCTCCTGTATTAGACGCGTGACCTTGCACACATCTTCAACTGGCTCCACATGAAATGTATATAGATTAACGCCCGCATCTGACATAGGTGCTATCCATTGCTCCGGATTCTGCACCATCATGTGCGTCTCAAAGAATGCGTCCTAAAGCAACGATTTATCAAGTTCAAATATCACCTCAAGCGACAAACTCACCTTGATTTTCTTACGCAAACACTTGACCATGGGATGGCCAAACGTTAGATTCGGCACAAAGGCTCCATCCATAACATCCAGATGCAAATAATCCGCACCATTGTCCAGCAGCTTCTGTGACTCCTCCGCCAAGTTGGCTAGATCAGCATTGAGTATGGACGGACCGATTTTGGCTTGAATCGACATCTTTCTTGAGTTCTTACAGGCGTAGCAGCTATGTGAGCGGGCCTCTGGGCATTGGTGCGAAGCCGTTGTCTCTGCTAAGGTCAAACTGAGGGGAGCGCTGGCACGTAAACAAGTCAAACGAGGGCGGCACAAATCTGAAAACGTTAACACGCGAATGGCCAAAGAATTGTTCATTTTAGCTGAGACTTCAATTTGTTCATTTTTTCGCTTATAAAAAAAAACTGTACATGAGAATGTAGATTGGAGTGCTTAGTTACTATCAATACAATTATAGTTCGTCCTTGGCATATTCGCCAGGGTATTCCTTATTTTCAATGGTAACACCCTTGCAACGTTCCTGTGCAACCAAGAAGTCTTTAGCCTCCCAGGCCTGAGCCCCATCTTTGAAGAGGAATATAGCACGATTATCGTCAACCATATAGCGTTCAGCTTGTATATGGCTATTCCATAAGCTGGTCTGCCAGAGCTTTGTTATGGCATCACCCTCATCTCGTGTCGGTTTGCCGGTGACCGAAACAAATGTCATCAATGTGCGACCTTTTTTCGTCACTTTAAGCAAATCTTCGGGATTTTTGGTATCCAAATTTGAGAAATCTAGTTTCGGCTGTGGCCGCAAATGCTCGGGCAGTTCATCAGGTTCAAGCGGCTCCTCATCTTCCTGCACAAATAGTTCAATTTAGTTTTATTATGTTTACATTTTATTTTTTGTTTTCACACACATCCCACTGGTCCAGCAGCCGCTCCAAGTCGGCTTCGCTGTAGTCGCGAATATCCTTCTTTGCCCAGTCTGGCTTAGCGTCTTCCTTAAACTTCTTGGTTAGCACAACAGGAATGAGGGCCAGAACAAGTAATATAAATGATTGTTTCATTATTAATTGTTATTTTTTATGCGGTCTACACGTCAGCTTTGGCAATATGGCAGTTTACTGGCACGGAGACAAATCAGTATTCACACAGCTGTGTAGAAAATATGTCATTCGCTGGCAAGCGCGAACAAAACAATGATATGCCGTATGTAAGTGTGACCGAATATTTTTTAAATAGAAGTCACAACAAAATTATAGAAGACAAATTTTGTATATAAAGATATCTTAAGCAAATTAAATAAAGTTAGTGGAAAAGTTTAAGAAATGAGTGAGAGAAGGTAAGTGATACCAAACACTTCAAACTGAGCAGCTAAACTCATTGTGCCACTCTCGTGGCAATCACACGCAAACGGCATACAGCACAGCTGTTGCCAATGAGAGTTCAGTTTCGACCGAGAGCTCTTCGGTGGCGCGCGTATTTTCTGTTATTGCGCGTTGATAATGTCATAGATGGCAAGGTAAATTTTGCGCTTCTGTTGTGTATTACTTGGTGCTAGAGATAAAGCTTTACATATGCATATGGCAATTGAAAGACTGTGCGAAATATCTCAAGTGTGCGAGAATGCGCAATATTTCCAGTGGAGTTCAGTGATATACATACAATACAAAGACTCAAGAGTTTGGGTGTGAATTATCAAAATATTTGAAAACAAAATGTTCTGCTTGTTAATTTTTGTTGTTACAAAGCTTGACGAAGCATTTCAAGTACACTGCCTGCCTATTTAGCTAGCAATTTTGTAGTTGGTTCTGCTGATGGTTGTTGGTGATGACATCATCATCAACAGCACTAATCTAAGTTCTTTCTCTTTTTTTATTTTGTTTTGTTCTAATGTTTAGAAAACTGCTTGATTCTGCCAAGAAGAGCGTTCAATAAAACGACTATCGAAATCCACGCACACACACGCAACTTAAACAATAACAAACACAACGAAAAGTAACTAATCAATAAGTAGCAGCCGCCATTTGGCTGCCAACAGCTGGCTTTTTTTGGGCACATTTGAGTACGTGACAATAAGGACGCCGCCGGCATCAGGATGGTGTTCGAGGCCGTTGTGACCGATGTCTTAAACAAGGTGCTTGGCGATTACATTGAGAATTTGGATCACAAGCAATTGAAAATCGGCATATGGGGAGGTGAGTTCACGTACATACAATATATTCTCATTCTACCACAATGACTCAATTAACGAGGCCCCCATACTCACGCACGCAATTTGCGCATCAGGCATAATTCGTTTCCCATCACGCATTACTTTTTGTCGACCTTATCCTTCAAACTTTGCTGTTGTTTTTTTTGCACAGTGACCCAATTCAAAGAGAGGCAAACCAATTCGCATAGACGCGCCCCTACCTTGCCAACACAAATTATTCTCCCACGTCCGTTTGATTGTGTGATTGTGTCAACTCTCTCTCTTTGAAGCTGTAGAACTGTTGCTTCCGCTGTGAATGCATTCGTTAAACCAGACCAGCCTCACCCCTCTAACAATTGTGTATGGTATCAAAGCAACAGCAACAAGAATAACAAAACTGTCTGCTTCTTTTTGCGGTTTCTGTTTATTTTTCACAATCTTTGTTGTTTGGCGGCAGTATTGTATTACTTGCCTACACCAAAGAGTATAAAATCTAAATTATTTACTCTTTGCCTGCACACACATACATATAGAAATGGTATACATATATATTTATCAACAAGTTGCAAAAATTACACCATAAAGAATTGCAACGTTGCAATTTTGCGAACATATACATACATACATATACATATATATATATGGACTTATGTCTGAGTTAACATTATTATGATGTCCTAACAACCGTTGCTATAGTAAATTTGACATAATCCATCTCCTTATGTGCACAAATTATCCGAAAACAAAAAAAAAAACAATGTGGCATGTTTAAACCAAATAAACTGGTTTGTTTCGTCTCTAATTTTTTTGAACTTGAACTTGATGACATAATACGCATTTCATGAATAATTTCTTTGTCTAACGAAACATTTTTATGATATTGGGTGTAAAGATGAAAATATCTTTTAAATGTTTTACATATAATGTATAAACACTTGAAAAACATTTAGTTTGGTTTGAATAGCATTTCTAAATAACCAGCTTTGAACTTGGTAATGTCACGAACCACTTTGGAACCACTTCAGAAAGTGTTTATCTTTAAGATTCATCCATCAACCATATTTTACTAGATTGATTGAGGTAATATCATTTCAATGATGATCAAATCCATGATGATCGAATCACCATAGACATATGCATAAATACTTGCTTATATAGAAAATACTATGTATTTACTGATTCATGCATCTGGGCACATTTTACTTAAATAGGACGTTAACTGACAAGCGCCAGTTGTTGGCGATAACAATTCGCAAGATTTGAAAGAAAAACATTAATCACACTGCCCCTTAAGCCTGAGAAAATGTTACTTTATTATTAATATGATATCGTCATAAATAATTCACTTTTAAAAATGGGTTTATTTTCTTTCTCTCTCATACAATCTGTTTAAGGTATTTACAAAGAAAAAGGTTTTTTGTCCTGGGTTATTTTTAAATTCTAAATAAAGCTATTTCAAAAATTTCTTGTTATTATGTAGATAATCGTTTAAAACAATTGGCTCATTTATAGAATTAAAATAGGGTTACCAAAAAATCAGTATTTTGTCGCTTATCGGCACAAGACTATCAACTTACTGATAATACAAGTAAATTCAATTAAGCTTATGAAATTGGTTTGAATGAATTATAGGGGAGTCATTGCGAAGGCTTGTTGAGTAAATTTATTGATCGTTAAACAAATTGACCTATAAATGTATTTTAATAAATATTTCGTGCTTAAGCTTCGTATCTTTTTCTTGTGTTTTGGCATTCCAGGCAGCAAAAACATTTCGTTGGCCAGACACGCCTAATTGCCTTCCTTAGATAGCCATGTGTGTTCAAATGCCATACAAACATACTGATTGTAGTTTGTGTTATATTTTTGCCGGAATTTGTTTATTTGCACAATTTTCAACACATTTCCTTTAATAAATACATTTTCTAATTGCATAATTTAATAAAGTATTTAATTGTTTTCTAATCTCTTATGATTTATCCATTATTTTAAGGCGATGTGGTTTTAAATAACCTGAAGATTCGTGGCAATGCGCTCGATGATTTGGATTTGCCTGTACAGCTTGTCTATGGCTTTTTGGGTAAGCTGCATATTTTGTTGAATATTTGACAATAACTTTAAACTAATCTACTTTCGGGTTTTTCAGGTAAATTGGTACTAAAAATACCCTGGAAGAATTTATATAGTCAGCCCGTTATTGTTGATATTGAGGATCTTTATGCTCTTGTTACGCCCAACAATAATGTGAGCTATAATGCGGAGAAGGAGGCCAAATATGCACTTGCAACAAAAATTGCATCTCTGGACGCACTGGAGGCAGCGCGCAAGAATGAGTCGATGAAAGGTAAGCTCACAATGGTATGAATATATAATTACTAATAACTATTTGTCTGGCAGATGTTCCGCGTGGTGACGCTGGCTTCGCCGAGAAGCTTACTGCACAAATTGTTAACAATTTGCAGGTGAGAATAAGTAATGTTCACCTGCGCTACGAGGATAGCACAACTACAGGCAGCCCGTTCTCCTTCGGCATATCGCTGCACGAACTGGAACTTTTTACAACAGACAATAACTGGGATAAGTGTTATATGACCGAGCGAGCATCGCAAGTCTTTAAAATAGCAAATCTCTCCTGCCTGTCGGCCTATATGAACTGCAAGTCAAATCTCTATGGGCAAGTGGAACAGAGTACCCTCGACGAACTCTTTAGATCCCATATAGCACGCAAGGACTTTCAGCCCGTGAATTACGCTTATGGTAAATGCGCAACAGCTTTATGTAATTAACAGTGCATAACTTTAACTTTTATTCTCAATCAGTATTGGGACCCATTTCCTGTAATGCCAAGCTTAAGCTTAACATGAATCCAGAACTGGATGACCCGGCGTATGTGAAGCCAAAGATTGATTTGTGTTGGGAAATGGAAAAACTAAATATCGGATTGACCAACACACAGTTCCACACTTTAATGCAACTGGGCGATTCCATGAATCGCATGCAACTGGGACTTCCATATCGCGAATTTAGACCTTATAATATACGTAAGTCGGAAAAAGTAAATTTTATATGGATTTAATATTAAAAGTCTTTGCGCTTGCAGCTTACAAGGGTCACGCTAAGGAGTGGTGGCAGTTTGCGATAACCTCTGTGCTGGAGGTTGATGTGCGTCGTAAAAATCGCACATGGACCTGGGAGTACATTAAACAGCATCGTGAACGCTGCAACACGTACGCAGAGGTTAGTTTATAATTTCTAGATAGTTATTGCTTTCAATAATCTAAAAAATCTCTTTACACAGAAATACAAACAACGCGAGCAGACGAAGAAGCCCACAAAAATGCTGTTGGAGACATGTAAAATGCTTGAGGAAGAGCTTGATGCATTTAATTTGTTGCTAATACGGCAACGCGTTAACATGGAGCTGGTCAAAACACAGGAATCACAGTCAGAGCAAAAAGCAGCTGGCTGGTTCAGCGGCTGGTGGGGCGGTGCTGCCAAAAAAGAGGAAGAAGCTGGCACCGGCGAAAATATTGGTAATATATATTGCACTCAATATAATGTTACTTTGAAATGCTAAAACATCACATTTGTTGCAGTGCGTAAATTTGAGGCTGCAATGACGCCGGACGAGAAGGCCAAACTGTTTAAGGCCATTGGCTATGAGGAGAATGTGAAGCCGCAGCATATGCCCGAAAGTTATGTGGCTGTCATAATGAATTTCAAACTAATTGCTCTCGAGGTGGGCCTGTACCAAGATGATTCAACGGCTACAAATACCAGCGTGGACTATCACAATCTGCCATCAATAATGCTGCTCAACTTTGCCATGGCGACGGCGGCAATAAGACAACGTCCGGCCGCCGACGCTATTAGCGTAACTGCTGGCATGAAGTCACTAAAGATGACGGGACTTACGCGAAAGGATTACACGCCCATGATGGTCGAATCCATAATTACCGATGATTTCAATTTTCTGGACATATTCTTCGAAACAAATCCCATTGACAAGCTGTGCAATCAACGAGTCAAAGTCGTTGCACGGCCATTACACATCATCTACGATGCTGGGACAATACTGATACTAATGAAAGTCTTTGAGCCGCCGACCGATGTGAATTTATCGAAAATCGAGGAATCGGCTTCCTTGAAGCTAGTTGGTTTCAAGGAACGCTCGGCGACTGGCATGCAATATGTGATCGATCAGAAATCGGTGCTGGATGCGGATATATTGCTTATGCCGAACATTATAGTTGTGCCCCATGGCGGACTCTTTGTAGAGGGTCAGAGTTCGCTCATTGTTATAAGTCTTGGTCAGGTGCATGTGACATCCAAGCCACATCACCATTCCACAAATCTGATCAGAACCTTAAACCAGGCGGGCCAAGAACAGGACGAAATTTTGAAAGCTGTTATGGAAAATGCATACGACAAGTTCGTGGTGTGTATTAACGACATACAAGTGCTGGTGGCGCAACCACGTGAAGAATGGAATCGTGTCCTTAGCATGGCCGTCTCAACGGATATGCATGTGCTGCAACCTACTTCGGTGCAGCTAACCGCTGCACTCTGTGTGGTCGACAATGATCCGCGTTTACCCAAGATCAAGGTGGATATTTTGCTGCCAGCAGTGCAGGTCAACATCACTGAGGATCGTGTGCTGGAAGCAATTGCTGTAGTTGCCAGCATTCCATTGCCAGAGAGCAATGTCGCTAAACCCGAGCCCATTTTATCGCGCTCCCGTAGCTCCATATCGAATTTAATTAATCGCGAAGTCAAGAGGCGCATCACTGCAGCATCGTCTGTTAAAACGCTAATTCACGAAGAACTAATACAGTACACCAATGTCGAGGTGAACTTCTCGCTCAAGGAACTCACCCTGGTATTGTACCAGTCGAATAGCATGTGCGATACAGAAACGTCTACCGACTCGGAGACGCCTTTTATAACACCAGAGCAGGAAAATATTCCCAACGTGAACGATTCAACTGCGTCAGTGAATATTATTGCGACGGACAGTGAATCAATGGTACATAGCTTCCATAGATCTTCCAAGCGCATACTACAGCTGCAGGTGCTCCAGGTGGAGGCGTATATGGCACAGCGTACTTATGAGACCGTTGCCTCAGTCAAGTAAGTAGTTTATAAACTTCTACATCGCTTGGTTATAATTAATCTATATTATTTCTCTTTGCTCCAGATTGGGCAGCATTAATGTCAAACACTTTGATTGTCAGGAAGACAAGGAGCACGTATTGGACATCATTGACACGCCCAGTTTTGCGAAAGATTCCAAATATCTGCTGACAATCAACTATACGTTGGCTGATATGACATCACCAGAATTTAACACAAAATACAATTCCACCGAGCAGCTGGCGGTGGCCAATTTTGAGGTTCTACACATTTTGCTGCATCAGCAGTGCCTGTTGCGTCTGTTGAACATCTCAAGCAATTTCCAATATCGTCTCGATATTATTATGGCAAACATAAGGCCCAAGGATCGCTATGCCAACGCTGGCAGCGGTGATGGAATAAAGAGCAAGTTGCAGGTCATAATGGAGGACGCCGAAACAATAATGTCTGGACCGCAAATGACTTCACGTCGCACCAAAGCCGCTAATCGGCATACTGTTGTGGAAAGTGTAAAAATGCGAATGGTGGCAAATGTCAAGGAGGTTAGCCTTAAGCTTACCAATAAAAAACGTCCCCTGGCATCGATGCACATCAAAGACTTTGTAACAAATGTAACACTAAAGAGTTCCTACACCGAAGTCAACGTTTGCCTCAAGGACATTATGGTTATCGATCTAAACAAAAAATCAATACATAATAATGTAGGTATTTTTATTTTTTTTTATCAAACGTGAATTGCTTTTGAAATTTAACATTCATCTTGTAGATTTTAAGCATGGTGGGCCAGGATGTCTTCAACTGCCAGGTGGTGCTCTACAATAAGGAGAACACGCAGGACTACAATTCAGATGATATGAAAATAACTGTCGACATTGGCTGCATGAAAATAATATTCCTCAACTGGTTTATCGCTGGTGTTATCGTAGGTTTTACCTACAAATTGCCCATCCTCAGTAATTCTTATTGTTTTTCTTTACACATATTTTTTTAGGACTTCTCAAACAACTTCCAAACAGCCATGGAGGCGCTAAGCAATGCCAGTGCAGCTGCCGCCGAATCCGCCCGCCAGGCCACACTTGACGTCTATGAGAAAGCGACGCGCATGAAGCTAAATGTGCGTATCAAGGCTCCCATTATCGTAGTGCCCGTGGATTCGCAGAGCAGAGATGCCCTGGCCATCGATTTTGGTTTGTTAGAGTTGACCAACAACACCAGCGAGCTGTATGTGCAAGAGAGGGATGAAAAGGCCGTTATTGATGAGATTAAACTGCAGCTTAAGGATTTCAAGATCACCAAGGTATCCATTCTGGATGGCGATGAAACGTCTTTCGATGGTAAGCAATTGAAATCTACAAGATTTTGATTTAAAATGTCTGTATATAAATTTTGCCAACTTTTCAAATCATGCTTTTTCTTTTTGTTTAGAAGTGGACGCTGCTTTTGGCATGAGGTCCAGACTCAATATGATGAACCCGATAAGTTTTACGCTATCCGTTACACGCAACTTGTCAAACGCTTGGTATAAGGAAGTACCAGAACTCAATCTGTCGGGTCACTTGAAGTCCGTTGAGGTAATGTGATGGAAATTAATCGAAATTGTATAAAAGACTCAACTAATCTAAATTACAGCTAACGCTCTTTATGGATGACTATGCGTTGCTTATGTCAATCTTGAATCGCAATCTATGCGAAGGTCAGTTAGAGTTTCCACCAAAGCGAGCACCCGAAAGGACTACCCGCGTCACTATCGCATCGGAAGGACAAACACCACGGATAAGTCCAACTGCCATCGCTGTGCCCCATCAAAAAGTTTATGAGTCGCTCAAGTTTAATTTCCAATTCGATGGCGTCATCATCAACCTCATGGAGAGTAAGTTTACAGTTGCTCTCAAAAACAACATAGTATAATCATAATAATGTTATCACGTTTAGCTGAAAATAGCGGTTTGGCTTGCTTTGGCATATACTTTTTGTCTGTAAAAGGCACTCAGCTTAACAACGGCACCATGAGCCTATCCGTTGTCCTTTGCAACATTCAACTGGATGACACGCGACCAAACAACAAAAGCAAAATTCGTCAGTATCTTAGCTGCAAAAATTGGGATGAGGCAAAGTCAAAAACATTGCTAACGATCCTCGACACATGTAACAAGGAAGCTAACTATATGGTCGATGTGACGGCTATTTTAAAAGAGAATGATATTTTTGGTAATGTACTTAAAACAATGTTTTTCCGCTATTTATATATAACATATTGTATTCAATCTTCATTTTTGCAGCCGAGGTCCGTGTTCGTAGCTTCGATTTAATCGTATGCATTGATTTTCTGCTTAAGCTGACAACGTTCCTATCGCTGCCTCCCGAAATAGAACGCAAAGAGGCAAAAACGGTTAGCCCAATAGTTGAATCTTCTGTACGCGAAGGCGCACGTTTTACAGTAGATCATTTACCGGGTATGTGTTTAATAATACTGAAATATATATATTAATTTCCCTCATAATACATTTTTAATTATTTACTCTTAAAGTTCAACACGTAGAGGGCAAAAAGAAGATGAATCTTATACTGCACATTGATCAGCCGGATATTATATTGGTGGAAAACTTGGATGATCTAAATACCAATGCAATAATCTTCAACGTAAGTAACTTTTTTCTTCCAGTTGTTATAAATGTTGTTCAGCTGTTTGTTTTTCTATACTTATTAGGCTCAAGCGCATTTAAATTATCGTTCCATTGGCGATAAGCAGATAATCAATGGCCATATAGATGCGCTCAAAATATACATGTGCGCCTTTTCGCCCGAGCGTCGTGAATTAACGCGTCACTATATCCTACATCCAGCGATAATCAGTCTGCAAGGCTCGACGCCCGAGGAGCAGGGCATGCACATCAGCTTAAAGCTTAGTGATATTATAATCAATGTATCGCCGGCCACAATTGAATTGCTTAACAAGGCAATGGTGAGCATAAGCAGCGGTGCCGCTGAGAAGGCGGCCATTACAAAGGAAATACCAGATTATTCGAATATCTGGTATCCGAAAACGTTCGATTCACGCACCTTTTGGTTTACCAAAGTTGAAGAGGCAACCGAAGCCCTGGAATATGGGACTTCAATGAAAGGCAGTGACAAGACGGAGAAGTGCGTCATTGAGGTGCCAAGCATAACGATTGTTATCGAATCGGGTGTGGGCTACTACACAAAACCGCTCATCTCGCTTGATACACGCATGACGGCGGTCTTTAATAATTGGAGTCGCAATCTTAGCGCACACGGCTCCTTGACCCTTAACATGGTACGTCGCAAAAGTAATCTTAAAAGTGTTTGATGATATATTAATGTTGATTCTTACAGAACTACTACAATCAAGTTCTGGCCGAGTGGGAGCCCATTATAGAATTAAACGAGGTGGTGGGACGCACTGGCATAAGCGAATATATACCCTGGGAACTGCAGTTCGATCTGGAGCTAGAGAATGTGCAAAGCGAATATGATGAAGACGAGGTGAATCAAACAATGAATGTACGCATACATTCCAAGGAGAATCTAGAGATTACGTTGAGCAAAACGTGTGTCACGTTGCTCGGCGAGCTGGGCGAGGCCTTCTCGCAGGCCATCGATAAACAGGGCCTTAGCAAACCAAACGTTTTCGCTCCCTATGTGGTGGAGAACGACACCGGCTTCGACATCACATTGAATCTGCAAAGTGGCATCTTTACACTCCACGAAGTGCATCGTGGCGGAAGTGTGATCAACGGCTCCATTGTGATGCAATCGCAGGAAGATGGAGAACTGGTCGATCCCAATGCTATACATAACTGCACGATTTCGGCTGGCGGACGTGCCTACCTACAAACTAAGGATTTGAGCACTGTGTCAGAAGAACAGGCCGAGGATTACAATGTATATGTGACGGTAATTAAAGCTTTGAAACCCGAACGTTTATTGACTATTACAGTGTGCATAATATAATTTAAGATAAATGGAACCAACGATGAAATAGTTCTGCCTGTCAGCAAGTCTGATACGCGTTACTTCCCATTGTCACGCAAAGGCTTCAGTGAGCAATGGGCTATTGTATCCGAGGTCCGGCAAGAATATGGTACCACCAAACTAAACATACACGGCATTCTTGAAGTACGTACAAATCTTTTAGCTATATTTGTACAATCTATAAACTAGTGTTCTGCCCCCTTTGCCTAGGTTTTCAATCATTTTACGACTCCGATCAGCGTACATGGTCGCAATAAGTCTGGTATCGGCTATATACTTATTGGCCATGCGCAACCTGGTCAAGTTTTCCATGTGCCGCTTCACGCCATCTATGCTGACTCCAAAGACTTGTACTTCTCGGTTAAGGGCTATAGGATTTCTGTGCAGGGCGTCTGCTGGAATGCGAATCCATCGGACATGCAATACTACCATCAACTGCAATGTGATCCCATTACTACCTTTGAAGCGCTCTACATCAACACCAGACGTCGCAAGCAAGAGATTTATTTCGAGAACACTAACAAGTATCGGCTCTTGAGTGCGTCCTACACGATTCATTTACGTCCACCGCTTTATCTGCGCAATTCGCTGCCCATTGATATTAAAGTCTCAGTAGCTGGTTGCGCGGGGCATCATGGTGTTGCGGAAACGGACTACAGTTCAACAGCGAATCGACGGGACTTGGAGCGTTACCAAAAAGAAGATTTCCTTGATTATGGCGAAAAGGAAGTTAATCCCGGACATGTGTTACATCTGCCCACAGTTCGTATGTTCCAGAAGGGCAACGCGTCGAGAAGTGTGCTTGTTGTGCGCGTAAGTAACAAAACAAAAACCTAATTACGTCCTCTTTTAATTTTCAACTTTTTTGTATTTTATTTCCCCTGCAGTTGCTACAATATTTGGAAAAAGATTGGTCATATACCACCGAAATTTCTGATTGTATAGGCGAAGTATCCGTTTGGAAGTTTTCTTCTTATGATTCGGATGTTAAAATGGATATGGAACTATATGTGCGGTAAGCCGTATGCTCGGAGTTGGTTGTACTTAACTTGATGTTCAACTCTTAAATTGCATTTGAATTTTAGATCTTATAATCGCTATGGCAGCACTATGTTGACGTTATACAGTCCTTTTTGGATGATCAACAAGACAGGCCAGATGCTTACCTACAAAACAGACATGTCCTCAGTGGAGGTGCTTTATCATCCACCTGAATACGCTGGTCCCATACTTTTCACTTTTCGCGACAAGGTGTTCTTCGATAAGAAGAAGGCCACCATACGCATCGATAGCGGCGATTGGAGCGAGAAGATACCATTGGATGTTGCCGGTTCGATTGGTGCCGTAACCTGCCAAGCCAACGGTCAGAGCTATCAGATTGGCGTGCACAATCATTTGACGGAGAACTCGCTCACCAAACAAATAACCTTTATACCTTTCTACATTGTGCACAACAAGTGTAACTTTAAGATTGAACTGCAGGAGCAGAATCGCTCAGCCGATCGCTGGCTAGCACTTGATTCCCAAGAGTATCAGCCACTTTGGCCCATCAGCAATTCCAGCCACAAGCTAATCGTGCGTGTGGAAAACAAACTAACGCCAGCATTTGACTACACGGAGGTGACATGCACGCTACTTAAGCTAGTAGATTGTCGTTACGGTGGCGTTAGTGTGGATGTGCAGACCACTGAGGGTGGCGTTTACATAACCTTCACCGAATACCAGCCATCAGCGGCACCTGGCTTGCTCATAAATCATACCAGCCGAGATATTGTCTACTACGAGAAGAACAACACAGACGAGCACACATTGAAGCCCATGCATAGCACTATGTATGCATGGAGTGATCCGACGGGTCCAAAGTTATTGGTCTTCGGACATGACAAGCAGGAAACTGATTTGAAACGCGATCAAATTGACAATGTTCTGTAAGTTTTATAACAATGGAAATTTTATATGAACTAAACTTTTCGATATCTGTACAGTATGAAAAATGGTAGAAAGGCCTACTGGGTTTCGTTCCTGGATGGCACACAGCGTGTGCTGCTCTTCACCGAGATCGAAGCGATTGCTAAGCGAACCGAGAGCACTGCCGCACTGCAGAAGATTACTCGTAGCATCGAATTGCATATACACGGCATCGGTTTCTCACTGGTAAACAACGAGACGGCCCTGGATATACTCTATCTGGGCATTACCAGCTCGGGTATTATATGGGAGGTGCGCAAGCCGAACAAAAAACGCTTCAAAGAAATGACCATACATGACTCGGAGCTCATCGAGGCTGAATATCAACGTTATCTGGCGCACAAAGCAATCAAGGATGTGCAGAGATACATTTTGGACAACAAACACCCGGTAAGTGTAATGGAAATGACATCAACATATCGAGAATATATTAACTTTTTTTGTTATTTCAATGCAGATTAACTTTGAAGCAATGACGCTCACAAAGAATGTTGAACGAAAGCTTAGACGTAACTTTTATCCGGCCATTTGGATGTCGGTGAAATCATCACCGTTCCAATATCAATTGCATCTGAAAATTAATCGCATTCAAATAGACAACCAATGCCCAGATCCTATATTCCCGATTGTATTGGCACCGATTGCGCCGCCCAAGAGCGTCGCCAGACACATAACAATGAAGCCTTTTATAGAGTGCAGCTTGGTGCAGCGCCTTATTCCCAATTCGGATGTCAAGCAGTACAAGTATGCGACCATACTGATACAGGAGTTCCACTTTAAGGTGGACATACTGTTCCTCACCGCCATTGCGGAGATGTTCGCCAGTGATGTGAGCGACGAACAGGCAGCCAAATTGTTTTACAAAAATGTGGAGTCCATTCAGCTGCCGCTTTCGACATTCTTCGAGCAGCATTCGCAACAGGAGCAAAAGAATTTCTATGATAATTTACATTTGGGCCCGCTCAAGATACATGTTAGCTTTTCTATGGCCGGATCTGATACAACATCGTTGCCTGGCTTTTTGAGTACACTGGTTCACGGCGTGGGCGTTACGCTAACCGATGTCAACGATGTCGTCTTCCGTTTGGCCTTCTTCGAGCGCGAATATCAGTTCTTTACCCAGGCACAACTTCTCAGCGAGGTAACCTCACATTACACGGGCCAGGCGTTGAAGCAGCTGTATGTCTTGGCTCTGGGTCTCGATGTATTGGGCAATCCCTATGGACTGGTGGTGGGCCTCAAGAAGGGCGTTGAGGATTTGTTTTACGAACCGTTCCAGGTAAGTTTATGCCTTGCATTGTTGCCGTTTCAATTTTAAGCTGTACTATTATTTAAACAGGGTGCCATTCAAGGACCCGGTGAATTTGCCGAGGGTCTCGTGTTGGGCGTTAAGTCACTCTTTGGCCATACTGTGGGTGGTGCTGCTGGAGCCATGTCCAAGTAAGTGTCAACTTCAACAACTGAAAGAAACCTAAGCTTAAGTGGAATTTTCTCTTCCATAAGAATCACTGGCGCCATGGGCAAGGGTCTGGCTGCTTTAACATTTGATGATGATTATCAACGAAAACGCCGCCAGGGCATGCACAATAAGCCAAAGAATTTCCACGAAGGCATCGCGCGCAGTGGCAGGGGTCTGGTCATGGTGAGTATAGCAGCTAGCTCTTACTTCAATATCATACTTATAATCTATCCGTACAGGGCTTTGTTGATGGCGTTACGGGCGTTGTTACCAAGCCTGTGAGTGGCGCTCGCGAAGAGGGCTTCGAGGGTTTCTTCAAAGGTCTGGGCAAGGGCGCCATTGGTCTGGTGGCGCGACCAACGGCAGGTGTTGTCGACTTTGCCAGCGGAAGCTTTGAGGCAGTCAAACGTGCCACCGAAAGCGGCGAGGATGCTAAACGCTTGCGTCCAACACGTTTCCTGCACTATGACAATGTTCTGCGACCCTATTGCTACAATGAGGCACTCGGCAACAAGATGCTAAAGTAGGTGTCAACAACATATATACTAAACTACACTAACTAACAAACTAATTATACAGTAATACCTTACTAACTGCACATAAAATGAAAGGACTAGCAAACTGCTTGTTAAATGTTTTGATTTATTTTTTTTTTTAAATCCTTGTTTAGCGCTCTATCAGTTAACATTTGCTATTGACCAACACTGCGGGCCAGTGTGTCCACACATAAATATTGGCCACAATTTGGTTTAAAACAACTATTTTTTGTTTATGCATAAATTTGAAATGAAATTGACTGTGCTTTACAGGCGTATTATTTAGCAAAAGTCCAAAATTTAGTGATTTTGATGTATTTCTGATACAAAATTACATAACACAGCACTCCCAACAATCAGCTGTTGGCCCAATTTATATCAATATCGATTTACACTTATCAGTTAAGCGCTATCTAAATATTTAAAACATATCTAATACCATACTTATTTTTACAGAGAGGTGGACAAGGGCAAATTTGCGAGCACCGATGGCTTCATACACTGCGAGGAAATTGTGCAAAAATCAGAGTTCTTGATTGTAACCAACCATCGACTGTTATACACGCAGCGCAACGATATGTTTGGAGTTTGGGGGGTAAGTTTCTGGTTAAACTTCTGATTGCGCTTTATTTTTGAATATGAAAAATCTTTTGTTTTCTTATAGTCGTTGTGGTCCTATCAGTGGGATGAGATTGACACCGTTGCCGCCACGTCGCGCGGTGTACAATTTAAGCTTAAACGCACCGAAGGAAAACGAGTCCTGGGACTGTTCTCCTCAAAGGAATCACCCAATAAGCTGGTGATATTGGCCGATGAACGTAAACGCAACACACTTGTACAAATCGTTGAATCTCAACGCAAGGATAGCGACATGTTATGTTTACCCAGCTCGCGTTACACTATGGTTAATCGTGAATCTAAAGACTAAGTGTATAAATTACAAATATATGATTATAATCCCCGCTATCATAATCCCAGTGTATACGCAGCAAAACAGCATCGAAAAAAAAAATAGGAAAAAACTACCTCGCTCCAATTCAATCTGTAAAGCGTTTCAAAAACTCTCTCACAAACTCATTTATATGCATATTAACAAATTTATGTTTTAATATTAAAAATTTTATATTAATGTTGAGGATAAAAATGCAAAATGTGTTGGTGTGTGTGAGTGTGTGGGTCTTGTCACTAGCCTATTGTCTATGTATGTATCTAAAAATTTATATATATAAGTATGTGATCAGATCTACACCTTTTTGAGAAAGCTGTTCGGCGTTGTTGCAAGCGGCATAATCGGTTCGTAGTTGTTACAATTGTCGCCCTCACAGAAGGAGGTGAGCGAAGCGAGCGCATTGGCAGCCAATGCCTCCACACTGAACATGGTCGACAGATGGCCACTGCTCTCAAACTGATTGATAATCATGTTCACCTTGCTCTTGGCATCCGATTTAAGGCATGGCGATGTTGGATTACTGCTCGGCTGTCGTTCGTGGAGCGCCGCATCTAGAATGCCATCACAGTTATCGAGTCCATTGAGCAAATTCTCCTTTTCGCTCTGCTTGCATTTGGCATTTGTTGGTGTGCTGGTTGCATTAACAATGCCACCACCTTCGCTGCTACTGTTGCTGTTGGAGGAACGTGTGCTCTGTCCAGTGCTGGATTTGTTAAGGCGACTGAGAAACCAATTGCGTGCCAGCTTATCACAATCCTTGCTGGGGGTCTTCTGTGGGCTCGTATTTGGCGTCTGGGATTTCCGCTGTTTCTTCTGATCATTGACTGTGATTGCTGCGGGTTGGGGATTAGTAAGCGATAGCATTTCTGTTTCACTGTTACCGCACAAGTAGCTTTTCTTGGCGACCATCTGCAGGCGCTCCGGACTCGTCAGCTGACTAGAGAGCTCACTGTGCACCGCCTTTAAATTAGTCTGAAAATCCTTCACCAGGCTGCCGTGCAAACAAGACTGCTGTGGACTTATCTCGTGCTTGCTTACAGGTGAAACACTAACATCATCTTTCAGCAACTCGGCGGTTTCCACTTCCGTGTTGCTTGGGTCATATTGTACTAGAGCCAACGGCTGTGGCGGACACTTTGGTATATCATAGTCGAAACGTTTGGCCAGCGTACCCGCACTTTTGCGTTTCTCGGGCAGAGATGGTGGCGGCGTCGTGTCCAAATCATTACCAAGATTATAAATCGGCGAAGGCTCCTCGTAGATGCGGTCTTTGATGTTTATTGCTGAATAATAGCTGGCCTTTCGGCTCATCGGTGGTGTGGGCAGCTTACGTAGCGATTTGGACGGAAATAGCCCAATGGCATCGCCACGTATGGACGCTTCAATGGCATGAATCCACTCTTTGGCATCGACCTCATTGCTTGCCTGATACAAGAACTTTTTGCCACTATCAGCTGTGCTGATTTGAAAGCATAGTTCACGCCGCTTACCCTCGCCAAAGTGCTCCACCTCAATCCCTGAGCTCTTTAGATGGAGACTGCTGTAGGGACGACGCGATTGTGGGCCATCCGAAAAGCAGAGAAACCAATCGAACAATATGCCGCAATAGTACTTTTTGGTCTGATCAAAAAACATACGCTTCTCAATGCGCAACAATTGTCCATATTTGGTGGCACCATGCAATACCATATGGTCAGCGGGTAGATTTTCTAAGGGACAATTGATAAAGAGCTCGTGTGAAAAGACCTGTTGCTTCTCTTCCACTGACTGATGCTGGCAAATGTCATAGAGCTGCTGTTCTTGCTCAAGCTCTTGATCGTGCTGAAGCTTAGCTTCTGACTTGAAGGCTTTATCACTACGCATCGATGGATTGTTGGCCACATCGATGTACTCCTGCGAGGCGGACACTGCAATTAAAGTCAATTACTGCATGCCTCTTGATAACTACAATATGTATGTATGTATCGGGCTTAACTTACTAGAGCTCCTCGGCAAGAACGATGTCGCTGCTCCCGAGGATGCTGCCATCTCCAGATAGCAACCGGTCTCAGCGCCCACTTTGTTGTTGTTATCCGCGTTGTCAATGTTGCCGTTGCTGTTGCTGTTGCCATTCGATTTAATGACTGGCAGTTGGGAAGCTGTTGATGTTGTTGCAGGCGTTTTTGGTGCTGATTGTGTTGCTTCTGCTAATGCTGTTGCTGTTCCTGTTGCTGCCGCCGTCGCCGTCGCATCCTTTTTGTCTGCATAGCCAGCCAGCAAATCGTCGCAACGCTCGAGCAGCTCGTGCGTTTGCTCCGAGGCTGTGACATTAAACAATTTCGAGGTGTTCTCATACTGCGGTGCGTCCAATGAGGCTCGAAAATGTTCACGCACATCTGCAAGAGAGGAGAAGATACAGAGAGTATAAGTAGAATGTACACTGTTCAAAATTGGTAAGTTAAATAAGGTTTGAGATAAAACACATTCGAAATAAGTCGTTGCTTAAGCTGTAAGTTCTAATTGATGGTCAAAAGATTGCTGAAAATCAAGCAAAAGAGTGAAAGTTAAAGATTTAATGGAGAACTTATCTCCTACATAAAGTATTCTACATTCCAGAAAATATATTGCCCTAAATAAAGCACGTAATAAGGCATAAGTTTTACGAGCCTTGGCTAAGTTGTACATTTGTGGAATAATTACTTTTAAGTGCATTCCAAAACCCATTGCTTATATACATATATGTATGTTTAACGTTCAGCTGGTTGAAAAGCTTTAAAAAAAAGGCCTCACGCAAGCGGGCAACAGATGTTTTTTTTAGCAGTGTAAGCTTAATCGACGATTCTAATGATCATTTATGGCTAAATATGGACAAGAGGCGCGGAGTTTGCGTCTATTGCCAATTAATTTTGAAACGCCTCATTGGACTTAATGGCCACAGGAATTAACTGTTGCTGCTGCTGTTGTGCAATGTCTTCTGTCTTCTGGCTGGATGAGTCATGAGAGACTGTCTGTTTTAAGTACTACTTATGACCTCATATAACAAATCAACAAGAACTCAACTCACAAGAGTCAACTGCGAATTGACCGCAGCAATTAAAAGCAATTTCACTGAGCACAAAACAGTCCAGTTTCCAGTTAGCCCAGCTTTGCCCTGCCCCTGCCCCGTTCTCCTTCATCTGTCGGCTGGTTTAAGTAGTTTAACGGTAAACACAAAAATGACTTAAATAAAATAAAGCCACAGAAATTTGCAAGAAATCTTGTTAAAACTTTCAACATGCAAAGCTCTGCTCCAGACATAATGGTTATATATACATATATGTATATATGTATATGACCACTACGTAATTAGTATAAGATACTTGAGGAACGACACACTTCAACGAACTTGGAATACACTTTAAGCCTTAACAAATATTTGATGAAATAGAATCATATTTACATAATTTAGTCTTTAGCTTAATAAATTCTTTCTTCAGTTTAGTAAAATCACGCTTTACTTTAAGCCACAACTTGGGCATTGTATCAAATTCTTGAAAAATTACACAAAAATTTTGTTATTAATTGGACCGAAAAAAAAAACAAAATCAATTTAGACAGAAAAGCAAAGACAAACTCGATCAGAGCCTACGTTTAATGTAGAAAACAGAAAGAACCAATTAATCGATATTGTTATAGATTAAAACCAATTGTTACATATTGCCTGGCTAAACAGTTATACCCCTTCGATTGTTAGCAAGTTCAAATGCCGGCACATTAAGAGAAGGGCTTAAGACAAGCGCCTTGGGCATAGTTTGGCGGCAAATCCAATCGTCTATAGTATAAACGAAAATGCGTAGAAACGTTGGCCAAAACAGAAAAAAAAAACATGAAAAATGATTTCAATAAAATGTACGCAATATTCATATAGAATGAAAAGAACAAAGCGCACTGAAGGCAGCCAAGCTAAGAGCTGTTTCGGCCACAGCTTTAACTCCAGCTAACAGACACAGCCACAGGCATGAGTCAATACAATATTGTGTCTGTGGTTATTAATGTTGCTGTGTTGTTCAAAAGAAAATTATTTGCCCGTAGGGCAGGCCACAACAACTTGAAGTTATTTGGTTTGCTTTGCTTTGGTACAAGTAGTTCGATTGTTGTTCTGATGATTTTGCCAGCTGACAGCTTTCAAGTTGCTCAACCTTTAGGCTTAATTAACAATGCCTTTTAAATCATATTCGTAAATGCTTAGCTACATTAGCTTTTATTTAAGCAGCGCAAATAATGGCTTAAAGTAGTCGAATTTTCGATATCATTTAATACTAAGTAAATTGCAATCCGTTTGTAATAAGGTCTACAAAAGGGGTATAACAAAAGTATAGACAATAAGCTTATAATATTTAAGAATCATGTTTTAGTTAAATATTTTTTATACATTAAAACACATTTTATTTTCTTTTAGTTTCGTTACAAATTCTTTTTCTTTTGTCGGATCAAACTGTGAAATAAATTAAATATTTTTGGATTTTTACTGCTAAATAAAGTTTCAGCATTTTTAATTAATAATTTATTTTTTTCATACTTTTACTCAGTTCTTAATTAGTTTGGGTTCGAAACTAATTAAATTTTTATTAATTAAAGCCGAATTTTTTTGATTTATCACTAATAGTTTCTGATGCTACAACAATTTATTAATACTTCACATTTATTTTATCATTAATGTATTAATTAACTCAGCTTACTTTTTCAATTGATTTACATCTTAAATAGTTTAAGAAAAAAGGCAATTGAAAATAAATTAAATAAATTTATGAACAAAATCTTCTTAAATAAATATCGGAGCTTATACTTTTAGTTTATTCAACAATTTGTATTCCGAATAAAATTGAATCACTTTTTAACAGCTAAAAACTAAATACTTGGGCGCATTTGTGATAGGCTTACAGGGTATCTACAAGTCTGCTTAGTAACTTTCATTGTGTTTAGCTAGTTTTTAGTTATTTTGTTGTATTCGTTGCTACTATTTGCTTACCCAGTAGAAATTGTTGAATTTCGGCGCGTTTAGGCGCCTTTACAATGTCCATATCCATGATTCGGTTTGGTTGTTAATTTGAAGCGTTCAGTGTTAATGTTTGTTTATATGGCTGTTTTGTAGATCGTTTGATTGTTCGGAGATTTGGTTGTTGTTTTTGTTGTAGTTGTTGTTGGTGCCAGCTTGTTTTTGTTGCTGACACATAGAAATTTTGTTTTTGTTTGCAATTAACAGTTGACTGTCAAAATAAAGTAGCACATCCTATAAAAATCACATGCATTCGCACCAGTTGACTATAAATGCAGTAAATAACATTAAATAGTATTATTAACATTTCACACACAAACACACACTCACAAGCTCGAGCGTTTTATAAACCGAACTGAGAAATTGACTTTGTGATCCGCACAAAAAACGAACGAAATAAAAGAACAACAATTTTTCTCTCCCACATCGAAGCTGAAAAACAATCCGCGCTATGGTCCCTTTAAATGTAGCTAAACTCGGTGTGTTTATAAATAGATGATTTTTTTTTAGTAGTTGTTGTTTTTGTTGTTGTTTAGAAAGGCAGCTCTATCGAACAAAATTTGTATTGTTCTGCTTAATTCTAGCTTCAAACCAAAAATACTTTATTTTATGTCAGAATGATTTATTTGCAAGACAATGAAAGAGTTTCTACTATATTTGGTGCGATTCACTTATGACAAATGCTTTTTAAAAACATTTCCGAACATCAATCATATAAGGTTTATAGACTTTTAGAATTTTTAGAGCTCTGCTTGTATTAATGTATAAAAATAAATGGATCGAAAGTTATTTAATTAAAAAACCTTAACAATTGCTGTAGTATATATGTAAGTACTAAGAAATTTCTGTTTTATTTAGTTCAAAACATTTCCTGTTCTAGATAAATAATAAAGCATCAAATTTATACATTGATATTATTGGATAAGGTAAATTTAGTGTCTTTTTTTAATGTTAATAAATTTGATCAAGATTCGACCAAAAGTTATTATATTATTATTATATAAACAGTCGAAGAATTACGATTAAATAACTTGATCTGTTACAAAATAAAATATGATCATCCTTTATCATTAAAATATTCTAAATTTCAAATTGTCCAATTAAAAGTAAATTCTTTTATTGTTCTCTCTAATGGATATCTGTTAGTTGGGTATGCTCGATTGCCGCATCCGGAAAATTTTCGAATTTTATTTTTTGTCTGTTGCACGCTTCGTTTGGCGCTCATGGAAAATGGGTAACGTTGTTGATGACGCTATGCTTTTTTTGTGTTGTTCATCATTCGCTAAATACGAATTATATTGATGTACATATGTGTATGTGTCTGTGTCTGTGTCATTAAGTGTTATTATTACGAAATGGCTTTGGGGCCCGATTTTCATAATGCGGTACTTAGTTTATGCAGCGAACGCCGCTTTGCACTTGTCTGGCTGGCTCTGGGGCCTGTTTTTGGGGTTGGAGAAATCTCGTATGTATGTGTTAGTGTGTGTAATTGTTTGTGTGTGTCAGCAGCCTCTGAGTTGTCTTTTTTTCTGTTTGTCTATTCTGTCGCATTTGCGGTTTATTTATGTGGTTAAAACACACACACACTCTTACACCCATGTAGAGAGTTGCGAGGGGGGAGGGGGGCTAGTCACTGCTGCTAAGCAAGCCCTACCAATGTTTTTGGAGCTGTTGCTGGAGCTCTGGCCTCTTGCCAAGCCTTTTTGATTGTGACTCATCCAACAAAAAACAAACAAAAAGCATAAAAAAAAGGCGACGCGTGTCGTTGGCCAATAAATAATAATAATAAAAAAAATGCAAATCACATTTTATAAAGAAAGAAAAAAAAAACAATTATTCTTTGGTGGCACTTGCTACGAGGGGGGGGACTGGGGTAATAGAACTTTTACTTTTTATGACTATGAAGAAGATAAAAAAGAAACAGAGTGCATATCGAATTGAAATTCGCATCGCTGGCGATGCTAAATGTTTTGAAAATTCTATATAAAAAAAAAATAAAGAAACTGCAGCCATAAACAATTCCTATTGACAATAAGCACATATCGAATTTCTGTTTATTGCACTTGGCATATTTTGCTATAGATTAATATACACTTGTTTCTTGCAGTTTTCGACGTCATTTTCCGGCATTTTTCATTTTGAATTCGGCGCAGGCGTGTCTGTCTGCATTTCCGGTCAATTTCAAATGCAACGATTTCCTGCCTTGAGGCGAGAGTCAATTCTTTATTTCTTTTGATTTATGCTTTTAATTTTTGCATCCGGTTTTTCACTCTTTTCATTCTTTGTCACTTTGTTAGTGAGTTTGCCTTTGTTTTTACCCATACACTTGGCGCTCTTTGTTGTTGTTTGTTTGCGTTGACGTTGACACCTTTTCAGCTTAAGCTTAACAACAGCTTTTCTGTTACTGCGCTCGTCAAAGAACAATTGCGAACGCAAACGCATACGTTTTTCATTGCGAATCCAAAGCCGAAGAGAGCGACTGAGCGCAACTAAGAGAGAGTACGCGGCGCGCACCGAACGAAGTTTGCTTTTAAAGCGCGACTTTGTGTGCGCGGCTGTGAATCAGACGAACGCAACTGACTGGCGGCAACGGCGCAGCCAGAGACTAGAACAACCGCAGCCGCTGTACGTTGGCTTCCCATGTTCGTGGCGTACACGAAGCCAAGCACGCATGCACGAAGGCGCACAGGCAAAACGACACGAAGCAAACCGATTGACTTTCTTTGCTGAAGCTTTTTTTTTCTCAAACTTTTTTTAATTTGTTTGTTTTCGTGGAAACAACATTGCATAAAGCCGAAAAAAATATGAAAATGTAAATTTTTAAATGCATGGCTTTTGGCCATACATTTTGTTGATCTGTGTTAGTTAGCCGTCTTTGCCAATTTGGGTTAAAACAGGCCGCGGCCAAGCCGCAACAGAAACCAAAACCAGAAATCTTCTAATGTGCGCACTCAGTCGACAAGAAAGTTTGCCGGCAGCCAAAGAGAGACACAACACAGTGGCAGATGTTGTTGTTGCTGCTGCTTCTGCCGGGACAACTTAGAAATCCGAGCCTTGTTTAAAAGCCAATCTTCTGTCTTTGCTCGTACATACATATGTATATGTGTACATATATACATACATACATGTGTGGACTGTTGCTGTTGTTGTTTGGCGGCAGATAAACTCAGTTAAGCTGAGAATAAATCACTAAAATATACTCTGTAATTAGCTTAAAGTTGAATTTAACACACAAAGATTTGTACTAATGAGGTCTATTTTCTTACATACAAGCATATTATACCCCTTTACACTTATCAAATAACAGGATATAATCATGAGCCTGCTCAGCCTTGTCAGCTTGAAGGACGTGCTGCAAACAACTTAATTTTAATTAAATGTTGCGATACGATGAAATAAATTATTAATTCAGTTGGACCTTGGTAACCTTGAGCTTGGGACTGAGCAGGCTCCACTGATAACTGAACAAACAGCCATTGCGTGACTGCGCCAGTGCGTGCACTAACCCGAAAATAAAACAACAACAACAAAACCTATAAGCTACAAGCAACAGGTTCCCAGGCGCAGCAGCAGCAACAGATTTTGCTTTAAGCCAGTTTGCAACAATCAATGTTGCTGATTCATGCAACACTTCTCTATGCTAACGCTTAATTATGGTGCAATAACAAGTATTTGCATTTAAGCTAAACAAACAAAGATTACTCTTCCCTTTTTTACTTGAGAAACGCTTGCAGGCGATTCTGTGGCGTTTTGCTGGCGGTTTTAGACGCGTGCATTTTAAGCTGCGCTGCAAGCTGCAGCAGCGCGTTTTGTTTTTGTGTTTTCGATTGAATTTTTTGTGTTGTTGCTGTGGGCGTTGGCGTCGACGGCGGCCCTGCTTTCGATTTCTGCTTCTTTTGTTTGTTGCTTTGAACTGTGGGCGCTGTCGGCACTTTTTTGTTTTGCTTATGTTGTTGTTGTTGCTTAAGTTTGAGTCCAGCGTTGATGTCTCTATTTTTGTTCTTGTTTTTGCGCTTGCCGGTCGTTGGCGCTGCTTTAGTCGTTGTTGTTGTTGCTACCATTGTTTGTTTGCTTTCGGTTTTCGTTCGTTTTTTTGGCTTTTCCAGCGGCAGCATTGTTTTGTGACCACAAAACTCACAATCCAGAGCCTATAAAAAATGAATTGTGTTCGTTTGACAAAAAATAATATTCTCATCCCGCTTACCATGCTGCTGGCCATGCGCTTCTTCAGCCATTTGGCCCGTTTCCGCGCACCCGTGCTCAGTGTGCCCCTCTCCCGTTTGGCCTTGACCGCCTCCAGCTGGGCAATCTGGCGACGCCTCTTCGCATTGTTCGCCAATCGCTGCGGCTGCAGCTGAAGACGATAGTTGCCGTCGCACCATTGATTGCCGCAACGGGCGCACATGCGAGCCGGGCCCACGCTCTCCTCGGGCAGTTGGACATTGTGCCTGGCCAGCTTGCGACACGTATTGCTAAACAATGGACAGAGGATTATAGCATAACAATACTTGAGTTGAGTTTTTTGTTGGGGTTTGTTCTCACATGTAATAGGATTTGAGCAGGCGTTCGGCGTGTGTTTGTGTGGTCAGCTCTTTGGCGCAGTTCCACAGCAAATTTACTGTCTTCTCTGCAGACATTGTGTTTGAAACTTTATAAAAGTACAAAATATTATAAATTTAGCTATTTTTGGCGGTTTATCTACACATGACAGCTAAACCGCCAGCACTATTAGCAGCTCACGTTGCACAAACGTCACAACAACAAACCGCAAGCATTTCTCGGCCAACTGTGGCATTTTTAAGGAACATTACTTACTTGCTTAATATCTTCTATTATTATTTAAGTATTTTATTAAAATTAAATTTTGTTTTGGTTCCCAAAGTGTCTTCTGTTTTGTTGTGGCGCTGCCATCTGTAAGTTATCGCGCACAGTTATCGCTCAAAACTTCTCGATTGTTGCTGGCAATGTTATGTTATGGCTCTGTTAAATTTTATATGTAAAATTCGAAGCCAGCTTTTAGCTGTTATGTTCAAACGCGGATCTCATTTGACAATTTGCTGTGAAGCTAGAAGCATTATAGAGCCACTGACTTTAATACATAATAAATGCAATCAATTACAGCACAATTGTTTAAGTTTCATTTTTCAAAAACCGTCTGCATTCAAATAAAAATTGTGCGCTCGCTGTTAATAACAATTCAGCAAAAGTTACGATGCTTAACATAATTGTTAACATTGACGATCGATAACACTGCTGTGTTCTGTGAGCTATGGCAACTCTGTCAGCAGCAAAGGCATACCGACGCTTGGCCATTTAAAAATTCAACGTCGCGAACAAGCGAAAAAGAAGCGACGCGCACAATTTCGAATGACGAGCATTATTGCAAAGTTAAAACAAAATCGATTAAAAAGTGTTTACAACTAATGCGCAGGCAACTAAAACAAATATTTAATACAAGTGGAAGTATAACAAAATAGCAAATAGTAAAAAGTGCGCGCGCGATTTGCATTTTCACAAGCATTTGCAAAAACAACAACAGCAATGGACCCCTTCACTCAGGTACAAAGCTATACTAAGGCAAACAATGAAAAAGCATTGTCTAACTGCAATTTGCAATGCAATCTATAATTTTGTATAATTTATAGCGTATGCTCGAAAAGGCCGAACAGCGCAGTCGCGCCCTCGGCATAACCAATGCCAGCAAATTCCCACTAAACGAATGCAGCTTAACGACGCCAGCAGCGACTGCGGCAGAGACAACCTCCGGCAGCACTAAAGCGACGCTAGTGTCAGCATCAGCAGCGCCTGTTACAAGCAGCAATAGCAGTGCGAGCATTGTCAGCAGCAGCGCCAGCAACTCTGGCAAAATTGTTATCCTAGATAAGGCAACGCTGGAGGCATCGCCCACAAAGCCGCTGCGTCACTTTACCGCTGTCAACAAGGAGAACATGGAAATGGGCATTGAGATAAATATAACCAGCGCACAGCCAATTGGGGTAAGTTTGCTTCTTCTTTTTATTTCGTCAGTGTGTGTGTGTGCTTTGTTTTTGCATTTGCTTCGAACTCTTCTTCATTTTATTTTGAATTTTATTTTGGTGGTGTTTTTTAAGCGCTTTCTGCGGGTTATATGAATATGTTATGAAATTTGAAACATTTTGAATATTGCACATCTGCAAGGGTATTTAAGCGTCGACTTAAACTCAAACTTTTGCACTTCTTACTTTGTTCTCTGTTGTCTCTCTTTTTCCCCTTTTTACCTGTGTCGAGTTGCTTTTGTTTCTGCTTCATTTTTGCTCACCTTTGTTTTTATGCGCTTTTGCTTTGATTAGGTGCAAGTTGAGATTCAGGAGCAGGATATGACCAGCGACGAAGAGGAGGACGAGGAGCAAAAAACTGCTTTAATATCGACAACTAAAGCTACAGCGCCGGTCAACCAGCCGCTGGCAAGACTTCGCGACACTTCACGCAGCCGACTGCAGCGCATGGGCGCACTCTATTCCAATGCAGACAATCTGTCCTCGCCCATACATCGTACGGAGGAGCAGTTTCATGCCGGCGACGATGATGACGACGATCGGCCGTTGTCGGCGCGCAGTCCGCGTAGGGGCAAGCAGCGTTTGGGCAAGCTGGCGGCACTGGCGGATACGATTAATCAATGGGAGGATGATACGGCGCATCATGAGGTGCATCGACCGCTGCTGGACGCAGTGCCGCCTCCTAAGCCAGATTTGCCCAGTCGCGACAAATCGGGCAAAACCAAAGCCAAGGCACCACCACCGCCACCGCAAACCAAATCCGATGTGGTGGATGCAAGCAACAAACCGAAACAACTGAAATGGGACGCCAAGGTATTGAGCTCATTGGAGGCGCAGGGTTTCCAACGGCGTGAATCATCTACGACCAAGCACACCTATGAATACGACAAGCCAAAAGAAACGAACGCGCCCAAGCCGGCAGTGCCAGAAAAATCAACAACAGTCAGCCAAGTAGCCAAAACATTCGGCAATACATCGGCTGCTACTAAACCTGCCACAGGGCCCGTCACCAGCGTCAAAGCAGGTTTGGTTTCGGGACGTGCTGCCATATTCGAGAAAGGCGCCCAGTCGCAGGCATCGCAGCGCAATCAAAAGGATCCCTGCGAGCTGTCGCTCAAGGAGCGCATGAAGCTCTTTGAAACGGGCAACTCAAAGGCAATACTACCCAAGGCGCCCTTTGGCACGGCTCCTAGCATTAGCCAGATACGGGCAGATGAACAAAAATGTAAGCTTTAAACCTGGTTTATTCAACTCGAATGTAATTTAATACCTTTTCAATAGCACATGCAGCTCCAGTGCATCCAATTACGGCAGGTGCTCAGCCGCCGTCCAAGCCGCAGCCAAAGCCTGAGAGCACGTTGCGCGAGAAAGTGGCCGCCTTGGTGGCCTCGGCCCAGTCCAATGCTGAGAATCGCATTAAGGACATTGATCGACAGCGACAGGAGGATATGCAAATCATTGCCAATCGTTTTAACAAGCAAAAGGACATTTTAACAACTGCAGCTGCAACTGCTCCTGCTGCTCCTGCACCACCGCTGCCCAATAAATTGGTGCGTCCCATGCCGCCACCACCGCCGCCACCCATGGCAAATGCCAGCAGCAAGCGGCGCTCACGTAAGATTGCTTAGCTAACAAATTTACTGTTCATATTTAACTTTCTTCACTCACACAGCTGGCGATGCTCTTGACGATGAATCAAAGCGTGCACGCAAATCGAATGCGGATCGCTTGTATCCCGCCTTATCCGAACTTGACTCCGACGGCGACAATTGCTGTGCCACAGCAACGGCCTCCATCAACGATGAGACCACCGAGGAGGAGCTTGACAGGTGCGCCGACAAATGCTACTCCTGCCTGCTTTTTCTACTCTGTATTGAGTAGCCATTAAGACTGACCCACTTAGACATTATTGACACCCATAGCTTTAAAACAGAAATAACTAGACAAACACCAATAAATATAAATACTAATTACTAATCTATGTGCTCTTTTATTTTGTAGTTGCATGGATGATGAGTCGTTGGATCAGTCGCAGACTGAGGACAGCACGACTGACATGTGCAACGGCAGTCTGGGCCGCGAAATACTGCACACCGTGCAACGCAACGAGGCCGCAATGAAACAGCAACACCAACACCAGGGAAAAAAGGTTAGTATCAGGTAGAAAATCTCGTGCACAGCGGGTGTTTAACATCGATTATTTTCATCTTTCAGGTACACTATGCTGAAAAGGATCATTATTTTAGCCACGACGGCGATAGCTCAATGAACTCTTCACAAGTGTCGGTGGGCATCGATGACTATCTGGACGAGGCCCTAGTTGGTGACTATGGCAGCACACAGGAATCTGATAGCGAGGATGAACACAATGCCAGTCATCTGTCGCTTGGCGTGAGTGGAAATTTATTTTGTAGCCACAACTTTATTATTAAACTCGATCTATAAAACATTTACAGAGCAAAGGAACCACTGCCTCTAACAGTTTCTCTTTTCGCAAGACTCCCGCTGCTGTTGCCGCAAACGCTGCTGCCTGTAAGGCCCTTGAGGAGCAACACGAAGCCATGGATGTGCAGACGCCGCTGCCAAATGTCGCACAGCCCGTCAAGTCGGAGCTAAGCGTTAATCAGGACAATGATAATTTGGTGACGCTTGTGCACACCGTCAGCTTCTATCGTCGCCAGCAGAGCGCCAATGTAAGCTTCAAGTAATTAATTCGGAGTACCTAAATGTAATCTCTTAACCATTTTGTATAGAGCTCCAATTCGACGCCTGTACGAAAGATATGCCGGGAGCAGCAGGTCATGCGTTCAGCTCTCACTGGCGATTGTCATGCCAAGCATAAACTGGAGTATGATTCACCACAGCAAGGAGATACGTCTCCTGGTGCAGCTGCAACTGTTCCAGCTAGCACCGATAACTACAGCGAGGATGATGAAGAGCAGCAGAATGCACGTGATTCGAATGAATCATCGCAGGCACAGGACAAGATCAAGAAGCTTTTGAGCGAAGTGTGCAAACAGCAGCAGGTAATTGGCCAGGCCAGTCAGGCGCTTAATCTGTGCGCTGCCACCGTCGAGTTCTCCGGCTCCACTGAGTCCGTTGAGGGTGAACGCTATTTGTTGCTAGCAAGTGAGTGTGGCAAATGTTTAATACTTGTAATTGCACTAAATAATTATTTGAATTATTATGCAGCACATCGTCGACAAGCCTGTTTGGATGAGGTGCAAAGGTTGCGGGTGGAGAATAGTGTGCGTCCTGTGGGTGCACCCAAAGAAAAGGGTCTACTGACTGTCAAGGATATAACAATACCGCTGCGACAGGAGTATGTGCGCAAGATGGCAACAAACAACATCAATGGCCACCATTTGGTCTGCCTGCTCAAATACAATGAGCATGTGCTGGCCACCAAAACGGTGCCAACAATGCCAGGACTGCTCTCTGTCAAATTTCCCGACGTGCTGCAGCTAAACAATGTCTATGCGGATTTTCGAGTAAGCCTTTAATCCGATTGGTTTCTTTGAAGATTAGTGTTAATTATATTTATTTTGCAGATTACATTAGAGATTTATGGCATGCTGGCGCAGCGCGATCAGCTGCCGCATGAGCTCAAGTATCACATTAATCTGAACAAGAAGGGTGGCATCAAGACGCCCAAGAAGAAGGGTGGCGAAAATCGTTTGGTCATGCCACCTGTACAGAGTCCAGCTGGACCGCATGTGGTGCGAACACCACAGCTGGTGCAATATGGATTTGCCATTTTCTCGCTGCGTGAAATACAGCGTACCAGTTGGACACTGACACAAGTCCTTGGCGTTAGTCCACTCGATGGCACAGTGCACATGAAGGTCAACTGTGAGCTGTCGGTGAGCGTGGAGTACAAGGGTTTCCTTACCATGTTCGAGGACATATCTGGCTTTGGTGCCTGGCATCGTCGCTGGTGCTATCTAAATGGCTCCGTGCTCAGCTACTGGAAGTATCCCGATGATGAGAAGAAAAAGGCGCCCATGGGCAGCATCGACTTGAATACGTGCTGTTCCCAAAAAGTCAGCACAGCGCCGCGTGACATCTGTGCGCGTTTGAACACCATGCTGCTGGAGTCCGAGCGTCCAGCCTTGGCGACCGATCAAGCATCGTTGATTATAGTGCCCAATGGAAGCACAACAACTGTGCGCCATCTGCTCTCCGCCGATACCAAGGAGGAGCGTGACGAATGGGCTGCCTATTTGAATAAGGCGCTGACGCTGCTCCGCGCTTGGGGCACAACGCATTGAGCTAAGAAGGAACAGAAGGGAACAATAACAGCAATTGGGATGAAAGTGTGTGTTTTTTATGTTTTCATTTTTATCAATTTTAGTTGATTATTATGCGTATTATTATTTTTTGCTTCGTTGCTTGCTGTTGGCATTTAAATTAACTTTAACTTAATGTTCAGATCGATTATGTATTGTCGAAAGTATTGTTCAAATACCGATTCATATATATATATATATACATACATGTAATACATTTAAGACAGTCTCACAAATTATATGTAAAGTAACCAAAAAACGCCAGTTAAAAAATGTTTTCTTTGTTTTTCTGTTGGAATAAGTTTTTATTGAATACTTTTTTTCACTATACACTTACATACATACATATATATTTTTTTATCTGGTTTGAATGTAATAACCTTTGACTATGTGTGTTTGTGTGTGTGTATGTGTGTGTGTACTTTTGCTAGCAACAAGTGCAATTCATTCATTTTTTCCTTCCTCTTTTTCTTGTGTCCTGAATTTATTAGGTGGTTGTTGTTTTAGGTTGTTTTTATATATATATTTATATAGGTAGTAACAGCATTTGTTAGGTAGTCTCTAAACAATTGACTCTAGTTTTGTGAGCTATACGATAACAGAATCTTCTTTATATATATTTATAATACTGGCAATTAGCCTAAGAGCTAACTAAAAAAAGTTGTTAAAAGTGGTGCAATTTTAATAACTTGCATTTGGATGTTAGTTAATTCATCTATGTCACAACAATTGTACGCATTATAGACGTGAATATGTATATAGATATATTTATTATAGATTTCACTTTAAATTGTAAATACTTCAAAATCAACGATAACACACTTTTTAGATATGGTTGCAAGTATTTAACTTCTTTTGCAAGGTTGTGTGTATTCTTTTTATATTTTATGTACAAATTGGAATCATTTTTGAGCAGGATACAGTTGGGTAGTTCTAAAGTTTATTAGAAATATTTACACTTGGCTCAAAATTTGAAAATTTGACAGACTTGAGCAGAGTTTTTTTTAGAAGTGTTTATGTTGATTTCTATTGTTTTATTAGTTGTAAAGCGTCCAACTGTTTCCCCCTTTGTTTGCTGACTGGCAATCTTCGATTGCTATTGTAAGTACAGTCAAACTTCCCTACAACGAATGTATCAAATTCAATCTATTTCGTATGCGTTTAAAAATTACTTTGAGCATTTGGAATGTATTCTGTTTTGGAAATATTTTTCTTAACTTTTCACTCCACAGTTCGTTGTAGTGTTGTTTGACCGTATTGACAGTTAGTGGTATGTTTATTTGTGTTTAATTAATTAAATATGTATTAGACATTCATATTAGGAATTGAACTAGTTTGGAACTAATTTAGTTAATGGAAATAAAAACGCTTTGTGCTTTATATCAACAATTGGCTATATAAACATACACATACCATATATTATTTTGGTTGGCTATATAATACTGGAGGATTATACGATTTGCCCGCAAATGGAGCTTAAACAATTTTCAATCTACTTTTCTTTTTTTTAACATATATATAGAGATTTTGGTTTAACAAGTGTTTAGGTTCGGTTTTGTTGTTGTTTTGGTTGTTGTTCAGGTTGTTGAAGTCGCAGAAAGAATAGAGATAAATCTAAAATTTCGTTACAAGTCTTTTTTGTTTGATATTTCAAATATATAAATATTCAATTAACTTACGCACTAAAACCGTTTTGCTTGGCCAATATATATAAAAATATGAAAAAATAATTGCCTAACCTTTGTAAATGTTCGTGTGTGTGTATATGTGTGTGTGTTTGTTTTAAATGTTGCTATGCAATTTTTTTAAATAAAAAAACAATTGTAAATTCAACAAAGTTTACTTAAAAGCTATCAACAAATACATAGTACATTATATTAACAAAACAAATGCAATAAATTAAAATACAACAATTTTTTAAAAACGATATGCATTTCGAATACTATCATTAAAGGGCGACCCTGCTTGTGTAGGTGGAGTGTTTAATTGTGTGTGTGTGTAATTGTTTACGGATTGACCGCTGTTGGATTGCTTGGTTGCACCACCATTGCGTTCTGTCGTCGCAAATCGGATCTTGTGGCCGCCGTGATCCCAGTGCCAACAATCAGCATCAGAGCCATTGCAACATTGGCGGGCACATCTCCATACGAGTAGAACAGCTCCGAGTAGAAGAGCGTAAAGCAAATGCCAAAGGTCTGCGCCGAGGCATTCAACAGTCCGGATGAAGTGCCCTCTGGCTCGGGGAATGTTAATTCCGCACCAAATTCAAAGCCCACCGGCAGATAGCCAGTCATGAAGAAACTGTTATACGATAAGAAGAGCTGTTATTGTTGATTCAATGTGGCACACACACACACACACACACGAACTTACCCCAACAATGAAGCTGTCAGATAGACAACAGCGATATGTCCCGTGTCCAGCGTAAAGGTAAATATCCACATGCCCACCATGGAGAGTGCGTATACCGCCAGCGTTGTCTCTCTGTGCAACAAACAAACAAGATAAACATGCAGCTCATTACAGTTAATGACACCAGGCAGGCAGGCAACAGCAAACGACAAGGCGCAGTAAGAAAATTAAAGAGTTTATACACAGCGCGAAAAATGTATAAATTGAACTGAAGTGGAGAAAATCTATCTTGAGTTGAATAAAGTTAAAACTTGAAGCTTTGTTTAAGTATATAAAGCTATGACTGAATTCTATCAAAGCACAGACCAAAACACGCCTGCCAGCCCTACAAAAAAAAATAAGTATATTTAATCTTTATTTAGCATATGCACAATAATACTTAATCAATTCAATACCGAATCGTACCGCGCTATATGAAATGCTTCTGCTAAATATATTTAACATTCCAAGCTTACCGTAAAGGCTCTGCATATATAAAAAAAAAGTCACAAAAATATCACATTTTATTTATTTTTAACTTCAGACACTTTTCCCTCTTTATTGTTATACCATTTCCCACCTCAAGTTCATTAAAACTGCATTAAAAAAGTTGATGGAAAAACTTTTGCTGCGCACGTGGGGCGTATGCGTAATGTGTAAATTCATTGAAATTAATTGCCAGGCACTTACTTGAATTTGTGCGTCTTATCCAGGACAATGCCGGATACCACCGAGCCCAGCATGCCCGCCAGCACTATGCTCAGCCCAATGCGCCCTGTGTCGACCTCATGACCTGGATAATACTTCAACACCACCTGAAAGTAACGAAAAGTTTTAGCTGCTGAATCATCTTAGGGCAAAAGTGGAGCACTCCTTGGCTCCTCGACATACCGGATTGAGGAGCGTGGAGATGGCATAGAAGACGCCCACATTGATGCCATAGGACAGCAACAGAAAGATGAAATTGCGATTGGTCATCAGATTTTTGAGCGATTGGAAAAAGCTGACCTGCTCCTCGGCAATGCCCTCGAGACGTTGGGCAGCCTCCTGGGCTGCCGACGGTGGCGTTGGCGGTCTATCCTGGAAGACTGCAGGGAATCGTTGAATAATGGAATCTAAAGAAATTAGTTTCTACTGCTTACATATGGCCATTAGAACGAGGAGTATACTGGTTAGTCCTGCAACCAGATAGAACATCAGCTGAAGATCTTTGCCCACTTGATTCAAATCATCCGAGTTGGGCACCAACATCGGTGGCAACACAAAGCCAACAGCAACGCCTAGCTGTAAAAACAAAAAGGGGACAAAGTTTTTAGTTTTCCTGCTTCCGTTTGGTGTCTAGTATAATTTATGTTGACGTTAGTCCTTTGTGAAATTGATTTATATATCCTGCCTGCCACACACTCTGTTGATATGGCTTGCAGCGACAGTTGCTGTTGTTGCACTTTTGTTTTTCGTCAAAGTTAGAGGCCCCCGTCACAAATTGCATGGCAAATAACATTTTCAGGGCTAAAAAACATTTCTGCCTGCCTGCCCCCCATCATTTCACGTTTTACAGTTGCAAGGGTTTTTTTTTTATTTATTTACCCTATACCCTTTTTTCAACGGAGGGTGTGAATATATGGTAAATATGGATACAAATATATTTTTATTTCTTAACATGTTCTTTAGATCATTGTTTTTAGATACCTTAAAGATGATTAGATGATTCTAATTTTTTTTTTTTTTTTAGTTTTAGTGGTTTTAGTTTTAGTGATGAGCCTTATAGGTCATATTCATTTCAAACTTTTTATAGAGTATTAACTATTTCTTTTACTCAATTTCTCTAAGGTGTACGTTAAAGTCTATCAGTTGGAAGTGTAGCAAAGTATTATTTGGTTTTCGGCTTCGTGTTGTTTATGGGCGAAATTGTTTGGTCCATAAATCGGATTTGGTGATTGGCGCAAAAATAACTTTTGCCGGCAAATTGTAAACTTCATTAATATTGAGTGCAATTTCAATAAAACTTTGTTTTATTTTTATGTATTTGAAAGGGCTTAAAATGAATTTTGCATTTTTGCAAACGTCATTTAATATTTATCGAAAATGCATGGCCAGAAAGTTAATTAAATTTTGACTTAATAAATTTAGTTGGCTAAAAGCTTAAGTTTATTTTGGCATACCAATATTAAAGTTGAACTTAAGCTAAAGGATGAAAGCCTTGAAGCGGTTTCGATTAACGTTCGATTGTCAGGGGACTTTGCATTTGTTCTAATTGACATAAATCCGCCGGGCATTGTCAATGCAACAATTTGCATAATTTAAATTAAATGTAGCATCCAAATGGGTTGATAAGCTTGAGACAAGGCCTTGCCCAAAAGGCGACGTATCAAATATACACATTTGAGCATCGAGAATGCCAGCAAAGCTAGAAAATTGGAAGAACGGCCGCAGCTCAACTCAAGCAGAATAATGTATGGTAATGTCCACAAGAGAACATTTTAACTGCTAGGCGGGTTTGGGGGAGGCAATGTTCGGGTGCACCGCAATAAGAAGACAAACACAGGATGTTAGCGAACCGGAAATCGGGGTGCAGGCAGCAACTACAAGAAGAAGATGAATATGGGGGGGTGGAGAATTCGTTTCCTGCCATGTTTACATATGCGTATGAGCTTTTTCTAGCTGTTGTTGTTGCTGTAACAGCTAACAAAAAAACCAAAAAAATGATTACGAGAACTTTGTTTGTTCAGCACTTTGGCAACTGCGTCACGATGCAGAAAATAGTAAAAAAAAGGCCAAAAGCTAAAGCCATATCTAAAGCCAAAACCCGTGCTCGAAGCTTGTTTCACTAATAAAAATCCGCTTGTCGGGATTGCGTCGAAAGTGGTTGCGCCCGTGGCGCTGTCCTTGCCAGCTAAGGCACCTAAAACCCCACCCGAAACCATGACAACCCTGGCCAAGCCGTGGGCGTATCCGTTGGCTGCTCAATGCCAAGAGACTATATACTGAATACCCCCCGCCGTTTAAATTTTTAGCTATGAATTTTGTTTTTAAATGTTTATTTTTTTTTTTTGCTGAGCATATTGGTTCTGGTGCAATATCCGTTTTGTTTTCTGGATGAATTCAATATTTTTATTAAACCTATTAAAGTTAGGGAATTTAAGCTGGGAATGTGTTCTCATACACTTACAAAAAGATTATTGTAAAATATTAAATTGCTAGCATTTGATCTTATTGTTGTTGTTAACTGATACATTTTTTAAAAATATTACTACCAATCCTAATAAAATAAAAATGTATTTTAATTTTTTTATTTTAATATTATAAATTTTTAAATTTATTGTCGAACTTTATTCACAGTATAAACGTAAATTGTAGCCAGCTTCAATAACAAGAGCCATAAATATAAAAAGCTTGAGTTTATTAAAGCAGGAATAAGACAAACATAATCTAGCCATTCTCATAAATTTCAAAAACTCTAGTGCCTACAGTTTGCTTTAATCTAACCGTTATTACAATAGGGATTAGCGTGTTCCACAGTTCGTGTCACAAAGTTCTTGACTTGTCCTTTTTTCATTCTCTATGCAAACTTTGTGGCACTCAACGCCTTTGGGGCACAAATTCGACTTGAGCCCAAAGACTTTAAAGGCAACATTTGCATTTGGCTTTCTCCATTGAGCAGCGCCACTTGACCTCAGCCAATGCAGCACGAGTGACAAGCAGGTGGAGTGTTGACTCGAAAGCTAACGCTCAACTTGACGTTGACTATTCGACAGCACTGTACAGAAACTCACATACACCACACACATCTGTAGATGCTACAATGAGAGGCGGCCTCATATTGTGACATGAACACATTCCAATGAGACTTCCTGCCGAGGCGAACCGGGCTACGAACAACAAGCGGAAATTATAAGCCTTTTCAGCGGCACTCATGCGTATGGCAAATATGACAGTACACACACACACACACCATCACACACCCATGTGTGTGTATGTGCCAGTCAATGTCAGTCAACTATTGCAATGTTTGTGCTGCATATTTGCACGTTCATCCAAGCAGGTGAGGATGCTGTCCTCGTTTTAGCTGCAACTGCAACACGTTGCACGCGTCTACATTATCTGCTCGTAAATCAGCATTAAGAGTCAACCTCCCTTAATCCCCCCCTACACACCTCAAACACCATTTCGCTTTAATGGTCTAATGGCAAGTGCAAACTTACGGTAACTGTTTTGCTTTGTTAGGCGTCCATTAAACTGCCAAGCGAATTGTTAATCAGCCAAATGTCAATGTTGATCAGAATGGCAAAATACAACCGATTATATATTCAAGCGCATCTTTGCCCCCAAACTGTATGCAAAGTAATAACCCAAAAGTTTGTTGGCTGTCAAAACCAAAGAAGCAACTTTAAGCCAATAAATGGAGCATCGGACAAAATGCTAAAAAGTTAAAAACTAAGTGAAGTTGTTGCTTAAACTGTCAATAATGTTAAATATTTAAGTCGAGTGTAACCTTTGTAAGATAAAGGTTTTGCATCAAATTTCCCCAACTAGTAAAAACTGTGGTTGTTTTTATCTACATTTCTAAGGTTAAACTTCTCGAGGGGACAAAAAGTTTCAGTGTTTTGGAAATGAATTCGTTATATAGAAAACTTCGTTATACGAAAGTTCGTTATATGGAACTTCAACTGTAATAAATACCCATGCATATATCTTTGTTAAGTCGAAATAAATAAATGCTTAAAAATATTCGAAAATGAAATGTTTAATTAAAATGGCCAACTGTATTTGTGATTAAATTACTTTGCTTTAAGCATAATTTTCAAAGAGATATTTCAGACATATATCTTCTGAAGTTTCACTCGACCTAGAATTCATATATGTATTAAATTTCATTCACAATTCGTGACCCAATTAATTATTTTCTTGGTTTTGAATTGAAAAATAAAATAAACATTTTCTCGCAAGAAATTCTGTCTGTTCTGAAAAGTGTTGCTTAAGTTTCTTGTTAGTTATGTTGCTGTTGAAGTTTTAACTGCGCCACAAAGTGTTGCATTAATTAGTTGCAAGTTTGTGGCATACATTATTGATGCAATTACGAGCTGCGTGTTGCAGCTGCAGCTTGAGTCTTGACATTAAAAGTCTTTTAGCATTTAAGCCACATGCTAATTACGGTTTTACCAGCAAACAGTGGCATGCCACAATTAACTTAGGCATGCGCCACATTCTCTCTCGCCTTATGTGCAAGTGCCAAAATTGAAAACCTCAATTGTGGTCAGCGTAGGTGGACTTGCCACAAAGTTAAGTTATGCAGTTGCAAGTTTCAAGTTGCAACCTTTAAGTGACATTTCTATTTGTTTGGCAGCACACACACACTTGGACACTCTGAATAGGTCAATTCGATTCGTTTGTTTTTACAGTCGAATAAATTGAAAAATGTTCTCAAAAGGGTTTCTACTTTTCTTGCACCCTTATTTGCATTAGTGTCTGATGCAGTGAGATGTGCAATCAGTTTGCTTAGTTTTGTTTAAGTTCCAACTGCTTCCATTACCTTTACGCTTACCCTTTTAAATGGGTCAAAAGGGTATCATGAGGGTGAGTAAATGTTTGCAATATGCAGCAAAAGGCCTTAGAGACTTGAAAGAGCCTTACCTTAGCTCAATAATAATATTCTTGTTTGAGGTATACTAATAGCATAAAGTAGGGTATCGCGTAGTCGCCTACTCTAACAATGTTTTCACAGTTGGTAATTTTGTTGAAAGCACGCGTCATGTAATACAGTCAGAAGCGTGAGCATGAAAAATGGGGCTGCAAATAGCCACTTCCGCTGGCCGGAAATAGTCATCCCCCCAAAAGAAAGTAAGATGAAAAAAGTGCTGCAATGTCATTTTGGGATGTCAGCTAAGCATTTGGCATCAATCTGACCCAAAATACTGTTGATGCAGCTCAGCCCTTTTCTTGTTCATGCAAATTTTAGACAACTTACAAGCCAAACCCAGCCAAAAAAACGCACAATGTAAGGAAAAAAGCGAGAGTAAATGAACGCAATGTTACTTTAGCTAGAACATTGTGCAGCGGGGCGAATGCGTAATTTACGCGTTTACTGTGCATTTACCTGATTGCCAAAAACGCCAACGCTGGTGGCCGAGGAGACTTGATCGGGTCCAAACCAAACGGCAGCCAAACGTGCAGGCAGCGACAATATGCAAACCTAAAGATAAAACGAGTTTAAATTAATTGCATATAAACCATTTATTTTAGTATTTTTTTATTACCTGTGCAAGCGCAACAATTGCCTGGCCAATGAAGCTGACATAGAAGAGGGAGGGATCCACTGAAAAGACCTTAATCCAAGCGCCTATACAAGTGCCAACAACGCCAACCAATGCTGTTATGCGCAATCCCTGATAAAAAGCAAATGAAACAAAAAAATAATAAATCAAATAAAACAAAACAATTGTTGGTTTTATCAACACTCACCACTTTGTCGAGAAACCAACTGCCTGGAAATATGAGCGGTATATATAGTATCATATAAATCATGGACGTCCAGTCGACCCACTTGTCGCTGATGCCATAGTAACTGCAACATAACGAAGAAATATATTCAGAAAAAACAACTTTTATGACACATCTCTGACACTTGCTGTGCGTCCTAGTGCCTTAATGAGCTTTTAAGAAAGTTTTAATTGAATTTGAAGGAGCTAGAAAGTCTAACTAAGTCCACCCAAAATTGTATAGATGCAGCTGCAACGCACGTGCACCACGTGCACCCATTTGCAGCAGTGTGCAGCACCACTTACCGTGTTATTATATTGTTGATAATGGTGTATTGTATCCATTGCATGGCATTGGAGGCTGAATAGAATACAAAGAGTATAAGCACCGCCCAGCGTCGTGCATAGACTTTGTAACCTGCAAAAATATACAAAAATACAAACATACAACATAGTATTACGTACAGTCAAAGATACACACACATAAACATCGTAGAGAGAGGTAAAAGTCACTTGAGATGATACTGAATAGATTTAAGTTGTTGTCATTTACAAGGCTACCCAGTCAGTTGCTGCATGCAGCAGACGCACAAGATTAACTGAATTAGTTACGTTGCTTGCTGTCATAGCGGATATGTGTACTATATATATATATAGTTCTTATGTGGAAGTGCATTTGTAATCCTTTTTACTGTGAATGACGTGCTATTTTGATTGTCTGCTTGGTTTGACAGTTGGCGTGGCATTATAAATAGTTCAAATGGATTCAATATACTCTAACGAAGGATACTTTCCGCACAGAGTGTAACTAGCTCCACAGTTTTTATAAGTTATTGCTTTATATACAAAAAACTTATTATTTTTCCACGCGTTTTGTCTCTTTTATCCTGTACGGATATGGGAAAGATCATTCAATCTTCGGCCAGGCAAAGCTAACTACAAATTTTATTCTATTTTTAGCCATTTTGTGTACAGGGTTTTGTGGCAACTGAAAATATCGACGTCACCAGACTCGACGACCTGCATGTACGTACATATAAGTATAAATATACTCAGATACCCTGTAGCCAAAACAAACAAAACGAAAAAGGTAGTCAAAAACAACCTTCAGTTAATTGCCAAATTAATTATTTTTTTAGTGACAACCAATTCTATTTGAAATTAATTGGTTATTGCGTTTTAAGAGCTTTGCAAATTATTATACCACTTTATTTTTTTATATTTGTTTTCGTTTTTAGCAACACCATTTTGTGTATCAAACTTCCGCAAATTATATCACAATTAAAAATGATTTAAAGACCAATAAATAATGTTTCAGATTTAAGTGCATAATAAATATTAAAGTCCACAACCAATTTATAAACAATTAAGCACTGAAATATGTGTTTATGAGTTTGCCATAATGTACAGAGTATTTTACAGTCAAATTGCAAACTAATCCTTTTTGGCATGTTTCTTAACCATTTTTCATGGCATGGCATTGAAAATGCAGAAAGGTGCCTTTGATGTTTTGTTTTATTTTTAGTTGACAAAATACACATGCAAACTTTTACAGTTAAACACATATATGTATGTATACAGCTGCACACATGCACCGGCAACAGTGCATTTTAGATTCGCTGCACGCAAATCAAGAAAGGCAAACAAAACTATTGCATACCTTGAGGTGCAGTTAAGCCAAAATGGTCGTTTTGTGTGTACGTGCGTATGTGTGTTTAAAGTGTTTTGCATGCAAATGTTTAGTTACCGTTACATACGTCTATTGAGCATAGCTAATGCCCCGAAAGATTTGTTTTCGTGTGACATGCATATACATATGTAAGCTGCGGTAATAAATCTCTTATAGATAGATACGATTTGGCTTTTGGAAAACTATTTACAAGTACAAGTAACTTACCTTCAGCTGGCGCATTTGGCGCTTTGGTAGCTTTGCTATCCTTATTCTTGGGCGTGATCATATCTGTTGATTTGCTGGCAGCTATATAGGAATCGGCGTTCTCAGCGACGCTGCTAGCGCTATGCTTCAGATCCATATAGATGTTTATATAAATTCACTGTTTTATTTTTATTTACTTGTTGGGCGGTTATTTTTTGTGTGCTTTGGCTCGCTGATGCTTCGGTGGTGTCGTTGAACAAATACTCGGCTTTCTAGTTGGGCAGTTTTATTTAGTGACTTCAAGTTGTTACAAATTGCTGTCAAATAGATAAAGCCAAACACAAACACAAATCAGTTCAGGTGTATTTAAGCTCAGCCGAAAAGTAGGCAGCACATTTTTTGTACTGCGATGGTTTTTTTGTGCGGCTTTGTGTTGTCAAATTGCTAAAACTTTGAAACAGCAATACAAATACACAAACACATACACATATTCTCGCACATACGTGAGTTACATGTTTCTGGTGGTTTTTACAACTGGCATAAACATTACATGCCCCCCTCCCCCTACAAAAACCAACATAATACTAGCATGGAGGAGGATTTCTCCCGCATTTTAAATCACACAGCTGTGCCCCATCCTGCCGCCGATTGTTGTAACTTTTTGCCTGTTTTGGTTCGGATTTTTTTCTGACCAGAAATGTATATGGTCTAGCACAAACGTGTTTCATTCCAGCACTTTGATGATGCCATACATTGCTTTAATGTGCGGAAACCCTTTTTTTTGCCATTAGACAAATTGCTTTGAGCATATGAAATAATATTTGAAAAATGATAAAACGCGTTAAAGTTTTTTATTCGTCGGGCGATTATAGAAGCGAACGCATTTGCATTTGTGTTCAAATTCACATTTGTGCAAAAATCCCATTCATCGTACAATTCTTGTTGTTTTCAGGCATACTTTGACATTGAAATTCGCAATTCGAGCGCAAAGAGGCAACATAAATGAACTCATTGAATCAATTCAGCACCAGGAATATAGCTGGGGATTTGCAACTGGGATTGCAATTGGAATTTCTGGCATTAAATAATAGAAAGTGGGGGGTGGAAAGGGAATTGCTACGAGTTCACTTGTTGCGCCCGAAAAAGGTAATCAACTGAATGATTTTTATGAGCTTGAGCTTCGCTGGGAAATGGTTTTTGTGAGAAATGAATTGAGTTGGACTTAATTTTCTATTAAGCATTGCAATAGCTGCACTTAGAGTTTCATCTGAAAGTATTGTTTGGCCTTCACCCAAAACCATAATTAAATCACTGAGAGAGTCGCGTGCCACATTTAAAACTGCTGCAGTCCCTAATTGATTTAACTTTGTTAACGACGGCACTTAAATCAATTTGCCAGCTAAACAACAACATTATTTTTGTTTGAGCTGCGTAAATTGGCAGTAATGAGTTTGGGAGGTTGCAACATGAACAGAACGAATTTGATTGTGATTTGTTTACTGAATTCAGTAATTGAAGGCTGACTAAACAACTAGTATATTAACTAGAAGACACTAGTCTAATAGGCGCATTGTCTGGCATGATTATGGCTTATCATAAAATTGAACAGCTGTGCGAAACACACGAGTCTTCATATAAGGTGAAGTGAATAAATGATAAAATTGAACACACACGACAAACTGACATAGGCAGAAAACAATAAGAACTCAAGCAGTCGATGGGGGAAATGCGCGATAACAGAAAACGAACACCGAAAGGTGAAGAGAATAAAAATAAAACTTCATAGGCGCAGCAGCATGGTCATTTCTCAAGAGCAACAATTAAAGAATTTAAAATTTAAAATTATTTATAAACACAATGCGACTAGCTAGATATAATTTTAGCTACTATGTGGGGGAGTTTTTCATTATTAATTTTATATCAAGAATTTGACTTTAGTTTCATTTAGAAATCGCAGCACGTACATTTGTTTCATCGGATAATCGGTGTTTAGCGAAAATAAGACAAAAATCTGAAGGTAGGCTAAAACACGGGATCAATGATAAAAGCCCGCGCCGAAAAATATAAAACAAAACAACAATTCTTTATGAAGAGTCCGGAGACGATGACGTTTTGAGAGCGCGAACGGGCGAGAACTGAAACTAAATCCAAAAATCGACGCTCAGTCAGCTTGTCATAAAATCAACTTTTGTGCAAAATGTGCACTTGTTGTTGTTGTTATTGTTATTATTATTATTGTTGTAAGCAGCTGATTCTTTGAGCAGGCCATACTAACACACACACACAAACACAATTGATTTCACAGTGAGCAAGACAAGGTAAACAGCTAATTAAAACTTTAACAAATAGTAAGTATATTTATTATGTTTTTTTCGGAAGATTCTTGCAAAAACAAAGATTTGTTATGGGTTAACGTTATTTATCATGCTCATTAGCAATATTGCTTTGTTTGCCATTTTCCGTACCATTCACTTTATTTACTTATTAAACAATAAAATATATATAAAATACAACATTTACTTCTGTGACTAATGAGAACAGCTTTAAAACATATTATAAATTAATTTACACTGTGCAACAATATACTTTAAGTTAGTTGTGCTTTAAGCTTTAATACCAAGTAATTAATGACACTCAATGCTAATAGCCTAGCTGTATCTTTGATACCGAACATAAAAAGCTTTCAAGCCTCAATAAACAAACACACTTAATAACACTTAAAGCTTATACTAAGATATTAATGATATTGACTCAACTAAGACATTTGTTCAAGCTTTCGAGCTTCAATAAACAACACAATTAATAACACTTAAAGCTTTAAGCTCGCTCGACTGCACATTGCGCCGAAGGTATTCAATTTAGCCAGCTTCAACACATTCAATATAATTAATCTTTGCGATTAAACGTTTACTTTTGCACAACGTGCTTTTATACAAACAAAACTTTGTTGGCCCGCATACTTTTCGCACACACTGTCAAGCATTGCAATATCCACTTGTACATGTTTATTAACATGCATATGCCTGTAATACATACATACATATATGTTATATGTAGATTAACTGTAGTAACGCCCGGCAATGACATGTCCGCTACAGTAGCAACACGCTACATTGACAATGTGATAAATTGTGAATGGTATGTTAAGTAAAGTTCACTTTAGTGTGTGTTCACTGTGTCCCATTGCGATGCGTTGATTCATATGTCAATATACAAACATACAATAAATATAATTATAGCCATGCAAATTTCAACTCGTTCCGTTTTAAATGTTGTAAGCCCCCTTTTCGTCGTCGTCGCATTTTCTTTACTAAGGTATTTTGCTGTACAAATCACACGTGTATTTAACTTTATCCACTTCTCTTCGCTCCCCTCCTTTCCCTTCTTTAGCTTGTGCTATGTTGCTTCATACACACAATCATTTGAGTATTTGCATTCGGTCTGGTTCTCTCGTCAGTTTTGTTTTTATTGGATAATTTGCCGGCGGGAACTTCCTCGTTCTGTTCGTACGTTCGGGGAACCGTACCAAAAAAAACCCAGACACAATCCGTACAGTGTGCATATGGGTCCAAGTGGTTGGGGGTCATTATTCGATTAAGGCAAATTATTTTGTTTTTTGTTATTATTTATATTTCAAGTATTGACAGAGGCGCAACGGGGGCCACTTTCATTAGCTGGACGCAAACAACATTGTGCCATGTGGACACACTTATCGTGACACTTTCCTTCCTTTCCGTATCAATTCACCTTTCGTTACCTTCGATATGGCTATCATCATGCTCAAGAGTGGCTAATCAGCACCAAACGAATGAATTCTCAGTTGATAAGATAATGAAATCGAGTAATTCGAATTCTGATAAGAGTATTCAACATGCGATGTGTGAAGTTTTTGTTTTCTGCCAAATCATTATCGAGTTTTATAGATACAGTCAACTGGTATTGTTATTGAGTATTTAGTTGCCAGTCAAGCGTACATTGAAGCAGTCACGTATATAAAAGTATGTATTAAAATACGATATAAATAAATACTTAGGTAGGTGTTTTTATTTTGCTCAATTAAGTTATAACCTGTCTAACAAAAACCCCGCAACTATCCCAACTTTTTATAAGGGCACTTAACATGCTAATCGCTTTTTCCATTAACTCCAACGACTATTATTGAACCACATACAAAGTTAAAGCTCGCGTTGTCATGGAAACTTACAAAAAACGTATAGTTTGGCATTTCATATTTAGAATGAGGAGAAAGTCATTATTCGGTGTATAACAGGTGTGTGTTTGCTTCTATATCAGATTAAAGCAAAGCCAAATCACTGATAAAAATACAATCGAAAAGTGTTTAACAGTTGGGAATAGCTTGACTTCAGCCTAGTCAGCATGTTTGCCGACTTTACATTTCGTTTTTGCCAAAGCTGCAACGTAATAAATATCTTAAAGCTATTTTGCTTAAGCTAAATGTTTTTCTTGATTTATTTTTAGGTTTAAAATGGGTCGCCGGCCAGCTAGGTGTTATCGCTATTGCAAAAACAAGCCATATCCCAAGTCGCGTTTCTGTCGCGGTGTGCCCGATCCCAAGATCCGCATCTACGATTTGGGCAGGAAAAAGGCTAATGTCGAGGACTTCCCGCTATGCGTTCACTTGGTGTCTGATGAATATGAGCAGTTGAGCAGCGAAGCCTTGGAAGCTGGACGTATTTGCTGTAACAAGTATCTGGTGAAGTTTTGCGGCAAGGACCAGTTCCACATCCGTATGCGTTTGCATCCCTTCCATGTGATTCGCATCAACAAAATGTTGTCGTGTGCCGGCGCCGATAGGCTGCAAACTGGAATGCGCGGAGCGTATGGCAAGCCGCTGGGCACCGTTGCTCGTGTTCGAATCGGACAGCCCATTATGTCCGTGCGCTCAAGTGACAAATACAAGGTGCAAGTCATTGAAGCTCTGCGTCGCGCCAAGTTCAAGTTCCCAGGCCGCCAAAAGATCTACGTGTCCAAGAAGTGGGGCTTCACCAAGTACGAACGTGAACGCTACGAGGAACTGCGTGACGGCAATCGTCTCGAGCAAGATGGCTGCAATGTTAAGTATCGTTCCGAGCACGGACCCATGGCTGCTTGGGAAAAGGCTCAACGTGAAATTTATGCTTGAATTTAACCTCTGATTAAATAAATCAACTTGGAATTTGTACAATTAAAATTCCCCCATTGGCATAAATCCAAACTTTCTATTTTTAAAAGCAACTTCTCATTAGTTGGTTAATTGCCAAGAACAATTTAAAGTTGGCTTAAATGTTGCTTAGCCGTTAAGTTGAACGAAAGTCAACAGCTGCAACAGAGACGAAATATCGCTAATGGATTTTTAGTATGTATGCGTTTGTGTGTGTGTGGCAATTATCCGTTTAATCCTTTTGAATGTGTGCCTGCAACAACACGCAAAGTAGCTAAACAAAGGCTGCACGTCCTGATTGCCACATTTCTCATGCAGTCTTGCCACATTCCGCTCGCTCAGCTGCCACTTGCCAGTTGCCAATTGTCAAGTGTTGCGACGCGCGCTTTGTCTTGATTTCAATCTCACATGAATTCCAAATGCAATTTGTCGCTGCGAATGCGAATGCCTGCCAGCAAATTATTCACAAGTATTCAGGCTCGGACACGGATTAGGACTGTGGAAAAGCATGCACCCAATTAGCCAGGGCTCGGCCGTGGCCAACTGCAGCTGTTGCCACCTAAAAGGATTCCGGCTTTAACTGCAGCTCAAATATTAATGCAGGCAATTTACTTAAATGCCTCTTGGCACCTCCTTTAGCAACGAGCCATTTATTCATTTGGCTAAAAACCCATCACAAATATTACACTCAGCTGCGTATTAAATCAAACCACGTTTGCACATCAAGCGCCTTTCGAGGCAAACGTTAAATGAATATTTTATGGCCAGCCCCAACAAGTGCAGGGGGTAAAGTAATATGAGAACAGACATTATGACCGTTTATATATAGAACGTATTTTATAAACATAAATGTTAATATATATCAGAAAATATTTATTATTCTTATCTAGCTTTTAGCTTTTTGGTAATTTTATATACCCTTCCCTTAAAAAAGATTTGTATTGCAAAATTTAGCAAGATTTTCCTGTTTTCATAAGATTTTCTTTGGATCGTGCGTTGTCTAAAAACGTTTAAGAAACTTTTTTTAATAATTAATAATTAATTAATTATATAAAATAAATATTCTCTTTTTTAATTTTCATTATTTAATGCACGCTTTAAGATTATTTCCTCTTCGAATCTGAGCTATGAATGTATTTTTAGACCTCTCTGCCTCTCATCATCTTGGCTTACTCGTCTGAGTTGCCTCATTAATGCGCCGCGAGATGAGGTGCGGACGGGCGGGCGGGTTAGGTAGGTGGCTGTGTAATTCCGACTACGATTACAGCTGCACACATTTGTCAAGCGGGCGCCCAAAGCCCCAGCAAATCGTATAATTACGTGGGCGTCCTCCGTAAATGCTACATTATTTCCGCAACATTTATTTATTAATTAAAAAATTTGTACGCTCCTTTGTGAGCGCCGCAAGGCGCTTTATCTCCGTTGTGGCGACAACACAACTCAAGTCGCAGCAACTTAACGAACGTAACGCTTACAGTTGGTAATAAGCTAGATGAATTACCATAAATTATCATTTAATATGCTTTAAGTTTGTCACAATAACGACAACGACAAAAAACGTAGCACAGCCTTTTGCGCGTCGCGATTCGTCAATTCTGCAATTATCAGGAGCGTTTCCGACACAGCAGGCGCATTGTGTTTTGTTCTATAAACAGCTGACGTCTTGCGGTTTTACTTTAATGTTGGCATGACCGCGACCAAAGTACTCGAATTGTTAAGAATTTATCACTCTTGAAACTTTGTATACAGACACTAAAATGTGGACAAATATTGACACACAAACAACAATGTATTTGTCAAGTCATTTTTCAAGTTCATAGATAAATTAAGTTTCTTCTAAGTTTCTTCTACACAAGTCTGTTATCTTTACTAATTTTTCAAAATGTCAGTTCATATTTAAATATTCTTTTCAGAGGATATAAATCCATTTTATAATATTTTCTAATAAAATATAATTTGTTTCACATCCAGAATGCCAACTTAAGCATTTCTATCTATTTAACTAATGAATATTTGCTTTAGGTAATAAAAAGTATTTCTAGCATGATTTGCAATTATTAGAAATAAGGTTAACGTCTGCTTTATTTTATTAAGATTACCAAATTTTTAGCTGACCTTATAGACTTTTACACACATCGAGATAGTCCATCGAGATAGTCCTAACCATCTCCAACCACCGGCCTGTGGCGCTCCCTTGGGAGTGTCAGCCGGTTCAACCCAACCAAATTTTTAGACTTTTAAAGTTCGCAGCCAGCCACCATACAAAACGGTTTAGTGCCAAAAATCATTGCATAATTTTCGGCATGATTAATTAAGGCAGGATATTGCAGACTCAAGCAGTTTTGGCTTTCTGGTCACGGTGACTGGCTCAAGTGGCCAACGGATGTTCCATTACGCAACGGTTCCGTCTTCATCTACATTTGCATGTTGGGGCATTCATTTCATATGCGCTCGCATCTCGATTAGTTAGCAACTTTTTCAGAATTTTTTTCTTGGGTTTTTTTCGCTGCTTAATGCAGTTTTCATTGCAGCATAAAGAAAAGGCAAACTGCTTTTGCATTTGATGGTCGGCCATTTCGCTGCCGTTGTCAGTTTCCTAATTGGACATTTGTAATTAACTTCAATGGCAGCTCAGCGCAGTTGAGTCAACCATTTTCATGCTATTGTTGTTGTTGTTTGCGCTTTTATCAGCCAAGGGCTGGCTCATTTTTCAAATTGCGCACTGGACTTTCATTTGGCAGTATCCTTTGGGCCACGGCGACTGCACACTTCGCTGTTGATGTTGTTGTTATTTATGTGCCGCTCGTTAGTTGTGATTGTTGTTGTTCGTTGTTTTCTTTGGCGGTTTCTTATTTATTGTTGTGGCTAGAAGGTCGCAGATTTCGCTGCACATTTGTTGTTGCAATCGCTCGATTCATTGCACGCTTAAGTCAAGCACTTCCTAATGGTAAGCAATACCATATTTTCTTTTTGTATTCATGCTGCAGGTTAAAGCTTAAGCTAACTGAGGAAGTGTGCCCCAGTTTAGAAGTTCAATCAATAGTTTCGGCCCTGCCAGAGTGCATTATTAATATTGTATGAGACCGCTGAACTACGTGTCGCAGAAACTTTTACAATTTATTGCCTTCCTGTTGATTAGAGAGCTTTGGACTTAAAGGCATTTTTGCTTGTTATGCCTTTAATATGCTTAGCATTCAATGTCTAAGCTCTTGACAGAGAAAAAACAAGAGAGCGCAATGTAAGAGAAAGACAGTTAGAGAGAGAGAAAACGGCAGGGACGGAGCGCTTGAAAGTACTTCAGTTCAAAAACCTCCATGCATTGCGTCACAAAATTTCACGCCACAGACACAACACAAAACAACACAACACACACACAAAATGCTGCGAGCGCGCTTTACACACACACACACACACAGGCATACAGGCACACAGACAACAGATTTCATCGTCAGCGTGTGAAGCTTTTCAAAGTCCGTTAGACTGAGCCAAGGGAAAGGTAGAGCGAAAGAGAGCGAAAGAGAGAGCGCTATTTCAACCGGTTGTTCAGTCTGCTTTTACAATTGTCTAGCATTGGCTTTTGCAAAACCACCTGAAATTGAAATGCTTCTTCTTCTTGCTGCTGCTAGTTCTTAATCTTGTGCTAAATATACATACGTTTCAACGTATGTGTAGCAAAAAAATAATACTTATATGAAATGATGCATGCGAAAAAATCAATTTATGGATTTTAGTCTTTTTTTTGCGGACAAACACGTGGATTTTCCAAGTAGTTGTTGTTGCTTAGTTGCAGATATGTTTGCTGTTGGTGTTAGCCAGGCTTAAAGTTTGTGCGCTCTTAATTACAACAATGAAATCAAACCGAAAAGCACTCAACTTAGTTTTCATCTCTTCCTCTTGACATGAATTGTTAAAACGGGAACTTGACTTACCCCGTTTTTAATGCTGCAGCCAGGAACAGCAGAAAAGCGCGCTAAAATGCCGTCGCCTTTGAGTGTGTGTTTGTGTGAACTTTTATGTTAGTGTGCGTGTGCGTAAGTTTGCAGGCAGTTGGGCCACTTTTTTGAATGGGATTGAAGTTTATTTGTTAAGGACTTGCACGAGACAGAGCCTCTTGTTTATTTCACATTCGTGTGCACAATTAGAGGGAAACAAAAATGCGTTTATTCTTCGCACGCTTTTGTTGCTGTTTGCACAGTTCTCTGCAGAAATCGCTTTTAATTGTCGCTGGGGGAATTGTGTTTATTCTGCTTCTGCTGCTGCTGCTGCTGCTATCACCTTTTGTGGGAAACACTGAACAGGACTACTGCAAATTCTGTTGCCTTTGGCCATTTTATAGGACCTTCACAAGTTCCACAACAGCTGTTGGATGCTGTGGAAGCTGCGCTCTCGACGCGCGCTCTCTCTCTTCTTTTCGTACTGCAATGCGCAAGTACAAATAAAGAACGCAAACAGACCGATGGCAAAGCAATTACTAAAGCAATAAGTTATCAGCAATCTTATAAATGGGTTGCCATATATTAATACTTGATACATATTATTAAAAGACATTAATTACAGTTGTTTTTTTCATTTATTTAAAAGCTCTTTTACGCCAACACCTAAAAGTATGCAGCATGTTTTTGCTGCTCTCAGTTGAATAACAGGGTGCTCCGAGTTAAACTGATGACTGAGAAGCACTTGTTGCTGCCGTTTTTTGTTAGCCATTTGATCGAAGAAATTATAATATTGTTTTATTTTTTCTTTTAATTATAACTATTTAATGGCATTTGCCAAACATTTTGGGACTTAATTTACCATGCGACAGCTTAAAGAAAAACATATAAATAGCTTTTAATTTTGTTACCAATGATTTATATGCCACGGGTCTTGGCAAAATTCTCACGCATTGATCAAACAGCAATAAAAAATTGGTTATGGCTATTAAATTATACATACCAATAAACTGAAACTGCACTGGTCGAAGCCATCGAAAGTGGTTTTTAAATGACTTTCACCAGCTGCTTGCCCAAAAAATGCTGGAAAATAACAAAAAACTTTATTGGCCGCTGTCCGAAGATCTAGCACAAGATTTGATTGCCAGTCAAAATTTGCTCTTGAGGAATTTATATATTTATTTATTTCGCTTTTGATGTTTGCTTTTCTACAGCTTCTTTTTATGGCTTGTCGTAACGGTTTGAGTTTAAGTTCTTTTTGGCATTCCGCAAATAGTGTTGAGTGACGATGACGACGCCGACGACGAGGCAGGATGATGATGGGCCACTTTGCGAGCCATTAGCCAGGCTTTAAGCAACGGCATTTCTAGTTGAAACCAAAAACAAGTTAAAAGTTCGTAGCAATAGCCAATACGGAGATAAAAGTGAGCGGAAAGAAATGGTCAAAACTGAGACGCCTCGAAAAACTCAGTTACTAGTTGGCCCGTGTCAGGTGCAATGTGCCGGTGCTGTTGTTGACCAGCACAACTAGCAACAGTGGCAAGCAGCAGTGGCAAGCGGCAGTGGCAGCTGTGTCAGCCAGACTAAAACGAAATAAAAATATACAAAAAATAGAAGGAAACAACAAAAAAAATAAAATGCAAAAAAACAGGCAAAGAAAAAATAAACTTCGCGCGAGTGTATGTGTGTGTATATGTATACTGTCGCTGTTGTTGTTGTTGCTGTCGCTATTGTTGGACATTGGCATATCAAATGTCTTTCATAGGTAGTTAAACGCTTCCTATATTCCGTCCATGTCGCCGCCGCTGCCTTGCTGCACTTCGTTTTGCTTGGACAACTCGATAATACTCGGCGGCATTTGGCGTAGGGCATTTCCCGATTCATTTTGACCGATCCATAAGCAACAACTACTTATAGCAAGAGGCTTCTTTGCGCAAACCTAACTGAACTTGTGTAACCGAATACAGTTTTGGTCGTATCTCTCTCTCTTTTGCACTTCCCATTGCTTCCTTATGCATACAAATTAATGTGTCGCGGCGAAGTTTTGGTCGTGTGACCAAAAGAGCAACAGAAAACTTTGCAAATATTTAATGAGAGAGTGCGTATGTGTGTGTGTGTGAGAAGTATTTGTGCGTAGAAGAAGTTTTGCGAATTGTGGTAGTTGCGGCCTTGAATTGAGCTGGCTTGACTGCTTAACCAACCCCAACAAGCTGCAACCCCTTGTCCAAAAAACTTGTCACGCAGCCCGAAAATAATGAAAATAAACAAATACCAGAACACAAAATTTGCCGCTAATTTTGGTTGATTGTTTGCTTTGTCCGCGACAGCTGTTCTGCGCGACGCTTAACAAGAACAGCAAACAACACAGCAGAGCAGAGCAGAGAGAAAGAGAAAGATAGAGAGAGAGAGAGAGTGCAACAAGAGACTGCGCGGCAGCAGCAGCAGGCACAGCAAACAAGTTGAAGCTCAGCTTCGAAGCGTCGACGTTGACGACTCTCATTCGCGTTTGAAACTTTGCGCATTGCTCACGTAACGGTAGAGCCGAGCCGAACAGAGCGGCAACCGCTAGAAAAGTACGCAAAGTGTCAGAAGCAACAATTGTTTGTGTTATTAATATTATGATTATTTATAATATGACATTCAATTTCAAAGTTGCTGTTGTTGTTGTTTTTGGGGTAAAACAAAAACTTGTGTCGTGCGATAAGTGAACCTTAGCCAAAAATAAAATCGTTCAAGCGCAAACTCAACAACAACAGCGAAGAGTTGGTGATAAAAAAAGGGCTCATGGACAATGAGGGAGTAAATGCCATAGGGCAACCCTGGAGCCTTGCAGGTCTGCGTCAGTGTCAGTGTCAGTGTGTTTGTGCTCTCTCTCTCTTATTGTTTGTTTAGTGCACTCTCTCAGAGTGGGTCACTGGAGCGTGCGATATGTCAATGCTGAACAACTCAAAGCCAGCGACTCATGCGCAAAGCACAAAAATGAGAGCGCTATAAAATGACGGCAAGTGTCAACAAGTGGACAAGGGACAAAGACAGGGACAGGGACAGGGCAAGTGTCAATGTCAATAGTAATGCAATGCAGCCCTGCGTGAGAAATATTATAGCAACAATGAAAAAAAAACATCAAAGCGGAAAGAGAGTTGAAATTGCTTCCGTTGCAGACGTTGGCTGGCCAGCGGATCGATCGATCGATCGATTGGTTTTTCATTAACGCCAGCCAGCCGCCAATATATTTTTTGTGAAAACAACTTTTACGTACAGAGAGCAAAAGCATTACTTAAGTAACAGCATTTAGTAGTAACAAAGCAGAAAGCAAAACCAATCGGCCAGCATCGGTTAACAATATTAAAGAGCCCAAGCCAAGTGGCAAAAGAGAGACGTTACCAACTTCCGTTCATTTTGGGGAGGGGGCAAGCAATTGTTGTTGTTTTTGGCTAATCTCTCAATGAATCGACAGTTCGTCTGTGGAAAATATCTAAGTGTGTGTGTGTGGTGTGAAACCGTTGGTAAAAGTCATATTGATACATCTGCGTGTAATTAATACCAATAACAAAATATAAAAATGGAAAAAATAACAAATCGATTTCCCTTTCTCGCATCCCCAGAGGCACAAAACTTTAACTTGAACCTCAACCGCAGCGACAACAACAACAACAACATCAATCAACTCTTGTGGCAGCATGGCAAAATACTTGCCACAGAGACATGTCAAAATATTAATTAAGTGATTGCCAGCTGTGTCTAACAAGACGCTAACAACACTTGTACCAAAACAGTACTCAGACGCTTCATTAACTATATATATTGTATGAATGTATATGCAAATGTTTTGTATCTTATGCATATTCATTCTCGTTCAGAGTTGATATCCGTCTTGTGACCCATTTGGCATGTAGCAGTTGACCCAATTGCATTCGGAATTGCTGTCATTGTTTAATTAATTATCAAATTAGTTACTGTAACCACTTAAGGCGACATGCAATGCAATCCGAAACAATTGTGTGAACGTTGCACAAATCCCAACTCTAAATACATGCTGCAAACACGTAACAGCCAACAGCCAACAACTAACAACAACAATAATAACTGTTGCCATTGGGCAATTGTGCCGCAGATTTGATTTTCAAATCAATTTTCAGATACAAGCAAAGTTGCCACAAAACTCGAGCCCTTTTCGCTGTAAGAAAACTTGTTTGTTAAGCTAAAAAGGGCTTGTTCAAAAAGGTAGTTAACAAAGTCCTAGCATAAAATTAGATACACTTTATCTTTATCTATATCTGTCAAGTTCATTATTAACATCTTCAAACTTAAGAGATTTTCTACTCATAGAAGAAAACTTTTAGGAAAAGCTTATACTCTTTAATTTCTATTCCACATAACAATTTCAACCTAAGAAAACAATGGACCCGCACTTAGCTTGGCAACTCTGGCTGCGAAATGCATTTGAAATGAAGCAAACACACAAATTGCATATAATGAATTAACATTTCTTATAACGAAATCAGAAAAGACAAAGAAAAACATATAGCCCGACATTGTCCATTCACTAAACTTTTGACAGCGTTTTCACCTGACCAGCACATTTACTAACACACACACACGCACACACACACTCTTACACGCATTGTTATTGTTGTTGCTGCCCAGCAGCCCAAGTTGGTGTAGTACCCGTAGCCCGCAGCGGCTTAAAGACAAGTGAACTTTTCAGTTAAGCATTAGAAATGTTCATGAACAGCAACAACAGCAACAGCAACAACAACTAAAGAAACAATCAACAAGTGCGTTTACAGCACAATGTTTTTGGCCCGTTTGTCTGTCTGTCCATTTGTCTCTCTGTCCGTATTCGTCTATCCCGTTGGCTGCGAAATGCGATACAAAATGGTCTTGTTGCTTCTTCGTTTGCTGGCTCGTTTAATGCTTCGTCAGTCACCAGCCATATTGTTGTATGTACTTCGTAGATACAGCTACAAAAGTATCTTCTGCTGCTGCCAGCAACTGACCAGCATCATCATCACCATCATCATCATCGTCAACAGTCAGCTAAGATGGAGTCTCTGGCATTTCATGTCATCTATTTAACTGTTCCAGCTCGCAACGATTCTCTGCCACACATGCCGCAAGGCGAGGCTCGCTTCAGGAATTTATGCCCTACGCAGCGAGTTATTCAAAAACAAGTTTGTGTTTCGAAAAATGTCTAGACTTTTTGATAATTTCTCTATTTGCATAAAAGTTGAATTGATTTTTTATTTAATTTTCCTAATGATTATCATTAAATTTAACTTCTCATTTCTGTTTGTTCTCGAAACTTTTCTAATCTTATCTTAACATTTGCATTCCAGAATAAATTATCAAATCATTTTGTTGTTAATTTAAATGGATCAGTTATTTATCAAAAGGTTCAAACTTACCTTTTATCTTTGAACATTCTTCTATAATGACATAATTGACAAATACCATTTCAATTAATAATTTAATTTATTGTACATATATATCAATATATAACTGACAAAGAGAAACGCCTTACTAATTGATTTAATTTCGAACTTTAATTGCTTATACTAATTTTTGTAAAACTTCCCTCGGTAATTTCTCGCCTTAGAATTTCTCTTTGGCTTTGTTTCTTGTTTGTTTGTAGATTTTTGATTTGCAAATCTTTTTAAACGCCATGTTGAAAACGGTCTGCCCCCAGGGGCAATATATACTAGCTTCAACTGGATGGTTGTTGTTGTTTATTTTTTATGAGCGGCTTTGGAGGAGATTAGCCCGGGAAGCCGAGCTACTTTCTCGTCTGTTGAGGGCTTGTTGTCAATTTGTTGTTGTTGTTTTAGTTGTTGCTCTTGTGTGTGTCCCCCTTTTGAAAGCTATGCAAATCGATGGCAGTGCATTAAATGAAATTACCAAATGCGGCTACGTGCCTTTCTAGGTCTGCGCAATTTACATATTTAGGCGTGCGGCATATCCAACTAAAAATTCCCAAGTCTTTCGCAGTTTTGTTTGTCAGATGTGCCGCGTCTCTTGGGTGCAGCAGTTGTCTCAGCAGCTGCTCTAAACTGAGAGATAAGCAGCTGTATGGGGAACCTTATCTATAAGAACAAATAAACGCAAATTGTTTATTGCGGCTTGAATAACAAAAAAACAAACTTGGCTGCAAAGACTTAATTTACTTTTGAAATTTGTTTATATCGCTTCAGCTGATAAGCCAAAAACGCGAACAAAAATAACTGGCAACAAAAGAAGGCAACAGCAGCGGCAGCAGCAGGTGAAACAATGGCCATAACGGGCGCGTAATTAACAAAACGCTCGCAAAGCGACTCGAGTGAATGAAAAATAACACAAAACAACCAACAAAATACGCAACAAAAGTGTTATAAAAAATAAAAGAAGTGCGCGAGAATTCCATTCATTGGCAGCTGGCAGAGGCGCCTCCGGCTAACATTTCCCAGGCAACATTTATTAGCATATATGCAACTAACTGTATCTAAGTGTGTGTGCGTGCGGAAATGGCTTAGTGCAAAAATGTTGTGATTAAAAGTGAACTTTTATGTGTCAAGAAAGAGATTCAACTGCAACCCAAAATAACATTAAACAACAACAAAAACAACGACACAAAATGGCCGCCGACGCAACTGCAGCAGCAACAGCAACAACAGCTGGCGACAGTCCACAAAGCAGCCCTGCACAGCAGCTAAACAGCAGCGTTGACAGCGGCATTGCCGTGTTGGACGTGGATACGCAAGCCTTAAGGCTGCGCCAGCGTCTGCAACAATGCCAGCGCATCCTCCAGGTGCTGCAACGAGATCAGCCTGCCTATCAAATTCTGCGCGATAGATTAAGGTGAGTAATTCAATATGTAGTACAATATAAGAGAATATTTTTATATGTAAAGGAAACTCATCGAAAGGGAATCTTTATTTTTCCTCCTCCAAATGAATATATTTTCCTGAAATTAGTAAGATTTTCAATTATTTAATAAACATATACAATGGCCTTAAAACTAAAAACTGCCTTAAAAGGTTTAGGTAAAGTACGTGGCAAAGAGATAAAAAATAAAAATAGCATAAGATAAGATGCGATTGTATCAACTTATTGTGATTCATCTTCTATTCCTAGAAATCCACTTAGGATATTGCTTCTAACAATGATAATTACTTATCTTGACTCTTTATTTAGCGGAACTTCAAATTAAAAATATTAATTGAATAAATTTTAATCAAATTTTCGAACAATTCGATACTTAGGCATTTTATGTCTCTCCTTAAATAACTAAGCTATTTTTTTTATAGCTCCTTTATATTTTCTTATAATTTGCCTTAAGTAAACAAAATAAGTCGAATGCAATTTATCTGCCTTGAGCTATTCTTACTCCAAACATAATAATGAACATAATACACTGAACTTTATGAATTAACAACTAAAAGCTAAAAAATGATGGGTGTTTACCTTTGAGTGCCTGACTTGGCTAAAAAAAAACATTTTTTATTTTTTTTTTGAGGATGAGTAATGAAAAGAGTTTTGTTAGATTTCTGTGATTTCTAAGTTTTATTGTGTCTTGCATAGAGTGGGAACATGTTTGTGTTTTATTTTTTTATTTTTTCCCAGAAAATCTTTTAAGATGCACATGGCATTATTTTTTATTTGCTGACTGCACCTGTGACTGATTTTTTTTTATTGTCATATTGTGATTGTGATTTTGTCATTTCGGTAATTTCCTTTCGCTTGCAATCGAGGTCAGCAATTAACATAAATAATGTTTAACAAATAGCAAACTGCAGACAGTCACAACAACAAAAGTATAATAATAATGCTTAATGGGCAATGCATGCAGTTGTCGCACTTTTCTTATACATTTGTATGAAGTTATTTCTGCACTCGTAGAACGCACCTTCAACAAAATGCTAATCAAACAAATAAACTGACAAAACAGCAGCTGCAGATGCGTTGTGTGGTTGTTGTTGTTATTCGTTTGTGTGGTTTGTCAAGATTGAAAGATCCACAAGATGTTTGCCAAGCCCATCAACAACATCCGTCAACGGCAGCTGCCTCAAGCTTCGCATATCGTTTTTTTTGTTGGTTATATTTTTTCGTAAAAAAATACCTTGCCACAAGCCATCATAAATTTAATAATTATGTGCGTATGGGGAGAGAAAAAAAATCATAATTGTTTATCTTGTCAAAAGCATGAAAAATATTCATATTTCATTTAGTTTATTTGTGGCAAAAACGTTTATACATATAAGAAGACAAACTTGATTAAAATTAGTTTTGTAAAGACTTTTTTTTCGAAAAGACGATTTGGATTGGATTTTGTTTGACGCATACATTATAAAAGAGTTAGTTATTTACTAAAAAGTCGTGGAATCAATATATAAATGTTTTTAATAAGGGGCTTTGTTACGTTAATCCTTAACAGTTTTATGCTGCTTTTTTTTATCTGAATTATAATAATGTCTTGGTATTTTATATATTTTAAAAAAACTAAAAATTGTTAGTATAATATTATTTTTATATTTTATCAGTATTTATTTTTATTTCGTTTTAAAGGTTCAAAAATTATATGCTTTTGTATGAGTTTTCTCTTTTAATCAATGTCTTTACTTTCATGTAAAATCCGATCCAGTTTTCTAGCTGAGGATTATTAATAAATGTATTAAAAATAATCAAAAATTGCTTTTTTAGAAATTTAATATTTTTCAACGTATTTCTTAACCCATCTTCGTAATATTAACAACCATGACAATTATGATTATTTTCTCAACTTATTTCGTACCTCATTTTTATGATATTAATAACAAGTTTCTCCCCACCCACATAATTCACCTTCGGCTTCTTATCTGCAACATAAATAAGCTCCATTTGATTTTGTCGCCTATCTTATCGCTAAGCATGTAATTAATTTGATGAATGCCAATTAATTGGCCAGCCAAGTCGAGGCTCCCAAAACAGACATGAAAAAAGCGCTCAGACTGCGTAAGCTGCATCGATTTTCATTACGCTTTGTTGTTTGTCAATGGCTAGCTGGACTCTGTGGCAGACACAATTTGCATAATACAAACAGCTATGTGCCACAAAAGTCACAAAGCTGCCACGCACACACAAACACAGACATTTCTCTATGATTATTTGTCTATTTGTCACTTCTGCCTCTTTGATTTTTTCTGTTATCTGAACGACAAACGCGATTTAGTTAAACCCTTTTGCCCTTTTCGGGCCGTCTTTGTGCGTTTTTAGCTTTGACTATGACGAACTATGTCCAGTTCCACTTTGGATACTCGCCACAACGCACACAAAAACTAAAAATAATTCAAAATTTTCTATCAAAATTATTGCTGACGAAAAAAATTTATCCGGACAACTCTTGGCTAACAATTATAAGGCGCTTGTGATATAACCACAAATATTTTTGACACTTATCTGTAAAAAAAATTGTTCATTGCTTTGTTGATTTTTCTACTATAAATATTTTTTTTCTTCATTCGTTCGTTATTATAACTCTTTTTTTCTTGTGTTTATTTATTTATCATTGTACTTTGTGTTATCAAATCGAAAAGCCGCAAACACAGCGAATGCCTGACAGTTGTTTGTAAATAAAACAAAAAGCAAACAAAACGCAAGACTTTATAATATTATATACTATATTGTGGTGCGAAAAAAAAAACCCAACGACGCAGTCGCAGTCGCATTTTTGAGCTTTTAAGGCAAAGTGTTAAGATCGTAACAGATCTTGGCCAGCAAGCTCAGTAAGCCTGTAATAGCCGCTGGCAAAAGTAGGTAATGTGAAAAACAAAAATGTGCAGCAGAATAATGTTTCATATAGTCATATATATACTTATATATATGTATGTGCAACTGAAGTTGCCGCGTGATTTTTATCAGTGATGTTTTTTACGAGCGGCCGGCCGGGCAATCAACTCAATTAGCAATCTTCTTTCTTGTTTTTTTAATGTTGATCGCTGTCTTCGCAGAAATTTAAATATAAACAAACAACAACCAAACGTGATTGATAATCGCTGTAAAAAATTCTTAATTGCAAAACGAAAAAAGTTCTCGAGTTGGGTAATTATTTATTTAAAGTTTGCCCCGAGAAGTTCACTTGTGCAAAGAATGAAAAAAAGCTTAGAAGACAACAATTATTAAACACTTTGTGATGGAAAAAAACTAAAAAGAAACATAAATCAAATAAAACACACGACTTTGATGTCGGGATAAGTGAAAAATTAAAAACAACAACAACATTCTCAATTTGTCATCTTTAATCATAAGGTTTTTGCTTTTGCATTGAAGCACACATAATAACAGATGTCAAATCTTAGATAACAACTATGAACAACAACAAAAAAGCTTTAATCACGCTTCCCCGAACAGGAAACTTTAACAGAAAGTATCGATTATATATTTATTTTTAATCTTTAATCGACAGAAAAACACAAAAGAAATAACCTAACGGAATGCATTCGTGATTAATAACCATTTATCGCCAGATAAGCAGGTAGAACATGCCAAGATGTTATGATAAACATACAGGAAGATACTTGAGCAGAAGCCAAATGACACGAACATTAAATGTTACTGAAATGTTGGAAAACCGTATAAAAAAAAATATGAGAAAGAGTTTTAAGTTAAAACTTGTGTAGCTATATTTATTTAATAATTTTTATCTCACTTGAAAAAGCACTTCAAAATTAAGTAAAGAAAATTTTTACTATGTGCGAAAAATAAAATAAAATACTTTAAACGAGTACAAAAAGTTTAAACATATAAGAAAATAATTTTGAATCAATTAAAACACAAATAAATCAAGTAAAACTCTAGCTTAATTAAATTGAAGTTATCTTCTTTTGAGTAAAACTACGACTTAATTATGTTTGATATTCTTGCGTTGAGAAATGTTCTTTCTGAGAACGAAATAGCTTTTTTGTTCTGTTAATAAAGCAAATGTCATTCAACCACTGCTCTCAAAGCTGTTCAAGTTGCGTAAGTAGGGCATTCCAGTTAACTCATAGCCAAACAAATGCTAGCAGAAATCTTGAGGTAAACATATATGTAGGTAATATAATACAGTCACAATTGATAAGAAAATGTTAAAAGCAACAATGTCAAAGGCAGTTGATATCAGTGAGGGACAACCAATAATCCCCATAGAGTCAGGCAATTCCAGAATGAGTTTGTCTTTAGTTGTTTGAGGGTAAATTAGTTGAATTGCGTGCTTCAATGTTGAAAACCAAAAATCAACTCGAATGACAAATGAACAAAAGAAAAATCAACTTTGCAGTGTTGCAAGCATTTGCTGTGCCCCCGCTGCGCCCTGTCAATTGCCACATGGATCGCAACATTGTCCTTGGTCTAAGCAGCGTGCTGGGCTTGATTGGAGGCGCCTATCTGTTGCAATGTGGCGCCCAACATTTGCTAAGGTGAGTTATTGTGGGACCACCAACCAGCTGAACTTATGCAGTTACGTGAGCCGCACTATTAAAGCCCCAACTTGACGCACGTGCAGCGAATTATTATTGAGAAAGAGAAAGATAAACTGAAGCTCGATAGTTGGCCTTACAGTTGTCCATTTGGATTTGGCTGCTTTTACAGCTTCATTTTCATTTGCAATTTAAGTTTGTGATTTTCATTTTCAGTTACGTGTTGCTCGTTTTTTTCATTGATTACGTTTGCGTGTGAGAAACAACAACAAGAAAAATGTGCAAAACTATTTCAAAATTGCACAAACACAAAGAAATGGTAACAGATTTGACATAATTGATGTTGAGGTTTCGCTGAGACTTTGTTTGTCTTATTTGGCAGGTGTCTCTCAGTGGTTTGATTTCCTTGGCGGCCGGCTTGTGTAATCACTTTATTCGCCAATAGCTTAAATTGGTCAACAAAATTGCGGCGTTGCCAATTTCAAATATTTATCGATAATTGTTTACCGTTCGTTGTTCCACAATTGTCATAACAACAACGTGACACAAAGTTGGCAAGCAATCGAACGGAAATCGTTAAGAACCCCTTTCAGCATAACGTGGAATGAAATGAGACACAACAATAATAATGAGCTAACAATAACTATATTCAATTGTCTTTTGTCTAAGTGTTGTTTTGGCATTATTTGCTTTATTTCCATATATCAATTGTCTAAACAACACAATCAGCAGCTGAGCTCACTTTCTGTGCAACTGTGTGCAAGTGGCACAGAAAAGTGTCGATGAAAACTGAAAACGAGAGACGCTCCATGCCTAAATGGAAAGTCAACTTTATGGCTTAAAAATTATAATTAGCGTCTGTCAACGTTAGTTGGCTTAAGTAGTTAAAGCACAATTCGGGACTACACTTACCGAAAATAGTTAATTAAAAGTACTTTATAAGCACTCTTACTCTTATTTTTAGATTTTATTTGCTTTATGTTTATTTAAAGCTTAAAACTTAAATTACCTATTTAACACCATTTTACTTTGAACGCTTCAATTCTTCAGTGTATATTAAAGTAACTTAAAATCCATTGGCTTACATTTTTAAGTCATTTGCTTCAATTTCTAATCTCTTTTTGCGGACAGTGCACATAGAATACTTTAATACGGCTCGAGATGGGAATAAAAACTGGTTGATTTAAAATTCAAGTCGCAAACGCAGCAAGTGAAAACCCACACAAAAAATGTGTCACAAATGTGACAGAGAATCTACTTTATTTATGAAAGTGGGTAAATTGAAGTCAAAGCGAGTTTTATTCAACAACTTTAACAATTATTAAAAAAGAATTAAATACAAGCATAAAAAGTGTTGCATACCTTAAAGGCGTAAAACTTAAAGCATAGCTTTAAGCGGCGAATAAACCTCTAATAAATTTTGTAAACAAGAATTGCGAATAAAAAATAATGTGCAAATTGCTAAACTACAAATTTGCAGTTAAAATTTGTATAAACGCTCAACAAAACCTGTAAATTGTTATTGTTGTTGTTGTTGTTGTTATTGGCGTGTGTGAAAAACGTCAGCGACAAATTAGCAGTTAAGGCATTGACACTGGCAATGAAGCTGAAAGTCAAGTACATAAAACGCAATTCACAACATTAAGCGGCATTTTAGCGCCATGAAATATTATCTAACGAATCGACTGTATTGTGTTTTTTGCTTAATTGTGTATTTTTTGGGAAAATAAAAAAGAAATAAACCCGTTTTAATCTGGGCGCCATTTATTCATCAACTAAGCAACGCGTCATCAGACATTGGACAGGCGAATAAATTGATAAATTCCACAAACTTAAATTCAAATTAAAACTAAAAAAACATATGAATAATTCTAACTAAATATACATTAAGTAGGAAACCCGTTTTACGGTATTTTGTTTATTTTTCAGCAGTTTCAATTTTTGCAATGAATAATGAAGTCAGACATTAAGAAACAAAATTGTGACAATTAATCAAAATTAAAGGTAAATCTGAATGTAACTGCAGCATCAGCTGTCCCGACTCTCCAACACTGTTTGCACCACGTCGCGCTTCCCCTTTCTCTATTCCCAGCTGTTGGCTTTTTTGTCGCTAGCTCAACTCGTATATTACTCAAATAACTAAAAAACTCTTACGTCATCAACGAGTTTGTTTTTTTTTTGTGCTCTGCCCGTCTATCCGCATGTCTAGCTTTTTTTTTTATTTGTTTGTTGTTTGTTTGGCAGAATTACTCTCGCTCTCGCTCTTTTCCGTAGGCAGTCTGCCTTCGCTCTCTCTCTGCTTTCTATGCAAAAACCGGCATGTGAGTTGTTGTAAGCAAAGCTCAAACGCAGTCGCCGCCGTCGCGTCGCCGCCAGCGTCGCTCTCTGACGTACTCAGCTGTTGAGTGAGCAGCGCGCTCAAAGCGAACTGCGCATAACACAACCAAAGCTGGTGCGAGAAAGTTGTCGGCGCGCTTCGAACACAACAAAACACGCTCAAAAGTGCAAATCAAAGCTCGAAATTTCAAGAAAATAAAGCAATCAATTTTGATGACATGCTAAGTAACAGCAACAACAAAGTGACAACTATAAAATTTTCTGTACAAATACAAAAAACAATCCTTGAGCTAAACAGCAAACAAATCGAAAATAGAAAATTATACAACGAACATCCAGCGCAGTGCAGAGAGCAGACAGCATGGTGTTCTCGTCAGTTTTAGTGTGCCAAGTGGAAAAATTGCTCTGCACACCCATCAGCTTTGCGGTATTTGCCTTTCTCTTCATGGCCTGCACCATGGAGGTTGTTCTACTTAAACTCACCACAAGTGCGCACATCTTTGGACGGCCGCCCAATCACGACGACTGGGGAGATGACGGCGGTGAGAACGAGGAGGATATCTACTATGAGAATCTGCAGAACAACTATGAACACTGGGCGCGCAGACGCATGCGGTATCACCAGAGACGTCAGCAGCAGCTGCTTCTAGCCCAACAACAACAGCAACAACAACAGCTATGAAGAATCCACAAATTATAATACGACTGAGAATATTGGATACATATATTGCCTAGTAATTTTTCGATTTAACAACGTTTTCGTTAATGTATTGTGTAAACGAAATTGCAACATTTTCCATCAGCCAATTTTGTGTATTGTTTGGTATTTTGTGCACGTTGTTAACAGCCAATACATTATATATATACACCAAATGTATGTGTGTGTCTCTAATTTCGATAATTCGGTTTCAATTACGTGCATTTGTTTTGGGTAGAAATTTGCATAAATTGTAAATGACTGACATAATCATAATATATCTTAGATATTATTACACAATCAATATGCAAACAACAACATCGAAAGTATACAATATATATATATAAACCCTATCAAATTTAGTAATAATAAAAGTAATTTTAAGTTCCATTCGTGTGATGCTACCAATATGGTTTTCCTATGTTATACAATCTCTCTATTTACTATATACCCTCTGCCTAGTCTTGTAAGCTTTTAAATTATAGTTTCAATAAATAATTTTAATACAAAAACAATTTGCAAGATTTTTCTCATTTCTTTTTGTTGTTGTGTCGGTCGCTGTGGCTTTCTGGTCGAACTGGTTTTTGGGATTGTGGTTTTCTTTTCCGCATTTTCACTTATGCAATTGGCCAAATCCAGCGATTGCACAAGGCTAGTGAAAATTGCTTAAAGAAACTTGTCTCACATAGAAGTACCGAAACATTTTTAACTAATTGAAAACAAATCTGCGAAACAATAATTATTAATTAAACATAAATAAGCCAAACGTAGCCTTCACAGAGTTGTTTAACCTTTTGAATACAAAAGTTTTTTTTAGCAGCCAATTAACAAATGAAATAATGTTCAGCGTCAGAGCCGAATGCGATTGCAAATTTATGCAAAAAGGAAAGTATACAAGAACAACAAAATATAAAAGACGTGGAATTGTGTCAAGAATTGAAACCAAATATTAGCATAAGCTGATGGGAGAATACTGTTGTGGCATAATATTTATTCAAATTCGAATCTCTTTTTCTCTTGCAGCAAAATAGTCGATAAGAAGCTGAAGAAAGAGAATGGAAGCGAAGAGCAGCACAGCTGCAATGTCTGCTGTGCAGACTTGGATTTAAGCAGTGCCAAAAAGTAAGTCAACAAAACAAGTCCGTACCCATCCTTACTAACTTGGTCTAACTTTAGCTATGTCACATGTTGCACGTGTACAAAATTCGTGTGCCGCAGCATCAAATGCGCCGAATGGCGTCCCAAAGCTGCACAATGGGAATGCGAGCTGTGCCACAGCTCAAAGAAATCACTGGAGCAAACCTCCTCCTGGGTAGCCGAACAGATGTCGTTCAACCAGCAAAAGTTTGTCTATCCAATGCGTGCTCGCAGCGAAATCTACATACCCATTAGTGCAGATATAGCCGATAACACATTGAGTAAGTAAATCAAAACAAAACACGCTTAAAGCTAAATTCTAAACAATTTGTTGTTTACAGACTTTGAGAGCGTCAGCCAGATTGGCGCCAACAGTGTGGCCATAATGAATGGAGATGAGCGCAGCAGGATACGCGAATATGTCGAGGAAATTGTTGCGGAAATGCTCGGCAGCAATCTCGATCATATCAAAGTCGGCCAATTGTCCAAAAGCGAGAACTGTAAGTAACAATCCACATTTTTAGCTCAGACTCAGTCGCAGATTGGCTTAGATTTGATTAGTGCAAATGCAATTGAAAGCAAACTGAGCAAAAGTGCAAAACGAGACAAATTTGCTCAATTGTTGCGAATTTAAAAATGTGAGAAGCGCATTGCCTTTATTCATTAATTGTCTGTATACTCTAGACGAGAGATGTATTATTGACTGTATGTAGTTTAAGTCTATTAAGAACAGAATTCATGTTTTGTCTGGTTCGAAAGCGATATAGCGTGCTCTTAATTCATAAATCGCTTCAATCGCGGTTATATTCAAGCGGTTTGAGTAATTCGATCAGCCTCAAATTATGCAGCACAAAATTTAATTTAGTTGGAATTTTGTGAATCGAAAGTCGCGCTGAAGAAGTTTAGTTTTTATTAATAATTATTTTACAATGAGAAGTTGTTCGACATTATCAAAACTTGTGATTATATGTTTATCAAGTTTTTTTCAAAAAAAATCATGGCATACTACAAATTGCTTTGCTCGCAAGAGCTTTTGCCAAAGTTCATTGCATACTCAAACTTTAATTTTAATCAAACCTTATGCACACACTATCAATTAACACATACACACACACCATTGAAATGCACACAGACCTGCAGCTTTTCTATAAATATCATGCGAAACTGAGCAACCTGCTTATCAATGTGGAGAACGCTTTGAGCGCTCGTGTGCTCGAAGGAGGTAAGTTCAGAGCAGCCTTTGTGAACTAACTGTATGTGGCATGTTAATGTAGCCTGATTTGATTTTCACTTTGACACTTCTTGCCACGCCCTATCTAATGATGTAGTTCTCTGCCTGTTATCTTAATTAAAAATTGTGTATAACCTGCTCGTAACTCGGCATGAATCATGGCCATAAAACTCGTTTGTCTCTATTGCACGTAGATACCATAAGATTTTATTATTTGTGTACGTGCGTATACGTAATGTTGTAAGAATTCGGCTCGTAAAAGGAAAGAATTCAATGATTTTAGTATAGCTTAATTGTGTTACTATCAGTTAATAAAGAACACAACATTAACAACTTAAATCGCGGTCAACACTCATTGATAACAATAACAGACACACACGCACACTCACACTTACAAATTCAGACAGCTTGTGATAAGACAAAACGTATGCGGTATACACTGATAAGAGCCGCGTCGTGTCGCTCAATAAAAATTACCGACAAGTACAACACTTGGTAAGCGCTTTAGCATTGTAGTGACAGTTGGCCTTAACCAGATGACAAACTGAGATATACACACACATTATTCATACGCAACGTGCGCCGACATTGCTCACCAACTGGTTGCTTCGCACAACTACAAATTGACAATTTACACGGCTACTCAAGGTTTCAACGAACAACTCTACAATCTAGAGTTTAAAGTTTAAGTTTGACAGCTCTTCTAAAATGCGTCGTCATTCAAAAATTACAAACTCAAATCGAATTTTAGTGTAATAACTTAAAGGCACGCTAAAACACAGCAATTGCAAACAAACATGTCAATCATTTCGAGAAGATTGCACAAAAGTGCCGAACACTAAATATAAAGTAGACCTGTTCGTAATACAGGAAACATGACTTTTGTTTTTCAAACTCGATTTTGTTCGTTGATTATTAAGCTAAAACTTAAATGGAATAATTTAGTAGCAACTTTTCACAAGCGGACTTGGGGTGGCGTTTAGATATCTCGCCGCGTATTCTTATGTCATCTCTTAAAGCATATCAATTTTATCTTTAAATATTTCATGATTAACAAAATATTAATCTAATGTTTTTAACCCTTTGAGGAGGTTTAGTTGTCATAAAAGAAAATATATAAAGTTAACTAAAGTTCAAGCTGTAATTTTATAAAGCAAAAATATTTGTATGAAAGTTTAAAATAGCTAAATGTTAACCTGAAATTTTGTGACAGAAAAATGCTCTTCGTTTTTGGTCTTAGAAAAATGTTTTCTACAGTCTCAGCAAAATATATTATTCACAAAATTATTTTTATTACACTTTCATAGTTTTCAAGCTATTAAAATAGCTATATAAATAAGGTTTAACTTTCATATATTATTCCTTAAAAGTATGAAAATTAATGTGAATTTTAAATAGCTTACTTATTTTGGCAGAGTTTTTTCTTCGAAAAGCTTTTAAAAATGTTTGTGACAATCTCCGTGTGATTCTCAGAGATTGGCGAAAATATGATTTTGTTGTCTTCGCAATTTTGCTTAGTTCTTTAACCATACAAAATGGCCCACAATGCCTGTGAATATCGAAGTACCTCAATGAACAAAAGAAAACTGTTTGTATGCCATACAACAACGCTATAGATATGACTGACTATAACTGTTCGATTGTGTATGTGTGAGTGAGCACGCTCACTTGCTAGCTGTCGCTGTTGCTGCTGCTTCTGCTGCTCGCGGCAGTTGCTCGACGCGACGCGCTCCGATCGCAACGTTTTTTTGGCCGCACGCCGAGCAGCCCAAAAGCCGGGTGAAAAAAAAAAAAAAAGTTTATTTTATACGTCAACGCGTTCAAAGTAAAAGCAACGAAATTCCAGCCAAAAAATAATGATAACATAAAATTAGTAAAAAAAAGCAAAGCAAAGTAAAAGAAAGACGCATAACAAATAAAAGTAACACTTGCTCACATTTTGGCTATGCAGATAACAGATAACACAGACACACAAAAACAAACACACACACAAAAACACACACACAAAGGTGCTCAATTGTGAAAGCAGCTTATAAGTTATCGCCAACCTTGACCCTCTACACAAAATATTAAGATGCGAAATGCAAAATATTGTACGAATGTTAAGCTTCAAACGTGGCCCAAACAGTAACAAAAATAAAATCAATTCCGCGAATAATGTTTGGTCAACGTTAATAAAAATTAATGATGGCTTCAAGCGAACAACGAATTATGCAAAAGCCAATAATATTTTATAAATAAAAGTGATGTGCTTAAAATGAGAACCCATTTCTATATAAAAGTTAATAATTGAAGTTGTTATAACAATTTAACTATGAACTGATCTTGACTTGAATTGCACCTTGAACGGAGAACAATTATATAGTAAATGCTTTTAAGTAGTATATAATCTAAGGTTCAAGATCAGGTTAAGTTGAAGTTTCAGGTTCAGGTTCAGGTTTAGGTTTTGCTTCATTAACTAAACTCGTATGCAAAGCGAGGCAGATACATTTCAATCTTCTCAACACGACAACTCAATGACTAACGGCACTCAAGCGATACGAACGCACATAGAAAATGTCAGAGAGGCGTAGGAAAAAAATAGCGATAAAGAAATTTAGCGGCTTTTGTAAAAGCTAAATAGATAAACTCTCAGGTTATTAATTATGTTTTTACCACAAAATGCTAAAGCATATATTTATAGCACAAAAGAAGACGCTACGCATATGAATTTTTGCGTTATGTTTTGTGCTTTTGTGCTTATTGTTAATGAATGCGATTTTCAGCCTGAGCAAACTTACAATTCAATCTATATATTTAGCGTATTTAGTGTGTTTGGACTTTAAGCTGAGTCTGCTCAAGCGTTCAGCTCTGTTTAAAATCTAAAATAAATGTATGTTGTTTATGTTTTATTTTCTTTTTATTTTTGTTTATTTTCTTCGATTTTATTTTTGTGCTGACAATGCGGCGTATGCGTAATTTACTAGTGTTACATGAGTGTTTATATATCTTTGTGTGTGTGTGTTTATTTTTTGTGTCTTAATTAAAGCATAACATCAACATTTACCCAGACCAAACAAATACAACAAATACGGAATTAGCGACTGTTAACTAAAAATAATAAACAAACATATTGCAAATAACTCAGTGAACACTTCGGCCATTCATATATGCATATGTAACTCGATTGTATACTTTACTTTGTGAGTGTGTGAGTAAACAGTGTGTTGCATGCAGCATGGACTTTACGTTGGGCCTGATAACTGGCATGTATGCCGTTTTAGCTGTTATTATATTTTACGTTGTTTACGTCATTGAGGTGAAATTAGGTATGCCTACCAATAAATACTAGTATAACACACACATATGTACATTCTAACACTCTCAGACACTTACTTTCTACACTCTCACACACACACACTTGTAGTGTGGCGACTTTTCACTTTTCCATTCGTTGTGAACTGACTTTCGTGCTAACCATTCGCAACTGTTCTTAGAGTCTTTAAGACCGCTTTTGTTAACCAATTCGCCTGCTTCCAGATTTGCCAGCCATTGTCAATGGCAACAACAATAACAACAGCAGCAGCACCAATAACAACAATAACAACAACAATGAACAGCAGCTCTTGGACATCTCACAAACACGTCTGCGCAGTCTCATTGAGACCATCATTGCCGAAACTCTGCGCAGTGGCATTAGCAACAGTATCAGTCCCAGTGGCGCAGTCTCGGAAATAAGTTTTGATACACGCTCCACGGGCCAATTGTCGGGCTTCAACAACAACAACAACAACAATAATAATGGCAACAGCAAGCGACGCCATCGCACCGAACACTATTTTGAGCCGAAAATCTATCAGGACCTATTGGCTACAGCGGTGCTGAATAAGGTAAGAGAAATGCACAAAATAATTTAGAATCTCGATTCTTGCTCTGCTCAAGTTTTATTCAGAATCAAATATTATTTGTTTCCTGAAGGCGAGGAATGGCTAAGGCATCTAAAGTTTTGATGCAGTTTTTTGAAACACGCCAGTAGCTATTTTCTTATCAAATTTGCACAAACCCAATAAACTCTTTACCTTCGGTATCGAGTATAAAAATCAAAGGCAAAATCGATTTGTATTTACTACTCAAATAACCTAGACAACCATTTTAGTTAGCACCAAGCTGTTAAGTCTGACCCACCATAAACAAACAAACAAACAAAAATAATGCATCTGTTGCATGTGGCACAACGCGTGTTGACCTCGCTTGTAATCCCGTCTCATGCGCATAGTTCTAAGTTCTATTTCCGCTTTCGTTCAGTTTTCACTTTCGTTTGAGGCTGCACTTGAAGGGTTGCGAATATGGCCCAAAGCTGTTACAGTTGCAGGCAACGTTAATTAGTTGCTGCCCATTGTTGCAAGCGTGCGGACTCTTTTAGCGGATCGGAAATTGGAATACAAACGCATCATCTAAAACAGTCACTAATTGGATCATAGATTTTTCAGCAATAGGAAAAATCTGGATTTTTTATAGACAAAAATCACATTTGATTGCTTTTTCGAAGCAAAACAAAATGGCAGAACCAACGCAGCATGTAAATACAACAACAAAAACTAAAAGCAGCAAGAGTTTTTAATTTAAATATCATATCTTATCAGGCACACATATCTTTATCGTACTGAGTCAGTAAAAGTGCCAAACTTATTAATAGTTATATGGTTTTTCAAGTTCCACTGAAAATCACAGTTAGTGTTATGATAATTTTTAGCTATATTTTTAAAGCACTGCGTCACGCCTCAATCGATCTAGTTATATATAGAGGCATGATGTCACAACTTAACGAAAGCTGTCATACTCACCACAGCTGCTTTCCAGCCCTGTTCGCCGGTTGCATTTCCAATTTTTATTTTCATATTTTATTTTTCTTTGGCACAGATAACGGATACCGAGGGCAATACCAGACTTATCACGGAGAGTTCACCGGACTTGAGTGCTCACAACATTGATGAGAATTACAATGCCGAAGCGTTGAGCACTACCTCTGGTAGTTCAATAGAGCCGCGCAGCGATTGCAGCCTAACCGATCATGAACTGCAACTCAATGTAAGTTTCTCACATACTCTAACGGAGCCCTTCTCAATAAATAACCTTAACCTTGCAGAGTGAAAAATCTGCTGCTCAAGCGGTCTTACAATTGGATTTGGAACGCAAATCGGTCTTGAGTGATTATATAGCTGGTCATATGGTGCCACTACCGGATTTCTCAGCATCCGTTACAGAATCCGAGGATGGTAAGTTGCGAAAGGGTAGCTCATCCTGCAAGTCTTTAACAATTTTCTTTGTATGCCTTTTACAGATGTTCTCTCAATGTCATCAAGCATGGTCGGCGATGGCACGTGGGAGGACAATTGGCTATTCAAGAAGAAGCGCAGCACCTTGCAAAGCTCGGCAACACCGAGCAGCATTGGCATGCTAGTGCCTGCACCCACAGAGAATGTGCGTGCTCAAATTGGCGATCGCACTGCCGATGAGGTGAGCGATCTATCTGAAATAGGTTCAGATGCTGAGGAATCATCGCTGGATATGTTGCGTTGCAATGATCTGAATGATCGGCTCCTGAGCAAGCATCTTATCGGGGGACAGAACACAAAACTTGTGCTCGACGAGCTTGTGGATCGCACCAGTTTAACCTCAAATACATTGCCAGCGGAGAATGAACCTGCTTTTACCGAAACAACAAATACGCTTGTCACACAACCGGTGGCTGCCGTTACGGAAGAAAAGCAGGCTACTGACTTCACAGAACCACCGCCACCTATGACATTTCATGAGGATCAGGAAAATGAGGATCCCGTCCAGACACTCATAGCAGGTAATTGCACAAAAAAACGCTTTTTCGTACAACAATTCCTACATTCATCGCATTTGCTAATTTCATTGCCTTAGGCTACTTAAAAGTACTCCCAAGCCCCTAAGATTGATTAGTTTAGGTGTCTTAGTTCCTTAGTCATTATTGTAGCCCAGTCGGACCCAACCCGCAATGTATCTCAGCGTATCAGTGCATAGTTTTGAAGCAGCGGCATTCAGCAGTCGTTTGTGTTACAGCAGCTCCAAATGAATCAGAGGATCCTTGCGATCTTGAGGGCTGCACAGGCTTCGGAGATGTTGAATACCTGGATGAAAGACAGACAAATGAAAAAATTCCGTCTGTAATTGAAATACTAGCAGCAATGGCTTTGGGACCCATGCTTGCAGTTCCATCATCCGAGCAACCTCCTGTTATGACAGCCACAGAAATACATACACTCAAGGAACTCAGTGATTTGGCTTTGGCTGAAATTAACTCCCGCACATTGGAGAGGGCTTTCCATTCGTTGGACATCATTGATGAGGAATTCATGGACGCACAAACAGCACCTGGCCCGGAAATTGAAGACGAGTTTTTTGAAGTCGAAGATATGTCAGTGCCAATGGATTTTGATGTCTACATCCCATCATCGACAACGGACACAGTTGCATCAGCTCCAAAGCAACATACTGCTATCACCGAAGTAGCAGCATCAGAAATTGAGAAAGTTGCTCCTGCAGAAATTGTACCAGAGCATCAAGTTACTCCTGCGAATTTTCAAGCACCTCATATCGAAGTTGTACTAGAGCAAAAAGTTGCTGCAGAGCAAGATGTTGCTCTTGCGGACTTTCCAGCACAACCAATTGAAGAGGTAGTCGTTTTAGACGTTCCAGGAACAACAAAAGAGGAGGTTGCTTCTGATGAAATCGTTTCAGAGCAACAGACCGGAGAAGCACCAGCAATTCAAGGAGTGGCCGCTATTGAAGTTCCTGCAGCTGCAATTGAGAAAGTTGCTCCTACAGAAGTTGTTTCAGAGCAGCAGGCTGCTACCACGGAAGTGCCAGCACCAGCAATTGAGGAAATTTCTGTTGCAGAAACTTTACCAGAGCAACAACTTGCTTTTGAGGAAATTCCAGTTTCACCAATTTTGGAACCCGATTTAGAAATTCCTGCACCATTAATTGAGCAACATGTTGCTCCTTCGGACTTACCAGCAACACCAATTGAAGAAGTCGTCGTTTTGGAAATTACAGCACCAGAAAAAAAAGAAAACACTTCTGCTGAAATCGTTGCAGAGCTACAGGCTGCGGAAGATCCTGCAATTGAGGAAGTGGATCTTGCAGAAATTTCACCAGGGCAACCAATTCCTTCTGCCGAAGTTATAGCACCACCAACTGAGGAGGTTGTTGTTTTAAAAATTGCAGCACCAGCAATTGAAGAAGTTACTTCTGCAGAAGTTGTACCAGAGCAACATGTTGCTCCTGCGGACTTACCAGCATTACCAATAGAGGAGATTGTCGTTTTGAAAGTACCAGCAGCAGCAATTGAGGAAGTTGATCTTGCAGAAATTTCACCAGGGCTACCAATTGCTTCTGCCGAAGTTATAGCACCACCAACTGAGGAGGTTGCTGTTTTAAAAATTGCAGCACCAGCAATTGAAGAAGTTACTTCTGCAGAAGTTGTACTAGAGCAACATGTTGCTCCTGCGGACTTACCAGCACCACCAATAGAGGAGATTGTAGTTTTGAAAGTACCAGCAGCAGCAATTGAGGAAGTTGATCTTGCAGAAATTTCACCAGGGCAACCAATTGCTTCTGCCGAAGTTATAGCACCACCAACTGAGGAGGTTGCTGTTTTAAAAATTGCAGCACCAGCAATTGAAGAAGTTACTTCTGCAGAAGTTGTACTAGAGCAACATGTTGCTCCTGCGGACTTACCAGCACCACCAATAGAGGAGATTGTGGTTTTGAAAGTACCAGCAGCAGCAATTGAGGAAGTTGATCTTGCAGAAATTTCACCAGGGCAACCAATTGCTTCTGCCGAAGTTATAGCACCACCAACTGAGGAGGTTGTTGTTTTAAAAATTGCAGCACCAGCAATTGAAGAAGTTACTTCTGCAGAAGTTGTACCAGAGCAACATGTTGCTCCTGCGGACATTTAACCATCACCACCAATAGAGGAGATTGTGGTTTTGAAAGTACCAACAGCAACAATTGAGGAAGTTGATCTTGCAGAAATTTCACCAGGGCAACCAATTGCTTCTGCCGAAGTTATAGCACCACCAACTGAGGATGTTGTTGTTTTAAAAATTGCAGCACCAGCAATTGAAGAAGTTACTTCTGCAGAAGTTGTATCAGAGCAACATGTTGCTCCTGCGGCCTTTACATCACCACCAATTGAGGCGATTTTCGTTTTGAAAGTACCAGCACCTGTAATTGAGGAAATGCCTGATACAGAAATTTCTCCAGAGCAACAACTTGCTTCTGAGGAAATGCCTGCTTCATCAATTGTGGATCCCAATTTAGATATTCCTGCACCAGTAATTGAAGAAATTTCTTCTGCAGAAGCTGCACTAGAGCAACAAGTTGCTCCTGCGGACTTTCCATCACCACCAATAGAGGAGATTGTGGTTTTGAAAGTACCAGCAGCAGCAATTGAGGAAGTTGATCTTGCAGAAATTTCACCAGGGCTACCAATTGCTTCTGCCGAAGTTATAGCACCACCAACTGAGGAGGTTGTTGTTTTAAAAATTGCAGCACCAGCAATTGAAGAAGTTACTTCTGCAGAAGTTGTACCAAACCAACATGTTGCTCCTGTGGACTTACCAGCACCACCAATAGAGGAGATTGTGGTTTTGAAAGTACCAGCAGCAGCAATTGAGGAAGTTGATCTTGCAGAAATTTCACCAGGGCTACCAATTGCTTCTGCCGAAGTTATAGCACCACCAACTGAGGAGGTTGCTGTTTTAAAAATTGCAGCACCAGCAATTGAAGAAGTTACTTCTGCAGAAGTTGTACTAGAGCAACATGTTGCTCCTGCGGACTTACCAGCACCACCAATAGAGGAGATTGTAGTTTTGAAAGTACCAGCAGCAGCAATTGAGGAAGTTGATCTTGCAGAAATTTCACCAGGGCAACCAATTGCTTCTGCCGAAGTTATAGCACCACCAACTGAGGAGGTTGCTGTTTTAAAAATTGCAGCACCAGCAATTGAAGAAGTTACTTCTGCAGAAGTTGTACCAGAGCAACATGTTGCTCCTGCGGCCTTTACATCACCACCAATTGAGGCGATTTTCGTTTTGCAAGTACCAGCACCTGTAATTGAGGAAATGCCTGATACAGAAATTTTTCCAGAGCAACAACTTGCTTCTGAGGAAATGCCAGCTTCATCAATTGTGGATCCCAATTTAGATATTCCTGCACCAGTAATTGAAGAAATTTCTTCTGCAGAAGCTGCACTAGAGCAACAAGTTGCTCCTGCGGACTTTCCATCACCACCAATTGAGGAGATTGTCGTTGTAGAAGTATCAGCACCTGTAATTGAAGAATTTTTTTCTGCAGAAGCTGCACTAGAACAACAAATTGCTCCTTCTGAATTACCAGCACCATCAATTGATGAACTCATCGTTTTGGAAATTACAACACCAGCAAAAGGGGAAAATGCTTCAGCTGAAATGGTTCCAGAGCAACAGGCTGCGGAATTTCCTGCACCAGCAATTGTGGAAGTTGATCTTGCAGAAATTTCACCAGAGCAAAAAACTGCTTCTGTGGAAATTCTAGCTTCAGCAATTTTTGATCCCGATTTGGAAATTCAAGCACCAGTAATTGAGGAAGTTGTCAATTCGGAAATTCTAGCACCAGCAATTGAAAAAGTTACTCCTGCAGAAGTTAAGCCAGGGCCACAAGCTGCTCCAGCTGATTTTTCAGCACCTCCAGTTGAGGATGTCGTCGTTTTTGATGTTGCAGCACTAGCATTTAAGGAGGTTGCTCCTGTTAAAGATGATTCAGCGCACCAGGTTGCAAAAATTCCAGCGACAGAAATTGAAGAAGTGGATATTGCAGAAATCGTACCAATGCATCAAGTTACTGCAGAATTTTCAGCACCAGCAATTAAAGATGTTGCTCCTGCAGAAGAAATATCTGCACCAATAATTGCGGAAATTGCTACTGCAGAAGATTTACTAGCACAAAAAGTTGCTCCTACTGAAATCCAAAAATTAACAATTGAGGAGGTGTTCATTTTCGAAGTTTCAACAGCAGTAATCGAGGAAATAGCAGAATTGGAAGAGGTCGTTTCAGAGCAACAGACTGCAGAAGCTCCAGCACCAGCAATAAAAGAAGAAGAAGCTTTTGCTAAAGTTGAACAAGAGCAACAAGAGGATCCTGTGGAATGTCCTGCACTAAAATGTGAGGAGGTTGCCGTTTCGGAAATTCCAGCACCAGCTGTTGAGGACCCAGTCGTTTTGGAAGTTCCAGCACCAGCAATTAAGGAGGTTGCTAGTGTAGAAGCAGTTTCAGAGCAACAAGCAACGGAAGTTTCAGCATCAGTAATTGAGGAAGTAGCTTTTGAGGAGATAACAGATTTGGAAGTTACAGCCCCCGATGTTCAAAAGGGTGTTTCACCAGTTGAACTTTCAGAGCAACAGGCTGCTATTACTGAACTTCCAGAGCCAGCAATTGCAGAAGTAGCTTTTGTACCAGCAATCGCGGAAATTGCTGAAATTTTGGAAGTTTCAACACCAGCAATTGAGGAGGTTGCTCCTGTTGAAGTACTTTCTGAGCAACAGCCTGTGAAAATTTTAGCATCAGCCTTTGAGAAAGTTGGTATTGAGAAAATTGTAAAATTGGACGCTCCAGCACAAGCAACAGAGCAACAGGCTGTAGAAGTCCAAGCACACGCGATAAAGGAAATTTCTTCTGCAGAAGTTTCACTACAAGTTCCAGCACCAGCAATTGAAGAGGTTGATAATGCAGAAGTAGCTTTAGCACCAGCAATTGCAAAAATTTCTGCTGCAGAAGTTTTACCAGAACATCAAGTTGCTCTTACAGAAGTCCCATCACCACCAATTGAGATGGTAGTCGTTTTAGAAGTTTCATCAGCGGTAATTGAGGAGGTTGCTTCTGCTGAAATTGTTTCAGAGCAACAGACTGTGCAAGTTTCGCCATCAGCACTTGAAAAAGCTTCTATTGAGGAAATTGCAGAATTGGAAGCTCCAGCACAAGCACAACAAGAGGTTGGTATTGCAAAGGTTGTTTCAGAGCAACAGGCTACAGAAGTTCCAGCACCAGCAATAAAACAAGTGGCTTTTGCAGAAGTTAAACTAGAGCAACAAGTTGATCCTGTGGAATGTCCTGCACTAAAACGTGAGGAGGTTGCCGTTCTAGAAGTTCCAGGAGCAGCTATTGAGAACCTACTCGTTTTGGAAGTTCCAGCATCGGCCATTGTTGCTAGTGTTGAACTTGTTTCAGAGCAACAGACAACGGAAATTTCAGCACCAGCAATTGAAGAAGAAGCTATTGAGAAAATTGCAATTTTGGAAGTTACAGCCCCAGATGTTCAGAAGGTTGCTCCTCCAGTTGAACTTTCAGGGCAACAGGCTGCTACCAGCGAAGTTGCAGAATCAGCAATTGAAAATGTTGCTCCTGCAGAAGTTTTACCAGAACAACATGTTGCACCTACCGAAGTTGTCATTTTTGAATTTTCAACACCATCAAGTAAGGAGGTTGGTCCTGTTGCAGTCCTTTCTGAGCAACAGCCTGTGAAAGTTTCACCATCAGCAATTGACGTTGTAGCTATTGTAGTTTTGGAAGTTCCAACTCCAGATGTTCAGATGGTTGCTCCTCCAGTTGAACTTTCAGAGCAACAGGCTGCTTCTACCGATGTTCCAGAACCAGCCATTGCAGAAGTAGCTTCAGCACCAGCAATCGCGGAAATAGCTCCTGCAGAAGTTTTACAAGAACAACAAGTTCCAGAACCAGCCATTGCAGAAGTAGCTTCAGCACCAGCAATCGCGGAAATAGCTCCTGCAGAAGTTTTACAAGAACAACAAGTTGCTCCTACAATAGTTCCATCACCACCTATTGGAGAGGTAGCAGTTTCGGTCGTTTCAGCACCAGCAACTGAGGAGGCTGCCCCTGTTGAAGTCATTTTAGAGCAACCAGCTGCGGAAGTTTCAGCACCCGAAATTGAGGAGCTCACAGCTGCAGAGATGGTGCCAGAGCAACAGACTACAGCCGTTCCTCATTTGGAAGTTTCTGCACTGCCAAGTGAGGATTCTTCTGTAACTGAAGTTAAACCAGAAGCAGCTATGGAAATTCCGCCTGTAGAAATTGCACTAGAACAACAAGCCGCTGCTGTAACAGTTTCAACGCCAGCAACAGGCCTACCAATTGAGGAAGTGTGTGCAAAAATTGTTTCAGAGCAACAGACTGACTTCAAAGCCCAAACACAACCAATTGAGGATATTACTCCTTCAAAAGTAGTTCCAAAGCAACAAGTGCCTCTTGAAGAGTCTGCTGCACTAGCAATGGAGGAGATTGCTAGTAAAAAAGCCACACCAGAACAACCAGATACACCCAGTGAAACTTCTCCACCAGCATTAGAAGAACTTGTTCCAGCAGAAGTTGTTTCGAAAAAAATGATTGCCGTTGATATTTTTGAAAATCAAATGTCAGATGAGGTTTCGACATCAGCAGACGAGCTTACAGTTCAAAAGGATGAAAGTCACGCGGATAGCCTGCAAGCGGCAACAGAATCTATGAGCGATAATACCGCTCTAGGTAAAACGTTTCAACAGACTTTGCAGAGACAGACAAAAATTGCAGACAAAACACCGAGCGATGGAAGCTCATCTGCGAGATCTGTGAATCTCTTGGGAACCATTTGCAAAGTTTACATTAAAGACAAACGACTTTTGGCAACAATCAAGAGGCGACAAAAACGATCTCTGATTATGCACAAATACCTAAGTTCCTTTGATTCGTTCGATGAGATAGATGAGATAGAATATGAAACTCATCCCAGTCTTTTTGATGAACTAAATTTATACGAGTCCTTAAGTTTAGAAAGCAATAATAAGCTCGATGTTATAGATCCGACTGGGGAAGCTAGAGTTTCGAATTTAGATTGTTATAAAACTAATCATGAGGCTAAGGAAGTAGTTTTAGATGATTATCATACAGATATTCCCAACCAGTCATTAGTTAAAAATACTGAGCATAGTGACGATGATTTCTTCATTGTTGACAGTTTAACAGAAATTTGCTATAATTTTATTAACAATATTCTTTTCTCAGATCAATTAAGTTCTGATTCAAACCACAGCGCACCTTCAACTACATATGAGACCTTTAATGGCGACTCGGCTTCAGTACTTGATAACGAGAATGGTTATACAAGTGAAGCTCTCGATGAGTCACCTATTAATTGTAACACTAACAGTACCACAAATACTACTAATACAGTAACTAACAATAATAACACAAAACGAACACGGCCGAATGGTAAACTAACAAATGGTTCGCTAAGATGGTCAAACAAGTCGCCCCAACAACAAAATGGTGATGTTGATATTGATGATTATGATGACATTGATATTTTACTGTTGCGGCGCTTTGCCCCAGGTAACACAGTCACAGTCATCACTCGGTGTTTGTTTGTCTGCTTTCAATGTTCTAGCTAACTTGATGTTGCTTATGTCTAGCTTTTGCCTACTCTTACTTTGTACTGTTGAACTAAGATCTGAGAACATTGCAGGCTCCATTGCGGAACGCGAGGTCAAGAAATGGTATAATGCCGTTGAAATGCCAAACAATCCGTATGCGCCCGAGGCACTTAAGCAACGCATAAGTGGCACACAGGAACGTTTTATGGATGTGCCCAATATAAGTCCAAGTGCTGAACAGAAAACCTTGGCGCTCATGACAAAGAATGGCGAAAGTAATGAGCCTACCAGCCATGTTGAGGATTATAAGCGGTAAGTTGACCCTTAGAATAAATATACTTATGAAAAATGAGGACCTAATCCTTTTAAATATTCTCTTTCTAATTCCTCTTAACAGCTACAGTCGCGACTATTATATCAACAATGCGCCTAGCTCAACAAGTGTTCGAAGGCAAAGCGGCAGCAGTTTGGAACCAACGAGCATCCATACCGATGAGGATATTGTGATCAATGAGGTAAATCAACAACAAGAACCAGAACAACAAGTACAACAACCACAACAACAATCGCATGGCCGCATTTCAAGTAGTAATAACGTTGCTGACCTCTCACATTGGATGCTGTCGACGCCCGTGCGACGCAGCAGCTCGCTTAAATTCATTAACAAACGTGCAAGTAGTACAAGTGCAAGTAGTACATCTCCCACATTAAACCCTGTCGATCGTCCATCCACATCGGCATCGCATTATCGCGACTCCAGTTTAGGCTTAGATCCGGACTTTGATGATTTTGATGTGCGTTCGCAGCGTTCGTGGCGCAGCAGTTGCAGCATGTTGCCCAAACGCCATACACAATCTACGCTGAGTCTGCATAGTAATGTTAGTGGGATATCCTTTGGGTCATCTGCTTCCAAGCGGCGACCGAGTAGTACTCAGGGGGTTGGTCCTTCCGCTGGTGTTTTGACACAATTTGAGAAGCAGTTGCTGCACAAAGACCTAAAACGGAATAGTTTTCGTGCCGTGTCCGCCACCTCAAAGGATTTCGTAATGAATCCTTTGTTTGAGAACGAGCTGCAGGTAAAACAAACTTTGGACGATCAGGATTCGGGTGTTGATAGCTGTTTGAATGGCTTCAGCGGTGCCGATGCCAAATACAGCAACAATAGTCTACTCTTTTGATGGGGGTTACAGTCTGGAGTTTCGAGGGTCATTTCGGGTTAGCTCTTAGTTTGTAGTCTCTGCCAAATTAGTCAGCCAAGTTAACAAAAAGAAAACAATCAAAAAAAAACTAGTCAGTTTAAAGAAAATATAAAAGAAACAATTCAAATTTTTAGTGCTCTTTGGCTCCGGATAAAGAAAACTTATAGAATCTCTAGCACAGGTTTTGAAGGCTCTAAAGTTGCCATTTGCTCAAAGTACTTGTACATTTCAAAATTGCACCTAGTTGCACCCAAATCTTTGCATTTGATTTTTTGCATTCATACATTTATACATTGCTCTATTGTACGAACTATTGTCAAAAAACAAATCAAAACAATATAATAATTTTTAATGCTAATTGCTAATTGCTAATCAAGTATGCAGCATTTTTTTTTTTTGTATGTTTTAATTATGATTTTTTTGCTGTTAATATTTTTTTAATAACAACTCTTGTATGCACTTTAGTTAATTCATACATAATTATTTGCTAACTTCTATTATAATGCAATCAATAAACAATAAAATACCTATACAAATAATAAAGCCAAAAGTTAAACAAAATTACCACAAAATAATCTATGAAACAAATGTTTTTAGTAAATGCTGAACAATCAAATTGGGGGTGAGTACTATTTAAGAAGAGCAATCAATTGCCAATAAAATAAAATTAATTTATTATTGAATTGTGGAATTTTACTAACAACATTTGTTTCACTTTGTGCTAAGCTCGCCTAATTGCTATTTGTATATTTAATTCTTTGATTCGTAGCGAACGATTTTGTGCATGTTGCTGCCACATAAACATACATACATGCACATACAAATGCCACATACACACACAGACAATATACAACACCTAATCCTCACTAGCAACCACCCAGCATCCTGCTAAAGTAATGCATTCTTAAATAATATATTTTGTTGTGCCTAACGCTAACATTTCTCTTTTCCAAAACAAACAAATCAAAAACTAACCCAACTACAAACAAATGTACCTAAACAACAACAACAAAAACAACATTACACAACTTTATACATATGCCAACAACAAAAAACAAAAAAACTGTTTATATCAAAAGGCTCAAAGTGCAAAGAAAACTGCACTTGAAACTCCGGATGTGGACTGTATTTATACAGCAATGCCCGCCCAGGTGATGGATGTGGGCAATAATAGTAGTTTGGAGACGCAATCTTCGAATCAATCGCTGCAAACGATTAGCGATGATTCGGATACGGTGCGTGTCTACGATTTTAATAAACAGGAGACGACTATTTTAACAACATCAGCCAATGAACAGCCCAGCACGTCCAGCACGCCATCTATGGAGTCGGCATTGGGTACAATACCCGATGCGTCCTCCTCCTCCTCCATAGATGCGTCACGGAAACGTGAACGGCCTGTTTTGCTGCAATTTGGGCCTGGTGATGCCACGCCCAATGTCTGCTCCTCACCCACAACAACACCAACACGTGGTTCCACTCCGCCAGCTTTTCGTTTTCTACAGCCCAAGCGTCGTCTAATCGAACCCAGTCAGGTGCTCTCCATAGACGAAGACGATGATGTGGTAAGTAGCACAGAATTTGAATAATTCGAGTAGCCAATCAAAATGTGTTTGGGTCCCTTGTTAGCCAAGTGAGCCAACGACACCTGCTGACAAGCGAGCTGTAGAGGATGATGTTGTCCATGCTCTACCCTCGGTAAAGGCTCTAGCTCAAGCTTTTCTCCTCACAAGCAAACGCGTGCAACCTGAGCGACGTTGGAGGGCAAGGGTGAGATAAATTAAATTTATTTACAACAATTTAAGTCATTTTACAAGTTAATCTTACCAGCACGTTAAGTTGATGGCAGAAAAATCAGACCTGGCGAATAGACCAACAACAACACAGGCGCGTAGACAGATGCTGCAACATGGTGTCTCAATGGCCGAGGTGTGCGATGAATCCACAATATCTTCCGATTTGTCATCACTGGAAACGTAAGTAAACTATCCTCAACCAAAAAATTGATTATAGCTCTAACCTTTAACTAATAACGCAGCGATCCATCCATACAATCGGACATACCCATTGCCGCGCCGGCGAGTCCTGTTCCTGTGCGACGCGGCTTCCTCAGGAGTAATATTGCTTTCTTTGAGAACTTAAAGTTTAAGTAAATATATGTACTGAGTTTTAATTTTGGCTGTGCGACCATTGGCTGATATTCCACACGTAGGGGAATATTCACAATAATGGAGCTCAGTAAATTCATTCCCCAAAAAACCTGCTTACCAAATCAACACCAAAAAAATATTCATCTGTGCCATGGCCTCCATTTAAATTCATAGGAAGACGAAAGTATTCGAAAAATTACTTAATTTACTTTAAACTTAACGCCCAATGTGCGTAAAACTAATTGCTTTTTAATTCTTATTACAAACTACTACTAAAACTTATATTCATTGATTCTATTTATTTAATATTTTAAATATTTACCGCTAAGATATCTATTTAGCTTTAAGATAAGTCATTTGAACTTTTAATTGACTTTAACAACCGGTTTTATAATCATTGAATTGTAATAGTGCATAAAGTTAAATAAAATATCGAAAGACAACAATTTATATTTATTTTAATTTGGCTTTTCAAATGTCTGACATAAGGACACAAGTGTTGAACGTTAAGCCAAATCATACTCCTGTGACAAGGAAAGAGATGAGGACAATTACTTTTTCAACAAGTTTTTATTGCGCTCAAGCTCAGCCCTGTTGCAGCATTCGGCAGCTGATTCCGTTCGCCTGGTTCTATAGCTAGATAATAAACATAACAAAGGATGCTTAAATTTCAATGTATGGAATTTATTAAAGATGGCTACTTACGCTAAGTGTTCCGAGCTTTTAAAGATCATGGAACTTAAGCAAATGAAATACTATTTATTGTTACTACAATATAAATTTAATTCAGAAAACGTCCTGTTGTTGTTAAATGAGATTTGTTATAAAATAATTTAATAAATTTTGAAGGTACAGTTTAACACATTAAATATTCTCAAGTCAAGTCTAATCGATTTGTACAAGTCACAATTGGTATTAAAATATTTCTATTAATGTATTGTTATATCAAAAATAAATTCTATAGCTTGCAGCTGCACATAAAAAGAAGAGACAGTCCAGGTTCATATCAATTAGCACATTTGGAATGATGATACCGGGCAGCTGCCGCAGCTCATCAGCTATGTGGTGTGATTGTGATGTGGATGCTCTGCCAGATAGATGACATAGACGAGCGGTATGACAACACAGAGTGCTAGTATAAATATGAGCAAGCATATCCAGGACATGTCGCAATCGGAGCCAGACCAGTCAATAGCGCGCAGCGAGGGACCCGGTATGGGACGCACCATTGGCGCATGCCGATCCACGAGCATATCATCCATTAGGGCCATGTGCTCATCCGCAGGCTGCTCCATATTAGCTGGAAATAGTCACAGACAAATTACAGCATTACAAACTTGAACAAAGAAACTCAAAGCAATACCCTTTATTGATGCATATTAAACACAGAAGTAATATATTTTTTGGATCTTTTATTTTGTTAGTTAATGATCAGCTGCAGCAGCAACAGTTTTGAGTTTAGCTCACATCGCAGCAATACAGCAGAAGATAAGTTTGTGTGTGGTTGTGTGGATGCGTGTGTGTTATATAAAGTGTAGCTTAATTGTAGGTCATATAACGCGGAGTGGCGCTGAACTTGGCGTAGCTCTTGATAACCTTGTTGACAGCTTCGAGGAAGTCCTTCTCGGTAGCGACCTTGCGACGCGCACGAATAGCAAACATGCCCGCCTCTGTGCACACTGATCGAATCTCAGCTCCCGTTGAATTGGGACACAGACGTGCCAACAGATCAAAACGAATGTCACGCTCCACGGACATCGAGCGGGCGTGAATTTTAAAGATATGCGACCGTCCATCCTGATCGGGAAGACCAAACTCCACCTTACGGTCCAGACGGCCAGGACGCATTAGCGCCGGGTCCAATGTGTCGGGTCGATTGGTGGCCATCAGCACCTTGATGTTGCCGCGCGGATCGAAACCGTCTAGCTGATTGATAAGCTCCAGCATAGTACGTTGCACCTCGTTGTCGCCGCCAGCGCCGTCATCAAAGCGTGCACCACCAATAGCATCGATTTCATCGAAGAAGATGAGACAAGCCTTTTTGGAGCGGGCCATCTCGAACAGTTCGCGCACCATGCGTGCACCCTCACCGACGTACTTCTGCACCAGCTCAGAGCCAATGACACGTATAAAGCAGGCATCTGTGCGATTTGCCACAGCACGCGCACACAAAGTCTTGCCCGTTCCGGGCGGTCCAAAGAGCAGCACGCCCTTGGGTGGCTCAATGCCCAGATTCACAAACTTCTCCGGGTGAAGCAGTGGCGTTTCAACGACTTCACGCAACTTTTCAATCTGCTCCTTGCAGCCACCGACATCACTGTAGGTAACATCCGGTTTGTCCTCTACCTGCATCATGGTGACAGTGGGATCGATTTTGGGTGGCAGCGGTATGTGAATTTGATACTTGTTGCGATCAACGCCAACACGCATGCCCTCCTCAATGTCCGTGGGTGCGACGGAATCGGCCAGATCTACCACAAACTTAGCAAACTGCTTCACATTGATAATATACTTGGGATCATCAGAGTCGGCATTAATAATCTTTGTGCAACGCGCCACTTGAAGCGGCTGCTCATTTTGCAGAATCTGCTTGTCGGCGGCCAAGTCCCACAAGGCTGGTGGCGCCAGGCCAGTATCGCTCTCCTTAATGCCTGTCAGTTCGTTAACCTGTTTTACGGCTTTTTGTATGTCCTCCTCGATGGTTTTTATGGACTTGTGGTACTGACTCTGGCCGTACGTCTTGAGCAGTTCAATGTCGCCTTCGTCCAGGGACTTAATTTCCTTCTCGTCCTCCTTCTTTTCGACCTTGACTTTGCGCTGATCATCACCCAGATAGTCCGGCATTTTGTTTTAGTTGTTTAAACAGCGTAAATTAACTAACTTTAAGTTTTATCGCCAACGCTTGATTTTTTCTATGCAGTTTTATATGCGAGTGTGACCGTTTTCAGAATGACTAAACAAATTGCTAGCTGAACCCAACTTCACTGTGCGCTTAACAGATACTTAACAGATGTGAACACAGGGTAACTCTGCTACACAAAGACTTTGCTTGGTTGGCCAGCTCGAACAGCTGTTATGAGCTTACATTAAAATTTCGAACATGAAAACTTAATGCCAGCCACCTTTTATTTCAAAATAGTAAATATTGACTCACCTTTGTCGTCAGGAGCGCCATGTGTTCCTTCATAAAATTTGTTACCTTCTCTCCAGGGTTGCACTTCGCCAGCTACCGCACTGGAAGCGTTTACAGCAGCCACCAAGAGTCGCTCATCGAGCATCATGCGTGCATCTTCCAGCGGATTCCGCTCCATGGCCGGCTCTCTTTCCACATTATGCCTGGGGCTATTATTCCCACTGCGGTGAACAGAGGGCAGCGCATCCGCATCGTTGGTTCCCAATAGCACATTGTGTACTGTGACTGGAATGCGAATAATACGACGCGCATGTATCTCATTGTCACGATCTATCTTATTCAGGCGCTTAATGTCCGCCACAGAGCAATGAAAGCGAAGCGCCAGAGCCTGTAGCGTATCGCCCTCTTGTACTTTCACCTCGAGCGTGTTCTCGGATCGCCACATCTTCGTGTGACCGTTGCTGGATCTGTTTGCCAACTGCACCATGTCCACAAATTCTTTGTCATTATTTGTGGGCTGTGCAAAAATATCGTCGATTCCATCTGGCTGTTCGTTCTCCCAGTTGTACTGTTGTTGGCGCCTGAAATACGAAGCTTTCATCAGTTTATGAATTCCAAAGCAACAGTCGAGTTGGCGTTGACTTACACATTTCGACGCATTATATATTATGTCTGGCTCAAAGGCGTTTCACAGTTTCACTTGGTTCTCGAACAGCAAGTGATGTAGTGCTCATTAGCAACCGATTTAAACTAGCGTGTTTTTTCCGACGCTAATTTCGTATAAAATATATAAACAACACCAGTTTTGGAGGAGCATTTATGTTGTACTATTAACTTTGTACTTGAGACGCCCTGTATTGCATTCAGTCACATCAAGAAGAAGAGCTTTACATTTGATTTGCGCTTAAAAAAGTTCAGTTAAAATTTCCGCTGACAAGATGGTGTGCACTAATTTTGACTGTCTCTTAAATTCGTGTTTGATATGGCCCATTTTATTTGGTGTGATCGTTTTATTTGTAAAGTAAGTTTGTTTATTTTTTTTTAAATTTATAATGGCTGGTAAGCAACCCTGGGTATGATACCCTGTAGTTGCAGAGCAAAGTGTTTATGCATAAGACATTATATTCACAATATTTTATAAAAAACTTATGTGCATGAATTTTATGCTCTTTTTATAAACAAATGAATGAAAATAACAACAACGTGAATAATATTTTGTGTGATATGTGCGAATTACAGTGAATATGCAGGGTATTTCAAGTGCGAACACCCAGACAGAACGCGCTTGTTTTTATTCACAACACCGCTAAGTTGTGCACTCTTGTTTATTTATTGTTTATTTGTGAAAAATGACGAGATTTGCATTTCTAAAAAGCCGGCCAATATTCTGGCTAAGCGTAGCCGGCACTACGGTGGGCGGTGCATGTTTTCTAAAGTAAGTTGATATACAAAAGTTGATTACAAAAATATAATAAATATTATTTGCCGGCTAAAGAGATCTTATGCAAGGCTGCAACTACACAAAGGAAACAGATGAGACGGGCAAGGTCGTAATCGTAACCGGCTCCAATACGGGCATTGGCAAGGAAACGGTGCGGGAGCTGGCGCGTCGTGGTGCAACCGTTTATATGGCCTGCCGGGATATGAAGAGATGCGAGGAGGCACGTGAAGAGATTGTACTAGAGACACAAAACAAATTTGTATACTGTCGCGAGTGTGATTTGGCTTCCATGGATTCTATACGTAATTTTGTCGCAGCGTAGGTTAAGAATCATTTTCAAATAAGTGTTGGATGTTATTGTTGCTCTAACTGTTTGCAGCTTTAAGCGGGAACAGGACAAACTACACATACTCATCAACAATGCGGGTGTCATGCGCTGTCCACGTACACTGACCAAAGATGGCTTTGAGATGCAGTTTGGTGTGAATCACTTGGGTCACTTTCTGCTCACCAATTTAGTGCTGGACTTACTAAAGGTACTATACTGGACTTAAGAATTTTTATCAATATATTGTCACGAATATCATCTTAGAGATCGAGCCCCAGCCGAATTGTAAATGTTTCAAGCTTGGCGCATACTCGTGGCGAAATTAATACAGGAGATTTAAACAGCGAGAAATCCTATGACGAGGCCAAGGCCTACAATCAGAGCAAGCTGGCAAATGTAATGTTTACTCGGGAACTTGCCAAACGACTGGAGGGAACTAATGTAACAGTGAACGCCTTACATCCTGGCATAGTGGACACCGAACTTTTTCGACATATGAGTTTCTTTACAAACTTCTTTGCAGGGTATTTAGATATTATAATTACTTTATGCTCATTTCATATAAATATTTTGTTTTGTAGATTGTTTGTTCGGCCGCTGTTTTGGCCATTCGTTAAGACGGCCAGGAACGGCGCACAAACTACATTGTATGCAGCGCTCGATCCGGACTTGGCCAACGTAACGGGACAATACTTTAGCGACTGCCAACTGCAACCTGTTGCGGCTGCTGCCACAGATAATCAAACTGCCAAATGGCTTTGGTCTGTCAGTGAAAAATGGACACGTGCACAAATATTGGAACTGAATCCCCCGACTAAACAATAAATAGAATAATTTGTTAAATATACGTTATTTTGTACAAACATACATAAATATCGATAAAAGTGAACATCAACCGCGTTATTATTCATGCGCTAATATTCTAGTTCATTCCAAGCGCTGTCATCGTGAATCGCTGATAAAAATTAGCCTACGACGAGTTTCGATTCGAACGTATGGTATTAGTAATGCCAACGGCAGTGAGCTCACTTTAGTTGTCCGCCGAACGTTGTAGCAATTGCGTCATCGAAATAGAATGAGTTGCTTTATTTGTTGTCTATGTTGCCCGTGCATATTGGGGCCAGCACTAATTGGCGTTGCTGTCTATTTCCTTAGGTATTTTAAGTGCTAACTATAAGGATAAATAGTATGTTAAGCAACGAGTTTGCTAATAATAATCATTTGTTTAACTTTCAGACAGTATATGCAAGGTGGCCAGTTTAATAAAGACACAGATGAAACTGGCAAGGTTGTGATTGTTACTGGCGCTAATACGGGCATTGGCAAAGAAACGGTGCGGGATTTGGCCAAACGTGGAGCAACTGTTTATATGGCATGTCGTGATAAGAAGAGAGCTGAGCAAGCACGCCTGGATATCGTTAAGGAAACCAACAATACAAATGTTTTCTTTCTTGAACTGGACTTGGCATCTCTGGACTCCATTCGCAAGTTTGTCGATAGGTGAGCATGGACATTAAATAGTTAAATGATCTTAATTTAATCAACTTCCTCCTAGATAGCTTCAAAGCGAAGGAGGATAAGCTGCATATTCTAATTAACAATGCGGGCGTTATGCGTTGTCCACGTATGTTGACCAAAGATGGATTCGAAATGCAGATTGGCGTCAATCATATGGGTCACTTTTTACTTACCAATTTGTTGCTAGACACGCTGAAGGTAATAGGACTAATTTCAAGTATTTTGTACCTTTTTAATTCAATATTGTTTTTAGAAATCTGCGCCCAGCCGTATTGTCAACGTTTCGAGCTTGGCTCACACTCGTGGTGCAATCAATATTGATGACTTGAATAGCGAGAAGTCTTATAACGAAGGCAGTGCCTACAGTCAGAGCAAGTTGGCCAATGTACTGTTTACACGCGAATTGGCTAAACGCCTGGAGGGCACTGGCGTAACCGTTAATGCACTACACCCCGGTGTTGTTGACACAGAGCTTGGACGACACATGCAGATCCTTAACAATCTATTCGGACGGTTAGTATTTCTTATCCTGGGCTTAGTCAGAAACTAATCAATTGATTTATATTTACAGTCTGGTTTTGCGTTCTCTGTTGTGGCCTTTTCTTAAGACTCCAAAGAGTGGTGCCCAGACCACTTTGTATGCAGCTCTCGATCCCGACTTGAATGAGGTAACTGGCATGTACTTCAGTGATTGCGCTATTAAAGCTGTAGCACCCGCTGCCAAGGATTCAAAAACTGGTGAACTTCTGTGGGAGGAGAGCGAGAAATGGACTCGCCTTAACAAATAAGATTGGTGTCTCATATAAACCACGAATATTTATTATAAATTTATATACCAAAACATATATGTATTTGTAAATCTAACTGATAACTTATCAAAGCATTTACGAAATTTGTTATCATAAATATTTTTATCAGTCTGCTGATTGCAAAAATATAAAGAGATTAAGCTTTGGAGTATGCAACACTAAAGCACAGTTGATTACTGAACTCTAAATAGTTAGCAGCTCAAGCAAAAATGTTGCCGTACACGGATCTTTTATCAAGTCCTTTGATAACTTGGCCCGTAACAATTGGTCTTGCCGGTTTCTTTATCAGGTAGAATGCCTAGCAATTAATTGCTTATCTCAAATAATTGAAATTCAATACTTTGTAGCCGCTACATGCAGGGTGGTGAGTTTCGAAAGGAAACTGACGAAACTGGCAAGGTTGTAATTGTAACCGGTTCAAATACGGGCATTGGTAAGGAGACGGTACGGGAGCTTGCGCGTCGTGGTGCAACGGTTTATATGGCCTGTCGGGACAGATACAAGACGGAAAAGGCTCGCAAGGAAATTATAGAGGAGACTGGCAATAAAAATATATTTTATCGTGAATTGGACCTTTCATCTTTGACATCCGTGCGCAATTTTGCAGAAGAGTAAGTAAGCAAATTAGTGTAATTATTGTGGCTATAACTAATCATACAAGTAAAGTTTTAAGAAAGAGCAAGATCAGCTGCACATTCTTATAAACAATGCGGGCATATTTCGTGGACCAAGACGTCTTACGGAGGAAGGTTTCGAAATGCAGCTTGGTGTCAATCATATGGGCCATTTTTTGCTTACCCTTTTATTGCTTGAGCTCCTAAAGGTAAGAGCTACCTTTTTGATCGAAAGTGGCTTTAGGTCTTTAACCATTTACAGAAATCTGCGCCCAGTCGCATTATAAACGTTTCGAGCTTGGCTCACACTCGTGGTGCAATCAATATTGATGACTTGAATAGCGAGAAGTCTTATAACGAAGGCAGTGCCTACAGTCAGAGCAAGTTGGCCAATGTGATGTTTACGCGTGAGTTGGCTAAACGCCTGGAGGGCACTGGAGTAACCGTTAATGCACTACATCCTGGTGTGGTAAATACGGAAATAGCTAGAAACTTTAAGCTGGCTCAAACGAAATTTGTACAGTAAGTATGAATTCAGGTTATTAAAAACACGTTATCAACTTATCTTTTTTTAAGGTATTTTATTAAGCCACTATTTGTGCCATTTTTAAAAGATCCCAAGCGTGGTGCACAAACTACGCTGTATGCAGCACTCGATCCAGACTTGGATGCTGTAAGCGGACAATATTTTAGCGACTGTAAGCCAAAAAATGTTGCAGACGCTGCCACTGATGATAATGTCACGAAATTTCTATGGGAGGAGAGCATGAAATGGACAAAAGCACCAAAAGTTATTTAGGTTGAAGCATTTCGGCTTTTATTTCACATAGAATAGATGCAGTGCTTGGGAAGATTATCGAAGATTGGAGTATTATATGAAAACTTATTTGAATTATTAAAATAAATACATTTTTATATGAAGCGTGTTAAGATCGGTTATGAAATTCTAGTTTGAAATATCGCCTGCCTGGATAAAGAGCCGTGAGTGGAGAGCATGTGTAGTCGGCTCCTTCTTGTCGGAGGCATTGGAGACGGTGTTGACATACGTATACTGCATATAGAAGCCAAGTGTGACATTATCTCCAACTTGCAGCTCAGCTGCTGGTGTAAATTGGAGTCGTAGCAGAACTTTGTTGCCCTTGCGCCAAACTATAAACTTGGGCTCCTCGATGGGCGCCTGCACATCCTCATCAAACTCCTTGGAGTCGTCGCGTTGGCTGAGCACAAATTGACTTTCCAGTGGTACAATTGATGCATTGGAGAAATCACTTACTTCACGTTTCACTTCTCGAGTAGAATTCTGACGGGTCAACGTGACACCAGTCGCTTTTAGCAATGGAGATGAGGTAATGGCTTCCTCTTTAATTCGGCAGCCCTGCAGAAAGTCATCCGTGTTGATGTGCGCATCTGGTGGTGGCGCATCCAATATACTAATTGTCATCTCATACATTGTGGGATTGGAGAACTTCAGGAGTATAGCATTGGGTTGACCAGGTTGCATTGGCTGCTCGCAGCGAACCATAACCACCTCGGGCACGTGACAGCTGGCAAAGAGCTGGATGCGATACTTGATGGATGTGGGATGATACTCCGGCTTGATCAGATTATGCTCGCAGTGGCGGCAACGTAGCGAACGCTTGATCCACAGCGAACGTCGCTGCGGATAGAGTTTGCTTACAGCTGTGGGCTGATCAGACGGCTGGCTGTGGCGCTGAGCCACAGTTGTAATGTTCCGCAGATTAATGGGCTGCGTAAAGATGTCTTCGGGCAGAGCTTCGACCTCTGCACTCGCCTCAGCGGGCGTAATATTGATGGGTTTTGTTTTGGGCATGCTTTTGTCATTCCAGCCAATCTGGCGTCGGATCAGTGAGACGGTTAGGCCAGTGCGATCGGTTAGACTGGGAAACTTCTGCTGCTTGGGCGCCTTGCGACGCATAAACTCCTGTTTTTCCTGCTTCTCTTGAAGCACCAGCGCCTGATAGTATTCCATGAGAGTGTTGAAACGCGCCTGGTACAGACATTCGATGTCCGGCCATGTGCCCGTGGCCACGCTCTGATCAGGTATGCCCACGTCACGCGTTGTCCAACGGCACGACAAACATGATAAATAGTACATTTTCTTTGTTGTGGGCATTGCCGAGGGCTTGGGACTGGGTGCGGTATCCGACCCACTTTCACCGTCCTTGGACTCATCGGTTTTGCGCACAACTGGAACGGTGGTGGCGCGCGCAGACAGTGTGTGCTGGCAGCACGGACAATCGAAGCAGTTGGCACAACAGTTCTTTTTGTGTCGCGCCTCCGACGATGGTATATTCTCCAAACAATTGGAGCAGAAGTGTGACTCAATTTCATGGCAGACGCAGAAGCCACATCGTAGCTTTGGACAGTGGCGGCAGAAGAACAGTTTATTTATTGGATTTAAAATGCCGCAGGAGCACGCATACTTAACAGGACTTGGTTGCATGAAACTCATCTTTTAACCAAAAACAAATTACACTTTTCAGACGCTCAATTTGCAAATTTATCTTCCTCTTCTGCCAATGACGACAGCTTAACGCACAGCTGTTTCAATACTACAAAGCATTTCTGGTTACACGCATTATTCGTTTGGTATTTTTATAACAGAAACATGTTAACAGCTTGGAGGAATGCTCCTCAATTAACAGTGATTACGACTGGCGCGTAGCTTGGGTCTTTCAAAATTGTTGTAATGCCCACAAAAAGATAAATAACTTTGGGTATGTAATTTTATTTTTTTTCCATGGTTTCATAGTTTTTCAATCTGGTAAAATGTGAATTTTTATGAATATTTCTAAAAAAAACTGTTTAGCTGTTTTACACAATGTTCGGTATTATATAACAGAATTTTAGCGGTTTCAATATATTTGTTTAATTAAGCATTTTGTTGTTGTGTAAACAACTGTAACGTTACCTTAATATTTTGTGTAAGCAAACTATTTAATAAACCGTTGGGTGTATCATATGTATCTTGGTGGACGAATTTTTTTTATTGCCGATAGTGCGTAATCTCTACAGATTCTGAAACGAAAGATATATGGAATGGTTCGTTTGTTGATAAAAATCTTTGGAAATGGAACGACAATATCAAATTCAATCTAAGTTCCGTTCACGCCATCTGTGGCTTTCGCATGTGAATCTTTTATTTTGTATCGAGTAAACAACTACCATAAATGTATCTTATGTTTTTACTTTCATTGTGGTTTTTCAAAAAGAAATTTTTTGCTTAATTTAATGCAAATTTTTGCATTTAACAACTATTAACAAATATTTTGAGCTGTTTATTCTCTAACTGGCCAACTAGCACTTGGTTGCCAATTTTAGCATATCCAAGCGATTGAATAGCTTTGTTATTATGATACCTTTTATGCATAGTTTTTGCAAAGATCTGAACAAACTGTGAAAACATAATAATATTTCAACAACATATATTAAAATTGCACATTAATTATTGTAAGAAAATTGCATATTTAAACTCATAATAACTCAGTAAACTTTCAATATAACAATCTTGTTTTTAGCTCAAACGTGGTACAAGTTTGTTTCCTAAGTCTTAGGATTCGACTGTTAACATTGCTGTTAAAATATATGTTAAATTTTTGGGTAACATATTTATTTTATTATATTTTTATTTGTAGGTTTTAACTTAAATAAGGTACTTGTTGGCTAATAATAATATTAAATATTAAATTGAATATGGATATTGTATTGTACAATTAAGTAACATCATCATCATCATCATCAGTCTGTGCTCTCACAATACCATTTTGAAGCAATCCCAGCACTTTAGCCAAAGAAGTTGGGTACAAAGAGCTTCTTGCGCTTTGTGCGAGTCTTCCTGTACCGCACAATAGGCGAAAATCTATAATTATCCCCATAATAATCGTTGCCGTACGGCCTCAAACTGCGCTGGCTGGGCGCACTTGTGCTAGGCACGGGAGCAATATATCCACTATCCACATAGTAATATCCCGTGTTTAGGTTTTCCAATTGATCGCCTTTCAGAGGCTTGCCATAGGTCAGGGCATAGGAATTGGGGCTATCATAGGTCTTGCGATCGTAGCTGCTTTCGTAACTGTTCTCATAGCTATCCAGATCGTTGTTGTATGTGGGCTTGGCGCCGCATTCGGATAATTTGCAGATAATAATGCTGAGCAGCAGGCTTATCCAGGTGTACAATTGCTGTAAATGAAGGAAACTAAAGTTTAGTACAATGTTTTTTGTTACTTTTAGTTTAGTTAGACTTACCTTAAGCTCCATTTTAGATGAGATTAGTAATATTCCGTTTCAAAATTGATTTATTTTAATATGCTGTCTGTGTGCTTTGAACGTTTGTTGCATTCGTTCTGTGTGCTTAACTCTGGAGAACTCTGCGCTTATATACGAAAATGTGCTCCATTTCGCACCCGAATGTGAAAATATGCTAACTGTTATTGTTTTTGCTTTCATATTGCCAAAAAACACAGCTGGCGCTGTGACGCAACTTAGGGGCGGATCTCATCCCAGTAAGGGCCAAGCTGGTTTGGATTCTCCTGCGCACGTCCAAGTCTAGACATGAATCACTTTGTGGTCAGGTTCTAATTGTTGCTAGATTTTTTTTAATTGCTGCGTGCTGAAAATCTAGTTTGATTTGGAAAACTTTTTACAATGCGGAAAGATTTCACGATCTTTGTTTTTATGCTTTTGTTTATAACTCGAATTCGTATTCCAGACCTTTGTACCAGTCGTGCTGTTGGTTCTTTATAATTCATTAAGATATAGATTAGCATGTTGAATTAAAAATAGCCAGCACATCTAAAAATATCAAATCGAACTCATAAACCGTTTTATTTGTTGTTACTAGAAAATACAATCTGTTAACTATAAAAGACACCCTGTTCATAAGTAAAATATCGTAAAGTAGAAAGAAAGTCTTAATAAATACAAATATTTATGTGATTATTTTTATTGATTATTAATCTGATTTGATTAAATGTAAATATAAACATGCTAATTGAATTAAATATCGCCGGCATATAAATAAATATATATTAAGCGCTTGACGTAAACAACAATTAACGGCAAAAGCGGTTTTCAACAATTTCTTTTCGGGCTTTAACGTAATATTCCATGCACAAAATAAACAACGCAACTTCAAATATTTTGGCAGATTTTAATTAAGTGTGAAATATTTAAAGAAAAAATCGTCCATAGATTTGTTTAAAAAGTATTCAACAAATATACGCAGAAAGTATTTGCATTTTAAGTAGATTTGTAAGCCAATTGGTTTGGGTCTGGTCAACGACATTGTCACGTTTCAAGCAACACGTTTTATTTGAATCAATGCTTTAATGCAACAGAAAATCACAGCTCTTGACCATATCATCCCTTCCCTTTCTTTCCCCCCTTTCAGTTCAGCGACATGCAGTGGGTGGCTACTAAGAGCCTTTGCTCCAAGTGTGAAAACCGAATAAATAAATATAGCAAAAGTTTATTATAACACATTTGCCATTAAATTAATTGTTGTTGGCAAATAAAGTGTGGAAAATTTTATGTCTGCCACCCGATAATGACGTGATCCCTTTTAGATGGCTGTGAGAAATAATAAAACGTTTTATTTCGGGTTGCAGTTACTTTTCTCATGTGTGACCCCAAAATCGTGCTGCTGGAACACTTTTCGGGCATATTTAACGAAGATTTCGAGTAGCAAACATTTGCATGGCGTGCCAAATATTTCACGGCTAATTGATAATCACAATAATAACATTGCTATGCAAATGCCGAGATGGTAAACAATAACAAATATAAACATTTAACAGCATGTTTTTTGCGCGAAAGACGGAAACTTAAATCGTTAATTTGAATACAAATAAACATGTTTGTCATTTCCTTATATACAGAATCTAATAACAGTGTAACTTGAACTATATTAATCTAAAAGTTGCTATGTTAACTTTAACCAGCTGACTCAAATGACATGCGCCTACAGCTCTAAAACAAATTGCCAGGACAGGTGGCTGCTTCCCAAATGCGTCAAACACGATTTATCATTTAATTTCTATTTATTTTTAGACAAATCAAAACACGTTTACGAGTTACATAATGACGATGTTATATTGATAGTATAGCACTTAAGTTAACATTTAAGAGGAGCACTTAATTTATAGGCTTTACATTTGTACTATTTCTTTTTCAATAGAAGATGACCCTTTGGCTTCAGCTTGTTTTGCATGATGCGTTCTTTGTGAGCCTGGGCAGCCTTTTGGAGGCGATCGCTGCGCTGCTTGGCAAAGTCCAGTTCGCCGCTTAGCTCGACAATTTTGGCAGCAATCTCCTGTTGCTTCATCAAGCGCATCTTTTGATTGGACTGCAATACAATAAGACAACTAAGTAAAAGTGAATAACAATGTACAAATCAATGCTACTTACGCCCAGCGGAGTCGTCCTTCCATCAAGGAACGTGTAGTCAGGCAAATTGGTGAGTGGACCAAACGCATTTGGATTCTCTTGCAGTCCCTTTTTGGCTCGCCACTTCTGATCGATGGAGCGCACGGCGGTGAGCGCGACATGCCGTTGTGCTATTGTGCGGTAGAAAAATTAAATAAAGTGCAATACACTCAGTACAAATCAATACTTACCGGTAAATAAACCTGATGTCGTAATACAGAGTCGGCTTATTTGTAACATTGTTATTTTTTAGCCAATTAAAACGCTCACATAACCACACTAGAGTTGCATTGAAGTGTTCATGTTCAGCTGTTTTATTAATGATTAAGCAAATTATCGATATCGAAACCTGTAACTGTTATCGTTATAGCCAATTTTACTGATAGTGAAAAATAATTAATTAATTCAACACATTAAAGACATTTATTAAAAACTAGGTCACACAAAAAATGGCAACCAGAACGAACACAATCGAACGCAATGTTAACGGCAGCGCCAAATCCTCATATCTGCGCGAAGTTTGCGCGCGTGCAATCACAAAATCCGAATGGGAGGACAAGGTGAGAAATCAAAGAGCGAAGAACGAAGCTACAGCGTGTGTTTAACAAAAATAAATAAAACTTCCGTAGGACGAGTTTCTGGACGTTATTTACTGGGCACGTCAAGTATTTGGCATTATACTTGGCATCGTTTGGGGCATTGTGCCGCTCAAAGGCTTTCTGGGCCTAGTGCTGTAAGTGGGACTAATTATAGAACGTGGTACAGCTTCAATATACACCCATACATTTACAGATTCGCCGGCATCAGCTGCGGCGTTGTCTACCTGTACGCCATCAATTTTCAGAGTGTGGATGAGGATGCATACGGTGGAGCGTGGGAGCTGGTAAAGGAAGGCTTTATGACATCGTTTGCCGGATTTTTAGTGACGTGGATTATTTTTTACACCGGCCTGCACTACGATGAAATAATGGCAGCCAAGGGCTCATAATACGAGTCACAATACACAAAAGGGAAGAAGACAGGATAGGGGTAGAAGAAAGTGCAGAAACAACAACAATAACAACACCAGCAAGCAATAACCAATTCCACACAGTCCAAATGCTATTTAAGCAAATTCGTTCTGCATAGCCAAAGCATTAATTATATTACATTAAATATCGCCAATTTTGTGTCCGCGTAGATTGTTAAAATTTTGTAGCCAATTACATGTAACTTTGATGTGTGCATTTGATTTAAATATTTACAATAATCGCCGGTTGTATTGCGAATTGTGAGATTTTTCTGTGAAAAGTACGCAAATCATCAACCTGTTGAGAATTATTAATATACATAATTGACTCTACTGTTGTTGTTTTTTCTTTATTACAAATTATTGTTCTACAGAGTTATAAGGTAGCTGACGACAGGGGGCTAAAACTAGTAATCCATGGCAACGGCCGGAGTGCTGGTGGCAGTGCCGTTGTGGCCATTTTGGCCCATTTCGTGTTGAAATTTCTCTGGAAGTTGCCCGCTTTGGAGTATCTGTGACAGTCTTTCCACCTCCGCCAGCGAACTGGCCCGTTTGATAGCCTCACGTATGCGAAGCATATCCTCCGGATTGGCGAAGCGTCCACCTTCTGCAGCCGCTTTGCCATTGGTCGCCTCGGCGGCAAGGGCGGCGGCAGCGCTTAGCTTTGGACTTTTTGGTCACCTCTTTGAGCATATCCTTTCCTTGCTTTGTGCGGAAAAACTCCTGTGCCAGCTGCCTGTCTTTCTGTTTGATCTTTCGAAAATCCAGCAAACGTAATTGGGGAAACTTAAAGGCCATATACTCGCGGTAGTTTTGCTTTGTGGATACCGGATTGATAAGCAGACATATCGTGTCCAGTTTCTTAAAGCCAGTAAGTGGCTCCAAGTCGCTCAGCTCCTGCAAATTGTTGCCCGTCAGAATAATGGAGCTTAGATTCGGGATGACATCCTCGAGGCCGTCGCTGATGCGCAAAATGCGATTGTTGTTGAGTAGTAGGCATTTAAGTCGCGGTAGATGTGGCAGGTTGTCCAGCTTGCGCAGATCGTTATCGGACAAATCAATTGTATCGAACTGATCCAATGTGGCACCCAAATTTTCGATCTGCGGAATTTTGTAGCCGCGCAAATCGAGCTCACGCTCGCGGCATGGGTTTATGTATTGCATCGATTGATTTATCAGCTCCGGCGTTAGCTTCACCATCTCGACAGGGCAGGAATTAAGCTAGTTCTGACAATAACTAATAAGCTCGTCGCTATTTGTTATTTTATTACTTAGATTAAAAGAAAACAGCACAAAACCGACGCGAGTTTGCAAATTCAGTGTGACCGCAATGTGCAAACAAAAAAATACTCCAAGAAAAATACAGTACCGATAACAATTGCTGTATTATCGACACACACACACCAGTGTTGCATTGCGCCGCCCACCCCAACCATTATTTAAAATTCAATCTTCATGTTGAACATTTTGGATTCGATTTGACTTTAATTTAAATTTCAATTAATTACAGTTTAGTTGCAAGAGTGCTTAAACTTTAATGAACACGTTACAATCATTCGTTAATTCGTTTTCTTGTTGTCTTTTTAAATTGAAATGGCAAACTACATATTTGAGCCAACTATGGGGGAATCGTACAACACTCTAAAATTGAAGTGTATTTGTGTGTCGGTGGTGGACTGGGTTGAAATGATGTTAATAAACATTATTTTTATCATTACGTGCAAACTACATGTGTGTTCATAATCTTTTAAAAATTTCAATCTTGACATATGTAGTTTTACTTTAATTTATTAAATGCATTTTTAGTAAATGTTGTTTCTTTTGTTTAGTTTTTGTTTTTCACTTTTTGCCTAGTTGCTAATTTAATAAAAAATTAATAAAAACAAAAAACAGATTGTCGTTTACACATATATATTTATAAATATTCTACCAAGTAAATGGAAATAATTATGAAAACAAAAACGATAAATACAAATAGTATTTTGGAAGCAGTTATAAAAATATTATTTTTCATTTATAATTTTGTTTATTTTTAATTTTTGTTTTAGGCCATTTAAGTAGTTTTTCTTCTTCGTTAGTTACTTGCTTTCAATAGATTAATTGAAAAATAGATTTGTTGTTTTTTTTTTTTTTTTTGTATATAATTGGCACTTAACTCATTTAAAATACATAAAAATATAGTACATAAAAACGTTGGTTGTTGTTGTTGTTTGTATGTTTTGTTGTTTATAAATATGCAAAAGTTATTTGGGGTAAAAAGTATATAGTATATATATATAAATAAATAAATCACGTTCATTCAAAATTGCCAAAGAGTAAAAACAATTCACATGAGCCGCGCCATTGCACATAAATTAAAGTTTTTCAGTACGAATTATTTGCAACCTTTCCACATCATTATTTATCATTATAACTTTAAATCTGCTACTTTTGTTTGGTTGGTTGAGGGTTTGGGACAGAAGGAATGTTGAGTTGAGCGTTTATATCTAATAGACAATTTATAAATCAACGACATCCTCTCTCATATAGGGTGAGTCTTTAGACGTGCGTCCCGTCGCCGTGCGCTGTAGGCCTTCAACTAATGTCTCCTGTTGGTTAAAATATGAAATATAGATATATATAACATATATGGTTCACAACAAAACTACATAGTTAAAGCATTGAAGCATGCACAAACACAAAATGATGAACAACTTATAAGCAACAATTAAATGTAAAACAAACACACAATTGATGAGCACCAAATAAAGTAAACAATTAACAACATTAAAAGGAATGCATTGCGATGATTAGGCAGACACGGAGCGACAGCGAGAGAGCGTGTTTCACTCAAACCTCAAATAGCGTTGAGATCTCTTTGCCCGCAATGCGCTTGACATTGCTGTCGGCACAGCTGCCGCTTGTCGTCTTGGCCAGCTGGCCGTTACGCATGCTCAGTATCTCGTTGCTGATGAGACTGGCACAGGCAATGGCATGATTATCGGCACTTCTGTTCCCATGCTCGGTGATTATGGTTTTGCTAAGCGTCTCCTGGGTCTCACTGTTCGTGCTGCTCGTGCTGATGATCTTGGAGCGCGTCTGATTGTTTAATACTGTTGTCGTTGTCGTTGTGGTTGTTGTTGAGCTGCCGTTGCTCGAGCGATTCACCGACGATTGGCTCAACATGGTTCTGGGCATTATGGGCGGCTTGAGGGGCAGGTCTGTTTTTTGACAAAACATTAACACAACAAATCATAATATGAAAATAAATAAAATACAAAATAATAACTACTACGTGCTCTCTCTCTACAAGCAGGCAATTTCATTCACATGCAATTTCTTTATAGCTTACCCAGACGACTTAGACCAGCGGCCAGCTCCCGCACCGATTTCTTTTCCAGTGCAGCGCCTAAAACCAAAGACGAAGATTAGAGAAAAACAAAGATTTGTGACAAAATATAATTACCTGGCGTTATGCCAACAATGCTGCCACCGCCACCGCCTGCTGATAACGCAATGCCTGGTGCTATGCCCACAATGGAGCCACCAATGCCGGAACCAAAAGGCACCACTTCTACATCTTAAATTGAAAGAATATATATCAGTATAAATCAAACAATTTAACTACTCTAACTGCACCTTCTTCCAGCATATCGGGAGTTGTTTTGTTGGAATCGATGCTGCCATTTCCTGTTAATAGATCACTGGTTGCCTTTGGTTCACTGCCCACCACAGACCAGGGACGTGGCTTTTGCAGGGCAATGGGTGTTCGCAGAATGCCATTGCCCGTTTTGACTAAAAGGCTGCCTTCATTGCCGACAGCGGCAATGGAACCCATGGCTGTGGCATGGCTTCTAATTGAATCGCTGCTGGGTGAACGCATCCTCTCATCCCGGCTAGCCGTCTTGAGCAATCCTCCGCCACTTGGCACTGGCAGTGCAGCATCCTCATTCGGTCCTGGACCACCATCTGTGCGCATTTTCACCAGCGGCGACTTGCGACCCACCAACGGTGAATATTTCTCGAGGTTGTCCGTGGAACGTGAACGTGTGGCCCACGAGGCGCCTACAAAGAGCACAAGTTAGAATGTGGCAAGGTTCCAAACAACAAATAAACTTACTCTTGAGCAATGGTGACTGTCGCTCCAGCTTGATGGGTCGACGCTCTTCGAGTATGGGCGTCGTTTCCTCGGAGGTCATGTGTCCATTGCCATCGCGGCTCATTGTCGGGCTGTCGACAAACGAGAGCGAACTGCACTCCTCAGATGTGGGTGAAACGAGGGGCGTAAGCGTTGTGGGCGTCACCGAACCGGGTCTGAAGAAATGCTCCAGACCATCACCAATGTCCCGGCCAGCAAAGGCGGCACATTCGGCATTGACCAACGGACGTGTCGGCGCTCGCGTCTTGGCACGCTTCGGTCGACCCTTGACCAGATGCTGCAGCTGAAACGAGGCACTCGGCAGCTCCGTTATGGAGTCACAGCACTCATCGCCACCCCCGTCATCCATGGCCGCCATGCTGTCGCTCATGTGTGCCGCACTTGCAGCAGCCGAGGCACCAGCAGCCGCTGCAGCGGCACGTGCCGACAACTGTGAACTGGAGCGATGCGACGACGGCGACTCCAGCAGATCGGGTATGTGGCTCAAGCTGAGATTCTCCACCACCGATTGGGGACGCACCTTGCGGGCAACCGAGCGTCGTTTTGTGGCTAAATGCGGTGTGGCCTGGGAGTAGTTGGAAAACAGCTGATTAGTATATATCGACATAAGAAATAGGTATATATTTGTTGGTTATGTTTGAGATGCATGAATGAAATAAAGGAGAGGATGGGTCATTTTTTGGCCGGGAATATTACAAAATAAATAGTTGCTACAATTACAACAAAAACATAGATCAAAATAAAGAGATACCAGGAAAAGGGAACAGATTGTAATTACAGTAAATGCTCGAAAATTAGAACTAAATAAGTATGTTCCCTGATTATCAAATTAATATTATTTTGAAGATTTTTTTGTTTCATAAAAATTTCAATCTATTCACAGTTCTAATTTTCAAGCATTTACTAATAGGTTTTCATAGAATTTTAATAGTTTATAGATTTCTAGATATAGTTATTGATAGTTAAAAAAAAACTACTTACAAGGTTCAGATATTCCAATTTCTTTAAGTTTTTTGTGATATATATTTTGAATTTTTTTTTGTATGTAAATGAGTTGGAGATAAGGTTTTAATATAATGTATATATATAATGTTTATAGCGCAAGTTAAGTAGAATTGTAGATATATATTTTGTCGAATTTGTTGTTGTTGTTGTTGTTTGTGATTGTTGTTGTATTGGTGATGATTTGGTTTTTGTTGGATGAATACAAGGATACACGAGAAGAACACGAGAGATAAAAATAATGAGCTTTGTTTTTTCTTTAGCATATTCACATAAGATTATTATTATTATTAAGTTTTTTTTGTTTGTTTATATTAAAGCGACGTAGAATGTATGCATGTGTATGAGTGTAGGTGTATGTATGTGTGTGTGTGTAACTATTATAATTATTTATTATTTTTTTTGTTTGTTCGTGCTGGAGTATTTGTCATGACTTGCCACTACTCGCATTATGGTATATATTTAATTTTTAAATATACATTTAATCAGTTATTTTCGAGAGAATGAGATTTGAGTTTTTGTAGACTACTGCATCCACTTGGGTAGTGAGAGATTTTCAACACTTACAGTGGGCGATTCCAGGCCTAACTTGGGCAAAACGGAGCCACGTCCACCAGGTCGTATGATCAAGCCCTCAGCTTCCTAAAGGAAAGAAACCCGTTTTTATTGGAATGTCTTGAACCCAAAGAACCTGCCAAACGGCAGCAAACACAAAACTGGAATAATTTAAATATCATATATATTTATAAGGGGAGTCTTGAGTCCATGACATCACATTTGTTAGTATCAAACAAATACCCGAAATCAAAGATAACACAGGTGCGTTATCGATAAATTGTTGTTGTTGTTGTTACTTACATGACTGGAACGACTGCGAACAATGTCCGGCGTCTGCGGTTCGTCCAGCAGCACCGATGGCGACTCGGATATACCGAGACCGCGACGATAGCGCGTCAAAGCTTCCAGCACCTCATCTGTCGCCCGATCCGAAATGGCCGCAGCCAGCGATTGTTCAATTTCACTGCAAGAGAGCGAGAGGGAGAGGAATATTAACATATGAAAAGCTTTTATGGAAGGACAACCGTTATTTGTTAGACTAATCTACTTCTTTTCTGTTGGCTGCACTTTGTTTGTCTCTGTTTCACACTCTTGCTCCTCGTCGGGACACTTGCGATAGGCGGATCGACTCGGACCGCTCTCGTCGGCGCCAGAGCCGTTGCCGAAGCAGCAGCACAAAGTGCGCATAAGGCCCATCTTGGCGCAAACAGCTGGCAGAAAACTACACAAAAATCTAAGCACCCGAAGAACTGTGGCAAGCTTAACGGCACACAAACTGGCAATGAATTCGCCTGCGTTGCCTTAGTTGCGACTGCGGCGATATCGACTCAAAAGCTATACAAACACACACACGCATACAATTAACTAATATATTTTATGTGTTTGTAAGTTTTTGGGTCGACAGCAGCCGTTTGGGTGTTCGAATGAAAATGCATTCAGCTGTTAAGTTATTTAATGTTTGCTTAATCTTATCTGTGCGTTTACTTACTCACTCACCCAAACACACACAAATGTATAGAGCGAGCGCGGAAGCAAAATCTACATTGAACCAAATGCGTGTGAGTGGGTGAGAGCGACAGAAGAAGAAGAGAGCGCCGCTCGCATCACAGCATGTTTACCAAGAAACAGCAACAATTTGCAAGCTCAGCTGTTAGAGAGGAGGAAAGAGCTTATTGAAAACAGCTTTTTGTTTTTTTTTTAATGCACTGATCGAGAGCGAATTGGAAACTGGAAATCGAACAGTGTGTCGCAATCTATGGAAATGTTCGATGTTTTGATTAGTGGAAATTATTTTTTGTTATTGGTATGAGCAAAACTAAAAGCAAATTTTTTCAACTAATTCTAATAACTGCAATATCTATTGCTTCACAACTTTTGCGCATCTCTGACAGCACTGTGTGTGTGTGTGTGTGTTCTGCTTCATTTTTGATCAACGCGTCGTTTTGTCTGCTTTATTTCCAGCCTGAGTCATCAACAGATCAACAGTCTCCGTCTCCCACTAACAACTCAAACTCTCTTTCTCTCTCTCTCTCTCGGTTTGTTACTCACCCAACTTTATTCATAATCTCACTGCCGGCGTTGTTGAGCAGACAATTCTGTAGAAAATCTTCGGGTATTTGCAGACGATCGTTGAGCGCCTTGCGCAGATCTTGTATGACAATTTGATTGCCCAGCGTTTTGGGGCACTGTTCGATGCCGGTGCGCATCATTGTCTCCAGTGTCTCCTCCAGATAGCTTTTGATCGTATAGCTCAGTTCGCTGGCGACACGCGTCAGCTTCATCTCAATGGGATGGGCATCATTGCGCACGGTTTCCTGCAGCTTGGGCATCAGCTGTTTACAGTTCTCCGCATCGGTAATCAGACGCTGCACGGCCGAAACATTGTCCATGCCACCTTTGGCTATCGAAATGGTGTCCTGTGTCTCGGCCACCAACTTGTCCACCAGCTGATGCGTTGATGAGAGCATAAAGCCATGTTGCAATCGAAATCCATGTCCATTGGCACGCTTCAACCCATTGCAGTTGCGCTGCAACAGTTCCTGCATCTTGCGCATCACTGCATCCGTTTTATCCGGATGATTCTTCAGATGCGGCGCTATATCGAATACGGGAAATGGTATTGTTCGCATGCTATGATTATGTTCCAGCGCATAGACAATGTCCCCATAGCCCTGCAGCGTTACCCCGTTCTTGTCCAAGTAAATGGTACGCAAACGATTGTTAATCTGCAGCGCCTTGGCCAGCAGGCGGGCACCCACATCGCCCATATAATTGCCGGTAATGTCGAGCTTTTGCAGACTCTGATTGCTGCCCAGGGCATTGATGAAATCGTGCAGATCGTGCTTGAGCTTGTTCTCCGATAGCACCAGTTCCACCAATGGGAAATCATCCTTCTGTATCAGATTGACCAGCGCATCCATGACGGTGGGTACATGCTTGGGCTTCATGCCGGTCAAGCTGCGACAGAGATGCAAGGTGCGTATCGAAGGGTTCTTGGAAATAGCTGTCAGCACTGGTGCGAGCTCTGCATCCAAATCTAAAAGGGGAAATGGGGAGAATTAAACCTTAACATTCGAAATACTCTCAAACTACTCACTATTGTCACTTATGTCCAGGCTCTGGAGCACACGCACACCATGAATGCAGGACTCGAGCACGTGGGCGCCTTGGGTGCCCAGCGTATTGCTTCGGAGATCAAGATGCAGACCCGCCGTCGATTCATTGCAGGCCAATCCCAACAACAGATTCTTTAGCGCCTCCATTGGCAGCTTACAGCCGGCTATATTGAGATGCTTTAGGCTCAGTGTGCTGGTAAAGAACTGCTTAAACGACGGCGGTATCTCTTTGCCCTTCTTCGTGCTAAACGAGTTGTGCGAGACATTTAAATGTGCTAAATGCGTGGCACAGCCCCGTAACAGTGCTCCAAAAAGCTGTCAAGAAAAGTTCTGTTACTAACATACGCTTATAACATTTGCATGTGTAAAGTCTTATACATTGCAATGTTAATTACATTTGTATAAGTAACATTTACATTTCACTTACATTTTCCAGCGTAATATCAGTCGATGCCAGATCCAGATGCTCCAGCACATTGGGCTGTGCCAGAAAATTGTGCAAATTCTGAAGGCAAAGGGATGGATCATATCAATAACTTGTCACTTTAGCGATATATGCATTTTACTTACGGTTATGTCATCTTTGAGACTATTGCCACTCAAATCGAGATGGATGAGCGAATTGGAAATACTTTGATTGAGCGACAGCGAATGTGACATCTGATTGACACCCTTCGAGGTGAGACCGCAATGAGCTAGCGCCAATTTGCATAGACCCTTCGATACCTTGGCTATGGGACCAGCCAGATGAATGGCGCCTAAATTCGAAATAAATTCAGTTTAGCTTAAGATATGTAAATGGGTTTCGAAAGTTAACAGTTAAATATTATTAACAATATAAGAATAGAAATTTGCGGGATGCGTGAGTTAAGTGCCGATATTGTGAGAATTTGAAAAAGAGGCATAAAACAAGCGAAAAGTATTAATGAATAATGATCTTTTATGACAGAATATTGGAAATTTGAGTTTCTAAACATTTAATCAACAATTAATTTTCTGTTAACAATCTGAATCTTCCAAAGGCCAAAAAAGCTTAACAAAAATCAAATTTTATATCGATGGTAAATGAACAGCTAAAGCAAAAACAATAACAACAACAACAATGCATAATAAATGTATTTGTAATTGAGTTGAGATTTGTGTCAATTGGGTTCTGCAAACCTTGTACAATATTTCCAAGTAGGGCGCACAATGAGCTAGCTCCTACATGCAACAAAATGTGACAAGATAAACGCGACAAGAACAAACAAACAAATAATCATTAAAAGAAGAAGACGGCAACAATAATTGTTAATTGTTACGGGGAAGTGGAAAAGAGAAACGCATTAAATTGGATTAATTACACAGACGCGAGGCAACTAATTGCAATCACTGTTGGGTCATTTGTTAGATTTGTTGCACGTGTTGCACACACACACACAAACACACCTTTATCCTCGATTATGTTGTGACTCAGATCGATGGTACGTATCGCTGGACTATTATTTGTAATCACAGATATCGATAGCTTATTCAAGAAATCCCATCTAAAAGCAAAAATAAACACAGAAGTTAGCTTCCGTCCAATTAAGTTTTGTTTAGCTAGACTTACCTTAAACCTAAGGCTTCCAAGTGCAGCTCCTCGAGCCACATGGAGCGCTTGAGCACATGCAGTATGCGTTCCAGCGTCTCATTCGATAGACGCATGTGTGCCGCCTTAAGACCACGAAAAAACGTATTATACTCCAGAGCCGAAACAATGGCCATCAAGTCTCTGCAAAGGGAAACCAAAATAAGGTTACAGTGAAGCATTCTTGTGAAGAACATAGACTATAAACTTAACAATTTAGCTAATAACAAACATCCGTGCTATAATGTTAACTTTACAAGTCTCTATGGCTAACATAACATGTGAATAACATTAAGTTAACATTTCGCTAACATTTTACGCGCACTCACTTGGGTTCCAGGTGATCGAAATCGCGCAGATTGAGCAGGCGTGTATCGTGCGACAAATAGATGGTGTCCACATCCCAGGCGACCTCCTCGCGATATGGCACACCATGAAAATCGCACATGCAGGCATATTGGGCACTGAAACCGCCGCATGGGCCCACATTACGCGGATCCGATGGACGAAATTCCTCCGAAAATATTGTCTCTCGCTCCGGTGGTTGAATGTCGATCTGTGAAAATTTCAAAGAAAAACAAGAGTTATTTTTCAAAGGTTGGGCTAACATGCGGCGTAGGTGTAATGGCCAACAAAAAGGCGTCAAGAGCGCCGTTAACAATTTAACACTTGGCAGGTTCATTGTTGCTAACAACTCTAGACACGACGCAGACAGAAAGTGTTGCTCATAAAAATGGAAATGTTGCAAGTGTGGGCGGGTGGCAACGATGAGTCCCAAAGAGATTTGCATAAGTGCAGGCAGCATAATTTACGAGAAACAACAACTTGAAGCCATTATAAATGCATTGAATTAGTAAGTTCAAGCAGCAAACCACAAATTGAAGCCTCAATTTGCTTAATTGAGACAACAACAAAGAGCTAGTGGATTTTGTTTCTGTGTGTGGGTGCAGGTTGCATCTATTTATGGTTGCATCAACATTATACTTAATCTCTTAAATGCAATTTCATCAAACTAAACAAGACTCTTTGCTTCGAATTGACCTAAATATGTTTGTCAAGCGATACTCAAAAGATTTTATAAACCAATTTGGTTTTCATAATTTCGAATACTTATGATAATTAGTCCTCATACTGACTAGTAAATTTTTTAATATTTTCAAGAATTTTTGTTATTAAAACTTGCAACGAATATTTCAAAAATCGATTTAAAACTCTTTAAAAATTGGAAAAAATAATCTTTTATTTTAAATATAATTTAATGAAAGAAATAAACTTATTTTAAGATATTTTTCATTTATTTTTTTCAATTCAATTTAGTTTTTATTTATTGGTAAACAAATATATAATATCAAATAAATTCCAATACAAATTCTGGCTTACAACACTGTTTAATATTTAAAAGTTCAAAACTTTCTATAAACGTGCTCAAAATATTTTGAATTTTTGAACAAAAGAAATGTGTAACTTAAACGATTTATAAATTGTTGTGTCAAAAGGCTAAATGCGGGTAAATGGGAGCCCATTGTGAGCACGTTAAATATTAAATTAAGCTTTAATTAAAGCCAAATTGTGAGTCAGGCAACGCGCTTCTCGGTTCTGTAGAGGCAGGCAGGTCACACACACCCAGAAAACACACCACGCCAACACCCACAACCCCCAGCGAGGGGGCGCCAATTAATTAGCTAGCGAAAAAAACTATTGTATCGGCGAATTTAAGCAACAAGTTCTTTTTGCACAAAATGGCAGAAAATGGATGGGAAATTATTGAAGCAAGTGAAAACAAGTAAAAAAGGATCTAGACGAGAAGATGAATCGAGTAAAATATATGATATTGCGAGTCGATATGAATTTTATGAACATTTCCAATTCCAAATCTAATTCTTTACCACTCTGATTAAGTTACACAATTCCTCTTTAGTTTAAGTTCATCTAAAGCATTAATCATAATCAAATATTATTTTTTGAACAATTTCTTTCAATGCCTATTCAATTGTTATATTTTTTTTGTATGTTTAGCTGAACATATTTAACTTTAAAATGTAAATAAAATTTTTTGTTTTTATTCTAGATTTGCTTCGTTGATTCAGTGACTATTATTTGTAATGAGCATTGTTGGAAATATGAGTAAGCAATAAAAAAAAACTACTACAAAAAAAGAACACTAAAAACATCTCACTCAACTTTTAGTTATTGCTCTTTGCCAACTTTTTCCTTTTTTTGCCAAACCTAAATAACGTTAAAATGTTGTGCAAAAAAGTTTGTCAAGGCAAAAGTTTTTATTGTCGTCTGATGTCACTGATTCTAACAGATATACTATAAATATATATGTTTGTACTTAAAACTTAAAGGTTGATTTCGTTGAATATTTCAATTGCGTGAGTAGTTAAAATTTACTTGCCTTTTTGATAATATATTTGAGAGGAACTGTTGGAAATATTTGCTTAATGGCCGAGGCTAAATCGGTTAAAATGACATCAGCGTTCTGTAAATTTATAAACGAAATAAAACAGTTATTAAATATGATATATATAGATGTAATTATATGATTTGCGGTCTGCTTACCGAGCTAAAATTGCCCGCATCGCCGGTTGTGGCAAATGAATATGGCCGATCGCTCGTTATAATCGAGAAATGTGTTGACTTTTTACTCTCGACGCCAACAATGTCCAAATAATGGAAATGGCATTCAATCTGTAAGCGAATAATATGTATTAACTGAAGTAATTAGTATGACATTCAAACCTACCTTTGTGGGCACCTTGGCGCTGAGCAAATAGACGCGAACGGGCGTAAAAACCTGCAAAGAAAGAAAAATGGGTGGAAAGCTGGACGTTAAATGTATATTTGAATAACTTGAACGAAAATGTTATCGTAGGGCAGGTCATTAAAGGTAAACTAACGTAGTTCAGGAAAGGTAAGGCGTGGGTAAGGTAACGTTTCATGACCGAAAGGTAAGGAGTGGGAAGGAAGGGTAGGTTAGGTGAGAAACGGTAGCTGGTAGAACTAAGTGCAATTATGAGAAGTTCCTTTAACAGCCTCAAAATGCGCTTGTCAAAGGTGAAAAAAGGGCAGAGGGGGAACAAGGCGGTACCGTTGCAAAAAGGAAGTTCGTTGCAAACTCAATTTTACTTTGCGCCATGGCAAAAGGCAAAATGTTTCACAGCAAACTAATTGAAAATCAAAGTGCGTTGGTTCCGTCTCTTTAATTCATTTAGCCACTTGGACCTAGAGTAGGAGCACTGTAGGGGAGGGGAGGGCGTAGTGGGTAGGTTAGGGGCATGGGGGTGCTAAGTAGCTGACTGCCCACTAACAGCTAAAAGTAATTGGACACTTTGTCTTAATATAAGCGGCTTTCTGGTGCTTGGCCCGGCCCTCTTGTCTAAAACAATTTTCCAGTCATGTGACTCTAAGCGAGGCGACAAATTAGCATTGTTCACATTTACGCAAAAGGTTCTAAAATATATCGATTACATTTAGAGCGCTATGTGAGTGTTATAAAAGTGCTTAAAGCTTCAAGTTGTTGGTAAATGGACAGCAAGGCGAAGTAGCTGGATAAAAAGCTTCACAAAGTGTGAGCGATTCAGACAGGAAGCGAGATAGAGGAATGTCAGGTTGACTGCACAAATGGATCAAGAGTAAGCTAAGAGCATACCGACTTATTAGTACTCTATAAAGTTTTGGTTTTTGTAATACAAAGAGTTTTGATCAACTTTTCTAGACTTTTCTTGAAATTAAACAAAAGAAAAAACTTTATTCAAGAGAAAAATCCTAACATAAAATTGTTTGCAGTTGTTTAAAAATCAGTTCTTTGTATAGAAACCTTCGTTGCACGGAAGTTCATGATTAAAAAGCTCGAGTATATAAAAAGAGAAGAGCAATAAAAAGGTGTATTTATTCTTTACTCAAAATCTCTCTTATTGAACGGTTTAATATCTTATCTTAACTGAAAAAAATGCAAACACTTTGATTTTAAGCGAATGGTTAGACTTAATATGCCCCTCTGGTAGCCTGACTCAATTACAGGGCATTATCATTTGAATGCAATTTGGCGTTGGAAGCCTGGAAGCAAATCGTTCGAGCGTGCAATTTCATATACAAATTAAAGTGAGCCGAGACTGGCCCAAAGCTCGACACAGAAATCTGAAGAGGGGCAGGCTGTGAGAGAGAGAGAGGGAGAGGGGAGGACTGATGAGGAGATGAAGAACACCTGAGGCAATGCCAATTGTTGGTTGTTGTTGCTGCTCTCGACACTTACCAAGACACGATTCTCCGTTTTATCGCCTTTCGTTTCCAATTTAACCATATACTTGACCAAGATCTTTGTGTGTCGACCCAGCATGGATTTGACGCTTTCTGCAAGATGAAAAGATGAAACGAGTTGAAGATGAGTCAAAAAGATAAAGCAGTTAATTAAAGTCAATTGGCATAAGCCGTACAATATATATATTATGTATGTGTTTATGCATTTACATATACTTATTTCGCATTATGCACAATGCATAGCAATATTGAGGGTTATGTCATAGACGATGTGACAGACAGACAGCAGCACCTCGGTATATTGCCTATTATGCTTTTGTTCAGCCTCAACTCAAACCCAAACACGTAGGCACTTTATGAAGCCAACAACAACAGCAACAACAACTACAGTTTGCGATTTCGCCAAGTATCGTAGCCTTAGACACCCCCTGTTAGCTCACCTCTTTCCCCCACTCTCTCTGTCTTTCATTATTTTCATTTACATTTCTAGCTACTTAACATAGCAGCAAACAAACACACACACACACATACAGAGACAAAAAGAGCGACCCACCCACACGTACACGAAACACAGTTACTCAGTCTTAGTCTCTCACAACGATGACGAATTTATTCAATGTGAGATATTTTCATGTGCATTTGACAATGCCAACGGAAAGTTGGAGAGGAACGAGAAGGCTGCGGGCGGGGAAGGGGGCTTGACGTGTCTGGGTGTTGTGATTATTGTTCTTATTCTCATTGTTGTTGTTGCTGTTGTGGGACACCGGGATACACAAGCATTATTATGTCATGCGACAGGCACGCCAAATCTCAAGTATGCTCGGTAGAAGGGGTTGCTAGGGGTATTCGAGTTATGACTCCTTGTGTCTGAGCATGTGCGGTCCCAGCGGCATAAATGGAATTGAAATGTCAAATATTTTTTGGCAAACTAACGACAGTTGACAGTCGCTATGCGCCGCCAAGCCAAACCAACTGTAAAACGACCCTTAATATGCCCATAAAAGAAAGGAAACATTTGGGCAATGTTTGCCTTGAAAATGTGTAAACACGTGTAAATAAGCTTGTTAATTAATAATTAGCCAAAAAAAACATGATAAGCTTGTGAATAAATAATGTTAGTTTGTGAAGAGTTTGTGTATTGTATAAGGAATACAATGGAAGAGATGCAAGTATAAGAAGGGTATAAGAGAAGTAACAGATTCTACTCACTAACAGTTTAATGTGAACGAAATTATGTTAAAAATCAGAACTGTAATGATCAATAATCGCGCATATTTTATGTTAAGCATTTCTTTTCTTTTTGCTTTTGGTGTAATTAGTAATTTGGCATCACATGCTAATTACTTTTCTCCATATATAATCTCAACGTTTATTACCCGCGCTGGATACTTAACTTATGAATCACCCCGCTGGGAATGCTGCTATCGCTTAAGTCCCGCCACAGGCTAGAAACAATTTTATTGCCTATTCTAGCATGCAAATTCCGTAGGAAAGTGAAAAGCAAATAAATACATACATACTCATATATGTATGTATGTATGTTAATGTTAATGTTAGTTGGCAATGGATTTGCATGAAGCATGGCCATAAAATGCCAGCGGGAGCAATTAGGGCCCTGACCACACTCAATAAACGGCCGCAAAATATACAAACGTAAAGAAAGACATTTGGCTGTGAGTGGAGCAGCATGGGTTTGTATCCATAAGTGCCAATTGTGTGTTGTTGTGAGCCAAACAACGATTGTTAAGACCTGTAGACACGAACATGCCCGACATACAACCAAACACACACACATATATACACTGTTGTGGGTGGTGTGCCACCCACTTGTAACGGCGCCAGAATAAGTAACGAAAGAAATTGCTTCCGACGCGCTGCGATGACAATGATAAAGATCGTCGTCATCCACATTGTGGGCCACCATGGCCAGCGAAGCGTCCAGGCGGCGGCGTCAACCTTCGAAAGTTAACTTGAAAAAGAGAGAAAGAGCGCAAAACATTTGTCTGCCTGCTGCTGCTGCTACTGTTACTCTCTTAATTGCAGATACGAGTGAATGAACTTTATGTTTGACGTTTTTACAGCTGCGCTCTCGATTGCTTTCTCGCTCGCTCGCTCGCATGATTACTTTGTAAGCTTGCTGCACTGCTCGTTTGACACTATGTCAATATCACGACGAAGCTGATGAAGAGTAAACACACACACACACACACACACAATTAATGAGTAACTGTCTACGGCAATGAAATTGCATTTGCCAGATGCAGGCAAAGAAAAAAAAAACACATACAATTTACAGAACTTTGTCAATGCCCTCTGCAAACTTGCATAATGCTATGGGAAATTCAATAAATCAAACAAATGACAAGCGACACTTTTTATTATCGTTTGAACCCTTTTTAGTAGCCCTACAGTTTTATGTATATCCCAAAAAAATAAAAGAAATTAAAAAAAACATTTCCAGTGTATGTTAACAAGTGCAATCAACTTTATTATCTTCAACAGACTATTGACAGAGCTGCCAGAACTTTACATAATGTGGAAAAGTTAATAACATTTTTGTAATTCTATACAATTTTATATGTATTAGTGGCATTGGCTTTTGTTAGAGAGAGTTTGTTCGAGACATTTGAAACTTGATTGGCCTTCACTCCGTGAACCCTATAGCAATTTTTGTTGGCCATGCATCCAGTTCGTAATTACTTTTTCAGCCACAGAGAGAGACAGTCGTCGTCTGGCAGACTCGACATCATTTCCGCTTAAGGGAAATTCAACTTTAATTGGCAACTGTGGTCAATTTTCGCTCAGTGATAAGGCTGCACCTGAATAACATTACATTTTTGAATTCAACTTTTGTTGTTGTTGTTTATGGGTTCAAAGAACTGATGCTGCCGCATTGTCAAAAAAAAAAGAAAGAAGAGAAAAAGTTTGTTGATCTGGATAGTGACATTTGCCAGCATTGCTACAATACATAAATACATACATACATACATATATACAGCATTGACAGCATTCTAAATACTTGCCAAGAGGAGGAGTGTGACCCAATTTGGTGTAAAGTTTTGTTGTTGCAGTACAAAGCCCAGAGATTACATGAGTTCAAAATACTCAGCTACAAGCGCAACTGTGTGTGGGTGTGTCACTGTATGTATGCGCGTGTGTGTTTCTGTGCCTTTTATTACACACACTTTTACACAAAGGCTGTCAAAACTCGTAAGGGAGAATGAACTTAATGAACACGAAATCAGTTATACAGTTTGACAGCAACTGCGCCCGCAGAAAGCAACAAACACACACACACACACATATATGTAGCTTTGTGTGTATTCATGTCAAGTCAAGCTCAAAAGCTTTGCACTTGCAAAGGATTAGGCACAGCGGCAGCCCAAATATAGACATAATTACACAAACACACACACACATCACTGATCATTATTCTATTGAAGCAGCTCGAAGTAAGCAAAGAATGTTTGCAAAAACAACAAACAATGGAGAAGGCCGCTGCTGCAGCTGAGCTTGAGCTAACGGTTTGCCGCCGCCATTCGAAGCACAAAAGAAGAAAGTTAAACGAAGATTTTTTTTTTTTCGTTTTCTTTGCACACAAACACAACTTTGTGATTACTTTACGTTATGTTAATTATATTTTCACAATGACACAGCGCGGGAGGAAGAGATGAGAGAGAGAGAGAGAGACAGACCGGCGACTATTTGCAATTTACTTTCGCGTCTTATTAACAGCTGTCGTTTGTTGGTTGTTTTTGTTGTATTGCGCTGCAAACAATGGAGAGTTGAGAAGCTTTCGATTGACCCGAGCAGAGACACTTTTGATATATATTTTCTTATATTCTTGTTATTGGTGTAAATCTATTTAAAGCCACACCTGTGTGCGTGTGCGCCTTATTATATTTGACCTAAAAACGCAGAGTAATTTTTTTTCTTCTTCTGCTGCTGCTTTGCGAATATTTTATACGGAGCTGAGCTTTTGAGCTGTGAACGAACACATTGTTAATGCCATGTGATGACGAGCGCTAGAAAGCGACAGGTTACCCACACACACTCACTCACTCTCTCACTCTCTCTTTGCTATTCCCCCGAAAATGCCATAAATTAGAGCAATGCAGCTGGGCAGCATCGGGTCAGGGATGCAAGCAAGCGTGAGTGAGAGAGAGAATTGCAGGCGCGCATCATTAACGTCACTGTTAGTGTTGTTGTTGTTTGGTGACACAATTTCACCCATTGCTGCTGCTGTTACTATTGCTGCCCGACGACCTCAAAATGGAGCAGCTCAAGAGCTTTTCAGCATTTGTTTTGTGGCTGGTGTCAATTCTGCGCGCTGTTTTTTTTTATTTTCTATAAATTTAATTCTTATTTTGTGTGTCGATATGTTGTCAAACGGGTTTCTTCTGACTTCAGCGCCAACTTTCAATCTGCCCAAATTGTCATAGCGAATGCAAAAGTGTGTGTGTTTCACTAATGAGACGCAAGATGCAGACGGGAGGATAGCTGGAATTGGAGCAAAGTAAAATAAAACTGGCACACGCAACACTCCACAAAGAGAGTGAGAGAGTAAAAGTAATGGAAGAGAGTGAAGGCGAGTGAGAGGGGGGGGGCGGAAATGCGAAATGGAAAACGATAATCGTTCAGCTTTTATTGCTAATTTCATACAATTTGTAATTAGTTGCATTGGAAATGAGCAAACGGCAAAAGTTTAATTGGCGGCGCATAAATAATTGCGAGAGTGCATTTATTGGCCAACATGTAGGTCAACCTGGGGTCAGTCACACACACACAAACACACACACATACACAAAACTCTCATGGCCTTCATTGAGAGCCCATCCAATAAATTTTCATAGTTTTACATATTAAGCTTGTTTCAACTGGAAGTCTTTGTGGGAAACTTGTTTACTTTGGCTACTGCGATAAAATCATAGAAAATATGTGTGAAACGATTGCGATTTCAATTTATAAGAGTCAATTAATATGCTAAATATACACAGAGTAAGTATAAGAGTGAAGCTAAAAGGAGCAACTGTATCTTCTTAAAACAAACTGCTTGGTATAAGAGTGAAGCTAAAAGGAGCAACTGTATCTTCTTATATACTAGCCTTGGCATAAGAGTGAAGCTAAACGGAGCAACTGTAACTGTATCTCCTTATAAGCTAACTGCTTGGTATAAGAGTGAAACTGTAACTTCTTATAAAGTAAATGCTTGGCTGCAAAATGGGCAGAAAAAAAGTACCTGAAAAACATTATCCGCTTTAGATAAGCATTCCAAGATTTGGCGAGTGTTGCAAATAACAACATTAAATAAGAGCCAAACATTTTAGACAAGTCGAATTCCGTTAAAAATAGGTGCAGCGCCGTTATTTTTGTTTACACTGTGCAAAAAAACGACCCTGTTCTCTTATACTCTGAATTTTGCAGCGATTTGTGAGATTATCGAAGAATGACGCATTAATAAAACTCAAAATGTTATTGCATTATTGCGTATACATAGCTTTGTCTCACCTTTGTCTTTAGTTTGCTTTACCACATCGCGTATTTGCAACTCGATAATGCGCCGCAGATACTGATCAATGTGACTCATCATTTCGTTTGTGTACATTTTGCTCACAATTACAAACAATAACAATAACAATATGCAGAATACTAATAAATTACGAATTGCCGGATTTACAATTAGCCAGGCATAAAGCGCGGCGTCGAATTCAGCACTGAGTCAAGCGGACGATCGACTATCGAAGCCGTCTTATCAGCACGTTGTGCTTATCAGTTACGGCAAGAGAGAGAGAGCGAGAGAGCAAGATCGAGAGAGCGTTTGGGTGAGCGACAATGCTTTTGGGTGAGAGCACAGGGTTGTCGCAGTCGAAGGTGCCGTTAGTGAGAGAAGAGTTTGTCAATGTGTGTGTCAAGTGTCTCCCGCATAAAAAGCTTTGATTGTCCGAAGAAGAAATGCTTAAAATAAATATCATAAATAATATTATTAATTAGAATTATAGTCCAGAACCATCAGCTGAATAAAAGGTTTCACTTATACACACACAATATTAATGAACACCGGAAATTGGTTAACGCTTGAAAGCGCAACAGAAAGCGACAGGCGTGAAAAATCAACAAGCGACAACAACAACAGTTACAGTTTTGAGAGCACTGTAAACTCGCACAGGTTCGTTGGCATTCGCGCTAATTTGACTTGAGTGCCATGACAGCAACTCCAGAAGCTACAGCGGAACTAGAAACGGCACTTCACCCCCCCCCCCCACCACCCCACACCACCCACTGTCCTGTTATACTGTCCTCTCTGAACGGAAACCTTGCGCCAGGTGCTACTTTGTTCTTGTTGTTTTTGTTGGGGCTACTGGCAACTTCCCAATTAGCTTTAGTCTAATTAGCAAGAAGTTAAAGCTTAAAAAATATTTCGTTCGTTTTTTTATTGCTCATAAATTAAAGCAAATGTTTTGTTTTTTATGTTCTTTGCTGCACTTTTGGAATTTGGAGCAACTGCAGCATTGACAAATTTATTTGTTTAGCCCAGAACGAATTTTTTATTGTTGTTGTTGTTGCAGCTGCGCCCCCAACAGTTCGGAAAAATTCCAGCGTGGAAAATCAAATCAAAATAAACCAGAAACCGAAACTCAATTGGGCGTCGGTCGAATTTATATGCTAAATATAAATTCCTTAGTGTGTGTGTTTTTTTTTTGTAGTCCATTTTTGGACACCTGTGTGTAAGTCTATTAATCAACGAGGGGCGCCCCAAGTTTCCCCTGATAAAACTTTGACAGCGTCCTAATCTCGGGCTCGTTCTATAGATAACGGAGCGAGCGATCTTTAATTGAGCTGCAACAAAATATATTTGATAAGACGGCACACAAATATTGGGTCAATCATATATATATAGAATACCAGGAAACGTTTAGATAATAAATTTTATAATAAAAAACAGAACCGAAGCAAATTCAATTTTATATTTCTGCCTTAAAAATGTTACTTATACTGTTAAAAATGTTACTTATACTGTTTGTCGTATAAGACTGATAAACACATAAACTTGATATTTAAATGTTATATGCATATTTATAGTTATTTTTTGTAGACTTTGCGATGGGTTAATAATTTTTTAATGATGTTGTTGTTTTTGTCATTAATGGCGATGTGACCAGCTGCTGCTTTGGCTACAATTTCCAATGCGTGATATCGGAGGCGCATTTTTTTAATTGGCATTCACACAAAAGCTCTGACTAACAGTTATTTACAAGTATAAGCACAAACACACACACACACACACATAAGTACATGACATGCAATTGAGCATACATACATACATATGTGCATGTATTGCACTTGTGTGTCGGTTTGCTGATTTTGTTTATCACGCAATTTTTAATACGTCTCCATAAATGATGCGGCGGCCAATGCTGCTGAGCAATGCTTTATGTTGTTTTGTTGTTGTTGTTAATAATATTATTGTTCCTTCTACTTTCTGTTTTGCAGTGCTCAGCTGAATTTCAGCTCAATTAAATATCATGGCCAGAGCAATTAACAACTCGATTAACGAGAACTCAACTAGCAGGATACCCTGGAAAGTGCATATATTTGAGTAACTAACTAACCCGTTCGAAATGTATACAGGGTATAATAAACGAAATAATCACACACACAGACGCACAACCCTGTACGAGTTGAGCAGCGCATCTCAAACTGCAGCAAACACAAACCCTTCAAACTGATTTCGTCTGCTAGCAAACGCATACAAGGGGGGGGGGGGGGCCAGCCAGTGTGGCGTGTCCGTGTCGCATTGTGGCGGAACGGAAGTGCGACGAGAGCCGCCGGAGAGAAGTAAACGTCAAGAACAAAACATAACGTAAAAGCCGAAAACAAAACCAAAACGGGGGATGCATTCAACATTTAAATACCGTTAAGATGGGGGGGGGGGGATTTTAATATGCAGAATGCAATTCGCTGCTTCAAAACAAAGAAGAAGCAGAAGCTTAAGTGTGTATTGGTGTGTGTGGGTGTGAAAAGAGAGTGCGATTGGATTAACGATAACGATGACGATTACTCACCGTTGAGGTCCTTGGTTAATTGTGAACGCGTCGACATTTTGACAGGCCCCAAAAATGTTGCTGTTGTTGTTGCTTATGTTTTTTGTTGTTTTGCGGCGAAAGTAGCAGCAATTTGGCAGCCAGTGAAAATGAAGACAAACAGGAATAACCACCCAGGCTGTAGGGGGGCGGTGGCTGCGGTGACGGCGGGGGGTGCAGCCAGATGCGTTGTGTGTGCAAGGCAAAGGGCACAAACAATTTTTGTTGTTGTTGCTGCTGCACTTTGTTGTTGTTGCTGCTGTCGATACAATTTCAATCCTGAGACGCCGCCGCTGAACACAAAACTGGATTTGAGCCGCGTTTAAATACAGGAACAGCCTTAAATTGTTGCTCAGACATAATTCGCTTTTGGCAACGCTTTTCATACACAGACATACAAATTCTTCTCTTTTTTTTATACACACTTCAATACAAACACACACACAGTTTTCACACGGTTTTCCACCCTTGTTGGGGGGTTTGGGTTACTGGAAGTTAACTTGATGCTTTAACTTAATATTCTAATGAGTTAAACACTTAGTAAAAGCTTTAAAATTTCTTTTCGGTTCTGTGTTCTTTCGCCGTTTAAATTTTGATTATTTGCTTTGGAATTTCGAATTTCAGCGATTTTGTTTTGTGGATTTTGCCGCATTCGCAACAAATTTGAATGAACACTTTGTGGCTGAACCGTTTGGCGCGGCTATCAATTGACTTTGACGCGCCGCACAGTTTCGTTTATTGACTAAGAAATTTCGCAGTGGTTTGCAAAAAATTATGCTTAAAAATTAATAAAAAACTCTGCGCTTCCACCGCGAACAGACGCGACCACGCACACGACCAATGAAAAGCGTTTGGACTACTGAACGGTGTGACCAGTTTGTGTTGGGCTTTAAAAACGGAGAGCGCGAGACAATAAAAAATAAAATACCAAACAGCTGTTGTAGTGTTTTGGCGTATGGTCCTAATATAGTACATTGTTGTGATACTTATTTTATTAAATAGCCGTTTTATGGTTTCTAATTATATTTAAAATTATTTTATGTACTCAATTATGAATTTGCACTGGCAGCCCTAAACTATAAGTGTTGCATAACGTTCACCTTTTTGCATGTTTACAGCACTTTGTGCATCTGCCCTGGGAATGGCAATAGAATAAGAACTAAATATCAGTTGAACAGACATAGTTTGGAGCGCTAAAATGGCAAATGTGCGCTGTTTGCAAAAATTTATACGCATCCACAAATTTCTGCTGCCATTCAGTAAGTACATCAATAATTTAAAAACAAGTGTTAGTCCATGCAAACGGCGTACTGCAACAAAATAACGCTGCAACATTGCCTCTCATTACGAAATACATTTATGTATGCGTGAGGCATTCAAAGCGAACAGCTGTTATTTCGTTTCTACGTCAGGGGGGGAATGGATATACTCTGCCGGTCAGACGACAATTTTCAGTTTTAAAATCAAAGTGAAAAAAATAAGAAAAGAAACGAAAAAATAATAACGAAAATAGTGTTTGTGCAAAATGGAAACATCTGCTGCGGATAATCTGCTGCGTTTGATTAAGCAGCTGCTGCTGGAACGCGCCTTCGATGGCATCAAAATGCTTTTCTACAGTCCCGCCGAGGTTGCTAAAAATGCCCCGCACATGCCCGCCATTGCCATGGACCTGTATAGCGATATTTGCGCGCCAACCTTGACGGATGCAACCAATCTGGACGATGGGCCGCTTTTCGATTGTTGCAACGAGCTGTTGAAGGTTGTGGCCCAATATGCCCCACTGCAGCAATTCATGCTGGAGCTGATGGAGAAAATCGAGGAGAGCAGCAGCATTGCCATATTCTCGGCATATCTACGCGCCCTCCAGGTGGTGTTGCTGCGTCAGGGCCAAACCAAGCCGCAGGCCACCGAATGGTGCCTCTCCTCGGTAGTCACACGTTTACGGGCGCTTCCCCTGCCGGATTATGTTAAAACGGGCTACGATGCGCAGCAGGCAATGCTGCTGGAACAGGAGCAACAAGTCGAACAGCTAATGGCCCACTATATCACCGTTGATTTGTGCTGTGAACCCTTGTTGCAGGAGATTGTGCAGCTGGAGCAGCATGCTCCAGTTTTTCGCGATTGCAGTCTCAATCGTCGCAACGTTTTCACCTGCTTTCTGCTGCAGCTAATGGACAAACCCCTAGCGCTGCTCGAGCTAAGCAATGTGACGAAGAGCTTACTCGATCCGGGCACCTCGCACACCTGTTCACCCAATGCCTGGCGTCTGCGGCCGGAGTTGACGCAGCGCAACTTTTTGCAGGCGCGCGCTACAGCCGGACAGGCCCAGACCTATGTGCAGCAGGTGGTGCAAACGTTGACAAAGAGTGTCAACCAACTCCTGGGCGATCCCTACTATCTCCTCGGGCTGGTGGAGTCGCGTGCCCGCTGGAAGCGTCGCCTCGATCCTGCCAAGGGTGTCTTTGAACTGACCAATCAAAATATGTTCCTAATCGATGAAAAGCTGCCGCTGAGTGCTGTCGGCATGTACTACCACGCCCTGCTCGTGGGTCAATTGATGCCACCAAATGCACCCAAGATCTACGCGCCGTTGTTTCTCTTCGAGGCGAGTTTGTATCTGGTGGCTGTGCTGCTGGAGCAAACGGAGCCGCCACTGCAGCACTGTGGCTTGCGTCTCAGCGACTATGTGCTGAGCGTAATGAGGGAGCCAGTGCCTCAGTGTTCGCTGGATCTGGAGGTGCACAAGCGCTATTGCGATGCGCTGTGCAAGATAACGGGCTATGCGCCGCAGGAGTCACTGCGTCGCCTGGGCCTGCAAGTGCTGCATCATTATATTCTATCCTTTGAGGATTCCGCCAAGTATTTGATACTCAAGAATCTGCTGGAGACGCTGAAGCATGATGGCATTCATGGCTACCTGGCAGGCTTGTACAAGGATATCGTTGCTGAGCATATGGCGCGCAAGGATACCCCACTGCCGCAGGAGTATTGTGGCGCCAAGTTTCGCTCGCTGTTGCTGCAGTGCGTCTGTGTCCTGCCGCAGGATGTCAAATCCGATCTACTGCTGCACACCGACAGCATTACAGGTGCCTTGAACGTTCTGCGCTATTTTGCCGCTGCGGATGCACTGAATCGTACCAGTTTCTGGGACATAATGCCGGAGATTCAGAAACTTTTGCTGGAGCCATTGGGCACCGCACTGAACTTCTCGTTGGCCCACTATCGGGCGTACCGGGAGCGTGTCATGAATGGCCAAAGTGCCTCCGACGACGAACTGATGCAGAAGCAGCTCAACATGCTGGCCGTCAACATTAGCAACAGCGGCATGGCCGAAGGAGAGGGAGATGCTAATGGACACGGGGATGGAGAGGGAGTGGGCATTGGACGAGAGGAGAAACTCGAGGTGTTGGCCAGCTCGATAACGGGCCTGGAATCGATGCGTGTCATCTATTTGCTGGCCAGCGACAGCATCGAGCAGAGCCTCAATCAACGCAAACTAAAACGCAGCGAACCCGAACCCATTGCCATGGAACTCGACGTGGAGCAGCAATGAAAAATAAATAAATCTCTCCATCCAAGAACAATTTTATAATTATGAATTTTAGGTTTATTTTATTATATATATCTCGTATACGAAATGAAAACGAATTTGCTGTCTGACAAATACAAAACTTGACTTAATTTTATATTGTTGTTGTTGTTGCGGATATGGGTTTACGGCCAAAGCTAAAGGTGTTAATTAAGCAAACAAGCTTAACCTGGCCTGGTTGGCCTACTCATCACTCCATCTAATTGTGCTAATTAATTGCGAACGACCTTCGAATTTGTCACTTTTCAGTTTGAAGTTGACAATTGCCCCGATTGTTGGGAAAAGGGGGAAAACATTTATTGAAAAAAATGCGTCACTTGAAAGATGTTTAGAAAACAATTAGGATCAATTTAATAAGTAAAAAAAATTTATCCATTTATTTACGAACTAATAATGCTAAAAATAAAGATTAAATCATTATATTACTTCCAGAAACCAGTTTGCTAATATTTTCAATAAAGTTTCATCAAGAAGAAAACATAAAAATATAAGAAAATTTTTTTTTTATGTTAAATTTAGATCAAAATATCTAATAAATCAATAATATCAATAACTAACAATAGAGTTTAGGTCTACGGCTCTTCAAAAACATAAAAAGTTAATTAATTTGGAAGGTAGATGTTTGTATACCGACTGCCTTCGGAATTAAATATTCGCAAATTGCTTCACATTTCAAATTAATTAAACTATTCTGAGAAGTAAATAAAGCGCTGCATTGAATACTAATTTCTGAAAGTTAAAATGTTCAAACAACAATTGTTATCTAAACTCTAGATTCCAGAATGATATTCCTGACTTGCATATAAATATTAAGCTGGAACCTTGGCTGCACCTCATTCAGTTCATGCTTTTAAAACAAAACAATTCGAATAATAAAGCTTTTTTTACCGTCATAATAGTAATTCGTATATCATTTGACTTAATTATATATAGGAAATATGAACATTTAAGCTCGCTCTAAAAAGTTAATTTCCGAACAATTAAGTTTACTTAAATGCAAAGAAAGCACTTATGCCGAGTACGAAGCTTATTTAGTCAAAGCACTTCTCTTACTGTAAACGAAGTAAAACAAAGAACGCTTCGGAAACCTTAACTCTTGTAATTAACTCTTTCTGTTTCGCACTCTTGCAGATGCACAAAGCTGTTTACTGGCCACAACATGCAATGCAGGAGCAACTGCATCCATTCACACGCTGCAACAGCAGCAAGGCACAACATTAAAGCCCACCGCAAGCTTGAGTCGCAATTATGCCAAAGAAACCGAAAAGTTGGATGACTTTCGGGCACGCGAGGAGCAACGAGAGAGGGAACGCGATGCAGCTGAAAAGGCAGCTGGCAACAGCACAGCGGCGCCGCCAGGTGATGGACAGCAGCAGCAGGGCAAACAGAGTGAGGAGGAGGCAGCCAAGCAGGCCAAAGTGGATGGCATACGCAACCGGATATTGGATGCGGCAATGCTGCATGTGCCACAGCATGGCTGGACCAAGCAGGCCATTGTCCAGGCTGCCGAGGATTGCGGCTATCCGAGCGTTGTCCACGGCATGTTTCCCGATGGCGGATTCGCGCTCGTCTCGCACTTCAATGGGAAATGCAATGCAGAGCTGGTGCAGAGCCTGCGACAGCAAACCGACAATGGCCAGAAGGAAGTGAGCGATCCCCTAGATTTTCTAGTCCAGGCGGTGCGACAGCGTCTCGCCATGATTGAGCCATACAAGGCACAATGGCCACAGGCAATGGCATTGATTGCATTACCACAACATGCGTCCACAGCGCTGGCGCAGGTGCTGACGCTGGTCGACGATATTTGTTACTATTCCGGAGATCGTTCGGTCGATGTAAGATCCTCCTCAATCCAAGTTGATCCTTACTAATATATTTGGTTCTCTTTCAGTTTGGATGGTATACGCGAAGGGTTGGCCTGGCAACGATTATGAAAATGACCGAGCTATATATGCTGCAGGATAAATCCGCGGATCATGCTGCGACCTGGGAGTTCCTAAAGAATCGCATGGACGAGGCGGTGCAGCTACAGATGGCGCTATCCCAGACCGAGGGCATGACACAAACATTTTCACGTTCCTTTAACTCGGCTTTCATAACGGTAAACCGAATAGAATTCTCTTTTAATTAACCTATTAACTCCGTTTTCTTCTTACAGGCGCGAAATATACTCGGATTGGGTTATAGTCGCCATTAGACAACTATCTGGCAGCATTCAGCAAAGAAGTCCAAAGACAGAGAGAGAGGGTGTGTGAAAGATAGAGTGTATTGCTGTATACCTGAGTCTGTATACCTGATCTATATGTAAATACATAAATACATACATGTTCAAGCAGGTCGATTAACTGTAATTGGTTGTGACGTTTATGCCATGTTGCCAGGTTGTTGCAAAAGCTTTCATTTTTATGCACTAAAATATTATTATTTTTTTAAGAGAAGTATAAAAAAAATATTGACTAGTTACCCATTTTAATCAAAATATTACAAAAAAAATAAAAATTAAAGTTCATTGCACAAATTCTTCTTAGGTTTGTTAAAAGTTGCTAATTTAAATACTCATTGCATAAACGGAACATAATTACTGTTTTACAGTTAGTTGACCTCGTTTTACATTTTGTGTCGATATTACACAAATCACAATCTGATATTTAGTTAGTGTTCCTTACTATACGTTGCTTAATTAAATACCTCAACGACAAACCATTTGTTTTTTAAACTGTGATTAATTTATTTAACTTTGTTTTGTAGAACATTATTAAGGCGTTTCTGATGGGCCTCCTTCCTCAAGCTCTTCTGGTTACGCGAAAAGGGTCCTCGCCATATATTTGCATCCGATAAAGCACAGGAATTTTACTTTCACTTTGATTTTGCTGGTTAGGCAAAGCCTCGTTTTCTGCTACTTCCTGTCCCCCACAACGCCTACTGAATTGGTTTACCTTACGTTTGCACTCGACCACAGAGCCGTAAAGATCCGAGATTTCTTTGCATATATCGACAGAGCCATAAAGATCCGAGATTTCTTTGCAGATATCGACTGAGTCATAGGGATCCGAGATTTCTTTGCAGATATCGAGCGTAGGACAGTCAAATTCCTGCTGCTTGAAGTTCCCTCTTTCCGATTTTTCATACAAATTTTCGGTTATTTTATGCACCGGACAGAGTGGACACGCATATGGGATGGGAGCACAGGGTGTCCGGGTCAAGTGGCAGCAGTGTTTGCACATTTCCTAGCTCTGTTTTTAAAAAATTAGGAATTCCAAATTGTTATGTTTGTGGCGGGGCCCTTTCGAATTTTGTACTGAAACAAAAAACCTAAAGTTTTCTACTTGTCATTTATTTTGTGAAGTTTTTTCCGTTTTGTTTGTTCATATAATTAAAACCTCTTATTGCATATTAAACCAACTAACTATTGTACTAACGAACAAAAAAAAACACAACTAACATAATGGTCAAATATTATATATTCTGGTCCTTAGTGCAAAGGCTGCAAATAGTGGCCATTGTCATCTCGAGGTATCTGCTCCTCTTTGCTGTTGATTTGAAAATTAATTATTTAATAATAGCTTAAACTGGCTTCAAGCATTTTGCTCACCCATCAGGATTGTCTGTTTGTCGTTGCTTGAGCAAACGCAACGGTATCTCATTGGTGGCAATTATCATGGCGTCCAGGCGTAGCTTGAGTTCGGCAAAGGTTGGTCGCTTGGCTGGTATTGAGCACCAGCAGCTCTCCATCAAGGCAAACATTTCATCGGTGCAGTCATCGGGTCGCTTCATGCGCTGTCCCTGACGCAACAGCTGCAGCAAATCTCTGGGCGAAATCGACGGATACGGCATGCCACCCAACGTTGTTATCTCATACAGCAGCACACCAAATGACCAACTAGACGGGTGAATATAGAGAGTGAATGTGAATCATTACAAACATGGACAGACTACTCACACATCGCTCTGACTGGTGTACACCTGATGTGTTAACGATTCCAGGGCCAACCACTTGATGGGCAGCTTGCCACTGACGCCAGATTTGCGATAGACATTTTCATGATAGACATCACGACTGAGACTAGAATTTGATGGAGTACTTAAGTTAATTTGTTTGATAAGTATTTTATATACAACTTACCCAAAGTCTGCTATCTTAATGGTGCGATCTATGGAGATGAGTACATTGCGTGCCGCCAAATCGCGATGCACAATCTTGTTCTGTGCCAGAAAATCCTACGAAGAAAATGTTCTTTACTCCTTGCATTAGTTGAGAGTATACTTACCATTCCAACGGCCACCTGTTGGGCAATGTCCAGAAGATCAGCATACTTGAGAGGTTCCCTTGCAGCTGTCTCTTGCTCCTGCTCAAAGTACTCCTGGTTCTCGAAACTTACTGTGCAGGAACTTTTCGCACTTTTCATCTTTTCATTTCGAGCGTTTCGCTTTAGTATAGCCTTAAGAGAAGCGACACTTGGTGGCGCAACAGGATGCGCATCAATGTTCTCAATACCATGCAATCCATACGATTTATTGTCAGCGGCATGTGTGATTTTCGGCAGTTTGCAGCTATCAAGCTGGCTGCTATTGCGTGAGATCTCCGATTCAGTTTCTTCTTCCAACGTTGACAGTATGGAGATACTAATATCCTCGATTCGTGTGCTGTTGTCCAGTAGATGCTTAGAGCGATTGGGACACACATCATGAGCGCTGCGCTCCTGCTGGAACTTCCACTCATCCCTAAAAAGGCAATTACTTTTAGGCAGACTAAAAGAATTAAGCTGCAAACTTACCGCAGAAAGCTTTGCAGACTTCCTAATCCACAGTATTCGGTAAGGAGCATCATGCGATTACTGAACCTGGTCGAGTAGCCAACAATTCCAACAATATTTGGATGCCTGCCCACAGCACGAAGCATTTGGATTTCACACTTAAAGGCTTGCATATCTTCCTCATTGGGATGATCTGTGAAAAATAAGAAATTAATAAAAGTATTCAATATTGAGTTTGTGCTTTACCTTTGAGTAGCTTGACGGCGACCTGACGCTGCTTGTAGACACCACGTCGCACCAGGCCAAAAGCGCCTTCGCCCAGCACATCCTGCAGTAAAACTGCATTCGGATCCACCTCCAGTTCATCGTCGAGCTCAAAGTTATCCTCGACGGCGAGGGAAGCCAACACGTTGCCAGTGCTGCTCAAGGACAAATGAAAATCGCTGGACTGAGTTGGCGCCATCTTAATATCCTTGGTCTCCAGATGTGAGCAATCCTGTCGCTTGTGCCAATGCAGCGTTAGTACCTTGCACAAAGCAAGCAAACAACAAATGGGCACAAATATGAAGAGCAAGAGTTTGATCAGGCTGCTTTCTTGCAGCCAAGACTCCAATGGCGCCTTGCTCAGGAACTCAATGCTGGCATTCTCGCCACCCTGTGTGTGCGCCACCAAATGCACCTCAAACTCGGATCCAAGCACCGTTACATTCGATATAAAGTAATAACTGGCATTGCCATCAACTGTGAATTTGATCTGTTCGCTATCGTTGTGCAGATCGAGTATGTGCAACGTATAGTTATCGGGCAAATTATCCGGCAACGACCAGCTCACATTCAAAGCCAATAGATCCTGATCGAAATGGAACTGCTGCACCCTCAAATTGCTGGGTTTCAGCGGTGCTGTAAGAGTTGGTATTCATTTTAAAATACAAGTTACAAGCTGTTAATTTTCAAATTTACCGCAGAGCGTGTAGCTGTTGTTGAACCAATCCAGGCAGCTTGGCGCTTGTAGTATCAGCCACTGGACAGGACTTTCGAGCAAATTCTTATCGTTAATTGTACGCACGCCCACCTTCAGCTGCTCACCGAATTCTATATTGGGTATGACGTACGTATAAAGCTGATGTGGCTGTGAACAAAGGTTTAAGAATTATCTTTTCGGTTACTCTTAGGATCATGTTTACATACATCCCGAATATGCACTGGTGTTGGCGCCTCCAAGCTTTGACTAACCGTCGAAAAGTATATTATATCAAAGTAACAATTGCGATCTATAATAAAAATTATGATAATTAAGAATTAATCACTTTTATCTCATACAAAACCTGCTGATGGCTGCCACTCCACTTCCGCTGCAATGCGTTGTATATTGTCTGGCTGTTCCAGAAATCTTCTTAGCTTCACCTCGCCCATTTTGCTGGGTTGGTAGCCGCGTCGCAATGTTTGGAAGCCCTCCTCGATGGCAATCAGCGAATAGGCGCCATCAGCGTGCACAGCCAATGCAGTTACATTCTGAGCCGTATTCGCTTCCAGTTGGGGAATCGTAAAGAAACTATCATCTGACTAAGGCAATGGGATTAGAATTAACTTAGCAGGATACTAAATACCTTACCAAATACAGTAGAGATTCCATAATTATTTCTCTGTCGGCATTTATCCTGATTATAAATAATGCATCTGGGGCATTTTGTGTGGTATTCTTGTGCCGTTCGTGCTGCACCCAATTAATGCGAAATGTTAACTTCGACTCTGTGCGGCAGACGAGCTTCAATTGGAAATTTTCCTGCACTCGGCGCAACGACTCAGGCTTTAAATCGTTGGCAGTATCGCTTCTGCAGTAGTCAAAGCAGGCATTAAAGTTCTAAATGAGAGCAGCGTTCCAATTAAATTCCGAATTTACATACACATGCATACATTTATTCTAGTTGGTATTACCTTTTGTGCCTTTCTTTGGAGGCATCTTTTCGTGCAGGCGCTCACATTGAGCAGCGTTTCATCTTCGGACAGCTGACGCATTAGCATTAGATCGCCCTGATTGCTGTCAATGAGCAGCCAGAAAATAAATGCATATTTCGCATACAGCAGCAGCATTTTACAGTTACTTTTTTCTCTTACAAATAACAACCCTGTGTTTGATATTTTTGTTAAATGCAAGGTTAATTTGTTTTTTCAATAGCTGCGCGGTTATTGCACTTTCTTCTTTTTTAACACTTGGACTTGCATGCGGTTCATTTGTTTATTGCAAGTTTTTGTTCTCTCTATCTCTTGTGCACTCTCTCTTTTGGAATTTGTTAATTAGGGTTCTTCGTAGTTCGACCGTTGCCTACGAGTGTGCTATGCGAACTGAAGGCGATATTGGCGAACAGGAAGAACAGCCGCAAAGTCACCAAAAAAATTGAATAAAATTTGTGTTTGTTTTTGTTTTGCTTCTAAATTCGCTGTTTCATGTCATTTGTAATGCAAAACTTTGGATTCCACCAAGAAGAAGTGCTCAACGCACTGCGTAAAATTAAACACAATCGATAAATTTGATTTATTTACCAATCTAAACTGTTATACACGCTATACAGTTAACTGTGCTAAGGTGTTGTAAGCTCCTCAAGTTTGATATATTTACCAATCTAAACTGTTATACACGCCATACAGTTTACTGTGCTAAGGTGTTGTAAGCTCCTCAAGTTTGATTTATGTACCAATCTAAACTGTTATACACGCTATACAGTTTACTAAAGTGCTTAAACTGCTCAAGCTTGATTTATGTACCAATATAAACTGTTATACCCGATATGCAGTCAATTGTGCTAACTGCTGAGTGTGATCGTTTTTTGTTACCAAAATTAGCCTCATCATACCCTGTAATTAATACACATATGTAAGTGTTATATTTAACTAATTGTTTAATTTTTCCTTTGCTTGAATTATGTCATTTAGTAAGCTAAAGCAAAGTTATACAAGATATTACAGCGCTATACAACACAAATGGTACATCGGTTATGTACCGTATTTTTGGATTTAGGGTCTGGTACTATTACTTAGCGATGTACCTTAAAGGAAGATTCGTACAGTTTACAAAATGTAACTTATTGTAATTGTTTTTTTTTTTAATATGTATGAAAAACATTCATACAAAATACACAACTACATAGATGTACAATTATCGTATATTTATGTAATTAAAAAAAAAACACATAGTCTAAAAAAATTATAAATCAAAAACTTAACATACTAGCTGCAAAAAGAGAAGTTTGTTTGTTGTTGTAATACAGTGGCAAAATAGAATACTGAGTTAAGTTCTTAATGAGTTTCGAGTTTCAATTGATCTTTGAGTATTTTTTGTTGTTATACTTGCGACACAACCGTGATTCGCAGTACATATGTACATATATGTATACATATGTATATATATATATGTATATATAAATTCATAGGTATTTTTGTTTTTGTTTTTGTAGAGCAAGTTCACTTAACAGTTACCAGGATACAAATATAATAATAATACTAATATTGGAAAATGCAAATTGTATGTATATGTGTGTGATGCGAGTGTGTCTGTATGTGTGTGTGTGTGTTGTGTGTGGCATACACAAATTAACAGTCCATCGAACAACCTGCATTTGTGGCAACGTGAGTATTTCTTAGTCAAAATGTTATTCATTATCGGAGAGTGTCCTTGTTTTTGTTTTTATAGCCTTGCAGACGGTATTGAACATTGAATAAATGAAAAACAAAATTAAATTAAATTAATGTGAGCAAATGGACTCCAGTCTGCTAGGGTATGTAATCTTCGGCATGCCAAAGATGATTTTGTTATTTCGTTTTACTTATTTAAGACTTGAGAGTCGGGCTACATTTTGCTAAACGCATTTCAAGCTAAGATTTTTTTTAGATTCTTTTTTTTTGTTGGCCATTAAATGCTGGCAATTTCGTAATATTGTTGTTGGCTGTTCTTGGGTTTTGGTGGTGGTTTTTTTTAGTTGTAGGCCAAAGAGTTGACATTGAGCGCCAGCGCTGCGTCCGTGCTGCTGCAACTGGATGAGGTCGATGCCTGCGGCTGGGCGGTGACATTCTCCAAGTGCAAATTATTGTAGTCCGTTTTGGCATTGCAGCGCAATGGCGCCTGATCCTGTCCCTGCAGCGCTTGTTTGCCCTGTTGCGATTCACCATTGCTGTTGTAGGCGCTGTTGCTGAGATTATAGACACTGAGACGTGCCTCATGCTCTCGCCGTTGCTGCCTCAATCGTATGTCATGTTGTTCGCGCATGTGGCGCAACTTGAGGTCCTGCTCCTGTCGGTAATACGACATCTTAAGCTCTTGCTCCATTTGCTCGAAGCGCAACTTCTGCTCGTGCTCACGCCGTGCATAATCCATTTCGGCGAGACGCGCTTGCTTCAACAGCTTAAACAGTTGCTGCTTGTATTTATCCTCCATGTCAATGCAGCCGATTGTCTCATTGGCCGCTACAGTGGGCGTAAAGGGGCCAACAACAGCAGCAGCTGGCGCCTCAGTGCTGAAATCCTCGGAGAGCACCGACTGTGCCTGTGAATGCTAATAAAACAAATCAAAAAATGAAAACTATTCTTTTAAAGGGATATTTCTACTTACATTGCGCTGCCGCCTTTTGCGTATCGGTGAAGTCTTCTCGTTGTCTGCCGTAACTGCGGTGCCTGGATCTGTGTCCTCCTTGCTGTTACTGTTGTTCAACAACGGTTTGGCTTTGGCACGTTTGCGTCTATTGGGCGCTGGCTGTGGCTGTGCGCTCTCTTGCTGTGAGTCGCCGCCGGCTGTGGAGGGCGGTGGTGAGGGTATGGCTATGGTAGATGTTTGCAGTGTGTCGTCACTGGCGTTTGTCGAATTGGGCAGGGCGGCCAACGGCATATCCTCATCTTCGTCCAGATCGAGCAGCTCTTTCTTTAGTGGCACGCCGACGGCACCATTTGTGCCGCTGCGAGTTTGACTGCGCGAAGTTACCGGATCTTTTTGCAGCTCCTCCATGAACTCGATCATGCGCATGCCCTCCAATGCATCCGATTTGGGATGTTTCTGTTGATGTTCGCGCTTGGCCGAGTTCTTCATGCTGCGCCACTGCACTTGAATCTGCTCCAACAATCGATGTCGAAAGTTGAGTGCATTAAATCTGTAAATTATTTTCAAGTCAGAACACAGTGTATAACAGATATTCGCATTTACTTACTGTTTGGTTATTTGGGACCAGGCTAGTCGCTTGGCCTTGATGCTTTTTGCATCCACGCTCCGATTCTCAACGAATGCAACTTTTGTTTTAATTACTTCCAACAGCAGGCCGCGTTCAGCTTCTTCCCAATTAAGCGAGCGTTTTTTACGTGTGCCTTTTTTCTTACCCGTTGCGCTTTCTTTTTCAGCAGACTCTTCGGCAGCATCTTCAGCGTTCTCCACCCCCTCATCAGAGGCATTTGTGGCTTTTGTTTTCGACTCCGCCTTTTCCTCATCGTCGTCGTCTTCCTGTGGCGACGGTACGCCCTTTGTCAAAAGCTCCTCCAGTTTCATATTAGAGCTCAAATTCTTATATGCCTTTAGTTTTTCAATGTTTATTATGGTTATTTAAGCGCGATTCCTATTTGCAAAAAAATTCTTATTTGATTTCTGTATATACTTTGCGATGGCGCTGCCACCCCGTCGACATGGAACAATAGTGGCAGCTCGCTGCAATGTGGTGCGAGTATCGATATTTTTTTTGTTTTTATTGAGCAGCATTGCTTTGTGTTCGATCGATATATCGTTATAGTCATACTTCAGTATCAAAGTAAAGTAAGTAGACAGGCAATTTCAATTCGACTGAAATAAAAAATAAAAATTTAATTACACACAACACAGCGAGATGGCTTTTGGTGACTATCCCGCTGAGTATAACCCAAAGGTCCATGGACCTTACGATCCAGCACGCTACTACGGCAAAGGTAAGTAAAAATTGCAAAATTACGTAATTTTCAACGCACAATATGCGGCGACTCCATACAATTTTTAACAATTTACGTAATTATGCGTTTGTGTTGTTCTCGTGTTCTTTGCCATTTGCAGCTGATGTGCCGTTCGGCCAAGTGAAATTGGGCGAATTGGGCTCCTGGTTTGGACGTCGGAACAAGACACCAAATGCCATGGGTGCCGCTATTAGCCGTGCCTGGTGGCGTTGGCAGCACAAGTACGTGTTCCCCAAGCGTGCTGGCATTGCACCCTTTTTCCAACTGACCGTTGCTAGCATGACGTTCTTCTACGTTATCAACTACACCAAGTTGAAGCACCACAGGAACTACAAGTACCACTAAACGTTACTCGTTCAAGCTCGTCGTCACTTCTACACTTTATTGCTGTTGCTATAAATTGGCGAGAGATTGAACACACCACAACACATAATATTAGTATATTCTTGTTTTGAAAATCGGCTAAATCTAATAAATGAACAGCTGCGAATATCAGTGCTGCCCTCAAAAAATTAACACGCGTCAGCTGCATTTGCTCCAGTATCAAGTTGTTTGTTCGCCAGGGAACTGGCTGGCCTAAAGATCTCGCATATGTAAGGCAATTGGTGTTCACAGCTCAGCGTTTGCCAAGTGCCTCGTGGCGTCAGCGCCACACAGCTGGCATTCACTTGAGCACCCCTGAATCAAGACGGTTTGTTCAGTGTAACTTTTTTTTCCATCGAATTATGGTAATTTTTCTTACCCCAGTCGCGGATGCCCCACATGCCAGGCTCTGTAAAGAAAACACAACAGGCTCTCCTGCTGTCCATTGCGAAAGTCTAAAGGCTGCAACGAGGTGCTCCGATTGTACAACAAACCCACATAGGCCAGAAATATGCCCGGATTTAGCTGCTGGATGGGACGCTGCCTGTTATACTCAACTAGCAATTGGGATAGAGCATAGGTGCGCTCCTCGGAGGCGACGTGCGCCAGACTGCCGCTAAACTCACTGGCATTGCTGCATGTCAGCGAAGCATTCAAATAGCTACTAGGCTGTGTATAGAGCACAAAGAGACCCACTTGCGGAACGCAGCTTATATTGTGCAGAGCTAAGAGTTCAGAGATTACTCAGTGTTAGATAAGGATCATCCTTTGTACCTGTTGGCCTGCCATATAAGCTATAGTAATCGAAGCGACTGTCGTTCACCATGGCCGCAAAGCTTGTGTTCTGTGGACACTGCAGCACATGACAATTGAAAAATTCACCCGGCTGCTCAAACACGCTTAAACGTCGACGTGCCTCCTTCTCCAGTCGACCGGCTGTATCCTTGCCATCAAAGGCAAAACAATTTTTGCGACGCTCTTTGCCACCTGGTGCATAGTTTAAGGCCAAACCGCGCAGCTCTCTGGCCAATTCCATGCAATCTTCCAGCGTCGGAGTGCTCTCCAGAGCAAGTGCCTCATCGGCCGCAGCACGTTGATGTTCACGCACCAGATGAAACTGCAGCTTAGCCGCGTTCTCAACTGGACAGCGTAAAGCGTGCAGCTCGAATAAAAACTCCAATTCTATAAGCAACAAAAGTTTCCACATAGCTAAAAGCATTTGATTCGCACCCAGCTTTTTTATGCCTCGCATTTTTGACGGGTGTAATTTGTGGATCAAAATCAAATACGAAATTGGTTTTTTTATTTTATTTTATTTCATTCACTTCGATTAACTTTAGCTTATGACTAACAACGGATTGTTGTCTCTTTATTTAATTGAATATATTGTTTGTGTATTTATTTGAAATGTTCATTGCACGGCTCCAGGCGAGCATTCTGAACATACTTATAAAAAAATGCTCAAATGAAGCAGTGCAAAGACTTTAAGCTTAATTACTTTTGAGAATTAATACAATATTATTATGATTATAATTGTTTTGTGGAACGGTAGTAGAATATTAAATATTTGTAGTGCAAATAGTTTAAACAATGACAAGAAATAATTGTACAGGACATTCAACTAAGTACAAAGTGTGGCAGGATTTTTTGTTGTTTTTTGTTTTTTTCATTTTCGAACTAAACATATAAATATTAAAAGTACAAATACAAATATCACCTGAGCGTCGGCTGCTGCATTCGTTGTTAGAGTGTCGAGTGTGTTTTTTTATTAATAAAGTTAAAGTAAGTTAGATAAATACAATACATTTTAATGACTGCACTACAAATATAGCGAGATTGTGTGGAGTTTTCTGATACTAAGAATCGTGGGAGTCCAACACCAACACAAATGTGCGAAACAGAGTCTGGCAACGCCAATGCTGCTTGCTGATGATGGGCAGCACTGAACGACTCTGCGACATTAGCGGGCAATAACGGCACAATTGCCCGGTAATCTCTGCACAAGAAGGGAAATTATTATTTTGTTTTAAATCTATTAACTATTAACTTAGGCAGTTGTTGTTTTTTTTTTTTTGACTGCACTTGTGACCTTACAGACTAAACTGCTGCCCGACGTGCCACGAGACATTTCTTGACAATTGACTACCGCAGGCGGCTTTTAAATTATAATTATAATTTTTTGTTTTTCATCGCGAGTATCTCATCCTCTTAGTTGATTTTAAAACACTTTGAGTGTTCCATTAAATTTTGGAAATTGTTTTTTTCTTCGTTTTAAATTTTGAATTTCTAACTGATGGATCGCTTGCTGGGCTTAGCTGCTGTGCGAGAAGGCAGTGTTTGTATAGGGACCACTATAAATGGAGCTGCCCGAATTGGATACCGTCTTGGTGCTGCGACGCGCCATTATGCACAGTACGGCAGCAACGACGGCCAGCATCAATATCAGTCCCGCAATGGCAATGGCTATGGCAAATGTGCGCTGCGACACGCACAAAGCATCCTCCAGAGTCTGTAGAGTGGAATAAATAGTTTAAATATTTCATTTTTCATCAACAAATTTCTAAATCAAACCTTCTCTTTGTACACCGCATCCTCGTCACTGTCATTGGCATTCTCGTTCTCATTGACATAGAGGCCGGAGAAGACCTCAATGGTGGCGGGCAGTGCTTCCTCATCCTTGGCATCGTTGGACTGACGCTTGGATCGCTTGCCACCGCACAGAGGCGCCTCCTGACAACTGGGATCCTCCAGCGCACACAAACGCACATTGCACTGATAATAGACGGAGGTGGTGTAGGGGAACTTGTGTGCCGGGAAGGTCACATTGGCTGCCAGGCGATCCGCCGTATAGTTGAATTGACCCATGATCTCGTTGTCCATGGGACAGCTGCAAAGAACAAGAGCTGAGTATGGGCAACCAAATGAGGAATGGCTAAACTTACCCATCTTCACCAACCAGACGCTGTTCACCCCAACCCAAGCCATCGCGCACAATGCAATCCGTCACGTGCAGACCATAGAGCTTCTGCTGATCGATGCTTATAACAATGGTCAGAGGATCACCAATTTTGACATCATCGGCAATCTTGTGCTCCTCGTTGTAGATCTTCATATGGCAGCCGGGCATGGGCAATTCATTGTTAGTCACATCGTTGTCAGCCTCATCCTGAACCTCATCCACATCGTAGACATCATCCTCGTCCAGCTCATCGTCGCCACCCAAACGCTGCTTGTCCAGCGATCTGCCATAGTCGCGTCTATCATGCTCATCGCTGCGGAACGCCAGCGGTTTCTGGGCATGCTTACGCAGATGCTTCTTGGGCTTGACGGCTGCATCGCGGCTCTTGTAGGCACAGCGCACATGGTAGCCGCGTCCCAGATCCGTAATCAGTTTCAAATGCGGCTGCAGCACAATCGTATTAAAGAACTCAATGCCGCCATCGTCCTGAAAATGTTAGGAATGAAAAACGGTTTTCTATCAAAAAGGTTTTATAAACAGTTTTAGGGTTATAATTTTAAAGAATTTCAACAAGAATCAGCTCTTAGTTAAAATTTTCCAGTATTAATACGGGTTTTTTACGGCAACCCGAAACATTAGTAGAGCATTTCCATTCTATATGTTGGAAGCCTTAACAAAAGACTTAAGCAACATACTTGCCGCCCACTTTTGCCTCCAGCTTTTCTAAATCTAAACATATGAATTGCAGCTGCTAATGCTAATGCCGAAAAGAAGCCATATTAGCGAGTCAGCAAAATGAACAACAACAACAACTACAACAAAAAACCTGCTTAGCAGCTCTCTCAGCCAAGACAATGTACTCGATGCATTGTTGTTCCAGTGCCTCATTATGCATAGAGATTCACGCTTGGCTGCAACTTGAAATTGCCAGTTGGAAATTTGATGTGCGACTTGGTCTTCAACTCGTCTTTAGATCACGAGCATTTCCTCCTATACATATATGTAAGTTGTTTCCATAGAATGGTGCTAAAGTCTGTGGCAAGCCAAGTGTGAAGTGTTGTTGTTGTTGTTGTAGTTATCTACATATCCGCCAGAAATTAGTAATGTTTGCGTAATGATTTTTTAATTAAAGTCTCTAGTTTTAACTAGAATCTTAAATTATATGTTGCAAACGGATCTTTGGACTTCCGTCGATTGCATCATTATCCCAGCCAGGCAGCTAGCAATAAACTTTAAGCCCAAAGAGTTCTATATACTATTCCCTAGACAAATTATTGTGGCCCGCAGCTTAAGTTCTTCATCTATCTCTCTGTCTGGCTATCTCTTTCTCCAATGCCACCTTTAGCGAGACATAACGGTACTCTTGTGCTTGTGCTAATTTCGTATTGAGCACTCGAAGTCAATTGCTGGCGTTTTCTTAAGGTAATTGTAATGGGCCAAGACGCGTACGGAAGTTTCTTAATACCCTCAATCCAAGAAATGGGTAAAATGGGTATAATGGTTGTTTTTCGCAAAGGGCAGAATAATGTGTATATATTCTTGATCAGCAACAACAGACGATTCTCTGTTCGTCTGTATGAAAGCGACACAACATTTGGAATACAAGCTCTAGGGTATATTCTAGTCGAACTTTCTCGACACTCTTTTCTTTCTTCAAGTCTTTCGTTCTTGCTATAATTGGCTGTGCAAAGAGTTGTTGTTTTGGGCACGGAAATGCTTTATTTAAGTGGCAATGTTGTCGTCACTCGTTGGGGGGCATGATGCGATCTATGGAAGCGAGTAATAAACCAAGTTAGAGAGAGATTTTTAGCTGTTTCCGTGTTTGAATTTTAAGCCAAGCTTAGGAACTTGAACTTGCCATTGTTGTTGACAGAGAGAGAGAGAAGGGAAGCACATTTTCCAGCTTTCCAGCAGCATCCACCAAAGGCAGACAATGGGCTAATAAAAGTCATCATAAAATGGCATTTAAGATTTCAGGCAAGAGGCATCTAACGGTAGAAGCTAGACAGCTATTATGTCATTATGACACTTCTGTGCGTTCGTTTGTGACATTTTTTTCCATCTAACAGCATTAAAGTTCTCGAGCAACTGGTTTTTTTAAGCAGCCCGCCAGCTGCTTTCAACAAATTGTATTTTGTTCATGAAAGATATTTAAATTTTCATCTCTTGTCGAAAGACTTTTGTAAAATGAATAAATGTCAACGCAATATGATCATCTGTAAGGTATATATTTTGTATATTTAACAGCAGGTTGCTTTTATATTTTTTTAAAAATATTTTTACACTTTTGGCAGTTTCACGGTCGCAAGATGACCGCCAACGTTGAAGACGCTTTCAATGCTACAGAACAAATCGATTTTGATTGTGAAGAGCATGTTTGATCCATTAATTTGTAGTATGTATGGAAAGGGTTATGGAAAAAGCACATAACGAAAGACTTAGGCAACAAACTGAAAGTGTCTGTTGTAGCATTTTGGCTTGTTATTTAATAATCAAAAAAGTTTTTTAAGTGTTTTTCTTTTCAACTCAGTTGTTGTTGTTGCTGCTGTTGATTGTATTTTGCTGTTCATCAGCTGCATAGCAATTATAATTAAATTAAAACGCTTTACGCCCTTCAGGCGTCCAACTTGCGGCTCTTGGAGCTCTCCATATGACTCGACTTCTGACCCTCCATAGGTTAATGGAAAAAATAATCAATAAATAAGCTGCGTTTAGTCATCATTAATTTTATAAACCCTGTAGGGTAGATATCCGCGTCACTTAAAAGTACTCTGTACTTAATGAATTTAGACTTTGAAAATACTTTTTAAGCATTAAATATATATAGGCAGACATAAATAATGTTCTTAAGTGTTGCAATTGAAACATGAATATAAAAAATACTATTGAGCTATGATTTTTGTTGTTAGTTGTTGTGGAAATGTTGTAAGAAAAACTAATTAATTTAACTAAATTTAATAGCGTTTGGCATGCACAGCGGCAGACAGCAACAAATACAATAACAAAATGACAACCACAATAGTAACAATAATAATACCAACAGGGTCACAGTGAAGCCTCAGTCGGAGTCAATGGCGTGGCAACCTTTTTTGTTGTGTTGCGGCTGTTGACACGCGAAAAAAGTTACAGCTGTAAATGCGCGAAGTTAATTACATAAGAAAAAACTATATATAATATATTCGCATATGAGTTAATTGTATGCAAATTTGCTCATCTTTATGACTGACGTAACCTCAGCATCCTGCCATGGTCACCTCTCTGTGGATGACATCAGATGCAGCTGCATGAAAACTTCATTTAAAAAGTAGAAAAAGTAAATACCTGAACGTAAACTGACTTTGACTCGACTTATTGATTTTTCCATTATAAGCGCGGACTAAACAATCTTTTTAGCCATCGACTTTACCCATTTCATTTAACGCGTCAAGTGGCTGGGTCAACAATAGAAGGAGGTTGAGGCACAAAGAGTAAAATGAACCGCACTCAACACACAAAAGACTCAGGCAACAAACTCGTTAGCGTTCTTTGCAGCAGTTACGTGTTTGATTTTAAAGAAAGAAAAAAATACATACACACATCCATACACACACATATCGAACGTTAAACGCTGCTTGCTGTAAGAGCAATTAAAATTTGCAATTTTAAAAATTTATGTCAAACCAATCGAAACGAAAGGAAATAATAACAAATTGACGAAAGAAAAAAACTGTCTGCCCCAATAAATGCTGCAAAATGTATCACAGTGACAACAAATAAACCATTATAAAAAGCTATGAGTGTGTCTGGATGTGCGTGTTGAGAGTTTGCCGCTTAGCTGGATGGCTGCTAATTGAGATTTCAAAATAAATACTTATAAACGAGCCTACAAGCCGATAAATAAGCCTCGCCATATAAGCCAATCTCGCTTTATCTGTGCCATGTGCAACATCAACTCCATGCCACCAATTTATCTATGACTATTTATTGGCTATTGTGTTTTTTGAAGCTTGTCTTCTGTTTCGGTTTGAAGCTGAGCCTAGCCAAAGTTCCTAATAAATTGTGTAAATATTTTGTGTTTAATTTAGTTATTAGCATTATACGTTGTTTATTTTGTATATTAAATTTGATAGTATATATTTTTTTTAAACATTTTCCAGAGGTTTATTTTTGTTAGCTAGAGCTGAGTTTTGTTGAAGGTTTTTGCTATTTCTATAAATGAAAACCTTGTAGTAGATGTAGAATGTTTTTTATCTAATATAAAGTCTCAGTTAGATATTTTTTTAACCTTCTTTCCCTGTCTTACTTGTACACAATTTTTATAAAACAGAAACATACTTAAACTATTCAAAATCAACAATTTTCTCACACCTTCCAAATCCAGTTGACTTATCTATAAACTTTATTGGTATTATAGCAACGCCATCAACTGACAATCTATCAAATCGAACTTACAATCAGCTAGTTAATGATGCTCATAATAAGCTGTCCATTAATTGAATGCCAAAGAGTCATAACAACAACTTCCATAAGTTTCATGTGCGTTTGCGTCAGTCAACTTTCAAGCCAAGTTCGCAGAATGCGATGAGCAAATGGTTAATCGTTATGGCATATTGGCTGAATGTTACCTTGTAACCAATACTATATCTCTCTAGATGCTGGATGCTGCTACAAGCCATATAGAGTTGTTGTAGTTAAGCTAAAACTCAATTAGCATGCCAAAAAGGCAGAACAACTTGAATGAAAAATTACATAAAACTGAGCTTATACTATAGCATTAAAAAGCTCTTGATGGCATAATGTGGGATGTTCAAGTTTAACAAATAATTGAATATGTATTTTGTATTTGTAATTGACTGCTCAACTTGACTTACCGTTTCCTTGGGCATTGTGTTGCAACTACGCAGCGGCAACTTGTACCTCAGCGGACCAATGTGATCTCTGTGCAAAAACGAAACGTAACGAAAAAAGATGCATTTATGATTAAGGCCAATTCTTATCTAAATTGCTAAATCGCTGCAACAAATAACCAACCAACCTGTACTCGCTGAGGCATGTGGAATTCTTGGATAGGCCTTTCGGATAGATCATGCCACTAAATAAGCCCGTCTCGTGATTGGGTGGCGCATCTTTGATCGTGATCAGCATTGAGCCGGACAAACATTTCACTCGCACACTCGGCTCCACTGTTGCCTCTTTGTTGCTGCTTGTGATGGGCGTGGCTGCTTCCGCCTCCGCGGCTGCAATGGCGGCGTTCAAAGAGTCGGGCGCATCTTCTGCAAAAAGAAGCGGGCGTCGAAAGTTGTGTCATAAAATATTGTAGATATATAAATTTGTGTGCCTTTTACAGTTAGGACTTTGGTTTTACAGTTAGACAATAACAATAAAATGTTAAAGCTCAAACTCTCTGGGTAAGGATGCGATTTGGCATAAATCATCAGCGATACACGAATCTCTTAAGAGATCGCATGCAAGAGCGCTTTGTAGGTGGGTGGAAAGACCTAAAAATACCCTGTAGAAATGATGGCCGATTTCATGTTTTTATCCATAATCGATTGTTTTTTGAATGAACTAGTCAACTTACACCTATAGTATTGGGTCGGAGATGACAACCTTGTGCCCGTTGCATATACACCCACACTCCCAGCATGCATACTACAGGGTGCACGTTGTAGAGCCAACCCGCAACTGGAGGCCAAAAACAATGGCTAAACATAAAGATGCCCCTGGGAGCAACTTGAAGCTGCAGCTGCTGCAGCTGGCAACAAAACTGCGGAAGCGAGCAACGGCGACAAACATGCAACCGACCAAGTTAATGACATTGAAAAGACATTCAAAGAGCTTGCAACAACAACAGCAACAGTTGCTATTAGAAAGATGCAAGTTCCTTGAACTTGCAAAGCCGAGCAAACGAGAAAGAACCTTTAAGCTGCAAGTCTCTCTCAGCATGCGGTTTGGCACCAAAGCCGCAAAAGAACTTGCTTACAGGGCTTTCAGTACAATAGTATACTAGATATATATACATACAGATATATAGATATCGCATATGCAGCACGACACCTCGCGTGCGATTTCGCATTTCGCCATTCCAGTAAGATTCTCGTTTTGGTTCGTCTTTTGTTGTTGGGCCAGACAAACGGCGTGTGCTTGGCTTACAACTTGGCTTAAAGATGGCGATGGCGAGGCGACGCTGCTTTGCTTTGCTTTGGTTTAGTTCAACGAACCTTCTTCTTCGACCAGCTACATATTTCGCATCAGTTACTTTGCTTCTATTCCTATTCTGGGCAAAGTAATTGCATGCAACTCTTAAAGCCGGTTTTTTCTTAGCTTCAACTCGGCCCAAAGCTACTACAACTAAACTCAAATCTTGTAATTCTTGTTGTTGCTGGCACATCAAATATTTAATGGCTTTCTATTATGTATAATTTTTAATGGCTTTTACTGAAATGCATTATCCAATGGGGCACTGAACTAAACAATCTCAATAAACTTAAGAAATATGCATTTAAGTTGGTTTCAATTAAACTGCAAATTTATTGGGTAAATTCGAATTTCTGAATTTAAATAAATATTCATAGCTATATTTTTGTTAATATATCTATCGATATCTCACCTATTTGGAGAGTCTTCAATAGATCCAACTACTGCCACAATCTTATCTGTTTAATTTAGACCATCATCAACTGCTGTCCAAACTTTTTGGCTGCCTTTTATCATAGATTGCTTAACACTCAACACACACACAAACGCACACTTACTTAAACACACCCACAAGTGGAAATATTGCTGCAATATTTGGCGAGGTTTTCAAATTGAGGAGTCATCGTTTTTTAATAAGACAGCTAAATGTGGCATGAATTGACTTTTGTTTGCAATTCATAGCCAAAAAATCGCATTTTGTGTAAGCCGTTAAATGTTGTGCGTGTGTGTGTGATTGTGTGAAAAACGGTATAGAAAAGTGTTAAATGTGAATTATATTGGCAACAATGAAAAACCTTCAATGTTTAGTCTCAGTTGCAAGATTTGTTCATGTCGGACGAATAAGTTTTAGCCGTTGTTGCTAGCAAGGTAAAGTAAAAAAAAAGTACTTTACCTTCGAAGTGTGAAAACTGAATAATTTATATCGAGGAAATCTTTACATATTACCTATTTTTAAAATGACTTTTTGAACCAATTAACCTTAAAGTTTAGCTGTGACATAAGATTATTTTAATTTTTGCAGATTGCATTCCATTCAGCTATTCAATAACAAATTTTTAGAGCTGCTTCCTGTTCTTTGCTATCAATATCAATACAGATTTTACATACCCAACTACTAATATGTTTCCTGTAAGTTAATATTGTTTTTATTTGCATTGCATTATATTTTATTCTGTAAGTAGCAAAGCTCTTAACTTTTCTTGTTTCTTCTCAAGCTCTTTTGACCCATTAAGCCAACCAAAGAGCTCATTACCAACAATCGAATTTAGAATTATTAGCATATGTAAAATACGAATTGCCTATTTGTGGCAAGATGAATGTACTTACTTGCTGGTGTTGTTATCTGTGCACCATGCGTCGTCAGTGCGGCAAGTGTCTGCAAAAGAAAGTGGATAATATGAATAAAATGAGAGAATTGGTGATTAGGAACACTGTGCCATGCCGTGCCAACGCAATTGTGGTTAGCAGTAGCCGGGGAATGCCTCTTGGTCATGACCATAAAGCTGTTGACATAAATCACGATCGAGCTGACATTAATGCCCCCACTAATCTATGCAAGTCTTTGCCGACCCCAGCTTATCTCCTTTAATTAAAATGGAAATGCATGGCAAATGCGCCAAGATTTTGGTTTCATTCGTGCTACAGAGAGAAAGAGGGGGAATTATTCTCTCACGATTCTAAAAGCCGACACAAAATTCAAAAAAAAAAAAAAAAAAATAAAAAACTTTCGCCAGCAGCTCGCGCCAGGTTAGAGTTGAAACGGAGACGTAGAAGCCTAGACTGAAAAAAACAGCTTAGAATCTAAGCTTGTAGCTTATTGCTGGTTGTTGTTGCAAGTTGTTTGGTTGTGCCACTTTTGGCAACTTTGCACAACACGATTCGATTTTAGCATACGGTCGGGAGGTGTGTGTGTGTGTGTGTGTGTGTGTGGGGTGTGTGAGTAAACATGCCCGGCAGTGTTTGTGTTTTAGTATTTGGTGGCAAATTTCATATTCAGGTTAATCGTCTGTCCGTCGTCGTCCGTTCATGCAATTGTCATTCATGGCCTAGTCTGAAATTGAGTCTCGGCTGATTGATGTGTTTGGCTTTTCGTTGGCATTGGCCAATTTTTCATTTCACTGCGCGCCCTGGAATGAGGCTACAGAACTATACTTTCTATACCTTGGCAGAGGCTATTTTTAAAAAGTTCAGATAAAATGGAAGAAAATATTTGTATTTGAAATATTTAAGATATTTTAATCAGAGTAAATATATATATTCTAATTTATGACAAGCTCGTCTTTAATTTTTAAATACTTTTTGATACAATCCCAAAGGTACCTTCACTTTCCATAAAATACCTAAAAACCCTGTCATTCAAATGTATCGAAACTTCCTCTTGACATGAAAAACTTGGCTTCTTCAATTATTCTTTTCAATAATACTTACGATTAAGTGCAGCGCCGTGCATAGAATTTGAGTGCTTGACTTCATTTTGGTAGCTGCTGAAAAAAATATAAACATAAAATTAAAATTAGAAATTGGATGTCAAATATTCAATGATTAATTAAAAAAGATAAACTCATTCGCAAACCAGTTGAATGCTCGCCAGATAACCGATTATATTATGCAAAAAACCAGAAATGTTTAATTAATTTTTGATGTGTGTAAGTTTTCGCCCAAGCCAAAATGGCCCCGAGGCGAAACTTTCAACGTAGACTGAAGAGCGAGCCCTGACAATTTGGGTCAGCACAAGATTTGTGGATGGCAGCGAACTTGCAACTTGAGGCTTGCGTGCCAACCATAAAGAAATGGGTTAAAATCAGCATAAAAACTGAGCAAGCGAAGCAAAGGAAGGAGGCACAACGACAACATAACGGTAAAGGCGCAACGACAGGGCTCCAAAAACAACAACACAAAATTGTCTTAACGAGCTTCCGTCAACAGTTGCAACATGACAAACAACAACAACAATAACAAACAACAACAGAATCAAGCTTCTGTTGTGGCATGTCCAAAAAACGGGTATTAAACAGATATCAATAACCAAATGGAGCACATGATAAGCAGTTTATATTTCGTTTTGGAACTTCTTCTTCGAGAATGCATCCACTGCATACAATGTAAACACTGTGAGAACATTGATAGGCCAAGTCATGGCCGAGAAGTCTGACAGCAATTGCCCGATCATTATCTTCAACCCGTTTGCGACCTAATACCAAACAACAACAGCAACAAGCGACTTACTACATAGATGCATGATAAAGAGCCGCCAATGATTTCTGGTTATTTAAAGTGGTATTTTTTTCAATTTCTTTTTCTCTCTCGACTTTACTCCTTAACTGGCAACACTTTTCATTTAAATTTAGCCTTATGATGTCACAGCAGTTCAGTTCAGTTGTTCATGTATTATCCGAGTGCTATAATCTCTATGGGATATTGGGTAAATTGGGTCATCTCGATATCGTCTTTGATAAATGACTGACATTATGTGTTACAGAAATTTGTCAATGCCAGTTGCCCCCCACACACACGTTATTCGGGCTGACAGTCGTCAGATTATATAGATTTCAACAAACGCAGCTAACCGTATTGCTTCACTCACAGCTGTTAACTGAAAGCCCGCCCCAAATGCAAATTGTTAACTAACACCAGCCAACAAACAACAAACAATAGACAATACTTATAGTGCAATAAATAAGCTAAAATTATCTGAATGACGTAAGCTCGTAAGCGCAAAAAATGTCACTTACTCGGCTCGACTCGAACACCCATGTCGAAAACAAATACATATACAATTAAACAGCTGCTCGAAACTGAAAGCGCAGCTCATGCAAGCTAAACTAAAACAACGAGAAAAAATACTTGGCAATTCAATGCTTAACGTTTAATACTCTTGCAAAAAGTATAATTGAAAGTATTGGAGTAGATAGTCTGATATTAAAATGGTAGTAAAATAGTTGTAGAAAAGTAATAAGTAAATTAGTTTCTTATCAAATCATGTGAAAAGATTAGATACATTTTTCATTTATGAACTGAATTTCAGCTTTTCCCAAACATATCGCATCAATGATCTTTTAAATTTTTAAGTATACTTAAAACGTTACAAATTTTATATCAAACAGTTGAAACTCCCCGTTGCAAGCGCGTAAAAAACTAAAATAAACTTTGGATCTGAAATTGGTGCGCATTGCGCCCAATGGAAATTATGAATAATGAACTTTGATTGGCATCTGCTCTCGTTACCCAGTTTCGAGAGTTTGTACAAAATAAGTATATCAAAAACATTTGCAAAAATAAAAACCCCAATGAAATGACCTTTAATTTGTAGTTAAGTCATTTTGATAAGCATGAAATTGCATTTAATTGAAAATGCATGAAAGTTTTTTATTGATTGATCTGCTAACAAATTTGCTATTGCTATGGTTTTTTGTAGTTAAATTTATACTTTGGGAATTGTTTTATAAGCAATATTTAAGATTCGATTAGTTTTTTTTTTATTTATATATAAATTTGTTTTGCCTCTAAGAGCTTAAACAGTTTGGGAATTATAATTAAATATCACTTTTCATCAAAATGCTTTTGTTGTGTGTTTTGCTGTTTACTTTACACAACTTTCGTACAATAAACCTTTTATTTGAAATGAATTTCTTATTTTTAAGAAGATTATGGAAACAAATAATCAAAAGGCACAACAAAGTACAGATTATGATAATTTAATGTGTTGAGGTACATGTTTAGTAACCTAAATACAAATATATATTTTTATGCATTTGCCTATTTTTATTAGCATTGAATGTTTGACACGAAATTTTCGAATTGATCATCATCGACAGCATGCGTTCAGCTGTAACGAATATTTCTAAAAATATACTATGGATGTATGGTGGCGGCGTGTCAAGTGTCGAATTCGTTTGACACACATTCCGTAACAGCACATAACGACAATAACAAAAACCTTTAAAACTAAATAAACACGACCAGAAAAAAACAAAAGCCGACAGCTGAATAAATTAACCAAGTTGCGTGTGCACGAGGCGGTAAAGAAAAACAAAAAAAAAAACACAAAAACAAATACAAATAGTTGAAAACAAAAAGAGACAGCAACAACAATAGTAAACAAACTATTTGTTTAAACAATTGCATTTTACAACGATGTGTTCGTAATGTGGCGACTAAATGACCTCGCGTGTTTTAAATTTATTATTTAAATTTATTTTATTTGTCTGTACTTTATAGTTTATTTTAATTATATTTCTGGTTAGTTGTTGCTGTTAATTTTTACAGCTTTCTGCATGAGCAAAATTGAAAAGGGAACAACTGTAAATGATTTTATGATTACATGCCGCTTAACTGTGCGTAAAATCTGTATTTAATTTGCCACCAAATTTCGAATTTCATGTGCTAATTGAGCAGAAAATGGGCGTAAAATAAAATAGGTTACAAGTTGAAGGGGAGGGAGAAATGGGGAACACCAGATTTTGTTGAATATTGTGTTTTGATTGCCGAAGTAATCATAGTGTAATCTTGTTTGCGGCATCTTAAGCCACTTCATTGAACAAATTATGTTGCTCCACATAAAACGCACGCATCAATCATGAAAGTCAAAAGACTTAAGGCGCAAACTTGCGCACCAATGACTGCAGACACAAACTTCGGCGGGCACGATTAAAATCAAAGCAAAACGCAAAAGAAATGAAAAATAGCAATAACAATAAGAACAACAAGCAAACCAACTTCATTAGAATAAGCCGCACTCACAATTAGAATATCACACGCTAACAATCGGAAAGCCGGGCCATGCCAAATGCCAAAGGCAAGACTAAATAAAAAAATAAAATTGTGTTAAGCACACACACATATACATAGAGAGGGCCTTAACCACAATACGAGGTAGTTTGACCTATTTGAAATGGGCATCGACAGTGAAGAAATAGAATGAGCATGGGGAAAATAGAAATACTTTCTGACCAACAGAATTCTAATGGCCAACAACTTTCGGTTGTGGTTAAGGCCAAGAGTGCCATCAAAATTGAGAAATCTTCAGCTCCAACTCACATTATGATCAATCAGCATAAGGTATGGCTAATTTAGCTGCAATTTCGCTGCTGCTGCTGCTGCGTAGAAAGTAAGTTTTTTTTTGTATCCAGCTAATAAAACGCAGCTGCATTTTTTGGCCCACATTGTGTTCTTAATTATGGTAATTATCGATATAATAAAAAGAAAAAGGGTCAATGGAAAGCCCATAATATATGGTCGTCGTTTTGTTTACAGTTTTGTAAACTAGACAATAATGTTGTTGTTTTGTGTTTTGGGGCCAGGCATGGCTTTTTGTCTTAGCTTTTACTTTTACTTCGAGCAAGAACTTCTATATGCATTTGAGTGCTAATCAAGATTCAAATCAAACTCAATTGAAGCATCTGACTTCGGACTTTCACCTGCTTAGCTATGCAATTCAAGCAATAAGCAATAAATAAATTAGAATTTAAAATTTTCTAATGTACAATATGAAGATTTAAATGCCAGGAAGCTGGTGACGATGAGTTTAGATATTAAGTGTCTTTTGAGTGCCGCTAACAAGTTTTGTATTTGAGTTGGGGCTGTGTTTGAGATCAAAGTAAACGCAGTCAACGAATCGGAACGAGTGTTGTTTTTTTTTTTGTTGTGGCTTGGCTGGATTGCGTCAAGGTCATTTGCAATTGCCAGCTGACGTTGCAAATGAACTAACAATGCCTCCAAATTGACATTAGACAGACGTCTAGCAACAACAACAACAACATCAACTGCATCTACATAGTACCAATGCAATCGCAATAAAAGCCAGCATCAATTTCGCATTGTATTGTTTAAATTTTCTTAAACGACATTAATTTTTATTATGTGGCTGCAATTTACAATTAACAATTAACACAAAGTGCATACTTAATGTGGCAGCTTTAGCACCGCACGAAATAAATTATCAAACTTCTGTTGCAACATGGCCAAAATGTCTTTTTGTGAAATTTTTGTTGGTCCATTTGGCTGGCTGCTTGTTGATTTTTTTGTAGTTTTTTGGCCAGAGCTAGTTTATCCATTTCGAAGGCACCAAAATTGGAAAGGCAGCTGCTCATTTACTTGTCCTTGTGCAATTGATTATACTCTATGCTGCGAAAGAGGGGCATATTGGCACTGTAGTCGATAAAAAAAAAACACAAATGTGTTAAAAAAAATGTTAAGTTCTTTCTTCCCGCAACGTTAAGTTGGCAAAATTATCGTACTGATCGAGAGACAAGCTGCTGTTTGTCCATAATTATTCCGCTAAATGTCGCTTGATTGCGAAAACTTAACAGAAAACTTAACATGGCCATTGTTAAACAAGCAATTAAGGGCATTTCTTGGTCGCATATTTAACTGCATTCTTCTCTTTGCTTAGCCAAAATGCGTCAATATTTTGGTCTAACAACTTGCGTGTCTTGTCAAAAATCTTTCGTCAGCTTAGACGTCAGCTCAATTGCAACAGCCCACCCGCTTATGGCCAAATGCGTTTAATTGGAGCGTTCACAAGTTGCCACATCTTTTGGGGCTGTGGCTTGAGAAGAAACCAAGACAAATAAACGCACGCAATATCGTGAACGCTGCCCAAAAGTGTTTTTGCTTTATTTATTTTACTATTGCCTTTGTTTCTCTCCATTTTTTTGCCACGCTGTTACGTAAAATTTCTACAAATTGTTTTTGCTGTCGTTGATTTGTCAAGATGTCCAATTTAGCTATGACAGTGTCTCAAATAAAACCCAGAAATATACAAAAACAACGCACATTGAACACCCACAACTGAACACAAAGACGACGCGCCCAGAGGCGACTTTATTTTACAGCTATTTGCGACGCCTAATTTTTATTTTCTTTTATTTTTGCGTACATTTTTTTTAGCTTTGGCTTAGCCGAAGAAAAATAGAAACACGCAACAGAAATTCGCATTGAACGTGACTTGAGCTTAGCCGTAGGACTTGAATATGTTTCGATTTTTATCAGCCAAACAACTACAACCGCATTTCCAGTTGCCCAGACGTTTACCTAAAGCTTGCTGTTTATTGTTGTACTTTTGGCTTTGGCCAGGCGCCTTTTGTCTGAATTTGTTGTTGCTTGACTGCTGGCTACCTGGGGCTGGAGCGCAAATAGACAACAGCAAAAAAGAGCTTAAAACAAGTTTGCCAATCGCTTAACAGTTCCGTTTTCTGCTACCTCTAATGATTTGAGTTTGTAAGCATTATTGCGACTTGGCTTGGGCCTAGAAGTACCTTAAGTCGAGCCCAAGGAAACAATGCTCACCGCTGCTATTGATAGGGTCAACAATAAATTGGGTAATTTTGGTGTAATTAGTTATGGAAGTACTCAAAACAAGTACTCTAAGCTCTTTTGTAACCAGAAAGCAAATCACAAAATATTAATTAAAGTAGAGACAATAAATTGTAAAGACGAGACTAAGGTCTTAACAAAAAAATATAAGCTGAGACTAAGCTAACGTTAAATGCATTCTCAGTTTTAGTTCAATGCTAGTAAAAGTGTTCTGTTCGACTAGCCGATACTCTTTTAAGAGAGCATAGAGTTAATGTTACTTAAGTATGAATCGGACACATTAACAAGAACTTTTCTCTAAACATATTTATTGTGTTTTGACATTCAATTTATTAATAAACAATTTATAGATTCTGAATAATGGTTGTGTGTACCATTTTATTGGCCATATACCCTACTAAAAATCAGCTCTCTGCAATTGCAATCGACCTGGTTCAAAAGTCATGACTACATGCATCAGATTTTTGTATTCTGTTATGTTTTTGCAAAGTCAGCCCGGCCACACCCACGCCCCCCATTTGGCTTGGATTTGAAAGTGTTTTTTAGCGAACGTTTGTACAATTACAAGCCAACATTGTTGGGCCAGACTAACCCACGCAAAAACTGTTTGCATTACAAATGTTTGGTTGTTTTTTCTTCTTGGATCGTTGAGGTAAAAGCCTGCATTTAAGTCGATTCGAAGTTGGACACGTTGCAGCAAAATCTAGCCAGGCTACTTTTTCATTTAGAAACAAATACAACAACAAACGTTAAATACAAAGCGACTTTTAAATTTGGTGACTCATATGAACCAATGCAAACAATTTCTGGGCACGCCTTTTAAGAAAAAAACTCATACAAATGAAATCAAAAACAAAAACCCGAATAATGCAGAAATTGAGATTTGCATAATTAGAGAAACTGAACAAAGATATTCAGAGAGACAACATGTTTGTGAGTAATGCCTTCGCTGCTAGCAAGAGCACACTGTTAGGTAGCAAGTTTGTTGCCTAAGTCTTTCATTTTTTTCATTCCGTTAACCGCTCATTACCTCAACTGTAAATCAATATTGGTTGCCAAAAAATGTTAAGAAAACAAGAGAGACGCCCCAAAATAAATATTGTAGGTTCTTTTGCTGGAAGTTGAATGAACTTTTTTGGTTTTTTGAGCTTTCTTTTTGTGTTCTTCAAGTAAGTTTTCATAGGCTCTGGCAAAATGTTTAAGTTCATGAACTCACAAAGCTGTCAAATAATAACTTTTATATAGAAAAAACTTAGTCATTTTGTGGTTTATATGTATATGATGATGCCACCAACTGTTGCCACCACAACAAACACATTTTCAAGTGTCACACAACGAAGCAATCTGCCAAAATAAAGCAGAGTACAATTCAACAAGAAAACCCGCTAACAAAATCATACAAACAACGAACGACGACAAAAAAGTTATTTAATTTTGACGCATTTTTGTGAAGCCGTTTTTGTCTCAAGGTCACTCGAGCCGCTCGCATTGTGCTTGTTATATAAACAAGTTAAGTTCATTATGTCCAAGAAGTGCCATACAAATTGCGTTTATACATATATAAAACAGGTCTTGCTTTATTGTTGCCTTTTTAATTATTGAAATCACTTTTTATGTTCGTTGTTGTCTGCTTGTTGTTTGCGTTGGCGTTTGTTAGCCATAATTCCATGTTGTGGTAGCTGCCCACATTGTTGGCAGTAGTAATAGAAGAACTCTAAGCCTATAAGAGATATTCTATTAGCTACGAATACCCGCAATTATTCATAACAATAGGTGTTGCAATCAACACACATTTTCATGAAAATATTTTGATAGCTTACAACCACAAATTAACCAATTAATAGGCCATGCATCAAAATTCAAAGCACCAACGGAAAGAAGAAAAAAACAATTTTCATTCATTTCTCAATGTTGATGATGCAAGTCTCTCGCTCTCTTTCCCTTCTTCTTCTTCTTCTTCTTGGCAAGCCTGTCAATCAATCAAATTTTCTAATTGCTTCTTTAGACGCCAACACAGCCAACAACAATAAACCAAACCAAACGAAACGAAACGCAGAGTCATATTTTGTTGTTGTTAAGACCTTTCCGTTAGAAGTGCTAAAAGTTTAGACAAGCTTTTTGTTATGCTGCGTTTGGCTCCAATAGCCAATATTTAACAACACAGCCTTAGCCATAATGCTAGTCTAACCTCCATGATTAATGTTATTCAAGATTCTGTTTCAGGTACTGAGAGTCGTCTTTCGAAATGCTTGTCAACCAATTAGCAATAGATTCTAGCACTTGAACGTCATGTGGGATTTACATATCTTGTCTGTCAGCTATAAACAGCAAACTTTTGAAGCACACCTACTCATTAGCCAAGTTATTAATAACGTAATGGATTGCCATGAATGAAATTTATTTTATCTTGCCTTAAACACAAAAACTATTTGCACAAATGCCTAATATTTAAGAAGTATATAAGGAAGTAAAAAGATGAATCAAATATATAAATGAGAACTGCAAAGTCGCTTCCAGTCAAGAATGCCTAGCCACCATATTTTTCCTACTAACTTCTTTGCGTTCCAGTAGTTGAAAGTGTGATATTTTTTCTTTTAATGGTTTTTCTCATTAATAAGTCTGTTCCTCGTGTGTGTTAGCTAAGAATGCAGCAACAGTTTTTGTTTGTTTCTTGTTTTTAATTTTCACAGTTTTTCCGCTGACGCTGACACATTAAAAATAATTAAACATTCCGGACATGCAGCCAGGCGGTAGTCAAACGGATGTCCGTGACGTGGCTGAAACCATATGTATGGACAGTATGTATATGGTTATATAGCTGCGTTTGTGGCATGCCGCATTGTGGCAATGCCGCGTCATGCAATCTAATAAGTCCAGTTGATATCGTCGCATCTCCATATTTGTGAAGATGATGTAACGGTCTGTGTGTGTGTGTGGCCAAAACTGCGAACTTGGCAGCATGCGACAGCCAATTTCGGACGCGCTCTAACCTTGAGAAACAGGTTCAATGCACACATCGAAAACCAAAAACCATTACAAGACAGGAAAAAACGCAATTTAATCAAAAAAACAATTTTTTACATTGAATTTTTTATTCCGCGGACAAAACAAATTTTCTTGATATGTTTATGTGTGTATGTGTGTGTGATTAACGAGTGTGTGCGAGAGCGAACCTCAGAGCGAACCGGTTTTAAATGATGAGGAACGCCTCGAGACGATTTATGAAGTCATCTTTTGTGGCTTAGCTTGCAATTTTGCTCGGCAAAACATCAAATGTGCAAAAAAGCCCCAGCCAGCCCCAGCGCCATATTGAATATGTTGGCCATAATGGCTATGGCCCTAAGTCCGAGCATAAGTTAACACCAGCGTTATGAGTTTTGACTCCAGAAATCACACTCACCTTATGACAACGGCTGTTATTTATTTTGTTTTTTGCGTAATCCAATTTGATTTTGAAGTTTTATATACTTTCTTTGATTAACTTGTTGTTTTGCAAACTTTTTTAGCCGAATATGTGGAAAGACTTTTTTTGTGCTTTCGAATTTTTATATTTTTACAATTTATCATGCATTATGTATGTATGTAATTTTCTTTCACTCGAGCGCATAATTTATGTTTGTTTTTGTTAATCGATTTCTTGTTTTTGTCTGGTCAAATTTGCATTCATTAATTTAATGTGGCTAACTTCCTCCTTGTTTGGCATAAACTCGCTATGTAGTATATGTATAAAGGCTGTTAAAAAAGTAAAACGAAAATTGCGATAAACAATAGCTGACAAAAAAACACTTCAAAAAGAGCGCAAGGCGTCTTAAGAGCTTAAAATACTCCGACACGAAACGAAACGAAAAAAATAAAAGAGAGAGGATATATACGTTTTTGTAATATCTGCAGCTCTTTTGCGTATGGGAATAATATAAGCTAGCTTGTGTTTTTTGGTGGTGATGGAAACAATAACAACAACAAAAGACTTAGGCAACAAACTTGCGGTCAATTTACACAAGTACGAGATCGTGATGAAGACACAACAAAAATTAGCTGTTAGTTGAACCACCCGCTGTGCAACGTATAAAAAAAACAACTCGATAATCCGCCAAGGGCAACAACAATCAAAAAATTAAGCCAACCAACATGCAACAATTTCTTCTGCTTTTCGTTTTAGCGTCACAAATGCGTTTGCACGATATACTATAGCCAAATCGGCTGAACAATTAGAATCAAATCACACTCTTAATTCTATATATAAATCACGTACATCACTTGTTTCAAACAACAACAACGACGACGACGACGGCGATGACGACAACTTTGTAAATAAAACGCGCGGCGCGTTGAGAAAAGGCGCTTGATTCGTTCGTTGTGGATGTGTCTCGCACACCGACCTGGCCAAGACTGAAGCGCACAGACGCAACACTCTCAAGTCAAGACCCACAGCAACAGCAACAACAATAACCCAAGCAGCAACCGGTCTGGCCAAGTTTTCGGAGTCGTCAGTGTCGGAGTAATTGGCAAAAGTCAGCCAACCCGGCCGACTCGCTCTTATTGGCGCCGTTGCTCTTTTCTTAACGCGTCTGTTGACTGTTTGCTTGTTGACTGCTTTTGTATTTTTTTTTTCTTATTCTGCAACTAACCTCACACCGGTTGCACTTGTGCCCCTTTGTGTGTTTCTCACCTCTCGGAAAGATATTTTTTTCGGATTGAGCTAGTACTACTATATATTACATATATATCCCTTAGGGCCCAAATCACGTCACGCTTGGCCGTATTCTCTCCGGCAAAGAGAGAGAGAGAGTCTCGCCAAGTTCAGCTTATATCTTGGCGATGTGCTAAGTGCCGTCAAGACCGATGCAAATAGTAGAATTGATGTGTGGGCCGTCACCAGAATACCTTGATGACGGCATATAAGGCATGCAACACACGTAGTACATACAGAAAAAATAAAATAAATAAATAACAAAATAAGTACTTAAAAAGTTGTTAAGAGTTCCGAATTTAAAAACAAGACAATTCTTAACTTAACCTTTAGCAATAATGTATTTTAGGCATCATAAAATGAGTAGGGGATCTTATTTAGAGTGTTAGCTTAATTTATAAACCTTGTTTAACTTATTCCTCTGACTTTGAACTTTACTCTAGAGAATATTTGTACATTGTATATTGTACCTGTTTTGAGGAAGATCCCGAACAAATTTAGAGAACAACCTCTTAACATGTTATACGAACTTATAGATTTATAAGATCCACTTACCCATATAAATAATTTTGTATCAATACTACACAAAAATCATTTGCAAATGTTATTTATAATTTTAAGAACATATTCTTATTTATTTTATAAACTAACCATTCCTTAAAACGGAAAATATTTATATTTATCCCACTCATATTTTGTCCTCTGCACATATATATATATATATACTACAATGATTATTGTTTAAGATAAATTAAACTTGGACTTGCATTCACAGTTTCGATAAACAAACAACTCAGGTAGATAGTTGCTGTCAGTCAACATACAAAGAACCTTTACGTTCAACAGCAGCTTGTTGCCTTGGCCAGGGTCGCGTTGCCGTTTTTGTTGGCGTTTCCCATTAACTTTTATATATATATATTTAGTTATTATACCAATATTTATGAGTATCACGCGTGCTTCACCGTCGCTCATCTCTGCTCAATGTCACAAAAAATCGTGCAGGAATGTTGAGACCTTTAGGTACGTGATCTTCAGTGCATATTGTTTACCCTGAATGTAAAATTGAAACATTTTCATTTAATACTGTCACATACTTCAATATTATATTTAGTTAAAAACTTAAACATCTGTTCTCAAGGATTGTGAAGAAAATGGAGCACTACTTGAGTTTGGAGAACAGGTGATGGGCCACGCAATGGTCCAATTCGCCCACATAGTCAAAGAGTTCCTCCATGCAAGTTTCAGTTGTTTTCGAACGTCCATTGACACGATCGTTGCATTCCTGATACTTGTTGAACAAGGACTCGATATGAGGTTTAGTTTGGCACTCTTCCCGAAGTTTGGTTTGGGGATCATCGAGTTCCGGTTCGTCCTCAACATCATCAGCCCGAACTACGGGAAGTCCAATGAATTTCCAAACGGGCATATTTGCTTGCTGTTCCAAATTGTAAGAAAATTGAATTGTGTCTTATGTGTTTATAACTTAATAAATTATAAAATTTTACTCACTTTGACTTGAAAAATTATTCGGAATATTACTAGATTTACAATCAAATAACGTTTTCCAAATGCCTTCACTCAGACTTTTATTTTATTGATTCAATTGTTGTTAGAAAATCCTACTGAGTTTTTTATTAGTAACTTGAATTGCAATCAAATTGAGATAGAGTTCAACACAATAAATCAAAACAAAAATCAAAATTTAAATACAGCATTTATCTTTGGGTCGAACAATGTCCAATATAATGGACAGCTACTGTTTTGGCTAAGCTATAAAAATGAGAAAATAAACCCGAAAGTTAAATTTGGCTGTTTTTGAGAATTTAATAAGCTGAATCACAAGTCACGTTGCCATTTAAGTGGGTTTTCGAAAATTGCTTGGCAACAAATCAATTACCATTACATCACTGAAATATTCTGAAGAGCTTTGAAATTGAGAAATAGAAATAAATACGTAGAAATAACACCCACGCTGTGCGTAAATTTGGCAACAGTCAGTAAAACAGGAACGCCCACACGGTCAAGACAAGTTCATAAAGACAAGTTGACAGGTTCATAAAATTCACAAGTCGATGGCCTTAAGATACAATAGCAACAGTCAAAGACTAAACAAAACAACAATAGGAATAAACAACCCCCGCCGGAAACGAATGACATGTCCTCACGCCTTGGTCGAACAGGTAGCCAAGGGTAACAAGGATAACACCTACAACAATTTTTGTTTATGTATTCGTCTAGACGGGTGCCAAAATCATAGCAGCATTTGTGTTTTATATGAATTTAGTTTGAATTGAGGCAAGATCCGAGTGGGGAGGCCAATAAACAAAATCTATTTTTTAAATTTCATGTTGAAAATATCGTGTACTTTCGCTAATTGGCAGTTGGTGTTAGTCCAAAAAGCATACAAAGCATTTACAAATTTTGCGGAAATATGGCTAAGATTATGACTCGGGAAAAGGAACTCTTTCAAATGAATCAGGAACTCAATTTAATGTCGTTAAATGTGCCCATTGAAGATGGCAATCGCTTTGGTACCTATTCAAAGCAGAAGGGACCCAGCACACTGCTCAAAAAGAATCACAATGTCGAGGTAATAAGCAACTACAACAACAAGACAACGGGACGTGGTGAAAAGATAACCGGTTCGCCGAAAAAGAACAGCGCCGGCTCGAGTCCAGCATCGCCGACGACGCCTCGTGGCAAGTCAGCATGGACGCAGTCCAGAGTGCCCAAGGCACCACCGGGGAGACACAGAGCCGGTGCAACACAATCATCACCTATTGATAGCTCCTTGACACGCCGGCCCAGCCATAAGACGGCCACCTACGTTAAGTATCGCAATCCGAATTTCAAGCAATGTCCATCATTGGACTTGCTGCTGCGTCACACCAGCGATGTTGAGCCACAAGAGAAGGTCGTGGAGGTGCAACCGATGCAAAAGACACGTGAGAGCACAACAGTGATCAACGGACAGTCGAAGAAACAGCTTACGCAGGACAATTTTATAAGGTTAGTCGTTGAGAAGAACTTTTTACAACTAATCCTTATCAATTCCAAAGATTTCTTAAAGCCAAGGTAGGCATTTTGGAGGACGATCACGGCCAGCTCACTGAGGATATGGCCAAACAAAAGCAACGTTTGGAGGAAGCACTCGACGCATTGCGGAAGGCTGAAAGTCAACGGGATCAGGCCATTAACTCCAATGTCAAGCTCAACGAGCTGCTGCATCGCCTCGAGCATCAGGTAGAGGACGTGTCACGCTGTCAAAAGGATCGTCAACTGGAGCACAATAAACAGATGCAAGAACTAGAGCTGATGCGGCGTGAAAATAAAATGATCAAGCAAAGCAACGCAAATCTGGTGAAGCGTCTCTCACACGCCAATGATGAGGCGGAAACGGTTCGCCAATTGCTTGGAAAGCAGGCGGAAGAGCAGCGAAACCAACTCGATCAGAATCTCAAGGAGCTAAAGCTGCGTGACAATCGCATCAAGGGGCTGAAGCGTCATCGTGCCGATCTCCTGAATGCCTACAAAAAGCAACTGCTCATGATTGACAATCTGAAGCGACAGAATAGCTGTGTGGAGCAGGCGGTCGCGATTGGTTTTGGCGAGAAGGAGTTTAACAAAGTGCTCGAATTTAATGTTGGCAGCAAGACAGTTTATTAATCCCCTAACCAATTAAAATATCAATTTTGTATTTCTGTATCCCAGTACATCAATTAAATATTATGCTGAAATTCCCACAGGCAATTTTCTTTTCAATTACCAAGGCGCTAACTTAATTAGGCCAGGCCAACAGATGCACAACAAAGATGAAAATGGGGTTGAATTGACTATAAAAGCACTTGTCTTGCCACACTCAAATCGCACTCACTTCAAGCACTCTCTAACGTTAGCAACAGGACTTGAACGCACACTCTGTCCACGCCAAATAAAGACTGCAAGATGGCCGCACTAAAATGTACTCTAACTTTGCTATTGGTGACCATTATTGTTGCTGCCATTTTGTTGCATGGCAGCGAGGCAGCCTACAGGAAGCCACCATTCAATGGCAGCATCTTTGGCAAGCGCAATACTTTGGGTAAGTTACAAATAACAATCGAAAGCTTGAAGCATTTTGAACAACTTTTTGTTACTTATAGACTACGATAATGCCAAGGCAATGGGCGCTGCTTGCGAGGTGGCGGTTGAGGCTTGTCAAGGCTGGTTTCCACAGAACGATAGCAAATAGGAGCAAGCCTTGAGAAAGCATCTTTTGGGACTGATCTTAAAATTACGCATTAGTTCTAGATGCTGAAGCTGCCTAATCACACCCAGCGACTAATTCAGAAAACAAAACAACAACACAGAAATGAAAAAAAACACGCATGTATTAAATGTATTAGTTAAGTCTTCATATAGTATATAGTACATACAATATATATACTCAATAAACTTACGAGCAAACTGCAAAGAATAATGTTTTCGAAAAACTTCTCTAAAAGTTAGTTCTTGAGATACTATTAAATTAGTTTAGTATTACTTTTTGAATAGAATACAATCTAAATAATAATGCTGAATGAGCCGTTATATAAACGATATCATTTATCATACTACATATATACAAAAGAACTCCAAAATCTCAACGCCGACCACGCTGACGCAGCTCATTTATATGCTTTCGCAAGTATTTCATATAATCCACCATGGTCGATGTGAGTGCCTGGCAATGGTAAAGTTAAGTGTTGAGAAAATATATAGAAAGATATTTATTTGTATATAAATTGGACTTACTGCATCCAATACATAGCGCGGTATATAGCCCTTTAGATCAAGACATAGCACCCATTCCACTATACAGCTATCCGATTTGCCAATAATCTCTCGAAACGCAAAGCCCGACACAATATTCTCGCCTCTGTCAAAAGCATAAATTTATTAATATTCAGTATTCACATTGGAACATTTAAGTATTTACCTTGTATATTTTGTGTTGACCGGGATGGCTGAATATTCCACACTTATTGCAGCACTCATCCACACCTTGTCATTGGTTTTGCCCACCACACCATCTGGCAATTGTAGATCACTCTTTTCTATGGCTGGCGGCGCATCATCTTTGGCATCCTCGAACTCATCATCCAGTGGCGGTGGCTCAGCATTTAAAGATAGAACAGCACCTAAGCTTTTGGCACCCAGACTTTTACTCAATGTATCATAAGGAGTCGGTGGAGCAGTTGCAGCGTTACCCTGCGCTGGAGGCAATGATGATTGACCAATAAACCTGCTTCGAAAGCTACCAACACTGCCGATATGTGGTGTCTGTGAATCATTGTCCGATAAGGTGGTCACACTGCCCTCGCAGGATCGGTTAAGAGAGTTATCGTCTTCATCCTCGCTGTTTAGCTTGGCTGCCTCGTCGTCATTACAGATCTTGCCATTGTATATTAGACGACATGAGCGCAAGTTAACAAAATCGCGACTCTTAACCATGCCACCACCACCGCCAATGGAAACCTGGTAGGTTATATCGGTGTAGGAGTTGATTTTCTAAAAGTGAATCGATTGAATTATTTATAAGAATTTGGTTTCAATTATCGTTGACTTACTCGCACTATCTTAGACTCCAAAATCGTTGGACTCCATTTGGGCGCATCCTCAATGCGGTAGAACAGTTCCTCCATTAGAGCCTTAGCTGGATATTTGAGACGCCCCGTCAATTTGTATATCTTCCCAATTTTCTCCCTCTGCGTGCTGCGTATTGTGTCGCCCTTGGGCGTTACTTTCTCAACCTTCCAATCGGTGGACTCAATAAGCTCATATGCCTTGAGCAGGCAGTCCAAGCCCATTTGATTGTACTCGTCATCCTATAAGACAAGCAAATTCAAAAAAGCAATAAGTTTGCAAGAAATTTCATATTACCAACAACATTGTCAATCTGAATAAACAATTGGTTGACAACATCTTTTATAGACAAGTCAAAGTTAAACATTGTTTTTATTCAACACCTTTTAAACATGCGCATGCATAATTACTTAGCTTACCTCTTCATCTTCCTCATCCGACTGATGCACCGTATCCAGGGGCGAATAGAAATCTGTGACACTTTGGGGAGGACGTTCGCGTTCAGACAAAATTGTTGGCTGCGTTAAAGCTGTGCGATCATTTGTGGTTACCGCTGTAAAATAACGACGAGCATGTCGCTCCTGGGGTATAACACGACAGTCCAAGAACCAAGCCTCGCCCCAGGCCAGAATAAATGATGTTATAATAAGTATCACCTCGAATACTTGCTGCTTGGAGTGCACCCACTGGAAGTCAATACGAAATTAAAGAGACAACGAAACATATTCGGAATTAACTTACATCATAGAAAAACACTTTGGTTATGAGAAAGAAACATGATGCACTTGTAGAGAGCTGAAAGAAGTTAGTAACAGTTGAAACTAGTATAAAATCAAAGCAAACAGTCGCTCACCGCTATGATGGACCAATGATTTATATACAGCATGGCATAAAAGAAAATTAAAACTACAAAACGACAAAGTGCCGTGGCAACAACATCAAAGAGCGATGTATAAATGGTATAGTTGATGACTTGTTTATGAAAGGCCTGGAATATATTGTCGCCACCGATCTGCAAATAAAATGAACAGAAATTAGCATATGTACATATACATATATCCCCCAGCATACGTACAACAATGCAAATGAGCCAAAGCAGCGATACAAACACCAAATCGAATGTGACAAACAGGCAGAAGAAGCGACGCACCACAGACATGCGGCCATCTTGCGAATATCCACCTAGAAACTCCTCCGAAAACAAGTTGATGGAATGCGGTTGGGCTGTGTTTATTAAAAATAATATACAAATTAGAATTTATGGCAATGTTGACGATGCATTTACTTACTCATATTGTATGGCACGTGCATGTAAGGATTACCCACATACCGTCCATTTGTAAGCAGAAGCTGAGCGGTGCTCCGTACGTCGTCGGAATCATTTTGGGACATGATGGCGAATCGTGGCTTGAGGCTTAGCTCATTTTTCTGCAAAATATTAACTGCAAATCAAATGTAATGCATCGCAATTGGCAACTGTTTATCTATCATTCAATATTATCAGCAAAACAAAGCAAGTGCGACGATAAGCATGAGTATTCGGAGTATTCGGCTTTGAGCATGACTAATGCCAGAGCATAGTTTCCTCGGCGTTTGATTCCGTTCACTTTATGTTTATACAGATAAGAAACTTTTAACATTCTACATACATATGTATGCAACACATTTGTTTATGTATACATTAGCAATATTTACTTGACCCAGTTTAAAGCACACTTTGCAGATTTTTAGAGTGCACTGATTGATAGATTCTGATTAGCTTCACTTGTGATTTATTTATTCTTTGTTTTTCTTCTATAAACAAATTTTTAGCAAATCACCCGCATAAATATCAAACAAAAGAAATGTGTATGTATTCTCCTTATAGTATTTACCTTAGCACAACCAATTTACACGCAGTATTTATTGAAAAATATAATTATTGGCTATTCAGCACCATTTAAAATACTTTAATATTATTTTTCTTAGAAACGGGAATATACGAGGAGAGAAACTACGCTGAATAAAAAAAATGCATAAACAGCTGCTTAGTGTGACCGTGACGCAAGCCAATTAAAAATACCAAAAACATTGACAAAGTGTTTACAGATTACAAAAGTGGCGACAGTTTATTTTTACTACGTTTTGATTAATTACTCAAATGTATTGAAATAATTTTAATGTCATCGTACGGCTTATCGGTTTTAGGATTTGCCTTTGCATTGCATATATTCAGAACGACTTCCATGCCACGATACACACGTCCAAACACCGTGTGCTTATTGTCCAGCCAGGGCTAGAAATAATAAGTTGTTAATATAAGAATCCCTTAAAATATATTTGTATTATAGCTTACTGTAGGCAACACGGTTATAAAGAATTGACTGCCATTTGTGTTTGGACCGGCATTGGCCATACTAACAGTATATGGACGATCATGCTTTAAGCTTGGCACAAATTCATCCTTAAAATCATGTCCCCAAATCGACTTGCCTCCAGTGCCAGTGCCCGTTGGATCGCCAGTTTGCACCATAAATCCCTTGATCACACGATGAAATATGTGCCCATTGTAGTACCTTCAAGAAAGTATATTTCAACAAACAGTTTGGGAACAATTCATGTCCAAGGCTTACCCGTTTTTGGCATGAACACAAAAGTTTTCCACAGATTTCGGTACCTCCTTAAAGAACAGTTTTATATGAATATCACCTTTAGTAGTGTGAAGCACCACATTTTCATAGATTCGTTGAATAACTAAAATGGATTTTGAACATTAAAATATTATTATAATAAAACCAATTAAGCAAAGAAAGTAAAACCTTCATCTGATCAAGTGTTAGCGTGTAAAAGATAGTACACAGTTTGTTAGCCAAGATTAAGACAAAATTTATGTTAATAATTAATAATTAATTACCTTGAGCCTCAGGAACGGCAATTATGTCTTCCTTTGATGGCTTCTCATTGAATATGTCACGATCGACGTCTTGCAGATCCGAAGGCAGGCGCCTACTATAGATATAAAAGCGATTTTTTCTGTAAAGATTTTTTGAGAAAGGATTTACTTAGCGCTTTATAAGTTTTTATTGCTATATGTTCACTCACTTGTAAGCTGTGCAGAATGCAGTCGGATCATTAAGTAAATTTTGCAATCCTGGATTTTCGCTAGCCTCTTGCTCGAGCGTTATGGCCGCTTTCTGCCGCTTGATTCTGCCCTGAAAAAGCGCCACTTGCAACGGTCGAATATTATCTGTTTTACCCAGAATGGTTACACAGCGATTTGTCGCCACATTAATCACTTTAATGCCCAACATCGTTGGATAAAGCAGGAAATGGCCGGTGCTATCGAAGAGTATGTTGAGCGTTGTATTTTGAGCTGTCTTTTCCAAATCCCGTTCAGCAGCCATCCTGCGGCCAAATTCCATATTTGGCAGAGCATGGGGCGTCTGTTGCATTTGTGTGTATGTTGTGAGCGCTTCGTCAAATACACGCAGCAACTTTCCGGTATTAAATTGAAAAACACGCACTTTACGATCCGTCGAAATGGCAGCAAAACGTTTGCCATCCGGTGATGCTGCTAAACCAGTCACAAGCGTCTTGTTTTTGGCAAATTCAAAAAGGCCTGCAATATTATAAAGTTAATATTTGTTTGCGATTAGTCCAGTTCCAACTTACTAGTATCCAGTTTTGAGTCAAAGCTAACTAACCGCTGTGGAAACTTGTAGTCATGTTTGGAGTTCTGCCAGTACTCCAATATACCATTGCGATCCACCGAAATGACCGTTTCCATCGCCACATTGAAACACATTGCAACTACGGGCGCTGAATGCAGTTTGTCAAGTGTATGCAAGTGAAGCTTCGCACCGCTCTGGCCATCATATATATGAATGTTATTGCTCTCCGAGTCAGTGCTGCAAATAGTATGTATAACTTAATTTATATGAATACAACTTAAAAATCAAACTTACATAGCCAAGCACTGTACTGCATCACCCGGTGAGCTTATCCATTCGCTACATAGCGGCGTATAGCCCAAACGTATTATATTTATCATATCAAAGTTGACCACATCGAAGACCTTCGCCGTTTGATCGGTTGCCGCCGAGCATAATAGAGTGCCGCTACAATTGGTTGAGAGCGTTTTTATGGGCACTAAATGGCTTCGAAAATGCTTAACAAAATCAATTCCCAAATCCATTTTCTTCCAAAACTTAATATGGCCATCCAAACTGGCGGTTACTACAAATTCCGTTTTTGTGCTCACCAAATGCGTGATGACGTCGCGATGCATATAGCTTCGCTCGTAGCTTTCCGCATTAGGTAGATTCTCCAAAAAGATGTGTTCATAGGGTAAAACTATAAGAACAACAATTGAATAAGTTTTTTTGTTACAAACATTTGATTTTTTGTGTTTACCTTTCTTTTTTTTAGCCGGCACGGCAGCGATTTGCTCTGATGGCAGCGGTCCAATCCAGACATCATCTTCACCCTCCGCCTCCGTTTCCTTTGCATCATCGTTGTCGCATTCAGTCGAATCTTCTGTTGCGGGCCGTTTCAAGTCATCTTTATCATTTTCCGCGCTCATTTTCTAATAAAAATGCTTAATAAACAAACCCAAACAAACAAAACGTGAGCAAAGAGTGATGCCAAAACGTTTACAGAACAGCTGTGGTTACCCTAAAATCTTAACATATTCTATAACAGCCCGCACATTTTTTGCCAGTTGTTTTTAGCATAGACCAAGTAACATTATTCGTCTATGGTTTTCAGTACTGCATGCAATCGAAAAATATTTTTAGTTAATGTTGATCATATCAGCATATTAAAATATTGACTGAAATCAAGAAGTTTGATTTCTACGTAGAAAATTTTAAAATTACCGATCGCAATTAATTGCTGAACAGCTGTTGTCTAACATTTTTTATCGAATACATCACGTTGCCATCAGCTGTCCGACGTCGTTGTGAATTGTAAATTTGCGCTGTCGCAATTCACACAAATTGAAAACATAACAAGCCACAGATTTAAACAAACTAAAATCTGTATATAGACAGGAATTGTAAATAAAATATGCAAAAGACCAGTGAAGAAGATACGCCGCTTACGCGGCAGATTGCGTCCAAGCCAAGAAAGGATGTGGACGATGGTGGTGGCGGCGTCGGAGCCGCTAATCGCATCGTTGTTCACGCTGCGCTTGGAGCAACGGAGACACGCATACGAATCAATAAATGGCGCGTACGCGAGGGGCAAAACGTATCGGCTGCGCAAATTCTGTTCTTGTACCAGCAACTCGGCGATGATGGCAAGCCAGTCAAAAAAGACGATACCGCTATCCTAAAATACAAATCAAATCTTGCTGGTGTGGTTAAAAAGCGCCTACGCAAGGAAGGCGAAACTGTAATAAAAGGGTGAGTTTTTTGCTTCTTCTTCTTGTTTGTATGCGAGTTGGCGGTGGGTGGAATGCAATTATGCACACACCGCAGCAGCCCCCCACATAAACGTATACATAAAATGTGAGCTTTTCTTGCTTGTATTCTCTCTCCCGCGCAGGGATGCGCTTTTGGAGTTATCCGAATGCATACACACAACCGTTATCAAGGACATGTGCGCAGATTGCGGCGCGGATTTAAGGCAAAATGATAATGTAAGTGCACTCCATTAATTAATACATACAAATAACAACAAAAAATAAATAAAATTCAATAAAAAAAATTTCGAAATTATCAAAATATTTGAAAACAGGGACAAACATCGGAGGCCTCAGTTCCAATGGTGCACACCATGCCCGACTTGAAAGTTACTCAAAAGCTGGCCCAAAAGCTTGGCCACGATGACACTCGTCGCCTGCTCGCCGATCGCAAGCTCGTCTTGTTGGTGGATCTCGACCAGACCGTTATACACACAACCAACGATACCGTGCCGGAAAACATTAAAGGCATCTACCATTTCCAATTGTACGGCCCACAATCGCCGTGGTATCACACGCGTCTACGACCGGGAACTGCCGAGTTCCTTGAGCGCATGTCCGCGCTCTATGAGCTGCACATTTGTACATTTGGCGCTCGCAATTATGCGCACATGATTGCTCAATTGCTTGATCCGGATGGCAAATTCTTTTCGCATCGAATTCTGTCGCGCGATGAGTGCTTCAATGCCACCAGCAAGACAGATAACTTGAAGTAAGTTTTTGTCCTGCATGACAATAAATCTCCAATAGGAATAACACATCATTAAATATAACGAATATCTCTTGTTACCTTTACTTATGTGCTTAAATATTTATCTTTTGAAATAGAGCGCTCTTTCCGAATGGCGATTCGATGGTTTGCATTATTGATGATCGCGAAGATGTCTGGAATCACGCCTACAACTTGATACAAGTCAAGCCATATCACTTTTTTCAACACACTGGCGATATAAATGCGCCGCCAGGCTTATCCAAACACGAGCTAGATGGCGAAGGTGTTGATTTCAATGGTAAGCAGCAACATCCTTCATATTTTAAACTTCAGTAACCAATCTAATTCTTAATTACAGAAATTGATAAAATCGCCGAAAAGAAGTCGGAGGGCGAACAGACAGCGCCAAGTGTGGATAAAGAGGTGGAAAAGAATGAAAACGCCGATGCTGACAAGGGCGACAATACAGTCTCAAGCACAAGCAAGGATGAGGAGGAGCCAATAGACGTGTCTGGGCTGGAGAGCGATAAAAAAGATGCGGAGGTCAGCACCACAACTGAAACTGAAACAAAAGACTCTTGTACAAATAACATTGATAAGCTGAATAATGGCCAAGTGCCAGTCGAAAACATTATGGTTGTGGACGAAACCGAGCCAGAAACGTCGTCATGCAGTGGTAAGCAGGGCAGCGATAGCAGTGATGACATTGTTGTCATTGATGATGTGCCCTCGGATAGCTTAAGCCTTAATGCCAATGAGAAATTGCCACTAGCGACAAAAGAAGATGATGACGAAAGCATCACATCGTCCACGAGTGCCAAAGATAAGCAGGGGCCAGAGGGCAACGATGAGATGGCAAAAAGATTAAGCGACGATGATGTCGCAACAACATCCCAAACAACCACAACATGTCCAAATGTCAAAATAACCAGCGATGGGCAAAAGCAAATCGAAATCGAGGATCCCGATGATTATCTACTCTATTTGGAGGTTATATTGCGTAACATACACAAACGCTTCTATGCCATCTACGATGAGACCACAGAGATACCCGATCTTAAAATAGTTGTGCCGAAAATTCGTAGCGAAGTGTTACGTGGACAGAATCTAGTCTTTTCTGGCTTGGTGCCGACCCAAATGAGAATGGAACAATCGCGCGCTTATTGCATAGCCAAGAGTCTCGGCGCCGAGGTTCAGTCGAACATAAACAAGGACATCACACATGTGGTGGCGGTCAATGCGGGCACCTACAAAGTAAATGCCGCCAAAAAGGAGGCCAACATTCGTGTGGTCAATGCCAATTGGTTGTGGGCCTGCGCCGAACGCTGGGAGCATGTTGATGAACGTCTATTTCCACTCGATCGCAAAGTGCGCAACAAGGGCCGACAACCGCCGGCACATTGCCATAGTCCGGAGCACGTGGTCAACTACAACGAAAGATCAGAGATATCGCCATCGAGCAGCATGCAACAAGAGCAGGGTGGAAACTTTCGTGAAACGCTCAATCCGCTGCTGGTGTTCACCAATGCAGACATTGAGTCCATGAACAAGGACTACGAAACGTTCTTCGAATCGGAGTCATCGTCCAGCGACGAGGGCCCAGTTAATTTTGGTAAGCAAAAGGCACTATGCGAAAAATTAGTAAATTTTAATATATTGGCTTTATTTTTTTTCAGAAAATCCTCCAATGGACAAAAAATTGCTGAAACGCAAACGAGAGGATGAAAGCTCAAATCGTGCACACGATTTCTTTACACGCAACGAGGATGTGATGTTGAATGCATCCGGAACCGTTCCCGATTTTGACAAGAGCTCCAACGAAGGAGATGAAATTGAAGACGAGGAGAACGACGAAGATGATGACGAGATACCAAGTGCCAAATTTCGACGAGGTAAGCTTTAATGTTGCTGATTATTCAACAATTGTCATTAAACAAAAAGCATCTGCAGGCGAGGAGCTACCATCGGATTTGGAAATGGGCTCCGATTCGAATAGCGAAAACAATCAGGAGGATGAGGATGATGGCGAATGGAATATGATGGGCGCGGCTTTGGAACGTGAATTTCTTGGACTAGAAGAGGACTAGTCGATTCGAACTTGATATGAACATGTAAATTTTGTACTGGAAGACAAAATTGAGACAATGTTGAATGCATTCTTTGACATTTTAAATGTACATTCTCTTCATAAAAACAAAATATGTAACATCTCAATGAAATCTAACTTTGTCGAATGGTTTCCTTGGAAAGACCCTAAGCAACAAACGAAACAATTATTTGTAAAATTTACATATGAAGAAAGCTGATCTTAAGTACGAGATTATATATAAGAATCAGATGCACACTGTATGTATTAGTAGCTAATATGTATCTACTTTAAACACACAACTAATTTAAGCGATTTGCATACACAAAAAACAAAAAATCACACTCATCCCACACGCAAATACATGATCTGTGAGAGTCTTTTGAAATAAGCTAAAGCTGTTTCAATATTTCTTAGGCGCATCGCTTGAAATCTATGTAAATCTCAATGTAAGTGTAAATGTTTTAAAAATAAATTCCGTACAAACGGACTAGTAAATAGTGTTTAATTTATAAAGCAACACAACTACAGATGTTTAATGTTGTGTGTGTGTTTAATAACGAGATGAAAAAAAAAACATAAACAATACAGCTTAAACAAATTTGTATGTACATATATATTTATGTTTCCATTTTTTATACACACAATAAATAAATGTACATATCTCACACAAAACAGACTCCACTACTACAACAGTGACTATGTCTTGTTTATGGCACGCTGCTCCCGGAAGCGACTGATGCGCTTCTTTGGAGCATTCGAGTTAATGTATTTGCCCTCGGGCAACGGCTCCGGCTCCGTTGGCTCCTTTTCGACCAAATCATGCATGACCTTTTGGTAGGCGCTCATATCGCGCAGTTCATCATCGATGGTGCGCTCCTTTTTCTTATTACGGTTTCGGTTCTTTTTGTTGGACTTGTTGTAGGCTGGAGGATTTGGAGGCGTTGGCTCATCTTCGATTGGAGCATGTGTTTCAGCATTTACAGCCGACCTGTTGCGCAATATGGATTTGGTTTCGGCAGTGGCGACTCCTGGTTTCGAAAACTAAAGCAACAAAAAATTTATATGCAAGAATGTTCCTTTTTTCTTATTGGTTTAGTAATTACCTCAGCTCTGACATCAACGTACGCCTTCTCCCGATCCATCTCATTGAGTATGGGCACCTTCAGCTCTTCTTCACCCTCGAATCCGTTGGCATAAATGGGGAACAAGTTGTCGACCTGCTCCTTGGCCAACGCCATTTTATATAGCTTATAAAAGTGTGACGGATTGCTGGGAATCAAACTCATATCGAAAGCATCAGCAGGTGGTGTCACATCGGAATGACTAAAGTTTATTTTCAGTGTAGATATCCTTCCGGTCAAAGCCTCAAGTATTTGATTGACCAAATCAAAGTCCTGCATACTTTGATTTTCCTTGACAAATTCCACATTTTGTTCAACCTTTTGCATAATTTGAGGACTTGTGCTGACGATGGCCGTCTCTTTTTGGCTGACTTCCTGCTGAACTGGCTGCAATGGTGCATCTAGTGAAATTATATCGCGTTCATGTTGCTTAGCCTTGGGCAACATTGCGGCAACGGGTTCGTTCTTTTTGAAACACAATTGCTCATCGGTTGCGGCAAACGAGATGCGTCGCTTTTTATTTACAATCAGTGGTTCGGTCAAGGATTCAGTTTCATCGGACTGTTCCTCGGTGCTTGGGTCATCGCCTTGTTCAAATAACATCTCCTGCAGATCGTCCTCCAGATTGACAACCACATTCATCAAACTTGTAAGCTCATCGCTGATAAAGCATTTCTTTTGCATTTTACGCATTTTGGCCTTAATTATGTCCAATTGTGAATTTAAGAACTCCACTCTCTCTTCAATGGGTAAAAGTGCCATTTGCTCTCTTATCAATTTGACTTCCTCTGGCTGTTGGGTCTCTTCATTATCATCCGTATCTTCCTCTATGACTTCATCTTTCTCGTCTTCTTCGCTGTTCGATTCGTCAATGACCATGTCACTTGGCTTTTCAACTTTATTATTTTCTCTGCGTTCGCGCTGCTTTGAGGCCTTGACTTCGGGTTGATCCTTCATTAAATTGCGCACCATTTCTTGTGTGCCTTTTAGATTTTGCTCCGTTTCTGGATCTATTGAGTTTATGTCATTTTGCTCCTGCTCTTCCAGTTTATCCAGCGTCTCAAACAGCTGTTCATCCGTCATTGCTGGATTAGTTTCTTTATCACAGTCTTTGTTTTGGAGTTGATCTACTTCTGATCTTGCTTCGTTGAGCAGCTCGAGAAGTTCCGTCTCACTAAGATCGTCCGGGTCGAGTCCCAGTTCCTCCATTAGTTCACCTTCTTCCAACTTCTTTAATACATCTTCTGGACCATTCGCCTCATTGGCCTCACGCTCTTTGCGCTCCTGTTCCTTTTCCCTTCGCAGGCGCTCTTTGTGCTCCTTCAACCAATTATTGTGTTCATCCTCATTGAACTCTTCGACGATTTCGATTTCGCCAGCATTGGGCACAGCGCCTTCCAGTACGGGCGTTGTCAGCTTGTTTCTGTAACATACTTATAACAGTACTAACCCTTTATATTTGTTCACTTTACTTACTGCCACAAATCTGCCTCGACTTGCAGTTTCTTGAGGGTCTCGTCGGCCATTTGCAGCCGGTGCTGGCAAATTTCTTTGGCCTTATGTGCCGAGCAAGTGGAGAAGTAACCCTGGTAGTGCCCGACCAACAGTTCATTTGTGTGTATCAATTGACCCGGCATAAGGGCCTTTTTGCCAATTGGCACCATAACCTCGACGGTAAGTTTTTTGCCAAACATGTCTAGGTTTTGCATTGCAGCTTTATTCTCCGCCTTATAGGCTGTCCAACGCTCAGTTTCGTAGGCATTTTTAGCGAGCTCCTAAAACGAACGCCGTTTTGCACATAATCAATGTTATATTTAAATAATCTACCCTACCTGCTTGAGCACATCCTCGCGCCGCTCCATAGTTGTTTATTCCACGAATAAATCGACAATATCGTTCCCAAAATCAATTATCGATAACTCAAACAGCTTTAAGCAGTGTGACCAAATACATCAAAATACAAAATGTTTGCTGCATTTGGTTGCTGGCTCTTTCAAACATGTGGCGGATAAATTTGGCTAGAAATGTAGATTAAAAGTAAAGATTACAATGTAGTTATCAGCAGTCCACTCTATATTATCCAAAAAAAACCAGATTGCCCAATAAATATGATAACTTAGATTTTATCCAACAATCAAATGTATTTATTTACATATTTAAAATGGTTTGTTAAAAGCAATTGGAAATAATCATTGCCAATATTTTGAATTGCAATTGGATTGTTTTGCACTTTATTCAGAATTCTTGTTCTTGTTCACTTAAACAGAAGCTCATTCATTAATAGTTAAAAAAAAAAACATTTCACATGTGCAGATGGCATAATTTTCAACGTTTTAAACGTCAAATGCAACGGCGTAATTGTTTAGGGCTTAAATATATATTGAATACATACATAATTAAGCTACTTTCACATGAAGAGATAGTTTTTTGTGTACATTGATTGGTATTGTTTCTAATTGTTGTATACCCTGAACCCACTAAATGGTTTTAAAAGGGTATAATTGTTGTGTGCAAATACATGTAATATTAAGTATTTATATTCTCGATATAGCCATATGTCCATCTGCCTGTATGTGCGTTTAATGCCGAGGGTTCAGGGTATCTCCTAAAGCCTTCTTACTGGTTTTTTTTTCGCCTTGATTCAGATTAATTATTAATTACATACATACAAAATCTACATGGATTAAGCATTGCCCAGCATATATAATCGATGTTTGTTGATTTATGATTGATTAAATCTCTGGATTTTATTTGCGCTGTGCAGTCTTGGGAGCCGTACCAGCTCCATTACCAAGTGTGGGAAAGTTCTTGATAAGCTCGTGCGATTCCATATGGCTGTCATAATCACTGGGCAAGACAACTTGCTTGCAACTGCTGCACACTTCCAATTTGGGCAGCGATTTGGACTGTGTGGGCGTCAGTGTGTTCACATATTGCTTGTGCACCAAATAGAGTTCCTAAAATAAGCAAAAATAAACTTGGTATAAAGAAATACAAAGTTTTTGCAGTTAATTAACCTGTTGTTTGCCTATGTCGGGCAGCATTACTAATAGCTCCGGAAAGAAGCTATGGAACTTATTCGACATAGCAGCTTTACAGTGATCATAGTAAGCTTGGCCAGTGCACGTGCCATCACGAAATTTGGACGAGAGCAAACGGAATTCGTTGAAAGCCTCGGGTGTCTTAAGCATCTCGGTCAGTTGATCAACCAAATTCTATTTAAAATAAACGAATTAAATTAGTGAATATTGGATGAAGAGTAAGTTGACTTACTTGATTCCTGTTTGTGGTGTCTGGCGGATCAGTATAGCTAAAGGCAGTCGGCACAATGCTGTAATTATCTCCCATGGAGCTGGTAAAGGTCATATTGTTGGGTAACTTGGCCACCGAGTTAACCGTTACATTGGACATAAAGCCAGGCGGTGGCTTAACGGATTGAGTGCTCAAACCAGGCGGTGCACGCAAAGTGTTTGATAAATTGCCATTGGTGTTGTTAGCATTTTCGTTGTTGTTGTTGTTATTGCTTTTTGTATTGTTGTTGTTGTTGTTCTTTTCCTTTTGCTTGTTCGGTTTTGGCTGAGTTTGCTGAATGGGTTTTTGCTTCTCTTTGGACTTTTTATCTTTCTTGTTCGCCTGTTGTTGTGGCTGTGGTTCCGGCTTGCTAGCGTTGTTTTTGTTGCTGCTGCTGCTTAGGGTGGCAATGGAGCCTTTTGGACTGGGCAACACTGGCGGTGGCGCCACTTTGGACTTGCGATTGTCTAAATCCTTTTGCTTCTTTTCTGATACGGGCTTGGTCCAATTCAGAGCGTTACCATTGGGCCTAGGCAATGGGGCTGCTGCTTTGGAGCTGCTCGGACCCAACGTGGGGAACTCAAGTGCCGTCAATTTGGGTGCACTCTTCTTGAGCGCCTCCATGCGTGCCTTGGCCTCTGACTCCTCCTTTTGCACCATTTGCAACTTTTGATGGGTTTTCGGATGGGCCACTGAAACATAGTCATCGACCAGGGAGCGATGCTTGGCCGCCATATTTGTCGTGGTCACTGCCGATTCGCTGGGAAGCATGTCCTCCTCCAGGTTGCGCATCATCTTTCTACCTTTACCCCCGGGCAGTGCCGGAAATTCCATGTCCGGCGTTGTTTTCTTGCCTCCGTTGGCCGCCCCAGCAGCAGGTCGGTTCGAGACATGCAACAGCATTCCATTTGCTGAAGCATTGGCACGAGCCACAACGCCTCCACCACTAGAAGTGGGTCCCGCATGCGCTGACTTCTTAAACGATGCCGCTGCAGGCTGCTGGAACTGAGCAGCTCGAGCGTTGGCATAGGTGCCACTACTTGCATTCGATATGCTGGCACCGGCAGCACCGCCCAGAGCTGGAAAGTTTTCTTTGGTACGTGCCAGTCCCGAAGATCCGGTTATAGCGCGCATTGATGGTGGCGGCGCTCGAGTCAATGAAACATTCGGACCCGGCGTAATGCCAGCGAGCATGGGAAACTCCTCCTCATTGCCAGCATCAATTGTCGCCGGTTGTCCACGCTGCGAGCTACTAGCAGGAGTCTCATCGTAATAGTCCTGTTGCTCCTCATTGTTGCTGTGTTAAAGGAAAGTTAGATTGTTCTTGTTTGCATTGATTGATCTCAACTCACCGTTGTCTCATATTAGCCATGCCCTGTTCGCGACGACCGCGCGGACCCAACGTTATCTCCAATTGCAATGTGCGCGTTTGTTTCACCTGCTGTTTGTTCAGCGCCTTGCCATGAACACTAGCCACATGCGCTTTGTATTCGATCTCATTGCGAAATGCGCCAGTAAACTCCTCCGTTGCACATTTACCCTCCTCGCACAGATAGTGCTCCTTGCGGAAATGATCAGCCAAGTCGGCATAGACGCTGCAATTTGAAGCCGTTAGCTAAGCCAAAGTAGTTTTATGTAAACATTTGAGTTGAATTACTTGTAAAAATCATTGTAGCCATCGGCATCACAAAAGTGACAGAAATAATGATCGCGTCGCAAATGGCGAAAGAGTTCATCGCGATCCACGTAACGCTCATTGCAATACTCGCAGAGCGGATGACCACGATGCGATGTGTTGTCCGGATCGCCCTTGGCGTTGTGTAATACCAGCTCCACCTGGGTATAGCATTTGCGCTCGAATGTGAAGATCTTTAACGTCTCCACGCAGAGATCACAGAAGTGCATATGATGCTCGCGCAGGACATGAGTACGCAGTGCATCAAAAGTGCGATAAGGTGGTGCATCGCAACTTTAAAAGAACAAACATATTAATATTAAACATATGAGAAAACAGCGCAGACTTACACGGCGCATGGATGATCGAGTAGCTGATAGAATTTCTGTTGAATTTCAGCGCTGCAGAAGCCAATGCGATACTTTTTGCTATAGAAATCGGTACGATTGTTGGCTTCAAGTTCACGATATGGTAATTTCTCCAATGTAAACAAAACCTGTAATATGATAGCAAAATAACATAACAAGCTTATCTTTCATGCTGAATCCGAACGATTTCGATTAGGTACAAAACTGATAACAATTCTCAATAATAGAAAGAATAATCATATCATATTACCTTGGATAGAACATGTCGACAAATGGGACACTCATTCTGCTGGCAGAGGACTCTCATGCGCGTGGAGCATTCATAGCAAACGGGATGATCGCAATCCCCAATTGAATAAATGTCAAAGTTTTTGAAACAAACAACGCACGCGTTATCTTCATTGCCAACTTGATATTGATTGGTGGCCTCGACGTTTAGTTTCGTCGTGGATGCGCTCGATCTGACGCCAGTTGGAGGCGCAGCTGGCCGACGATGGGGCCTATGCGACGAGCCTCTCGATCTGGAACTTTGCATGACGAACGGGTCAGGTGGGGGTGTGAGGCGAGGAAATTTCTACTTGTTGCCAAGAGCAGCTGCAGAAAATATTGTTGTTGTTGTTATTGCACTTTGCAGCACGATAAACTGAATATTTTAAATTTCGCGGTACACTTAACTACTGTGACACTGCACTTGTGCAAACACTTTCGCAATAAAAACTTGCAAATTTGTGATTTGTATCCCAAAAAAAACTTTTAATTTCACTTAATTTTGTCAGCGTGGAATACAACTAGTAATATTCGATTGACAGATACTAGCAATCGATTAATGTTTTACAGTAGTGCGGCCAGTCTTACTGGAAGCAAATACCAAAAAAAATGCCAACAGCTGCAACTATTCACTTATATCAAAATTAAAACAATGTTTATGTGTGAGTGTTTATCTCTAAAAAAAAAAATTTGACATATTCAAAGATGAAATGAAAAACGACTTGAAGTTGAGCGCCTTTCACTAAAGTCGCAGTATTTTTTAAAATGATATTTTAGTCACAAGTCTGGCAACGCTGCCGCAGCAGAATGTTAGCCGAAATTTTAAGGAGCTCAAATACTGCTTTCTCACGTGTATTGGGTAAACGACTACTGTCCAAGCCGTTAATAGCAGCGTCAGCAAAAACACATCCAACCAGTTATAGACAGATACAACAACAGAGTTTAAGGACAAATAAATTAATCATGCCACTCTACCAAACTGTCGTTAAGGGCGCCGAGAAATCGCCCAGCTATAGCCTGTATTTCAGTAAGTGTGGCAAATTAAATAAATTTTGGTGCTAATCATTGATAATTATCCTTTAATTAAATTGAGCTCTGCACATAATATATTGATATAAACAATTATGCAACTAGTTAGTTGGCAATTAAAAAACGGGCTCATTATCAGCTAAATTTGTTGCTGCCGGCGGCGGCGGCTCACGCTTTCTATTTACATACATATGTACGTGTATGTATGTATGTATGTATGTTTGTGTGACACTGGACAAGGTGAATCAGATGAAGCCGACGCCGACGGTGGACTTTAGTTTTATGATTGTTTATCATGATAAAGAGTATTTGATGGAGTACAACTATTAGGTTTCACATTAATTTTTTAACGAAATGATTGCGTGTTTAATTTTATGGTATATTAATAACAAAACTTTTATAGAAAACAATTGCGGCAATGTCATATCGCCAATGCACGACATTCCATTGTTTGCCAACGAGGAGAAGACCATCTACAACATGGTCGTTGAGGTGCCACGTTGGACAAATGCTAAAATGGAGGTAAATACATATATAAGAAACAATAACAATAACAATTTGTTGATTCGTTTGCGTGTTAATAGATAAGTCTGAAGACGCCGATGAATCCCATCAAGCAGGACATTAAGAAGGGCAAACTTCGTTATGTGGCTAATTGCTTTCCCCACAAGGGCTACATTTGGAATTATGGCGCCTTGCCACAGACGTGGGAGAATCCCAATCACATTGAACCCTCGACGGGCTGCAAGGGTGACAATGATCCGATTGATGTCATCGAGATCGGCTATCGTGTCGCGAAGCGTGGCGAGGTGCTGCAAGTTAAGGTCCTTGGCACCATAGCGTTGATTGATGAGGGCGAAACCGATTGGAAGATTATTGCCATCAACGTGGACGATCCGTTGGCATCGAAGGTCAACGATGTCTCCGATGTCGATCAATATTTTCCGGGCCTCTTGCGTGCCACCGTCGAGTGGTTTAAGGTAAGCTGATATAATTTATAATTTCGAAACATCACTTATATTATTTCCTTGATCTTCAGATCTACAAGATACCCGATGGCAAGCCGGAAAATCAGTTTGCGTTCAATGGCGATGCGAAGAGCGCTGACTTTGCCACCTCGATCATTGCGGAGACTCACAAGTTTTGGCAATCGCTGATCAATCAGTCCAATGTGGGCATTCCGGAAATCGCTTGGTTTGTTTTCGAATAACTTGAATCATAATTCAAGGCTGAGCTCTTAAACTTTCCTTTTCTTACTTGCAGCCAAAATCTAACCAATTCCCACTCGGAATTTGTTGTTAGCAAAGAAGCAGCTTCGAAATTATTTAATGATGCCCCCGATGGTGGCGATGTCGAGGAGATTGTCGACACAGGTAAGGTTTTCTATAGCCCCGCTAAGCTTTAAAACAAACACAAATTGGACACACAAATCCAAACCTGCATGCTTTATTAACCCAAAACCCAAAAAACACACCTATTAATTGCTTTGTAAATATCGTTTTAGACACTTTTTGTAATTGGCTGTTTTGTATTGTATTAAATAAATAGTATATATTATTATGTGCCATTTAATATGTTTAAATCTTTCTGTTTTACAGTCGACACTTGGCACTACATCCATCTCAAGTGAATGATATAATGATTGATTAATTGTCAATATAAATATCAATATCGTAGCTGAATTAAATTGAATATATTTTGGAAAACTCACATCTTAATAAATATATACAAAAAGACAAAATATAATAAAAATGCGAAAAAATATACTGTGTGAAATGAAATAACGACTTTGGGATACTCTCTCCACTTTGAAATATACAGTTTTTATTTATATTTTACGACTAGATCCAAACAAGTTTAAATTAATTAGGGTTCCATATATAATGTAATATCGAAATATGCTGTCGTCGTTATGTATGTGTGTGTGTGTGTGTGTGTGTGTATCGCGTTCAGTTTGCCGGATGTGGTAAGAGTTCGAACGTAAACGTAACAAATTAACTTAATTCGCTTAAAGGATATACAAAAAATTTACAAAATATATATATGTATGTATGTATGTGGTTGTGTGTGTAATACACACACTGTGCATGCAAAGAAAAAAAATTATTTACATCAGACATTTTCCAATTTTGTGTTTTTTTCTTTATGTTTTTTTGCTTCTTATGTCCTTTGCTTGAACTTAAAATGAACAAACATACATTTACATAAATATATATATGGAAAAAGTTAAAAACTAAACTTAAATCAAATAAACAATTGTACAAATTTCTATAGTATAAGAATAATACGAGAAATGTTTGCGCGAAAAAAGACATATTTGTCGATAATTATTTTTTATTATTATTAACTCTTTAGCATTAAGAATATTATTATTATTTTTCGTTTCTTAATCAATTAATTTTTTTTTGCGTATTTTCGCTTTGATATATATATTTATTTATTTTTTTTTTTTTATTAGTTTTTGTTGTTGCTCTTGTGTATTGTATATCGATATATATATATAGTATATTAGTAGTACTCGTATTATGCGTTTTTGCTATAGCTCTTTACTCCGCCGCTGCAGTCCGTTTGTCCGTCCGTCCGTTCCTTTACTTGCGTCCCAGGGTATCGCGCCATTCGTTGTACTTGTCCATCTCCTCGTGCAGCTGCAGCGCCTCGACGCAGGCATTGAAAAACGGTGATCCGAAGCAGTCTTGCCTGTTTTGGGAAAAGAACACTTGGATTAGAATCTAACCTCAAAAGTATCGTTAACGGTTTCAGGCTGCGTTCTCTTCTCTCTCAAAATCAAAAGAGAGTTTTGGACGCCAAATTGCAAAAAAATTGTATTTGTGCCTGTTCAAAAATGGATTTTGTTTCGTTGGGCCAAGTGCATTGTGAAAATGTCAAAAAATTGCACTCGACAAAACATGGCAAAAAGCAAAATCAACAAAACGTAATAAAAATACAAACTGAAAACGTACCACAAAATAAAAAAACGGTAAGAGCGCGTTTTTAGTCGCGTCGGAAACGCGCCAAACATCGATGACAGCTTCTGGCAGCAGCACTTGTTGCTTTCTCTCTCTCCCACTAAGAGAGTCACTCTTAGCGCACTGTGTTTGCTCTTTGCAACTCTCTCTCTCTCTCTCTCTGGTCAGTGTCGCATTCTAATTTCATTTATCACAATTTTGGATGCCCTCAAATAGCCAGCGATTGTTTTGTTATTTTACATACAATATTCATAGTTGGGTTTTGTGTTATTTTTTTTTGCTACATTTTTAATGCATTCTTTTTTTTTTTTTTGTTATAATTTTAATTCGATTTTTTCGTGTGTTTTTACCAAAGATTTTTGTTTATTTTGCTTGTGTTTTGCACAAATTGCGTTCTAGACTAAAATAATTGTATGTACTCCTCGTGGATATATAGTAATTTGTGTTCTCTCTTCTAAATCTTTACAAAATAGCACAAAAATTTAATACATTTGCAAAATACTTTCGGTATTTGTGGGTGTAATTTTCAGTGTATGTTTGTAATTTTTTTTAAAGGTTTATTTCGTTTTTGCCCTTTGATGTATGTTAATGTAAATGCTGCTTGGAATACGCGATTGTTTTTGTTTTCTCTTTTACACAAATAATAATTATTCATTAAATAAGTAAGTATATATATTAAAACAATGGATCTTTTATTTTACATAGATAACGCAATAATAAACAAGCTAAGAATACTTAGAAATAAATACTTCTTCGGCTTCGGGGTTGTCTGTCTGTCTGTTGTCTCGATACGAACTGGGAATCAATCCCCCAACCGATATACAAACATTCGATAAGAAACGTGTATACCCCTAATGTGTGCTGTTTCACTTCCACTGTTCCCATGTGTGGTGTGTAAATTCCCCTCCTTGTGTACCTTGTGTGTCCCGTGTGTGTGTGTGTGTGTGTGTGTGTTTCCCTCACTTACAACAAACGCATAACGTTTTAAATAAATTAATTAAAAAATAATTCGTTTTTAAAAAAACACATAGTATATAGTAGTAGGTAATAAACTGTAAGTTATACAGTAATAAATAAGTACGAATTAAATTTGGGGCGCTTAATAATTAATTTGTTTTCTTCTGCTTGTTGTTGTTGTTATTCTTTTGTTGTTGTTCAGATGTGTGTGTGTGTGTGTGTGTGTGTGAGTGTTGGTTCGATGGTGCTTTGAAACCCAAACACTTAAAGTTATGTACTCGGCGCCATGTTAAATGATATTGGCGAACCATTGACAACTTTTAAGAAATGTTGTAAATTTGCTATCTCTTCGGGGGGTGTTCTTAGCACTTTAACGCATTCGCCAAACCATTTGGAATCAAAGCAGTCTTTCCTAAAAATAAAACAAAACAAAATGAAACCAAAAATCAAATAAAAAATCATAAATAAAATTAAAAATCGTAAAATTAAAGTTAAAGTAAGTAAGATTTAGTATTTGTAAACGATTGGCTTGTGAAAGGGATTGGGTGAGCCATTGATAACTTTGAGATATTTTTGTAGTTGCAAAATCTCTTCATCATCGATGAGCAGCACTTTAAGGCATTCTCCAAAGGTTTGGTGGGCGAAACAATTAGCCCTGCAGCAAATAGATAAGAATATACTATATATGTACATCAACTATATACAACAAGTAGATAAGATAAAGCTAGATAAAATTCAACACAACAAAATTCTCAGAAAAATGAATAGAAGATTGTTCACAATGTGTGTGTATAGTTTATAATATAGTATAAAAAAGAAAAAAAGTTTTTTATTTGATTTCTTTATAAGCATGTCAGGGTCATATATTCCAAACATGACGATGGTAAAAGAATTCTTTTCGTTTTTTTTTTGCGTCTCGGAACGACGCCTTGAACTGCTTAAGGGGGAATTAATAGGGGTAAATTTTATAGGGGGTAGTTGTGTCTCTTTGTTAGTTTGTGAATGGGTTTTTACCTGAAAAGTTTACTTTTACTCTTTTTTATATACTCTACTTACTTGCATAGTCGATGTATACTCGTTTCACGGAACAGTTGATAGCAATCCTCACAGATGCGATCGAGGCGAAAGAACATTGTCTTATTGAAGATGCCCTTGCATTCCAGATCAAAGAAATTGCTGCGTTTCGATAGATTGTGATTGTGTGGCAACGCTGTGAATATGGGTATCAAGACAAGAAACAGCACCACCGAGATCTTTATGTTGCGGGAACACATCTGCAAAAAATAAAGGGAAATTTTTAATAAATGAAAAAAAATTTTGGTGAAGTTTTTACTAGATAAAGGAAATTCTCTTAGAAACATTATTGTGAATAAATACTTCATTTGAAGTGAAGTTTTCGCTCAGTGTATATGATATTGCTTTAAGTACCGGAAATAGTTTATAAATAGAACAATTTACTGTCTGGCCGAGTTTATTTATAGACGTCACGAGTCAAGGTACAATTAAGCTCGGGCTGTTTAAACCGCTTACAGTAGGTAAATGGATATGGGCCAAGCTGAACCTTGAAACCGCATAATAATAAGGGGCCCCAGACCCAAGACCGACGACTCAGGTCCCAGGCCAATTTTCGCAACGGGTGGTCGAGCGACCGAATGAGCGAAAGAGAGGCAAGAGAGTACCTCAAGGCAAAGTGTTAATCGTAGATCGTAAATTGTCTAGCATAGCCTAAAAATAGTCGACTGTCTGCAACTGCAACTGCAAAGTGTGTGCTAAAAATAAATTGAAATGCATTTCGTGTGTTGATCTTGTATAAGTATGTGTGTGTGTATGTATGTAAGTGCATCTGCATCTGCATTCGGCATCTTCATAAAGGTGTTGGGTCTGCACCAACCAACGTTTCGCATCTGCCGTCAACTACAACAACTATAAATAGATGCGGTTGCTATTTGCAATGTTTATTGCATTACATACACACACAAACACACTCACACGTGTGCATTTGTCCGACTTGGTCCAAGTACAAAACTTACAGCAAACGAAGCTCAAAGAGCGAGCCGAAAATGTTAATCAAATTTACACACATGAAAAAAGAGAGCAACAAGTAAATATACATACATACATACATACGTAGTGTATGCATGAGTTCTGTTTTCGGTCTGCGTAGTCAGACAGGCCCCCAAAACGAATAACAACAACAACAGCCAACAATTCAATTAAATATAACTTTTGTGTTGTTGTAGTATTTGCATATTTTTATAAATTTGCGTGGTTCGTTTTGTATCGTTTCAATTACTTTCGGCGTCGACATACATTCCAAAGTTTTCAATCCAAACTATTGAATAATTTGATTAAAATTGCAAATTTTTCCATTGCGCTCTTCTTCTTCTTTTCGTTGTTGTTGTTGTTGTATGTGCCAATTGTGCCAAAAGCGGGCCGAGTGTGAAATTTTCGCGTGTGTGTGAAAAATGAATGAAAATTCAAAGCAGACACAGCGTCGCTATTTCAAACAACAACAACAACAAACAAACAAATTTTCGTTGAAATATTTATTTTTTCTTTCGATTTACCGCCGTCGTTGGCTCTAGTTTTGAGCATTTCATTTAGCACCTCCCGCTCTCGTTTTGTGCCGTTATAACGACACACAATATGTACTGCAATGTGTTGGTATTTTTGTATGTGTGTGTTTGTGTTTATGCTTATTTTAAATTGATTTTTTATTGGCTTGTTGATGCTTTCAATTAAGTTGAGCGCATTTTTGTTGTCGTCGCCTTTTTTGATTTATAGCCAAATTGCTTGTACATTAAAGTAGAAAAGAGTTCATCAATCAGTTTGACCAGCTTTTCTATAGAAACAGTTTTGGCGAGGGTGGGGTGGGGGAGGGGCTATAATTGGCAGCTGTATTTTAGCACGTGAGTGCCATTAAATACGAACTTAACAGCAAGTACTTTTCACACACATACATAAATAATCGACGTAACAGATTTGAAATGGCAAAAGTGTAAGTTTTTAAATAGATGGCGCCACTGGAAACAGCTGAATAGCTTTATGCCCACACACACATACTTATGTCAGTATGGGGCGTTACAGGAGAAGAGTTAACAGCAGCTGCTGCTGTCTCGAATTACCCACACAAACGACGACCTCTGCGCAGCGGCGACCGCTGCTTAATGCTAATTGGATTCGAATTGCACGATTTATTGCCATCAGGCGAGAGAGTTCGAGAACGAGTTCGAATGTGCGTGTGTGTGTGTGTGTGTGTGTGGGTCCCTGCATTTATGTTCGAATGCATAATCGAGATGTTGGAGGTAAAGTAACATTTGCGTAGGCTTAGCACTGTCCACTTTACAACTACTGCTGATGGCGTCATCATTGACCACCCAACGCACAAATAAGGAGCCAACGAACCAATGCCCATTGTGAATGGTTGTGTATTGATCAATCGATCGATTGACTCAAGCCTCGATCATCGTCGTCTTCGTCGTCGCCATGTGCTGGCAATTTGTTTGCATTGTGCTTTGATTAGCTGCCAATTGATTTTATTTGTCGGCCGGCCGCTTTGTATCAATTTAAATAACTGTCTGTCACATAAAAAAGACAAATGTGATTGACTAGCGAGCACCCTGTAATCCAAACAGTATAGTAAAAATAATAATAAAAAAAAACCCAGGATATATGAGCGTCAACGGCATGGCGATAAATATTACAAGTGAATCATCGGCTCGAGTCAAGCATGCCACGCAATTCGCCATAATTCATATTCATGTCGATTGCGCCTGATTCTAAACTATTCAACTTTGATTTTAATTGCGTTTCGTTGACGTGCGTGCGGTGTATATATGTATGTATGTGTGTGTGTGCGACATTGAATGAAGTCATAAGCCAAAAATATAATCGCAGCAATTATAATAAATTTTTGTGCGCAATAGTTTTGACAGAATTTCGCACCCGCAAGCGCAAGAAGATTGTCTTAAAGCGCCATAAACTGATTTATGCTAGATATTAGTTAAAGTTTTAGTACCGTTGGCCTTATCAAGGTGTTCCAAAAGTGACGTGGAATGCGCCATGAATATTATCGCCGTAAATACATACATAAATTGGCTAATGAGTGACAATGAAATGCCTGCAAAAATGCGTCCAAACATAACAAGCGCGTATACGATTTGCAAAATTGCACAAATACATATTTAGTATAAACAACTTAACGCTTGGCTACGCAAGCATATCAAATTGACAAGACATTTTAGTATACGCCATTCACAGTGCATGCTGCTGTTAGCGGTGCTGTTAACATTGTTTTTAACATTGGAAAATGTTATGCGTGCAGCTGAAGCATAAAAATAGAAAAAACAGTATTAGCCATAAAAATTAAATATTTTATAATACGTTTTAAGTTAAAAAGTGGTTGGGCAATATATATAAATTGATACTCTGATAAATCTGATACTCTTATGCTAGGCTAATAATGCGGCAACTGTTAAAACAGCCCGCTTGAATTAGTTAAAACAGCTCTCGAGACTGCATGGTACCATGGCCACACAACAACAGCAACAACAACAAAAAACATAAACACAACCAACGACATGGCGAGACTGCTTGGTACCAAATAAACTGGCACAGCGCGATCGTTAACTGTTTTGTCTTTTGTTGTTGCTGGCCGTTGCGCCTGCGTTAAACGGTGCTGTTAATTTACTAGACATGCGGCATTATGCATTTTGCAGGTTGCAACTACTCAAACTCAAACTGGACTCTCCCCTTTATTTTTTTCTGTTTTTATTTTTTAATATGCAATTTAATATGCATTAAATTCTCTTTGGCATCAAATTAATAGCATAGCAGCAGCTGAGCAGAGCAGCTACTCATTTGCAAAATGGCGGCAGGTGGTGTCGGCGTCTGTTTGTGAATTGTGTTGGTACAGCGGCGCTGCTCGCATTTAACAGAACAGAACCGAACAGAGCGGGAGCAGAGGATGAGCATATGTATGTAGTATGTATGTTAAATGTTTGTAGTTTGTATTAATTTCGCTCACTTTGACTAGCGCTTGCTGCTTTTGATGAGCCTTTCTATGGCTTCCAGCTGAGCTGCTGCCGCTGTGTTGTTGTTGATCATTAAGTTGCATAGCTCGAGTCAATTGGCTGCAGCTATTGCTACTGTTGTTGTTGTTGCTGTTGATCGTGTGTGTGTGTGGCTCGTGCAGCAATTAGTACTATTAAGATTAATAGTGGCACGTTTCGTAATCGATTGTAAATATCTTTCAATTCAGTATTTGCTTTCTTCTTCTTCTTGTTGCCCTTTCGTCAACCGAAGCGTAATTGTTTACACAGTGTTGCAAACGATGAAATTCGTTTGTTATTACAGTTAGTAACAAGAAAAAAACACAAAACAAACAAGCGCGCGAGCAATCAACATTTTTCTTGGCAACACAAAATAAAACTGAAGATCGCAAAACGGCGGCCAACAGACAACGGCGGCTGCGGCTGCTGCTGCTGTCTTTTTCTTATCAGCACACACACACACACATATATTTGTCTGTGTTTACAACAACATTTTGTGAGAGGCAGCGACGACAGCGAGTCTGGCAAATGCTTTGCCAACCGAAACGAAACGAACCCGCCTGCCAAGTTTTATATTTACATTCGTGTGTGTGTGCGATCGACACACACACACACTAACACAATCTTGCTTACATTATAAATGCAGAGTGGAACACCCAGGCGTATACGTGATATGCATATAATATCTATTAGACAACGGCAACTAAGAAAAAAAAGAGAGCCCCGAGCATGGCCAGAGTTAAGACATGACCAGGTTTTTAGCTTTGTTGTTGTTGCTGTGCGTCGTCCTGCTTGCCACGAAACTGAATATGCAATTATGTGGTTCAATTACGCTAACCAGACAAGCACCAAACTAGTTAAGACTATATATCTTACTTATGAAATCTATTAGAACTTATGAAAATATCTGAAAAATTAAAGTCAATTTTAAGCATCTTTGAGCAGGGGGATAAAGTTAAGAATGTGTTTATATATCTAGGGAATTTTTGGAAGTTTATTTTAATATTTTTGTTCAGTTTAAAATTATTAAAAAAATTATTAAGATGGTTTTTATACTTTTTAGTATAGATTCGACAATTTTTTAGCAGGTTTTTATTTTTTTAAAGATTTATTTTAAGCAAATCTTCGTTTAAACATCCCAGACAGAGTTTTTTTCTAAACACAACTGTACATAGTTCAGTACCTTCGACACATTGCGCATACGCCGCGTTGACTTTGAAAAAGTCAATTAGAAATTAAATGACATGATAATGAATCGAAATAGATTGGTTTCGATTAGATTGTGTGGATTGGTAACGAGAAAAATGCACCCGCTGGCCAGTTTTCAGTTTTGCCAGCCAGTTGGGCGACCATTCGACACACACACACTAACGCACATTGAATAAACGATAGCTATATACGACAATTGGCATTTTATTAGTTTAATTGAAAGCAAAACAATTTAACATGCATGGAGAATCGACCAAACTGGTTTCAACTTGTTCAATTTATCAAATGCCCCGCAAAATAATTCAACGATTGCGAATCGAATAATGAAAACAAATACAAATACAAGTTTCGAGTAGTTTTTGTGTCACAGGTTTCACTGTACATATATTTATATATATAAATTAAACAAGTCCATTGAGGAAATTATTCGCGTATTTAAAGCTTTGCCAGCTGATTTGGCCAATTTATTTATTTTTTTTTTATTTAACAAAATGCCAAAAAATCACATAAATCACATAATTAAGTTTTTGTGCCTGATATAGCTGGATCTTTTTTGCATTTAAACATTTTTGATAAGCGTTAAGCCTTCTTTATTGTATAGGCCCATTAGGTGCAGCTGGGTTGTCCCCCTCATGTTTATTTTTGGGCATACGGAATAATAATGCGATGTAAGCTTAAGCTGATTAAGTGGCCAGGCGACGAAAGCAATATCGAATTGTAATTTAATCAATGCAAATTTAATTGCTATCAAGCCAAAATGCTGATTATTATTGAAATTCTGTTAACGAGCTAAACATGTTTCTTAACAGTTTGCCCAAATGTTATGTTAACATGGGCTGACTTATGGCATTGCATTTAGTGCTGGCAACGCTGTTATGCTTGGAAAGGAAAGGAAATGAAAAATTATTGTTTAAATTAGCGACCTATATCCAAAAATAGCAAATAGAAAATACTTGGTATTAAGCGAAGAAACGGAAATGAATATGAGTCACAGCAAAAGACGATCAATTACATACATACATACAAACGGCCATTGAACGTGTGAACCAGAAGAATTAACAAGAAACAAACAAACCAAAAACAAAAACACTCACGCCAAATGAACACGAGATTTTTGTGTGTATGTATTCTAAGAATGCGAGAATTGCCACACACACATAAACACTAACACTAACACACACACACACTGTTGAAATCCATTCACATTTCGGTTAATGCATTTCACGATTCGTGTGAATATATTTTTTATTTTTTTTGGGCTAAAGTCTTTGGCCTCATTGGGAGTTACGATTTGATGCCGAAAGGGATCAGAACCAGATTATTATATGATAATATCGATTTAATCATTAAAAACCTTTTAAGTTAACTAATTAAAGCTCGGATAATTATTCGATTTGAAAACTTGAAATAACATTTAAATATTATTGAATTATTTATACATTGTCGGATCTGTTTAGTCAAATAAAGTCAAAGTACGCGAAATATATATGTTTAAAATGCCAACTAATTTTTTATAGGTAGAAAAGTGGTTTCTTATAGATTTTAATAAATGCATTTTTCAGAAAATAAATAAATATTATTTTTCAATTTTTAATATGAAATTTATTGATGTTACAGTCCCTAGTTTTGCTTAACTTTAGGATCTTTTAGAATAAACATTTGTGTAGCATACTTTTGGGCACTCAACCTGTTTATGGCTTATAATACTGAAACAAAATTCTTAGAGGCAATAAAATCACTTAAACAATTTTTAAATCTCAATCAAATTGGGTCTTAAGAAACCTTAATTTCTAAAAGAAATCATTAAAGTAACTACTGCATTGATTTACAGGGTATCATACGCCAACGAATCACAACTTGAGGCAACTGTAATCATTATTTTTGTTGTTACTGTTGTTGTTGTTGTTTGTGACATACGGCCAAGGACGGAAGAAATGTGTGACGCTATAGCTAAAGCGTCAAGTGCGGCGGCTATAAAAGGCTGTGACTCGGGGGGCAAGAGGAGTAGGAGTAGCAGCCGCATGACGTCAATTAAAGTTAAAAAATAATGACGGCAAACTAACTAGTTTGTTCCCCAGCCAGCGCTGATTACGTGACATAAAATCAATCATTTCACATTTGTTTTTATTGTACTATTTGCGACTTATTTGGTAACCTGTTGTTGTTGTTGTTGTTTAGCGACAAAAAGTTGCTATACAAATTTTACTGCTTGTTTTTTTGTTGGTGACAGACAGGCCCCTGTTTTTTTTATTTATTTATTATCATATTAAGTTGGTTTTAATGGGCCGTTTTGTTAGCCAATTGATTGTTGTTCGCTTTAATTAGTTTATTACAATAATTGTTGTTAATTTGAATAGAATTACAAAATTTAACGATCCGAACAGCGGCAGGCTCAATAAAACCATTCAAATAATAAAACGAATGCGAATAAAAATCAGTTAATTGATAGATAAATATATATATAGTTATAGCTACAGTTTATAGTTATAGTTATAGCTGTTTTATGGCCATTAAAGGCCAATTTAATGCGCAGACACAAAACACGCCATAAAAAATCATGTTTTGCTGCTGCCAATGGCAAAAGCCGAAACCAAAATAGAAAAAATACTTGTTTCGCTTTATATATATAAGATTATGTATGTGAAGAAACTGTTGCATCAGCCAATTTCAACAATTTCGATCTCTGGCCATGATTACAATTAAATGATTATTAGGAATTTTGCCAATCTTCGATCAACCAACCCCGCCCCCTTCTACCCACCATAATTGAGTCATAAACATAAATTTGACTGGAATTTGTTTATAAAAATAATTAGCTAAGAAGTACATTTAGTGTGTGTTTTTTAAGCTATAAATAAACTGATTTCGTGAGAATTTTGGAAAAGGAATCCATGAAAAATTCCTTTAAAATAAAAGAAGAGATTTTCAAATATTTTTGTGGCAAAAAAGTTAAGGAAACCTCGACAAATATCTACTCCTAGCTAATAGTTTATATATATTCCGTTTACGAATAAAGCAAAAAATCTAAATACAAAACAGATCTTGGTTTTGCGAAGATTATTGGTTCATTGAACCTCCATGGTGGAGGCTGTCAGAGTTAAAGCATCTGGCAAAGATACAATTGTATCTGTGATTGGATTGGATTGGAGTACTTATAATAATATACATAGTATATGTATATGGCAAACATATGCAAATCTGTCTTTGATATATAAGTATAATTTTCAATTGGCAACATCAAAGAGTGGCAAGTATCTGTAGCCTGCATCTTTCTGCTTTTTTTGTTGTTGCCACACATTAACCTCAAAGTGCGGGCCGCTCGCTGCTGCCAACAATCAGAATCCACTTGATTGCCGCCGGCGTTTCTGAGATCAAGCGACCGCAACTTCATTATCATCTTGCAAACAAAGTAAAAGAAGAAGGGCAAGGGGAGGGATGAGAGATGAGGCGAAACAGAACGTTTAAACGCCTCAAGTCATTTGAGAGCGCGGCACAATTGCTTTTCAATTAGGCGAGGCAAACGCGTGCCTCTCAAAAACAATCTCGGGCATCGGGAATCGGAATAAAACAAAGAGGGAAGAAAGCATTGCCAAAGATTTATCGCCATATTCAATTAAAGTCAATACAGAAAGAAGAAGAAAATAAAATATATATATAAGGAAAAGAAGCAAGCTTAAGTAAAAATAACTCGCAGAGCCAATGTGCAAGGTTATCGATTTCGAGTATTAATCGATAAATTCAAATGCCATAACTAAAGCTGGTATAAGAGTTCTATACATTTGGTGCACCGCTAGATGGCGCTATACTTTAACAGCGTTCTGCAAATGTATGCAGAAATGCCAATGGAAAAATTGTAAATGCGAAATGTAAGTCGAAATGTTAGAGTCAAGTGTTTATTAATCAATTGATTCGTTTCACTTCGAAATTTTCCAGTTTCGATTTCAATCAGCCAACAGACGAAGAAGCAGCAGCATCATCGGCATCATCATCATCATGTGCAACTTCATCATTATCATGGCCTTTTCAAGTTCATTAACATGCCTCGAGTATGGATCGATCTTATTGAAAACGAAGTCGGATCTTCCTTCTTCTTGTTTCTTCTCTCTCGCGACTTTCTGAACTTGAAAAGCGCATTCTTTACTTATATTTTTAAGAAATGCTAAAGTTCTTGGAATGTTCAATTCTTCCCCCCACTTCTTTTCGCAACCATTTCAATTGATACTCACATTTAGTGACAGCTTCTTCATTGCGTTCGTTTTGTGTGCGGTTTTGATTTGTTGTTGTTTTTTGTTTGTGGGTTTTTTGACTTGACGTTTTTGCTAATTCGTCAAGTTTGTAATTAGTTGTTGTTTTTAAGTACTTGTGTTTGGCTGTTTGTTTTTTTTAAGTACTTGTTTGGCACACACCGTTTTTATGTAACTTTTATTTTGTTTTTGTTTATTATTATTTGCAGTTTTATTAAGTTGATTTGCCGCAGCGTGTGTTTACTTAGTAGTAGACTATGAGCTTTGCTAAAAAAATAAATAAATGACTTATTAACAATTTGTTGCTGTTGTTTTTGTTGTTATTGTTATTGTCTAGCTGCTGTCAATCAAGATCTTAACAGATTAGCAGCTGGTACTAACAGTGAAATGTAATTAGCAGCTTTCGCTTGCTCTTTGGAATTTTGTCAAAAGAGTGCGTGGAATGCGTGTGTTTGCCCTTTCATACTCAGTTGCAGTACCTCTCGATGTCAATTATTATTATTAATGTTGTGTGTGTGTGTGTGTGTGTGCGTAAGCGTCAACGTCAACGCCATTGATTAAAATCATTTATATGCATTGAGCGCTTTAATGGCCAAACTGCAGCTGGAAAGCAGCAGCAGCAATATGAGCGTGGGCAAAACAACCGAGAGAGAGAGAGCCAAAGAGTGTGAGGGCTGGCTGCACATGCTCTTTGCTGCTGGTGCTGCTGTTCCCTCTCCCGCTTTTGATGCTGTTGGTTCTGTTGTTGTTGTTGGTTATTGCTTATGTTGATTTATTTAGCCGGTCCGATCGCTTCGCTCGTTGCATTTAAAATGTCGGAAGTGTTTGCGTGCAAAAAATAAATACAAATGCAAATGCGAATGTGTTCGTGTGTGTGTGTTGTGTGTTTGCTTAAGCATAATATAATATACATATATTTCCTGTTGCAAGCCGTTCAATTGTGTGTGGCAACAACAACAACAAACACATTTATTGGCAAAACGCGCCAACAACATTATTGTTTCGATTTCTAGGAAACGATCTCACAACGAAAAAAAAAAAAAATGCCACTCATCGAATGCCATAATTCCAATTCCCTGTGTCTCTATCTCTCTGTGTGTGTGTTTTTGGTTCCTTTTTTCCAGTCGCGCTCTTTACTTCCACGGGGTACCAATAAGAACTTATGACATCATCGCCCCAACAATAAAACAATATACAATTTCAACGAAAGTTATCTTCTCTGTCCGTGTCTGTGTGTGTGTGTGTGTTGATGGCGCACATGGCAACAGAGCCAAAAGAAAAGAAAAGCAATGTCAAAAATTTACAACAACATCGAAAAAACTAAAAAAAAAAAACGTGTCTCAAAGTGTTTGACTTCAGCGTCATTTGTGTTCGTGTGTGTGTGCGAAAAGACAACAACAAAAGGGCTTACACACATACGAACGCACGAGCAGAAAGAGAGCCGATTTGTGCCGGTCGGCGGGCGCATTGATTTGGTTATGGATATCGTCGAGATGAGACGAGACGATGACAAGACGGGCTAAGTGTTGCCGGCGCAGGCGCAGGGCCAACGACGACGACGAAACGCACACACACACACACACACTAACACACGCACAGCAGGTAGTCCCCTTTGTGAAAAGTGCAGAGCCGACCTGCGCGCTGAGATTAAAATGTTGCGATAAGCGCAACAATTGGTACAGTGGTCCCAAACCAAAACACACAAAAAATATAATAAATTAAATTAGAAACTCTTGCAATTATTGGAATTAAATTAAAACAATTAAAACTTTTTTGTTAGAAATTTATTTTAGTTTTTTCTATTTTCTAATAATGTCAAAAGCATAAAAAGGACAACTAGCAATTAAAAAATTAATTTTGGGCAATTTGGGAATTTTATTGCAGTTCCAGTTTGAACCGCCTTTTGCTCTCGTTTCTCTTATTTTTTTTGGCATCGTTGTTGCAGCAACAACACAAACAATAATAATAATTATTAACAACAACAACAATAATAACATTAAATTTTTTAAACGCGGTTTTTTTCCACACAATTCACACAACTTTTTAACGACTTATTTAAATATCAATTATTTTTTTGGTTGTTGTAATTTTTTGTTTAATAAACTTATTAAATGTTTTCCAAAAAATTCCCAACGTATTCAATTCACCTTTGATAGATTGCACTTGGATATATATACTAAGTATATATTATTCCAATATTTAATATTTGCATATATATATATATAGTATATATGTATATTTAATAAATATCAATTGGCACTTTTGGTTTTTTTGCACTTGTTTTCGTTTCGGTTTTATTTTTCGTTTCGTTTTTCTTTCTTTTGTTGTTAATTATTTTTTGTTGATTCGACTTGTTGGGCTGCGTGGTGCGTGGTGCCTTACATGATCTTTGAACAGTGGGGAAAATATATGTCGATATTTCTATGCTACAAGCTGTTTCGTGTTTCGGAGAACGACCTGCTTGCCACGCTGTTCAGATTGAAACTGTTGCACTCGTGAATCCGGTTTTGGGTTTTTATACTGAATCGCGGCAAGAAACTCTGAGAGCGACCCTCTTACCTCTGCAACATTGTTTGGCTGTTGTTGGGTGGCGACTGAATCGTAATCTGTTAAGAATCTGTTTTATGCCCTGTTAAGTCTTAACATATGTTATGAGTCCCCGTCAGAGTCAGTGCCGTCTGTTGTTGTGCAACACTTGTTCACATGCTAAATGTTTAGATACATGTTGCGCGACAATTGGTGCAAAATGTTGCCGAGCCATTAGCCGTTCTGTTAAAGCGCTGTTATTTTCTCTTTCGCACTCTCGCGCTCGCTCTTAGCTTTTCTCTCTCTTTGCGCCACTTGTTGCTAGCCGCATAAGCTGTAGTGTAATTGCAACTGTTGCGATTCTTCTCTTTATCTTCTGAAGATCGGATCGCTGTTATTGATTGAATGCTGTGCCTTTTGGATTTCCCCCAAGTATTTAATGTTAATTCTTAATCGTTGCAATAATTGCAACATATAATTGCCACAAAACTACAATCACCAAGTGCCAGGTGAATGCGAATGTTATATACCCTTTAGAACAATTCGATTAAAGATGTTTTATTAAATGTCCTTTCGAATGATTTGTGAATTTATTGCAAGAGTATTTTGGAAATTATCGTAACATTTTTGTCGTTTTTCGCATAATCAGCGAATCCTTTATTATAATTTTCATTGATTAATAATTTTTAAATTATTATTGCATACTATTAGGCTGAAACGGACGTCAGATTTAGACAGGATAATTAATAATACTAGTTTACAGGGTATCATTCGATCCATTCTACTGTTTTTTTTCTTAACTGGCAACACATGACAATTTAATACCAATTAATTGAACAAGGGAAACTTTTTAACAATAGAAAACTCTCCAAAGTGGAAAGTGCCAGTTTAAAGTTCTCAATTCCAGTCGATGACGATGCAATTTGTAGCCGGAACTAAGCGGGAACTGGCAGGGTGTGCGGTACTTCACCCTTCTCCAATGTGCGGTTACTCTGTTAATTTCTAGCTAATTCCATAAAAGGCCAAAAATAGCTTATCTCATATGATTAAACTAATTAAATCATTATTTCCCGATATCCGTTATCGCGAAAAAGCAAACCAAAAGCAATTATTTTTATAGTCTACAGTTAAACAAATTGATAAATTTTTTCACTTGCGGCATTATTATATATCGAGCCATGAATCATGCCATGCCGCGAAATCCCGTTGTGACGTATTTTTACTCTCCAAACAACAGATATTTATTTTATTATTCCCAAGATGCCCAAAATGTACCAATTCTTCGTGCTATTCCAACTACCCATTTCCAGTCAAAGTCAACTTTCCACTGGAATGCGCTTGAGTCATTCACAAAAAAATAAGAGCTGTTCCCATGCCTCTCTAAATTAAATACAATCAAATATTTCACACACACAGACACACACGCATACATGCAAGCACCCATTACTTGCAAAACGGAACCGGAAATTACAGCAAGCAACACTTTTTGGTATGCGTGTGAGTGCGTGCATGTGTGTGTGTGCGTGTGTGTAAAAGACGTTGGGCTGAAATCAAATTAAATATATATATTGTTAAATTCTATATACGAATTTATTTACGCTCAACACAATCATTTGACCTTGTAACAATTTCTTTACAACAAAAACAACATCAACGAAAAGTATTAAATTTGTGTTATTTGAGCGCAGAGTAAATAATGTGAACAACTGGAAACTGGAAGCTGGAACGATTTGATTTCAATGTTAATAACCTCAAACTGGGCCACAAAGCAAACAAACAAAGCAATTTTGAACTTGCAAATGCAAATGCAAAAAAAAAAAAATGCCGCAAAAAATAAATAAATGGGTGTGTGTCTGAGATAAATGTAAACAAACAGACACACACAAATACATACATACATACAAACATAATGCAAATATGCAAAAATGCGAAGATCAAAATCGCAAGGGCCGCTTACCTTAGGCGCTTCGAGTTTCGAGTTTGAATCGAGTTTTCTCGTTGTTTCTTTTTCCTTTCCTTTTTTTTTGGCCTTATCGCCTATTTGTTCTCTTTGCTGCGGTTTGGCCTTTGGCAAACTTTTGCAGCATAAATTTTGGTTGGAGTTGGAGTTGATTTTGTTGTTGTTCGTCTAAGCTTGACGCTTGGTCGTTTCTCTGGCGCTTAAATTTATCGCCATTTTGTGTGGATTTTGGTTAGGTCTTTGTGTGCGTTGCGTTGATGAGGCGGCCTGGGCGGCATAAGTGGGCGTGGCCAGATCCAAATCACACACACAATTTAAACAATTGCAATTGTTATTGCACCCGAAAGCACAACACTTTATATTTAATATGTGTGGATTATGTTATTTTATATTTCCACACCGCGTTTCACTCTCACTGCAGCTTATTCTTGCTTCGCTCTCTTTCACTCGCAGTGCGTAGACAAAACTGACAATAATAGCCCGAAGAGGCGGTAATCACTCAATGAAGCCGACGCGCTGAATGAATGAATGTGAATTCTTCTTCGTATGCTTTGCGAAGCTGATCAACGCATACACAAACACAAGCACGAACGCTCAATCGTGCTCTCTTCTCTCACACACAAATATACACAACTCGTAGCGTGCGCGCAGGCGAAGGCGGATGCGGAGTATTTCGCACGCAATGCGAGTAGTTGGCGTGTTTAGTGACATTCAGTGCCAGGGCATCGGAATTGCTTTACATATGCACGCACACATACACACACAGGCACGAAGATTAACATATACTATGTACAAACGTGCTATATGTATCTTTGTAAATATATTTCCACATAATTGATACGCGGTTTATATCGAAGCCGTCGTCGCCCCTGAGAAGGGCCGCACAATTCTCACGTTGTCACTGATAATTCACAATTGACTGTGTGCACTACATCCAGTTGTAGTTGTGTGTGTGTGTATTCACCGTTAATACATACATGTACATATATATATTTTGTTAATAGCTTTAGATAGCCCAAAAATTAAATACGTTGACATATATTTTATAAGATATGTATATCTATATAACGCGACTTGTCGAGAAAAAAAAACACTAAAAAAGATTCTTTTTGTTCTTCGTTTTTATTTTGTTGTTGTTGAAAGAAAAGCAACAATATGTCAAGCGGCATGAGCAACGAAAGCAGACTAAATGCAAAAAATGAATTGACAAAATGTTGCGACGGCCTCTGTTGGGGGAAATGAGCACTGAGCACTGAGCGTCGACTGGAACACGGACGATCAATCGCATACACACACATATACAAATGTAAGTATATATGTGCATATGCTGTTCGAGTTTGAGTATCTGTCTGTCGCACAAGGCGGCCCCAATACTTTTCCCTTCCCCCACACCCCCTTCGCAAGCCATTTTTCTTAAGCAGATATCTAAGTGCTGTTGGGTGTGACTCATTGCGTCTATAATATGAACTTAGTCTTTAAATGAACCCCTTTTGTCAGCTACGCCACTGCTTAAGTCACTTACTCACGCATACTAATGCACGAGCTGAAATTGAAATTGTAGCATGTAACTGTAATTCGCTCGCACTCACCAAAAATGAAACAGCTCCACGAGCATAAATGAGCAAAAGAACATTTTGATATTGGGCTATGCATGACTGCAAATCTGCTCTGGCTCAATAAAATAACTGTAACCATATTATGTATTTAGCACACGCAAAGCCCTTAGAGAAATTTAACTATCGTTTATCGATTATTGAAATTTCCTGTAAGTATGCACTGGAAGGTATTTGTTTTGAGAAATATTAGCAAAGGGATCATTTAGGATATTTTCTCTTAATGTGCCAGGGTATACAAACAAACAGAACAATAATTTTGATTGTCGCTCGCAAGTGTGAGTGTGAGTGTCTTGCCTGGCTGTTTGTTCTTGGAGCACCTCAACCTCAACGATTTGACGACATCGCCGTACCATGTGAAAAGCGTGTAAAATGTGTAAAACGTTTTCAGTTCAGCGTCGCAAATTATTAGCCATTTCCGTTTTGGGGCGGCAAAGACACAGCCCCCGGACTTAAATATATGTATATGATCGTGTGTAGTATAATGCCCAAAGTCATACCATATATATATATGTATAGCTATATATAAATTAGATTTACGGCTAGCCGACTTTAAAGCTAATAAAATATAAGTACTCACATATATATGCAGGCACCTCTGTAACCTCCATACAAATGTATATATGTATATTACGTATACGTCAGCGTGTCAACAAACTTGTAATGTGGCACAAGTATGATTCAATAAAATAACAAAAAACTATCAGACGTGCTGTCTGGGCGAATGTCGTTTGGATGCACTCAAGTTCTACTCTAGCCAGCGACTACTGTACATGGATAATATATGTATAATGCGCCAAGACATTTAACGGTAACAATGCGAATTGCATTGAATGCGCAATTAGCTTAGCTTAGACTTAGCCTAGGGTAGGTTGGGCGTCTGTGTGACAGTTAATTGCTGGTACTTGCTTGAGACGAGATATATGTACGTATACTATACATGTGTGTGTGTGTGTAAATTATAAATACTTAGCCTGGCCACATTGTAAGGAAATGCCAAACACAAGCCACAACAACAACAACTCACACAACTTTCACAGCACAGAGAGAGGATGAGAGAGTAAAAGAGAACGAGAGTGAGAAAGACCTCAGAAAAGGTCACCGCAATATGATCTGCAGTTTAAAGAGATACTATACTGTATATATAAATTCGTGACTCTGTCTCGTAATGGGGCACTTAAGGCAAAACGGCAAAAGATAAAAATAAAAGATAACCAGATAAAACTGCCATTTAAGTCAAACGGACACAATTTCTAAGTTAAGCCATATTTCATGCGTCTTTCATTTGGAAATTTCGACGAAATTTCAAACATTGTTGCCAAGTAACTTTTAGGGAAGAATGTATTTTTGTCTTTTTGTTGTCTATTTTTATATGCAATTTAATTTCATTTCGATTGCAATTATAGATTGGCGGCGGCTTTTGGTGTGGCATTTGACTTGAAATCAAACCCGTTTTCTGTTTGCTGTAATTGAAAGTGTGGCTAAAAATAGCCAACAAGCTAATACTAGATTGCTCAACTGTCGATCGCATTTCAATGATACCCTGTAGTCATAGGAATATCTGTTAGGGTATCATAATGTGATTTTTGCTGTTATCGATAAAAATCGAAAATCACATTTAACGTTAAAACTCTCCTTTTACAACACTGTTTATCGCATTACAATTATACCCTATAGTCATAGGAATATCAGATCGGGTATCGTAAGCATTAAATTCAATAACGATAACTTTTTGCTGTTATCGATAAACATCAAAAATCACTTTTAACGTTAAAATTATCCTTGTATAACACTTTGATTCATATATTTTTGATATATTTTATTTCCTTCCACAATTCAATTCAAAAAAATTCTAACACAACTTTTTAACAATCCCAATTTGTTATACATCCCCAGTTAGGTATTAATATGATTCGATTCGTGCTTACCATTTTGCAAGAAATGTTTTTTCCAACTAACTTATTAGACTGAAATACTAACGGCTTTTTTTTAGCTGTTAGTTGTTGACTGGTTGACAAAACTCCGTTGGGCTCCGCAAACTGTGCCAAAATGTTTGCGAAACTTCTGGCCATGCCGCTTATATAGCCCCTTTTTATTCACTGTTTCCCAAAAGGAGGGAGGGCGGTTGGTCTTGAGGTCTTCTTTTTGCATAATACGCGAAAGGATGGCTGCTGCTGCTGATTACAAAGCGCCAACCCCGCCCCGCACCCTGTCCAAAAAGACATCTGTATAAATTATATGAATGTGTCTTTCTCTCCGTTTTCATATCATTATGAGTACGATTATGATTATGTGGCATGTGGCACGTTGATTAGAATGCGCTCTTATCACTTGTTGCTGCTGTGAATTAATCGCCTTCATCTTCATCAATGCAATTTGCCGCCGCAGCTCAACTACAAAAGCCAATGTAATAATGGGAATTTGCCCCACAAAGGATATATCATTAGACAGCAAGGACGATTCATTTATTATATATGCACATCGAAATGCGCTTAACTCAAATACGTCAAGCAATTCGGACTTCGTAGTATTTGTTTCCTTTGTAGCCTTTGCAATCCTTTCACTTTCCAAGCAGCCGTTTTTTCGCTGTCAGTGCGGTTTTGTTTAGCGGGAAACAAGCTAAGGTTAACGATGAAGGATTAAACTCAAAAGTTTATATAATTATATACATAAAATAGATCAATAAAATTATAAAAAAAAGAAAAAATATTTTTAAAATTTTTAATTAATCTAAAAGCTAGAAATTGTTTTTTTTTTTCTATCTAACATATAATTTATTTATTTACAAAAACATAAATTCCAGCATATCTTAATGAAATTTACAAAATAATCGATCTTAGCCATGATGGCCATGCCCGTGTCCATGACCATGTCCGTGTCCACCTCCACCTCCGCCTCCACCTCCACCACCGCCAACAACAATTGGCTTGACAACAACTATGGGTTTGACAACAAAAACTGGCTTCGATTTGGCGAGCTTTGCGGGCAAAGAGCTTAAAAGCTGTGCAGGATTTGGCAGATTTTTAGTCTTCTCTGTGATCTTGGCCGTTATGCCGCTCATCAGCTGGGCAGGATCGGGCAGACTTTTAAGTTTATCCGACAACATCTCTGCTGGATTCGGCAGGCTTGCTAATTTTCCACTTAATTTGGCAGACATTGTGCTTAAAAGCTGAGCAGGATCGAGAGTGGTGGGCGTGGCCAGCCCAGAGGCGCCAACAATGGCCAGCAGCAAGAGGCAACACTTGAACAGATCCATGGCTCGTGTGAAGCAGCTCGAACTGATGCCAAGCTATTTATGTTGAAAACTACAAATTACATTTGCATGCAATAAATGTCGCTGATTTTATTTTTTCTTTGTTTTTATTATGGCTTGGAAACTCCACATGTTGTTGTTGTGAGTGTTTCCCTTTCCCCCCCTTAAAGTTGAATTAATAATTATTTTGGTTGAGGGTAGAATTATTCCATGATTGGCATTCAGTCAACGATTTGGACATGATGCCGTCTTGTGTTCCCAGTTCGATCCAGCTGGAATCCGAGATGGGACTTGACTCGCATTACCAATGGGATTTTGACAAGATTTACGTTATTTCATTCGCGGAAGTATTATTTAACGCTCCACATACAGAATAAAACAGAATATCAATAATAAAAAAATAATAATAAATGTTGTTTTTATAATGTTTAATGACATTATCATTAGTGCGTTTGACAATACTGTTTTGGCGTTGTTAGTGTTGAAAAATATTCAATTTGGAAGTTAAAAATGAATAATAACATTAATGACATTATCATTAGTGCGTTTGACAATACAGTTTTGTTGTTTTTAAGTGCTGTAAAATATTATTAATTGTCAAAAATTAATATGTTCTACTTCCGCCAAATTGCAGTTTCAGTGCTGCCAAACGTTTGCGCTCGCTCTTCTTGAAATCGGCTCGCATTTTTGGCGAAGCCAGGCTAATACTGCGCATAAATGGTTGGGTTACGCAGTATGCGTTGGGATCATAGGTTTCGACGGGCGGCTCGTCGTCCCAGTCTTCAGTGCAAGTAATAAATGGGACCGCAGAATGTCCCGGATCCATTGACCAGATCTTACTTTCAAATGGTTTAATTACCCTTTGGCTCTCACATTCGGCGATGTGAGACTAAAGTGAAAATAAAATATGTTTTTTTTTTGTTAATAGTTAAGGTTTTTTTTTGGTAAATTTACCTCCATGTCGCAAGCCTCCAGAACGTGAGTCTGGTTAAATGGGCACCGAATCAATTTGTTTCCCTTATAATTTTTGGCGCATTTGATAAGATGAACGGCCAAACGGATCTTGAGCAAAACATGCTTTTTATCGTAAGGGCAAACGATAAATCCTGGCTGTATCGACATTTATTGCTCTTCGATTTGCGTCTGCAATATTTACATATATAAATATTTTTTCAATATTTTTAATTTTAAAAGTTCAAAATTCAAAAATTCTTACTCAAATATTTATGTCTTGAATTAAGTGCGGTCCGTTAATTTTTCTTAGTTAGTTTTTTCGAACAAGTCTTTTCTTCGGCTTTTGATTTGAAAACCAAATGCAAACACCGAAAGGTACTTGGAAATTATTTCTTTTATATAATTTTTTGCTTTTTTATGGAAAAAATCAACAAATAATTGCTTTGCGAAAAAAAAAATATTTTTAAAAATCGAAATATTGAGAGAAGTAGAGTTTCTTCCGACCAGCTCAAGTTATATTGCTCAACTGAAGGCTGATTATTTTGTAAAGTCCCATAAGCAGCTGCTTGAAAAATATTAACTATATGTCAAGTGAGGGCATTGCTATTCACAATTCTGCTGCTGTGACAAAGACGCGTTACTTAAAAATACTGTGACAAAGTCACTAGTTCTTCGATTGTGCAGCCCTGGAACCTGTAAACAGCAGCAAATGAACGCCAAAACAATTATTTTCGGCAAATACAATTATTTATTGTAAATGAAATGGACGAAAGCGTTATTGTAATTAACGATTCGATAATAACTGTTGAAAGTGACGCCGATGTAGAAGATGGCGAAGTCAAAGACGCCGCCGACGTTGAAGACATAAACATTGCCGCCAAATCGCAATTACAATCGCCCCCTCCACCCGCCAGTCCACCGAGGGAAACCACCAACAACCAAGTACAGTAAAGATATAATTAACTAAAACAACAAATAGTGTGAATTTTATGTGTTTTGGCAGGATGACACGCTGATATTTAAAGTGCATTTTCGCCATAAAGATGACTTTGAAAGTCTGCACGAACGTTTGCTAAACGTGCTGAACGCAACATTTGCCGCCGATGAGATTGTGTTTAAGCTAAATGATGCGACGACGCCAAGCATAAGTGCCTATCAAAAGTCTTCGACTGCCGCACTGCCAGACGATGATCTCTTTCTCATTGATACGGCGCCAACGGTACGCCTAAATGCCGCCCAGGTGCCTTCGTACAAGCGCTGCCACACCGACGTGCTCGACGAGGAGACGCCGGCGCGCAAGAAACTCAAAGTCGAGGCGGTTAACAAGTGCTCGCGGCCCAAGGTGCAATTGGCCTGCTTCAACTGCGGCGACACGGATCATTCACTGCGCGAGTGCACGCGGCCGCGCAATCAATCGCGGATCCAGCGTGCCCGCAAGCGATCGAACTTTCGGGCGGATCGCTACCATGTGGATCCGGAGCAACGTTTCGCCCATATAAAACCGGGCAAGATTAGCAGTAAGACGCGGCATGCGATGGGCTATAGTCGTAGCGAGCTTCCCTTCATGTTCTATCGGATGCGGGTGCTAGGCTATCCGCCCGCCTGGCTCGAGGAGGCCAAGGTCCAGGGATCGGGTATTGCTCTGTTCAATGCAGACGGCACTGAGGTGCAGCGACCGGAGCAGGAGGAAGGCGAAGCCGATAGCTTTAAATATGATATCAATAAAATTATTGATTTCCCTGGCTTCAACGTGGATCCGGGAGCCAAGTTCTACGATGTAAATATTGTTTGCAATTTGATTGTAACAATTTCTAATCCCAAACTCCATTTGCAGGACTTTCAGCATCACAATGTGCCACGCCTGCAGGAGCAGCAGCTTAAGGCGAACTTTATCAAATCTCTGGGTGAGAACGTGACAAAGGGCTATAAACGAAAGAAGCTGCTTGAGCTGCCCACGCCACATGATGCCAGCCCCACGACGCAGGAGAGGGGCGCCAATCTAGTGGAGCACGACATGGATGTCGAAGATGATGAGGACGTGAATGAAGCAATACAACAACCACCCTTGCCTGCCGGGCCCATGCAACCTGCACCTCCGCCGCCGCCACAAACGGCAGGAACACCCAAACGAAGTCCATCACCGACGATGGAGGATCTGAAAGCGCAGCAGGCACAGTTGTTGCAGCAGCTGGAAACTAAAAGCGACGTTGCAACAGTGGAGACACCAGAGACACCAAGCACACCGACAATCTTTAATGGTCCATCCATTGAGGGCACGCCCGTCTTAAAGTTTTCCGTCTATGACAAGCTGCCCGTGGGCGATAATTTCAAGGTTGGAGTCAGCGATGTTATTAACTTTGAGAACCTGCCCGATACGACGGGCAAATATGAGCTACTGAAGGGCGTGCTCAAGAATGTGCGCCAGCGCATGGAAAAGCTACAAAATGACGATGACAACTAAGTGGAGATTGGCTATGCTGCTGGCGTTTTTAATGTGTAAATACTCGGAACAAATACATTACCCGGACTCTGTTTTTAATCAACATCGATAAAGATATACCATATAAGTTGTAACTTCTGTTGGATTTTGGGTTTAAGACCAAACATTTATTTACCAATTTCTTTTGAGATTGCACACAAGAAATAAAATGTATATGATATAGTATATATATCTTCTATATATGATATATATGGTATTGTAGTATGTGTAATTCAGTAAGTTTGTACAAAAATCTTGATATTGAGAGTAAAAATTGAGAGTTGTGTTAATTGAACTAATTTTTAATGACCAAAAACACACATACACACACACACACACACTCGTAATAACTGATGTTTGTTTAATTTTTCAATTGCATTTTTAGGTAATTTGATATAGTAATATAGTTTTATATATATATGTGTGTATGTCGAAGTTGTAACCAAAAAAACAAAATGCAAGCATCACAGTGAGCCCTCTCAATTGATGGCCGGCCGTGGCTGATGCGGTGGTGGTGGCGCCCCGTCCGGATTATTGTCGCGACGAGTGTGCTTGCTGTTGGTGAATCGACTCCAGGTGCTCGGATTCACAACGTACATGAAAATTGCCAGCAACAAGAATGCAATCGCAATCCGAATACTGCTACAGCAAGAGTCATCGGCACCGGCACCAGGCTGCCCAGTAACACGTCCGCTTACTAAACGAAAGTTAGTTAATGGCAGGGATTACTGTACTGTAAAGGAACTCACCATCAATGCACGTTGTATCTGTGCAAGCATTCTGATTTTGGCGTATCTGTTGGATAAACATAATCCATAAGTATACTAAAAGCCAATTTACTATATTTTTGGAACTTACAAAATTGATGAGCCTTTGCATGGCCATTTCATGGGACCAAATGCATTCGCAGCCATCGAGTTCGTCGCCCATCTTGGTATTACTATTTGCTTGAATCTAAAGCTGCCTCTGCAAATATATGCCAAAAAAAAAAAAACAGTTAATTGTTTATTTACAGCTATTCTAAACTGACGTGGCTCACAACAGACAGAGAGGAGAACAAAACACAACTGGCAAAAAACACAATGGAAAAAGATACGAAATAATTTCAAACTGTAAATGTGCTCAACTGAAACGAATTTGTGTTATTTTTCTTTGCCAGCGAATCGAAACGCTGAATGATTAGAACTCGTAACTCTCCCAAACACTGATACATACATACATACATATGTATGTACATATTTTTTAGTATTTGTGATAAAGTCAGCGGCTAAGCAATTTTAGAACAACGCAAATGTTTGTACAAATAAACATATGTACATACATACATATTTATATATATACATACATATGTATGTATGCATGGCTTTACTTCCAATAAATATTAAAGCGACCATGACAAAAGCCAAAAAATAGATTACAATTATGAGCACACAATTAAAATAAAACTGATTAACCCATACAAAAACAAAACCTAACAGATGACATATGTACATACATACGTGTACAATGTACATCTAATTTCACGGGTTGTTGGTGTAACAAGTGTAGGTGATTGGAATATGTGTGCATACTGTCACAGATTGCAGCTGCTGGAACTTTTAACACACAATACACACAAACATGCATATGCATGCACATTTTTCTAAGCCCAATGTGCGCCAACTTACATTTGCACACGTAAACAGTCGTAAAAGCACTTTATTACTACGCTATAGTACAATTATTTTATTAATTATTCAAGTCGTTGCCAAGCTGACCTTTTTATAAAGCATGAAGTCACTTTCTTAATTGATTGTTTTGCTTTCTGTATTTGGACCTCTTCCAATGGAATTTATGCAGCGGACGTAAACAAAGTGCAATTGTTTTTGTTTATGTGCAACTAAAAACCACTATAACAACATTTATTTCACTTAATTGTATGTCTGATATGTACGTGAGTGTTTACTATTAATTATTAACATTTAATTTTTGTGTTTTAAGCTGTGCTTATTTATTTTAGCTTACACTATTTATTTTCTTACCAATTGGAATTGGAATGAGAGACTGGAACTTACATATGGTAGTGTTGTGAAACGAATGCAACTAAAATGTACTGAAAAACGGCACTGCCAGCACTGCAACATTTATGTAACGTACTTTTATTATTTAAATATCATGGGATGATTTATTTCGAATGCGACTCAAGCCCAGCCGACGCGTCTTATTTGTGGGCGCATAAATGGGCGATAAAGCATCTTCGCTGCGCCGCTTGCCAACACGTGATCTCTGCACGCGTGGTGAATCCTGTGAACAGCTTCGATCCCTGATTATCGCATGCGAATGCGAATCGTCTTGAATATTTTCCTTTTGACTTGGCACCGGCGTGCTCGTAGAGGCTGCCGTTGGCGCAAAACGCAGTCTAACCGGCGTTTGGCTTGCATCCGAGCTACAGTTCTCCGAATCCCTCTTCAGCTTACGTCGCTTATTTAGCGACAAAAGATTTCGACGCATTATTATCGAACTTTTTGTATCGCGGTCAAGTGAGGCTTCCAGCTCTGGCGTGCATTTGGGCGTCTCAAATGGCACTTCCAAAGGATTGCTTAAGATGGCCTTTTGTGGGTGATTTGGCGTCGCTGTCGAAGTGTTTACAATGTTTGCTTCACTTGGTGGATCGGGGATTTTTTTAACATCAGTAAATACATTTATAGACGCTTTCACCTTCTCTTCTTTGATATCTTTGCTTCTCAATTGGATCTCCTCTAACTGATTGCAATTGGTTTCCAAATCAGCCATCAACACTGCAGCCTTTTTGAGCATCTCCTCCGATAGTTTCATTGGTTTTTTTGATGCAGTGCGAAAACCAAACGTTTCTGGAATTTCAGAATGAAGATTTGTATCGTTAGCTGTCGTTATTTCCCCGGAACAGCTTGCTTTGACATCAGCAGTTAGTTGAGCAGCTTCTTTTTGCTTCCCTTCCGAATCGTTGATTGTTTGGTTTGATGCAGTGAGATTTTCAGCAGATTCTTGCCTCTGCAGTGGCGGACAGTCTTTCAGTTCCAAATCAGCCATCAACATTGCTGCCTTCTTTTCCATCTTCTCTGATAATTTCATAGTTTTATTTGAAGCAGTGCGAAAACCAATTGTTTCAGGAATTTCAGAATGAAGATTTGTATCTTTAGCTTCGAATATTTCTCCGGAAAAGCTTGCTTTGGCATCAGCAATTAGTTGAGCAGCTTCAGTGTGGGTTTCAGCAGATTCTTGCCTCTGCGGCGGCGGACAGTCTTTCAGTTCCAAATCAGCCATCAACATTGCTGCCTTCTTTTCCATCTCCTCTGATAATTTCATGGTTTTATTTGAAGCAGTACGAAATTCAACGTTTCCTAATATTTCAGAATTATTATCAGGTTTTATAGCATTAGTTTTTTGTTGGGAGTAGCTTGCTTCCAAGTCTGACATTAGTTTTGTAGCTGCGGCCTGCTTTTCCTCTGAGATTTCAATAGCCTTGTTTGAGGCAGTCCGAAATTCGATCTCATCAGATATGTCCATGGGTTGCCATTCGCTGAATGCAATCGCATCCAACTGATTGCAAGAATTGGTTTCACTTTCGTCATGCTTGAAACTATTTGGTATGTCTATTGGCTGCCATTCACTTAAGGGAATCCCTTCAAGCATTTCACAGTCAGCAGCATTCTCATCGGTTTTGGGCTGATGGTTGACTTCAATGATCTTGTCTGATGCGGTTTGCAATTCAGAAGTTTTATTGCAATCTTGATGAATTGCAGTATTCGCTTCCAAATTGGCCATCAGCATTGCTGCCTTTATTCGCATCTCCTCCGTTAATTGCATCGTTTTATTTGATGCCGTGCGAAATTCGATTTTTTCTAGTTTTATATCATTTATAGCTTCTCGTTGATTCTGAGTGAAGCTTGCTTCCACGTCGGCCATTAGCTTGGCAGCTTCCTTTTGCTTTTCCGCTGAAACTTCGATTTTCTTTTTTGAGGCAGTACGGAATTGGATGGCATCTGGAATGTCCATGGCCTGCCATGCATCAGATGTTACTTCAGCTTTCAGATTTGTTTGGTTCTTTGTTGAATCTTCTATGTCTAAGGGCTGCCATTCACTCAAAGGGATTCCATCCAGTAAAGCTTTTGGGGTTTCTTTATCCTTTGCATTCATTTTAGTTTGCTTTTGAGGATTGAAATCTCCATTAAACCAATCCCCGCATAGATGTGTATCTACAACAAATATTAGTTAAATAATATTACGCCACTTTCTCAATATTTCCTTACTTACCTTTTGAATGGTTTTCCTTACTTGGAGTTGTTGCCGATAATATTCGCGTTTTCTCATTGAATAGAGAAATTTCTGTATTGTCTGCATTCAAAAAGTATTATAATCTTGGGTATAAAGTGTTTTGGATCTATTTACCAATTGTTTTATTATCACAGTCATCATCGAAGTTGTTGCATTGCTCCGTGTTGCCAATGAGATAGCCAATCTCCTCCAAAACATCTGTTGCATCATCTTCCAACTCGTTGTACTCTATAGGTTCCAAAAGCGTAGAATCCATTATATCTTTCTGCATATCAGGTAAATCAACCGATATGTTTGCCTTATTTTGTTGTGTGAAAAATGCGCTTAGATTAAATAGATTCTCACAGATTTTCTGCGAGCAATTAACATCAAAGTTGCAGTGCGTTGTGGTCGGCACTTGGGTGGTAAAATCCTCCTGCACCGACAGTCCGGAAGAGCAACTCATGCGATCATCGTCATCATTAGATGTGGGTGATCTTTTAATGACCATATGGCGAGAATATGTTTTGATTTGCTTATCCCGAAAACGAAACCATGGTGGAGCATCATCTGGTGTGGAAAGATCGTCTTCAACATAACTGGGCGATGCACAAAAATCGTGAAATATCTCTTGCACAATGCTTGTCGGTGTATGTCCTGTGACTTTATTCTCGTCCTCGGGTTTGGCACTTTCCACTGGTAGTTGGTCATTTTGAAGCAGGAACTGAAGTGAGTTAAAGTTTTGGGAGGCAGGTACAAGGCGTTCCCGCACTGGCTCTTGTTGGGCACGCAGGCAGTCTAAGCGGTCGGCCACAAACAGCTGTGCCTCGCGCAGCTCCAGGCAACTATCCAAGTCACCAAGATTTGCGATTTCACATTGCAATTGCGTTTCAGTTATCGTCTTTGCTGTTCTATTTTTCAGCCTACGTGAGCGTTGGAACCTCTTGGAAGAACTTCGTTTTTGGTGTGTTGGACTTGCATCTATGCTATAGTTTTGAGCGTGATCATCCTCTTCCATGATCTACAGGCAAATCCATGCCAGATTTGTTTGCATATAATCTACACTTATCGATAGCTATTTTCAGTGTTGTACAATAGATTATTTTTAAATGTCGTCTTTGCCGCACTGCATATCGATACCTTTGAAATTACTTACGATAGTTTTACTGAACAGCGCTGTCAAGCACTACTGTTGCGCTCTTATCGATAATATTTATTATAGTTTGTGTGATTTTTAGGTGCAGTTTAGTCAGAATTAGAGGTTTCGATCCTAAATAATGGGGATATCGACGGCGGTGTTGCGCACCCAGCTGATGGGCTTAACAAACTTCGTGGGCACACACAAGGACCAAGCGGACAAGTACCGTCAGCTGCTAAAAAGTGTTCTGTCGAACACCGGTCCCGAACTGATCGATACACTGAAGCTCTTTGTGGAGGCTATTGTCAACGAACATGTTAGCCTGGTCATCGCTCGCCAGATACTGAACGATGTGGGTGTTGAGCTAAGCAAACTGCCTGACGACATGTCCAAGCAGCTGTCCCACTTCACACTGGAAAAAGTCCATCCACGCGTCATTTCATTCGAGGAGCAGGTGGCCGGCATACGTTTCCATTTGGCCAACATCTACGAACGCAATCGGCAATGGCGCGATGCGGCCACTGTTCTTGTTGGCATCCCCTTGGAAACTGGTCAGAAACAGTACTCAGTGGAGTGCAAACTGGGCACATACTTGAAAATTGCACGTCTCTATCTGGAGGACAATGATTCCGTTCAGGCCGAGATGTTCATCAATCGTGCGTCGTTGCTGCAGGCCGAGACCAACTCTGAAGAATTACAGGTGACAATCCAATGAATATATATATTTGCTTGTTATTTTCACGTTTTTCTTGTCTCAGGTTCTTTATAAAGTGTGCTATGCCCGCGTTCTCGACTACCGTCGCAAATTCATTGAAGCTGCCCAACGTTATAACGAACTGTCCTACCGCAAAATCGTCGACCAAGGTGAGCGAATGACAGCGTTAAAGAAGGCACTTATTTGTACGGTGCTGGCATCGGCTGGACAGCAGCGCTCTCGCATGCTGGCGACGCTTTTCAAGGATGAGCGCTGTCAACATTTACCAGCTTATGGTATACTGGAGAAGATGTACTTGGAGCGTATAATTCGACGCTCCGAGCTGCAGGAGTTTGAGGCACTGCTGCAGGATCATCAGAAGGCTGCCACACCGGATGGGTCGTCCATATTGGATCGCGCTGTCTTTGAGCACAATTTGTTGTCGGCCAGCAAATTGTACAATAACATCACGTTCGAAGAGCTGGGCGCCTTGTTGGATATACCCGCTGCGAAAGCGGAGAAGATTGCCTCGCAAATGATTACCGAGAGTCGAATGAACGGACACATTGATCAAATCTCTGGCATTGTTCACTTTGAGAATCGTGAACTGCTGCCGCAATGGGATCGCCAAATCCAGTCGCTCTGCTACCAAGTTAATTCCATTATTGAAAAGATTGGCATCGCTGAGCCCGATTGGCTGGATAAACAGAACTGAGCAGGATAACCATAACAAATCTACTACACTGAAATTATCATCATAGTATATTGACATGAATCTGTAGTGCGATAGCTGCTACTGCCGGCTGGTCAAAGTTCGACATGTTTTATATATATTTTACTTACATGTAAATTTCATTTTGAATTTAAGAAATAAACAATTTAAAATGATCCCATGGATCAATGCAAAAAAAACAAAAACATCACAATCGAATTTAAATATAAATTCAATCTTTGTGAAACATGTACATACATATATGTATTCACAATCGTAGCATTTCTATTCGTATAATTCACAAAAAATCTCTGTGTATAAACATTTTTAAATCTTAGACAACTAGCGGAAAGTTTTGCTTTTGTATACAATACAAATTACAAAGATAGACAGTGTACATTATTTATAGTATGTATATGTATATGTTTTATATATGTATGCAATACGCAGAGTGCGTATCAGTGTAACTAGAAAATTTAATAAGTTTTCCTCGTACTACCCAAGCCTACAATTCCAAAAATAAACGCAGCTCAGTGCAACGTCTGCTTTCCATTTAAAGTAACTAAGTTGTAACTTATACAATAATAGGCTAATTACATTTAAGAAAATTCAACTAAACAAAATGCAAAACACTTGCTTGCTCCTTCAACAAAAGCAAGGCCTTAAAACAATTTGCCGAAAACATCTATATAAAAACCACATTGCCCACTCCGCGCGATTCACAGAAATAATCCTAAAAAAAATTGGTGAAGACTTTCAAGCTTAATAAACTTAAAACTTAGCGTAAAGTCATCCCTGCGTATTCGCCGAGGTCTCCTCGTTTAACTGCATTTGTGCAAGGGTGCGCACAACGACGCCGCGACTGACCGGCGTAAGTCCTTGGCATAGGCCAACGACAGCGTCCAGCGCAACATCCGGACAATCCTAAAGGGATAAACAGAATGTGTTACTAAGACAAACTCAAACGCATCAAATAAATTCAAACCTACCTCAAGCATTTTCGATATCGTCGAGATAATGGCATCTCGTCTCACAGAGTTAACATTTTTGGAGACAATCGATTCGGTGTTTGTTTGCTCCTGATACCAGTTAACCATTTCCTCATTCTTGTCCCACAAGTAGGCCTAGAAAAAGAGAACATAAATTTTATATCTGTTTTGTTCAAGTACTGCTGTCTCATCAGCACCTCTGTGGCGCCCTTATCCTCAACTAGCCAGCGTCGCAGCATCTGCTTGGCCTGGCCAACAGAAAGATTGTCCTGTGCACGCAGTATCTTCTTGATGTGCGCATCCTCGAGCAGCACACGACGCAGACGCCAGTAGAGCCAGCGACGAGATTCACGCCACGGCACAATCTCGCTGATGCACTGCTTCTCCAGCATGCGTTCGGGCGTATCGTGAAGATCCGCAAAATGCACAGCAACTGTGTGATAAACATGCATCAGCACTGAGATGCGTGACTTGATCTTCTCGTCCAGCAGACCAGCCTTCACCTTATCGCCAGCGGCTACGGCCTCATCGTGCTCTTGTTTCAGCTACAGTGATGACAAAAAGTTAAAATGATTATTCAAGTAACTGTACAAAGCTTTCTTTAACTTACCGCAATTGTGGTGCCATCCAATCGATAAATTGTCTTTATGAGGTCCTTTTCTTTGTACTTGATTTCGACAATGCCCTCGGGTTCGAGAACACCGCCGCGAGCTTCTGGGTCAGCATAGGTTTCCATGTAACGCGGATTGATTAACGAATCGAGCACGGCCCAAGCGCCACCACGCAGCTCAGCATTGGGTGGCAAATAGATGAGCACCGGCTTCTTGTACTCGCGCAGTCCGTCCACGATGTAGGCGCCAAATTTAACAATTTGCTCGTACATGTCCTTCATGCCGCCGGAGAAGCCACGCCAGTTGGCAAACACAATCAATGGCAGCTCCTCACGTCCGAAATCCTTAATGGCTTGCGCCGTCTTGTACGAGGAATCCGGATACCACACTTGACCTGCCTGTTGCAGTGTCTTGGCCTCGGAATCCAAGTTCGCTGGATCTGCGGGCATTTCCACTTCCACAGTGCGAGTCTCAACGGCGATAACACCGACTGGGACACCACCAAGACGCGCGCGCCCGGTGACAACAGTCTTAGCCCAAGGCGCCATAATCTCACTCCAGGAATCCCGATCAAAGAATCCATTCTCCCATTCATTGCCATTGACCGGGTTGACACGACCGGCAAGCATCCAGCGTGGATCATAGGGCGATTTGGTGGGCATAAAGTCAACGGGACGATCGACGCGATCGCTGGGCAATATAATGGGCAGGTCGCAGCCAATGTAGGCGGGAATGTAGGAGAGCCAGTCCAGAATAGTGTAAACACCGTCCAAATCAATCGATTCCGTTTTGTGCGTCACACCATTGTTGTACATAATTTGAACGCCACCAAGCTGATTATTCGAGGCATAAACCTTGCGGCCAAGCAACTAAGCAACAACAAAAACGAACGGTGAAATTCGAAGCAGAATTAATTAACGAACTTTCTAAATTGATAATTCATTAGAAATTTACCTTATTCAAAGCAGCATAACCGGTAAGAATAATATGCGAGTTATCAATTTGAATGACACGCTGACCCAGACGCACCACATACGAGCCAATGCCGATGGTGCGACACGTGACCATCGCAATGGTCACAATCTCTTCGTACGCCTGCGACGTTTCGCCAGCAATGAGACCGGCATAGCGTAGATTCTCAACACCCAGGCCATCATCCTTGCCAATGATGTCGGTAATCTTGTAGCGCTGCTCGCCCTCATCTTCAATCAAAATGGCGCGCACTGAGTTTAGATTGGCAACCTTGGCATAATCTTCCGTTGACAAGTAGAGATATTTGAAACCCTTGTCGGGCTCCTCAGGATCTTCCCATGCTATTCTGAACATGGCTTTCACCTCCTCGGCAAGACCAATGCGTGCACCGCTGTTAACGGATATGTAGATCTGTGAATGACGTAAAGATTTGATAAGTCTGAGTTTAGGTTTAAAGAGAGAGTAAAGCCTGCGTACCCTGGGCACTTTGAGGTGACGTGCCAGCTGCGATGCCTTAGCAAAGAGCACATCCTCTTTGATGCCAAACGAGCCGATCAAATAGGTCAAATCATTGGCAATCACAATAATCTCGCGACCAGCTGGATATTCGGGTGTGGCCAGCACAATGCGCCAAGCAACCATGCCGCACTGAAAATTGGGAAAATAAATTAAACTATTATCCTAACTGTCCACTAACTTAAAATTCTGTTGCATGCTTACATTATTCTCCCCTGGCAGTCGTTGCACTTCAACCAGAGTGTCATCCTCCAAAACCAACTCCTTGCACTCTATGAGAATCTTATCGGGTATGCGTATATCAACTGTCGGTCTTGCCTTCGAGAACTCCTTCCAGTGACGTTCGGTCATTTGGCGGAACATATCTGGCATATCGTACACATAGGTCGTACCATTCGATTGCGCCTGGAAGCGTTTCTGCTGCAGGAAATCCTTGGTCATATACGGCGTCGAGATGGGATGGCCATGCAGTGCGCCCATCTTATCGCCATAGGCCTTGAACTTGATCTAAAACCGGAAAAGTACAAAGATTAATAGATAGATAGATTAATTAATAATAATAAAGGTCATGTTGGGTTATCGAGACTTACAATGCCCGTTTCGGGTTCAGTTTGTTCCGTGTACATGGAGATGTCCAGGAAGTAGCCCGAATCGTTGGCGATGCACAGACGCACTGCTTGCGTGGGCGATTGTGGCGACTGGCGGATGACCATCTTGAGTTCAGCTTGGAGAACGCGCAGTTTCCACAAACGTGGTCCATAGCGCATGATCATCTTGGTCACAGACTCTTCAATTTTCGCCGGATCCATGATGACGGTGGGCACAAAGTTCAGGAAGATGTGATTACAATCCGTGCGCTTAGCATGCGGATGCGAGAAGGCCACCTCCAATTCATCCATGGCCTCGAGCAGGACACGCTCACCCTCATTTTGCAGATACTCAAACGATGCTTCTTTGGTGATCAGATCCGAGTGCCGAATGATGGAACGTATAAAGAAACGATAGTCGGTGACTTCTTGACCCTTGGATACCTTAGCCCGACCCAAATACAGGTGCATCTTTTGATTGGCTGTTGGCAATGCCTCCAGATCATAGGTCTTCATGCGATTCAGCTCCAAATGGAAGGCCGAAGCCGGCTCCAGATGCCTATAGATGCGATCCTCCTCGAAATTATCACGTGCGCGATAAGTGAAGAACTTGGGGAACTGACGCTTCTTAAGAGCTGCAAATGTTATGCGGCGGATGCGTCGCTGGAATAACTCCTCGTTGTGCTCGTTGCAATAGTTGCCAAAGATCTGTGACATTTGCACATCATCCAGTTCACCCGTCTCCCTCACCGCCACACTGATAATGTGTATGGGTTCCGTGGACTTGGCCTCTTCGGCCGCATTGGCTCTGGTGATGGGATCAGAGAGTGAGACATTGATAGAGGTGCTGTGACGACTATCGGAAATGGAATCCACTGCCTCCACAGCCTCTAACACTTTAGCACTGACCATTGCCGGCGACACGAAATCTTCCAATAGATCAAGTATTTCATCGGAGTACATGGAGAAGTGCTCAAAGGAATCAAAAGCCGCAATAGCGCCGGTGCGCACACAGGAACTGCCTAACGTCTCAACAACGGCCTGATCTAAGCCTTCCGGTGAGCTCATGCGCGAGAACAAACGATTTGGATGCGCCGTTGGCAACAGGAACTGGAAATGAACCAGCGGCAATCCACCGGATAGCTCCAAATGCTGCAGACAGGTCAATTCATAGGAGGTATAGGCACGTCTCACGTACACCTCGAGGGCGGCATTGCAAACAGCTCGATTGGAGTGATAGAAAAAGTCATGCAGAATATCAAAGATCGATGTCTCCGACTGGATCAAACGTTGTAGATTCTCCGGATGGAAATCATGACCATACATATCCACAGCCGATAGGAAAATGGACTCCATTTGATTGTGCCGCAACTCATAGGCTGGCTGATGAGCAGCAATTAGGACTTGGCGGGATCGCAACGCAACTCTCGAATGTTCCGCACGGTTCAATGAGGTCAGCTCACTCAATGTATTGGCCAGCTCATCGGTTAGACCGGGCTCATTGGCCCACAGATGATCGATGAGCAGTGTGACGAGAAGATTCTTTTTAGCCACTTGTGAGTGCGAGAATATTGTGTTGACAACCGTCAACATATCATCCTTATTACGCTCGCGAACCAAGCCCACACATTTGTCATAATGTCCATGCTGGAACTGAGATTCGACATCGTAGTATTGACGCAACAGCTCATGAACGGCAGCCTTCATGCGGCCACGTATGCCATTCCTATAGCGCTGCACCAGCTGCACAATGCTCTGGGTGGTCAGGAAGAAGACATCACGATCGGCACGCTTCTGCAATGTTGCCGCATGGCTATCAATGACGCTGGCAATCTGCTGAGATGGAAATTGCGCGAGGACACTTGTGATATTTCTCTCATACAGGGTCATCAGTTTGCGAATCTTCTTCTCCACGGATATGGGTATGCGACCAGAGATGGAAGCAATTACCTCTTGGAGCTCGAGTAGGGGTAGCGAGGGATCCCTCAGACTCTGCATGAACTTCTCAATGATGTCGCGCAATCGTTGAGCATTGTACGGCTCTGGCAGGCAATATCCAGCCAAGGTGCTTTCCAATATACTCTTATACGTGTTATGCACACGATTGAGTTTCTCCGGAATTGGCGGATTCTCGGGTTGAGGGAATTGACTCTTGCAGGGCTGTGCTTTCGTTACCAGCGAGGGATCATCGAGTTCCAGGTGACCCAGCAGAGTGCCCGCATCTAACACAGCACCGGGGCGACGCACAAATGTGACGGTTCCTGCTTCTTGCGATGTAAGTGTCATCACCATTTTCATGACCTCAATCTCGGCAAAAGCTTGACCTCTACCCACATGTGCACCATCCTCCACAATCATATTGATGAGCTTACCAGCCGATGGACTGCGCAATAGCGAGGGATCATTCTCCTTCTCAAAGACACACGTCTGATTGCCAATAACAATGCGATAACGATCCACTTCCTCCTTGATATAGGTGGTGTACGACGCGCCCTCCAGGGAAATCAGTAAACCACCATCCGACAGACGATGCACCTCAATCTCCTTGAAGGAGTTGTTCATTAGCAAGAAATAGGAATTGTGTCCGCTTTTAGCCGCCTGCACTTTGTAGCGCAATCCCCCGTTAATAAGCTCCACGTCTATTACATTCGTCAGTGTGTTTGCCGCCTGGATTTGACCCTTCTCCAGTGAGGTCTGGAAACTGTTGAACGACTCCGTTATCTGACGATCCGCAATATGCAACGCTCCACACATGACTCCCAACAGGATGTCTGGCTTCTCCGATTGCATGCGTTCTGCAATCAACGCGTCTAACCAAGCGGTATCTATTGTATTCTCTAGAAAACGATTCGTCTCCAGCAACGTGATCAGATACTCCACAGTGGTACGGAAATCACCACGAATAGAGAGCTCTTTGAGAGCAATCACAAGGTTCTCACGTGCCTGCTGACGATTCTCACCCCAGGAGAAACAATGGCCGAACTGTGAGTCTGCAAACTCATGCAACCCTCCAGAGGCAGCCACACTGAAGTAGCCCCAAACGTTCTTGCTCGAGCGGAAGTTCAACTCTTGCACGGTGCCGGAGCTTGGTTTGAAACCTTCATCGGGATTCTCGCTGGTGATGCGCGCGGCGATAACGTGTCCCGACGGACGCGGCTTGTGCACCGGGTTCTCGAAATCAATGACTGTTGAGCCCCATGGAGATTCACCATACAGCAGACGTATATCCTTAAGCCGGTAGAGCGGTATTCCCATACCAATCTGCAGCTGGCAGGCGGGCAAGTTCACATCGGCAACCATTTCCGTACACGGATGCTCCACCTGCAGACGAGGATTCAGCTCCAAGAAGAAGTATCTGCCCTCGGGATCGTACAGATACTCAACGGTACCAGCGCTCACATAGCCAACCATTTTGGCAAGACGCACAGCCGCCTTTTCCATGTCTTCGAAGACCTCCTCCTGTGCCACAATCGCCGGTGCCTCCTCAATGATTTTCTGATGACGTCGCTGTATAGAACAATCACGGCCAAACAAACTGATTGCATTGCCGTACTGATCCGCCAGCAGCTGTACCTCCAAATGACGTGCGCCACGAGCCAGTTTCATCACAAATATAGGAGAGCCGGGCACCTCAGCCTGCACCTGCCGGAACAGACTAGGGAACTCTTCCGTGGTGTCCACACGTCTTATACCCTTTCCACCGCCACCCTCAGAGGCCTTTATCATCACCGGAAAGCCTAAAAGACAATAACAAAATATGTAAGTGTGGGCTTAGACTATTGTATCCTGTAGTATTCTATGAATGTGGTGAAACGTGCAAAAAATGTTTCATACACAAGATTGTTCAGTTTTCTACTAAATAATTATTCCATGTGTTAAAGTCATTTTCTAGGGGCCAAAAGGTCTTATTGGTTATTCAAATTGGTTGAGCAGCAAATTCTTCTTACCAATTTTGGCAACGGCTGCCAGGCCCTGCTCCACATTGGTAACACATCCGCGGGCAAATAGATCACTGGTTATCTTAATCTTCTTGCCGCTATACTGCGCCTTCAAACCCGAGCCGGACCACGGCAACGTTGGTATCTCCGCCGTTTGGGCCACTATCGAGGAGGCCACCTTGTCGCCCAACGCCCACATTGCACGCTCCGGTGGACCAAGGAACACTAGACCTTCCTTGTGCAAAAGTTCCGGCAATTTGGGATTCTCCGACGCATGACCCCAGCCCGCCCAGACGGCCTGTAATTAAAAGCAAACGTTTCCCATTAACGATGATAAAACGCTAATTAAATAGATAAGGAATACGTATTGGGGATAAGATGTTTTGCTGACAGCATGCATGAAATCAAGTGTGACGTCAGCGTGAAAAATCATTAGGTAATATTTCCATATCAAAGTGAAAGGTAAATAGCATACTGAATAAATACATTAAAATGTGTTCGGTTTATTTGAGTTTTGTGAGAATCACATAGAAAGGCGATTCATCTTTTATTTACTTGTTTCATCTATGAATTTTTGTAGCTACTATTCGGACGTATACTGTACAGAGTATCTAACTTATTATTTATGGGAAAATGACACTTGGAAGACTTTTATGGAAATTAAAATTGTCGTAAATGAAGTGTAGGCACTTGTTACACCTCTTTGACTTTCAAAATGAAAAGTTAAGATTTAATTAACTCTTAAATTGTTGCTTAGTGTAATCAATCAAGTGTGTGTAAATAAACACACACACACGCCCAAGTGACTAATGCAAACATATTGATATTTTTAGGGACTGTAAACGTACGATCCACTTGGCTTGAGTGTGTAATGCGCTGGTAAACACAAATATCGTACGATGTGTGTAGAGGGCGGGACCCGTATTAGAAAAGTACAAACAAAAACAACAACAAAAAATACATACCTGCACTTGAGTGCGAAGTGCGATATCCACAATGAGCTCAACATTCGCATAGTTATTGTTATTGGAGCCACCGGGTACTGGCACATAATGATCAGCCATTTTGATGTATTCGGCATTGGCCTTTAGATCCTCGGGCGTTACCATGACCACAAAACGTACGGCTCGCTCGTTCTTGAACATCTCGTAGGACCAACGGCGTATGGAACGCATGCACTTGACAGCTGCAATGCCATTGTTGGCAATGAGAACACGATTGATGACACGCGTGCCACCGAAACGCTTTACAAACTCCTCCGTCGTGGCAATGTGAAAGTCACGATCCTGATGACGATCCTGTCCCAGGCCGGTGCGCGACATGCTGGGTCTGTGAATTATTGTTGGAAATGAACGATGTAAGTAAGAGCAGAATTTTCGATATAGTATTACTATTAACATGGGCAACAGGTGCGAGATCACACCTTGAACAACACAAACACCAAACCACTTTACACGATTCCTGAGATCATCCAATTTTCTTTGAATTATTGATTTTTAAGTTACATTCAAAGATAGTTTTTAAATTAAAACGCTTTCGAAATCGATTTCATTTTTAAATCACAATTAACTCATACTTTGTAGCACAGTGTATCATTTTCGCTAGGGGTCAATGTTAGACAAGAGCGAGCGAGACAGAGCGAAGCTTTAGTTAACATAATGAAGAAGCAGCATCAGCAAACTGACTGAATTTTTAAGTCATTTTGGCGAAACCGGTTTAGCCAAATTAAAAAGTTCCCTTGAGCTGTTTGATTGTAAAGCTTATTTACATTGTTTAGTTTAAGCATGCTTGCTGTCTCGCTCGCACTCGCATTATGGGGGACGCATTTTGCATTTCGTACAAAAGTCAATGATTGACTTGCCATATTAAGAAACATATAATTATGCGTGATATGATTATAAAACAAAATAGTTTCTGGCTCATTTACTTAAGGGTGCCGCCGGTGGTTGGAACGCTCAGCAGTGCTGGCATTGACGAATTGTTGTTGTTCTCATTGAAACTGTCATTTATGATGCTGTTGTTGTAGACAGTTTCATCGCTGATACTGCTGTTGTTGCTGTCGTTGGCGTCATGGCTGTTGTTGCTCTCCTCGATTGCAACAATATTGGGTATAACAATTGGCGCATCAGTTGTTGTTGTTGTTGGCAGAAGCTCTTCACCGGTTTCGAGAAGGACAAAACGTTTGCTGGCGCGACGCTTCAACATTTTGACAAACGCAATAAAGGCCAAGATCATTCAAGTCCAAAGTTGAACTTGTTTTTTTTTTTATCGGTGTAAAGTGCAGCCTATCTAATTACAGTTTTACTATTTGTGTTCAATGCGCATACATATGCATATTATGCAAGCATAGTTTGTATTGTTTTCGTATAAAATATGACTAATCAGCATGCACTGTGACTTTCACCGTATTGCAACTACAACACAACACACAGACAAGACAACACTACAACGATAAAAAAAAACTAATGGTGGCCGGGTGGGTCAGCTGAAGAGCGAAAATAAAAATTTACACGCGAGCAACGTTTAGCTTCTTGGGCTTTAGTGAGCTTTAAATGAATGGCAACCGACGGGCACGGCAAGTGCTTTAAAACTGACTGCCAAGCAGTGACTTCGCCAGCTTGATAGCCTCTCCACCACAACAAGAAACTTTGACAAAGATATTGACGCTGACGCTGACGTCGTTGCTCATACGACCCATGGCACAAACAGAGAGTTAAAGGGAGAGTGAGAAAGCGGGAGTTACAGCGAGAGAGAGAGAGAGAGCGCGCATTAGATAAATTGAATTGGTGTTGACAGCGGATTTACTTGTTGTTATGAATGAGAAAGAAAAACAAAAAAACAACAACTACAAAGAATTCCACAACTGTTCTTCACACTAGCTGTCAAGTGCAGCAGCAGCACCCGCTCTCTCTCTCTCTCTCTCGTTCGTTGCTGTGGCTCTCCTGAAAGCTTTCAAAGATAAAAACTTTTTTCTCAGAGATTGCACTCTTGTTTGTGTTTTATGTTGCCATCTCTTTCTCTGAAACTCGCGCGATTTGTTTGGCGTGGTGAGCCCCCAACAAAAAATTATGACGTAGTTGAAATTTGTTTGGCACGTTTTATGGTTGTTGTTGCTGTTCTCTCACCTTAGGCGCTTGCGTCGCTCGGCAATGTCTCCATTCTGTGAGATATCACTTTGCATTTTCTGCGGAAATTGATCGCCCGCTTCGCCTGCTTCTACTATTGCCTCCTTCTCATCGATTTCATCGCCGACCTTTTGAAAAGCATAAAATATTAACAAATAATAAGAAATTTATATTATAATATCCTACCAGAAAACTTGGTCGTTCGCCATCTTTAGGCGTTTCGCCGCCGCTTGTTGTTGCTGCCTCTTGTTCGCTCATTTTGTTGTTGTATTTGATTTCAATATTATTGTTATTATTGTTATTGAGATTAAAATTGCTCAGATCGGTCAACACGTTATCCTTCAACTGCTCACAGAGGCCATCGACTGCTGCATCAGCTTTAAGGCTATCGCTCGAGAATTTCACCTTTTTTATGCACGATTTAGGAAATCGTTTTGCCGGCTGCTGCTGCTGTTGTTGTTGTTGTTGTAGCTGCTGCTGATCGCTGCTTATTTGTGTTGTTGCTGTGCTTATTGTCGCTGACGATGTTGTTGTTGCTGGAGCTGCAATAACGCTGGAGTTGCCTGTGTAAAAACGAAAACGAGAGAGAACATTGTTAGCTCAAGAAGCTTTCCGATCAGTTATTTGTGATGTGCTTTTTGGGATACCGTTAAACAGTGTTGCCATGTCAGCCTTTTTTCACGTCAAATCTTATTGGCTTATTTATTGTTTAGTATTTTAAGAGAAAAAGCATGCATATGGATTTTTATGATTGATGAGACTGTCAAAGATGTTGGTTAAGAATCTTTTAGCTCTTTTAAAATTTGGCAACACTGATGTCAAGCTTTAATTGATTTACATAGCGAATGCCATTCTTACAATTGTTATTGTTGTTGGTGTTGTTGTTAGTCGAGAGTGGTGCTGGTGCTTGTGTTGTTGTTTCTCTTTTGCCGCCACGTTCGCGACCAAAGAGCAAGTTCAACAGGTATGCAATAATCGCCAGAGTGATTAATAATGCGATAAACATTGGCTACACATCCAAATAAAAGCTACAAATTTTTGATGATAGTGCTGCTTAATGAATAAACTATATATATCTCATAATAGGTTTCTTTTTTTGTTGTTGCGAAAAATCTAAACACGTGCGCATTTAGGTCAGCGGGGCAAGTGTGAGTTCAAGAGGTTAAGCCATCAATATTTATTGGTTTTCGAATTTTTGCGTGTGCCAAAAAAGAGCCAAAAATACTAGGCACATTAAAATACATAATTGCGGATAACCTCGTTTCATTAATTGGCAAGTGATACTCTTGGAAAATATTTCTTGTGAAAACGATCATACGAACATATATAAATATCGTCCTATATAAACAGTTATATAATAAATACATGATATCTTCTTAAAGCTCAAGTTTAAACTTTAATTTCGAGAAACTTGCGCACAAAAGCTTTTATTTTGTATTAAGAAGAAATAACAATATGACAAAACAAGATTGAAACTGTTCAAAACCCGTTACAGGTTGTTTTCTTGGTCAAGAATATTGTCAATAAACATTTGGATAAAAGTTTGGCAAAAAATGGTGAAAAAAGAAAAGTTACTTTTTATTAATAAATCATTGATAAAATAATCTGCATATATAATAAATAATATTCTTCTTTTCCCATTTATCTCTCAAAGAGTTTTTGAAATTAAATACGATTTTTGATTTTTTAGTCGGGACACCGGGGCACTACGCATTTGAATTAAAAACAAAGTAGACTTGACGAAGAAAAAAAAAATTAAAAAACCACAGCTAGGCTTTGTTGCTATGCAAATCAGATTTATATATACATATATATATGTCTAGGAAGAGGTCATTGATTTAAGCACTACAATATGTAAGTGTGCCAGGCACAAGTGCTAGAAAAATACGTGTGCAATTATGCAATTTAATAAGAGTATTTCAGAGTAAATAATATTGCTATATTTTCTATAGTAAATATTGTAACATGAAGACGTTTAACTTTTGCTATATTTTATGGTGGTATTAAGTTAATTTTGTTGATTTTATTATGATTTGGTTTTATTTTTACCACGCTTTGTTCAGTTATTAGGCAATTTATTGCATTTAGGTCTCGAGGTGTTATTTATGTTTTAAACGCGCGCCACGCAACGCTGAAGCAACAAGTTGTTCGCACGATTCGTTACCGTTGTGACCGACGTTTGGAATTCGACTGATTGACGCGCACGGCGGCGCTTTTGCACAAAGCTCACACTATCGTTGATTCGCCGCTGCCGCTGTCGACGTCGGCGTTGCTATCATCATCCAGCAACTTATGCTTGCCCAAAAGTCTACGTCGGCAGCAGGTGTGTATGTTTATGTGTAAGTATGTGTCTGCGCTTAGGTTGTTGTTCTCGTATGTTAATTGCTCAGAGGGCTTTACGGGTCGAGGCAGCTGCTGGTCCGCTGCTGACTGCACACAATAGAAGCTGAACGCTGCGACAGCGATTTATTTATTTATTTTCGTTTTTTCACCATTCTTGTTGTTTATTTTTATGCGCCATGCTTGGCGCGAAAGCCTCGATAACAGTTAAAAAAAAAAATATATCGATAGCAAACAGTGTTATAAGCATATTTCTTGCTCTTATGCTCGTTTCGCTCTTGCTCTCTGGCGCCTCTCACACAATGTTTTCAATGTCAAGGTTGTTGTTGTTATTGCGTAACTAAAAGTTAATCTTTTTGCCTGACACTGATGATGCACTCTCTGGACCTCGTTCAGGGTTGCGACACGAACGCAATCAAGGAAACTGCACCTACTACAACAACAACACGACCATTAACATTAACTAACCCAAATTGCACTTGGAGTATGCACGTCAGCAACTAAATAGCTGATTGCAATTGACTTGAAACAACAAAAACATAGAAGAAAACAACAACAATAATTGATTATCTTGCGATTGTGATTATCATGTGAATCTCTCTAAGCACAATCATAAGAACACGCAAATATTATAATTAACGCCCCGGCATCAATTTCGTTGTTGTTGTACATAATCGTGTATCAGCCAGCAGAGGATTTTTAAAAGTCATTAAAGACCTTTCACGAAGTTTGTTATTGATAAGAAATCCAAATCTTACGATTTTTACTTTCATTGTTATTTCTTTTCGTGGTTAGTGCCACGCCGGTATCAATGGCAAAATGCCGGGCTATGAATAATAATTTAATTATTTGTTTTTGGCAAGCGGTCAACGGTATAAGCCCTTATCAATGGTGACCGAAAACATTTTGTCTGCTGTTCAACATTGTTTGTATTCATGTTTGGCGCGTGGCCATTTTATGGATTATCAATGCGGCGTCAGCTTAAGACGCGTGCATATGTATACATATGTATATGTATGCATGTATGTTTGTATGTATTTGTTTTTGTTATCAGTGGGACGACACCGCTGCAGTTTAAGACGCGACCGTCAGAGCGTATCGTCATTGGATTCATCTCCAATTACAATTATTAAGTAATTGAATCTTGCTGAGAGTGCTTTTCAGGAAAACATTTTGAAACCACCCACAACAACAGTTCTACCGAAACACAGCACAAACACACTGATGTACATCAGCATATACAGAGGCAAGCACACATACACCGTTTCATGCGGACATCGCGCGATATGCGAGCCCAATAGAAATCAAGGTCAGCTCAAGCGGTGAGCACAGAAGAGAGCGCGCGCAGAGCAATCACGAGAGCGCACAACATATTGAACGAATTATGTTGCCAAGCACTTACATTGCACATAAGAACCATAGTCCACAGCGAATTAAATTAACAAAATATTATAACACACACACACACTGGCATTAAACTATAAGCACCGTTATTTATACTTATGTTGATTTATGCAAGTGTATTGATTTGAGGTGAATAACCCGTGCTTTTGCCCCCTAAGAAACTAATGTCTTCGCATAGGCGCTTATTTATGTATGAAAAGTCTTTAACCGCACATTAGTTGTGCACTTGGTGCTTTGATTAACGCGCTAAGTGGCCATTGACTTACTTTTCTCCATCGTATTGCGTTTTCCACGTCTCTTTCTGTTAGCAATTTTGTATTGTCTAACTCTTTCAGTCTGGCACAAAAAAAATTATATTTTCCAATTGGGTTGTAGGTGGCTCTGGCACAATTTGTTTTGCCAATTGAAGCACTTGATGGGCACAATTAATATAGAGGCGATGCGCTTTGCCTTCTTCAGCTATTAATGCACGGAACAGTTATGTTGTGGTTCATGCTTTGCAATTGTTTACAGGTTTTATCAGCGGTTTTATATACGCGTAAATATGAATCCGATTCTGTTTAGGTTGCGAGCGATAACGACTGTCGATATTCACGGTACCGATAGCTGCAACAAGTGTTGTAAAACGCCCATGAGAGCTGCCAGCGCGTTGTAAACAACAAGTGGGCAGCGCCTGCAGTCGGCAATCATTTTAGCAGCGAAAAAGCCGCGTTTTTCTATGTTTTGCAAACATAATAAAGAATTATCAAAGAAAACTCAACATGTTTGATGTAGAGGCAATCATTGCGGATCACAAGGATGTTATACACGACGTGGTGTTCGACTACTATGGCCGCCGCATGGCGACCTGCTCTAGCGACCAGACCGTCAAGGTAAATCATTTGACTTTGGCAAAAGAAAAATAATAATGTTTAATGGCCGGCTATTGTAGATCTGGGATGAGGACGATCAGGGCAAATGGTCCGTGACGAGCAGCTGGAAGGCGCACTCTGGCTCCATATGGCGCGTATCCTGGGCGAATCCCGAGTTTGGTCAAGTTATTGCGACCTGCTCCTTTGACCGCACCGCCTCCGTTTGGGAGGAAGTCATGGGCGAAAAAGCAGCCACACGCCGTTGGGTAAGACGTACCACATTGGTCGACTCACGCACCAGCGTAACAGATGTCGAATTTGCACCCAAATATTTGGGCCTTCTGCTAGCCACTGCCTCAGCCGATGGCATTATTAAAATCTACGAAGCTCCAGACATTATGAACCTATCACAATGGCCCGTGCAACATGAAATCGCTAACAAATTATCACTCAGTTGTCTCTCGTGGAATACATCAACCTATATGATCACACAACTGCTGGCGGTAAGCAATCCAATAATCCATAAAAGATATATTTATTTTAAAATGTTTTGCCTTTGCAGGCCGGCAGCGATGAGTCCGCCACGCCTACGGGTAAAGTGTTTCTGTTTGCCTACAGTGAAAATGCTCGCGCAAATGTGTGAAAATAGAGACAGTCAATGACATAACCGATCCCGTGACAGATGTCGCTTTTGCACCCAATGCGGGACGCACTTTTCACATGCTTGCCGTGGCCAGCAAGGATCTCTACATAGTCAACATACGCGGCGTAACGTAGGTTCTTTACTTATTATAAATATGAGAGAGAGAGTAACTTAAAAAATTCTCTCCTTTAGGGATTCGACGGGCAATGCCAAATTGGATCTGCAAACGTTAAAGTTTAGCGAGCATAACTGTCCCGTTTGGCGCGTCTGCTGGAACATGTTGGCCACCATGCTTATATCGACAGGCGATGATGGATGCGTTCGCATTTGGCGCATGAACTACACCCGGCAATGGAAATGTGCTGCTGTCTTGAAAGCGGAGGGCAGCGGTCCAACATATGAACCCAATCCGGCTATACCGGCGCTAGGAACGACAGCGGCAGCCACGGCAAAGTTTTATAAAAAGGGCACCATTGGCAATCAAGTGCCATGGCATTAAACAACAAGTGTTTCAATGTGTTAAGTTGAATATAAATATAAATATATAAATCTCTAAGCTGAAAAGTGTATTTTGTGCGAAATTTGCTTCCATGACGCGCGGCACTTACGTCCTGAGCATCCTTGACATCGTGCGCACAGCACGCTAGCTCCTTGGCCCAGTGCCAACATCAGCCTCAGCTGCTGGGACCACATTTGGTTCGAGCGCGCAACGTTACTTCACATCTTGGGGCAAACTAACAAACGCGTTACATCACAGCGCGAAAATGTGTGAAGACGTTATAGAGTGCGCAACACGCTTAAATAGCTAAAACACAGACCGGCAAATAAAAAACACTTTTAATTTTGAATACAACTAGAACGAAAATCGAAACAATTTATTATTTTAGTGCTCGCATGCAACGATAACACAAAAAATAATCGATATTTAGAAGACATGTGTGTGATCGAATTCTTGTGAACAGGTGTGTGTAGGGCATGCACATGTACAGTTATATTAGTTAGGACAACGTCAGCTGATTAGTGCGTAAAATTTGAAAAGAACTTGTTGCTTTGCAGAATCTTTTTTGCACGACCATTCAACATTAATTTATAAATAGAAAAAAAAAAAAAATATATGATTCGATATTTTCAATGGTTCAATCAAATGCCATTCCATATATTTTTCCCCTTGAAATAAAATGATAAGCCAAGCCGACTATTCCATTTATAAGCAGCAGAAGCTTCAAAGATAAAAGGTTTTTGAACCCTTCAGAACTGATAATCAATTTACGCACACTTATGCACAAATGCCTAACAATGCGTTTAGGTCATGCACCATATAATACGACACAAAACAAGGACACGAAATGTGTTTAATAATTTTGGTAATTTCTTTCACATATGCATATGCATTTAATGCGATTTTGGCAGCTGTGCTATTTTGACTTGTCGCCAAACAAGTGTCGAACCCGATTAATTCGATGGTTTTGAATGCTCATATGGAAATTTCGGTCAGGTTAAACATGAAAATCCATTCAAAAAATCACATAATATTCCACTTAATTGACTCGAACCGCAATAAAAACCAAACCATTCAAACATATCGAACGACAAGCAGGTCAAAATGCATAAACAAAGTTTGAATATTGGGAATCCACCCCGCGCTCTAAAAGGGCCCCTTGCTGTCAGCTCGAACGTAATCCAAGAAATGAAACCAAATTCTGGTTGTGCCTGCGTTTTTGTAGTCAAATCTATCCAGAGAGAGATAAAAAAAATCCACCCTGAATATAATACACATAAATACACATTACATATGCTCTTGCGATGCCTTGATGCCTTGTGATATTGTCCTATCCCATGGCAGAATGATTGTCTCTAATTGGAAGTTTTGACGTTTATATTACGTGGATGGTGTTGACTACGTTGATCTCGGGGAAACACCCCTTAACTGTTAAGCTGGTTGATTTCGAAGACAATGAAAAATCAGTCAGTGAGCACATAAATGGGGTGGCATTCGAATTATGCTGCGTGGGAAGCCATATCACCAAGGTCTCTCACATATAGAAGTGTTACACGGAGCACAAAAAAATAAATAAGCCCAGCCCTGGTAACGCCGCTTAAACATTGAAAACATTTATGTTTAACCGGCAAAGTTAGATTAATGCGCAAAAGACTGTTTTCCATTTCAATGCCAAAAATTAAGGGGTTGTTATACTTGGTGTTGTTGTTGGTAAGGAAACGCTTATTATTACATCAATTTGAGAACAATTTCGGTTGCTCTGCTTTGTATCAGCGGAGAAGTTTGGTTGGTTTGGTTTCAAAGCTGATAGAAAGTACTTGAAATCCTGTTTGGCTGGTGTAATAATAATTATTTAATTTCAAAAGATTTTTGGTAAGTATACTTATATATTTTTATGCGTAACCGAAAAGTAACATTTTATCTTTCAATGGGAAAATATAGGAAATTGCAAAGCTTAGTTGAAAAATCAAAAAGTAATTAAATCTTTGGTATCTTTGTGCTGGAATATTATATTAACTTAAGCTCACTCTATTTAATTATGGATAGGTAAACAAGATATCAACTACAAACTTAGAAAATGCTTCAAACTTTTCATTTCTTAGGAGTTTTCTGAAGTTGCGAGTAAATTTGGTTTTTGTACCTTTTTAGATGAATTGTCTCATTTGAAGTGGTTTGTCTTGCCTGATTAGGGGTTATTGTTACCCTTTGCACCTTGTAGCCTGTTTTTAATTATGTCCACAAAATGCAGCAGCTTACCAACAACAACAACGACAAACAGCTTAACTAATTCGTTGGGTTTTTGTATTTTAGTTAGCGCCTTGTCGTTATGCAAATTTCACACTCGCAAACCAAATAAGTATTGCCGACAAAAACAGACACCAATATTTTGACCCCCAACAAACAATAGCTAAAGGGTTCGAATAAGCGGGTTGACCACCAGTTGGTTTGACCATTGGTCAGCAGCAGCGGATATATTCGGGTCGCAAACGGTGGCCGCAGCTTATTAGTCGCGATTATGGATTCCAGTTCAACGAGTTTGCAATAATTTGACAAAATACAATTAACATATTTGCCTACGTAATATATTCAATATACCTAAATATTGAGGAATATGAGGACAGAAAATTTCGAATGAGCTTGAAGGTTTATTGTTTTAAAAATGAAAAGATATTTTCTATGCGGGTTTCTTGAAGGCTTTACTAGAACTCGGAGTACATCATGCCAGAGGATAATCATTTTTAATATAAATTAAAGATTAGTAAAGATGAAAATTTATGTCAACAACAACTGAAGTTAATAGAACAAGGAATACCCAAACTAAAGCTTTAACTCTTTACTTATCACTTGTGTTTCTGATACATACTGCAAAAGAAAATCTGAATTTGCAAGGCCTAATAGCATTTTTGAAAATCGCATAGAGCGGTGATATTTGAGAAAGAAACAGATATAAAGCTCAAGGGAGATAGACTGATTGTGAAGCTTTGACGAAAGGACTTTCTCAAAGATCTCTATATACTTTTACTTAATTCCTACCCATAAGCAAAAGGTTATAAGCTTTCAACTCTTAAAAAATCATAGAACTAACACCCGGATAAAACGGAAAATTAAGTTTAAATAAAATAAATACCTACAAATATTTATCCACCACTTTTTTCATTAAAGTTTCTCACACACTTTCATTATCAAAACTATATATCTTTATTTACAGTAACTGTAAACGCTTTTACATTATACATTATAGTAATTGTGATTCATGGATCATATAAAATATAAAATATAGTTTTTAATTTTTTTTAAATCTCATTGAGATTTACAATACTTAAGACTATCACACATGTTTTGGGCTTTGAACTGACTAGAATGGGTTGCATTTGGGTAGGGGAATACCCTTGCTTTAATAGGCCATTTCGGCACCCCAGGGCCGATACGGCTTGGCTCCATTCGCTGTGGCGTATTGCAGGGCGCTGGCATTATTGTAATCCTGACTGACAACACTCGACGGATATTGTGGCGTGGAACTGTAGCTGAGGCTCTCCACGGGTATGGCGGGAATCGCCTCGTTGACCCGATGACTGTTCGTCAGCTCAATGTAGGTGGGAACCTGTTGTTGTTGTTGTTGCTGTTGTGATTGCGGTTGATCCGCATGTCCTGTATGCTCCTGTGTATAATGTGGATTGTTTGACTGTTGTTGTTGCTGCTGTTGTGGTTGTTGTTGCTGCTGCTGCTGCTGTTGTTGCTGTTGTTGTTGTTGCTGCTGCTGAGTGCTTGCCTCGGCACGTGGCTCCAGAGGACCAATGGATGGCAACGAATCACCGCCAGCAGCTCCGCTTGCCGTCGAGACACTGGAACGACTAACATGATGCGGCGTTGGTGTCATATAGGCACCCGAACTGGAAACATAGCTGCCAGCGCTGCTGGCGGTTGCATAGCTCTGATAGGGAGTTGCCGCACAACTGGGTTGATAGCCGCCGCTGGCGGAGATCTCTCGCTGCTGGGCAAAGTACTGCAGATGAGACATCAAGCGCAGACGCATCGGATCCTGTATGTCCATGCCCTCGATGGTGATTAGATAGCGAGCCACTTCGGCGGCGCATTCGCGAAAGCCAATGTTGTGATAGTCCATGGCCACACGCTGAGGATCGTAGCTCAACGAATCCATGGCTGTAAACAAAATAAACAAATTAGGATGGGAAAAAGTCAATAAGCTGTTGCAAACAATTAAAAATAGTTATTTCCCACGCGGCAACACAAAAAACTACCCCCCTGTCCCGTTCGGGACTCTACGTTGTTGTTTAGGAGGGTGGGGGGTGGCATCAAGCGGGTGGTGCTTGCACAGTGGTGTTGTTGTTGGTGTTGATGGTGGTGGTAGCTTAACGGGCAGCGTGGGAAGCGCCGAAATTCGGTATTCTCTTGGGCGGCGGTCTTTTTCTCCCTATTACTACTATAATGCCAATTTGGTTTAGTGTTTCCCAGGGCCCTTTTTGAGTCAACAACAGGTTAACAATTGTTTATCCAGATTTATGATAATATGACACATATTGTTGGCTATTTATGAGGGATCAACTCCCTTAAAAACTTTCCCATGCAATTGATAATTGTCGATAAAAAGCAGAAGTAGCTGTACTTTCATCAAATTCTTTTTTGCTTGTAGATTTATTCCGTTATTCTTTTTAAGCTAAGGTTTATTGTGCTAAGAATCAAGTATGAATTGTAGGAACGGGGCTGAGAAAAGGTTTTGAAAATTGTTTTGTGATCATTTTCAGACTTATAATATCATTAGAGATCAATTAAGATATATTATCCTTACTAAAGCTTCAATGTCTCTGCAAAAAAATCAACAACTAAATCGCTCGATTTAACTGTCGACAGGGACAGGTTTGAAAACATGCTAAGAACCCTTATTCTCATTTAAAACCTATTACTATCAGAATACTCATTGAAAGATCTAAGGATGCTCAACTTTATTGTTGTTGGCCCATTTTTCTAGCTCCTGTTGAATTGTGTGATTGAACTTACTTTTCGTTTGCAAGCTCTTCAAATGCTCGACGGTGAGTTGGAGAATCTCCGCCTTCTCCAGCTTGGCTGATCCCTGTTTTTCATAGGCCGATGGCACCAAACGCTTCAGTTCTGTAAGCGAAGAATTGATGCGATCCCGACGTTTCTTCTCGATGACACCGCGACGCTTCTTGCGGCTCATCAGCTGACAGCTGCCTGTACCACTAGGTGAGATTCTGTAAAAAGTGAGGGGAGACAGCGGATTAGATAATGATGTTTTTATTGTGTGGATAAGAGCAAGATATACTAAGCAAGGCAGGCGCATTCGCTCTTTGCAAGCTTCTTAAATTTCAGTCTCGAAACAAACCAAGGACAAATTTGTTGTGTTTTGCTTTGCGCTTTTGACAGAGGATTTGTACTGCGTATTTAAGCAGCTCTTGCTAAAGTATATCTTGTTTAAAAGTATGCATCACAACTATCCAACATCTCGTTAAGTTAAACTGATTTCTAATAAAACCTTCGCTAGATCAAAAGAGCAATAACAATAAAGAAAAAACCATTGCGAAATGCAGTAGACAAATTCATTCATAGGTTGCCTATGCTGTGAATGCAAGAACTGGTTGGCAATTCTAACGGCACACTAAGTAATAATTGATTTAAGCAATGCCTTTTATGTATTTGTTACAAAAATTGATACGATCACTTAATGTTTCATAGCTTAACAGATTTTTACGAATTCTACAAACAAGCTAAGAATCTTTTACATGGATAAGTTCTACTTTGTATAAAAGGTCCGGTAAGACCGGGTAAACTTAGTGTAACTATTCAAATAGAGTATCAATTCTCCTCTTTTAAGCCTTACTTTACTGCCAATCTTGATTCTTGTGTTTGCTTATAACAGATGCAAAAAGTCCTTAGATTAATAAAGTTTTCCTCATTATCTTTAAAACTTAATTGCTTTATCACAACTTTTCACTTCTTAAAAGTAGAAGATTCTGATACAAATATTTAAATTATTCTTAACCCTTCACTATTCACTTGTCTGAAGTCTCAAGTTCTTAAATAAGGTGTTATTTCACATTACGTATACGCACTGTTCTTTGGACGATTCCTCGGAGTAGAGCTCATCGCAATCGCTTTCAGACAGCGCTCGTTTCAGACTGTTGTGCGACGAATGATGACTCTGATGACTGTGACTCTGTGGCGGTGGCACCCAATGGCTCTGCGGCGTTGCCGGCATAACCGCAGCGGCAGCGCCATAGCCCCAATGATGCAAAGGTGGCGCATTCACGTGCATATTGTGCTCCATTGTGTAGTAATAAGTTAAGGCTTAGTATTTTACTTTTAATTAAATATGTGCGTTTGAGTCTTATCACTGTTTTGTATCTATTTATATTTTAGCACATTGAACTTGCAATGCTTTTTTGTTGTGTGTTGAACTTGCTGCTGCTGCGGAGCTAGTTTTGAGCACGTGACTTATCGTGTGCGCGAACGGCGTTCGACTGATTTTGCAGCACACGTCGAGCGGACGTTCAGGACCAATCTCCAACCCCTTATTGCCAGCGGCAACAGCGACGGCAGCGGCATCGGCGGCGACAGAGCGGCAACAGCGGCATCGGCGGCCCAATAAGATGCAGCAGCAACCACCCCCTTTTTTTGCCAAACGCGTGCCACAACGCCGCTTTGACTTAAGGGGGTAGTAAGAGTTTTGCCTGGTGATCATTGTCCAGGCAAGCAGAGAGACCAACAAATGAACAAGGATGAGAGCGCTCTCTCTCTCTCTCTCTCTCTCTCTTTCTCTTTTAGTGTCACTCTTGTTTGGCGACAGTCTCAAGTGCAAATGCAAATGAAAAACCTCAATAATAATAATTATTTTTATTAGTCGCAGTTGCATCGGTTTTTTTTTTGGTTAGTGTCATCGATGCCGATTGTATCTGAAGCTGTGGCAGACGTCGTCATCCTTTTCTGTGGCAGCATCGGCGCCCTGGGCGGCAGCGCTGTGTCGCATTGTTGCCGTTGTTGTGTGGCTTCATCGTTGTTGACTTGTTGCCGCTTTGGCAACTGTGGAAACTGGAGCACGCGACCAAACCGAACGAACAGCCGCCAGGCTCGTGTGCGGCACATGCGGCTCCAACAAGTGCAACCGGTATGCCCCGTCGGGCATTGTGTGTGTGTGTGACCCGACCCGCATTTTGTAGGTCAGTGGTTGACTGTTTTGGGTTTTTGTCAAGGTTATGCTGATTATGGAGCAGGTGGCGGCAGTCGTCGCTTTGACCTATGACCCACATTATTTAGTTAATCCATTGATTTTTCTCATTTTTGCCAAAGGAAGGAAATTATGTTGGCTACAAAGTTGATTTTCACTTTGTATAGCTCTGGCACAAGGCTCAATTAAAGGCTGTATTGTTTAAATGAAAAATATATTATTTATAAGTCGAAGTTACATATTATTTATAAGTCAAAGTTGCACTACATTCAAAACCTTCTAGGAATTAGTAATCTTCTTCTAGGGATTACTAATATTATAAATTTTAATTGAAAATGCTAAAACATCCCAATTTGTCATGTTAACGTTTATCAATAAGTTGTTTTAGTCATAAAGTAGGATCAAATATTTATCTATTTTATTTTTAAAAATTAGCAATTTTTCAAAATTAGCAATAATATTCAAGAATACTTAAGCTAAGTAAATAAAAGACGCTAGCTTCCAGATCTTCACCTCTGCAAAATATATATTCGAATAATGTCGCTTTCATAAAATTGCTAAAAATGTTGAATATGGTTTGAATATATTTTCTTGACCAATAACTTTAATGTCTTCTCTATTACATCTTGGTGAGTAAGCAAGTAACGAGGAAAAATTAAGACTTTAAAACTTAACTTAAGATTTTCTTGTGGTTAAAAATATGTCAAATCCTTCGTCTTTTGCTATGAGTGAAAATATAGAATCAAGATCTTTCTGTTTAAAGGGTTACGTCTTGTTTCTTTGATAGCTCACAATCCCTTCTTACTCATAAAAAAAGATTGAATAAATATTAAACTAATACTTTAGCATTCCATAAGAACTTCAAACTAGGAATATTCAAATAAATCTGAAGCAAATGCTAATAGGAGTTAATTGTTATTGAAATTCCTAAGCACTTAACTTAAAAGTTGTCCTTTAGACATATTTTTGTAATATAAAAAAATAAAACAAAAACACAAGCAAACAATTTAATAAGCAACTTCTAAAAGATAAACAACACGGCGTATGTTTAATATTTACAGTAACAACAAACTCCACACCACTTTGTTGATATCGATTTCATTGAAAAATTAGGAAAAGTGCTTTTTCATTCGTCGCTGTGGTTGCCAAAGAGCAAATCATAAGTAACGCGGCAAGTACAACCAAAAACAAGAATTTGAGTGGGCGAGAGATTCTTGTTGCTGTTGTCGTGACGCGTGGGACAACTCTAGCAACAACAACAACATCAACAATAGTAGTTGTTGCTGGCAATAGCTCACCCCTAAAAGTTGGACAAGGTTGTAATGCAATGCACCACCAACGCCAACACATCGCCACCGCCACCACCACCATTTGCCACTTGGCGCGACAGTGAAAAATGGCTCGTGGGAAAGCCAAAGGTTCGACGATTCTCACGCATGTTCAGCACGTGCGGGCCGTGCGCCCGGTTCGATCAACTTGCCACCCCTCCACCTCAACATTGCCTTGGCCGAAGCAAAAAAGCGCAGACCAAATCGTTTGAAGTGCATTAAATGCACGGCGCTCCGACTGAAAGGAGCGCCGCTGTTGTTGCTTTTACTACTTTTTTTTAATGGGTTTTTGAAATTGTAACCAATTTTGAAATAATGAAAATAATGGAAATTTGTCGGCGATTATAATTCGTGAACAACAGCAACAAAGACTCGTCTCTAATGTGATATCGATTTACGAATTTTGTGTGAAATTCGAAACAAAAAGCAAAAAACTTCTTTATATAAATACAGTTTAAACAAAATGCGCCTTGGATATTAAATAACTCTAAGGCGAACTGCTTTGTCTTAAAGGAACCAAAAATAATAAAAACTAACATCCAGACTTTTCTTAAATTATGAACACTTATTTCTTTGTCTTGAACCAAGCAGAAAAGGAAGAAATAAAATAAAAATTTATTCAACCAAATTTATTGTCAAGGACTAAATATATTTAAAAGACTTTTGTAATTTTTCTGAACTTAAGATAGAAACCAGAAAATATTCCCTTGAGCAAGAGATAAATTGACATATCAGGATATTTTGTACTTTTTTGTGTTGGATGTAAAAAGATTTAAAAAAATCGATTATTCTGGAGAATATTTTTTTCAAAAATTTTTATATTTTTCGAAAAATTTTTATCTGAAAACTATTCCTCAACATTTGCAATCCATTTTTATATATTAAGTAAAGTTGTTAAAAGCTATTTTTTTTTTAACTATTAAAAAAAAGTCTTTTGTAATTATATTTTGTGAAATGAATATAATATTTTCCCACCTTTTTCAATAAATACAACAAATATCGATATCGACAGATTCAAAACAGATCATATAAATTTTACAAAAATTTGAAATCTTTTACACTTTTCACTAAACAGCAAAATTCAAAAGGGGAAAAATCGCTAAAGCATCTTCCGTCTATTTTTTTTATTTCCACTAGAAACTTTTAAGGCAATTATTATTACAGTTATTTTTGTTGTTGTTGTTGGATTGCAGTAAATTTTGGGAATCATCGCCCAAGCCGAGCTCGGCATCATCAATCCAGGTCTCCAGGGTGCACGAACTAGAATGATGACTCGATCTCTGCGATTGGGCGCTACCGAGTCGTTTCCCATTGCCCGATTGGACTGCCTGCAGCTGCCGCCAGCGGCTATCGAATGCTGCCCAATGCTGGCGCAGATCGAACTGCTCCTCGTCCAGCGAATTGCCATTGATGTCCCACTTGACAATGGGATTGGCATCATTGGCCGGCTGTTCCACAATGATCACATTGTGATACTGTCCATCGAACTGGGAGCCAACGCTGACGCTGTACGAGCCTTGTGGTGGCGCCACCTGTCGCAGATCCAGACTGGAATTCGAACTGGAATTGGTTGGTGTGTGCCTCAAATAGCGCACGTTCTCCTTGTAATCCATCAGATCGAAGTGTACATTAACTTTTGGCTCCTCCTCTATCACTTCCTCCTCTTTCTGTTTCTCCTCTTCCTTGAGGTGAGCGATTGCTTCTTCACAATATTGGACGGATGGGTTGGGTTTATTGTAGCTGTTGTTGTTGTTGCTGTTGTAGTGGCACGCATATTGCTTATCGCTTACAGCATTTGTATTGATGTGCTCCTCCTCTTCCGGCTGCCTGTACTGCCCCACCTCCTGCTCATCTTCATCATCCTCGTCCAGTCGCTGCACAAACAGTTGCCTTGATGTCGATATTTTGCGCAGAAACTGCATTAACAAATAACATTTTATTTAAATAAGGTTTGTTTTAAGCAAAAAAATGGATAGCTGTATTCATTTCCATTCAATCTAAAAGCGCTCTTTGCTTTGCAACATTTTTGTTCAAGGAGTGCGTTGATACCTTATCCTCTTTCCCATTCGAAAATTGGTAAATATATTTTTTACTAAGAACTCTCATATAAAAATAATAAAAAAATTTGTAAATACTTTCTTAGGGGAAAAAACTTAACTTTATTCAGGCAGAACTAAACTTATTATTTATATATATACTTATGTATATGGAAGGATTCTCCACCAGCAGCTACAAGCTATTTTTTTTCACTTATCCTACGCAATGTGAACAAAATGGCCAGCAAAAGTTGATTATTTTTGGTCTGAACCTCACTCAAAATTAGACTTCTTCATCAATAAGTTAGTTTATTATTAAATTTTAAACATCATGCAAGGATTTATTATCCAGTTGGCCGCACGCAGGGCCATCGATTTTTTATTGATTGTGCATAAGGAGACACAGACACACACACACACACCAAACTTACCTTGAGACAGGACTTCTTGGTGCGCCTCAGCAACTGGGACATTTTAATGCCTAAAATCTAACTATTGCTTTTGTTGTTGTTGTGGTTGTTGTTGAAGTTGATGTTGTTATTGCAAAAAGTATAAGATGTGAAAAAAGCAGCAACATTTTGACTGCTTTTTGTTGGTTGCTCCATTGGCTGCCGCTGCTGCAGCTTGTCGGCCTAACAGAACAACACTGAAATTGGTAGTAGAGAAATTTTCAAATAAAACCAATTCTAACCCCCGGCACGTTTACTGTTATTGCAAGTCGGCGACGAAGCGGCGATAGTCGACGTTATTCGCTGATGGACGCAAGGAGGCAAGGACGCAAGCTGGTCGTGTGTGCCGCATGACTCATAACAGAAGCAGCAGAAAAATGCCACACAGACTTACAGCCGAGAGCCGAAGTCTATGTCGACTTTGGCATCGGCGCAGTGAGCATTCTTCATATAATCTCTCAGATTTAGCTTCAATTTAAAATGGCCAGCAATTCTCGAGTGGATTTTGCCTCGAGTGCAAAATGAGCCATTACTCAATGCGGATTCTTGTTCGCTTATAAATGTGCAAATGCGGTGTTGCGATACCCCGCCCATCCCCTACATACACCCTACCCACTCGCATACCCCAGCACACAGGCAGCCTTGAGAACGTATTTTTATTGCGGTCAGGCGCCAATTTGGTCAGCTGTAAATCATAGAGTCCCCCGATTGTTTTTTGTCTTCGGACGCCCTCGCTGGATATGAGTTCGGGAGTTAGTAACTAATCTTGCTTTACGACTGTAACATTTTGGAAATTGCTGAAAACTACTAAAACCTTAGGTTTAAATCATATTTTATTAATATATGTACGTGGCACCTGTTAGGTAGAGCGGGAGAAGTGCTTGGGCCACTTAAACGTCCAAATAATTTGAATTTAATTTTTAATCATAATAATTTTGTACAAATACTAATAATTTATTATCGCAACATAAATTAATAGTTCTTTGATTTTTGTAAATAAAAACACATCAAATAATATCTTTAAGGAAAGATTAGACTTATGGTTTTTTCACTTTATTGTTGTTTATTTTTTGGTTAACAAAACATTTCCCCGTTTTTTTTTCAATCTTTTGAAGGCTGTTTTTTCATGCTTTATTGCTCAAGATCTACTTATGTATGTATCTTATCCAAATAATTTTCAGCTGCTTTAATTATTTTGATTTTCCAAAGTTCATAAGAAACATGAATGGATTATCTACGTTCTACAAGAAATACTATCCAATAAATATTTTTTCTTCAAGAAATCCACGTTAAAAATCACCTAATGCTGAATCTAAACTTCTCACCTGACTCCAAAGAACAAGCAAATCAAATATTTTGCCATTGAACCAACTGTGTTTCCTAAAAAAAAAGAAGGAAAATTAATGAAGCAAAGGAAAAAGTTAGACTGCAACAAATCCTTTGTGTGCTTGCCATGGGAACTTGAATGTCTGCCGTGGAGCCTAACAAATGCAAGGCAACGTAAACGTAATTAATGACATTTACATTTAAATTTCGTGTTCAACTTGTTACAAAATGATTTAAATGCATTTTAGTGTAAAATTGAAAAACTTGTTTTACAATTTAACAACGGTTGATGTTTCTGTTTTTTGTGGTTTATTTGTGGAAAGTTTCAAGTGCCGCTGAATGGAAGGTGAATTTGTAGCACTTTAGTGGCATGTCCGCGCATTTGTCACATCACTCAAAGTGAAGTGCGCGAAAAGATAGAGAGAGACGATGAGAGAGGGAGGGCAAGGACATAAAGGATATGCACTTTTGAGGTTGAGGAACGAATGAATGATGAGACTCGCAACAAATTGCGCTGGCCAGCCTTCAAATCATATTCGATTGCAATTAATAATTGATTTTGTGCCACAGATCTTAAGCGTGACTGTAGAAATTTAGTTTGTTTGAATCGCAGACAATCGCTCAATATTTCATCTTCTTCCTTTATGACAGATGTCATTTTTCGGTTTTTTACTTTACCTGATTGTCAATGATCAAAGGGGTGGAGGGAGGGAGGATGAGTTTGCCCAATTAACGATTGATCGAACGTTTGACAATGTGAATTGCAATAAAGTTTCGAGTAAGGGCTATCGATTTCAAGAGTTTGATTTTACTTTTTATAATTGCCAATTGAGTTGTGGTGGGGGGAGGTTAACACAGCCTCTCTGCGGTCGATTGCCCTTCGGTCACAAGTGTTTCGAGCCCGCACCAACCCTCCTCTTTCTCTTCACACAATTTTATTGTTATTGTCTGTCGTGGACGTGATGTCCCGGGGGCAGGGAACTTGATGTCCTCTCGCTGTCCTTAAGTGTGAATTATGCGCATTTTGAAGTGCGCTCTTTTCCGGCTCTTAAGGCTTGCAAAATTTACATTTTATTAGTTTTACATGCTCGGCACATTAAAATTATTTACGATCCCAAATATTTTTGGTTGTAAATAATTTCGATGGCACATCGAACACGTTCCGAATGTAACCAAAAAAATAATAATTGATTAAAACTGTTGTTGGCCCAGGCCAAATGGAGGCAAAATGTAACGGACGGCGTCAAAGGCCGCTTGACCTTTTGCCGCTAATTAGAGTCACATTGTTTCGGTTCGAAACTCCCTCCCTATTATTACTATTCGATCAATGTAATCGCAGTGGACATTCATCTGGACACGCGCACATTGCGCGTTCTAAATGTTTTTCGAGTCTGTTGCGATTTCGACGCGAGTCGTTCAACATTTTGCCGCTTTTGCTGATAAGAACTTGGCAATTGAGAAGTCAAAATTATAATCAGTATTAGTTTTTAGTCTGTTTTCATTAGTCAATTCGTTTGCTACAATTAATCGGATGGCAACAAAGGGCATCAATTACTATAACAAAGTGCTGGACATTCGTCGGGTTATAGATGAGGCACAGGTGCAGGATTTTGATGAGGCACTCAATATATGTGATCTATCGAGTGTGGAGCGTAAACTTCAGCTGTGGCACAACCATATGCCCAGAATCAAGCCCTACTATGCTGTCAAGTGCAATGATGATCCGTTGATTGTTGAAACTCTGGCCAAACTGGGTGTTGGCTTCGATTGCGCATCCAAAAATGAGCTCAAGTTGGTTCGTATGGCTTATCAAATGTATCCCGATTTATCACTCAACTGTTCTAATTCAAAACAGGTGCTCGGTTGTGATGTTGAGCCCGAACGTATCATCTTTGCCAATCCTTGTCGTCCCATTAGCCACTTGGATTATGCCAGAGAACATCAAGTTTTGAAGGGCACCGTGGACAATGAATTCGAGATATATAAGCTGCACAAACACCATCCCAATTCTGAGTACGCGTTCTCAACTCATTCAATAATTTATTTAATCATTGTTTGTTGTGTAACTACAGCTTGATTGTTCGCTTCAAGTCGGAGGCGAAAGAAGCTCAATGCCCTTTGGGTGATAAATTTGGTTGCGATGCGGACGTTGATGCTTCTGCTTTAATGCTGCTAGCCAAAGCTCTGGATTTAACAGTGAGTCCGACATTTAAACATAAAGTTTGTTGATAAGAAAATGAAATACGCTTAAATTTTCGAGGTACAGGCAAACTCAATGGGGATGAAAAATTCGTTATATATTCGTTTATTTGATTTGTGTTTCATTACATTTTCAGGTAACCGGCACTAGTTTTCATGTTGGCTCCGGTTGCAGTGAATTGGAGGCATATGAGCGGGCCATCAAGAAGGCCAAGAACATATTCAAATTTGGCGAACTCTTGGGCTACGATCTGAAGCTGCTTGATATAGGTGGCGGTTTTCCTGGCAGCAATGATGAACAATTCGAAAAGGTAATCAAAAAAGTGACACTTTTAATGCCATGTCTAACAGTAAATACCCATAACAATAGATCGCCGGGAGTGTTAATCAGGCTGTGCATAGACATTTTCCCGATGAACGCATTGAGATTATAGCCGAACCGGGTCGCTTCTTTGTGGCTGCTGCCTATACTCTGGTCTGCAAGATCCATGCCAAGCGGGAGGTGCGCAATGCAGCGGGCAAGTTGGATACTGTGATGTACTACTTGAACGATGGTGTCTATGGTTCCTTCAATTGCATACTTTATGATCATCAGCTGGTGACAGCACAGCATTATTTGGTAAGTGTTCACCTTCGGTCAATATGTTATCATAAGGCGAACAAATAGTAAAGCTATGTTTTACCATTTGGACTGTGCATTGATACAAGTCAGTCAGTATGACTTTAGTGTGTTTTTTTTTTATTTTTCAGAATATCAATGCTTCCTTGCCAACATTTAAGAGTTTAATATGGGGACCCAGCTGTGATGCTCTCGATAAGGTAGGGTTTATAAAAAGTTTGTACCAATAAATTCATTCTTTAATCCAAACTTTATCATTCAGATATCCGAGAATCTTCAGCTGCCCAACTTGAACCGTGGTGATCTATTGGGCTTTCCAAATATGGGCGCCTATACAGTGCCCATAGCAAGTGCCTTCAACGGATTTCCCTTGCCCCGAACCTTGTACTTTAAGGCCAAATGACTAAAAGGCAGCAACAATAAATACTTCAATCTGTGCTTTAGTAACCAATATGATTTTTTATTCTTGAATGACTTTTGAACTGTTTGGTAATAATAATATTTTGAAAAGAACAGCTAACACCAAAACTGACCCGAATTGGATATACAGCGAATTCTTTTGAAAATATTTAAATTTGTTTGAGTTGGTTTGACATAAAACTTAAGGATTGCTTTCCGGATCGAACGCCAGCGGCTAACTGACCCTACCGACTGGCGAACTATCCAACGAAAGGCATTTAAAAAGTGTTTTGTTTTTCATAAATGGTGTAGATGTAAATATAATTAGCCTAAGCACAAATACTTATTAGGAAAAATAGTTAATATATAGATATAGAATATGTGTTTATAACTTAGTTCAAATACAATTCAATAAAGGTACATTGAAACATACACAATCGAGAAATTTCATATAAAAAAAAAACAATTTCAAAAATTTAAATTTTGTAAAAAACTGTTGTGACATTTTTGGGATGAGCTTACTTGCTCTTGATATGTTTCGATATATATAAAGTATTTAACGATTATGTATACAATAATTGATATGTGTATATGCGGATGCTGCAATCTGTCCGCTTCTTGTTTCAAGCTCCATTATTCTTCTCGCTTTTATCTTGCATATAAAGAGTACAAACTACTTAATTCATAATCAGTTCTTGGTGATTGATGCAAATGTTAATTTTCTTTCTTCTCTCGTTTGAACGCGAACAAATATATTTTTTTTAAACATTTTTAATTTTTTTTGGTTTTTGTGAAAAGCACCCAAAGTGGTTGCACATAGATACATATATAAATAGCATATTTGATAAATTTTAATAATATATATTGCCAATTTCGACTAGGTTCGCAGACATTATTTGTAATAATATTTGGAATAAACACTTGAATAACAAAATAATCGTATTAAAGAACATTAAACAAAGTTGTTTTGTTTCGTTTTGTTTTGTTTGTTTCTATAATGATTGTATCTCACAACAGCGACGACAGGACGACGACATAGTATTACACATAATAAATAGGTACACATGGATAGACAACCAATACAAAAGGTATATATCTTAATACATAGTATATAAAGATATTGTGTTGTACGTGTATAGTTAGGATAAACATGTAAATTTGCTTTCAAACTTTTCATTTTTGTCGCTACTTTATATAATAATATAATAATAATAATATCGCTTAATTTGTAACAATTCACAATATCAGATATGTTTGCGTTTTTCGGTATGTTGATTTTTTATCATTTTTAAATCTAAGCTACGATTAATATATGCCGTTCGATAACGATTACGATAACGTTCTAAAAGCAGCTTTTGTCGGGCTACTGTACACTGTGCGTTTCGCATTTGATATGTGATATATATATATTGTAGTAGTAATAGTATATAGTAATTTGTTAACTTTGTGTGTGGATTATGATTTTTGGTTGTTTTTGTTTGGCATCGTTATATAATCAATTCAACAAGGTGGGTGGTAATTTTTGGTTTTTTGTGTTATTTCAGTTTCGATGGGGCACTTGCGGGTGATATTGCTGTTGTTGTTTTGCTTGTTGTTGTTTGTTGTTGTTGTTGTGGTTGTGGTTGTGCCACTTGGTTGGCGTGCATATTGAGAGTCTAACAATTGCCAGAGTTGCATAATTCACGGATTCACTATAATCTATAATAAAAAATACAATACAACAACACTGAATTGGTTTGTAGGCTAACAAAAATGTTGTGGAGTGTTTTTTTGTTTTTTTAGTTTTGGTTTCAATTTTGTTTTTTTTTTTCAAGGGCGCATAAGTATCACTTCTTGTCTCTATGATGATAATCGAAGCAACCATCATGATCTTGCGTTTAAAGAGAGATATGCTTGTTTAGGATGTTTAGGATTAGGAGTGGCATTGTTAGACGCTACTCAGAAACGCCAGGCTACACATGGCTATTTGGGCCAAAATGTTCACTTGCAGTATCCGCATGAGACCGCCGCTCGTGGGTGAGGGACTCACATTGAGGCCGGCGCAGTGCATCTTCTCGGTTGGCATCGCTTGCACGAAATACTCGCGATTGTCCAGCGACATGTGGCACAGCGGCTTCTTCTTCTGTGACATTTCATCGTCCTTGTTCTTCAGGTCCTCCAACAGTTTGGGGAACCAGGCCAATTCGCACGAACAGTTCAATGGATTATCTATCAAAATTAAAAATAGTTTTGTTAGATTTTACAATGTTTTTGTTGATTTCAGGACTTGCCAGTGATGTCAATTATGCGCAACGTATCGATGACCGGTTCCATGGTATCCTGCGGAATCCTTTGCAACTTGTTGTTCTGCAAATTAAGCGTCTCCAGCGAGTTGAGATTCTCGAATAAGGTGCTCGGAAGCATTTTGATTCTAAAAATCGTTAAAGGCAAAACAGCAAACATTAATATTGTGAGTGTAAATGACGTACAGTGGTCACTCGCAAGTTAGAAACAAAAGCTAGAATTTTCGTTTGTTTTTGACAATTTTTTCTTTAGAATTCTACATTTATCTAAGTTTCGAGGGACCACTCTAAATGTTATTTATATATTTTGTTGCACTTTTGCGAGCTTTACTCATTCTTCTGCAAATTGAGGAAGGTCAGTGAATCGCCGTAGCCGGTAAACGCATCGTCGGCCAGCACATTGATGTTGTTGTTGCGCAAATCCAAATGACGTAGACGATGCAACGGACGCAATGCCTCGCTGGGTATGGCATTGATATTATTATCGCCCAGACGCAAATACTGTAGGTTCTCTGCGATAAGAAATTGGGAAATTATTTTCAAAAATTGTAAAGAGCAAAAATGAATGTCTTACCCTCGAGACCCTTGAACGCATCCTTATCAATGACACTGATCTTGTTGCCCTCCAACTCAAGCGAGTTGAGCAGACTTAAGTGTGTGAATACATTTCCCGGCACTGTTGTGATCATATTATGTGCCAATATCAACGAATCCAAGTTCTGTAGACCTGTTGAAAAACATAGAAAATCAAATTAGTTGTTATGTGAAATAAGTTTTTTATTGACAAGTTATTTTTTACCTTCAAAATCGCCTTCACTGATGGTTCGAATCTTGTTCTCTTGTATCTCGAGTTTCTTCAGTGTATCCAATATGGATAGGGCCTTTTGGGGCACGCTCGATAGATCATTGCCACCCAGATTCAAACGCTTCAATTTCCTAAATAAATTTCGAATATAGTTTAAAGTTCCAATTGGTAAACAACAACAGTTACTCACTTCTCCAGTCCGCGGAATGCTTCGGGATCGATTTGGGTTATTTTGTTCTCATAGAGCGTTAGTATCTCCAAAGTGTCCAATCCCTCAAAGGCGTTGTTGTGGATGACAGTGATTTTATTGTGGTTCAGGTTCAAAATTAACAAGTGATACAAATGTTGCAGCGCCTATGAAGAAGAAGATGAAGATTTTGTTTATTTACTAAAAACAAGATTGATAAGTAAGTTATCGGTTCATCGGAACCCTGGACTGTAACAGTTATGTCAGCATCTACAAGAAATGCCTTAAATAAAATCCAATCTTCAATATCTTTGGTGTTTCCGAATCGATTCCAATAACATTTCTATAGATAATCACTTTTATCTTAAAGTTTACATATTGAAGGAATTCAGACTCGACTGAACAAGATGGAATTTGCCTAATTTGACTTTACTTAACCCTTTTTTTACCCATTTTCAAGGGGTTGGGGGTATAAAAAAGTACTTTTTAATCATTTTTAATGTAAGTTAAGTAAAAATATGAATGAAAAATCTAAGAACAGACCTGGGAGGGCACAGTTTTCATTTGGTTTAATGAAACATCCAGCTGAGTGAGTCCCTTGCCTGTAATTTAAGGAAAAACAAGCCAATGAAGTTTTATTAGTATTTGTTTTATTAAGCTTACTTACCCAAGGAGCTCAAAGCATTCTCCTCGATGGCCGCCAAGCTGCTGTTGTGTATTGTCAAATGGCGAATGTCCAAGGCCAGAAAAACGAATCCTTGCAGCTTGGGCAGATTGTTGTGCCGCAACTTCAGATAGAAGATAATCGGACTCTTGCCCTTTAGGGTACCCATCGATTTGGTAATGTGCACCAGATCCGTTGTCTCACACAATATGTCCAGGCCGTTCTTCTTCACCGTGCAAATGCAGGGCGAGATGTCGCCCTGTTCCGGACACACCTGTTGCGGTGTACCCTGACCCACCGCCTGACCCAACAGCAGGTAGAGTACACAGATCATTGATTGATAGGTAAACAGCCATCGCCTCTGTCCTTTATCCATCTTAAGCCAAAAACAACACACAGCTTACAGCTTGGATAGATAGATAAACGCTCAACACGATGGATGGATGACTTGTGGCTCTATTGCTTTGTTGCTTTGTTTGCTTTGTTGCTTTGTGATGATGCCTATTTACAATTGTGTCCCTGTTTCAAACGAGAACGAAAGAAGAAGAGAAGAAAACTTAAACTACAACAGAAAGCGAATTACAAATTAAGCGCAACAAAGCGCGATTTCTATGTGTATGTGTGTGTGTGTGTGTTCGGGCAGATTAAAAATAAATTGAACTAATTGAACAGAGCTCGGTTTGAGGACGTACAGTCCATTGTGAGCCCAAATGGATCCATATCGAAATATGCAATTTGAATATTATAGAACAAATAAATTAACTTACCTATAATGTTTGTCCGTCGCTTTTTGATCAGTGCCAAATAAAACATGCTTCTTAATGCGTTGCAATTTTTGATGGTCTCCAAAAACCAAAGATAGCCAAACAAATAACCATAGCTAACTTTCTCACACACTCACACAAACACACACACAGCCACAGCCACAGGCAAACAGACAAAGCAGCGGTTGGTTGGTCGTTAAGGTCGGGTGGCGGGAGGGCAGGCAGATGGGTGGGTCTGTTGCTTTTGTTACGAGAGGGGCGTGTGCTTGCGCGCGGCGTAATGTGTGTGAAAACTCGGTCAGAGTGTGTGTATAACGATGTAACGGAAAATCGATAACATATTCCAAAGAGGTTGTTGAATGACCGAAGCTTCTTTTTGCTCCCTTCTTCTGTGTGTGACGCCAACGGGCAGCGAATTAAGTGCACATATTCGGAATGTTGCAAAATTATTGTAGCGTATGTTTTTAATTGTTGTTGCCGAGAAAAGTTGCAGGCAACATCAGCAACATTGGCATTTTTTTATATCGTTAACTTGAAGTTTTGTTGTTGTCGCAACGATGCAAATTTTTAATTTTTTGCTGCCGCCCGCCAACACACGCATTCGTTGTAGTTAATGAATGTGTGTGTTTTTAATAGAAAAAAAATAATGAGTACACAAAGAGCACGTGTAAGAAGCACGTTTACTTGGCAAAACCGACGACTGCGGACTGAAGTCGCAATTTAAAATTGAATATTTGCCGTTTGCACTGAATGGGGGTTGATTCGTTACATGCCGAGCGCAGTGTTGGGAAGCGGCAAAATAATAGCGATGCCACCTAAAATGAGTGCATGGTCACCCTAAAAAAGCAAACAAAATAATCGAGTATTACATCGAAATTAAATCGATAAGGATAGTCGGTCAGCTGTGTGCTCTGTTGTCAGTTAAATTTAAATTCAATTTCAAATCAGCTGCCAACAAAATTAGAGCTAGCTGAAAGTAATCAAAGAAGGCATAGAAAATCAACTTTTTTTTCTAAATATTAGAGAATCATTTGCCTTCTATAAATTCAGTGTGTAACATAAAATTCAGTCCATCAAACTAAATTCTTGAAGTTTATTTTCGTTTAACATATATTATTTTTTCGTTTCGATTCAAAAATGGGTGTATGCAACAAACAATTGTTGATGAAGCTTCTGTGCGAACTTTTCGCCAGTATGCTTGTACAATTTATCGGCTGTACCTCTACAGCCATCGGTAGTGATAGTATTTCAAGTGCTGTTTCAGATGCAGCAAGTGCTGCTTCAGCTGCAGCAAGTGCTGCTTCGAGTGGATCGGTTTCTACGGGCTCTGCGGGCTCTGCGGGCTCGCCTCTCATCTGTGCACTAAGCTGGGGATCTGCTGTGCTTGCAGCGACGCAAGCATTTCGAATTATATCCGGTGCACATATCAATCCATGCATAACAATCGCTGCAATGATAGTAAAGAACATTCCACCACTCATTGGCCTATTCTATTTACTTGTGCAACTTTTGGGATCCGCCATTGGTTTTCTTCTATCCTGGGTTATGTTTCGCAATCCGTTCAGAACAGTGCATCATTGCGTGGCAGTCATTCAAATCAATCCGTGGTGGAAATCCATTTTGTTGGAAATGTTTATCACCGGTCCCTGGGTGCTGGCCATGTGCGCCTCCTGGCACTCAAAAAACGCCAAACTAGTGGAATCCATATCGTTGCGCATTGGAATGGTCGTTACGTTAGGCACCCTTGTTGCAGTAAGTCAACAATCAATTAATTTATACTATTTGCAGAGATATACTATATATGTATGGGTGTGTTTTCCAGCATGGAACGACAGGCGCCAGCATGAATCCTTACCGATCTCTTTGGCCAGTACTAAGTGCATTGTATTGGAAGCATTTTTATGTGCCGGTCCTTGTGCCACCGGTAATGGCCGTTTTAATGGCATTTTTCTGGCGTTTTACCTTTGCCGATAAGGATTCGGAGCCCAAAGCGGATGAAGCTTAAATGTTAAAATGTTCTCAAAATTGATAAGTAAATTGCGTGCAATTTGTATCGATTTCGGCTAAGAATAAATAAATATTGTTATATTGAATTTATATGCCTGACGATAAGCGTTTCGATAACAACCTTGGCGAAATAAAATCGAAACTAAATAACGACGCACATATTTTTAAAAATGATATAGTAGGCTAAGATCGGTTTGATATTGAAAATATCTGTATTTCACATATCAACAACAAATGTTTTCAGTTAAATTCCAGTTTATTTTTTGTGTGCACGTTCAATATCATTTTCCGAAACAGAATTGTTTTAAGACATTTTAATTTTGGATTTTTTGGTTTTTTTTGATTCACAACATAAAAATTTAAGTTTAACAAATGGCTAAATTCAAATTCGATAAGGAACTAGTGTTTAAGCTTCTAGCTGAATTAATCGGAACGGCAATGGTTGTAACTCTCGGCTGCACTTCAGGCTACAACGGTGGGAATTCTGTTCAAGCACTGGTTTGGGGACTCGCCTATCTGGCGGCCATTCAAATCTTTAGTTTTGTGAGCGGCGCTCATTTCAATCCAGCTGTAAGTGCGACTGCCACAATTATAGGTGCCATGAATTGGATTGTGATGTTGTTCTATATGCTGGCACAATTGCTGGGAGCTAGTCTTGGCTGTGCAGCCGCCTTTGGTGCTTCGCCAAAGGGGGCACTCCTTCATTGTTTAACTATACATGCACACTCTGATGTTAATATGATGCTGGTGGAATTTCTATTTATGATGGCTATTTTGTTTGCCTTTTGCGGCGGCTGGGACCAACGAAGCGAAGGATTCGATTCATTTCCAGCACGCATTGGATTCATGATTGCTGGCTTGACCGCTGCCTCGGTTAGTATTCAAATCTTGTTCAAATTGTTTATGTTTAATGAGTTCTCGTTCTCCTTATCGTTCTCTAGATTGGCTACTGCGGTGGCCATCTCAATTTCTTTCGCAGCCTTGCAGCTGCTTTAATAAACCTTGATTTTGGCTATATTTGGCAACCTTTGGTTGGCCATGCTTTGGCCGTCGCTTGCGTCAGCCTGCTTTGGCGCTTCCTTTTGGGCAAAGGTGAGCCAGAGACAGTTGAGGCTGTTTAACCTGCTAGTGGGTCAAAGTGCGCGAGAAGTGCCTGCGTTTGCCGGACTCAAATTTTTGTGTACATTTTTGTCGATAATGATGTTATGGGTGGAGAAAAAGAGCTGCTAACCAATAAAATAATGCTGAGCTTTAATTATTGGCACCAAACCACATATGATTTGATTTTTGGATAGTTTTGTTTCCATGCCAGAATATTTTGACATTAAGTTGCGCGTCTCACAAGAATTTTCATAGAAATCGGCTTAGAAATACCGAAGTTATCGCTGATTGAAATTTACCCAAGTGAAGGCATTTTCTGTATCAGAGTGGAGGTTAAGCTATATCTTCTTACTAGTTTTGTTTGTTTCGATTTTTTTTTATAAAATTTAAATTCATATTCAAAATTGGAAACAAAACGTAAAACGATCAAAACTTATATTTAACTTCTTGACAGTTTTGCACTCGAAAATATTTCGAATAGTTTTGACAGACATTTGTGTATCGATTTGGCCGCAAGTCTGACACAAAAACGAAATCGCCAGCACTGAACCTCTGGCATTGAAATTTCTTTGATGATGATGATGATGACGACGATGATCAGGTTACAGCCGCACGTGGGCGTAATTTTCTCGCAATTAGGATGCGATTACGATAATGTGACCGTCGTCGTCGTCGTCGAAAGGGTAATTGAAGAATGGATAGGTGATGGTGTTGGTGTTGGATGCTGGTGTTGGTTTCTTTGTGTCCAGAGACCCTTGCCGTGTTTTGCGGCCACGTGCCATCAGAGACGCCTTCGCGCTCACTGACTTGTACCAGCAATTGTCGACAGATCAAAGGGTGTGGGAAGGGGCGGAAGGGGGGGATGGGGCTAGGGTGAGCGGCTAAAGTTGACAGTTTCAATTTGCAAGGCTTGTTGCCTGTTCAGTGTCGTCAACGTCTTGGGGTTGTTTCAGCCTGACGGATTAAGGTTTCAACCAAAAGAGAGTGAAACAAAGTCTCAGCAAAGACCAGATGCTTGTTGTTGGTGTGGTTTCTCTTGACTGGATGGGGGGGGGGGATTTGTAGTGAATTTCGAATTTGAATTTGACAAAGTGCAAAATCCTTCTGCACTTTGAAGACTGATTGACTTCTTATCCTTGAATGGATTTGAATAGAAATGTTATTACAACGCAGCGGGAGGGTTGCTCACACCCCATCCTTGTGTGTGTGTTTGTGTGTGTGTGTGTGTTGATGTAGTATAAACAAAACGGAAGATAATCAAGATGTAAAAAACACAATCCGACAAGCGAGTGGCGCCTGTTTGCAACGCGGCTGAAATTTAAAACCAAACAAACCCGTTGCTGGAATCAAAAGGCAAGCGCTGGCAAATTACAGCTACTGCCGCCTGCTGCCACAGTTACAGTTACAGTTACAACACACACACAGCTCCCCAAATGGCCAAAGGGGGGCGAGGAAGGGGGTGGAGGGTGTATGGTGCAAAAGATGCGGTGCGAGAAAAGCGCCAGTGGAAAAATAAAAAAAACAGTGAAACGGATTTTCGCAATTTCACTTTGTACTTTAGCTGTGGAAACAACTGTTATTAACTTAATGAAGGAGTGTTGTGCACACACACACACACACACATACACACACACACACATTCTACCTGACACGTGATTCGGCTGACGGAAGCACACACAGAGAGAAGCAGTGGAGGGAATGGGGCTACAAAGGTGTTGCAGCTATGAATAATTATAGCCAAATAAACTGAGATGAAAATGTAGTTAACCAAAATTTATAGCCGCAATTTCATATCCGTATTAAATGCACAGATTATATTACACGATATATATTGATGGCAGCACTTATATTTGGCTTCAATAAAAGGTATTTCCATTAGAAAATTACTTCTTTCGCTTAATTTAAAGTTTATTTAAAGACTTGATTTGGAACTTAAAATAATAATAAAAATTTAAAAAAATATTTTGTGAAATATTTATTGTGAAAAAAAATAGAAAATAATTTAAATAATGTATGTATATGAAAATTGAAACAAAAACTTCTTAACAGAGAAATAAAATTTTTGAAGAATTTAAATATTTAATTTTTAATAATATTTAAGAAGACCTTTATGGAATTTAGATTTATAAAAACATTTTTATAGCATAAGAACATGTTTTTTAAACTATTAATGCAGTAAACTAAATAAAATGGTTATAAAAATTAATGGCACTTTATTTCTGGATAATTCTTCTGTGTCCTGAAACTTTTATTTAGTTTGTTGTCTGATTGCACTTTAGTATTTTTATGTATTAAAAATTTAGAATTATAGTAGCTAAAAGAATTAAAAATTTACATAAATTATTCCATATTTTTAATTTTGTTAATTAACTTATCCTTCCTTGAACTCAATTTAATGCAGTTACTTTAGCTTGCAAACAGAGTTGCCACACAGTCTTAAGATATGACATATTTCTGAATTGCCTTGTCATATTAAGCTAATAGAAAATCACACACACACATGCACACAAATTTGATATTATCAATTAGTATAGAAACATATGTTGAACAAAGTACTATTTGCTTGCAGCTCATTAGCCTTGGCCACCTTGCAACTTGCAGCAAGTGGCAGGCAGCTGGCAAACGGTCGCCGCCGTGTTGCATATTTAACAAGTGTTAACACACAAATCCCTCGCTTGCTGTAATTAAACCAGGAGATACTACATTGACTACACACACACACACGGACAATATATATTGTATATGGTAAAATGTATCTATGTGGCATGCCTGCGTGCGTGTGTGTTAGTGAATGAAGCTCATCTTGCAAAGTGGCAGGTTAAGTAAACAGTTTCATTGTGCGAATTCAATTAAAATTTATTCAAAACGTCAACGCCAGCTTCTCCAAAAACTGCTGCGGCAGCCACAACAACAACAATGCAACACAATGTGGCACATACATACAGCTGTGTAACTGTAACAGCAAATACACACACACACACACACATACATACATATATATTTATGTACTTCTATAGTTAGATACACATGTTTTATTTTTGGAGCTGCCATTGGCAAAAAAGGGGTGTGTCCTAGGCAGTTGCCACGCCCACGCACACACACACACACACACAGACGGGAGTCGCGCAATTGTCGCACTTGCGTTAAAGCGAGACAACCCTATGCTGTACGCTGTTGCTGTCTGTATGTGTGTGTGTGTGTTTGTGTGTAAATGTATCTGTATCTGTAACTGGCAGTTCTGTTGCTGCGCTTGGCACTTGTCGTTGTTGTTGTTGTTGCTTCTGCTGTTGTAAGTGGTGTAAATGGCAATTTGTTGTCTGTTTTGCTGCCGTCGCTCCCTCACGGTAGCGATAATCAACGTAGCAAGCAGCAACGAGCGTTGACAGCATATGTATCTCTGTGCCTCTGCCATGTACATACATATCTCTATCTGTATATCTATATCTATTCATTCGCATTCGCGCATTTTGTGCCATATCATCGTCGTCGTCGTCGTCGTCGTTGTTGTCGCTGCTGCTGCTGCTGCTGCTGCTCCGTCATCATCATTATGATCGTCCATTTTCCAAGTGTCTTATTTTTGGGTTGTTGCGTATTATTTCTTTGTACTGTATGTATGTATGTATGTATACCTGCCCCATTGGGTTATTTTCAACTTCCGTTGCCGCAACACAAACAACGTCGACAACACGTCGCTCATCCCATCCCATCCCATCCCAATCCCAGTCCCGACTCATCCCATTCCCTCTTCAGAAAGGTATCCATCCGAAGGCGATGTCCTCGTTTCTCCCCCCCCCTACCCATTCCCTGTCAGTTTCTGTCTGTTTGTTATGCGTTGTTCAGTTGCAACTAATAAAATTACTCAGCAACAAAATTTGAGCATGCCAAATAAAGTCGTAAAAAATATATAGAATTATTACATTTTGGAGTAAAATTTTCAATGGCAAATTAGTTCTGAAAGCAACTGAAAAATATTAAAAAAATACTAAAAATAAACATAAAATAAATTTAACAATTTATTTGAAAGATCCGTTATGTAAAGCCTAAAGTTTGATATAGCCAAGAATCAATTCTTAAAATGTTTGATTTCAAAGGGCGTTTCGAATCGGATCGAATCTCATTTCCACTATAAATGCAACTTAATTATTATTTCCGCAATGATATCCCATATTTATCTCTAAATTCATATCTTTATGCCACAAATATGAGATTATGAGCATCAAATTAAATGAAATTTTGAGTTTCTGTTGAACTGATCTTAATCGACAATTTGGTCAAGCTACCCTTTGAAACAGAAACAGAAATAAAAATAAAATGAAAAAGGCTCTCAGAAATTATCCTGTACAATGGCTGCCCAACAACAATGGCCGGCAACAACAACAAGAAATACTACAGAAATTGATAATAATCATAATTATGATGATGATGATGATGATGATGTTTTGTTGTCATCGTCAATGATGATGATGATGTTGTTGACGAGTTGCAGTAACGAGAGAAACGACATTTCGCGCTAACGAATTCAATTGAGTTGAATTTTTCATTTAACATTTATTTAACTTTTCTTCCTCTGCTTGTTTTGTGTGTCTGCCTGTGTGTGTGTGTGTGTGTGTGTCAGCAAAGCATCCGCAGGGATTCGCAGCGAACTGAGATAAGCCCAATGGTTAAGGAAGAGAGCATCATCATAATCATCAACTGTTTTACAGTTATTTCACTCACTTGTATGACAAGTACCGTACGTATGTGTATTTGTGTGTGTGTATGTATTTACCGTTTTTGATTGTGCCAATGGCCGTTGCCTGGCATAACTGTATATTGTGTGTGTACATGTGGTGCAGTCGCCCGTCGCACGTCCTCCGTCGCCCGTCGCCCATAAATGTATCGCCTAATGGCGATATTGTTGAATACACCCCTCCTCTTGCTGCCCCATTTTGTCTCCTGCCCCTTGTTGTTGTTGGCTGCTGCACATTGTGTCGCTGTCGTCATTGTACTTGATTATTAAATGACACATTATGTGATTTTCAACATGTTTTCAAAACTCTCTGAACGGCGAACAAGGGGCGATGTTGGGAAACATGGGAGGGGGATGAGACGGAGAGAGAGAGCTGAAGCTATATAGGCGGCGGCGGCACAGCATCCCAGGCTGAATTACAAGCTAGAAGCAGCCGCAACAGTTCATAGTACTTCACTTCGCAATTGAATTCAAAGCAAAACCAAATGGTCTGGACCCTCCCTTCCAGCCCACCTCATCACAACACGCCCCCTTCCAGCTATGTCTGTCAGCCAGTTACATGAGCATATGACAGACATAGTAGAAGGCATTTTATAATATGCCTTCATTGAGTACGTGAGCTTCCTGTTATACTATCTATGTGTGTGGGGTGGGGTTGGAAGGAAGGGGAGAGCACATGGGCGTAGTCCTAAATATGTTACCATTATTGCATATTCAATTGGTTTTGACATCAAAACTTCTCACTAAAAATCAATTTCTTAATTTCTCATTTGCGAATTGTTAAATTTTGTTGTTCTTAAAAGTCTTTCAACTTGTGGAAAGCATATAGAAATTTTGTTAAACTTATGACTTTGGTTAAAGTAAATGAATAAACCTTTAGAATAACATAAATCTGGAAATAAAAACAAAAATTTTACCCATTTACCAAATTCATTTTAGCAATTTAATTATTCCGGTAGTGGCTTAGACTTCCTTCAAAGTAAAAGAATATTTTGGAATAAATATTAAGGACGTAAATCTGCCTTTTAGACAAAACCCTCTAGCGACTGCGCCACTGGCTGAAAGTTTATTTGTAAATGGCGTCGGATGGTCGCGCCTTTTTTGGGTTGGGCGCAAAAGCCACTCCCCCTATCGCATAAAGTCAGACTGCTCGTTGTGCCGCAGGAAAGTGTATTAAACAACCCCCGCGAGATAGGAACGTAAGTAAACCGTTATGTGGCACTGGCAGTGGTTCAATTGTGGCAGGCCATTCTAACATTCCAAATGCCGAGTCGAAACTTTGTGATACAAATTGAAATTGTGTCCGCTTTCTTTCCTCCAAAAGCCCATCCTATATAATATATACTATATCCCTCACTTGGGATTCTGGGTTCACAGTCCCAGCAAATGCAGCAGTCACGACTACGGGGCACGCCTTTTGTGCTGCATAATGAAATTAAAAAATAAGTTACTGTTGCCCAACAACACAACAACGAGCGTAAATTCATGAACCGAAAAGTCCATTATATCATTAGGGAGGGTACTACTCCATATTCCCATTCAATTTGTAATGAACTGTAATAAAGCAAAAAAAAAAAAAAGGTGGCAGGAAGCACTGCCAATCAACGTGCTGAGTGTTGTGTTGCATGTTGAGATTCAAATTACACAGCATTGCCAAATGTTACAATTACTTAATGAAAAGTATTTGCCAAAATCTCATGTCATATTTTTATTCTATTCTTCAATAAGGGTGCTTTCGAGAGTGTCTAATAAATACTAAGTAGTTCCAAAGGGTCGGCAATTTACTTGTGTGACTTTTCGAATATAATTCTCTCGTTAGAAAAGTCACCAAAGTTAATTACAAAACCATTTGGGTATTCCGAGTTGAAGTTCTCAAAACTATTAAAGTTATCGATATATAAGTTTTCGTTAAGTTTCATTTCTAAACTACTTCTATAATCAACTAACTCGAAAAAGATTGAATAGAGTTTCGAATAATGTTAAGAATCTACTCATTTTACAAATCCCTCCAAAAATTCTCATTTAACTGACTTTGAACGACTTTGTATTAAAAAATCTTGTGTGTCTTAGCAAAGGATCTTTTAAAATTCGTTACGTCTTTTATCTTAAATCTCTCGTCTAGACTTTGCTCGAAATAAAATTTGTCATGGTGTCAAATACAAAATGCTTACTCAAATTGCGTTCTATTCGAAAGATGTTGATTCCTTGGCTTTGGATTACCATTTACCATTTACCATTTATGGCTGTGGCCAGGTTTCATTGGACCTGGGCTGCTTCATTTCCTCTTTGCATGTTATTAGTTTTTTCTTTTCTCAATTTCTTTTTACACTATCTGGGCTGGCTGCATCAATCTATCGATGTTATCGATTGACGACTGCGGCGGCTCATTTCCGCTTACGATTTGCGAGAGGGAAAACCAACTTTGGTTGGCAAACAGGACATTAGGGCAGGGCGAGACAGAAAGAGATGCTCCAGGTGAAAGTCCATTGCAAATGAAATGCGTTTAATATCATTTGTCGGGAGTCGGGAGTCCTAATGTTAATTACAATATTATGACAGCTTTGTGGGTCGCAATGAATAATTATCACCTCATAAATTGTGACAAACCGCAAGGCAGTTTTTTTTGTTGGCTTGTACAGATGTCTGTTAACGTCAGTAGTTGTTGCTGGTTGGCCCGAGCCGGTGCCCGGGCAATGATTAATCGCTCAGGTTATTTGAGTAGCAATGCAATCAACGTTTGTTCGAGACACTCAACACAGCTACTGCTGCCAGCCAGCCTGCCTGCCTGCCTGACAATAAACGTAAATGTTGTGAAAAGCCAAATCTAATTACACAAATGCTCGCCGACTATTTGAAAATGAGCAATTTCTCAAGATAGTTATCTAATTAATAGGCACAGCTCAGCTCGGCAATCTACAGTCCCCATTCACAAAAAAACCGAAACTAAAAATAAAAACAAAACCAACAACAACAACACATTTAAGCATTCCCAACGTTAGCGACGCGACGTCGACACCCATGCTTGGCCCGACCGACCAGTTCCAGTCTTAATGAGTTATGTTAAGAACAATGGCCAACCGCTTGTATATAATATCACCTCAGCCCCCGTTCAATCCCCTTCTGCTTGTGCTGCTGCTCTCTACCTGGCCCAACGACTTGCCAAAACATTGCTCCGAATAGGCGTTACAACAATTTATATAAAACGTCACAGAAAAAAAAAAAAGCAGCAGCCGCAAAAGATGTATGACTGTTGTAGGGACAGTTGGATGGACTAGAATGATACCCTGTTTAAAGTTGAAATTATTTAATGCCAAATACTATTTTCATTAATAAATCAATAGTAAAACATATTTCGATTAGTTTTTAGTACTGTTGCTCAAATGGAAAAAATAGAGTAGATACAATTTCTTTATACTCTATTTTTTTAAGATTATTTAGATGGACTCCATCAAATTTCTTATATTGACTCGATTGAGAATGTATAAATAAACCTTATAGATTAGGCACCTTGCCTCAGTTCATACTTTATTCAACAGTTACAGGGTATATCGAAAAAAAAAGCGGCACAACGCACAAAAACAAAAAGCAACAGAGACATAAAGTGGCTGCAATGCGTTCAATTACCCAGCAGTTGCTGCTGCCTTTGCCATCCCCCCCATTCCCCTCTCAACAAGTTCTTAAAACAAAAGGCCTGATTGAGTGACAATTGAGTGTGAGTGCAAGCGAGATGGCATGTGCGCTTGTGTCTGTGCGCAGGCGCACATCGAATTAAGCTCATTGCGCATTTGACGCGTCGTTTGACGTTTCTCTTTGGATCAGACAAGCATGGCGAATGGAGGAGAAGGGGGAGACTGGTGCTGATGGTTGATGCTCATTAATTGACACTCCCTATCGAGGCATATATAGTATATAGTAGGCATTAATTGTGGCTCTCTTTTGCGTTGTCGGCGAAAGCGCCGCTTCTTTGTAATTACATCAAATATGCGCTGAATAATCAGGCGTTTCTTAGCACCGTTTACGACAGTTAAACTACTATATATAGATAATCGTCAATCGGCAAGTAATTAACCAGTTAGCGCTTGTTATGCAAAAATCGATTTGTTTTTAAAGCAAAAGTTCTGACTGTGTTCCCATTAGTTGTGGACCGTGGGATACAATTGGAGCTGGGAAAGTTAAGTTAAGTTTGTTGAGTCTCTAGGGTGAGCGCATAATTGATATTTTATTGGCAACTGTATCGTTGCACGGACCGCTAACAGATCATTTTGACCAAAAATGGCAAGTTCGATATTGTTGCAGTTGCCAGTTTGTGGCAGTGTCCCCATGTGATTGGTGTTAATGACTTAATTAAAGCAACTCCAGCAAACAGCAGCAAGTCCTCTTTGCTTTGTATCCCACTCTTTCTCTACCTGCTCCAGCTTCAGTTCCATGCTATTCAGCTTTAACTTCATGCTTCAGGTTTTTATGCTTTATGCTTCTTGCCTCCTTGCAGTAGTCGACAATTTCACACTTTTTGCGTCGCAGCGTTCGAGGACAATAACAAAACATCAAATAAGTGTGCTTAAGTCGAATGCTATAGACGAGAAGATACCCTTTAATCATTATTAACGTGATATTTCTGAAATATTGACATTATTTAAGCTATTGTTTGCTTTTGAAGCTTTCACTTTAAGCTTGAACTTAGGAAAAACAGCATTTAAACTTCTGGGAACCATATCCGATATACCTTCTTCATCTTTGTATAAATGGATCTATTAGTCGTTGAGTCTGTCGGTCGTAGAAGAGATTTAATAATTATTTTATTTAACTTTTATGTATAAACAGGATAGGGTATGTACTCATACTTATATCAAGAAAATGATGATGGTCAACTACAGACTCATACACACACACAACCACACACACACGCACACACACACAGATGCTAATCTTGTCGAGGCTGCGTTGAAGATTTCATGCATGTTTCGTGCCGCGTATCACTTGCCAGTTTCTCTGAGAGATCGTTGGTGCTTCTGCTTCGTTTTTGGACACAGTGTGGTGTTGGCGGTGGGCACGGGCTGATTAATATGCGCAACCACTCAGTTTCGTGCAACAAACAGTAGCCGAAAATGCGCCTGGTGACGGCTCTGGGCGCGCAGATGACACTGAGCCTCTGACATTTCCATTAAACGAAACAGCCGAAAAGTCAATCAAAAGCAAAAAGCCCAAAATGCGGCTCTGTTCTTTTGCCGTCGCTAACAGAACTCACCAACAACATCCACATCATCATCATTATTAATATGAACATCATCATTTGGTGGAACTGTGAAGGTTCGTTGTGCGCGGCATAATTATTAAATGCAGCTCAATACATTTGCTGTGCATTGCTCACATTGTTGGGCAACCTAATGCCCAAAGGCATTCCATTCGAGGTAGCCTTATGACTATGGAATGCAGCCCAATCGCACCAGCTCCAGCTCCAGTCAGCCATCCAAACAACACAAAATATGTGACCAACTTCGTCTCTTGTGTCGCCTTGTCTCTTGCTCTAAGTCCTGGTCAAACATCTATATTCAACTCCTTTTTCCTGCTCCTGCTCTAAACGCCGGCGCAGTCTGTCGGGACCCAAACAGCGAACGATGTAAATTCAACGAATGCCTGAAGACAGCGCCGATCTTTCATCATCTTTATCGATGCAGGTTCGATTCGGTTGCCATTACCACTTTTATGAAGCTATTGTGATTTGTATACCCTGTGAAAAGGAATGGTAACGGGGTGTGTGGTCAAAGATTGTTCTCAGAGCTATGAAGATTTGAAATATTTGAAGTAAGTTTCGAAGCTAGAGATATAATAGAGAAGAGATAAGTAAGAAATATATATGAATTCTATATGAAATAAAGATACAGGGCATCTGACAGTCATGCCCAAAGGTCTACTAGTTAACTTTGACTTGTTGGCTTTCATTTTTCTTTCATTTTTATTTATTTTTTAATACACGCAGTATTTTTCAATCAGTGCGCCTCCTCCGTTGTCGGTGCGGTTCGTTGATATTTTACGATTTATTAAATTGCGTATAAATTAAAATATTAAATATTTGCAGCGACAAAACTTTTAATTACCAGCCGTTGCTTGCTTGGCATTTTTCGCAGATATTTTTCGTTAAATCTTTAAAGGGCTAACGAACCAAAGACAACAACAAAACTTTATACTCCCTTAAAAAATGTCATATATAGAAAAAAAAAAACCCGATTTGTGTAACGTTTAAATTGAATTTGGATCCCTTTTGTCAAACTCATATAATAAATTTACATTGATTTTTTTGCTTTTTTTTGTGGTCTTACAAAGTGAAATTTGGTCTAGAGGTCCAGCTAGCAAGCATCTAACCTGTCAACATTTCAAGCCCAAACATAAAGGTGTCGTCGACATTCACAATTTAATGTCAGACTGGCAGTCCTTCCTTCCATCTCCCCCTTGTGCAACGAGCACATATAAATATTCAGATATATGAAATCAGATTAAATTATCTTAAACAAATTGTGTCTCAAACGAAAACAACTTTTGTTGACGAACGAAGTTTGGGGGGCGGAAAAAAATAAAAACCCAACATAAATCACATTTTCCTATGTTGTCCTCAACTCGTATTAAGCATATGTAGTGGAAGGAGTCCTTGCCGAGGTGGAGGTACAGGCAGAGGTAGAGATTGGACAGAAAATTTACTTTCTAGCCGCAGGCACAAAGTGTTGCACAAAGCGTTCCTTTCAGTTTATTAAAACGGTTCGTTGCTCTCTCGACTTTTTGTCAGTTATTGTGGTTAGTCCACACACACAACATCCAACCTCCACCCTCCCCCGTGCTCCAACCTATGTAAAGCTCAACTGAAGCGCGCTTGAAAACACTTTTAATTGCCTTTTAATTGTTTTTAGCAAAATGAAATTTCACAGCATAACGGTATTTTTGGCATTTGTGGCATTTGCCCTAATTACATTTAAGCCTTTTGTCTGCGCACACATATATCAGCCCCTTCACCCCTCTATAGTGGCCGCCCCAAACTGTCCCTGGTCGCAGATTTTGTCATTTAATGGTCCACTGGGCGCATGATTTGATTGAGCCAGTGACACAGTTTGGCCGTAAGCAGCCAGGAGTCCTCTAAATTTTGCAGTTGAATATTTTGATTAGCGCCCCGAGCGTAGCGTCGCGTTGCGCCAACAATATCACAATAAACAGCATCAAACATTATCATGTCATGGCTCAAACAAGGCGAAGAAGAAGAAGATGACGAATAACCAATAATTACTGCTTCGTTAGGCAATTAGAATTGGAATTGAGATTGCTTTTTAGTAGTGAATATATAATAAGTTCAAGGGCGGCAACAGTCAGAATATGATATTGTATGTCCATGTAATATGTCTTACAAGGCTTGCCGTGCAGCAAAATTTATAAAATTATATTATTATATTCAAGTCATTCTTAAGAAAAGAAGCTTCAGTTATGTTGAGGAAAATTATATGGTTGTCTAGTCGTTGGGGAAATAATATTTACCTACTATATGTATATTCTTATGAATTTTTTGTAAAACTTATACAAAAATTATGCGGCTTCTTTGGCTTTTCACTGTACGTTTAATAAAAAAAAAAAATTGTTCAGCTGGATAAATAAGGTTGAAAACAAAAGATAGTTAAATCAAGTTAGATTTTTTTAATTCGATAAAAAGGGTGGGAGATTCTTACATGTCATTTAGACCAAAATTTAAAATACATTATGCAATTTTAAAATACTTGTAAATTATTAGCTTCTATTTAAAGCGAGAATTTTGTTTTCTTTTATATATGATGGAAAAAAAATATAGTAGAAGCAAATATGAATATAAACATTTTGGATCATTGCCATATGTTTTTTTTTTTTTTTAATTCATATGGTAGAATTTTTTATTCCGCATAATTTTCAAAAAAATTTTGCCTTAACTTAAAATAAAGAAACTGTTCCCAAGAGTTGTTAAAAAAAACTAAAAATATTTGTATTTCTTTTTAAATGTTATAAATAGTTATAATCTAAAGATTTTTTCCTTATTTTCCATTAGATAATATTAATGTGTTTCTAGGATAACATTATGTTTACCAAATTTCATATAATATTTTGCTATTTTGTTTTCATTGATATTCAGTAAGAAAAAAAACAGTGAAGCGCGCACAGACCCAGACAGACTTAAGCATTTATCGATGGCATAATAAAAATGCGGCGGCGCATAAATGATGATGATAGATACTTTAATGAGCAGAGGCCACAGGAGGGCTGTCCAACCGAGTGCCATACAAATGTACCATGTATTGTGTTAAATGTTATGGGAGCTGGCGCAATGCGTATACGCTATCAAAGTTATGTATCTTATATCTGCGTGTCTATCGTGAATGTATCTGCACAGGCAAGGTAACCCTCTAAAGCGGCAACAGTAGCTATAACCTCGCTTTCGCTCTCTCTCTCTCTCTTTCTGACTCGCTGTCGTAATGCAATTATCCTAAATGCTCAACCAACTACTCAAAAAGTCATCGTTCAGATTTAACAAGAGCCAAGCCAACAACGGGCTTGGGCCAACTGCCAACTGCCAGCTGCACCGACACCGGTTTCAGATACAAAAAGCCTCGTGCAAGCCAGATATACGGACACGGATACGGCAATGGCAAATGATTCTGGCTCTATATGCTTGTCACACATACATAAATACATACGTACATATGTATCGAAATGGGTTTGGGTTGGTATTTGGGGTTGGACACAGTTACGGGTTCAGGGTAACGCCTCTGCATGGCGGCAATTTGATGTGAGAAACTCATTTACTTGCGGCATGTAAACAACTAATCTGTTAACACTACGACGATAAAAGCGCGACAAAACTTACAGCAACACTTCCACAATCCCCCACTACTTTCTAACACTTCCCTTCCCTTCCCTTATCTTTTGACTCTGTTTTTGCTGGCTTGTAAATATATATTTGCCTTATTTGACGCGGGATAATCAAAAGTTTTCCTTGCTGTTGCCAAAATGAAAGCTGAATTTCGTATTCTGCCTGGGTTTTTAGGGGGTTAGCTGTAACTGTCAGTAAGGGCTGATAGTGAGGATTTCCTCAGCGGTCCCGTTAGCAGAGACGTTATCGACCGAGCAACACCACATAAAATCAAACATTTTGCTACATTTATACAATATGTTGCACTTACAGTGGTTACAATGAGTTGTCAATGATGTAATTATAACTTCTTTTTTACTAAATTTTTAAAGAGTCTATGAAAATTGACATACAAAAATTATGATAGCATTGAAGAGAATATATGTATTTATATAATAATTAAGTGCTAAATTCTTCGAAACATTTCATATTTTTTATTTAAGATTCTAAACATTCAGTTCATACTCATAAAATCAATATTTTTATTTATTTATTTAGACTGTTTTATTCAAATTTTTTTCCTTCTACATTCTACAAATCTTTGACTAGCTCTTGTTTCTCTTGTATAACATGCCCATTCATAAACTAAGTAGATTTGACTCACTTATGAACAGAAAACACACACACACACATTTATTTATTAGCCATTGAACCACTGTGCAGCAAAGGCGCTGCTTGTAGAATATGTTGCCCATGGGCTGATGTAGCTGCTGTTGCCGCTCTATTTGATTTCTTTATCAAAATATCACGAACTGAACTGCTGCCTTCCTCTCACTCATCACACACACACAAATACACACATATACACAGCGCCATTCCCTTCTAACCCCTCCTGCACTGTCATACAATTATGTGTTCGTGTGTGTGTGTGTGTGTGTATAGCAGGGCTTATATACATTTCATTTAAACGCAACCGGGGCTGACTACCACCGCAGCCGCAATGCCGCCGTGCAAGCAAGACAAGTAGCCAAGTACTTGCTAAATGCATGCATTAGTGCGAGCGAGATGACTAGTGTAAACATAAACGCTCAGGCCACTCAGCGACTTTTAGTGCGCCCAGGAACGCCTACCCAACAGCCTCTGCTGCTGTTGCTGTTGCTGCTGTTGCTCCCGGGTATGGTGGTTTTTCTCAGTATCCGTATCTGTTACTCAGTATCTGTGTATGCGTGTGTGTGTGTGTGTGGCACAACTCGTTTCTGTGTAGCCTCTCTGTGTATCTGTAGCTGGCAGCTGGCAAGCAGTAGTAGCTAGTAGCTGCTTGCTGCCAGAGTATCTGTATCTGTGGCGCGTCATTGTTGTGCGTCGCCCCGTTGCCATCGTAACCAACGCCGTCGCCGTCATCGCCGTCGTCCATTGCCATAGTAGGCAGCTCAGTTACAAGACCATTATTTGTCGTATTTTTTGTGCGCTCGGTTTGGACGGTTGCGTCGGATCGGTACATATACACACATGTATCCATAGCACAACGCTCAGCTCTCCAGCTTGAACGGCAATCCGGATTTGGATCAGCAGCCAGTTGCACTTGCGTTGTTGTTGCGTTGTCGTCGGTCAAATTCGGGAATCATTAAGGATTCCGCGTCGCGTTCAATTCGCCAATATGAAAAGATAATCAAGAGATATCTCTATATAAAGATATCTTACCTATATAGTGACTGTGTGTAAATATTTATAAAATCGAAAAACGAAATAAAGTTAATAGCTTTGTGCGTGAGATTTAAACTTTTGGATAAAGTGGTTGCTCGTCGCTAGTAAAATTCATTCGTTTTGGTGCGGAATAGTATGCGAATTAGTTCACAGTGGATTCAACGCATAAAATGGCCGTTGGACCGACGGAGGGCAAACAGCCGCCCACAGAAACATTCTCGCCCACACACCATCAGATTATAGCACCCAGTCCCATTTTGGCAGTGCCGACGCTGGCCTTCTCCGCCGCCCAAGTGGAAATTGTATGCAAAACTCTGGAGGATTCCGGCGACATTGAACGTCTGGCACGATTCCTATGGAGCCTGCCGGTTGCATTGCCCAACATGCACGAGATACTCAACTGTGAGGCGGTGCTCCGTGCCCGGGCCGTTGTCGCCTATCATGTCGGTAACTTCAGGTAGGCTCCAACTTCATTCACACACACACACAAAATTGCCCATTTAGCGAGAGAAGCGACACAACAAAAAAAAAAGAATATTCAAATAAAAAGCACACAGCTCAAATATCAGCTCTGATTAACCTCGATCTGCCGTTGACAGGGTGTATTAAGGGGAGTTAGGGACGAGGAATTTGGTTATTTGATAGTTTATTCGTTAAGCTTTTGTTGCTGTTGTTGTTGTTGTTGTTGTTGGACACGAACACGTAATGAGAGCACACAATGAGCTACGTAAATTAATAAACAATGGCATTAATTTACTAATTAAAGAACTCAATTGGGCCAGCAGCCGAAGCAGCAGCAGACTTTGATTAATAAAACACCGAAAAGCGAACAAAAGGCACAAAGACAGCTCCAGGATTCTGATCTATAGAGAGGAGTGTGCTCTCTGACATTTGCAGTTTCCGTCTCGACTTGTCTCTAATGGAATGTTTTTTGCATATTCTCAAATTACACAGAAACTAAAAAACAAAACAAAAATAAATGGCATTAAATTTAACCGGAAACAGTACAAACAAGCAAAATTTGCAAGCTTAGCTTTCAGTTAAAAAAAAAAAGGAAAGAAAACTCTAATAATTATGCCAAGATTAGCTTTCGAAAATGATTTTAACTTGCAGTTTCTCACAAGAAATAAATCGTTGTTGTGTATGCAATTAACGACATGATTGACAAACTACTTTAACTAGTCATAGATACACATATATATATAGTATTTTATACTAGACTTGTCTCAAGATCTGGTTATTAACAAGTGGACAAACATGTCTTCACTCCTTCTGCCTCATTTACCAAACAACACACACGCGACTCTCCATCTTGAAGATATTATTAAACAAATATTGTAAACGTTTATAGAAGAACGTTTTATTTAAGCGCCGTTTATGGCTGAATCAAGTTTGATATATTGCTTATGACAGCTGACAAACTGACAAACTGGCAACTGGCAACCGGCAATCAAAAACAACAACAGTTGATTAATGTGCTTTAAGACATACTATTTTCAAGTCAAGTCTAAATGCTAAACTGCTGCTTTTAGTTGCATTACTTGACAAAATGAATCATTTAAATACATTGATATGATTGGGAAATAGGTATTAAATATTTTTGCATAAAAACAAGTTTAGATTAGAGCTTAAGTCAAGCTTAAGATTTAGTTTAGCCAAGCATTTAAATACTTAAGTACAGTTTAATTTGTATACAGTTTAAAAGCTTAAACTGCTAAATACTTAACACCTGAAGGCGTTTAAAGAACTCATTATCAGAACTCTTCAAAAATTGTTATAATATTACTTTTTTAAGTTGTTGTTGATTTGTTTGTGTGTGTAAAAAATTGTTTTAGATATTTTTGTTTGTTTTCTAATATCCCACTTATTATTTTGTGTTATCTTATCTTATCTTACACACTATCTGTATATAAACCAGAAAAAATGTTTTGGTACTTGGCAAGTGATTTGATTGCTTTGAGATGGATAAATAAATGACTTTCAATTAAAACAAATTTGTTGAACTTAACTGGGGCGGCTGTCAAAGCCACTGACGACAATCAAAGCTTATGAAATTGTTTCAAAACACATTCGTACATATGCTGAAGTTTGAAGGAAAACAGGCGACATGCCACACGACCATTAACCAAAGCACAGCAGGACATTCAAACAGTCAGGATATTTTTCAGGGTTGTTTGGTTTGTTAGGGTTGAGTTTCAAATACATAAGTATCAGTATATAGATTTATTTCGGGATCTTCATTGACTTTTCAAACTGTTTTCAAAGCTATATTATTTTGAAATTGTTTATAAGGTAAAAGTAGATTTTTTTCAACTATATTCAGCATAGGACCGATCGAGTAGGTAAAAAAAAAATAAATATATTAAGATAACTCTGTGCCATAAATTTTTATAAGTAACAAATAAATCTTTCTGTTGGTGAAAGAATTCTTTAAATCGGTTCTAAAGTTTCTAAACTTACTTGGAACAAAAATGCAAGCAAATTTTAATAATAAAACATATTCAAATTTAATGATGATGAAAACTAGTACCAAAAATAATAATATAACTATTCTCACATATGTTCTTAACACATTTTTTTATAAATTATTTTTGCAGGGAACTTTATGCAATAATAGAGAATCATAAATTTACAAAAGCATCCTATGGCAAACTGCAAGCAATGTGGCTGGAAGCACACTATATTGAAGCAGAAAAGCTACGCGGTCGATCGCTAGGTGAGTACAAACTCAAGGAATAACCCTAACCTATATTCAAAATCTCTAAATATTCCGATATAAACCTAAAATAGGTCCCGTTGATAAATATCGCGTACGCAAAAAGTTTCCGTTGCCACCGACAATATGGGATGGCGAACAGAAGACGCACTGTTTCAAGGAGCGGACGAGAAGTTTGCTGCGCGAATGGTACCTACAGGATCCGTATCCGAATCCAACCAAGAAACGTGAACTGGCCAAGGCCACCGGCCTCAATCCCACGCAAGTGGGAAATTGGTTTAAAAATCGACGTCAACGCGATCGTGCCGCGGCTGCCAAGAATCGGTAAGTTGATCCAACTAGATGGTACTCCAACTCCTACTCCTACTCCTACTTCACTGCACCATTAGTTGGGGCAATATTTCTAATTGCCGGCAGCTCAGAGTAATCTGAGCCAGTTGCTCCCGCTGCTGCTCGCTGCTGCTGCTGTTGCTGATTTTGCCATCAAGCAAAGCTGAGGCGTAAGCTGATATCTATCAGCATCCATGTGGAAGTGAATCTTGGAGGGGATCGCATACAGGAGCAAGCAGAAGGCAAAGAGTAGTGTGTGCCACTGCTGCTGCCGATGCCGCTGCTGCTGCTGCTGGCGTTTCCATTTCATTGATCCGTGCCGGCGGCGGCATTGTATCCATCGAAGCGTTCTCAATTTCCTTGCCGTTTGTTGCGGTCGTTGCTTTTGGCCACATTAAAATGACCGCCGACGATGACAACAGCAATAACAACAACAACAACAACAGCAACAACAACAACTGTTTGTTGCTTTATAGCTGTATAAAGCAGTTACAACAACAGCAGCAACAATATTGTAAAAGGTGCAACCGCTTGAACAAGAAACAGAAAAACTGAACAAAAAACCGAAGCGCAAAACTCGACCAATTCGCGCGAAGTTGAAATGAAGAAGATCCCGCGGCCAAAGTGAAAGATGGCAAGTTAAGTGGAATGACATGGCAAGAAAATCGGTGGCAGCAACATCGGCAGCAGCAGCATCGGCAGCAGCAGCAAAGTAAGCCCCTAACTGATCTTCAAGTACGTTGCGTTCTGCTCCTGCAGATGCGCAAATATTTCTTAAACTTAAGTTCTACCTGCTGTGCAGTCGTAGCCTCAACCCAACCAACCCTCCCCCCGGTTGCCAAACTCTCTTCGCTGCAAAGCACATTTTGGCATTCTTTGGAAAAAGTTGCCAGCCGTGTTTATTAAGTTAGGAGCTTGCTTCGACACTGAATGAATCTGCACAAAGCGCCAACAACGTCGACAACTGCAACAACAACAACTGAAGATCAAGTCTGGCAAGCGCCTTTTTGGGGGAACGGGTCATTAGTTAAAATGATGGCGATTATTTCGCCTTGTAAAGCTAGCAGCCGGCAAAAAAACGGATACACGCCAACAACCATTACAACTCCATCTTCATATTCAACCATCACCTGCTCCTCTCTCTCCCTTCTGTCTGTCTCAGTACCAAGTGGCAACCAAGTTGCAAGAAGCACCAGCAGCAGCAGTCCTAGTTTTTAGCTGCAGCTTGAGTTGGATTTCGAGCTTTTGGGGTCTCTCTCAGTTGTGTAGTCATCGTGCTATTAAGCAGCCAACATAAACACACAAGAATGCCGCGCAAAACTCAGACTCAAGTTAAACAAGCAAAGAACAAAAGTCGAAGATTAGATACACTTGCGAACAACAAATGATATTACATATAGAATAACTAGTACTAGTAATGATTCGATGTTAGAAATTTTGAAGAAAGTAAGTTGAAACAGTCAACGGATAAATTTGATAACAACATAAAATATTATACTATCTTTCTCTAATGTTAAAACTACTAGAATTCCCTAAAAATTTGTAAAGAAAAATGTTTCTGAGAAGCAATAATATTTCAAATAATAGTTCCTCTTCTTAACTTGAAAAACTCCTCACCATTCTTGACTGTAGAAAATCATCATTACAACCCTTTAGTAATCGAAAACTTCTTCAGCAAGAGGTATATCAAAATTCAACAGCAACAGCAATGATAAGTAAGAAATATGAAATTAAAAGCCGTTGTTCATATATACTACTATATGCCAGTCTGACTGCCATTCAACGAAGCATCAAGATCGACAGCGCCAGCAATAATGATGAGCATCAACTGAGACATTTTAACCAGATCCCCTCGCTCCCTCGATCCGACAGCAAAAGAGAGCAACAAAGACAGACCGAAAGGGAGAGGAAGAGGCAGAGGCAGGCGCTGACTTTTCAAGCATTGAGTGCTGAAAAATTGTTAACATTTTTGCTACTGCACTTGAGCGCAGGCCTCTTTTGCCTCTTTTGCCATTTGTCTCGTTTGCGTGCTTTTTTGGAGTAGTATCTGCTGTGTCGTACAACGATATTATTGTTGCTTTATGTGTATGTATGCCAAGCAGTATTTCAATCATAACAGCAGCAGCAGCAGCTAGACAGAGCATTAGAAAGGCGACAAACACAACTGGCTCAAAGCAACAGCTACCGAAATTGAGTTATTAAGATATTAACTATCAAAACTTAAACAGCTGACAGTCGAAACAGTGGCGTAACATATATTTATTTTCGTCATGCTCTGCTGGGCTGTTGCTGCAAATGTAATGCATTACAAATGGGGTTCATAAGTGGATTTTTGTTATGAATATCTCTGCGGTGTTTATTTTTTTTTTCAAGTAATGGATAATATTATAATCGATGTGGCAATGTTCCACTAATGCCCTTTAAGTAAAGAAGGTTATAATATATTTTTTGTGTTTACTATAATTATATTTTAGATACCTTGACTTCCTTTGTTCAGTTTGTATGGAACATGATCTTCTTACTAAACATTTGCTTAAGAAAACTATGTTTTTGGGTTAGATCTAATGAAGTTCACAGTAAGGTCAATACAGTTGTTCGTATTTAAACATAAATTATAAAGTAATAGTAATGCCAAATAGTAACTTTCAAAAACTCAAATAATTAACCATAAACCATTAAAAGCCTGAGAAACCAATAGATTTCCAAAATATTTGATTGACGAAAAAAAAATTCTCAATTCAATTCTATTTATCATCGCTAAGCCTGTATTTCCTTTAAAATCAAAGTATTTATCAGTCGATATGTTCCTAATCAACCACAACCTTCTTTCTCAATACTATAAATTCCATAGTGAAACCCAATAAAAAGTGAAAGAAAACAAAGCGATAATAAATTTTTAGAGTAGTATCCAAAAATGCCAGCAAAAATCTCAAATGCAACCTAATGAAACCATTTGCTAATAAATTTGAAATTTATTAGAAACAACTGTTCGAATTTTTTTGGGTTTGAATGTCTTGTGGCTAATTCAATTAGCAAGTCATAGACTTGAGTTCGTTCAATTATAAAGCACCACTTGATGGACGAGCCAAGAAATGAGAATGGGAGTTATATAAAGAAGAGCAGAGGGGGCGAGGAAGAGGAGAGAGAGAGAGAGTGGCATGGATTGTAATTCATAAAAATCCACACGCAGATTATTTTATTGCGTGAATTACACAAAATGAAATGCGAGCTCGTGATAGCCACTAAAAATCTACCCACACACACAGACACACACACACACACACACACACTCACGCACGCACGCACCTCAAAAACAGAAGCCAAATTAGGAGACACAGTGGGCGGGTGTCAGTGAACATGGCATGAAATTATGCGGGCGCTCGGTGGGGGGGTCGGTCAACACTGGCAACATCAATTTGTCAAGCAGCAACAACATCAACAACAACATGAAATGAGGCAGCAGAAAAATACTGAAATCAACAGCAATTGAAATGGGAAATAAGATTTCAAATGTGCTCAGAAGTGTAATAAAAATGAATGGGAATAACAATAAACAACAACAACAAATAAACACACACGCACAACAAATATGTTGTAAATGTCAATGATCAATCAAAATATATTACAAACACACACTTATGTATCTTGTATATATTTTGTGGTTAAAGAAATTACCTCGGGAAAAATAAACGATATTGAAGGACATCGGACAACGGACAACTATGAGAATGGAATTGAGATTGAGAATGAGAAGCCTGTGAACTAAGCTCAAGACCATCAGCTCAAGTGGCTGTTCATCGATTTCCCAACAGCTCGAAATTCTAATGAAGAAAGGTTTTTTGCGCCAAACCGAACAACGAACAACAAATTGGAGTCTCCATCCAGTCAGAAGCTGCAGCCATTGTCAATATCCAAATCCGAGTGCCCACTTGGCTGCGCGTTCGGACAGGCACACTCGAGCGCCATAAGTACCCAATACCCAATACGAGAAGAAGAAAAAAAACCCCAGCAGAAAGTCCAAGTCGAACCGAACCGAAACAGACCGGACCGTATGAAACACTCAAAGATGTTTGCACAAGGCAACTACCGTTTCGGTGGCTTGTGAGAAAAATATACAAGATACAATCCATTATAATAGCAGAAGGAGCATCAAAATAGAGTTTGGGGGGGAGGTTGGGGTTTCTGCCTCGCCCACTTCAGCAGCGTGTAGAAAGTGTATTAAAGAAATCAATGATATAAAGAAAGAATGAACACAAAGTTTAAGAGTCATTCAGACACGGCCTCATCGAACACACCGGATGTGAATGTGAAGAAGTGATTGAGGGGGGTGATGAGGGGCGAATACTGACAAGTGAAATGTGTGTAACGAGTAGCGAGCGTAGTAAATTGTGCAAATAGAAGCGAGAACCGAAACTGGAACTGAGCAAATGATAACAAAATATATTTATATTCAAATTGAACAAATTTTAAATCCTGTTTGTCAACAGATCTCAAACGGGTATCGAAAAAAAAAGAAAAGAGGAAGCTGAGCATTTGAGCGGCAACAACGACAAAATAAACGTTGATTGCGTTTAGCGCCGGGGCAGAACCCAGCCAAGACTCCAACCCCCGGAACAAAATGTTATTCGGTCCACTTAAGCGTTCGAACCCCTGGGATTTCGGGCACTTTTTCGCTCTCAACTAACTGTCGCTGCTGCTGTCTAAATATTTACACAATTTATAACTTTCACTTTGAATGACACAATTATCAAAATGCGTTCGTTCAGTTTGAATTCATTTCGCTTCAATTTGCATTATTTGTAACAGAACAAATTTCAATTCTAATCGATGACGTATCAAAGTTAACTTTAGCTTTGCATAGAAAAATCGATTGGGGCTATATATATTTTATACATTTTTCTATATATCTTTAGACCTTAAACTGTGAAAGCATTGGCCAAACTTTATCGATTAACTTTTGAGCTTTATCAAATAACTAGTTTTTTAAATAAAACATATTTGTAATCAACTTTTATAAGTTCCACCAACGCAATCTCCTAATGAACCAAAATCTTTTGTATTTTAATATTCTTATTTTCAAAAAAAATCGATAGTAATCGATAGATTCATACGGCTTAGAATTTGTATTTAATACGCGAAAGAGCTATACACTTTTTTATTGTGTTATTGTCCTATGATCAGATCATATTACCAGGCAGCATTCTTGCAGCTGAATAAGTTTCAACAATCCCAGGGAGAGGGGAAGATGGAGAGGGTGAGACCAAATACGCATACACGAATCTTCTGACGTGAGCCGATTAAGGCATTTCAATGTCTCGGCCCTCTGCGCTCAGGTTACCAGTTAACCGTGGAGGGTATTCTCTGCAGGGTTAACTCTACCTCCTTCTCTCTCTCTTTCGTGTCCAAATGGATGTCACTCACTTTCTGTTGTGTCCACGCGGGTAATTACATACGTGTCATTTCGGTTTCGGTTAGGTGCCACAGTATCAAATTCCCAACACACACACACAAACACACAAAATATGTATTTAAACCCTTTTTGGGTCTCTTTCTCTCTCTCTCTTGCTGATCGGCTAAGTCAATTGTTTGGAAAATATATGTATCATATTCGTATCGAACTTCAATGAAGCGATTAACACGACCTTGGATCAGCGCCCGTGCCAGATTTTAAATATTCCATTACTGCTCATCGAAGGGTTTAATAAAAAGTTGCTGCTTGGAGCTTCAATGAAGCGTAATCGCTACCGCTAAAGAAAAAGCTACAATTTCACAAAGCTTGTCGGCCATTTTAGAGGTCTTTGGGTTTTGGGCTCTCTTGCTTCCCATAGTTAAACGCGTAACTTTCATATACAAAAAATAAGAATAGTCCGTTGATAATCATATGGGATATACTTTATACTCCCAGCAGCAGGGTAGCCAGAATAGTAGTCCGAATCGTTTGATCTGTGCCAGTTATTCATCAGAGCGACTCCAGCTGAGAATGATGCGAGTGTCAAGTGTGGTAAATGGTAATCCATCAAGTTGGCGCATTAGGCAACTAAACGATTCCATTTTCAGGCCCAACACAAAACAGATGAAACAAAAGGTAGCCGCAGATACATTTCGCAGCTCCAACTGAGTTGTGACTGCAACGGATTGTTGGCGGGGCATTTTTGGTTGCTCTACCCGGTGCCAAAGCATCATTAATCAAACAACACGAGCCGCAAAAACACAAAAAATATAGTAAAATGTTAAGGACAAGGGCTCGGCAAGATTATTAATGCTGATGGGTCAACAAATTGCGGCAAAAGTTCGAAACGAATCCTACCCGATAATTATGACAGTGCAGGAGTCATGTGGTGTGATGCAGATGATGATGTATATGAAGTACTCTCCTCTCACTGATGGCTCTATAAATATGCCGACAATGCTGCCTGCCACTGCCACAGTTGCTGGTTGCTGCATCGTCTTCTAATCAAGTCATCTCCGTTTTGTGTCCGAGGAAGGGGGGGGCCGAAGCAGCAGCAGCACCACACCTTTGTTTTGGCCACAGATAATTTGTCTTAACCATGTGTGAAAGTTTGCGTCAGATTTATGGGTCGCCTGCCTGCTCACCGACAAATGAGCCGCCTAATGGGCGTGTGTTTCGAGAGTCGAGAGAGACAACGGCAACGGCAACCGCAGCATGCAACATGCACAACCTGTACAACATGCAACATGTATGCTACCCCCCCACCTCTCATTCACTAATTAACACCGTTCAAAGCGTTCAAAACCAAATTAAAGTCGCATTTTCATTTAATAAGTGAGAATATAGCCTAAGAAAATCTCTCACAATTTTCAACTTAAGATCACTTCCAATTGGTTATGGATCATAATTTTGTTGTTGTTAATATATAATAAATAACAAAACGTTTTTACGGCTTAACAATTAAGTTCGAGATTTGCATCGATGCATTTGTTGAGTCCATAAATCTTATAGATAAATCATTAATTTGATCGAATTAACCCTTCAGCTGGAGATTGTTGAAATGGGGCGTGGAAGTGGGCTTTTTTCTAAATAAATAAATTGTTTCCCAGAGAGAATTTATTATTTATGTTTTTTTATGGACATTTTCATTAAACTTTTATGATTTTCATTGAAAATTTACTGATCTTTATCTCTTTGTCTTCCCCTCTCTCTCTGTTTACAGCATGCAGCACAATCAGAACAATTCGGGCATGGGCTGTCGCAGCCGTCGGGCCGAAGGAGCCGCATCGCCAACACCATCGGATAGCTCCGATTCGGATATTTCGCTGGGAACGCACTCGCCGGTGCCGAGTAGCCTGCAACTGCAGCACAGTCCTGGCAGCATGTCCAACGGAGCCAACGAGGAGAGTCTCAGTGTGGATGATGATAAGCCTCGTGATTTGAGCAGTGCTCTGCCTTCGCCCACCCCGCCGCAGTTGCCGTCGGCGTATGGTGGCGGAGCGCTGGGGCATAGTGGAATGCCCAACTGTTTGCCGCCGTTTAAGTTGGATGCGGCAAGCAGTCTGTTCAATGCTGGATGCTACCTGCAAAGCTTTAGCAACCTCAAGGAGATGTCCCAGCAGTTTCCCATCCAGCCGATTGTCATCCGGCCGCATCCGCAGTTGCCGCAGCCTCTAACGCTCAACGGTGGAGGCGGTGGCGGCGGCGGAGGAGGAGCCACACATCTGCATCATCCCGCCTATGCGGCTGCCTATAGTGTCGAATGTGGTGTTGTTGTACCGCAGCAGCCGCCACAGCCGCCCAAGCTACGCATCAATTCACCCGAGAAACTCAACTCGACGGCGGTGGCAGCTGCAGCGGCAGCGGTGGCAGCCTCAGCAACGACAACGGCAACAGCGGCAACAACGGGCTACCATCATAGCACCCAGCTGCTGTTGCATCGTCCGTTCTCCACATCGCCGGAGCTGAAACGTTCGGCGCCCGAGATCACATGATATCATAATCAGCGTGTGTGAGGTGGCGGCGGCGGCGGCAGCCTTGCCCCAAGGGTTTCTCTGCACAGTTCCTCCACCAGTTGCTGCTCCTCCTGAACCTACACCAGCTCCTGCTCCTGCTCCTTTCACTAAGGCCCAGCTATATTTAAATTGTTTCAATTTTTATTATGTTTAAGTCAACAAAGTTCGGGTCAAGTTCGAGCGCCCGAAAGCAATAACAGCAAACAATCGCAGCCAATTTCAATTCGTACTGGCAAAAACTGTTTCCTAACGAAAAAAAACAACAACACATACATATATATAGTACATACATATATAGTACACAGCTGATGATAAATTATGGAAGGAAAAACAAAAACAAAAATCAAATATTTATAAAACTTCGTCGCACACTTTTCAAAGATAGTTATTTAAGATTTATGCATATAAAAATCAAATTGGCGAACTGACAACAACAAAAAAATGCAAAAATACAACTGAAAATTCATCAAGTTATTCATTCTAATTTCTGTGTGTGTACGTATTTGTAAATAGAGTTTAAGTATGCAAATCATAGTGCTTACGTATACATTTAGAATGCAATAAAAAACACAAGCGAAATGAAACAGTTAAGAATTTCAATCATTACCGAAAAAACTAAAAAAAAAAAATATTTAAAATTGGTGTTATTATTTCGATGGGTGGCTAATTTCAGGAAACTTAAGGAAAAACCGAGACTACAAGAAAGGTAAAAATAAGGTCGCACTTTTTTTAACTTAAAAAGATTTTGTAGAACTTTAAAAAGACAGCCCCTTTAGAAAAAGAAATCGTCAAAAACTACAAATGGAGAGTTCCTTTCAAAAAATAAGATAAACTTAAAAATCATTTTAAAATCTTATATACAAAATATTGAATATATTTTTTGCATTTCATTCGACTTATAGAAATAGATTTTTGTAAAGAAAATATTATTCTAAGAATATTCTGATACATTTTCATAGGTTGAATGCCGGATTAAAGGAAAACTGAATTTTTCGACTAGCAAAAAACTACAAAAAATAAATTATAATAATAAGTAATAAAGAATAAACATTCTGGCATAAAGCGCTGCAGTATACGGGAATCTTAAAGAGATGGAAGTCGGAATTTATAGATTGGTAGAAAAGTCCATATTTATTAGTTTAAAAAACCCATTAGCTCTATAAAACAAAGTTTAAAAGCTTCTGTTAACATTAAGCTTTGTTTATTTATGTTTTAAACTCCGGGCGGCTTAAGGTTTATGGATTAAAGCTTATAAAAGTGAGCAAATGCACAAATTGAGAACAAATTAAAGCAAAGCCAAAATCAACTTAAGCCTCCTTTTAAAATTCACTTAGCTGCCAATCTGAGTGGTTCTTTTTTCTCAGTGCACCTACTTACTGGCTTAGCTTGGGCGCTGTCTGTTCGAGGATCTGCTATTCTAGCAGCTATTATTATTTATTTTGAAATAAAATATCAATTTCTGTGTAAACAACAACAAATGTTGACTGGAAAATGCAGCCCAAAAGTCATCTGCAACAACAGTCGAAGTCGAAGTCGGAGGGAAAAAACAATAATAACATCAAAAAAAAACTACGAAGAAATATCAGTTGTGGTAGAAAACAAAATGTGGCGTCGGCGTCGGTGTCGACGCTTTGGTTTGAAACACTGGCGCCAACGATGACATGTCCTACTCTTGAGTGGTTTACTTAGCTGCCTTATGAAAATATCCGTACTGTGGGCAAACACACACACCAGCACAGTCCAACAACAGAGATCGTCAGTCCAAGCAGCTAAAACAGCCCATCAGGCTTTCTAGATCCATAAATGACTCTACGGCCCAGACGCTGGCAGAGGCCACCAAAACTGACGCGTCACTGTCACTCAAATACTACAACACAAATGCAACGCATCATCCTCATCGCCGTCGTCGTCGTCGCCGTCGTCGTTGTTGTCATTATGAGCTCTCTGGAAGAGTGCCCTGGGAAACATATATAAACTGCCTAGAGTTCCATATGCATTTATGTTTGTACCAAAAATATATATAAAGAACCTACCTATGCACTTAGCAAAATCTTGTTGCAGTAAAAATAAAATAACATCATTTACGTTATTAAATTCGAAATAATCTTTGGGCAAGGCTCTAAAAGCTTCTTCGTTAACAATCTTACACTTACAAATTTTCAGAATTGCAAAAATACATCTTTATGAATGAAGAATTTGATTCCCTGATTGCAACCAAAATTGAATTGAAATTCTCTGTATAAATTCTTAATGCATATTTTTTAGTGTATGCATATATATGCGATATAATCTGTAGCGCGATTAGATGCAACAGCAGGCTAAAGATTGTTTTCGTTTTTTTTTCGATATTTGTATATCTATTTTTTTGTTCTTGTTCGTTTGGACCGCCTAGATGACTGACTAGTTGTATAAGTGCTTCCTTCTAGCAACCGAAAATTTTGGGCTCAAATTACAAGGTGAGCGCAAGTGAGAGGAGCCATGTGGAAGTTGTCAGTCAGCCGAGACCGTCAGTCAGCCGAGTCACTTGAAAGCCTATGCAATTATCAGTAGCTGGCGCTCGTCGCGTCTCAAATGTATTTACTTACACACACACATACATATCGAGTATACGCCACATTGTTCAGTTAATTTTCGCCTTTCAGTTTTGTATTTAGTTTTTAGTTTTTTTGGCGCCGTCGCAACGTCATCGTCATCATTAAGCATGATGTGACACTTTTGACCTCATTTCCCTCCGGCAACCCCTACACACACACACACACACACACACAAACACTTGCTATTTGCCACATTTTGTGGCAGCAATCGATAGCCGATAAATGTGAATGCAATGTTTGTCATACATTTTAATTAGCCATTTTTTATTTTTTGTGTAAATTTTTTGTGTTTCATTCAAAATGGCATCTGGCAATGCGTAATTAATTTTACACCTTGTCTCTTCTCTGTTTGGAATTTCAAGGCTATTTACCAATTACAGCAACAAAAGCAACAAAAACAAAACATCACCTTAAAAAGCAACAACAAACAGCAGCTAAAACAACAAAACATTCAAGTGTCTTTGCTACTGTTTTTATATCAAATTAATGCGTTACTCCATCTCTCTCCCCATCTCTCTCTATCTCTACCTCTCCCTCCCTTCTTTTTACACCTCACAAAGTCCTTTCTTGTTTTAGTTTTTTTGGGTGGTTATTTCGATTTACATATTTACAAGCCGACTCAATTAGTTAAACCACAAAATGTAAAAAGCCGACATCCAGCCTCAGCCCAAGATTTTTACATACATTTAAAATTGAATTTATTCACCCTCCAGTTTGACTTGGATTTGCTTCTGCCTCTCAATTTAGCGCTTTGTATAACTTAACAGCTTCGTTTTATTTTTTGAACAGTGGAGTCTATAAGCAAAGGTAAAAATAAAATATTTTCCCAAAAGTTGGTTAGTTGTTAAATATTTATAAATTATTGTTTATATACTACGCAAAAAATAATGCATTTTGATGAAAAAATAGTTGACAAATCATTTTAATGTATATTAATTCAAAATTGTATATAAATAAGTAAAGAATATATTAGAAAAATTAATATTTATAGTTTGAGAAAAAGGCAAACATTTATAGAACACCGATGAATATCAATATTTCCGATCGCAAAATCTATTTAATCAAATGATATCACATGAAAAAATTGTCAAATATTTTTTTATTTTTTTCGGATATATAATAAACACTCTGAAACGCTTTTAAAATATATATTTCTAGATAAGTGTAAGCAGAAAACTTTCTTTAGTTTTGTCTTTTTAAACAGAGTAATTTGAATTATTTTTGTCTCCTTTGCGGACAAAAAAAATGTTTAAAAATATTTCACCTGCTTTGCAACTTCTCAGAAGCGTTTTATATATTTACCATTAAGCCAAGAATTTTTTTGCATTTCTTTTAATTGAGTGGCTCCACTGTATCAGCTTATTGGCCTCGCGCATATGGACTAAAGATAGCAAAAGACTGTCAGACAAATATATACTCTACCCATTTAACAAACAATATGCAGGAGCAGCAGTAGACTTAAGCATTCGATGCTCACATCTTTAAAATTCATTCGATGGGGGAAGGGAGAGGAAACAAGCCAAATGAACCCCATCATTAAGTGCGTAAATGTACTGTAAATAGACAAACGCGTTTTGAATAAAATTTAACAGACCTAAAAGAGTTGCACTGTGTTTGGGGATGAATGTGCCCGAAGGGGCATGGTATTGGGGTGAGGGAGGCAATGCAAATTCCCTGGGCAAACAGAAAAAGGCAGAAAGAAAAGACAGACGCAGTTGCCGCATCTGTGCTGACAAATTGTGAAGCTGGCGGTCAACAGGGCGTAGAATCAATAAGGCACGACCAACAATGGGTTGTCGAATGGGCAGGCGGGGGGGGGACGTTACTATTATGATAATTTGGCGTGACAAATTGAAGAAACTTTTAGCATTGTCAAAATATTTGTAGCGCCAAATGCGCAACACAAACACTTCACACATGCCAGACTTAAACCCTTTATAAATACACCAAAAAGAGCAAAAATTTCTAGAATTTAGTTAAGAACATTGCAGAGCGGCGGGGGGCGTGGCAGCTGCTGCTCATTAAGACTAGATGGAGGCGTGAGCTGCTGCTTATGGTTACAAATAATACGACACTTGTGTTAATTGTCATTGAGCATCCAGTTGGATTTCAACGATTGAAATCTGAGGCAGCAAAAATGAGACAGAATTTTGTTGCTGGCTTCGGCCTATTGTTGGCACATTGGCGCGTCTAATGAGATTTGTGCCTCAAGGAGTCAGATTCGGGCGAAAAGGTGCAAAAGGACGTTGGACAGAGACGAGGCGTCGATGCGTAATTCATAAAACCATTGAAAAGGCAGCAAAACAGAAAAGAAAAGGAAAGGAAGCCCAGAGCACACACACTCAATCTGTCTCTTTGTATCTCTATAGATGCACTGAAAAAATTATATAGAAACTTGTACTCAAAATGATATACATATTTAATAAGTAGTTTTTTGCATTTGCAAGCTCAAACTATATTTGCAGCTATATTTTGTTTAATATCCAATCTTAGCGTTCAACTACGATACTTAGGCTAACATTTCGCTATAAAATAAGACCGTTGTGCTTTACTCCTTGGACTGCACATTGATAGCAGTCAGTCAGTCAGTAGCTTCAAGCATCTTTCACACATTTCAGCTCATTAAATTTCCATAGTGTATCGGCTGTTCGTTGTCCTCTGTCCTCTGTCCGCCGCCTGTCAGTGCAAACAAAGGCGTTGAGCGACGTGAGAGGCGTGGCTGTTGTGGCTGTTAGGGATCTATCTTTCATTCTCTATGAGAGTATACTACAAGAGGGTTTCGTGCTAAAGAGCCCGAGAGTCGCAAATGGGCGAAACATTTGCGGTTATTCTCATACCTCAACTCTAAAACTCTCAATGCTCAATCCTCATCCCGAATGGCATTAAACACAAAAGCACTCAGCTAAACTGATTGAAACATTTCCGCTGTTTGTTATTGTTGCCCGGGCATACGGATTTAGAGATTAGAAACAACAGGGAAATGTAGAAAAGTAGAAAACAAAACCAAATACTCAGATCTTTGGCCAAAGACAAATTGCAAATTGTTTTATAGTTATACGACAAATGTTTATGCAGCTGCTCGGGATAGTTAAGTTAAGTTTTGTAACTTAAAAACCAATTTAAGTCATTTAACTAAATTGGCTATTTGGCAATTTAACAATTCAAGAATTCAACGGGAACCCCGAACAAGCTTTTCATCAACTAATATTGTAAAATTGAAAAATCGTATTAAATTACACACAAACAAGAGATGCGAAAAGAAAATTGAAGTCAAATCACAAAATCGTATGTGGAACAAACCGATAGAGAGAGAGAGAGATTCGTGCATTGTGTGTGCATCATCGGGCTGGCCCCGATTGAATTATGAATTAATAAAGATGTTTTGCCCGCAGGCAAGATTTGGGTTACACAACGCAAGTCAAAGGCGGAGGGGGGGTTGGGGGTGGGGCGCACTGGACCTTGTTGCAAAGAGCAACCCTCTGTGTGGTGTTTGCCGTTTTGGCTTTACGGATTTACCCAAAAACAACACAACAAATCCGTTTGGCTTTTGTCTATCTCTCTCTGTCTCTCTTGTAACTTGAGGATGCACTTTTTGTTGCTGTTGTTGGTTGAGCTGCCCCTTTTTTATATTATTGAAAGATAATTGGGTTCACAGCGCGCTCAGACAACCATGAAGAGATAGAGATACAAGACTGCAAAATGTTCCATCCAACAAAAGCCCCGCAAAACTCAATTCAATTGAGATTCAAATTCACTTACCGAGTCCCAAACAAAACTTTCTCATCAAGCGTAGAACTTATTGTATTACAACTCGAACGACGAGGGGGAAGGGGAGGACGAAATATTATATATGCCACATATATAACACCACCACCATTAGTTCCTTCAGTTCATCATGATTATCATCAAGAGCCCAACGCTTTGACGTGTAAATGTTATCTGTTTTACAAATTAAGCCCTCGTTTTGTGGCAGATTTTTACAACTCAAATCTATTAGACCTACACTCCGACCGCCCTCACCCTCACCCACACACAATCATGGCAAAATGTTTAACAATTAAATGTAATTTGAACCTGCCGAACTGCCGCTGATGTGGGAATTCATCATCTAAAGTGAATCTATGCTCAAGTCGAAGGGATCATCGGCTAAAGGTCATAGAATCTGGCATGTGCATATAGTATATAGTATGTATATAGATTATGTGGGTTGTTCTATTAAGATTCATTTAAATATATAGATGTAAGCATCTAAAGTTTCTAAGAACAGAAATTGATTGTAAAATTGAGGGAGTGGAAATTTACAAAATGTTTTTTATTAATAGAAAGGTTATTGCTTAAGGCATATTTCAACACTTTATTTGTGCAATAAGTTAAAGGCCTTGAAGTTGATCTGGAGAAAAACATATATAAGAATCAGGGGCGTAGCTACCGGCCTATCTGCCGTATCAATTATACGGCCCGGAGGCCCCCAATGAGAAACTTTTACCCACCCTAAGGGCCCTTATGATAAGAATCTTTGACGATTCCCAAGCTCATTCTTAATCAATTTACTACCTTACCTCATTTAACCTTCGATGACTTCGACTTTCACTTGCTTTGTTTTTGGAAAAATCGAAGCTGCTTCTTTTATTTTTCCTACCAACTTAAATATTTTGTGCTTCGAAATTAAATTTTGCTTTTGCAAAACAATATTTCTATTAATTTTAAAAACCTCTTCAACAAACACAACTTGAATGAATATTTAGCAATTCGCTTGAATGAATTTTGTTAGCTTTTTTGAGGTATAATTTTGTCCTATGCCCCGAACTAATCGGTTTAGAGTTTCGACCCCACACAAACCCAAACATATATGTAAATATAAATCGCTGCACAAGCCAAGCCAACAAAATAAATATGATCCCGATTGGTAAAAAAAAAGGCTTATGTCACCTGAATACCAAACTCAACTTAGACCACCACCAAAAAATAAAGAAATAATGAAGGCATACAAGCATATAGCATTTGTACATATGTTTGAGCGATATCTGAAGCAAATCGGCTTAGGGACAAATAATCGCCGTTTGAAAATATCCAAAAAACAAGCGCATCATCGACACCATTCGATGGGACAGTCGTCAGTCGGCCGCTGCTGCCAAATGATTATAAACCAATAACAACAACATCAACAACAATAAGTGACTGCATTGTGGATGCCACAGATTTGGATCGCAAAACCTTCGGCTGTCGCCGCATCGACATTTCCATTTTTGTTCGCATCTAATGACATATTTAAGGTGTTAATCGTCTCATTGGAACCGTCGGCTTCAGTTCACAGTTTCACAGATATAACATTGCATTGTTTGAAAGCAACTCACACACACATACACTGAGAGAAAGTTATTGAAACCATTCATTCAACCAAAGATACATTTTTGATGTGCTTTTCATTGAAATGTTGTAAAAATGGGAAAAATAAATAAATAATAAATCGTATAACATTTGAATGTTCACATACAGTTTTTCTTGCAGTGCATGTCTGGGCATATACATATGTCTATATGGGGTAAATATTGATGCTGCGATTATGCTCATTGATGCATTGACACAATGGACATTCAGTGCATTATCCTCACACTCTGCCTCTCTCCCTCTCGCTCTCTCTCCCTCTGACCCTGCCAGAGGGTGTTAGTTGCAGCCGCTGTTTGTGCCATGCCGTCGGATTCAGTCAATCGTGTGTGTGTTGGCTTTATGGCGCATTATCCCCTAAATCACAAACAAAACTGCAAACAAATTGCCGCTGCAAGCCCAAAACATAGCACCTAAGGCTTAAAGGCCAACAGCAACAGCAACAACAACAATATCAACGGCATTTGGGCCAAGGTATTAGCACAAAATTGGCAAATGGCCTCAGCTCAAACTGCATTCATGGAAATTATCCGCATTGCTTCCGACATCGATATATATACGTATATAGTCGAATGCTCTACTAATCTGTCCAACACACACACACACAGACACATTGACGTTGACTGAGCGGATTTGATGCGTTTATCCCATAATCCACAGCCGACTGTAACGTTAATAAGCGGTTTTTCCCACTATTATTATTATTTGTTGATGTTTATATATTGGTCGCTTGTCTGCAGTTAATGTTGACTAAATATTAAGCAGATTGCTTTTTGTGGCAGTTCACAAAAGGTTCTACCTGAATAAACATGTTTAGAAATACGCTTCTATGCAATATATATTAGTATTTACATATTATATACTCGGAAGTGAAAGTATTGACGCTTGCGCATTAAAAAAGTAAATTTTGCAGCTTGTTTGACAACTTAAACACCACTGTGCTGGTTGCTCTGACCTGATTGGCTGCTCTGAAGCTGGCCAATGAGTGTTGGGCCAGCGTGAACTGCTTGCAAGCAGTTGCCTGCAGCAAGCAGCATAACTTCCCTCGAGGGAAATTATTGCCAGAACATTTCTAAATAATTTCCCACCAACACAGTTGATGTTTTTTAAATGATTAAAAATACACACATAAACATTTTAATTTGTTTTAAACCATTTTTATTTTTAATAAAAAAATTAACATGCCTTTTTTTTTTCGTAGCTATAATTATAATAACTAATTAAGTAAATGTTTTTTGTTTTGTTTTTTTGTTACCTTTCTTAGCCATTTTAATTGTATTTAAATTTTTTATGGTTTTTCATAATTAGATCTATTAAAAATTCAACATGAAAGTTCAGCTAAAAATTGCTCAATTGTTGCATTCAACGTTAAACGTTTTTGATTTCGAAATTGCTTCTCTCTTTGCCATTATTTTTTATTTTTATATTATTATTATTATTTTGTCCCCACCCACATTCATACTATTATTATTTATAACAATTTAATCGTAATATAATTAACAATGTTTTCTTTTTTTTGTATGTTTAATAAAAAAACAAACAAATTAATTAATTATTAACTAGTTAAATGTATACAAATATATTAATGTTTATTTTATTGTTTTTTCTAAAATTAAGTGAACACAACAGAAAAAAAACTAAACCATTTACATAAACAATATATTAAAAATAATAATTAATTAATTTGGCTAGAGTAGAGCAATGCAGTTTACTACAGGTATGTGTGTAAGTATGTGTATGTGTGTACATATATATATTCGTGTGTGTACATATAAAATGCAAGTGCTGCAGGCCCTGCCAAGTTAGTTGACTGTGCTAACAAAAAGTAACAAATAAATTTGATTTAATTTTCTTACTCAAAAAACCAAAAGCAAAAAACTTAAAAAAACACAAATTACAAATAATTGTTAAGTATTTTAGTTAGATTGCATAACAAATGTTATTATTATTTTTAACTTTTCCTACCACGTATCGTATATTTTTTTCATTCTCAACTTTTTGTTTTTGTTGTTTTTTTTGTGAACCTCATGGACGGATGTTTGAATCTGAAGTAAAAATTGGCGCACAGCAGCTCCGCTCAGCCCAGGCTGCATACAACCCCCGAGTGACGTCAGCAAAGTAGAGGTACTATATGGGAGAGGGAGGATGGGGAAGAGGGGACAGGATATTGGGGAAAGTTCAAATACCACAAATTTTGATTTACACTAAAGTTAACTATACGCTAATCAACAACTTTTGTTGTTGTTGATGTTTTTTTTTTTCTCATTTTTGTTTCTCAGTTTTTGTACAGTGTATACGCAAACGTGCTCGTATCGTATATAGGCATCTAAGGCATAGTTTTTCTATATATTTTAAATAAAGTACTCGTACTTTCACATTGTTTTTGTTTTGTTTTCTTTTGTTAACCAATTATTTACAACAATTTCGTATCACATTTGCATTTGTTTTTCTTGTTTTGTTTTGTTTGTCGGCGTTTTTCGCTTTTGACACAGTGTCGTTTGTTGTATGCAATCTTTTGAGCAGCACTGTGCGATCTAATAAGAAGAAGAAGAAAAGTGACTGACTTTTTTAAAGTGTCCTTTTTTCCCGTTTCTTGGTGATTTTTTCCACTTTTTTAAGTTTTCTTTTAGTTTTATAAGTTAGTTTAACACTAGGAGCTAAGTAAAAGGTACGGGCATAATAATATATATATCTATATTACGCTATATATATTTATGTATATATAAATCTTAAAGTTGAATTTATGTGTGTGTATGTCTGTGTGTGTGTTTGATTGCTAAAACAGTGTGTCCTGGCTATAGATAATCGGTTTGAGTATATATATTTATGTATATATCTTGTATATATGTAAGGGTTGTTATATATATGTTTTGTATATATTTTGGAGTTTTTTTTTTAACTGTTGTTATATAATTAAACTTGTCCTATTTATTTTTATATAAACTCTGAAAAACATAACAAGTTGAAAGCCCTTAGTTATGGTCATACAATATTGTGGAATATATTTTTAAAAACAAACATACATATATATTATGCATATACATATATATTATTTTATTTTAATAGAGTGTTTGCTTTAAAGTTAGATTTTTTTTAAATTTTAAAATTGATTTTAATTATTTTACACATTAAAAAGTTAAGTCAAATTGAAATATTTTTAAAATATGAAGATTATTAAACATATTGAAATGTCCTATATAAAAAATATAAATTTTGAAATTTTTAATACAATTTTAATTGTTATATATTTTAAGTTCTTAAGTCTTCCAGCAAACACTCTATAAAAATACACATAAATACACATAATGTATAAAGTACATTTGTCTAGCTGTCTGTATTTTAATATAGATTAACTATATATAGATATTTGAAAATGCCTAGTTTAAAACCAATGGGCGTTTAAGGCGTCCTTTCTTTTCTTTTTTCTTGGCCTATTTGATAAAGCTGACGTTTTGGCTTACGCAAGACGTAAGAGCTTACGTGGAACGTAAGCTAACCTGCCAGTTAAACTGGCTGGAAAATTGTTGTTAATTATTGCCTTTATGTTTTTTTGTTTTTGTTTTGTTTTTTCTGTATACTTAGTAAATACACAAGACTACAGACTATAAAAATTGCATTAATTAACACTACATAACAGGATTTATATATAGATTTGGGAAGAGGTGTTGCTATTTGATTTCAAGATCGCTTTTCCTCATCATAATCATTATCATTGTTTTTTGTTGTTGTTGTGGGATTAGGTAACTACGTAGCTCTCATTGTTGGTTTAAACTTTTATAAACTTTTTTCTTTTAAACTATTTGCATTTCTTTTTTTCTGCTCAGATTGAGCTATATAATCGATTTATATATATCTTTTTGTGTTTTTATTTGGCCGGCAAGTGTTTCAGTTGCCGACAAACTGTGGCTGCTATTGATGGCTTTTGCTCAGGAGATGCGCATTGAACTCGTAAACATTGTTCAGCTGCTCGCCACAAATGTTGCACTTCCACGGATTGCTCTCGCAGTGGCAGCCCTTGTGCAGAAAGTAGAGCGTCTCGTCGGGGAACTCAATGCCACAGAAATGGCAGGTGAGTATTTGCTTGCGATTCAACAGCAATTCGCTCTCCTGCCCCGTCGATGTGATCGTGCCATTGCAAATGGGCGTCGCGCTGCTGCTGCCATTGTGGCTGGCATTCTGTTGCTGCTGCGTGGCTGTGGGCGTGCCGTTGGCACCGCCAGCGCCGCCTGACGCAGCATTCGCACTCGCCGCACTGCCGTTCATCATGTTCTGCGGCAGGCTCTGCAGCTCGTGCTCCAAGGGTGTCGCATTCCTGCTGATTCGATTGTTGGCCTTGGCGCAAATTCGTCGCTTTAAATCCTCGCGCAGCAGCGACTTAAGTGGCGAGACCTGAACAAAAGAGAATTCGTTTTAGTTCGAGATTCAATAAGGGGGATAAAGGGAGCTGGAGTTGAAAATTTAAGCTTGTTTCCTGCTGCAAGTTTCACTGGGAAAGTCTTTCCTTCAATTGCCCAACTACCTTGATCAGTGAGGTGATTCTGTTGTTGTTGTTGTTGCTATTGTTGTTGTTGTTGTTGGAAGTTTGCTCATTATCGCTGTTGGGATCACAGCTGCCATTCAGCGACTCCTTCTTATCCACATCCACATCCAACAGCGGTTCCTAAACCAAAAGTAAATTAACTTAAAAAATCCTTTCAATTTTAATAGAATTAAACTAACCTGTTTAATGGGTATTAGACTTATCGAAGGCGTTATGTGATTATCGTGATGTTGATGATGATGATGATGGTTGTGTAAATGATGATGATGATGATTCTTAAGGCTGCTGCTGTTGGACGACAAACTTGTTCCTGTTGCTGTCGTTGTGCTGGATGTTATTGTTGTTGCTTTGCAGTCCATTGGCAAATCCTGTGGAGCGCCCAACAGAAGCGTGTCCTTCAACTTGTCCGTGTCCACGTCATGGTTGTTGTTGTTGTTTGTGCTGTTGTTATTGTTGTTGTTGTTGTTGCCCTGTAAAGCAGATTCACGCAAAACGCAAATCAGCTGAGCGCTCATAAGCAAAAGCATATTTTTGTTTGGATTGGAAATTTGCGGACGAGATCGTGAGATCTCACTTACATTGAACAGTTCCGTATTGCCGCTGTCATTGAGCGTTGAGATCTCGACGTGCGGCGTCAGAAAATGCATCGGGGGCGTGGCATTCTCCAGCGAACGCAACGATTCGCCGCTATCACTCTGATGGCTTGCCGGCGCCGACGAAGAAGATTGCTGAGAAGTCTGCTGCTGCTGTTGCTGGTTGTGTTGTGGCAATGCATAGCCGGCGGCAGCGGCGGCGGCGGCGGCTGCTGCCGATGCCTGCGACTCCAAGGCCAAGAGCAGCGAGGACGTGCCACCCGGGCCGGGATTATCCAGATCGATGCCATGACGATTGAAGAAGTGAATGCGCAGCGACTTCATTGAGCCGGCACGATAGCTGCACAGCGGACAAGTCTTGACGAGATCGTGCTGGCCCACATGCTCATTCTGGAAATGGGCACGCATCGCAATCTGGCGCTGGAAGCCGCGGTTGCAGATGGGGCAATGGTAGGGCAAGGTTTTGGTGTGCGTCGTAAAATGTTCGGCCAGATGATCCTTGCGAAAGAAACGCTTCTGGCAGACGCGGCATTCGTAGGGCTTGACGCCCGTGTGCCGCATTTTGTGGCGCCGCATATTGGCGCCGTTGGAGAACTTCATGTTGCACACATCGCACTCGAACACTTTGCGTGACGCATTGTTGCTATTGTTGTTGCTGTTGCTGTTGGTGTTGCCCGCCGGCGAGGAGCTGGCCGATGAACTGGAACCATTGCCACCAGCGGAGGCGGAGGCGGCGGCGGCGGCATCTTGTGCCGCTTCTTGCTTGCAACTGTTGCTGCTGCTGCTGCCATCCATGTGGCTGACACTCATGTTCTCGGGCTCCTCCTCGCTCTTCAGACGCACGGCCACCACCTGCCCCGCCAGACACTGCACCACATGCAACAGCAGCGTGGCACGCGAACTCGTCTCAAAATTATCGCAACGCTCGCAACGGAATGTCATCGGCGGCGAATGCGGCCCAGTGCTGAGATTCGTTGGTGTCGGCGTCCCAGCCAGCGATCGCGATTCCGGCTGCTGCTCCGATTCCGAGGCGGACACAGCCGCCGCTGCCACAGCGGCCTCCTTCAGCGTGCGCAGGGCGAGCGCATTGTGGTGCAGCAGCGCTGCTGTTGTTGGTGTCATATCGACAATGAGTCCACCGGGACTGCCTCCAACCACCAGATTGGTATCCTTGAGCGCCAGCTCCATGCTGTTTTTTGTTGCTGTACTAACCCCTTCGGCCATCTGTAAGGGAAATTCAAAGCATAAGCATCCAATCTAATTGTAAGATTTTTACATATTTTTAAAGTACAGTCAAACATCCTTAGAACGATCTTCCGATCTTCTCTTTGACGAAGTTTTTTCTTGTCCCTTGCGATTCTTTATATGGAAGATCGACTGTATAACTATTCGTTAAATTTCAAGGCAATGCAAAAAAAACAATTATCAAGGGTATTTATCGATTTTCATTAAACGTAAATAGTTAGCGAAACAATGGAGAAAAGAGGACAGAGCCTATTTGTTTTCTATTATCGATATACTTATCGATTTGATTATTTTTCCTACAAAGCACGCACTTACAAACATATACACATTTTTAAACAAAGCTGCAAGTTGGGTTGACCCCATTTAAAAACATATTTTATCTTTTTTTTTTGTAAAGCTTTTCTATTTAGTTTAGACAAATTGGATATCAAGACTGTAATTTTAACATAAGTGGAATAATTATATTTTTTTTATCTTTAACCTATTTAAAAACCATTTAAATAATATAAATCTTAATGTTTTTCTTTCTAGTTATGTGACTGAAAGAGTTTATGAAATTTGAGAGGAGTTTTAAGAAGGAGAAAAAGTCTCATTAATAAAGTGACCTTACATTTAGTTAGGTCAGCTTCCTCCTATTCGAATAGTTACAAATATGTTAAAAATAATTAGCACAACCACTTTTTAAATATTTTAGTTGCAAAATTTTAAACAGTTTAGTCAAACATCTCATTATTTTGATTTTGGGACATATTTTTTAGATAATACTACTTCCAAAAATTATATAAAAAGTAAGTATATAGTTTATAGAAAAGTATTTTCAACAAACCATAAGGTTACATCGTAATAATCTAGAAAAAAATAAAATAAATATTTCCCTTTTTACAAATCCCAAATTTTATAAAAAAAAACTTATTCTACAAAAACAATATAAATGCTTCCTTAACACTCTTTAACATAGACACTTCTATTAGAATTTTAAATAAAGTTTCCCACACTTTTTTCCATACTAAATTTGAGCATCGATTTTAAGTCTTGCTGCCTACACAAATTGTGATTTGTCAATTGTTTAAAGCCATATATTTATTCAATGTAATTTCTTAACGGAGCTGACAAAATGCCATCAAAATGTTGCCACTGCTGCCACATGCTGCATGCTGCATGTAATAAACTGAAATCGGGGTCAGCGTCTGGAGAGCTGAGCTGAGATCTGAGAGCTGAGAGCGAATAGCTCAAGCAAACGGCCATTTGCAATGTGTTTGGTGACTTGAACTAAACTGCAAATTGGCCAAGAACGACAAGAGCCAAAAGCATTCAAACATATAGATATAAACTGTATATATATAGTTGGGCTGTAACCATTTTTGGGCGGCCGTCGTTTCGATGAAAATACCAAAGTTATTGAGGCCAATTACTTGTCTTGCAGGTGGGCAAAAATTCAAACACAGATACACAAAACACAAAACATAGATACTCACACACACACACTAAGAAAAATAGTGCCACACCACACAAAAAATGTTGAGCTAAGAATTAATAGTTACAAAAAATGAAACAACAAAAAATCATAATATTGGATGCTCAATGTTAAATGGATGATGGTTTTTCAATAGGTCAAAGTTAGAGGAGTTAGTTAAGAGCGAAACGAATTCAAAGCGTCGTGTTCGGGCCAAGTTAGTTGTTCGTTTGATCGTTGTTGCAGCTAATTTGTGATGCGACCTTGAAATCGTCGGAATGAGATTGTGCATTAGCTTAACTTAGCCCAGAGATCACAAAGGCCCGAAAACGCCATGAACGATCATCATTATTGTTGAATTCCCCCTTCCCCACACACACACACACACACACTTGCTTGTTCACACACATACTTATTCATCTCTCTGGGGCAGGTCATGCAAATTGAGAGCGAATGCTAAGGGGGTGCGGGGCTGGGGCATTTCATCATTCTGGTTATAGTTTTAGTTTGGGGCCAACTAGACTTGGGCCTATTTTCAACTACATACAAACACATCCACATTTATGTAAATATCATTTCAAATAAACTTTTGCGCCCTCAAAAAATAAAACCTTTAAAATTATACATAACAGGTTTCATTTGTATGCCCTTGCAACAAGCGAGGGGGGGTATTTGCTTTTGCATTTGCATTTGATAAAGAAATATATGTTAGACTTATGAGATTTGATAAAAATAATTATAGATATTGTTCGTGTAAATGATAATTAATCTTATCTTCAACAGTTTACAATTGTGAAAGAAAACCTTTTTTTTATATCAAACTTTTTACAATCTGAGCTGTATTATTATTATTATATTATTGTAACCTAAAACTTCTTTTATTTTGCCTGAAATAATATTTTTGGATTTTACAAAACTATTTTTAAAAATTATCTTTTTGAAGGTTTTTTCTCGCTTTTTAATTCAAATTTATTGAAAAATATTGTAAATTTGATCAATCTTAATTGATATCTGAAAAGGACAATTTCTAGCTAGAATTATATGAATATAATTAATTTCTTAAAATTCCTTAAAAAATGTTTTTTCCATAAAATTATTAAAAAATTTATTGATTCTAGCAAAAAGTTGTATAAAAGGTAGAGTGTACAAAATTCGTTCAAGCATAAGCCAAGATAGATTTTTCCTTCTTATTTTTATTTTTTTTTGGCTTTGAGTGAAGTCAAACCAGGCTTTAACATACATAAAAGCCAAACACACACACACACACTCTTGCAGACACATAAAAAGATATTTATATACTTATACAAAGGTGATGTTGCTTTTTGAGTATGGGTAATTATTATGTGGCGCTTTGTGTGCGTGTGTGTGTGTGTTCATTTTTCTATTTCTTTTGGGCATTATAAATGCGAGCGAGCGTAGTTTGGTAGTTTGATAGTTTGGCTACTTAGTTAACTGCCCCAATGGAGTCATTGGGTCAAGTTTTAAATCAGCAACTGGGTCACATAATGACGCTGGCAGCGACGTCGACAGCGCTGCCCTGCTGCTGCTTGCCTGGTGCTTAGGGTGTCCCGCATTTTCACTCGGTGCTCTCAATAATTTGCGAAAAATAAAAACAACATAAGCCAAGCCACATATAAGCTTAATATAAGAGTCATATAGAGTACGACCAGCAAATACCCTTTAAAAGAACATTTGACGAACTTGACGAAACGTCAAAAGTTATCGAAACGAAAGAAAATTAAAAACGGTGACCTCTTTTCAATTTGTTATCTTTGTGCTATCGATAAATCTATCGACCTGGTTCATTTTCATCGTTCTCCCATAACACACACACACATATGTACATACAAACATATGCACATCTTCGCTCTTTACCCCTTTTATAACGGTAAATTTAAGTATAAAGCTCCTTTGATGCCAAAATGAGAGCACACACACACACAGGCAAGCACACGCAAGCAGAGACATAATTGGAACAATTTGAGAGCCCTTAATGACGTCGACTGCGACGCCGACGCCAACGCCGACAGCATCGCGTTGGCTTGTAGGCCAAAAGTATCTTTTAGCGAACCTATTTTGAAGCTTTGTTTGTTGTTTTAAATATTCAAAATCAAAATCATAGCATTGAAACATATTTAGTTTATAAATAGCTGCTTAATCATATGCAAAAGACAGCAGCTTTAAAAGACATCAGCAGCGGCCAAAGCAGCTGGCACATAACGCATAACAGATTTGACCTTAACAGCAGTTTTTTGTCTACCGGTTTTCTAGTGCCATCAAGATGAGGTTAAGTCTCTCCTCCGCAATCCCCCCCCCCCCTACACCGTCAATTCACACACACACTTGTCCCCATTCAATGGGCTAAGAAATGAGTCAGTCGGTCGATCGGCTATTGCCTTGCTTTTATTTTTGTTTGTTGCTTTTGCTTTTTATTCATCGCTAAACCATTCCCAAAGTGTTCCCTCTCTCGAAACCAAAAACAACAACCGCATTAGCAGCAGCGGCGCCCAATAAGTCGCGAGTTGTTTAGTTTCTGATTGGACTGTGAGTGACATGTGCTTGGCGACGCCAGCCAAGAATCAGAATCAGAACAACAACAACAAGCACATGCACACAAGCGAAACGACGGCAAAGAGAAACAAACCACTTTCCACGCCTGACACACTTTAATGCTACGTGCTCTTTTGCTACTTTTGCTGTTGCTGCTACTGGTGCTGCTGCTGACGTTGGCAGCGCAGCTACTCCCATAATAGAAAGTGGAACAGGAATTTCCCTCCCATCAATGCCAATGCGGCGGCAGCAACAACAACAACTGCCGCTAACGATGATTTCATTTTGGCTTGCAGCAGCGAACGCCCGTCGCGCTCATTGCGAAACACTTGCCACGGCCAACAAGCAAATGGCAACAACAGCAACAACGAGAAAAGCAGGCAAAAGAGGCAAAAAAAAAGAAAAAAATAAGGCTAAAAAAGAAATAGTTCAGTTGGGGCAGCGTCAAACATTTCTCAGCTGAGCGCCAAGACCAAAAGAGAGCGCAAGCAAGAGAAATAGAAAGAGAGCGGTGAGAGTAACTAAATATAAGGTGAGAGCGGCATTAGCTATCGAAACTGGGATGGCAAATGGAACAGGCGGCATGCATTTATTGTTTATGCTCTGCGCATTGCATGTAAATCAAACAAATGTGCCATGTAGTATTTGACACAAAAAGCAAAACGAAACTTTCTTATTGATCTTCTTAATTGTTGCACAAATTGCATTTAATTAATTTATAAATGTATTATGGCCATTTAATGGCAGTGTGAATTTGTATCTAATTATTTATGGCATAGCCTGCTGCTGAGGCCTGTATCCCGACCCGTTCCGTTTCGTTTCGTTTCGTACCGCACACACACACTCTCTTCGCTCTCTTTGGTAAGTGGCACTGACTGGCGTATAATTTTTTATATTTTTTTTTCTGCTGACCTAATTATACGCTCATTTTGATTCACTTGATTTTCTCTGCACTCAAACACACACACACTCATGTAAATTTCGTCACTGTGACGACAAGTGGAGCAGCAGCATTTTGCGGCGGCGGTGGCGGCGCTGGCGGCCCATTGGGGCAGGCGGCAACCGCAATACATTTTTTGTGGTTACTGGGACGAATGTATTGGGCTTCCCAATAAGTTTGTTTGATATGTGTATTTGTGTGTGTGTGTGTGTGTTAATGCACTTGTACTCACACGCTAATTCGCACTCTATTTATGTTTTGTATCACTTTTCGTTCTAGTTAATTTGCAAAGTGCAAATTGCATTTGTTTATGCGTTTCGCCCAAAGATTTCTTTTAAGTGATTTCTGGGCTGTGATCGAAACACCTGCGCAACGTCGCGACGTTGCCCACGGATTTCACTTCGCGCGAATTCTTATTAGATCAGCTCGTCGTCGGACGTCGACGCGCCGTTGAATTCCGATTCCAATTCCGATTTACGATCCCGTTTTGCCGATGCCGATTCCGATTCCGCTTATTGACGCTGGCGTCGACGACGCGCACGAACGAACTGAAACCCAAGCAAACTGCAATAGCTGGTGGAAGTACAAAATGTGAGTGTGTGTGTGAGTGTGTTCACGTGTGGCGTGTGGTGAGCGAGCGTCTCTGGCTGACTGTCCGACTGGCTGGCTGGCAGTCTCAGTTTGTGTTTTGTTTTGGGACGGAAATGCCAGTGGCGTAGTCGCCGCTCCAATTTGGCCCACACAAGGGAATTAGAAGTTATATTTTTTATAAATTACATACATATTTAAATACATATGTAAAATAAACTATTCTGAAATTTAACTCGGTATTTCCAATGTAAGAATGACAAAATGGCCGCCCCCTCAAAAATGTGACGCCACTGTGCAAAGATTTGCCAATCGTTGGCGCTCTCAGCCGCAGTCGCAGCCACAGTAGCAACAGCAACAACAACAACAAGCAGCAGAATTTGAAATTAGGTCAACAGGTTTGGTTTAGTTGGTAGTGGGCCTGAAGAGCGCTCGGCGACTGCGGCCTAACCGTATGATAGTCGTAACTAGAGTGTGTTGTTTTTGTGTTTTTTGTTGTTGCTTTATATTTTTGTGATTTGGTTGCGCTGAGTTTACCTACAGTGCGACCTCGGACTGTCGCCGCTACCACCATCCATCCGGGCATCATTCAACGCCAACGCCAACGTTGACGCCGACGTCGCAGTCAACGTCGCACGCCAACGCAATATGCGTTCGTTTATTGCACCACAGTGCAGTTGCAGTTTGCAGTTGTTGTTGGCTTTTGCGGGTGTGCGGAGATGCACAATTTGAGCTTTTTTCGCACAAACACACACATACAAACAAACCGAAGCATGCTGTACATGTGTGAATTGAGCACACGGCATGGTTAGAAACGAAATGAAGATGGAACAAGTGTAGGAAGAGGAGGAAGCGGAGGAAGCATGAGCTTAGTTGCGCCCATTATACAAAAATACCCACAGCACGTACTCAAAACGGGTATATTAATCAACAACATACCATATGCTACAAATTCAAAAATATATTTACACTTATCAGAGTTAGAAACACTTAACAGCATTTTGTTCCTCTTAACTCAAATAAGGTGAACGGTTTTTTTAAGCTAATTATAGAGTATCTGCAAGTCTTGATACAAGCATTCTAAGTTACAACATGCGAAAGATCTTTTGCAAGCTCTTGTGTGTGTGTGCGTGTGGGTTCGTGTGTGCATTTGGGGGAAATTGTGTGCGTCAGTAAAGTGCAAAATGTTGGGACCAAATTGATGTGAATATAAATGTTTGTGTGTGTGTGTGTCACAAATGTACCGAATTGTAAAACCATATGCAGCCAATAACCACACATACATACATACATACATACGCATGTAAATGTGCCCAACTTGAATTTGTTTTCATTTCATTTCATTCCGTTGCGTTGGTTTTTTTTTCCTCCGCTGTCCATGAGACGCTCGTCGCAGCATGAATTGCTACATACTTCTTAGTTGGTTTCTATGTCACAATCAAATACACCACACACACACACACACATATACAAATGCGAATAGGTAAAAGAGATAGACAGAAACGAATCGTAGTCGTAATGAGTGAACCACAGCAGGCAGCAGCACCTGCAAGCAGCGCAGCAGCCGCGCAGCAACACCACAAGCAGATAATCCCAGTAGAAATTGAAACTGGCTGCGGCAAGTTTAGAAACTGGTATAGAAAAACACAAATATACCTACACACACACACATACGTATATAGGAGGCAATCGACCTTGTAGGAGTATTTTGTCTTGGAGCGCGCGCACGCCCGTAACTGGGCCAACGCGATTGCACTGAAATCAGGTGGGCGTGACGTAGGTAAATGTTGGCCAATGCATAAATGTGTATGTGTGTTAGTGGGTGTCTGTGTCTGTGTGCGTCTGTGTGTGGGAACATTTTGGAAAGCAAGAAGCAGAGGCTGTCCGCGTACCCTTGGCTAGCCCCATAATCCACATTAAAAATGATCCACACACACACACTAACACATAAATATTGCCTTTCGAAATATGCTCATACAAACATACATATTTAAGCATCTAAAATAGCAACATAGATTTTGTTTTTCGTAAGAACAGCAACAACAATAGACGGTCGCAACAACAATGGGCCTTGTGTGTGTTGTTCTTGCTTTACTGAATTTACCTTCAGCGCAGCTGGAATATTTCGCAACAGACTCCGAAAGGCGTTTGTATTTGGCAATTTTCAGATTTTGAAATACCACAAGGTGCATTCTAACAAGAAAACACACACACACACACAAACTCAGCAGAGCGCGCTCTTAGCACTCACACACACACACTCACTGCAATTCTTGATAGTTTCTCAATGGAAGTGGTGAAGTTTAGATTCGTTAAAGCGGGGGCCGGGCCGAGACGCGCAAGGTGTAACAGCAACAACAACAAACTAACCTCTACTATTGCAGCTTTGCCGAAAATATAACCGCGCGCCGTCTGTTTGTAGTAGTGTTGTGTAGTTTATTGGGTTTGTTTCTGGAGCGAATTCGAACGCAAAAACAAAAACACACACAACACACACACACTTAAATTGCAACTTAACGAAAGGGCAAGCGCAGCGAGCAAAAGTTAAAGCTTAAATAATAAACAACAATAATGTACAAAAATGTAACGGACGCACACGCGTTGCCCACATCTGTATGGGCCAAAAGACGAAACAACACTGCTGGCTGACGCCGCCGCGACGGCCGCTCTATTGTTCGACTCAGCTTCTGCTTGTGCTGCCTGCCGCCGTTGCCTCTCAGTGTTGCAGTTTCGAGCCAGTCCCGCTTCAACTGCGCGCACTCGCTCAGTAAACAAGTCGAAGCGATTTCGACGATTCCTCAAGGCCTACAGATTTAGGCCAAAACAAAACCAAAAAAAAATACATTTTACTACAACACCAATAGGTGGCTGGCTGTTGGAGTCGTGTCGGTCGGCAACGGACAACGAGTTTGCTAGTACCAATTGGCTGTCTGTGTGTCTCTGTGTCTGCTGTTTTGTTTCTTGCAAAATGCATTCGTTCTAGTTGCGCAACTTTAGTTCACCGTTCGCGATGCAATCATGCAAATAACAAAATATTCTATTCAAACTTACCGCCTCACACAGTCAACAGTCAAACAAAAATGCACATTTATCGATATCGAAAAACTTTTTTATAGTGACAAACTTTTAATCTGTTTAATAAATATTAACATAAAATATAACACTGAATATAAATTTGTGTTCTTTATTGATATGCTTATAAATAAATACATACTTTATCGCAATTGCATATTATTATTGTTTATTTTAATTTGTTTGTTGTTAGATGTTATTCATTATAATTATTGCCATCCAGTAACACTCTTATATGTCCTGTGTTTAACATCATTTATATAAGTTACAATTTAACGTTATCCAAGCCGCCTGCGCTATAAACAAATGCTCCTTGCTTGACGTTGGGTTATCGAAAAGCATTCGATACATAAAAACAGCTGATATTTTTCCAACAATAGCAAACATAATTTTACAAGAAATAAAATATAGTTTTAAAAGCATTAATTATAATATTTTTACTTACTGAAATTACGCATGATTTTACGTTTATTTTATATTTTTAATCGTTACCGTCTTATTTTCAAACGACTGCATTCGATATTTATTTTGCCTGTCCGTTTAACAGCACTGTTTTAATATAAGTGCGTTCTCGCATTTGCAGGTACTGAGGTTGGCACCGCATTGAAAATTTGTTTACACGTGAAAAAGCCGCCTAAAATTTACGAACTTTGTGTAAAAGTGAAGTCAGAGCTTGCTGGCACATCTGTGCAGTGTTTTCCCATTAATAATTGACTGTTTTATAGTGTAAATCTCAAATTGAAAATTTACAATTAGCCCGCTGTCTGGAGCCGCAGTCAATATAATTATACTTTCCATTGGTTTACATAAGAGTGAAAGGGTCAGCTAGTGTATCATCTGAAGAAATGGCGTCGATGTGGTGCACATGGCCAAGCAGTCGAACAATGACTCCGTTTATATATACAAATATGAAAATATTACGCCCACATACTAAAAGCTTATTAACTCGCTTCATCGAGTAAATGAATTGTGAATTGTGTGTTTAAGTATCGAAAACAGTGGGTGTTCAATTTATTTCCATGTACACCATTTTGTCCGGTTCTCTATTTTGCTTTGTGCACATTTTTCGGTTTCAATGCCCTCGCATTCAGTGTTGCTAAATGCCAGCGCTTTTAAGTGCTGTAAAACCTAGCAATCAACATGATAGTTTATTTATATATTTTGATTGCTTACATGAATTAAATCACAAAAGTCAAGTGCGTTTGATTTGAATTTTGTGCATTAACATCACAATTAATTATTTGCTAGCAATTAATAAGCGTACCACAGCTCGGTTTCCGAACTGGCAACGCTGTATTTTAAACGCACTAGCGGCAGTGCGAAGGAGACGCCGATATTGTAGTTTGACGAAAACCGAACACAAAGCAAAGCAGAAAACCGAAGCGAACAGACCAAAGAGTTTACAAATCAATTTTTTGTGTATGCAAGACCTGTGCATTTCATACCGCAACTTAGGTATTTTTTTCGTTAAGTGCAAGTGCACCAACTAAATGCACAAAATCAAAAGAAAGTGCAACAAAGTGAACCTAACTTAATTTGTATTGTTCTGAGACGGGTTTAGTTTGCTGCCGCAATAAAATAAAAGTGATTTCATGAAATGCGGTGGCGGCGGCGGCGGCGGTTGTAACAGCGGCAGCTGCTACTTGGCAATGAGCGTATGACAAAGCTTTGTGTGATATGAGCAATGCGACGAAAATTTTAACATTTGTCGCGTAAAGTTAATTTATATGAAAGCTGAAGATCACAAGGGATGATCCATAATGAATGCTATGTTTTTGCTTCTTAACTTCAGACAGACAAACGATGTCCCTGTTTTCCTGCTACCCCCCCCGCGCTTGCTCAGTCATTGTCAGACGTCGATCACGTTCCGCTTCCCGCTCGTCACCACACCCTCCCCTGTTACCTGTTTGCGAATACAGACCCCGCCTGAATGGCGTTGTTCCTATTATATTGCTTTTGTTCGCTTCTTGCTTCGTCTGCATTTCGGTTTTGTTATTCTGAAATACGCTCTCTCTCACTTTCTGTTTAATGCTGCGTTCCACTTTGTGTACGTGCGTGCCATCTTTGTACGCGTTTTAGTGTGTGTGTATGTGTTTGTTCACGTTCTTTCATTTTACCATTCTCTTTGATTAAATGTACATTGAACTCTCAGCTGGGCTGGCTAGTTAGCATTTGTTGTTGTTGTTGTTATTCTTTTTGGCATTTTGACCTGATGCTTCGTCTGCTTTGCTCCTATGCGCAAATGACACTTGTTAGTTTTTATCCTATCGTTTGGCTATTGCGCCAAGTGATGCATTTTCCGCTTTGTTTCTCAACACTAAAACGCAAAATATGTACCGAAATAAAGGACAAAGAATTTATGTTTGTTGGAAATGCACTTAAAGAAAAGTTTTAAACCCTCGGCTTTATCGATACTTTTAGAAAAAGTAGTAGGCCCCGCCTCCATTATTTGTTATTTACTAAGGCTGTGCCCAGTATTGATCCAAGTTGTTGTCAGAATTAATTATTTTATTTGTGTGAATTATATATAATAACAAAATTCAAATTCATTTAATTTACAGCTAATTTGTATATACAGTGTACATAGAGATGAGCACACAACAAACTCGTTCGGGAGGCGGAGGAGGAGGCGGCGGCGGTCGCACTCAGAAAAAATCAAATTCCGCTCATATTGGCGGTGGTGGTGGCGGCGGCAACAGCAACAACGATGCCGGTGGTAACACACATGCCGCAACGGTGCACAAGAAAAGCGATGCAAACAAGACAGAGAAACCAGAGAAGGCACAGCCGAAAGCAACCACGGAACAGTTGCGCATCGCCCAGATAACTAATAGCAGCACCACAGAGGATCCGCAGATCAAAGAAAAGGTCACCCTATTGCTAACAATGACCCAACGTTCCGAGGAGGAAGTCTGCTGTGCATTAAACGAGTGCGACTATGATCTGGAGGCGGCTGCCAATTTCTTGATTGAGATTCTACCACAGGTACGCTTCAAATTAAAATAACAAAGAATCCTTACTTCAATTTCGAATCTTTGAACAGGGCGCCTTTGCCAAGTACGAGAAGAAACGCAAGAATAAGGCTGCAAGTGCCGTTGCCGATGGCGCTGGTTGCGATGGCGACTGGGCAGATGGCAACGCGAATGCGGACAGGCGTGATAAGTCGCGCAATCGCAGCGCCAACCGCGGTGGCCGCGGCGGCACCGACAGTCGAGGCTGTAAGTTATCAAACTGTAGTCGAACGAAAACATTGTAATTTTAATATGTACATTCTCGATTCCTTCTTCGTTTTGTTAGGGCGCGGCAGAGAGGCTCGTGAGAATGATCGCAACATTCGCGAATCTCGTGGCGGCGATCGTGGTGAGGATCGCGCCAATGACAATTATCGTGGGCAGCGCAATGGCGGCCGTGGCGGACTTGGTGGCGATCGCGGCGGTGGCGGCATCGGCAGAGACGGCGGTGGTCGAGACGGCGGAGGGCGTGGTGGTGGTTTTATGTCACGACCGGGACGCGGCGGTGGTCGCATGGGCGGCCGCAGTGGCGGACCGCGCGGTGAACGCGGCTTTGGTGTGCGCAACAATGCCAACAGCGAGGATCACCACGAGGTCGAACTGTGGGACAATACCATTGCGCAAAATGCCGAGAAACAGCAACAGCAGCAGCCGCATGACGATGCATGGGGTGACTGGAACAACGAGGAGTACGAGGGCTCGCTGAAGGACAGCAAAGTTTTTACAACGAGCAATCTGAATACGCAGACAGCGGCGAGTGTTGTCAGCGGCACGGGTGGTGCACCGGTCGCAGCCGGTGAGCTATCAGCGCCACCTGGACTCGAGCATCATCACGTTGGGGCACAAGGTTCGCATCTGAGTGCGGGGCTCGATGACAGCAGTGCGGCAACAACGCCCGCGGCCAGTACATCAGTCACAACGCCAATGATGCAGTATAGTGCAGCGGTTAGTAATCCGCCGCCTCAGTTGCAATCATCGGTGGTGAGCACTCCAAGTAGCGTTGCGGTCAACTCCTCACCCTATGCCACAGCCGGCAATGCATCCGTTGGTGCCGCTCCCGATACATTCTCGGTTGCAGCCACACTGGTGCAACAGGTCAAGCAGCTTCAGCAGCAGCAGCAGCAGACACCATTGAAGCCATCGGCTACACTATCAGCGGAACAATCTCAGTATTTCAACTCGCTGACGTCGCAGGGCGCCAGTCCAACAGCAGCAGCGGCAGCAGTAGCAGCAGTTGGTGTCCAACCATCGATGGCCGGCGTTTATGGCAGCCAGAGCCAGAGTGGTACATCGGCTGCCTATCCAAGCACATATGCAAATGTGTTTGCCTCGGCGCCTGGATCCAGTGTGGGAACACCGAACAGCAACAGCGAACAGTCGCAGCAGCCGCAGGTGAGAAGAGCCAGGGTCAAGTTGCCGCCACCATCAAAAATACCGGCTAGTGCTGTGGAAATGCCCGGGGATAATGCTCTCAATAACATTGGGTATTTGGATGTGCAATTTGGTGCCATGGACTTTGGCACGGACGATAGTTTCGATGCGCTGCCGGAGAAGTTTAACTCCAGCATCGATGGTCAGCAGCAGCAACAGCAGCAGGATGACTATCAGACCAAGGCACAGCAGCAGCAAGCGGCGCTTTCAGCGGGTCTACAGAATGCCCAAATTGTAAGTTTAACCTTAAAATCGATTTGGAGACTAAACATTAATAATGCCACAGTTACAGGGTGATGCATTAAGTGCTGCTGGATATGCAGCACGTTCGTCAGCACAACAGCAACAGCAGAGCGCCAATGCATTGGATCAATTGACCAAGAATGATCCATATGGCCAAGCGGGCAGCGGCAACAATGGCTCAACGCCATATCAGAATGCTTATCAGAGCAGCGCCGCTAGCAAGGCGAACAATGCCTATCAGACATCCGGATCGGTGCAAGGCTACAATAGCTCCAGCTATGCTAATGTTCAATCCTCTGTGGGCAACAGCTATCAGCCGTCGAGCTATGCCAGCTATCAGCCAAATGCTGTTAACTCCTATCAGCAGCAGCAGCAGGCGGCCAACAATGCACAGAATGCGACGGGCAGCGTTGCAGCAACACAAAACATTCCGATTAGCGGCAGTGGCGGACAAAATAGCTCCAGGTAAGATCGCGATACGCGAACTTTAACATCAAATTTGTTAGCTTGAGTTTGTTTATTATTTAATTGCTTTTAATTTTTGTTTCAAAATCCTTTTATTAACTTTACCAGTTACAGTGGTCATGGCTTAAAGGTTTTGGCATGCTGAAATCAGTTTAAAAGAAACCAAAATTTAAATATTTATATTGTTGCTGTGACCACTGTACCAAATACATACGATATAGTATAACCATTATGCAACTCTAATATTTGTATTTTGTTACCGTTCTCTTTTTCTTAACCTCCACTGAATCACTGAAACCCATTTGCCCTTTGTTCCTTTGTTTACCACAACTAAAACGCACCAATGCAATAACACACAGCGCAAATGCGAGCTCCGCCTATCTCACATCGGGTTATTCGACACCACAAAGTGCTTACCAGTCCAGCCAGAGTGTCTATGGCAACACTGGTCTATCCAACAGCAGCGGGTATGTAAAAACGAGACTGCTTCCAAATCTCCCAACCAAACCAAAATACTATAATCTAAAACCTTATATCAATAACATTTAACCTGCCTGAAGTTATAATTATAATAATATACATATATATATAATAAGCGTTTGCATGTTCTGCTTTTCGTTTGGGCAAACAAGTTTTGAATACTATAAATATGTATAGTGAGCTTAGCGTAATACTTCGAGAAATTTTACATAAAGTAGAATGAATTTGAGCAACTGTCGAGGGCTAAGAACTTTTATTTGTGAATACTTAAAATGTGAGTTTAAATAGCTTAACTTGTATCGCAGCTTGTAACTCTCAGAATAGCGAAGCATACGTTTAGGGCAACTTTAAGTTTAAGTTTTGCTAAGAAAGATAGTTAAGACCGGATAAGTCGCACAGTCATTAATTTATCACTCAGATTAGATTTGTTCTTTAGTTCTGCATTTACAATAACTTAAAGCTTACTACTCATATTATTCTAATCATACTTACATACATACATATATATGTTTATGTTTCCTTCCTTTTATTGTTACGTTTCGTTTTTTGGTTTGAATTCCCCATTTATTCGCTGGCTTCCTCAGGTTTGCTGGCAGCGCAAGCAACTCGTCCTCGCAGTATAACTTTAGTGCTAGCGCTAAGCTTAAGGATACTGCTGCAGCCGGCGCTGCAGCCCATTACGACAGGTGAGGTGGTTTGTTCCAATGCCTAATCCAAGAACACACAATGCACGATTTAGTCGCTACTACAACTAACTTATTTACATAACCCAACAAAAAAACATAACTAAATGCAAATGTCAACTGCCTGCTTTTATCTTCTTTCACATGATCCTCTTACCGGGCAGTGTCTCCACGAGCAGCGGTGTAAGTAGCAACAGTGCCAGCACTGGAAATGGTGCAACGGGTGCGGGAAGTGCAACAGGTGCTAACCAAGCAGTCGTCTCCAATAGTGAGTAATCGAAACTTTTCTAACTGAGTTTGATTGATTCAAATAATTGTTGCTTTTAGCCAACAACAATGTGAGCGGCAGCAGTTCGGCCAGCAGTGTAACCGCGGGTGGCAACAGCAATAACAGCAATGTGGCAGCAGTTAGCAGCCAGTCGGGCGTAAGTAGCGGCGTCGGCGTCAGTGGTGCGTCCAGCGTCGTCGGTGGTGTTGGTGGTGGCAACAATGCTGGCTCTGCGTCGGCCGTTGCACAAACGGCTGCTGGCACCGCAGCGGTGCTGGCCTCGCTAACCAACAAGAACAGCAGCAGTAGCAACAGCAGCGGCAGTGGTGGCAACAACGGCGGCAGCGGTGCAACAACGGGCAGCGGCGCCGGCGGCGCAGGCGTCGGAGGCAGCAGCAGCAGCTCAACCGGCGGTGCTGGTGGTGCTGGTAGTGGTGGTGCTGGCAGCGGCAGCGGCGGCGGCAGCAGCAGCGGCTTGGTGCCCACCAACATCCAAATGGTTAGTCAATATATTCAGGCTGGGGTGCCGTACTATCAGCAACCCGTTTATTCCTACGAGGAATTACAAATGATGCAACAGAGAGTGCCACATGTGGTGAGTTCATGGAGAAAATGCAAAATGCAAAACAAATACAAATAAAAATAAATACCAAACAACAACAACAAAAACCATCCAAAAAACAAATCAATGCAACCAAAAAATAATCCAAAATTCCATTTATTCATTTTTCAATTCGAAACAAATCGTAAAACATATTTCAAATGCTTAACGCATTCCAGCTCTGTTGCAGCTGTGTTTATTTTTCTTTCTATTTCTCTGAGTGTACATTACAAATTTTCCACGTTCGTCTGTATATATGTATACTATATGTGTGTCTGTGTGTGTTTATGTTTGTGTCTCGTGCTTGTTTCTTTAATCCACATTGCACTTTATTGTTATTGTCAAACACAAAAATAAAAATAAATATATCAATTCCGTTGCCAAATCCAAATCCTTGCATCCTTGAAATTTGTTGCTTTGCACCGTTAAATCATTATAAATAATCCAAAAAATTGGCATTTAAAATTTGCTAATGCTCTTTAACATAAAAAGAAGTATTTCAATTTCGATACACTTTCATTTTTGTCAGTGTATTGAGGTTCAACTATTTCCACCGCATCCTCTCCACTCCACGCTCATTATCACAAATCATCATCATCTTCATCAACAACATTTTCTAACCAAATTTCTATTTTTTTTTCCATCTTTTATTTGTTTTATTGCACATCTAACATTTTCTAACTTTTTTGTTACAACAAATTGCCAGCTGTAAAAAAAGTCACGGCCTGGCAACGCTGTACGCTTTCATAATCACGGCTTAGTTCATTAAATCATTTATATGTATATGTATATATATTTTTTCAATTATTCGCCTTTGACAATCGTTTGCTAATTTGTTTACTTTTGACTTGCAGCAAGGCTATTATGATCTGAACTACACACCAACGAGCCTAAATGCTGGCCGTGACAATCTCGGATCGGTGGCATACTCAACCATGACTGATGGACGCTTTGCGCGCACTGACAATAATTCCAGTCCTGTTAGTAATGTAAGTGTTTGCCTTTCACATCGAAAATATCATTGATTTAACTACATTTGCCAACAGGTGTCTAGCACAATGTCGCAACAAGCTGGCTCAAGTGCGCCCATGCTGAATGTTCCTTATGCTTATTTCTATGGTGGCAATGTAATGCCCGGCGGTTTCCAATATGGCACACCAGCCATTTATCCAGTAAGTCTTCTCGTCTTGACAATTCGAAAACTTCAAAGACTTAACTTAACTTGTTTATTGCAGCAACAAATACCGGCAGCCAATACCGCATCCGGTGGTCAATTTCCAAAGCCATCGTATGGCACTGGTTATGGCTCGAGCACTTATGAAACATTGTCGCAAACAACTCAGGATTATAGCAAGGGCGGCTATTCGTCCAGCGTGAATCAGCAGAGTAAAACGCAAGCCGTTTCCAATCAACCGCAAGCGGGCACCGGCTCCGATTTGACCTCATCCATGTATGGCAAGGGTCATGTGGCGCTAAACAAGGTCAATGTGCGTAGCAATCAAGACTGCTATAAAAACACATCATACATAATATAAAACATACTAACTTATTTTTTGTTTACTCAATCAGTCGTATGAAAAGCAGAGTTTCCATTCGGGCACACCGCCACCATTCAATATGGCGAATACACAAACAGCTGGGGGAACATCGGCCCAACCGTATGGCATGTATCTGCCAATGCCAGCTGCCGGACATCACAACATGATCCATCAGCCCATCCATCAGGTAGAGTACAATGACAATGAGCAGTTAACATTACTTAATCAAGATCCAAATGACATGCAAGTCGTTGAGTATGAACTCAATCAAGATCCAAACGATATGCAAGTCGAGTATGAACTTGATCAAGATCCAAACGATATGCAAGTCGAGTATGAAAATGATCAAGGCTGGCATCAGGTTCAACATCATGAACAGCAAGATGATTATGCAATGTTGCATCAAATAAATCATAACAATAATATTAACAATCACATTCAAGATGAACACAATGAATTTACGTTCTTTTCGGATTGAAAAAACAAAATTATCATCAACATTATTATTTAGCAACATTTTACCAAAAACACATTAACACTCGCATATTTATTGTTTACTAACTAAACACATTATTAATCCATATTATCGAATTCGGTTTTCTGTTGTTATCACATTTGTTTTGTATTCTTGTTGTTGCTGTTATTGTTTAACTCGTTAACATAAAAAATTACATACTACTAATAAGCATTATTTTTAGTTTATTTTGAATTCACTCGTTATTTTATTTACTTGGCACATTGAGCACTATTTAATACTCATTTTAATTCTCACTTATTTAACACACTGATGCGGTCTAAATGGAACTTTAACTTTTTACTAAGAATAGGATTTTCAGAACTAAAAAAAATCAAATCTTAATTCTTTCGCTTGGAATGTGATTTGTCATTTGTAGAACCTTTCTATACTTATATATTTAACATGCTTTTTATCCTAACCCCAATTAAATTAGTAGCTTCTTGCAATCGTAGCTAACAAAAATACATTTCATGCATTTAATCACAAAAATGGAGAATATTTGCTTTCAAATTTTCACTAGTTAGAATTTAGTTCTGGGTTAAAAAAAAAATCAAAAAACCAACTCGTTGAAATTGTGAAATGCATGAAATTGTTCGATTGTTTGACTCTTTTTTTTCTTTATAATTTCTTTTGATTTTTTTATGGGACAACATTAGATGGACGGCAGGATTCATAGCTCATCCCGCCGGGTAAGTTTCCTTTTGTTGTTGTATCTGTATCAAGTGAATAAAAAACCAAAAATCAAAAAATGTATTCTAAAAAAATAACTTCTAATCGTTTTCTTGTTTTGTTTTGGTAAATATCTTTATATTTATATTTTCTCTCTATATATGTATCTTGTATATATAAAAAAAAATATACTAACATATATTCACGCACGCACACTCACTAAAAAGCAATAATAACAACATTATATTATGTATCTTGTATCATAGTTAATTAATTAGTTTGCTTGAGACATCATTTTGTACAATTTGTTGCTGATAAAAAAAATAACACGAAAATAAAAGAAAAAACATATCAACGAATCCATTATTCATATATAATATAAACACATATATACATCCAATATCTATACTCTATCTCTATATATATATATGAATATATATTGTTTATGCTGCTAACCCCATATAGCCAAAAGATGTACTATATTTAATAATACAATATTTTGATCAACTTTTTAATAATGTTTTTCGTTTTTTCTTTGCTGTAGGACTCGAACAGTGCTGGACAACGCCAACAGTCGAGCAGCCAGTCCAAATCGGCCGGCAAACCGAGTTACCCAACCTCGTACTGGACCGGACAGAACTAGCTTCCGGATAAGACGATTTGGCGGCCACAAAGTAGCGCCAGCCGATCAGTCGATTTATATAGCGTATGCACCAATACAACAAAACCAACAACTGTAACAACAACAACACCCATTCACATTTATAATAATACTAATAATAATATCAGTCAGAGAACGTTGCCTATAGCAGATACGACCACAACAATAACAACAACAACAACTACTAAAGCGACAACCAGAGTAACAACAACTGCGAAGGAGAAACAACAACATCAGCCGCATTATAATATAATGAGCGAGGATATTGATAATAATTATCTATTATATGAAGATGAGAAATCATATTTTACTTAATAAGCAAAAAAAAATGTTTTTACTACGAATACAGCGTAAACAAAAGAAAAATTGCCGCCGCCGCCATCTCCTCTGTGTCCATCTCGCAACAAAATACACAGAAACGTATCGAAAAGATGGTTAAAGATTTTGGTATACGTGCGGATTCATCTTCGTCTGGATTTGCTTTGATGCATAGGACAATGAAAATAATATCTCCAGCTGATCTTTTATCTAAGACCATCTTCAGAACATCTTCACACACAACATCCCACACACACACTCGCAAACATACACTGAAACCAAAATACACACAATCAATCATACAAAACAAAAAAACCATACAGCCAACATTTGCATATAAAACTTATACCAAGTACCATTTTTTCACATTGCATACAAAATAATTTACAAAGATAAAAGATAACAATTATTAAATATTAAAGGCGTAAAACGATTTAACAGATATACATATATAATAAGCGTAAAAGTGAATGAGGAAAGAACACACACAAACAACAAATTAATTATTGTAATCGGTTTAAACTTATGTGTATTGTATAATTATAACCTTAATATTTAAATTAAATACAAGAAAAGAAGATAAAATGATACGATTAAATCCAAACAAAAATGCAAAAAAACAAAAAAGCAAAACAATAAACAAATTTGAATGTAATTTGAGCTTTGTATCGAATTTTGGGGGAAATGAATGCAATTGACTTTCAAAAATGATTTCATCTTTATTTTTATTGCGAAATTTATATTTACAGACTAATTGAATATATATATATACGAGTATAAAAGCATTTAACAACTATTACTGGCTATGGAGCAGCTTATTGAAATCCGCATAGGCCGACTCCAGATCAAAAAGAAATTGTCGCACTTGCGATTCGGTTATTTCGTCGGATGCCTGCATTTCGTTCAGTGTACCCAGCCATTTGTCCACCTTTTGCTTGGCATCGAAATCCTCGGGTATCAGCGACAAACGATTCATATTGTCAGCCAAATCCTTAACATCGGGCTGCAGTGCATCCATTGTGTTTATCTGCAGACGCAGCTTGTCCATTATCGTTATAAACAATGAGACAATCTCAGCAATGCATTTCGATGTATTGCCTTTGTCGTCGCGTATCGTGATGGGGCGATCTTCGCGTATGCGTTCCAGTGCCGCTGGGCAGTCCAGGCGAAACTTCTTAACGAATGTGTCCACGGTGGGAAACTCATCGCATTGCACCTGCTTGAAGGCAATCTTGTACTGTACCAGATGCTTGGAGCACGCTGCTGTGTACTCCTGCGGCGTAATGCAGTCCCGAATGTACGCCTTTTCCAGCTGCTGAATTGTGTTTATGATTGCATACAAATCAGCCATATTGTCGTACTTCTCACGTTCGCGAGCATTTCGGAATAATTTGACTTCCTCGTACAGCTCTGGGCTTTGTTCCTGCATTGTGTTTTACTATTGTTTTGGAAAATATACAGAAATGCGAAAATTAGCTCAGATGTATGACGAAGAGCGATAGAAATTTTGTCGATACCAAATGCGAATCTGTTATCGATATCTCGCAGTGACTCATATGATTTGAGTAATCGAAAAGTCTTAAACATTTATGGCGCCACATCAATTGCAAATTTGAATTGTTGGCAACAAAAAAGATTGTTGTTTACATTAAATTGTTATATCAATGACGTATTCTTTCATGTGATTGATAAGTTATTGACATAAACATATTGTTGATCGCTCTTATGGAAATTTCTCAACTATTCAAATCTTATCCGGGCAGTTCCGTTTAATTATTGCAATTCATTTTGTTAAACGACAAAGATTAGCTAATAAAATTGGGCACGGTGATAAGCACTGTTTTGACGCATGCCAAATTTTGCCAATGCAAGAGTTAAGCTCCAATCACAAACAATAATAATAACTATTCATTATCAGCATATCAGCCGTATCAAAACACGGTCAAGTGCGGGCTGTATGCCCGAAGATTAATATAATATGCTAGAAATTTGTCCTAGATGTTTTAGTTGGTATTCAGCTTGCAATCTAATTTAACGTGGTTAAAGTGGTTCGAGTACATTCCGATGGGCGTCGAAAATCTGCAGATTAATGTAAGTTCCAACAGTATTAAACGATTTTTGCATCAGTTTCATAAATATATATGCTACAAAGCGACATATTTTGCTGTCTAGCCAATTTACGTTATATCAAAATGTTTAATTTAATACCTGTACTGAAATACAATGCTTAAATATATCAATTTTTGCAAAATGCGCAATATAAGTACATACAAATACACAAATACACAGACTAAATGGTAATACGAAGCTACGAGGCTAATTATAATGAGTTAGTTAAAAGGGCACGGCCTGTTCCAATAGCTTGTAGCCTTGGCCGGTAAAACTGCGTGGCGGATACAGAACAAACAATCCCAATTGCAGCAGGGACAGCAGACAGCCAAGAAAGTTTGGTATCTAAAAGTGAAATTGATTAATTTATGAATGCAAAATGCATGTGGGATTAGTGGGAATTGTGTCACCTGTATAAACGAATCTGATATTAGAATGCCGTATATGAGCCACTGTAGGCTGACGAAAAACGATGCAGCAATCAGGGGCAGCGGCAAGCTCTCCGAGTTCTTGACGCGTATCACATGAACCAGGGACGTGAGGGGTGCGGCAAAAAAGCAAACAGTAACAATGCAGCAAACAATGCCTGGGACAAATAAACATAATTTGATTAGCTTTCGATTATGTTCGAAACTATTTGCCACTCACCCGTTATGTGGATCATTCTCTCACGATCATCTTTCAGTTGATTTGTGTAGACAATTACCGTTATCAAAACAACAAGTACAACGGCAAATTGGCGAACATAGGCGCGCTTATTAACGGTAAATACATAGTAGATTATTGTGTAGACGAGGAACAGCGTGGAGCCAATCATGTTGACCATCACGACGCTCTGCTCGTCGGTGAGCACGCCGTAGCGTAGCCAAAAACTGCAGCTGTATAAATACGCCATATTTAATTATTTTTTATCTACAAACACACATTAGAACAAATACAGATCTTGTCGACGTCGACAAGTTGTGGTACACTTACGATAAGAAGCCACATATGAAGGGCACGCCAGACGATTCCCCGGTGCTTTTCTTTTGTATGTATTTGCGGCATATAACGCTGCATAGATTGGATTTCTTATGAATTTCCATGTGCGAGAAATAATTTGTTAATGTTACTTACGTGCCGGACAAAAACTGAAATACAGTGCTTATAACCGCCGTCGTGGCTAGCAGGGAATCGTAGGCCATCGTCATAGTAAACTGAAAATCAAATAATTACTTTATTATTTATTATTATTGTTATTGCTAATAAATACTTGGTTTTCTGGCTAACGAACACCGCTACAACGTCAACAAAAAAACAAGACAGCTGACTACAATTAGAGTTGTCATGTGTCGCCAAATGTAGACAGCTGTTATCGGTATGTTGGGTTTTCGATAAGCACGCGGGTGCAAGCTTTTCAAACTTTACAGCATGTTGCTGGACATTTTGGAGCTTTTGTTGCTGGCATGCCTACGCAATATTTGTTGTTGGTAATTAAAAGCTTTTGGCTGCCGCATGCTACCAAAATGTTGACACGCTAGTCGCTCGCAGATGGCGAACGGCGCCGCTTGCATAAGGCACGACATTAAGCTTTTTTGATTGCCATATTGTCAATAAAATTCTTAAACAAATTACGTGTTGCGGTTGTATATAAAATACGTGTGCGATTCCTTGCATATTTGTATATGTATGTTGTTATACAACACTTACAAGCAAATGCAGACGCCGGCCTGCATGAAAAGTAGCTCACAATTACCGTCCATTGTTAAAACGCGCACGTGTGCCAAAGTGAAGTTAAATTTGTTAACAACGGCAATAATTGCTAGTGCCTATAAATATGCCGGCCCTAAATAGTGTCGAGTTTGAACATTTGAACCCGCAATTTAAGGTTGAAATAGCACCACAACAAACGGAAATAAATCAGGTGAGCAGCGTCAAAAGACAAACGTACTATTTTAACTGTATATTGTCTCAGCACTCTGCTCTCTTTCTTGCTATTCCTCTCTCTTCGTCTTCTCTGATATTTTGTTTACAATTGAAGATCGTTGAACTCTTCTTTCACTTGTAGCCAACTTTTTAAACTGCACCTGCACCTTTCCAACCCTCTCTCTCTCTTTCTCTCTAATTGCACCTTATTTCTCTTTTTTTGTTTGTTGTGATCGTTGTGTGTGAAAATATTCGTAAAATGTTTTGCGTTGCAGCACTTTACTTTTGCTGTTTACAATTCTAGATTTGTGAATAGTTTAAATAAATATGTACAATGCCAGTAATAACTTATACAATAAAGCTGACATAATTATCACCAGCCATGCACGGAAATAAATACATATTCATTTCCACATTTACATTCAAATGTTATTTTGCATTTACATAAATTACAAAGAAAAAGCATTACAGCTAAACAAAAGCAAAACCCATTGTATTTGTATGACGTATTTACATACAAATACAGTACTATATGTTATAAAAATTAATGAACAATTTATTCACGGTATCCATATTTTTGTATGTATAAAGACTTTTTTCGGAGACTGTCTAAGTTTACTCATACCGAATTTAGAGCTTTTATCGTCTCTTCTATTGCAGAGTCGAAAGTACATACGGCGGTACATTCATGCATGTATGTTTGTGTGTATTTATTTTGAGCGTCTATACATACATATATGTACGCACGTACATACATATGTACATACTTTTTTTTACGCATCGTGATTTTTGGCATCAGCTAAATATGTTTTGAATTCTTCTGTTATCAGTCGTCACAGTATTTGTTGATACATATTTTTTGAAGATCGAAGAGCAAAACAACAAGCAGAAATTGAACAAATTAAATTTAATAACAAAGCTGTTAAAATATTAATAAAATAAAATTGAGAATCGCCAAAAATAAATCAACTCTATCAAGGGTCATTTAATTAGTAGACAATAAATCTGAATAAACATACATAAATAAAATACAGAAAGTGATTTAAAAAAAAACAAAAACGAATGACGCACGCAAAAAAAACTATTAAATATTTCTATTGCTTTTGCACGTTCTATTTTCTGATACTTTTGTATTTTTAATGTATTTGAAATTCTAATTTTACTTTAAATAATTTTCAGAAACCTTCATGGAGCAAACTATTGCTGTTTGTCGCGTTTGCCACAACTTTGGGCGCTGCTGTGCCCACAGGATATTGCATAGGCGTCATCAATGCCCCTTCAGAGGTATGTTTAACACAACAGCAACAACAAAAATAAACTTTTGTTTATTATCATATTTGCTTATCTTTACAGCTCATGAAGGTTTGGGTGAATCAAACGGTTCATGACAGTTATGGCAGCACATTGAGTCAGAGCGGTCTAGATATATTGTGGTCATCGGTTGTTTCGATTTTTCTCGTTGGCGGCGCCATTGGATCGCTAGGTGGCGCTGGATTGGCAAATAAATTTGGCAGGTTTGTAACCTTTGAGTGGAAATTTACTTATCGAACTTTACAAATCGCAGCTTATCTACATTTTTAATAGATTAACTTAAATTTATGGCCTTTTACTGATAGTAAATAAATCGTCCTTGATTTTTGTTATGATAAGTAAATTACATTCAAAATATATCAAGTTGTTATTTGAACCTTGAAATTCGGCCCTTTATTATTGTTTTACCGTTTTAATAATAGATTTTGATTAAATTTAGATAATTGTAGCTAAAATCGATTTAAATTAAGATTTTTAAATAGTCGAATTTTTTTATATTATTATAATGTTCTTGACGTACCATAACGATCTTCTTTTTTTTATAGAAAATCCTGCCTGTTTATCTGTGCCGCATTATTTGCTGTTGGGGCTGTGCTCTTCTTCTTCTGTCGGACAGCCAAATCCGTGGAGATGTTGATGCTGGGTCGCCTGATAGTTGGTCTAGCCTCGGGTTTGGTCACTGCAACCCAGCCTATGTATCTGTCAGAGATAGCTCCGCCTGCACAGCGTGGCACCTTGGGCGTCCTCTGCGGCGTTGGCGTCACCGCTGGCGTTGTTGTTGGCCAAGTGTTTAGTTTGGCCGAAGTCTTTGGCACTGCTGAGCTGTGGCAATATGCCTTAAGCTTCTATTTAGTGCTCATTGTGGTGAGCTACGCGCCATCGTATCTGTTCCCGGAGAGTCCCAAGTATCTCTATGTGATGAAGAGCAATCCGGAGGCGGCGAGAGCTGTATTATTGCGATTGCGTGGTCATAATGCCAGCAAGTTGATTGAGCACGAGATTGCTGAGATGGAGGCCGAGGCCAATGCTGAGATGCAGAGCAGCAGCTTCAAAGATGTTCTATGCGATTCGCGCTTCCTAATGCCGCTCATCATTGTCTGCTGCTTCCAGGGCGGACAACAGCTGTCGGGCATCAATGCGGTAAGTCTGGATATATATTCATTTATTCTCTCAATAATCGTTTTTATTTGCTTGCAGATATTCTATTATTCTGTGTCCATATTCACAAAGGCTGGCTTCTCGGAAACAGTGGCACAGTGGGCCAATTTAGGCGCTGGCTGCCTAAATTTAGCCGTCTCTCTGTGCGGCCCACTGCTGATGGCCACCTGCCGACGTCGCACCCTTATGATGCTATCCTGCGCACTCTGCTCCATGTTTCTGTTCAGCATTGCTTTCGTCTTAAACTATATTGTAAGGATATGTCGAAATCGAACAATCCCATATTTATCTAATTGATTTTATCTATGATTTCAGGAATCAGTTAGCTGGTTTGCTTGGGCCTGCATTGTTTGCATTATGGGCTACATATTCTTCTATCAGTTTGGTGTCGGTCCCATTCCGTACTTTATTGGCTCAGGTAATATATAAATTAGTTATTTAAATGTTGACTTAACTGTTTATGCTTCTCGATTTACAGAGTTGTTTGAGGTGGCGCCACGGCCTGTGGCCATGTCAATGGGCAGTCTGTCTTCCTGGTCATGCAATTTCATAGTTGCCATGACCTTTCCCAGTTTACAAAACACCTGGGGCGCTTTCGTCTTCCTACCCTTCTCCATAGCCTGTGTGCTGCTCTTTCTGCTAACGAAATTCTATCTGCCGGAAACGCTGGGACGTGATCCCTCCGAAGTGGCGCCACTCTTATCGAAAGGTTTACGCTCCAAGGTCAAATTAGCAGCGGATGCATAGCTAATATAAGTTTATTGTAAAGTCATTGTGTAATATTAAGTTAGGTGGTTAAGTGGAATGTTACTAAGTGCCTGCCATGACAATAAGCTCAATCAAACAAACAATTTGTAATTGGTGACATGAATTTATAGTATAAGCTATAGAGACACCCTGTATAAACTGGTATAACTTTTAGCCAACATATTTTTTGATAGCTCTTATCGCTGCACAATTTCAAGTTAATTGCCTTGAACAACTAGAGACTGTAACTTCTTTGCTAATTACATTTATTGCGCGAGTCAAATGCAAGTAAAAAATTCGCATCCTATGATTCAAAGCCTAATAAAAGAAACTAAGACTCGTAAAAATGTGCAATCTTTTATCTTATTGTAAATGGAACCGAAACAACAATAAATTAAATTAATTTTCCCACGCCACAATCTTAACAAAAGAAGGAAGAGCGAAAAGCTTTTCAATTCATCGATGATAAGACAACGCCATTGATAACTAAAAACAAGAACTATGTTTGTAACATGTTCACATATCTTTTAGCACAAAGAAAATAAAGCACAAGAGCACTCTTGGTCGGAGTAGCATTGGCGACTAGCAGATACCCAGTTCTTGGCAGAGAAATAATTAAAAATGAGAAAATAATCATACAAGTTGAAATATGATAAAAAATTAGATACAGAAAGGAAGATAGGAAAAGCACTTGGACAAAGACGGAGAATTAAGTGAGAGAGACTAGAAAAGACTTTTCATAGAGAAAACAGAGAGATCCAGAGAACGTCAGCGAGAGAAATTGGAAATTAGAAAAACTGACAGCCTGACCTAAAATTCATGAGAATCACATAGTAGGACAATAGATAAAATTCTATTTATTTTATTCGAGGAAAATAATTAAAAATAAAAATAGTAAATCAAGTTAGAGACAAAACAACTTTAATATGCCCGCCATACACCTACCTATACATAGGGTACAAAAAGGTATTGACGCGTTGTCAATTCTAAAGAGTAACTCTTCAATTTGATATCGAGAGCAAAGGTGTGTGGACAGACAATTTTCAAGAATCTACGATTCGTTAGAGCAAGAAGAATTCACGGATTATGGAAGCCAAGATGGTATTAAATAATTATAAAGCGCTTGCATTGCCTTTTGTCCTTTAGTTTGTGTCTTAAATCTTTTGTTTTTTACAGCGCGTGAATGATGTAGCCGAAGGCTGGACCTGTATGCTGTTTCTCATCTGTATAACAACAACGTTGGGCAGCACAATTCCTGTGGGCTATTTCTTGGGAGTACTCAACGCACCCGGCGAGATCATTCGGAGCTGGTGCGACAAGGTGATGGCAAGTGAATACGACACGAATAGCAATCAGAGTCAATTGAATATGTTGTGGACATGGATTGTGTCGATCTTTTTGGTTGGTGGCATTGTCGGTTCCTGCTTCAGCGCCTGCATCAGCAATAAATTTGGTCGGTTAGTAGAAGCCATAATATTTTCATTTACAATCGATTTATATTTACCGACGCTTTTATAGCAAGGGCACCTTGATGATAAGCAGTATAATTCTAATGATCTGCGGACTGCTTTTCTTCTGGTGTCGCGCAGCCAAGTCTTTGGAGATGCTGATGTGCGGCCGTTTCTTGGGTGGCATGGCTGCTGCATTGATCTTCACGGCGCAACCAATGTATTTGCTCGAGATGGCACCGGCCAGTGTGAGTGGCAGCGTTGGTGTCTTCACCTGCATTGGCGTCACTGCTGGCATACTGATTGCCCAGATTGTGAGCATGCCCCAGCTGCTGGGCAACGATGCGTATTGGCCGCACGCTTTAAGTTTCTATGCGCTGTTGGTGTTCCTCTGTTTTTTTCCCCTTATGTGTTATCCGGAGAGCCCGCGCTGGCTGTATCTGGTCAAGGGTAATGTGGAACGCAGTGCTCGGGCATTGGCGCGATTGCGGAAAGATTCAGCAAGCGTGCAGCAGGAACTTGATGATCTGCAGCAGGCTGCGGAAATGAACAAATCGAGCAGCTTCTGCCAGGTGCTGCGGGACAAGGAGCTGCGTTTGCCATTGCTTTTGGTTTGTGTTTTTCAAGCTACACAGCAGTTAAGTGGCATTAATGCTGTAAGTATAAATTTGAATTCAAGAAATATCGATATGTAATGTTGGCACAACAAATTATCGAAAATTGATCTAAATTCATCTTTCTCTCTCTTTTTGTTGTTGCAGATCTTCTTATATTCGCTGTCCATACTCACCAGTGCTGGATTCACGACCAGCGCGGCGACTTGGCTCAATATGGGCATTGGCAGCTTTAATCTGTTGACCTCGTTGCTTGGACCATTTCTGCTGCGCATCTTTAATCGAAGACCGCTAATGATGCTGTCCTGTGCCATATGCAGCATCTCATTGGCGGGCATATCCTTGTCGCTGTACTTTCTGCTCCGCTCGCAGAGCACTGCACTTAATTACGTGAGCATCGCGTTCATTTTGATTTTTATATTTGGCTTTCAGCTGGGTCTTGGGCCCATTGCCTACTTTATTGGCTCCGAGCTGTTAGAGGATGCGCCGCGTCCTGTGGCCATGTCCATGGGCAGTCTGTTCTCTTGGATGGGCAGCTTTCTGATTGGCATGTGCTTTCCGCTGCTGCAGACCGTGGTGAGTTCATTCGCTTTTGTGCCTTGCATGTGCGTCTGCATCTTTTGCCTGCTGCTAACCTGGCGCTATCTGCCAGAGACACGTGGTCGCGAACCCAAGGATGTTAGGCCGCTGATGAGCCAGGGACTTCGCTCCAAGAACAACTAGATACAAATATATCGTATTTAACATATATATACATATACATACAATTTATTATATATTTTAACCAGCCATAGCAAATGTATTATAAAATACACTTTTAAAGTTAAATTTCATTAAATAAACTCACCAAACTGTGTTGAAAATCGAGAACATTTCCCCACTTAACGGTAAATATTGTTAACGCGCAGACAGAGATGGCGCAAATTAATAACAACAATAAGCGCCATCTACCGTGTTCGTGGTTCCATTTTTTTCTTAATTCAAAAACTATAATAACAGAATCGAGGTCCCCCTGGAATTTCCCAGAGACAACTGTTATGAATAGTCTTTGAGTTTACAGTTGACTTCTTGATTCTGTTAGTTTACATATTGCTGCAAGTAAACTGTTCCCAATCACGCTTAACTGTTCTGAATTCAGTCTGTCCCCACTTGCTGCCATAGATCAGTAAAGATTAGCATTTGTATTCGCCGTCTATAAATATATGGGCTCCTCTCAGTGGTTAGCAGAACGTTGTGGTGAACGTTTCATTTGGAACGGCGGCGCGCATTCAATTCTCCTCCAAATGCGGCAGACTCGGCATTAAAAATCGGCATCGCCTTGTGAAGTGGAATAAAGAAATGTACGTTTAAAAATAAAATTCCGTGTTGCAGGTGCCAATAAATAAATAGAGCAACATGAATATTTGTACACGTTGCGAATGATAAAATAACATGCGTGTATATATGTAAGTAAATACATATGTATGCAGTTTAAAATAGATGTGCATTAAAATCAGCTGCTAAGAAAAAGAAAAAAAAAATCAAAAACCCATCGAAACAAATTGAACCGATGCGCAACGAAATTAATGACGGCAACGACGTTGGTGACGTCACAGCCGGCGTGTCGTGAATCTGGCATCTGGCAGAGAAATAACACGAAACAACAATAAAAACATACAAACATACTAGATTCATATAAACATTGCCGACAGCAGCAACAACAAATACGATCATCCATAAACATATCGCGACCGTTGATAGTTATCGATTGTCCATGATAAATGAGTCTGCAATCTGTGTAAATACCAATATACAACACTAATGAGAAATGCGTGTGTATTGGATATACCGGTCAATGCACGAAAATTAGTTTTTTCTGTTGTTGGCCACACATCAATGTCGTTTTGTCAGTCTGTCAAACGGAATGAACAGCATTTGGTGTAGCCAAGTACAGTACATATGTAAATAATTATTATCCATGTTATTTTCTTTGAGTTGAAACACAGACACACATAAAGAGAGAGACGAGCAACGGGATTTTCGTGTGTTTTTATTTGCATTCAAACATTTTGCTGTTGGCACTTAGCATTCTATGCCGCCGGTATATTATACTACATATTTTTGACTTTGCCAATTATGTATTATGGAAATATCAATTATGCAAGTGCCATTATTTTGAGGGGCTCAAAAGTTGATTTTGTTTGTATTATTAAGCGAGTTTTCTTTGTGGCCAGCATAAACACACATACATATGTACATATGTTTGTATATTTTGCCTGCGATAATAACTTTTTGGGGGCTACTCAGACATAAACAATCCTAACATTTATGAGGTAATACAGTTTTTAAGGTAAACGGCATCTCATTTGCCCCGTGCAAAAGTTAAATGAACAAAAACTTCCCAGAAATACAAATATAAATATATTTTTGCCCAAATCATCAAGTAATATTCCCATTTTTTACTTTCTGCCTTTTGATCTTTGTTTCCTAATGAATCGCCTCAATCGGCGGCCTTTAAATCTATTTCCCCTTCCCCCAAACATTTTTTTTTAAGGTTAATTAGTATTTGTTTGCATTTCTTTAATGCTATTATTAGAAATACACTAAAAAAAATAAATAAGCATATTCACAAAAACAGTAATTGAAAAACTAAAGCTATTTTAATAGCCATTAAATTTGAACATTTATATTTGAATTGATCGAGTCACAAAAACTTAAGAGCATAAAAAAAGTTATGGATCCTTTCGAATTTTTACGATCGCTTAATTGCATCAAAAATTACAAACATAAAAGTTGACTGAAACATTTTTATTTTTGTAATTTTCCTATGGATATTTTTTTCATTAATTCTTCGTATTTTTCTATGCCTCCCTCAATTTTTTGTTGTTGTTTTGCTTTTGACTTTGAATTTGTTTGGTTTTTAATTAACTTTGCATGTTTTTGTGTTTAGACTTTTGGCGCTTGTAAATAATGTAGACATCAATTGCAAATTGAATTCAATTTACGGGCAACCCCCCTTTCCACCCGTTGCCACCTAAATGTTTAATATAAAGTACTTAGCCATGTTAGAAGGCCTGCTGCCTGTGGCTTTATCCAAAACAATAAATTAAATGATTTTACTGTGGGTCATACGAATTAGGCAAAACACAGCCACAAGTTTCTTAATGTTGTTTTTTGGCATGGCCAGCAGACACATAAAAGAAACAACAACAAAAGCATAATACACAAATTAGACAAATGACTGTTGTGTGTTGTAGAAGTTTATAAAAATAAGCTCCAACATATATTTCACACCCACTAAATGAAGCAACTAAATGTGTGTCGAGTGCCACATTAAACTATAAGATACCCTATAATCAGGCTATTATAGATATTCGCAGAGGATGTGGCAGTATTTAGTTTGTGATTCAACTGATCTCCAAATTCATACTTTTAATGATTGCAAACGTCATATCTCCCCTCTTTTACCCCTAATAAAGTTATATAAAACATTCGGCAACATTTTTAACCACAGAATCCGACAGACAATAACGCAACGATATGGAAAAGTCTCCAATTTGACGCTGTGGCAAGAACATTAATGCGCGAAAGTAGGCGACAAATGTCATAATCATCATCACGAAAGCAATCCCAGAATGCCACCCACTGACACCGCAGCCACACCACATATCTCAGGGCCATTTGATCGAGACGCTTGACAGATCCCCCCTCCCCGTTCAGTGTGCCAGAAACGCGTAGTCCTAAAAAACCAAATAAAAAATATATATTATTTTTAATTATGTTTTTTAAAACATGTGAAATCTATGGGGGATGCTGCTGCCACTGGCGTTAAATGAATATTTCTGAAATTAATTTGTTTCAAAATGTCATAAAAATGTCACAACAAATGAGAAATTAGAAATGAGCTATGATTTATATGACATAGTTTTTAATGGAAATAATCAACAAAAACCAGCAAACTAATTTTAAAAGAAAATGAAGGAATATTAACTTGATGATAAAGTATTTTTTTATCATATTTTTAGTGTGAAAAAACGGAAAACATAAAATTTGAATTCAATGTTAAGTTAACACTGTCATGGACTAATAATGTAAATAATCTCTGACACTGTAAACTTTACAGAGCATTCACAGATTGAGTCCCATAATATAAAGCGCTATAAACATTTTTCGCCATAAACATGTTCAGCACTCTCTGATGGATAAGCCCTGCTATAAAAGTAAAAAAGCTATAAACATATACAAATTAATGAGTGAAAAGCTTATCCGGCTAAGAGATTTATGTTCCATTGCGGAAGTATTGTTCTCTTTATAGCTGATATATCTATATATCTTTTACAAATACTTCGATCGTTAGTTTTAATATTAAAATTTTCATCTTATGTTTTGATAGTTTGTAAAACTGACGCCAATCCAAATCAATGGGCAGGCACATCAAATTGAAGCATGTCCAAATCAAAATCGAATCCATTCTCAGTACGCCAACAAGTGGAGAGCCCGCAACGAGGACCTTTTAAACTGGGCAAATTGCTGGTGGATGTGGATGCGATCGCGATTGAGATCCCGATCGAGTCATGTCATCGCGTCGCAGCTCCTTTCGGCGCAGAGAGCGAAGAGAGAAGCCGGCATTTGAGCGTTTCAAGGATCATTGCCGCCATTTTACGGCGTTCATGTTCAGCAATGTTGGCATCATACTCCTAGTCACATTCTATACAATAGGTAACTATTTTTCAATACTTACAGAGCTGCTCAGCAGCTCAGCTCGCCTTTGATCATCCTTCCAGCTAAAATATTTGAAAATATTGATCCAGTGAATCCAATTCGCTCGCAGTATGAAAATATAGATAAATAAAATACAATTCACACAAAAAATCCTCACTAAACATCAACAAATCAAATATATCAAAATCAAATCATAACTCCTAGTCACATTCTATACAATAGGTGGCGCTTTCATCTTTCAGGCCATCGAAATATTTGAATACGAAAAATTGAAGATTGACAAACCGCATCGATTCATACCGCAAAATGCGAGTGGCGATTGCTTGAATCGCATCTGGGAGCTAACAGCTGAGAATATAAGTTTTTTTGATCTAAAAGCGTACAAAAAACAGTAAGAAAAAATCTAAATATATTTCTTTAATTTCAAATATCCATTTAATTAATCTTTTATGCAGTGTTAACGATGTGCTCTTGGATTATCAGCGAGCTGTGGTTAAGAAACAGCTGCTTGGTCCGGCTGTGGATAATCAATGGAGCTTCTCGGGCGCATTTCTTTATTCGTTGACGGTCATCACGACCATTGGCTATGGCAATATAACGCCCACCTCCGATTGGGGCAAATTGGTGACCATCCTCTATGCAATTATTGGCATGCCACTCTTTCTGCTCTATCTTTCCAACATAGGTGGGTATCATAATCATATTTCTTTAAGTTTAAATTGTTTGAAACTCTTTTGGTTTTGCAGGCGATGTGCTGGCCAAGTCTTTCAAATGGATTTACTCGAAAGTGTGTCTCTGTCGCATTTGTCCGGGCGTTGCCAAAAGGCGTATAATACGCGAGCGTCGCAAACTGCGTCAATTGGCCAGAGCTGTAAGTGGCAATTAATCAAAAGAACATCATTTGAATCACCTTTGTTTTTGTTTGCAGCTCGAGCTGCACAAGATGGAAGGTGGGAGGGGCAGCAGCAGCAGTAGCACCAGCTACACCAGCAACAGCACTACAACTAGCAGCAGCACCAGCAGCAGTGATTACAGCAAGAGTTCTGCGACGGCAACGTCTAGTGTGCTGGATGTGCCATTTAGCGATTCCGATTCGGCTATAGAACGCGAGATACGCGGCAGCACAGACGAAATAACCGTGCCTCTAACCGTTTGTGTCTTTGTGATGGTCAGGTGAGATGGGCATAAGCTTCTTTACCAACTCCTTACCTACATTTCTTGTGTATACAGCTATATCTTATCGGGTGCCATACTATTTGGTCGCTGGGAGGATTGGAACTATCTGGATGGCAGCTATTTCTGTTTCATCTCGTTGAGCAGCATTGGATTTGGTGACTTGGTGCCGGGTGATCGTGTGGTAAGTTTGACAACTCACTTAGCCCTTGCAATTTTGTTTGATTTCAATCATTATCCATTGCCAGATAACTGCCGATAAAGACAAAGTCGAGTTGAGCTTCATTTTATGTGCCGTTTATTTGCTGCTGGGCATGGCTTTAATTGCCATGTGTTTCAATTTGATGCAGGTAACTCGAGCAATATACATATTTAATATTAACTTAATTGGATTTCCTTTTCTTTCAGGAACAAGTTATACATAACATGCGCGCCATAAAGCGCGCGTTTAAGGCCTGTTTCCGTTGCCGCAGCTCCTAGACGTACACAAATACATCATCAACCAAACATTGCATTAAGACGATCATTGACTTTATTTTAAGTAGTTTTAGTTTTACATAGATATAATTATATATGGTTTTCCTTTGCTTTGTGTTGTTTTAATTTTTTTTTTGGTAATTAATTCTAAGTTCTAGAAACTAAATTAGTTAAGAGTAGATTAGAATGTACATTAATATAATATTTAAATATAACTCTAAACACTGCTGCCCGTTGGCCATTCCTCATCGACTTATAAATAAATACCTAGATCTTACAATTACATTTCCCCAAAACAAAAATTGTGTCCCTATTACCGTTTTTCTTGTATCAATCGAAATTTCTCAGCCTTCGTCAATTGCTTTTCCAAACGTTGCCTCTGCGCAATTAAAGCCTTAACCTGCCGATCATGCTCTAACGGCGCCACATCAGCTAGATCTTGATAGTTGGGTACTGGATCCGAATACCTTTCAACGCAGGCATTCTTAAAGTCCTGCCTTAGTTCCTCAGAAAGGTGACTAACGCCCGGCGTTGTGAGCAGATCAAATGCCGTCATTTTGAGTGCCTCGAACTGTTCACGTGTTCTGGCCGAAACCTGTTTGCTTAGAATCCTGGCTTTTGATATCACAGCTGGCTTCTTCGCATCCTTTATGGGCAGTGTCTTTTTTTGGTCCACTATTAACTTGCGACGGCGCACCTCAACTTTCATGCGCGGACTTGGTGGCTTGGTGGACGACACACCCGTTAGCCGCTTCCTCTTGGGCAATGGAGACCAAGAAATGGACGCTGTTGAACGGGTGGTTGAATTTTGCCGGCGACGTGAATAGGTGCGAACTGGTGGAGCCTTGCCCTGTGTTGATTCCGGTGTGACCGTTGACGTTGGAGAATTTGGCGTAGATTCATAACGATGACGAATATTTGAATTTGGTGTATTCAACAATGCTGGTGGTGTGGCAAGAAGAGTGCGGTCGCCGTCAATGGTGTTCAGCTGCAACTCGGGCAAATCGGGGACAGTTGATGTCTCCAGCGACGATTGGATATCATAAATTTGAACGGGCGTGCTCGATGTCATCAGATGCGTTGGCCTGCAACGTTTTGGTTCTGGCGTCAATAGCACCGGTACATTCTCCTTTTCGTTTCGGATAAGGGAACGCACAGCTGGTACGCTTGCTGGTGTACTTCTGGCCAGTGGAGCGGATATGTCGTAGTTATCTGACCCATGGGTATATAACTTCGATGGGATAATTCTAACATTGCCAAATTTAGAGGGCGGCAGCAGAAGATGGTCTGTTTTCAACTGGGTAGCTGCCGCATTGCAGCAACGATTTTTGGGTATGATGTTCTGTATGGAAATTTTCCCTTTAAGTATCTGCGGCATGAATAGCTGACTTTCGTATCCGGCACACTCGACCATCATAACATTGTTCCCAGATAACAATTTTAACCGAAACTGCATCGCAGCACTTGATGTTTGGTTCGCCATAATTTGTATATCAACTGGTTAATTTTCCAGCATCTATAACTAAAATTTAAATAGGAAATAAATAACAAATAAAAGAAATATTTTTTAAATTTGTTTGACTTACATATCCCTGTCAGAGGTGGAATATTTCCGATACACTTTAAGCGTCGATTATTGATTTCCATATCGTTACTTCTATTATTAAACGTTACTAACACTGGTTCTCTGCCAACCAAAGGCAGAACCATACGATGATTTCTTATGTTTAGCGATGAATGCATTGTGTGATGCCGCTAAAATAATAGTTGAATTAAAAACAAACAAAATAAAAATATAAAAATTGTGCTGTGCGACACATAAATAGAGACCGGTATTTGCGCGGACTTTACCAAGTAACATTCAAGCCCATGATGATCCACGAAAGCCAAACATTTTTAATGTATACGCGGATGAGTGTGCACCAATTCCAGGCATTACTGAAATTAATTGAGCCAGAAGTTGAGACAACGATTAGAAAGAAGAGTGCATTTATTAGTGCCGAGTGCAGGTTGTCCATTCTGTTGCTGTGACTACACATACCCGAAAAATGCAGTGAAAATGGTTTCTGCATGTATTATATATATATCAACATTATTAAGTCAAATAAAAAAATATATATGTTTAACAATTTAAAATTAACTTTATTTTTTATTTTGGCGGGCTTGCGATCTCAAAATCATGAGCTCGGCATACATTTTTGTAAAAAATTGGTCTTGCAGATCTGGTGTTAAGTCCTCCATTAGCAACTCCATTGCTCTAAACTGTGCAGAGACTAATGATGGCTTTGCTGCTGGCAGTGGCGCAATCAATTTTTCTGCAGCGACTTGCAAGCTCTTTGCAGCTTCGCTAATTTCATGCAAAAAGTCTTCTTTAGTGCGTTTGCTTCTGAGGCTGAAATTATCATCTTCATCTTCATCCACATCAATAAAATTGGAGAATTTGTTGTCGCTGTTGTTGAGGCTGTTGTCAGCGTGGACTGCATTTTCGTCGTTGGTGGTCGGGCTGTTGAAATTGGTTGCGTAGTCGCGTGTACTAAAAAGAAATAATTAGTGATAAACAAAGATGATAAATAGCATTTTTATACCGTAGTACATTTTCTTTAAGGAAACCGAGTGAATCAAAGTAGCACCATGGTTCCCTGTACCTTTGTCCGCTGCCTGAACTGCACTCCATTTTCTTAATTTCTTTTCCGTATCGCTCCCGCAACAACTTCCAACGATGCCTGCATTCACTTTCTATTAATATAAAAAGAAAATCCATTAATGTTGAAGATCTGTTGCTACCATTTCATAAAAACGCACCTGTTTTTCCGCACTCTGCAGCAATTGTGTTCCACACTTTTTGTTTTACCAAAATATTGAAATAATTCTTGTTCTTTTTATCGTATAATACCGGATGCAGTTGCACAGACGCAATAAGTCTTTCAAAAAACTGGTTATTTTCCATTTTCAGGCAGAACCAAACGATGCTTTTTCCCTTAAAGACTCGCAGCACGCAAATTTTCTTTCAACATAAATATGCTACGCCGTGTATCTGTCCAAACGATGATTAAGCACGGTTTCGTTCAGTTTTTGTTTTTACCGAATGCTTTTATGGCTTAAGCATTTGGTTAGAGATGGGAGAAATATCAGGCACTGCAATAACAATAAAATAAAAATAGAACAACCACCATGATATTACACCTGCCAAAGTATTTTATTTATGCTTTTATTTAAATATATATGACGTGCCACGTTAATATCTATCAACGTCGTCGATAATCATAATAATGCCACAAGAGACGGTTACAGACGAATTAACAGTTAAGTTTCCTAGTCTATGTAATCGGTGGTCGCTGTTAATGTTAAAGTGAATTTTAACATATAACCAAAATGTTAGTCAACAAATGGTCGAGAAAAACAGCGGATCGCAGAAACAAACAAAAAAACATTTATTAAATGCAATAAATTATTAGCAATCAACCAAATCGAATAAAACAAAGCTGACAAGGTACGCAACAACGCAGTGAATACGTGGCAAATATAAATTTGCAATTTAGTTGCAAAAAAGAGAATAAAATTAAAAAAAATATCTATGCGTCTACTAAATTAAGTATGTTGCGTTGCGCATAATTAACGTAATTGTGCCTTCTATTTTTTGTTGCTTTTTTGGCAATTTCTGCACGAGTGAAAAATTCATTGTGATGTGTCGATGATTCACGGTTTTTAAAGAAAAGATACGCATAGCAATGGAAAGGTGGCAGTGACGTGATACTTTTGGCCGCCAAACCACCCCTTGCCTTACCCCTGCCCCACATTAAAAACAACAATAAAACAGCAAAAAAAACAACACTCAAACCCGTTCGTTTTAACACACAAACACTTGAAAAAAATTAATAACAATAATTATCTTATATATATTTTCTAAAAACAGTAAAATTTCTACATTGATAATGCATGACAAATATAATTTGAGTTGGCAAATAAAAAATGAATGCGTTTTAGGAGAAAGAAAGTGACTATTGTGACCATAACTACAAACATTATAACATATTTAACGTTAATATATATGTATGTATGTATAAATGTCAAACGAATCATCATGCAAACACTTAACGGGCACTTCATAATGAGATAAGTGCAAAAATTCGTTATTCAAATCTTCGTTTTTGCACAGAGAAGCCAAACTCAAATGCTAATCAATAATAAATCATAGAAAACAGAGTTGTATTTGTTGTAACGCTTCTCTCTTTTTTTTGTGGTTCTTTTTCTTCCATACGTAATTGCCGCCTACAAAACTAACTACGATAACGTTGCCTTTGTGTTTGTGTGTGCTTTCTAGTAATTGTGTGTGTGTGACATTTGTGAGCAAGTATTCGTATTATAGTTGAGCGGACTTTGTTTGCCCTCTTTGACCAAAGCGACCTAATAAGATAAATCTCAGTCGGGCGTCGAGCAGACAGCTTCGTTTCACTTATTTTGTAATATGTATGTGTGCGTCCCGCATTGATTTACGTATTTTTACGGCCGATGAAAATTATCAAAAATTTTGAACAAATGGAATTTATTCAAGCTTTTATCCCAATACGTGTTAGATGCTTTTCAAATCCTTATATGAAACAGTAACAAAGGCATTTGACTTTATCACAGTTAGGGTATGTAAACAATTAAAACTAAAGCAGCATGATTACTCATATACATTATGATTTTGTACTCAGCTGATTTCTTATCAGCAATTTTATGTCAACAAAGGTATCACATGCTTCGGCTTGGTTTGGTGGTGTCAAAAACCAAACAAACTCCAACGTTTGTCATCTTAACACTAATTTGTAATTTTTCATTATTTACAGTGATTCTTTTGGTCGCAACTTCAAGCAGAAGATTGTTGAGAAATGGATATCACAGTGATGGATGACGGGAAGGATACGTATTGTGCCTCAGTTGGCAATCGCACCACATTGTTCATCAGTGCCTACAACGGCATACCCGAAACTCTGATTCTCAACACAATATTTTGGGTGTTGCTCATCCTATTGTTTACGACGCTGCGCCATCAGGCGAGCGATTATCGCTTGGCGCTGGTCAACAGCAATGGCACCAAGAAGCGTTGGACACAAATCTTTTATTCACGCGCCGCCAGCGTTGTGGAACCGCAAGCGGGCACATCCACACAACCAACGCCCCGTCCCAGTCTGACCGCGCAACAGAATGTTGAATCCACGCCGCTGTCGCCCATTCAAACCGATCCGGGCATATTCAGTTGGATACGCGTGACCTTTAAGCTGCGCAAAGAAACCATTTTGCTGCACTCTGGCCCGGATGCGGTGCACTATCTGTCGTTCCAACAGCATTTGATGGCCGTCATGTCGTTGGTCACCATCATATCGCTGGGCATTATATTGCCAATTAACTTTCTCAATGGCCCCAAGAACACCGAGTACGATGTGAACGCATTTGGACGCACAACAATGTCGAACCTGGAGCCAAACTCGCCATGGCTCTGGGTGCACACTATCATTACCATATTGTATATACCGCTGGTGGTGCTCATAATGCGACGCTCGTCGGGACGCAATGCCTTTAAGAAGGCTGCCACGCGCACCATCATGATATCCAATATATCCAATAGGTGGGTTAAGAACTAATATTCATCATTCGATATTATTTAATTCGAATTCGTTTTTGATGTTTGCAGTGATCGGAACAAGACGGTTATACGCAACTATATGCAGGAACTGTTCCCGGATGTGACCATTGAGACAGTAAGCATTGCCTACAACATCTCACGGCTGTTTGTTCGCAATGCGGAGTACGAGAAGGCGCACGAGGCGCGTGTCTATTGTGAGCAGCATCGCGATCGGGACACATTGATGGCCAAGCCGGAGATGTGTTCGTGCAAGAAGGAGAACGCTTTCGAGTATTATCAGCGTGAGGAGCGTAAGCTGGCGGGCGATGTGGCACGTTTGCGTGCCTCGACAATGAACGAACCACTGGACATTGCATTCCTCACAGTTTCCACCGTGCAGGAGGCCCAGAATATTGTTACACACTTTACGCCTGGCACTTACAGACAATGGCATATGATGTTTGCTCCGTCGCCGGATGACATCTTCTGGGAGAATCTGAATGTGAACAAGAGCCATTGGTATTTGAAATTTGTTTGCGTCAATGTTGTGCTCTTCATTGTGCTATTCTTCCTCACCACCCCGGCGATGGTCGTCAACTTTCTAAACAGTCGCGCCTGGCTAAAGGATACAGAGACGAAAATATCGCCACTCGTATCAGATTTCTTGCCCACGCTAATGCTGTGGACGCTGTCGGCACTGATGCCAGTTATTGTATCGATATCGGACAAATGGATGGGCCACTATACGCGCTCCAAGCAAAACTATTCAATTATGACCAAGTGCTTTGGCTATCTGCTGCTGATGATCTTGATATTGCCATCGTTGGGTCTGACGTCGGCGCAAGCCCTGTTGGAATGGACTCTAACAAAGGATACGAAACGTTGGCAGTGCATCTTTTTGCCGGATCGTGGCTCGTTCTATGTGAACTATATAATAACCGCTGCCTTTATTGGAACCTCATTGGAGCTGTTGCGTTTCCCCGAACTGACTGTCTACATTTGGGCATTGCTCAAGGCCACATCGAAGGCAGAGACGCCCTATATACGCAGATCCATATTGATTGAGTTCCCCTTTGGCACACATTACGCCTGGACAACGCTCGTCTTTACCATATCGATTGTGTACAGCATATTTTGCCCCTTGATCATGCCCTTTGCCATGATCTACATATGCCTCAAGCATATGGTGGATCGCTATAATCTCTACTTCGCCTATGGACCCTCGAACATGATATCGCGCAAGGGTGGCAAAATACACTCGACAGCTGTTACAATGACCAAGTTCTCGGTGCTCATCTTGGTCCTTGTGATGTCCATGATATGCTATTTCCGTGGCGATGATGGCATGGCTCGATTCTTAATTCTAATCATTACGCTGGCAATCACGGTGACGCTATTCATCTTTATGTCACCGATCAAACGGTGTGCGGCCACGCGACGACCAAGTGTTGTGGAAATCGCTGGCCCCGCACCCGCCTATATACCCGATGTACTGAGAACACGCACGCAACCGAGTGCCCGACCATCGGTGGCCGGCTTTGGTGGCTATGGATCGGACAATGTATCCGAATACGATAGCTCACAATATAGCGTTAATAGTGCGGAGGCGTAAGGCGAAAGGCAAAGGTTTTTTTTATTTTGTTGCTTTTTACAATTTGGCTAAAATAGACTCTCAATTTTATAAGCAATCGAAAGTTTGATAATTATATATTTTTGTATAAGATTTTTATATATGTAGGCCGCTGATACCTTTCCAAAGTGCTGTTAAATTATGTCCAAAAACAAAAACAAAAAACTAAAATACCTTGTTCGCAAATGGAAGGTAAATGTGATACCTACCAATAAGCCCCGATATTTTCATCTGATTGGCGTTTAAGAAACGCGTTCCCTGCTGCGACCCCCTCTGATAAATGTAATAGTTTGTATTTTGTATATATAGATAAATGCATATCTTATCTAACTACTCGTATAAACCTAATTTTTCTAATTTCTATGCTTATTTCTAATGTATTAATTGTAAATACTAGCGTCTTTTGTTCAGTCGCATGCTGATTATAACCAGAAAATATATATATATTCTTACTGTAACCACTCCAGTTTGGAATTAAAATTTATAATCTATATCTATATATACATATGTATTTCTGTACTTTAAGTATAACAGCAATAATTGTTATATTGTGTCGTCTCTGTCAAAAAATAAGCGTAACGAACTGAACATAAGGGTAATTGGCAATACTAATATACTTAAGTGTATTCAAGTTTTTTTTTTTTATCAAAAATTTATAAATAAAAACGATTTAGTTAATTTTTATTATTCGTTTTGTATTCACCGAATGCACAATAACAAGAACTAGTTTATTTATTTATTTAATCTATATATACTATGATTCTCCCTTAACCCGTTTTAGAACCAAAATAAATAAATTATTACTTTTGGAAATATAAATCGGCTTTTATTACAACTGCTCCGGTTACAAGCCGGATTATTTAACAAAAGAAGTTATTAAAGTAATTACAAGTAATTTTGTTTATTTATCGAATCAAAAAATAAATAAAAACCGTTAAGTGTATGCGTAACCGTTCTACATACAGATGCAGAAATACGAGCACTAGTTTATTATTTATTTAAGTATTCTATTTATATTAGCGTGCAAATGTTTCATCTATTGTTATTTGGAGGACATTTACTCAAAACAGACCAATTAACAAAATACGAACTCTGTAGCTTGGAAGTTACTTTGAATATTGCTTTGCATTGTTTTTCTCTCTCTCTCTCTAAAGTGTATCGCAAAGATCAAAAAATTTTTGTTTTTTGCTAGCATTTAGCATTTTATTAAATTATACACCTAATTATTATGCAATTTTGTTTAGTATAACTTACAGAGCAAACGAATTGCAGCAACTACAACAGCCACCACATAAAACTCTGTGGTATTGTGTATTGCAACTAAAATTACCATATGTATAATTGAAATTTATCTCAATGCAGTGTACAGATACCAAAAATCGTTCGTTGGACACGCGTTCAGTATGTTGAATGTACGATTTGATTAAAAGAAAAAACAAAATAACTTCTACAATAGTTTTATAGTTATTTGAGTTGGCCAAAAAACTGAAAATTTTGCGCACTTATGCCACATAGTTGTATTGATTTTGATTATCCTTGTCCCGTTCCATATAATCACGATCAATCAGAGACTCGATGCGCTTTTTCAGATCAGCAGGCTACAAAATATCAATCGATTAGTATATAAAAGATTCGTTTTTGTGGTACAACGCACCTTAACGGGAAATGTTAGCTGGTTGAACAACTCGGTGATGAGCAAATTGTGGCTTAGCGTTTTACGCATTTTCATAATGCGCACAATAGCCGCATCAATTTGATACTGACGATCCTGAAAAACGCGCTCCTCCGTCGCCTTCTGCTCCTCGTTCTATAAAGTAGACAAAAGTCAATGTTTGATTCCAAAAGGTTTTGGTGTGTTTGCATTTTTTACCGTTTCCTTCATTTGTATTTGATTGATTTTAATGCGGAATAATTTATTAGTGAACTCATTATTAAAATCAAATTGATCCTTATCCTCAATGTCGCGACCCTTTGGCGTCTTGGTGATGACACGAGCACGTCCGCAGGCCAAGGACTGCAGAGTGCGTCGCAGCTCACCATCCTCAATGCTTGTGGCAGCCAATACCTCCTCGTAGCTCAGCGTGGGCTTATCATTGAACAACAGCAAGACGAGACCTTGAAACAGTGACACCATCAACTCTTTGGGACCCTAACAAACGAATAGATTATTGATAAAGTGTTCTTTGATTTGTTTCATATCAAACAGTTAACTAACCGCATCGAAACTGGCACGCAACACACAATTGCCCAGTGTTGGCTGCCACTGAAGCTTTCGCCCGCTATGCTTTTCGAGATAGAACTTGTTAAATATTTGCTGGGGATTTATGAATTGCGGCGGCATTGTGACCTCGGTGGGCGCATATGTTGGCCAGTAGCCCATGGTCAGTATGCTGACGGTCAAGTCTAGATTGGTTACATCACGATCGTTGCTAAGCGCATGACCGCGAAATGCCAAATTAACATCACGACTTAGTTCCATGTCTTTGAACATGCCCTCCAGTTTGGATGTGAATCCACCGCCGCATTCCTGTTTCAATTTCGACAACATGCTCTTCTCTGAGTCAACCGAGGCAGACTTGCCGACAAGCAAACGTTTAGCCAGATCCTGTTAAATGTAAGTATTGTTAATTATAATAAGTTGTATTTTATATGCATGCTGCGTTTTATAATACCTTTTTGTAGAATGCCTCAAAGACGTCCTTGCCATGTATAAACCGAAACAGAACCATGATCTTATCCAATGTCTTTTCTAGCTCCTCGTCGGTGGTGCCCTTGTTGCCTGAGCGCAATTTCATGTCCACATACTTAGCTGTTGGCAATAAAGAATATAAATACATCATCTGGTTATTTATATATAAGATGACAGCATACCAATTAGTTCAGCCGGTTTGTTGGCGCGCTGATTGATGAAGAACTCGAAGGCCTCGCGTAGCGAATTTGTGAATTTCTCGTTATGCTCAAAACAATTGCGCACAATAACATCCATTTTATCCTTGAAGTCCAGCAGATCTTGAACCATACTCTTGTCCTTCTCGGGATCAATGACAATGGTGCGACCCTTTTTCTATAATATTAAGAAAAAAAAAGTGTTTAAATCTCTAGAAAAAAAAAAACAATTATCTTTTGTCTTGCCTTGATGTAACCATTGAAGTTGCCGCAGAGTTCAGAAGTGCCGTTTTTGACACGACTAAGCAAGCCATACAAAAGTGTTAAATCGTTCAGTCTGTTGTCCTCTAGAAGTGAGTCAAGGCCCTTTTGCAGAATTGTTGTTAAGTGTTCAGCAAGAAGCTCCTTCTCCACATTATATATTAAAGGGTGTCTACAAAGAGATCATAAGTTAGATATAAGTACATACATAAAATTAATATCTATAAAATTGGCATACTTTGTGCTGGAGTCTAGATAATGCAAAAGTCGCTCATTCTCCTCGGCCAGACGTTTGCTCACATGCTGTAAGTACTCGGGCACCTCCAACTCCTGCATTTTACGTTGACTCTCAGCCTTGTACAGTTGATTGGTCGCATCAAGGAACTTCTCCTCAAACGCACTGCTATATATTTGCAGATCACAAAGCATACGCACTAAACTCTTTAACAGGCCACGATCGACGGATGCGCCTTGTCGCTCCTTCTCAATGAGCGTTAGCAGGCCGTCAACGGTGCGCTTCTGGACGACACTGTTCTGGGCAAAGTGTATGCGAAAGAGGTCCAGCCCCATGTCCCATATTGAGTGTATGGACGAATTTTGCAAAACATAGGTGCGATCCATATATAAAAATATGCTACGTATCATGATCATTTGCTGACAGAATGAAAGCCACCAATTGTTGATTTTCTCGAGCAAAACCTAAAAAAAAAACGTATTGAATTATAAAAGTGTGATTTGATCAAATTGGCAGAAAGGATTATATTATGTCTGTATGTATATTTATCTGCTATAGATAGTTTTCTTACTAGTTTGTCCATGCTACCGCCAGTGAGCTCCTTCAGTTTGATGTTACGTTTGACATGCTGCTCGGTCAGCTCCTTGAGTTTGGCATACAATTGTGCATCCATTTTATGACTGCACATATTTACAACGGCCTGGTAAAGTTCCTCCAGCGAATATTTGATGGGTTTGGACAATTGTATGGCGATAACGGCCTCCTCCAGTTTCACGTAAGTGTCCTCAGAATAGTTATCAGGCAGTGTGGGTTTAGCTAAATGCGTTATTAAATGCAATTGTAAATAATGATTGTTATCGTTATCGTTATCGCGGCTCCTGCTGCACAGCTTACCCTTGAAGTTTTTAATAACAATCTTTTTGACATCACCCGGCTTTGTGTTGTGTATGGCGCCCATGCGATTAAGAAGGTTTGAGGTAGTTGATGCCGCCCGAATTTCATTGCTATGATGCGGACCCAGCTTTGAAAAATTTGGCAATCGTTCGCCATTTGTGGACGCTGCCGAATTCATATTTTGGGCGGCGAAGGCGCTACGGTTTGTTGTCGTCGTCGTTGTTAATGGGTTGCTGTTCTCACCCTTTTTCAAACAGGCGGCAATATTCTCAGTGTCGTTTAGTTCATTCGTATCCATAGGCCTGAATTTCTTAGCAGCACTCATCGCTTGGAATGAGAAGGAGTGCGTAGTGTCCAATACGCTGGAGCCTGTTGGTGCTCACGGCGCTGGCGCTCAATCAACTTTGCTGCCGCTTCCTGAATCTTGCTACGAATCGTTGTCGCTCTAAGTGCTACCGTCCACAAGAATTTGTTTTTTTTGTTTGGCAATCAGGAAATTTGCTTGTTTTGGCATAAATTTACCCCGTGCTGGTGCGAAACAAGGCCGACGATATCGATATATGCAATGCCTTTCGCTAGTTTTACACACTTCTCGCAGTCGCCATCAGCAATAAACTGAATAGCGTGGACAAAGGCACTTTCGTTGTTTAAGTCCAAGTTGCTAGCTGTGCTCGTGCACCAAAATTTCGACAGGCAGAGATAATAGCACAATATACGCGTTAAATATTTATTTGCACTACACCACTCAATTTATGTCTTGCTGATAATTTTAAGAAATCGACTACTTGTAATCGAGCTACCACCACTTTCGACGAAATGTTTATTATGTATCATTATCGATAGTTGTGCGATATTTAATTTACAGTTTTGCACGACCGTACAACCAACCAACCATGCTCGATCTGTATGATAAGTTCGATTCATACAAATTGAGTCTTGCCCGTTGAATTCCTTTTGAATTAAAAGCTCAGATTTGTTTTTTGGTAAAAACACAACCTTATATGTATGTATATTTAATAAGCGTTGAGTTTTTCTTTTATTTGTCTTATTTATATTATCAAATATATTTTAAAGTGTAATATTAAGGTTTTTGCTAAATAAATACTGAAACGTGTATACAAAATGTAAAGAGTGGTGTTTGCATTAAAAAAAAAGTTTTATCTACAGTTTACATATACATAATATGATGATGTGTTTGTGGTATACAACAAAGTCAAAATAGTCCAGAATTGATAATTTCGCTCTCTCTCGCGACAGCGCTTTGGAATATGATATATTATTTGTGTGCTTAATTTGTAACAACTTCTAGGTACAGAGGTTTGAAATGTTTACTCATATTTTTTATATATTAAAGTTTAATATGTATTTTTTTATATATTTGTTTTTTCTTCTTTCTCGACCTCTTTAAATATTTATATATATTTTATTATTATATGTAATAGCGTTTGGGCTAAATATTTACGTTTGCAATTGAGTTAAGCTTTAATCGAAGTAAACTTTTTAATTAACTTTGTTTTATAAACTTTCATTTAAATCCTTCAACAGTATTACATAATTTGTGTACGAGTTTATTATATTAAGTTAAAAGCCAGACCAGGTCGGCTTTTCTTTGTGTTTTTATTTTTTGATTGTTAGTACATACTTATGTAAATGTATTTATATATGGCAGCGTATTGTTAAGCATATATCAATACATAATTTCATCATATTCGGATTCCATGCAAGCGATTGATATTTTTGATTTTCGATTTTTACAGCGCAGAGTAACTTTAGTGGACACCGTGTTGATTTTGGCTAGCAAATAAAGTTAGTTAATATTATATGATGATGATTTTGTTATAGTTATAGATAGAAATTATAGCCTATAACACATTTGCAGGACATATTTAGTTGTAAAAGCAATTCAAAGCGGCGCCTACTTATAGTATATGCTTTAAAATGGGTACAATTACCAATTAAAATATACACAGCAAGTGTTTACATAAGTATAGTAGTATAGTATACTCCTCTATTTAGGTTCGCATTTAAAAGAAATAAATATCTTGAGACATTTTTTGTTTTGTTTTATAGCTTTGTGTGCGTTTACAATAATCGAGTAAACCGGTTTACATAAAAATACTAAATACAATTGTAAAGTTTTGTGATAAAAAATTGTAATAAATAATAAACTGTTTTGTAATACGCACGCACACACTCACATTCACACACACACACATACAGATACAAAGAGTGCTGACATTTAATCTGGCAGCATATGTACAAAACTAACGGGAAACATGCCGCGTCTTGCCGGATGCCCCTCAATAATGCCCTCCATCCAATTCTCATCATCAGTGCGCTCATTAAGCACAATTAGTATTTCGCCCTCCTTAAATTCCAGCTCATCATCATTATCCGCCACACAATCATAAAGCGCCCGGCATCGACGTTGTCCATTCTAAAAATAATTATAAAAATAATAATAGCTTTTACCATATTTAATTAGCTTACATAATGCAATTTGGCACCGGAGCCAACGCCAACTGGATTCTTTAGCTGATTGTCGGGCGACGAGTTGAGTCTGTCATTATCGCTAGACGAGACATTCGACTCGGCAGAATGATCCAGACCGCCGCCAGATGAGTCCATGTCTGTGTGCCAAGACTCGAATTCCGTGAAATTGGTGGACTGATTGATAAGCTATTGATTGGATGATTTCAATATTAGTTGTATGAAGTATTTCATATGTTTTGCTGTTTAGTGTTAGTGCAACAAATATTAGGAAACACAGAAGAACAGACAAATTTGTTTGAGTAATGCGCGGCATGGAGTTAGAAGAGCTTTTGAGAAAAACAAGAAAAATAAAACATAAACAGGAAAGAACGAAACAACAACAAGACGTTCGAAATTGGTTTTGTTTTGTTTGATTTGATTTGATTTGATTGTCTCTGCAATTTACCGTTTCCTCGCTGGAATGCTCTAATCTCAACATTTTTTGTTGCTTGCGCTGAAAGGTTTGTAAATTACAGGAGATAACATAGGATACATTGAAAACAAGTTGCAAATATCCATCAACTACGCACGCATCTTTTCGGTTTGTTTGCTTGAGCCAACGAACAAGGATGCAAAGAACTTACCTTGCGTGGCGGCGCAATCGGACCTTCATCCATCGAACTAATGCTCTCATTTGACTGGCCATTTGGTATCTCGCGCTCTATTTAGGAAATTAACAGATTATGTTTTATGGTTTACATTCGTATTTTGAGTTATTTACCTGCTGGCGGTCCAGGCGGTGGTATTTTGGGTCTCATTAGCGCCGATTTGTCCACTATCTTGAGCATCGGCATTTCTCCAGTGGGTGGCAGCACCAGTTTGGCACCAGCCAAATGTATATTTCGATTCAATGATTCGCCGCTGGGGGATCGCTTATGACCGAATGTTGTCATGTGCATTAAACTGTTATTGCTGCCATTTCCACCGCCACCAGATGCACTGCCGCCACCTCCGCCGCCGCCTACAATCCGTGGTGAGCCCTCTACGCTGCGCATGTGCGGCAATGTTCCATACGCCACATCCATTGATTGATTCTTGTGATTGATGGAGCGTATATCATTGGCATCCATGTTCTGCGAATGCCTGGGCGGATGTGGCAATGTACCGTAGAATATACTTGCTGGTGCGCCACTTAATGTGCCTGGCGGCGGAGCTGGCGCAGCACGTTTCTTCAGCGAGTTCATGTTTGCCGTGGACGTGGATTTGCGTGCGCCCGTCACATGTGCCATCTCGCTCTGCATATTCAAGCTGTTGCGTGTGCCACGCACATTTTGGCTGCAAGTCGAACTGGGACTTGAGCCGCCGCCACCACCAGCGGCCGCACTATTGCCGCTGCTGCCCAAATTGTTGCCGCTGCCCAAATACTGGCCAACATTTGTGTGCTGCTTGGGCGAGGTGCCAGCAGATTGTGTATAGCTGGTCAGGGTAAACTGACGACTTGGACAATTCGCAATTGGACTAGAACTGGACTGTATGGAATCGCATGTGGAGGAGCGTGAGCGCAACACGGGCGAATCACCACCAGCAAAGCTGGGTGGACGTGAACGCGATTTCTGTTTAGAATGAAATGTATGTGTTGAAGTAAATTTTGAGATAGTTCAGATTTTTATACTAACGCGCTCGTCGATGACAGTCTCATCGTCACTGAAGTCTGTGGAGCCATCCTCGTTGGGCAGATTCCAATCGGTGTTGATGTGATCAAAGGCGCTCTTCTCTCGCTTTATGGCACATTCAATCTGCAAAACAAATGAAATACAAATATTAAGTAAAACACAACAAAATGAATCGTTGAAGCTTAAACCTACCAGCTCCTTGCAGCTACTGTGACCCATCTCTTTGGCAATGTCGAGCGCTGTTTTGTTGTGAGAATTTCGTAGCTCATAGTCAGCGCCGGAGCGCAGTAGCAGTTTCATGCACTCGCGTCGATCGTGCAGTGCACAGAGATGCAACGATGTATTCTTGCCGGTAACATCTAGCAGACCGGGTGGATTGGTGGCTCGATTCAAACCCTTGGGCGGCATATTCTGTATAAGAAAATCAACAATGTGCAGCGTGGATCCACCTTCGCGCAACACGGCCAAATGGAGAGCAGTTTCGCCCGCATCGGAGCTGGGCAAACAGCAGGTCAGATCGGCACCTTCAGCCCACACCTGAAGTAGTTGGCTCATATCGGCATTGACAATCGCCTGTTCCAGTTCGCAGCGCAGATCATTATCATCCGCACAGGTGCGCATCACATAGCGCTTGGCCACATATTTGGCGCGTATAAAATCATAGCGCTCCTCCCTGTAAATTATTTAAAATGTAAGGAATGAAAAGTTTCTGTTGAATTTAAACTTACATGCTGCTCTCCGGACTGAGTTTTCCCCTGCCCAGCTTGGCCTCCATAATGTCATTCAACGTGCTGTTGCCCATGGCGCGTGCTATCAACAGATTTGCTGTTGTTAGATTGTCCAGTGTTAGGCTCTGGATGCGCGAGTGATGAACACCGAGATCACGATGCACACCCGAGCATTGTATGCATACGAGGATGCCAAAGTTGAGGCTTATCCAGGTGACATCGTTACGTGAGCCACAATCGCAACATCTATCGTTGCCCGGCAGCAGTTGTACATAACGAATCACTGTCTTTTGTAGCTCGACCAGGCTGGGGCTCATCTGGGGATTGGCATGCTGGAAGGCTTTTGTGAGCGCCTTTTCCTTGCAATTGACTAAGACAGCCATCCAAGCCTTTTGATCCGTTTCATCCTCCGCTTGAAAATGGTACGGACGATTATCTAAAACAAAACAAAACATGAAAATCTAATTGCGATGCGCCTGTTGTTATCACTTACAGCTGATAAGATCGAAGCCACGCTTGTCATCGGGCACCGGTTTTATCTGACAGGTGAGCAGATTCACTCGTGTCGGCTGCTTTGATTCGTCGGCATGGAAAATGTCCAAGAAGCCATCGCTGGTGACGCGACAGCGTCGCTTCTGCCACACACGTCGCACCTTGCCCTCACTCTTCTTGAGCAAATGCCCTTGACGCGTGACTCCATGATGCTTGTCGCCCTGCAGCTGATGCAACGAGTAGCCGGCACCCGCACCACCACCGCCACTGCGATTCTCTGACGACGACGCATTGTCCACACGCTCAAAGTCGGGTGTGCTGCGCAGCAATGTTCGCAATTCCAACAAGCTGCGCTTGTCCTCGTCCTGCTTCTGCTTGATCACAAGCAGCTTGTCGCTCAGATCGCCAATGTACGTGCCAAAGTGTTCGATTGTTTGCAGTCCATCTTTGAAATAGCTGCAATAGGCAATAGGCAAAAATTAATAGATACCCTGTAGCTTATTGTTTAACAAAATGATGCCAGATAACAAGATAACTCAAAACTATTTAACGCTTTTTACTGAGTAAAAATTAGCATGCAGAAGGTAAACTTACTTATTTAGCGCGTGATAATACTCAATAAAATGCTGCAACAGCTCGATGCCAGTTTTTGTTTTGATCTCTTTGTATTTAAGCAAATACTCGCATGTATGCAGCTGATATAGGCGACGCTCTTTTTCTATTTCATCGGCAACGTGAGCGGCATCGATCTCTGTACGCACCATGCGTGCCTCCTTGGCCTGGGCCTTTTTCTCCTTTTCGATTTTAATAAACTTCGCCTCGTAGTCTTTGGCCGCCTTATCAAATGGACGCTTCATATCGCCTTTGACGCCGCGCAGTTCGCTCTTAAGCATTGAGTCCACCGGAAACATGACAATATTGTTAATATTTTGCATCTGTCAATGAAAATTGGGTAAGATTAGTTTAACTGTGGTTTTCTTTATCTCTTTATTCAATGTCCAATTTACCAATGTTTTCATTAGCGCACTGAGCTCTTTGGTGACCACAGAGAACTTGAGAAACGCAGCACCAATGTCTGGCTCATCCTGATCAATGACCTTGCCGCCCAAACGCTCCAGTCCGCGCACCATAAACATTTCATTGTCCACATGAGCTACAAGATGATTATGATGATGTTTTTTTTTGTTGTATGTAGTTTAATAGAATTTGTACTTACTATTGCCAGAATTGTGTATGGCTTTGACGGCCTTCTTTAGTTTGGTAAGACCTTCGCGATCGAACTCCAGGCGCTGTGAAGAAACAAACGAGAGCGTCAATAATGTAATTGTAAATAAGTAAAAGCTTAGTTTATCTGTTATTAAAAGATTCCCCTTAACACTTACGTATGCACACTGGCTATAATTCGTTTAACCTCTTGACTTTTACAATTAATATTAATTCATTTTATTGAATTAGAGACGCTGTTGCATACGAGGCAATCAGTGCTTGTTCAACGAAAGTTTAAAAGTTGTCCGACTCAAGAATATTGACATGTTTAAACGGGGAGGATAACACATTTAAACACATGAACATGCTGACGTATTATAAAATAATATTATATATATATATCAATGATTAGATAAATGCATTTACTTAGAAAAAAACAATTTACGATTGCGATTTAGTGAGTGGGCCAAACGATAAGAATGAGTTGTGTGAAGATGTTTTAGTCAAGTCATAATATTAGTCATAATCTTTGTTGTATCTTCATGAACATTTCGAATCGCAAATTGCTTAGAACAATAACAACAATATTAAGTTGGTCAGACCCAAGAACAACAACAACTGGTTTACGTTTCTCTTTCTAAGTAGCTATCAAGCGGGTTTTTTTGGTTTTTTGTTTTTTGCTACTATTCCCCTTTTTTTTTTGTACCCTATACCGTTGTGTCTTGATAACAAAAGATGTTAGAGTTCTTGAAAAGAATAAAAGGTGAGACGCCGCCGTCTGGAAAAGTTACTTTTTAGCCTGAAACCGCATTATATTATTATTATACAAATTTGTGTATTGTGAATAAGCTGCGGGGATTTAATTTTATATAAGGCAACATACATACAAGATATGTACATATATATAAGATTATATTTCTGCTACTTAATAAAAAACACACAAATGTAAGGTGTGTCGAATTTTTTTTGGGTTCATTCATTTATTGATTTGGCTATTTGGGGCACACTTTGGAGACCCATTTGTGATATTAAATATTTGACATTCGTCAGGAACAAACAAACAGAATTTTGTGGCGAGTGGAGTGACGTGTTTTTAACCAAAACCACTGCACAGTGGTACCATATAAGCAAAAATTAACTGAATGATAAGTTTTATACTAAAGCATTTAATATTTTGAAAACAAATTTTAGTCAATATTTGTATCAAATCGAATAAGCTTGACAGCTTTTTTAGTAGCTGGATACCACTGTGACCAATGCCGACAGCTGATGGCTAATTTTAGTAATAGAATTGGAGCACAGAGATTTGGATTTCGAAGAAAAATGTTTTTCAACAGCTGCATTCAAATGAATATCATGGGTTCGCCTTCTATACATATTTTATCCCTCTATATATACAAAAGAAAAATATATATAAATACTATGTATATGTATTGTGGTTGATTGATAAGCTGTGATCGTGGGCAGAGCTTCAGCTTACAGCAACGTTTGCTTTATCATACGCCTTTTCCGCCCGCACTTGCCCTTATCAACAACAGTGCGAGCAGAGCAGCAAACTCATAACAATGTGTGTGCGTGTGTGTGTTTGTGAGTATTTTTTTTTTATAGGGTGTAACAGCAGCTGCAATGACTAAAAATAACACATTGGTTCCCGAATGGGGTGGTGGGGGGAGGTTGGCCAACTAACTGCATTGATTTCAGCATGTGCACTTTCATTATTTATGGCTTTTAATGGATGAAGAAGAAACCACCTGCAATTGCCGCCGCGACGACGTCATCGTAGAACAATTGCAAAGAGAGAGAAAGAGAGTGGAGTGTGATAGAGAAAGGGAGGGTGAGGCCTGAATGTGGGATTTAGTTGGCGATGTGCCAATGCACACTGTGCATTGTTGTTTTATTTTCTACATGTTTGCTTTCCATAGGCCACCACACTATGAAAATACACATAATAAACAAATTGGTTTTTTGTGTGGGAGTAAATAAAGCGCAGTAATGTACAATTGTGTTCGTGTGTGTGTGTGTGCCAGCAATTTATAGCGCTGGATCATTGATTAGCTACCTTGAACTTTTGAAAACGTAAGAGAGAAAAAACAAGGCGAGAGAGAGTGTTATTGCTTACCTCTTCCAATATGCTAATGGTTTGACGGCAATCCGGCATACGGGACGCAAATTTGGAGGTGGTCGGCGAATTGTAATCATCGCGCGTCTCCTCCACAAACTCAGAGATGCCAATCAATGCTGGCGGCATTTTGATATATTATTGATCCTTCACTTTTTCACTGGACACACTTTTAATTTCTTTTGTTTTTTTTTTTGTCTGTTTGTGTTTCTTGTTTTTGCACACACCTAACAGCGGCAAACTTCAAGGCCAGCCAGGCAACAACAAATGTACCGAGTAATAAATGACAAGGGATTAGAGTGCAGGGGAAAGCAAAAACACGACCCGGACAGCTGCTGCGACCAGAAACAAAGGATCACACGAAGAGAGGCAACAGGAATAAATACGCAGCGACAACGTTTACGATGCCTTCTTCGTGTTTTAGTGTGCGTGAGTTTTGGAATTTGTGCTGGTGTTGGTGCTGGCACGTACGTCTATGTTGGTGTACTCTTATTTCTCCCTTCCTTTTGCAGCAGTTTTCGTTTTCTTTATTCCTTTTTTGATGTACTCTACACTTTTACACACGCTGCCGTTGTACTTTTGATTTACGCACACAACTTTTTTCTTGTGTTTGTCGGACACTTTTTAGGCGCGCCACCTGATCGCCTCATCTTTGCAGCAAAATTCGAGTCGCAGTCGCAGTCGAAGCGCAATTAATGTTACAGTAGTAGAGAAATGCGCCGCGCATATTTACAGCCTTCGACTGTTTGTCACATGTCCAATAATCGTGCACATATTTAAGACATTTGTTTATTATAACTGCCGATTTTACACTCTTTATTTTTTTTGACGAGCCCGGGCCGGAGTTAAAATTAAATAATATTAATATTGCAATTATTTGCTGCTCTGCTGGCGTCGTCGTCGCGTACACTGTTTCCCAGTGTTGTCCATAGTTTATTTTATAAAAAGTACTAAATATGCCCAAAACGTTCAAAAGTTGTACAGCCAGCGCAGTGGCTGTACGTTTCAGGGCTGCAAACATTACCAATGTCACAAATGTGGTACGTTCAATTTCACCGTTCCCTGAACTTGCTCAAATTGACTCATGAGTGAACAAATCAAGAACTTTTAATCCACTTTGCTCCCCAGACACACAAATATAAAAAAGATTTATATAGTGTTCCACTTTGAAATAAACACTCAAAAGAAATGGCTGGTAAGCGACAAGCGACATCGCATCTGGACCACGAGAACTGGGAGCAAGAGGACGAGCCCGAGGAGCGAGGCACCTTTAAAACGGCACCGCCAGATGAGCTTAAGACACGCGTCATTAAGAAGGCCACAAGGCGCCAGCCGGCAACCGGTGCCCCTAAAGATGGTGACGCCGTTGACAGTCCACGTAAAAGTGTATTTAGTGGGTTTTCAGGTACGTTTTCGTTTGTTGCAAGCTATCGATTTTACTAAGTATTTTGTTTGACATTTAGGTTTCGGCAAGCCAGGAAATTCGAGCGCAAGTGCCGGCAATGCTGCCGGATCGCCCTTTGCGTTTTTAGCTAAACTGCCAGCAACGACTGCACCTGCCACTGCAGCATCAACGGATGCTGACTGCTTTGCCAAGCCAAGTAGCAGTACCGATGTCAAACGAACGTCGCTGTCAAACATATTTTCGTTGGATGCAAATTTCCGTAATGATTTTCAGACGACAAGCAGCGCCGCCGCCGGTATAGCATCATCAACAACAACAGCGGCAACGACAACAAGCACTTCGATTTTTGGCAATGCTTCAGCTTCGGCTGTCACTACTTCAAGACCGCCAATACGGCCTTTATCACCAATGTTTAAGTCGAACGTGAAACATGTGGAGCAGTCATCGACAAAGAGTGGTCCGATTAGTGTTTCGATGGAGCATCGCGATGCGCTGCGCGTATTGAATGAGGAGGTTATGAAATTCCTACAAGAGCACATGGACAGGAATCCGCATATTATTCTGTCGCCCGTATTTCGCAGTTACGATAGATGTTTAAAGGAGCTGGAAGAACAACTTGCGACGGAAACTACTACCAACTCGATAACAGCACCTGCATCAGTTGGCTTCTCCTTTAACAATTCCGTAAATAGCACAGCTAATCCATCCACCTCGACTTCTGTGGGCTTCTCGTTTGGCAATGCAAGCACCTCAAAGATTTCAAAGCCAACGTCTCCGGCTGCTGCTGCTGCTCCAGCTACCGGCTTTACATTCGGCTTAGCCAGCAAGACCACCGAAATACCAACATCATCTTCCCCTGCTGCCGGCTTTTCGTTTGGCATTAAGAGCCCCACTAACACCGCCGAAAGAACGGCACCATCTTCGCCCGCTGGCGGCTTCGTCTTTGGCAAGTCGAGCAATACTCCAAGCTCAGAAGTTAAAGCAGCACCAGCAGCTGTTGGCTTCTCTTTTGGCACTACTACCGCCGAAAAAGCGTCATCGTCTTTGACGGCGGCACCTGCTGCTGCTGCCAGCTTCTCGTTTCTAAAGCCAAGCACTCCCGTTTCCAGTGTCAGTGCTAGTGAAACCGCATCACCGTCTCTGATGTCCTTTGATAAGAAGCCGAACTGTACCGTTACCAGTGGTGGCACCACACCCACAATTACAGCGCCACTCTTTTCCCTTGGCCCGGCACAGACAACAAACGTTTCACCAACCAAATCGGAGGCAACATCAAGCACAACTTCAGCAGCTAGCATTTTCAGCTTGGGCGTCAAATCCACAGCCACTGACAGCATTAAAGGGGATGCCCCAAAGACTAGCTTCTTTTTCGGAGCTAATACTAGTGATGCCGCGGATGGCAGCTCGGCGCCAAAGTCAAATGGTTTCATGTTTGGCATGAAGAGCTCGGATGATAAGCCAAGCACGTCGGGCTTTACAGGTTTCGGGAAACTTGATAGCGCCGATAGCGCCAGCGAAACAAAGATGCCAGCCTCAACTGGTTTCTCTTTTGGAAGCGCTGCATCGTCATTCTCTTTTGGCAACCTTAAACCACCAACGGCTGCGGATATTCAGGCTGCCGAGAAGCCAGACGAGGAGGATACTCCTCCGGTAGTACAGTTCAAGCAGGTAAAAAAAAATACAATTTAATTTGCTTTTAAAAACATTGAATTAAACTGTTTTCCCATAAACGCAGGTCGTCGAGGACGATGCCATATATTCGAAGCGTTGCAAGGTGTTTGTCAAAAAGGGTACGGACTACACCGATCGGGGTGTGGGTACGTTGTACTTGAAGCCGGTCAAGGATACAGAGAAGACACAGTTGCTGGTGCGCGCCGACACTAATCTGGGCAACATTCTGGTCAATCTCATATTGACCGAGGGTTTGCCGTGCCAGCGCATGGGCAAGAATAATGTCATGATGGTCTGCATACCAACACCCGATGAACCCAAGCCACTGTCCATTTTACTGCGCGTCAAGACCGCCGAAGAGGCCGATGATCTATTGGAGCAAGTCAAAAAGTATACGGTCTAAACTGGAAATTTGCATGACAAGTCGTACATTTATGTTTTTGGATCGTTTTTACATCAACATATTATGGAAAATCAATAAACGCATCAAAAATGTACAATTTGCTTTTGAGCGTTGTTAATCCACCTCGGACACAATAACCATTGCCTCAATCAGATCCTTAAAGTGCACATTCAAATTTGGTGTCGCATTGAAAGAACTTTCACAATTGGAGGAATATTGTCGCAGTATAGGGCCAATGCCTTTGGCACAGGCTGGAATATAATATTTTAGAATTTATATTAATATGGTAGATTGAAAATAATTACCGATTACATGAATTGTTATTTGCTTTGTGCGTCGATTGACATACGAACAGGTTCCAGCCAAGTAGTCGGTGTAAAGAGATTTCGTGTTTCTGAACTCTCCTTTGTATTTGGCCAACTTGAAGATTAAGGTTTCACCGACATTTGGCAAGTTATCTAAAGCAACTGCATTTTTCAACATATCCGAAATTAAATCGAGTGAGATATCATTCTTTTCGGGCACAGCTTGTACATCTGTGCTATCCGAATCATCCAAAATCGTGTCATCCAGCACCATAACGTCATCTTCCGAATCCGATGTCAACAGACTCTGCTCAGCCAGTTCAGTAGTTTCTTCAGCTGCCGGCTCTTCATCCAGCACAGAAGTATCCTCTTCCAGCACAGAAGTGTCCTCTTCCACTTGACAAGGTGATGCAACTGGCGTTGGTACTTTCTGCACCACTTCAGCATCTGCTACAACTTGTGTTGATGTTTCTGCTTCTTTTACAGGCGATTCATTTCGGGCCTCTGGAGACTTCTGGCTAATTGGCGACGGTATAACAATATTTTCTATTATTTTAATTGGATCCGATTTGCGTGGAAGTTTAAACGTGCGCACTGCATTGACATCCAGTTCCATAAGCGGACAACGAAGCTCCACGTCAATTGCTGCTTCTGCAACTTCTGCTGTGGAATCTTCTGGCTTCGTTCCCAATGCATCATCCTGATAAATAATGTGGTTATTGGTAGTGTTCGGTGCCCGAACAAAACTTAGATTTCCAGCATCTGTATTTGATTGATTTGCTGCTTCAAGCGTCTTCTCCTCGAGTTCTTCCTCGGCCTCCACATTTTGTCGCTTGGATTTGTTTTTCTTCGCACTTTTTCCATTTACTTCAATTGAAGTTTCCTTCTTTAGTGCAGGCTCCAAGAATGTTGAGTCAGCTGATGCAACTGGTTTGCATTTGGAACGCTTGGGAAAATTGGGTGTGGAGCTTATTAGCTCTTTTTCCGTTTCCACCGAACGATTCTTGCGTTTTCTGCTTGTTTCGGCCGCGTTTTGAATGCTGCAATTGCTAAGCGCTTCACCAAAATTGAGTGTAAAAGCCTTAAGCGACTCGACTGCTTTTAGCACCACGATAGACTCTTTCGGTGGCAGATAACATCCATCGTTGGTCAACAAGCTTATGTTAGTCTATTCGTTTTTAATTCATCATAAATAAATACAATTCAAATTGATACCTTGAAATTAGCTTACCAGCTGAAACAATTTTTGAATGTGATCCTGCAGATCCTTGACATTGGACCATGTTGCATCAATCAAAACTAAAGAACAGCTGCGGGCGTCAACAAAAAAGTTGGATAGATCCAATTTCATAGCAAAACTGTCCATAATTCTTGAAACATACTTCAAACAATTGGCTAAGTGTGTGTGTAGTACGCATAGTGTCATCGGCGACTTATCGATGCAAAATGTTATCGATTAAAATACCACCGTTTACCAACATCGCAAAAGGGTATATGTGTGAAGTTTCTATAGGCAGATTATTTCTAAAGCACAAGTACATAGGCATAAGCAAAAGGTAAACTTCTATTAAAACAAGAATATAAACGTTATATAAATAATAAAAATATAAATAACATGGTTGAAAATACTCTATACAATAAGAGAGACCGCAAGAGTATTGCAGTTACAGGGTACTTTACGAAAGCACACGCAACTAGTGAATTCTTACTCGCTCAAAGTATCGATACATTGAACATCCCTCGCACAAAAATAGCCCTTCCACTTCTTCTTGTATACTACTACTCCAAACGAAAACGAAAACAAATACTTTCTTATCGTATTTAATTTGAGTTAATCACTGGAATTCATAGTTGGGCTTAGTATGTGATTATCGTTGGGCGCGATTTCTCCCGAAAACGCACTCGCGAATTTGGCGAAGATGAGTAACGGCAAGAACAACACAAACTCACGCAGCCATTTCCAAGGCCAAGGTGCTGCTGGAGCCAATACGAGTGGGAGTGCAGCAGTGGGCAACAACCAGGGATTGCAAGCGCTCAGCAGCAGTGTGGAGCAAAGTATGTATATCAGTATATTTTATTTTCAAAAAATATAAGTTTGACATAGCTCCAACTAATTATTTCTTTTTAATGTATGTGCAGCAGCTGCAACAACAAAAGCAGCTACAAAAGAAAAACGCAACTGGTTTCATTCATTGACCAGGCGCAAAAAATCGGACTCATCTTTGGTCAGTTCGAGTTCAACAGTTGCAACTGGCGCGCATTCATCGCAGCTGCATACAAATAATAACAATGAACCCATTGGTGGGGCCATCGAAGCAAGTTGCAGCACAGCTGCGTCCGTTGGCAGCAGCAGCATTGGCGGCGGCGCTCTGCGCAAGCGTAAGGACAAGAAGAACGTATTTTCGCGGCTTGGCAAGAAAATGGGACTGGGATTGAGTGCACTACGCAACTGGCACTCCATGGGCGATGACTGCGATTGCGATGGCGGGACTACCGATGCAATGTACGAGTTTTTGTCGCCAACCATTCGCATTGAGCCGACATTGCCGTTTACGCATGATTATACGCGGTTCATAAGTAAAAAATGGCTGGAGCGACAGGATTCACCCAACGAGGTCATGTACAAAGCCTGTTCGGAAATGCTCAAGTATGTGTGTGAACTTGTTGATGAATCATCTAAATGACAAATGTTATTTTCTTTGTGTTTGATTTGCAGTCAAGTTTGGTACTGGGGCGAGATTTCCCGTCGTGATTCCCAGCGTCAGCTGAGCGACAAGCCAACTGGATCGTTTTTGGTACGAGATTCGGAAATGAGCGGCTCACAATTTACGCTCAGCTTTCGCATTATGAACGTAACACTGCATTATCGTTTGGAGTATCGGGATCAGTTTTGGCACTTTGAGGAATTGCAATATAGCTCAATTGTCGAAATGATTGACGACATATTGCATCGCTGCACAAACGACAATTTTGTGTGCTTTGTAAAAGTGCCCAACGAGATGCAGCCGCCATTTCCAGTGATACTCAAGTATCCGCTCAGTCGATACTTGAATATGCCCAAGCTGCAGGATCTCTGCCGTCGTGTTCTGCAGCGCCAAATGTCCGCTGCTGAGCTGGCCAAACTGCCAGTGCCGGCCCAAATGCTGGAGTATCTAAGCGTTGAGCGTGAACTGGTATTTCAAAGCTAGGCATTACACTAAAGCTGGTATAAGCTTTAATCAATGTGAACAACCAAAGAGGTTACAAAGGCAGCTGCATCAAATATAGAAGATGTTTTTAACTTGATTTTCTTGAATGTTGATCAGACAAACACTCACGACTTAACTTTTTTACTTTCTTATATATTTTTATGTAGAATACCTAATTTAAAGTGATTTATGACCAGTTCTATTGTATTTGTATGCTAAGTCGTGATGTGCTTTGAACAATTAATGTAAAATTCAAGAAGGCCATAATGTTTCCAGTAATTTTTGTACACAACCCCAACTAAGCGTTTTAAACACGCACAAATGAATATTGATATAATACACCATACCATACCATCACATACATATACTATGCATGTTTTAACTCTATTAATGGTATTACCTAAGTAAATTTGTGTTCATATATAGAATACGCATAAGTATGTATGTTTATTATTGGCCAAAATTAGTGTTATTAACTTGATTGATTGCCCTTGTTCTTGGTCAAGTGTCTGTACGCCAATTTTGATATTGAAACTAATTTATGAAAATTAAATATAAATACATATTTCAATAAGATTAAGATCTAAACTCCATGGAGCTAAAGATATTTGTGTTAAATTTGCATTTGATTCCTAACTAACTTTTGCTAATATACTATATAGTAAACGAACTTGGCAGAACATGTTTAAACTATATATTGTTACATTGGGTATTGAATAATTTTTTAATTAACGAACAGTATGAATAAATTATGTTTGCATATATTGTATCAAAATAAAATGAAATTTAATTGGATACATATATTCAATTAACTACTATCTTCACTACTGGTTATATCAAATTTATCCTCTTCAATTTCGGGCTCCATATCGTATACGCGATAGGCCTTGAAGTCTCCCACCTTTTTGCCATCCACATAGTTGTAGCTGTAGAAACAGGGGCGGCACATATATGAGGGATCATGCAACTGCCTGCGAGACTTTTCGACAATAAAGTGGTAGCCGCTCGTGCCGCAAATGTAGCACGATCGTCGATTTAAGTTGTTAACTGCGCGCAAAATTGGATACGAACTGCGAGAGTTGGGTCTAACAATCTCGACCTGGGAGAAAACAAACAAATGCTCACAATTGGCATGATGAAGGTACTGCAATGGGGTGCCCAGTCGAACGGTGAGATCCAGGAAACGTGTCGACTCCATTGTAGCAACCTTAAGTACTTCGTCCTGTAGACCCGTCGCTGTGCGTGCCCATTCCAGCACACTTTTTGAATAATCACAATTGTTTGGATTGCGTGTATCGTTGTAGAATGTGCCATTGATAAAAAAGTAGCCCGGATCTGTCTGCAGCACGGGCAGCGGCGCATCAGGCTCCTCACTTATGTCCACAAATCGTTTGCCATTGCAAATGCAGGAGATTTTGTCCCGCAGTTCCGTCAAATAGTTGCTACCCAGACACTTGATTTCCTCCGCAAAAACTGGTCGCTCTAGTTTGAAGTGACGATGAGCAGCACGTGGCGGTCGATAGACGCGTACAGTTATTTCCAGATCGAATTCATCGCCAGAATCCATTGTTTCCACTTTGGCATTGGTCACCGATTCAGAAATCAAACGATAACTATATTGTGTACGTGTAAATGGACTTCCACGTGCATGAGCCTTGTGCTCCATTAATCCTTTGTATGTTTTGGGCAAATTTCCTGCGATTTGTGGATGTGACTTGGTGTGACGTCGTGTCTCAGACCCCGGATTAAATGTGTAAATTGGACTGTCGTCTGGCGCATCTAGCAGTTCTACTGAACAGCTTTCCTCCACATCCGGTGTGACGGGTGAATTCAATTGAAAATAAAAGGGCAATTTCTCGTCTGAAGTGCCTAGTTGGCTTATATATTCATCAAGAAATTCACGTAGGTTTGTTGGTGGTTGCGGTTTCTCGAGAACGTGTTCCATTGTACTGCAAAGATATATGTATATATATATATATATATATATATATATATAACTATTCCTTAACAAACATATGTACATACATTTCACTGCTCTTTCCCAAATTTGTTTATTGCGTCCCTGTAGCTGATATTAAGCTTGAGTGTTTGAGGCTGTAGTTCTTCTGGCTTCTGTTCCTCTTCTAAATTTACTTCTTGTGGCAGATTTTCAATGTAGACACGTTCGAACACGATGACTTTATCGGATTTATTTACGTATTTATACTGCTGTCGGCAAACTGGCTCGTACAGTGGATCACCAAATACGCTGTCGGTGTCTTTCTCGAAGAAAACGTTAGTGCCCAATGCAACGTCATAAGATCCTGTAAATGTTTCATGAATTGTTTTATAGTATTTGCAGGCTGTATTTAAGCACATGTCGTACCTTTGAAAATGTTACCATTAATTTCGGCCATGGGCGTTTCGCTTTCAACACCAATTATTCGAATAGCAGCATCTTCGTGCTTCAACTGATGGGGTGCAAGTTGATTTTTAAAGTCGGCGTATACCAAATATTCCGTTTCTTCGTACTCCGAGTCAGAATCGCTCATTGTAAATGGAAGGTAGATTCTATTTTCGCAGCTATTGCATGTGTATGATATCGATAGCTATCGTAGCAAACGTTATTGACACTGTGCAGTCTCTAAAAACAAGGCGAAATTATATTCGCTGCAGATTTTCTGCGTTGAAGAAATTGTTTCTGTGAAAAACTATCAGACTGTTGTAAATACAGAAATAATATTAAACTAAAGTACCGCAGTTTATTTCCGAAAGTAGAGGCGACATAAACAATAACAGCTTAAGCGTTAAAACTATCAAAATTCAATAAAACATAAAGTTGTCTCGGTCGGGAGTAGCGTGTGTGGATAACCATTAGACTGCGGCCATTTTGAGCGAACACAGAAACGTCAGCAGCAGCGCCTTGCCTTATATTTTGACGTAAGTGGTGGTTTTTGTGTAATTATGTGTATTAAATTTTTAAAGTATATAAATTTGTAATGCACCAAAACGTGCAGTACACTTATTGACTGTAAACTGACGGAAATATGCAAATCACAATAATCGTAGAATGAACATTAATTCAAGTGTTTCTCTTTAATAATCAAATTCGCTCTTGCCGTTTTCTTTGCAGTGAATTACGATAACGATAACTACCACAGTGCCGCTGCAAGCTTTTACGCGAAAAGGTTTAGCTTAGTAAACGTAAACAAAGTACCAAAGTTAAAAACAAAAACAAGAAAACACTTTAAAATGGCTGACGAAGATATTACTTTGAACGAAGATCAGCTCTTGGAGTCGCTGGAAGAAACAAACGGTGAACAGGAGCCTGAAATTGTGACTGAAACCGAAGTAAGTTTTGAACGCCAACAAACCAGTTTATTTTCGCCTTGAATGCAAAAGCACTGGAATTCGCAGAAAAAGCTTTTATTGCAAAGCTTGCGAACAAAGCGGCCGCCATTTTCGAAGCGTCCCCTTCATTCACAATTAATCACTCTACTTGAAACACACATCGCTTTTTAAACATTTAAATCAATTTGAAGTTTTTATAAATTAATTAATTTTGAAAAATTTAATAAATACTTAAGGAGGAGGGCAACATGCAGATCGACCCAGAACTGGAGGCCATTAAGGCACGCGTCAAAGAGATGGAGGAGGAGGCTGAAAAGATTAAACAAATGCAATCCGAGGTAGACAAACAAATGGCTGGCGGTTCAACAACCGGTTTGGCAACCGTGCAGCTTTCAATTGAAGAGAAGCAGGAAATAGACACGAGGTCCGTCTACGTGGGTAATGTTGATTACGGTGCATCTGCCGAGGAGTTGGAGGCGCATTTTCATGGTTGTGGCACAATCAATCGTGTTACCATACTTTGCAACAAGGCTGATGGACACCCCAAGGGTTTTGCCTACATCGAGTTTGGCGCCAAGGAGTACGTTGAGACTGCACTGGCCATGAACGAAACCCTTTTCCGAGGGCGTCAAATAAAGGTCTGTTTGCTTAGTATTTTTATGTAAAGAGTCTTTTAAATCTTTTTTTTATGAACTTTCAGGTTATGTCAAAGCGCACTAACCGACCCGGACTCTCAACCACAAATCGTTTTGCACGTGGCAGTTTCCGGGGCCGAGGAGCACGCGTGTCTCGCTCCTGCTGTCACTCCACTTTCCGAGGCACTCGACGCGCAATGTAAGTCAGTTGGCAATAATAAATATACCATGATATGTGCTAATTCCGGTCTGTTTTTCGTTTCAGAAGAGGTGGTTACCGTGGACGCGCAAATTACTATGCGCCATATTGATTATTGTTTTTGCTTAACTTATAGTAAGGTAAGTTGACTGATTTCATTCGTAGATAGTCTCAGGGAATATGCATTTGTGATAGGAAAATGGCTCAATTCGTGTACGAAATTGAAACATTTTTCAATAAATCCATTTATTTATTATATATTGTCCGCTTCCAAAACAAGGATAAATAAACTAAACTTGCGTTCGTTCAAACGTATATTGCTTTTCAAGCTCTGACTAACTTATTCAGCTAATGCACAAAGATATTTTCATAAGGAGTGCTCTAATACATGCACATTTGCATCCATACCTTAACACATTGCTGTTGTGTTGACTCTATCCGTCTGTTAAACCTCTGTTATTTGTATTTTTAACATTTTCGTGGATCGGGGGCACTTGAATAACATTAATATCGTTTGATTTTTAACACAATTCTTTAATCCAATAAATATTTGATTTCAGATTTTTTTAATGTATAATTTCAAAAAACATTTTATTGCCAAAACTTCTTTGTAATAAATACAAAAAATAAAAGAACATGCAAGAATACGCCACACAAAAAAAAATACATGAAAATAATAATAAAAAAATGAACAGCAGCAACAAAAAAAATATATATCTAAAACAGGCGCAAAAAAGATGAAAACCTATAAAATGAAAATCAAAAAGGAAAAACAAAAAATAAAAAACTTAACTTGGCTATAATGTTTTTTGAAGCACCCAACACCACAAACACCCCTTTATTACACTTTTTAATTTTTCTCAAATCAATAATATATAAACATTTATATATAAATATATATGTTAACTGCCTAACAACAAAAAAAGAAGAGAAAAAAAGTTGGTAGTAAAAAATAAAAAAAAAGAAGACAAAAGAAGCATAAAATAAAAATCTAAGAAAAGAAGATCTAAAGATGGCAAGACAAAAAAAGAAGAGGACAAAAAAAAATGGTTTAAAAAAAGATATAATAAAAATGCAGATATGGAAAAGATGAAAATTCCCAAAAAAAAATAATAAATATCATAAAAATAAACGAACCAAGATTTCAGTCTTGTTTATGTATTCGAAAAAAAAACATAAGTTCACAGGAAAATTGATAATACCGAAAAGATGAAGAAATATAAACAAATTACAACAACAACATTTCTATGCCTTTCCTTTGGGTGGGACAAGGTAGGGAGCACAAACAAATAGAAAAAGCTGAGAGGAGAATATCGAAAGCAGAACCAAAAACGATGGAAGTTTCCCAGCTTGGACACTTTGCCGCGTTTATAATAAGCTTTATTTTATAGGTATATTCAACTATATAGAATGAGCGTGTGTAAAAAATAATAAAATCAAATCAAATAAAGATAGTAAATAAACAATTGAATTTGGCTTTGAAGCTTGCTATTATACGGTTTTTATTTCAATTTCAAACAAAGTGCGGAACCCAAAGATATATTCTATGATCGTAACATTAAATGCGTGGAATCACAAAAGTGTGCAAATATTATTGCGATGCTCGAAAAGTTGCGCTAGATTGTTCTACTACGTATTGGTTTTGTTGTTTTTGTTTTTAGATGGCGCTACCGCAAAGGATTGCCTCAGGCACTTAGTTCTTCTTCAGGATGGCAGCCTGGACAAGAGGCAGGTTCTTGCTGAGGAAGCACTTGAAGCCACGGTAGGCCCAGGCGCTGGCATTTGACTTCTGCTCGTTCTTGTCGGCGCACTTCTCAACGTCAGCCTTCAGCGTGGTCTTGTCCTCGCGTCCCTGGCCCAACTGTGCAACCAGATTGTCAACCTTGAAGCCCTTGGTGTCCTCAAACAGATCGAATTTGTTGAAAATGCACTTGATATAGTTGCGGGTGATCTCATCATCGGGGTACTCGAATGCCTTGTATTTGGCAACCAGCGCCTCGGTCACCTTGTTGGATTCGGCGCACTCCTTGCGCACCTTCTGCAGATCCTCAGCGGTGCGGAGCTTGTACTCGGCAGCGGAAGCCTACATGATTCAGAAATTCGATTACACTTTTGGTTAGCTTGACAGGCTCACTTCCACTTTCAAACTTACCAGGCCAATCAAGGCGCACAGGAGAATGGCAACGGAGTTCTTCATATTTGCAGGATTTGTTGTTGGTTTATTGCTTATTTGAAATGAGACAATTTGCTTGCTTGCTTGCTTTCCCAGAGAGAACTAATGATTGACTGCTGTTGTGGCCTGGCTTTTATACCTTTTATACGATTAAAGATCCGAAGTGGGGACAACGACGATTTGAGTGGCGCTCAATTGAATTTCGCTGTCGTGCAATTTAAATTTGATATGGAAAATTTAACTCGGCTTTAAAGTACTTTTTTTCTCTCATTTATGTTGATTACCATAAAATACTGAACCAAACCAAGTCACTGATTAATTTTAGTTATTGTTCTTATTGCCTCTGATAGTACTATATCTACATACATATATATTTTACACTTTACAAAGATTTTTCGGTCGACGAGCGCGGGAGGGCTCTCAAATTTATTTGTTTGTGTTATTGCACTTGAACAAATTGTCCAAATTATGTCAAATCAGATGGGTTTGACCTCCGCTTAAGCAGTATTATTTATGCACATATGTTTGAACAAATATACTATGTAAGTGGCACTCTAATCATAATCAGCTAAATCTACTCTTATCTTGTTAAGGGACCAATCCACAAAGCCCAGCTCAAGAGATGGAAAGTTTTTAATTCAGTTACTTTGCTTGATGTGCGTATGGAATTGGGGTGTGTATAAGAATTATAGGATATCTGGTCAAGCTAAATTCGCAAAAACTTTAAAACTAAGTATAAAGTTGGTACTCATGTTCAACTTGTGGGTTTCGATGGAAGTTTTGAACACCAGTTTTGGATTCACCTTGATAAAATGAACGGCTTATAATTTTGCATAAATTATACAAATTAAATAAGCTAGCTTTGAGCAAAATTAAAAGCAGTCGAACTTCCAAAAATAACTACGTTATGGGGAAGATTTGTTATAGAATTTTTCGATTGAACCACATTACTAAGTTCTGAACACAAATTTGTTATATAGAAAACTTCGTTTCACGGAATTTCGCCATATGGAAATTCGAATGTACTAAAGAATTAAAGTATACATTGAAGTTGATAAATTTTGGTTGGGTTCAGGTAAAGATTTTGGTGAAATGGTGATTAATGGTTGGTTTCTGAAAGTAAGCCCAAAAGCGGTAAACATGTGTATTTCTCTCATTTTAAGGTTAATACTTGGTGACAAAGCCAGTTGCATGCAAGCTTTACTTACCTTTATTAAAATCGATCGATGATTATAATACATTTTCCACATATACGAGTATATAATATTTTCGGAAGTATCGTAGCTCTAAAGATAGTATGCATTGACTTCTACCAATAATAAAATTCATATATTCCCTTAATGATTTTGTGTTTGTCTAAACATTATTATAGTTCTACGCCCCGCCTGGTTACTCAAATTCTGGATCTTTTCTTAATATCCCCATATTGTATGCTGCTAGTAATGAAGTTGTTGTTGCTGATCATGATTATGATAATGATGATGATGATGCTGCAGTTGTTGCTGGCTGAGATTTAAATGAGCATTAATTGAATTGGCAAAATTACACACAAAGCATGCCCCACTTGTTGTATGTCTGCTGTTCAGTTCGCTTCACTTCAGCCCACCCCTCGTACACCCTACCCATTCACACTGGCAATTCCACTACCCTTACTTAGTGATCCCGTTCATTGTTGTCCATAATCGTTTATTATTTTCTACTCGAATGTTCTCATGTTTATGTATGCTTGCTAGATGATGCGCGACGCGGTCGACGATGGGAACGAACAAAGGCAAACAATTGGTTTTGTATTTGGATCTATGATGGAGAAAGAGGAGAAGGAGGAGGTCGAGGAGGTGGCGGAGAACAACACCCACAATTTAGAATAAAACTTTCCACTGCAATTTGAGTTCACATTTGTCGCCTGATTTCCTAGAATTTTGGTTCGTTTATGTCGAGTACATACTTAAAACTGGCTTGGTTTATTCGTAGTAATCAAAACAAAGTGTTTAGTTTTTGTATAAGTAAATTTATAGAAATTGTTTGAAGCATTTGATATTTTATTGTAAACATCATATATGTACTACGATATAGTATGTATATATGTATTTGGGCTAAGCATAATCAAGTATGTATCATAAATGTGTTTAAGCAATGAATTGTGCCCAGGCATTACCGTATGTATTTAGTATGTGTTGTATGTGGTTATATCATTGAACTGATCATCACAAAATCATAGTAAGAATAAATTTAATCATAAACTAAAAATCACATAATGCATTTGAATAATAATAATAATTAAATTATATATAGTTGAAGTTGAGGAATTTCTAGTTTCAAACATTTCACAATTTATATAAATTCTATATTTCATAGTTTCTTTGCGTTGATAAATTCTTAATTTTTCAAATAATAATAATATTTTTAACAAATTGAATTAACTAATTATATTAGGCAGAAATAAGCTAAATCACTTTCTCTTGATTTTTTTTCCATTTCTTTTTTGACAGAACTTCACATTTAATTTGTATACATAGGCATAATGTCAGGTATATATAATTTCATACACTTGGATGTCTCAACTCAAGAAATTTAGATAGTTCTACGAAACATACATTTTTATACGATTAGATAGCGTTACAGAAACAGTAATTTATGGAAATATTCTTAATTTAGCAGCAAAACCAGAACCACTGAGAAGCAAATTTTTCTAACAGATCAAACATTTAGTTCTGCAGTTTTCTTCAAGTGAATATTTTTTTTGTATAATGCTGAGAACTTCCACTAAACGTAAAGTATATGTAATTTAAACCGATACGATAATCGTTAAATTTGATTTATCTCTGTGCGTTTTGAAGAGAGGTTAAGCACATTTGATTATTTTTTCAGATTGTTTGTTTCACTTTACACATAAATTTAAGTTCCAATTTAAAAATCATCTTATAAGTTCAACTACATAATTTACATTCAGCGAAAGTTCTTAACATTATAACACAAAGCTACTCACTCGAAAGAATGGCAATACGATATTTTAGTATTTTGATCTGCCAGGAAAAGTAGCTTTGCAGTTATTTTTTGTTCTTGACTCTTTACGCTTTTTTGTTTGTAGCTGTGTGCGTTCGAAAATTTGGTTTGATTATTTCTCTGGAATGGGTCGAAGTGTGGCCAGATCGATTTTGTTTGGTGGCACCAGTGCCGTCTCCAGTTCCGGCATTTCGGGTATGGGATCGCGCCAGTAGTTGAAATTTGAGAACTCCACGGCCACTTCGTCATGCTTGACGGGTGGAAACAGTTGATCCACAATATAAGTCATGCTGCAGTACCTGAAAAAAGTCAACAACAAAATATAAAATATAAGCGATATGACAAAAGTTATGCAACTAAATTGGATGGATTGCATTGGCCTTGATCGCCTTAGCGTATGCAACACAATTTTTGAAGCGCAATCTAACCTCAAACTGTCCAAACATAACCTCACAAAAATAAACCTCTCGAAACTATTGCCACACGAATCCACGCCAAAGTGAAAACATTCTAATAACAGCAAGGATAAGCACACATTTTATTTGTGTATAAATATGCAATTGTATATATATATATAATCTTCTGGATCAATAAACAACTTAAACTTTATGCTTATATTAAAGTCAGCTTGTAGTAGTTCCTTTTTTTTGCGCTTAGAACTAAGAATAACTTGTTTTGAGCCTTCGCTTACAAAGCCTCTGCTCGCTTAGATCTATGATATATTTTTGTGGAAGAATCAGCTATCAAAGCGTGCTTCCAACAACACAAAACTATCAACTAACATGTAGAAACTTAAAAAATATAGCATTATCATATCACAATTGAAATTTCAAGCCCGCCCCTTCACTGATTAATATACATTTGGTGTTTTATCATTTGCCCATTTGGGTGGTGAGGCTAGCAATATTTCATTTTTGGCACCATGATGATTCATAATGAGGCTCATGTTACGTTCATTAACATCATCATCATTATCATTGTCATTGCCAAAGTCAGAGTCATAGTGGGACTCATCCTCATCATTGTCATGATTATCACTGGGTTGTCGCTCTACGTCCACATCGTAATCATCGCTAAATTGCAGCTCATCCTCCGAATCCTCATTGTCATCGAATGCATCGGTGCGATATTCGTATTCATCGTTGTGCAGCATCAACGGAAAATATTCATCGACCTCAAGCGACTGATTGATGTAGCCGCTGTGTATAAATTTGACAACCAAAATGCTTCAGTTGAATTTTGTGCACTCTCAACAAAGGGTTTGATTTGCGATTGATTGTATGAATAATAATGAAGTTAGTTCCTACACAGAACACAGAATGTGAATACATATAACCTATACCTACTAAATACCTAACATTGCATATTATGAGGTTATTAACGAAGCGATTTGTTTATGGCGAATGTGGCATGAACTAAAGCTTTCACTTGAAACTATTTAATGCGACTTGAATGAAGACACCAGGCACCAATTATTGAAAGGTTAGATGTGTAGGGTTTGTTGGGTTTGGCGATCTACTTACGATGATTGGAATGTTTGGGTCAGCTCGTGCTTCAGCTCGCCTTTGGTGTTGATGGTGAAAATGCGCATGATTGGTATGCCAACGGCACGATATGCCCACACATCCTGCAAAGACACGAGTTAAACATGATTTCGACTAAAAAACAGAAATAGAACTCTTACATTTATGCGATTGCCGTAGCCGGCATAGAAGGGTTCCTTGTCGGGGAACAAATCACGTATATCCGTCAGACAGGCGATCTTAAATTGTTCCGGCTTCTTTTCAATGACTTCGCGATGGAATGCCGATATCAATGAAGTGGGATTCAATAGCAATGGTCCATCCGGTAGCATAACATTACCCTGTCGGATCGAGCGCAGATATTCACGTGTCACACGTGACTGGCCAATGGCACGGGCCGACAGATAGAGCAGCTTATAGCCATTCTGTTCAATTTTGGAGAAGAGCTGCGCTACGCCCAGCTGCGCCCAATCCTTGCCGACCATCGGCAATATGTGACCCAAGACATCGGACTTGGTGATGGTCCCATCAATATCCGAAATGACAACCTTATCATTGTGCTTCCAGCGGAATAGATAGCATTTGCAACGGGTAGTGCCCTGATAAGCGGTCGTCACACTGAACTCAATCTCATTGATGCCCTCCTTTAGATTTAGTTTTTTCTACAAGAAAGAGTATAAAGTTAATGAGGCAATTACATTAACGGTATTTGATTACGTACAATGGCCGCCGAGCTAAGACGCAACGTTTTCTTGTAGCGCTCTTTGGATTCATCGCTCTTGTTGGAGCCCATGGTCATCTCCTCAAGGTTGTCGACCAAAGCGGAAGTATTCTCGGCATTTATCAACGAATCAGTTTTGCTTAGCGTAGGATCGCTGATGTCCGGTGAATTGGGACGTGATGTTTGTGTGCTTGCAGCAGCTTGATCTCCATCTACAAAATAAAATTAAGATTAGCAAAGGACACAGGAAGCATAACAAAACCGATTTTACCTTTCTCATCTTTTAGCGTTGGACTCTTGCGGATGTAAATGCCTTTGTTGTTGTTATCCTGATTGGGTGCAGCATCCTGAGATCGTCGCCAGCTCCACCAGGAACGTTTGGCTTGACCAACATTGTCCGTTTGGATTGCAGCTTCTGGTTTGTCATCGCCTGCAACTCTAGGCGTTGGCGATACTAGCTGCTTGATGTCTTCCTAAAAGAGAAAGATAATAAAAGTTAAGACAAGAAATTCAGGCAGTTTTGCTTATAACGGTTAACACAATTGTGGCATTAGTCAACACTTACTTCGGTAAGGTTTTTCTGGAATGTGATCATTGTCATGACAATGGTACATGCAGCCATCCAGGTATAATATTTGTCATGAAGGCGTACAACTAGATTTGGCGATGCGAACATTTGTGGATTTTTGCACACCTGCATGGTGATGGCGATGATCGGGAGCAAACAACGGGGCGGAGCGGCAGGCAGGCAAGGCATGGAGCAATGTTTATTGTTATTGTTAATAAGTGCAGTGTTTTGTAGCGCAGTGTTGTTGTGGCGTGCAATAGTATCGAATGCACACACACATGCTTCAAAAAAACGATCGATAATAGGCCAATTGCGTATTGTACTGAATACCCCCAACGGAACTTACGCTGCCTTCAATCAGAACTATCGATAGTTTTGCAGTGGCACAAACAACATTTGAAATTTACATGTCGGAGGAGTACTTACATCTGCATAGGTGATCAGATTACGATCAAAATCCTCATGTGAGGGTTGTTCACCACTCTCTGGCATGCCGCACGTGGACATGGCCGCAAAATCCAAATAACTAAATCAATTAAGAGAAAATGATGTGAACTTATAAAATTTTTAAATTGATTTAGCAGCTACTCACTTCTTGTTATCTGGCGCCATTGGCGCCATCCGTTTACTCTCATCGAAGTCCGAGTCTAGGCTTTTTTGGTTGTCCTCCAGGGAGCTAGGTGAATGGGGCAAACTGGTGCCGTTGCCACTTTCGCGATCCTCGTCGCCGCTTTGGGTTGGCTTAGAATCCTTGGGTTTGGGACTGGGAAAGTAGAGAGCTGCCATTTCGGGATCCATTGTGCCAGCATCCAGATCAGATAGATAAATATCACCAACTTCGGTAACACCTTCCTTGCGCAAACGATTCGCCCGCTTCATAAAGCTAAACATGCTGCTGAGCATCGATGTGCGACGCTCCTCGGCGACAAGTTTCTCCTGCTCCGCCGTCGGCAGTTCACCCCATTTCCACAAAGCGCTGTTCTCATCATCGGCATTGCCATGATGACGCTGGCCACGCATAGTCGTCTCCAGCTCACTGTCGCTCTGTATGGGAGTCGAGGGTCGTCCAGCGCCCATGCTTGTCGGTGTGGTAATCTCCGTGTCACTAAAGAAATGAATATCCAGATCGTGACGTGCCACAGTCGTTGGCGTCGTGTGGGATTGCGTCATTTCGCTGGCAGCCGTTAGCAATGGTGCCGACGAAACTGCCTGCTCCTCGTTGGATGACGAGTTCGTGTTCATTGAAACGCTAGCGGGTGCATCAATCTCATCAATATTGCTGACCTTGGACGAGCAAAGCGAGATGGCATCTGCATTGGTATTATCAAAGCCCGCGGCACTGCCAGCCGAGCTGCTCGAGGATGTTTTACGTTGTGAGTTCTTCTTTTTCATTTGGGACTTCTTGCGCCGTTTCTTGGTCTTGGTTTTGGCATCATCCTTGTTGTTGTTGATCGTCTCGGTATTTATAACCGGCGTAGTCAAATTTCCACTGCTTGGTGTTGTCAACATCACCTCCGGCTTAACTGGCGTTTGAATAAGTTCCGCTTGAGGTTTGGTTTCGGGTTTAGGTTCTGGTTCTGGTGCCGTTTCGATCGGTATCTTCTCTGACTGCTTTTTGTCCAGGAATAGCTCTTCATGCTCGGCCCATTCCTGCCGCATTTTTTGTGTAGTGTACTCCTTCAGTTTATCAACCAAGTTCCGTCGCTCCAGCATGTTATCTGTGTGTCTGGAGAAGATAAGGTGCATATTAGAGTATATCTGATATGGTATGGAAATGTTCTTTGATTCTTTTCAAGCATGCAAAGCAATTCTACCTGCGCTGTGTATAATCCGAGGCTTGGTTCTCGAACTTGCTGCCCTCGGCAACAATCTCCTTGGGCTCATCCTTGGACAGATCTATGGAGTTGCGACGCGGCATTGGCAACGGGATTTGCATATCATCGCTAGCGCTTCTAAAAGTACATGAAAATGATTTATGATAGCATGAGAATCTACTGCAAATTCACTGTAGTTGAGAAAACATACTTGTCGGCAATGACGCCGCTCAGATCCTCCATTGTATCGTTGGTTTTGTTGTTGAGTGACTGAAGGAAACTCTTTGGTATAGGTGATGTGGCCAAATTGGAGGGCAGCTCCTCGCCATCTTCTTCGGGACATTCCTCAACAAAGAACGCCTCGCCCGAGTCGCCCAGCTTCATTTGTATATCAACCGGTGCGCCATTTATTTCGATGTCCACCTACCGATAAAATTATCAAAGATGTAAACAACAACAATGCTTTTCTTAATTTTTCTCTTGTACTTACCACCTTCTCGCGACTGCGCAACACGCCCAGTTTGCCGAAGCGCACATGGAAGGGCGAGCATTGGAATTCGCCATCCTTTTGCTCGACGACGATTACATCGATGGCGCCGGTTAGTGTTGCCGCATTGATATCATTATAAAAATCGGACAGGTTGCTAAACACGCGTACCAAACTGTTCATCTTGCACGGTGAAGTAGTTAATCGATGTGGCTATGCCTATCGATATCGTCTCCGTTGAGATTTTCTTGTTGTCCGCACAGCGCGTTTGTGTATAAAAATGTATGTATGTATGTAACTTCGGTTTATTTGTATGTGTAATCAAGTGCAATTAATAAGCAGTCATTTTGATTGTTTTGCACTTCTTTTAGTTGCTCATTTTATAAATTCTACCTTTGGGCAAACTGTAAAGGCAAAAAACACAGAGGCTGTCATAAATTAATTTGCATTAATGGCATTGTAAATATTCTAATATAGTTTTCGGTGCTTAAAAATAACCTTATGCGACATCAAACAACCGACCGTCACAATATTCATTTATTATTTTTTGTCATTTAATTACAGCGGCATGTGCATCCGCATCAAAAGAAACTAAACAAAATTAAAAGCTTTTGCCCAACATGAATATCATTCGAATTTTGTTGTTGCTAACCGTTTTCGCTTTTAAAGCTTTTGCGCAGAAAGTCAAGGTGATTGCATTCGTAAATGCAAGCAAAACAAATACATAGAACAATTTGGTTTTGTTGCCTAGAAACCCACAAAGACTAAAATGGAAGGCGTATGTAGCGAATTTGGTTTGGTTATAGCCATAAGTTTGTTTATAAATCTGTTGGTATATAATTGTATGTTATGCAATATATTTTTTTTTTTTGCTAATGTAACGTGTTGTACTTGAAATATCTATATTTTACAACTGAACAATTGAACTACATTCAAAGTGCATTCACTTGCCATATGCGCATGAATCGACAAGAAGTTCAAGGCACAGCGAGGTGTGTAACTGTTAAGCCTTTCAATATTATGCATACATTGAATTGTTATCGATAAAAGAATGTAGATAATGGCCGCACAGCCATCAACAGTTAGTTCATGGCTTTAGTGGTGTGTTTATACTTATGATGTGTGTGTGTGTGCTTTTGTGTTAAATCGAACACACAATCGTAAAAACATAAACTCATTGCTCATTTCGCATGCCACTTGAAAATATCACGCGATGCCGTCGGCAGCACGCATTTCAAAATTAAGTACGTGTGTTTTTGTTTATAGATCTGTAAATTATTAAACTTGTATTGGTGTTGAATTTGCTCTTTTTGTGTGTGCGTGCGGGTTTTTTACCTGTTCTCAAAGCAAACGAAACTTATGTATGTATTTGTCTGCAAGCTGCCAGCCTAGCGTAAAGGTCAATGTACAAAAAGCTAGACAGTGTACTATATGTATGTATGTATGTATTTGTTAAATTTTATCAAAGTATTTGTGGTTTATGAGTGGTTCCCTTATCGCCAATGGAAATGGTGAAATGTGGTCATATTACTGTCGGACTAAGTTAGTTCTTCTTTGTATTTGATAAAACAAGGTCAATTACGTTTTTTCTATGACTGCTGCTTCAGTTAATGCTTTTAATAATGCACAAAGTCCAATTTAAGTGCTTGTTGTTAGAAAGACAAACAACACGCCATCTATCATGCGTCGTTGGCGAGGCGGTTACTTTCACCTGCAAACGAACAAACGCAGCGTAACGCAACGTGCGAAATGCCACAAGCAAAACAAACGCACAAAACAAAGCGAATTAAAAAGCTCTCTTTACTACTTGCAGTCTCTGAAAGAGAGAGTGGTGGGGGGAACAAACACAGCATTTAACGTTACGCCAGACAGTCTAGCAATAAAAAAAAGCTGTAGGGCAACTAAAACAGAGGCTGGAGAGCAACGCAAATTAAATGAAATGTACACAAAATAAGCGGATCGAATTCGGCGAGAACGGCACAACAACAGCAACAACAACAACAACAACAACAATAAACACTACATCAATTGCTGTGTATGCAAAAATGTAATTGTTTGCGTTTATTAGTCGCTTGGATTTAGGCTGCTTAGTGCTTAGTGAATTGTGTTGAGTCACAGACAAAGTCCAAAAAATCACTCATTAAATAACGCAACAAAAAACAAATAAAGGAACAAAGTCGAACAATTCTGCTTGCCAAGAAAAATCACAATGAATTGCAGACGTGTTTCTAGTATAATGGAAATTTTATGTGTTCTCGCTACCTTAGATGTTTTTCACTTGTTCTTGCTTTTTTCCTTCTCGGATTTAAGTTTTTGTTTTTTTCCACGAAAAACTAGCAAGACAATTCCGTCTTTCTCTATTTCTGCTGCTGCAGCACTTGTTAGTTTTTTTCTTGTTGTTTTAGTCAAAGTATCTTTTTAGTAACTCTGAATAGTATTTTTCAGCAAGACTTTTGTTGTTGTTAAGTATTTCTTTTATTCTGGCTAAAGTTCTTAGCTTTACCGCCTCGCTTGCTGTCCCGACGACAGCGTTGACACAACTGAGCGCTCGAGAGACGGCGTCGTCTCTTTTTAGTTGCTCAAACGCGCCAAAGCTAATTTAATTAAGCACCTGTCTATGTATGTGTGAGTGTGGGAGCGCAAGAGAGAACAAGAGCAGCTGGCACGTTGCGCGTCTGACTTAAGAGTAAAAGCTTCGGGCTTCTGCTTTTTCAAATGCTCCGAAAAAAACCTGTAAAACCGGAATATATTCATGTTGTGTATTGTTTTTCTCATATTTGTTGCTATGCCTTTGACAGAAGCAGCTGTTCACGAGAAATCCCTCTCTGCCGCTCTTTCTGTCGTTTGTCTGGTTAGCGCTCCAACAAAAACTCATATATGTATAATTTTAATAACTGTGCTTATCAGCTGTACGCCAGTAGCAGCTGTTGTTCGCACAATTGTTGGCAAATTGCATTTGATATATGAGCATACATATGTACAGTACTTGATGACGACGCCATATAATTTCATTGTCAGCTGCAGACAGTCGCATGATTTGTTGTTGTTGCACTCTCATCCGTAAGAGCGGAACTTTCAAAGCTTTCTGACTGAGAGACAGGAAACGTCTTGCTATATGTTTGTATGTGTGTGTGTGTGTGTACCTATTTATTTATTAATTTCTGTTTGTCTTGAATACATCAACATATTTAAGCAAAAAGAGTCTTTAAGCACGTGCTCATGGCCATCTATACGCAAAAAAAAAGAAAAAATATAATAAAACAAGTCGGCCAACAGAATTTGTCACAGTTTCTGCCAATGGAATCTTTTGGTTTGTACAAATTGCCGTCGAGTGCCAAAAATCATCACAATGATAAATACTACACGCATACACTGAGCAAAAATAATAAATATATAAAAACTTACCAAAAACAAATTAACAAACTCAACGAAAAACTAATAAGTGTTTTTTTTTTTCAATATGAATAATTTAAGTTTATTTATAAATTTATATAGTTTATAACTAAAGAAAAACTTCATTATTATTTACATTGAACAAATTGTATCAAAATAATATATATATATGTATAACCTCTTGTGTATAATTTTTTGTTATTATTTTCTACTTTTGTCAATTTGAATGCATATATATATTCTATATAGTATCTAAATATATAATTGTAAAAATATAACAAATACAAAATAATTGGCAAATGCAGGCATACAAATAAATATATGTATGTATGTATATAAATATGTTTAACTAAAAGCTAATGTTTAAACAAAAACAAAAATAATAAAATAATAAATTGAAATATGTTTTTTTTTCTATCTGTTTTTGATTTTGCGTAAGTTAAGCGTTTTATTACTTGTAAAAAGAGACAAAATGCAATCGTGTTAGGATTAGGATTTGGATTTGGATAACGATTCTGTGTGGAAGTAGTTTCTAATTGCTTTTGCGACGCGCATCCGTTATAGCACCCCAGAGTTCGATAATGAAATCGTCGGTGAAACCAAACGATTCCAGATCCGAATTGTCGATGGCCTCGGCAAAGTCCATGGAGTTTGTCTTCTTGTCGCCCAGATCCCAGATCTGTGACGCCAGCTCCGTATCGTTGATGCCCATAAAAGATTCCAGTAGATTGTTGATGGCCTCGACGCCCGCCGTCGTCGCCTCATCGAACTTGGCCTCGATCTGTGCATTGCCATTGGCCTTGAAGCGCAACGTTTCCTTGCCGCTGCCATAGTTGCGTCCACCATTGGCGCCCCCACCGAGCCCACCGCTGGAGCAGGAGGCACGCGACTGACTGCGCGGTCCAATGCCCGAGAAACCGCCGCGCACCGGCTCGACCAGGCGCAGCGTGAACGTATCGCCCGTCCCAATGTCCTTGAGCATGCGTGCCACCTCATAGTGCCGCTTGCCCACCATATTGAGGCCATTCAGTTTCTCGATGTGATCGCCCACCGAAATGTGCTCGATGCGATCAATGATGGAGTCATCCTTGATGCGCTTGATGAACGCATAGCCGGCGCCATTGTCGGTGATGGTCAGACCGAGTGCATCCTGCGTCTTAACAATCTCGATTTCCTTGGCGCGGCCCTTGCGATGGGCAAAGATGAAATCGTCGAGCCCAATCTGGCCGCCCAGCAGACGCGTCATGTCCACCTTGTGCGAGTTGAGCGTACAAAAGAGTATCTCCTCTTCGGATATATCGAAGCACTCCGCGATTTTCTTATACAGCTCGCGAACACTGGCGAATCCCGTTATCAGGCCCGTTGGACTGCCATGCGCCAGTTGGCAGTGAAAGATCAATGGCGGCTTCTTCTCCAGCTCATTGTTGTTGTTCTCTTGTCCATTGTTGTTGTTGTTGTTGCTGTGCGTCGATGTTGAATTCGTTAGCGAGTTACGTCCTTTGATGTCCTGGCTGATGTGATCGGAAGAGTTCTTTGTGGATTTACGGGCAAAGAGCGGCATCTTGTCAATATATATTCTTGAAAAACTCGATATGGATATTCTTTCGACTGATTTGCAGCTATATATATATACATATATATATATATATATATATATATATATTTATCTGTGTGCGTAGAAGAAGATTTTGGTATTCGGATTTTCAATATTTTTGGTTCATAATTTTGTTAAATCTGTTTAGTTAGTTCCGTTCCCATAATGTAGTCGATATATATGTGTATGTACAAGTAAAACACCAAGAAACCATGTATATATATATAGTATATGTCCCTGTTAAAATGGTATAATGATTATGTGAAAATATTTGAAATAATATTTACAATTATTTAAAAATCATTTGTAAATTTACTTTTTTCCAAGCTTTCTTTGGAGTGATTACAGGGTATTTGCTAGTCAGTCAATTCAAACAAAAATGTATCTAATCTATTTGAGTATAAACAAAATTTATAGCCAAAGTTTGGAGCTAGAAGTGAGTCAACGTTCAAAGTGCTTGCAGTTAGAAAAACAACTTCTTTACTAACAAATACAAAAGTTAATTGAAAATTAAGTTTAAAGTATAATTCACTTTGTCAAGCATTTTGAAATGGTGCAAAAATATATTTTATGCATTTTATTTGTTATAAACAAAGAACTCGATTGTGCACACAATTAAAAAGTGAGGTTAAACATGGTTACATTGATTTTTTCGATTACTTTAAATGTTAAAAGATCTTACCAAAAAATATAACTATGTAATAAAATAAAACTTTACTTGTTAAATTCACATTAAAAAACAGAATAAAATTCGAAATAATGCGAAAAAACGCATCTAGCGACGCAAAAAAACACAACGAATTAAAAGAAACATAGAAATAACTAGCAAAAAAAAACAATAAAAATGTTATTTCCAGTTGATAAGATTTCAACGTATGACAATCGCGTGATAACACAGAGGGAGAGAGAGAGAGCGAGAGCGAGTGGAAAGATAACGTGGTAATACTCCCCGTTTATCAGCGAACCGAACACACATTTATTTCCGAAACTATTTTCGTCAGCCGACCAGCATTCTATTTGTGTTTTTTGCTTCAAAGCCAAGTCCGTGGCGGCGACGCAGAGACCGTTAAAGTGTACTAAAGATGTGACCAGACTTTCGATTTTTTACAGCTATCTTATCGATTAGCAAATCTTTTAGATTGGGTCGATTTTTTACTTACATTCGCTGCACTCTTCGAACTTGTTTGCAACACTTGAAAACGGAATGGCTAAATTTGGAAAAAATAAACTCAAACTAAACAAAAATTTTTGACAAATCAAACGAAACTTCAAACATCAAGAGAAATATAAAACAAAGATTGACTGTTTATTGACTTTGTAGTGAGCCTTGCCACCTGAGGCAAGAGTTGCACAAAGACTAAATTGCATTCAATACTCAGATCGAATAAAACATAGAATGGTTTTTGTTTTTTTCTTGTGGTTAGTGTAATTTTATCAGTCGCATCTATTTGAGTAGAGCTCTTTAAAGTTTTGTTCATGTTTGTTTTGCTTTGCTTTGGTTTTGTGGCTTCGATTTATTAACTTTGCTTTACCTTGATAGTTTTTTAAATATGGTAGCGTTTGCTTTTTGTTTGCTGATTTGTTTGTTTGAGCTTTGTACAAGCAATATTATTCAGAAAATGTTTCAAGCCAAAAGGAAAAGCTGCAAAAATATTCAACAAAATGTTCCAAGTAATTCTGAAAACACAACGAGCGAGAGAGAGAGAGGGAGGAAACTTGAGACGAGCCCCTTTAATAAAAAATATGAGCTGATTTTATTCGTAGAGATTAATATTATTATGATGCACATTATAATTAAATAGTAATTATATTATTTAATAGTGCACAGCCGGCTCTTTCCAGCTAATCATTAAGGGGTAAGCAGCCGGCGAATGAAAAAACGCATCAAGGTCGAATAAGTTAAGCATTAAGAGAGCCGCGTGTAGCAATATCCGCACCTTTCGCACCAACAACAACAATAGATAATTGAAAAAAATACTACGCAGTTTGGGTTTTATTGTATAATAGTCAAAACATGCCTGCCGGTCTTATAAACTAAATTGTGACAGCACCATTTAAATATCCATAAATAAGTTGAAAGAACTTTTAATTGAACTGAAACCGACAAATATTTAAATTGAGAGTAGCAAACTTTATATAATTAAAGCTGTACGAAATACATTTTTGAATGCCGTTAATATAAAATATTCTTGAAGTTTGAAAAAATAATTACCGAATTTAAACAATTTATTTTATTTTTTATTTGAGCTTTTATGTTTATTTTTAACCTTTGTTATTAAAGAAAAGTTTAATTTTTAAATCTATTAAAAAATAATTAATTCTTCTTCTTTAAACCTAATAACAATTTTATTTTTTTGTCAAGAATAAATATTTTTTATTTAAAATTTTTGTTAATTAAACAATTGAAATACACATTATTATTTTTGTATCTATTTTTGTTTTGTTTTTTAAAATTGAGAAATGCATTTTATCTCCATTTCATATTAAGTTAGAAAAAAGTTTACATTTGTTGTTATTATGTTTATCTCTATATGGCAACGGCGTACTTGTTTGAACAACAATATGAATCAGCTTGATTGTTGACACGTGCATCCCAGATTATCTGGGTTACACCACATATATATATATGTGTGTGTGTGTGTGTGAGTACGTATCTAATATCTATGTAATATGTAGTACATTTAATTGGCATAACATTCCGCGTAAACAACACAAATTAATAGCAACAACAACAAAATGTTTCCGCATACGCAAAGCAGCCGGTTCTATAAAGATACACACACACACACACACACACACAAGCATTAAACATTGTTGTTATTGTATGTTTACTTGCGCCCGATTGGTTGTAATTTGTGGGCTCGACTCGACTCGACTCGAGTGTGGGGGCAAAGAAACTTGGCTACTTAGAAGTGTGTAAAAAACATAAATACATATATACACTTGTATGTATGTATTTACAAAAATGTATCCAAGGTGCTTAGTTTCTTTTTGAGGTAAACAACATTTGAATGTAAACAACAACAAAAATAAACTGCGCATGGGCTAAATTCTTCAATTGCATTTGTAACCAACAACAACAACAACAATTACAACAACAACAACTTCTTATGAACTAATTTATCATGTTCAGCTATCGCTGGGTAAACAACAACAAAGTATTTATTTATTGTTTAATATTTACATTCGAATAAAAACAAATTTGTAAGAAATCTGTTTGTTTTATTTTATGGAAAATTTTAGGGGGAAATCCTATATTGAAGTAATTAATTAATTTGAGCATTTAAAGAGCTTAAAGCATTTACTTAAGAAATAAACAAATTTTACTGCCTTTTACTTGACTTAAGTTACTTTAAAAAATTAATTAAATTAAAAAATTATTATTATTAAAAGCTTAAGCATCCCAAAGAACTCTTTAAAAGGTTCTCTAAAATATAATTTCTCTATTTTAATTTTTTTTCAAATAAATGTTCGATAATATAAGAACTGTTCTTTCTTTAAGTATGGCATAATAAATTTTAGGCAAGATCTATAATATATTTTAAATATTAGAAGCTTCAAATATTTGAATAAACAAAGGGGTATAGAAAAGTAAGCAATGCTTGTAAATAAAATATATAAGTAAGTATATATAGATTTAGTTGCTCGCATTTTCATTCATCTTTTTTTATGTTTTTCTTTTACATGTCTTTAATGGTTTTGCTTTCGAACAAATGCGTTAGTTTGTTATATATACATACATATATATTCGGTCTATTCTGTTATCGCAAATATATGTATTAGTATCTATAGTATATAAAATAGTGCGGTGTGCTCTTTTTTTTTTGTTATTTGCTATTTGCCCCAATACGATAGCCCGAAAAACAAAAGCAAAAACAAAAGTGAGCTACGGGCAGAAGGGGGATTAGAATAACATATCAAGGTTATTATGTTACGTACAGAGAGAGCATTATTATTATGATTATAATCAATGAGGCTTTATCATGAATGCGCAAGCTGTTTGCGAAATAATATTGCATAATACAGGCCCATATATTATAATGATAATGTATTGAATAAATAAACAACATTTGCGCGTCAGCGAATTGTCTTTGTTGTTTTGTTTTGTTTTGTTTGTTGTTGTTTACACAATAGCAATTACAAATAATTATCAAACAGTTAAGGCGTTCTTAACTTTGCATTTTTAATGAACCGCAACAGCTGTTAAACTTTAGTTTGTTGTTGCTAAAATGTTTGCACTAAATACAAAAAGTTCAAGTGGCTGGACTTCAATTGAAAACCTTTAAGCCTTAAGGTTAAGTAATTCTTTTCTAAACACATCAACAAAAACTATCCAATGCTAAAAACAAACTAATCTATAAAGAGAGCTGAAATCTAACATTTCTCTTAACTCTTGTGCTCTTTAAAAGCTTAGCCGTAAAGCTTTGCCGTTGCAAAAGCTTTGTGCAAACTTTGTATCATTCTCTCTTTCTCTCTCTCTCTCTCTCTCAGGTCGCTGATCGAGTAAACTTTAAAAAGTTCGATAGCATCTCGTCATCATGATTCATAATTCGTTGACTAGGTCAATATTTGGACGAACCGTATGGATTAGCTAACGGTAAAATTAATTTCAAGTGATTTTTCGCTCGAACCAGAAAATTGATCAGCTTATTGGGTCGCCATATACTTATACTGCAAATGTATTTTCGAAATCTTTGTATACATGACAGCTGAAGTGTTGATGACGTTGGCAGTTTTGTGTGCCATTTAAATACCCTGTAAAAGTGTTAATGATTAATGAGGTGAGGTAGTTTATTGTGCGGTCTAAGCAAAATGGTTGAGTCTGGATATATATACACTATATCAGTCATTCACATATACAAAACGTAATACAAAATACATTTATCAAATCAACAAAAAATAAAAAAAACTAAATAAACAAATAATATTCGCCATAAGGAAAGATATTATAGTGCGTTGCTCCGATCGGACTAATACTTATTTGTTTATAGCATTTGTGTCATATTACGTTTTTTGTGCATTCAGCGACATTATTCATAATTTGCTGACATGTGCGGAATATAGCCATAAAAAATACAAAGTAATATGACGCTGACAAAATGTATTTCAAGTGCATTGAACCAATATTTAATGGAGCCAAGGCACCCTGTATCAGCAGATTATGCCTTATTATTTGGAGCACACAGCTGCGTATGTAAATGATTATAAAAAAGACTTGGGGCAGGCTTGAAAACATTTAACCGTTTCACCTCGCTGAACTTAGCGCTTACCAGGTAATTTAGGCATACAACAAATTCAACAAGTTCACAATACAAACTACAAACTATGCATATATATTTATAGAAAGCAGCATAGATGAAAAAAGTTAGGCCAATTTCGTTAATGAGCGCAAGATGAAAGAATATGAAAACTTTTTTGTTCTTTTTCTGTTAAGGTCATTAGAAGTCAAAATAGACACCAAAAAGAACAGTTTTGTCAGTTGCCAAATGTTCAAAGTGCACTCCGCAAATGGCTGTCATTAGTTATGATATTCAACGAGATATGTTTAAGATAAAAAACTTAATACAATGGCTACTTAATAAGGCAGGAAATTGCATTAACAGACTCTAAGCATTGCAGGAAAATGAACTAACAGCAGCTTCGTATAACAGTAGTACAAATGTTAGAAGCTTTCAAAGACTAGCTGTAAACTTACAAGAGCTGTAAACAGCCAACTGCTGTATGCAAATTTTGAACTTTACTGCTGATACTTAATGGCAAATTTGTCTGATTATGGGCCATCAAAGAAGCTTATAGAGCGCAGTCGTCGCCATGGCAACATTGTTCACAATATTGTAGTGTTGCATTTGATTCTTAGGGGCGTGCTTGCAACCGGTTCATAATACGCTCTCTATATAGTAATGTCACGCAAACAATTTACATAAATGACGTCGCTTCCGCTTTGGTGGGGCAAGCGCAGCCAACAGGAACAGATACAATTGCAAGTAAAGTGTATCACAATGCAAAACATAAAATAAAAAACTAAACAAAACAAATGGAGGATGGCTTGGCAAAAATACAATCATAAAAAAAGTATTAAACGAGAAGCACGAACACACTGAACAAAAAACCGTCAGAGAAGAAGAGAAAAAGTGTTGCAAAAAAGCAATTGCGTCTGTCTGATTGGATTGTTTAGTGCGGAAGTAGGAAAGCAATCGATGAATAAAAAACAATTTCCACAGCGCCTACCAACACTGCCAACTGCTAACGGCAAATGTTTGTTCAACAACAGAGAGAAAAAGAAGAAGAAAGATACAATACAAACAACAAATTTTATACACACATTTCTTTTTGGCCAAAACAACAAACCCACTAACCAACTTCACGCTTTGTTAGCAATTTAATTTGCCTACAAATGGCTTGAATGTTTTTTTTTTTTTTTATTCCGTGGGTTTCTTTAAAGCCACCTGAACACAGGTGCGCATTGCTTGGGCTTTGGGGCACGCCCTCTCAAAGTTGAGAATTTTTGTGAAAAGATAGATTTAAATAGTAAGCGGCGGCGCCGCACGTGTTGCCAACACATTACAGAAACATTAACACACTTAACGCTTTTTGGCCAGCCATATAAAATGGGAGCACTCTTTGGGAAATTTGTATATCCAAATATGCACATTAGCAACAACGACTATATTATTTGGAAAGTTTGAAGTGAATCATCTACTAGAACACTCAATCAATAATCGCAACAACCCTTGGAAAAAAACCAACCGGCAAAAGCTGTAAGCAACATAACCTCAATGTAGGAAATTGCATGTCCAAAACCGCTTGAGGTAGGGCCCAAAAAAAAACACAACTAAGTACATAGATACGTCTAAAGGTCATAGACATAACATTATGTTGCCATGTCGTATATTTGGGGGTTGCTATGAAAAATCGTTATATATATGCGCGCTGGTAAAATAGTATATTAGTATGTATACTAATTTCTATGTATACATATCCGGTCATGACATAAGCATTGTGGGGTGGTTGTCAACACTTGATTCTAATTAATTAATCAGTTTGCGGCATTATGGAGACACTGGTCCACGCACAGCTGAAAATCGATGTCAAAAGTGCATTAAATCTTTTTATCGATTTCTAAATTGTTATTTTTGTCGCTCTGGCCCTTGTCCTCACCCTTGTCTCTCTGCAGGCATCTCTTTCGCACGCACTTCTATCAATGATTCTTTCGTGCGCTTTGCATCTATTGTAGTATTTTCCTTCCTTTGCATAAATAGACAATTGATTTTAGTTATAACAAATGTTAGTAGATTACAATTACATGTGTGTGCTTTTGTTATGAGTCAGGCAGAAGACTTAAGATGTGCCACCACCACCTTTCACTTTATCTTGTCTTCGTTCGAAATTCGTTGAATGAATAAATAAATCTATTGTTAAATGGGATGCGGCATACAGACAATCAATATACTATGTATGCAGACAAAATATAAGCAACGAAAGTTGAAAATTGTCTACGCACCTGTCACCGAAGTTGCTGATGGCTTCAGGCTGCACTTGCCTGCACTTTGGGCACAGAAAAGCGCCGTAATGAGCAAGGAAAGCGGACATACGAGACCAGGTTTTTGTTGTTGTTGTTGCTTTTTCCACCGCACACACAGACAAACACATTCAACACTTGCACGAAATTTCTTTCTTTCACCCGACACCGACTTAACTGGTTTGTGTTATACTGCACCACCCGTATATTGTGTGTGAGAGGCACACTTCATTAACTTGTAATTTAATTAGCACTTATTTTGTGTGAACAAAAATTTAAAATTTTTACGACTGTCGCATTAACTATTTATTCTACTGCTCTAAGCAGCTCATTTTTCACTACTGTATGACCAACACGCACACACATTCAAAGTGTCGCCGTCGACCTGTCTGTTGTATTTGTTTTAGTGATGTAAGTGATATAAGAAAACATCGATGCACCGATTCCTGCCACAGCGATTGCTATCGATATATCGATATGTTTCATTTAAATAATACCTGTTCGAAAAATAGTTGCACGATCTGCAATTACATCGATTGATTTAAATCTTAAGACAGTCTGCCCCGGCACAGGTAACTAAAAATCTCATTCCCCATATGTATTTTTAATTTAACATAATTTTTATTTAAAAATATACATATTATTAGTTGTAGTTGTGTTAAACGCTGGGAAGTTGTTTCTGGCGTTGAAATGAGAAGCGAAGCGGCTAAACAAATGAGTAACAATATAGAACAAAGATAGATATATAAAAAAAAACATAAAAATTTTAAATCAAAAATTATAAATGACCATTAGCATTGGTAACAGAGTTTTGGTCTGTGTGTGTACAAGTGTAAATATGTGGGGAGAAATTAAGCGATTGTTAAGCACAGAACAGAACTTAAGATCCGCCGGAATAATAATGCTTATGCAATTTTCGCAGCTCTGGACACCACAGCTGTATCATTCTCGTGATTTAATCGGCCAATCGTAATGCCCTGGTCCTCAGCCAACTCATCATCGTCTTGCTCAGCATTTTCCAGCTGCTTTTGACGCTTTAGACGCAGCTCAAACACCTCGCTTATGGCATCGCGAAAGCAGATAAAATTGTAATCAATGACGCCCTGTCGATTGAAATTCTCTTCGCGCAGTATGCAAACGAGGGCTAAAAACTTGTTTACCTCGCGCATATAGAGTATAGTATTGTTGTTTAATTTTATAAGACTAGAACTGCCACTGTCAAAGGCAGTTTCCTCAGAGCTATAACAAGATAAATATTTGAAATAAAATAAGCAAACTTTTCTTATGTGTCATTGCTTACCTATAGATGCTGGAAAGATCGATGACCATATCAATCATGTCACAGCACAATTCGTAGGCCTGCATATCAACCGGTGACGAATCCGTTGCTATGTAGATTTTCGATACAACATCAAAAAGAAATGCTTTCTCAATGCCAGAGTTCTGTAAAGTTCAAGATTGCTTAGCTTCCACACATGGTTTGTAATCAGGTTTTCTACTCACTGGTATGAAAATGTTTAGAAGATTCTCAAGCGTTGGCAGCTGTGGTATCAGCTTCTGCACAACTTTCGAGAACGCCTCGAATATTGAATGATCATAAATCGATGTCAAGTGAAAACTTAGATGTATCTGATCGAGGCCCGACTCGCTGAGGTCATCCGATGAGCGCTGGTGTATATCACGTTGCGATTCCATTTTCGAATCATCGCTAATGCCATCAACCTATGGGAAAATCGACAGCTGCAGTATATTGATTGATTGATAATGCTGCATAATCTCACCTTGTGTATAAACACTTCGAATTTGATGCGAGGATTAACTTTGTATGCCTTGATGACAGTATTCTTGAATTTGGTCAGCGCTTCATTGTAATCGTCCTTGGCGTCAATGACGAACACGAGCGCTCCGCAGCCACCGAATATCATGTCCGAATCAAATGTGGGCTCAATGAAATCAATTTGACCGGGAAAATCCCAAATTTGAAACTGTACAAAACTCGAATTGTTGATATCATCCTTAACAATTTTGCTTGTCGATTCGAGGAAGAGCGTCTCATTGGGCGACATCTTGTGGAAGACGACTTTTTGTATGGAACTCTTGCCCGATCGTCGCAGACCCATTAATAATATGCGCGGTTTCGTTTCGCTGTTGCTCGACGCATTCGGTTCAAGTTCCAGGCCATCCTGATCGTACGCCCCATAGCCGTAATCCTTTGGGAACGAGTCCACTGGGTAGTCTTCATCTTCGTAGCTCTATGGGAAACATGCAAGTCGCGTTAAGAATATGGTTTATAAGCATTTACTGTTGTAAGCGATAAGCATTGCACTGAAAGACAAATGCATTTCGTTTAGTTTCAGTTTCAGTTTACAGTTTTAATTCGCATTATCTTTGTAGCGCGCATCATCAATTTGTATGGCTTCTTTGTTTATTTACCATGGTGACGTAAGCGTGAGTTGCTTGTCCACGGCTGTTATTTTTTTACATGCAAATAGCTTAAAGCTTTGTTGAAACAATACAAGCCAATAAAACAATTTAGTTTAATTTGAAAAAAATAGCACACAATACAAAAACTGTTTCTTATCGGAGAGACAAGGTGTGGTGTGTACACAACAGCTGCACAACAGCTGATTACAAGATAATGTGAAGTGTGTGCACACCGAATTGGTATTTAAAATGTGATTGCGGTATTTTAAATATGTACTGTGCTAACAGTCACATGCAGTCACACTTTTTTTTGTTGCTACCGAACACTGTTTCTTTGGCAATTTGATCAGTTTCGCGAATATATATATTGAATATTCCTTGTTTGCAAACATATTAAAAAAGCATGGCAGCGCGAGGTTTGTTGCTATTGGGCCAATGCATGCCCTGTATCAAGCAGAATGCCTCCAAAATACGCATACGCCGCATGGAGCTGGACAAGAACCTAAACATGGTGCGCTTTGGTATTGTTGTTTTGATTGGCATAGAATTAAAATGTTTTTCTTTTTCGATTGTTTGCAGTACTTCAAAAAGGATACATTCTTCTTTGCCCACGATCCACAGAAACTGTGCAAAACCGGTGATGTGGTGCTCATACGTGAGCTGCCCGAACGCATGTCCCGCCTCATAACGCACACTGTGGAAAATGTGGTCTATCCGCTTGGTGACATAACCGATCCGATAACTGGGAAGAAAGTTGTGGTCGGTAAATACCGCGAAGACATTGAGATGGCCAATCAGCTGTTTGGCAAGTCCGAGAAAGCCTTTGACTATACAAAGGCGCCGCCACGCGGTCGCCTCGAAGGCACCAAGGACTTTACGCATGGCGAAACCTATATCAAATATCACGACGATGGCAAAGATCAGCCATTTGCCGTTTAGCCTTAACTAGTGTAGATCAAACTATTTGTTATGTCTTTAATACCCCGATTCCACCATTCGTCAAGTCAGGAATGTAGGTGATTCCACTAAACATCCAAATGCATTACAACAAACACATAGTATCGACTATGTTAAAGTTCTGTTGAAAGCTCTGTAATGTTAACTTTTGGCATTCCCAACTGGCGGGAAATATTTGAACAAAATAAAGCAAGATTCCCGAGCTCCTATTGTAGTCATACGAATGCAGCCTAGTGGAATCGGGATATAATTTAACAAACACTTTATTGTTCATTTTACTAAATATTTTTATTGAAAATTGTCGATAAAATGTTGTTGATGCATTTTTTGTTTGTTGCTGCGTTTCGATCACGTGCTATAAATTATAAAATTTTTAACTAATCACAATCTCTTACGATACTAAAGTTGTACTGGAGTATAGGGTTTGCCACATGGGCGTTGTCATCGCACAGTTTTTGCTGCAAAAAAATGATTATTAACCGATTTGAATACTTCAAAATTGTTTCTTCCTACTTGTTCCAAATCTGGGCTGGCGCGCAGCATTAAGTCGCGCACAAAGTTGCCACGTTGGGGCAGGTCCAGGGCGAGGATTAGCTTATTATTGCCCAGCTGCTTGAGCCTGTTTGATGGCGCCTCATTTTCATCCGAATCCCCGTTCAACTGGGCGCTGGTCTTTGATTGATCCTCATCGCTGCAGATGAACCACTGCAGCGGCTTGCTAGAACTAAAGTAAAGACAAGGATTAGCTACCTTTCGATTTGACTTGTCCACCCTACCTCAAATGCAGCTCCAAGCTGACTGCCTGCAAGTAGCGTGAAACGGGCACCACATAGCTAACATTGAGGGAGCTGCCGGAGCTCGGACAGAATTGCTCCACGTCGATGGTGTAATTGTTTTGACCCGCGAGCACACAGCTAGAGATGCTCCAGCAATCGAGCTGGGCAGGCATAGGTGTCACCGGAGCAACTGGAGCAGCTGTTGCTGCTGGTGCCGCCACATCCTGTTCGCTGTTCGAGGCGGCAGCAGAGGATGAGGAGCCGTCGACAGTGTTGTAGGTGCCTTTGCCATGATAGACTCGACTGGTATCATTTTTGGTCACAACGGGCTGTATGATTAGTATGTCTGAATCCTGTTCCTGCTCGGCCGATTGCAGCTCATCCTCGACATTCTGATGCTTCACATTCGCATCCACATTGTCCACAGCAACTGCAGCCGGCTGCAGTTCAACAAAGCACGTGGACTAAACGAATAATAAATATTAAACACTTTTTCAGTTACCAAATCCTTGAACCCACCTGACAAATATCGCTATCACCATCATTGCACTCGGTGGGTTGACCAAAGATCGGAGTTCTCAAACTCTTGTGTTTGATCCACTCGAGACTGCGCTGGTTGGCCGATCTGCGACCCACACTCGAATCCCGCAAACCCACGCCCGTATACTCAAAGCCAAACAATGCCGTTATGGGATTATCCACTGCCTCCGATTCATTGGTATTGCTCAGGTTCTGTAGATCCAAGGCATCGGCGCTTTCTGCCTTGCCGCCGCTGCTGTTGCGCAACACAGCCGGCGGCGGTATGTCCAGGGCCAGTGAGAGTGTGCTCTGTGGACGACTCTGTTCGGTGCTGACCTTGTTGGTGGTCAATGCTAGGTTGGATGTGGGTGGCGATACCGTTTTGTAGACATTATAGATGGCTGCATCGCCCGCATTGAGCTTGCGTATGGCCTGACCGGTTGCCGATGATGCCACCGGAGGAGCGTTCTCCACAACTGTGCTGGATATTGTGCCAACAACAACAATATGCTCATCCAGTTTTGGTGAAGGTTTCTGTTGTTGTTGCTGCTGTTGCTGCTGTGCATCCACATCGATGGAGTTGTTCTCAAAGTCCTGGGGTAGACCTGCCGCAATGTTCGCTGGCTTCTCCGAGGAGGAGGAGGAGGAGCTTTCTGTGTCATTGATGGATGCAGCCAAGATTCGACCCACTTGGCGTACGCTTTGTAGCAATTTTTGTGCTGCTGCCGCTGGACGCAGTGCCTCTTGGCTAACGGGCCATTTCGATTTGTTTTTGCTGACAATTGTTTTGTTGTTGTTGTTGCTGTTGTTGCTATTGTTTCTAGGTGCTGTGGTTGTAATCCTCGTGTGTAGCTGCTGTTTGGGCAGAGCAAGATTCACTTGCGGATTGTTCATGACAGCCATCAGTTCCTCCTCTTCCTGGACCTCATCGCCATCATTAATTCGCGATGCGATGGGTCTTGAGGTGCTGGCGGCATAGAGTAAATGGGGCCACGAACCATGGGTTTTATTTTTGAAAAGAGTTTGCCAGCTGTGCTGAAAATTGAAGCGATCCTCGTCGCTGAGACGCGTCGAGGGATCGGGTCGAAAGAGGCGATTGTCGCCAAACATGGGCAAGTTCTCCAAATGCTTCTGCTGCTTATTGTGCTCCACAAAATACAATGTAGAAACGGCGGCCAAACTATATTTCGTCAAAATATAAAATAAAGATTATCAAATAGTTTTTCCTTCTCAATTTACTTACCACGCAGCCATTATGATAATCAACAGGAAGATAATGATTTGCATCAGCCGACTCGAACAGATTTCGTAGCCATCGTTGCTGCGATTGTTGTTGTTGTTGTTGATTGGCTTTTGTTGGGGACGCGGCGGTAAAATGCAGCGTGGCTCGAGAAGATTCTTGGCACGCAATTGGTGGTTGTTGCTGTTGTTGTTGGCTCGCTCCAGACTCTCAATGCGCGACTCCAACGAACCCGTGACCTTGCACAGCTCCTTAACGGCCCCAATATTCTCCATTAGTATACGATCCTAAAAATATAAAAGTGTATTGTACTTTTTTAACTCGTGTTTTTCTGTCTTGACTCGACAGATTTTATTTTCAACTATTTAGTATTTTGATTTAAAGAGTGAAGGTAACTTAGATAAATGTTTTCAAAAAAGGTAAATATAACGCTTATTTAAAATTTTTAAATGCAGCGCCAAATAATTGTGACCATAAGTTATTACAAAATAGTGTGCACACACTCAAATAAGGTAATAATTGAAGAAAGTCCCAAGGGAAATTTGACGCCGTTAGGATATATTCTCTTACCTTATTGACCAGCAAAAAGTTCTCAATAACATTTCCGTTGGGCAGCACAACGCTGCCAGCCTCTTGGACCGCATCCGGTATTACCTCACGCACCTCCTGCGCAATAACGCCCGTATCGACAATTTCCCTAGGGTCGCTCTCCCGCCTCAGACCCGAATGCAACGCATATTCCGGCTCATAGCGATACCGAACGATCCTTATCTTTTGCATATTTCGCAGCTGCACCGATGTATCCAATTCGGCGATTTCTTGTTTGGCGCGACTATCGCTCGGCTGCACAATGTGGCCGGACACCTTGAGATTGCCATGGACGACAAGGCTCTCATCGGGTCGATCTGTATTGATGCCCACGCGTCCCGCATGGAAAATCGAATCCTGTGTAATGCCGCGCTGCCAGCACAAATCCACATCGGATTCAAACTGACCCGGATTCGAGGCGCGCACAATAATCCGTTCGCTGCCATGGCTACAAATCGGAAAGTGTCCCGACGTTGTGTGCACATGGAGGCCAACGACCAGCTGAAAGAAACGCTGCTCCGGATTGGGACGTCCCTTCTTGCGCATATTATTGTTGGTTGTCTCCGAGAAGTGCAAACGACCCACGGTTATTTTGCTGACAATATGGCTCTGGAGATCGATACTGAAAAAACATAAATCGAAAATATAAACTATGTATAATCATTTTGTTCAGTGTACTTACGGTACTGGATAGAATGGCTTCTTGGAGCGATCGGATTGACTCTGCTCGACGCGTATCGTTTGATTTGGTGCCTCGAATTTGACACCGTAGAAATGCAAATGGAAGGATTTGATTTTCTCCAGGCCGGACGGTGTCTTCACAAATTTGGCATCGCCCTGCAAACGGGCATGGCAAGTCACCTGAAAATGGTTCTTCTTCTGGCACACGTACGCATCATCCGAGACGCTGAAATTGAAGCCCTTATCGGCATCGACGCGATAGTAGATGACGGATAGCTCCTGCAGGTTTTGATCGCAGAGCTTGTGCCAGTTCTCCGGCTGGAATGAACTGAAGCGGATGCATTGTGTCATGGATGGATCACCGGCTTCGCTGCCGGATCCCGAACCCGAACCACAACCGGCTGCTGCATTGCTTGCCGGCCCATCCAGGCTATTCTCCGCCTGCAAATTGATGCCGGACAGCGCCGGCGATACGGAGGCGGAACAATGTGAGTGGGCGGGTGTCTTGCTCAGATCATGATCGCTGGGACTCGGCGCTATGGCTATGGAATGCTGTGAACTGCGCAACGGACTCATCTGCAAGCCGGGATCATGCTTGGCAATTGGCCCAAATTCCGGGCAATCCAGCTGGGTGGACATCTTGCGCTTGCGCGACAACGAATGCACCGGCGTCGTAGGAGTTGAGCTGCGATTAAGGGACAATTGACTGGTGCCAATTACCTGAACGCGATCACCCAATCCCAGCGTGGAGGTCAGCATGCAGGTGGACATGCTGGACAGATTCTGATAGCTGCCGCTCCCATACAAGCCATGTGCATTGTCATAGTGCTGGAAGAGCAACTGATCCGTGGGCAAATCTTGATGTTGTTGCTGCAATGGGAGCAACTGTTGCTCGCAGTTCAGCTGTTGTTGCTGTTGTTGGTGTGGCTGCTGCTGGTGGTGGAAACTGTTGCCCAGATTCGATTCATGTTTCACCCTTATATCCTGAGCTGGAGCCACAAAATGATGCTGCTGCTGCACTGGCGGAGGGGGTGGGGAAGTGAATTGCAAATCTGCCTGCAACATATGTTGCTGCTGCTGCTGTTGTTGTTGCTGTTGCATATTGCCCAATCCAGAGTAGATTAGGTCCCTGGCATTTAGTGCATGCTGTTCTCCACCCAGCGGACTGTATGCCGGCTCCGAGCCCGAATCCGGTGGACTTTCGGGCAAATGTGCCAGAGGCATTGCCATTCCACTCACCCGGCCCGCAATCGTTGACAGCTGTGCATCCAGGACATTCATGGGTGGCGTGTGCGGTGATTCCAGCTTCGAGATGCCAACCACATGGGCAAGCTCCTCATTGTGCGACGGCGGTGGTGGCGCCTCATCAAGATTGGCAACGCCGGCGGCTTGCATAAACAAATCCAATGCTTCATTATCGATGCCATCCATGAAATCGGGGCGAGCTTTAAATGGAAATTAACACAAATTATTAATTACGTAAAAATATATTGCACAATATATATAAACATAAAACAATCTTAAAAGTTACACAATGTGGGTATTCAGTTGTCCTTGTAAAGTTGTAAAGCGTAACCTTAAACAAATAATTAATTACGAAAAAAATTAAAAGTGTAAAAAGTAAGGAGCTTACGATATTACGAGGACAAGTGAATACCCCAAATATATGTTTTAATATTTATAAATTTATATTTTACTTAAAGTATGGATTTCTATATAGTATCAGAAACTTAATTAAATTATAGAGAATTCATTATTTTTTTTTATTAAATTTATTTACAATATGTTTTTGAGGTTTTTTGTTGAGATATGGCTTAAGTACCTGCTAAATAATTATTAAAAAAACTGCTTAAAGGGTGTAAGCGAATATTATTACCGCTTGACACAGATCCCAAGCAGAACCAGCTTTAACATAAAAAAACATAAAAATTCTAGATGAACTGAGAACATTTATTTATTTTTAAGTCGTTTGAAAACGAAAGTTTGTTCATATTACTTTAATTTAATGAAAAATACTAAAGTTATTTTTGTAGCTGTCCAAAGTTAGTAGTTTAATTCTGGGAATACACAAGCATATTTTGTGCTATTTTTAAACTTATTCATGCACTGACACTGATAATAATTAATTGTAATTTTTTTAAGGGGCGTTGTGAAGCATGTTTACAGATACAATGTACAATGAATAAACGTATTTAAATGATAAGTTCAAGTTCCTAAAGAGCGTTTTTGTGGCTAGTAAAACTAAAACGAAGAACACATCAACTCAGAAAAGCTGCAAATATTTCAAGTGTTTGATCGATAAATGCGAAGCAGTTGGGATTTATGAGCCAACTCAATTTTAATGACAGCTTTAGTTATTTATGCAAACAATAAAAACAGAATCACAAAAACACACACACACAAACAATTTACCATTAAGTGTTTTGGGATAATCCATAATCCGTATTGTTTAACTTTTATTTCGGCTTTGAGCTAATATTTAGTTGAAGTGCGCCTTTTTTCCAAGCACATACGAATTATACTAAGAGACAAGTTAGCCGCGGCTGCTGCAACAGCATCGCGAAATTGGTGAAAAATAATTCGATTCGATAAAGAAAATAAAAGAAGACAGCAGCAACAACAACAATTATCTAACGCACATGTGAGCGAACATGCGGTTGATGCACTTTTCACAACTGGCTGAGCAGTGAAAATGCGCTTTTCCATTTATTATATTTACAAAAAAAAAAAACAAAAATAATAATTATTATAAAAACATTAACTAACTTAAAAGCAGAAGCTCGACAAGTAATTGAAAGCGAAAACGAAACCCAATTTAAAGACTAAATACAAAATGAAAACAAAATCTAAATCAACGAAGTAAACAAAAAGACAAAAAAAAACATTGTAAATTAAAACGAACTTTTGTATTTTCAATTGGTTTTATCTTTGGCTTGAATGTTTAAATGTTTTTACAAATGCATTGACATTTTCAAAGCTGTTTTTAAAGAACTGCTGCTTTTGGTCTTTGTCTAAGTAAACTAAACTATATTATTTTCTTTTCTTTTCTGTTTTATTTTTTTTAACTCGCGCCCAAACGTCAAATAGGTTGTGAAATTTTTGTGCACTGCCAGCAAAGAAATTCAATCAGTGTGCAAATATTTGAGTTTTTACCTTTGTCCCGGACTCCGGATTATTGATCAAACAAAGCAACCTCAGCAACCCAGGCGACATTATTTAGAAATGTATTTAAATGGTATATATATAAAGGATATAGTATATATACTATGCATGTATCTAGAGGCATTTGTTGCTGTAACTGTGTTTGTCTATTTGCTTGGTCTAAGGCAAATTTTGTTAAGCCTAACGAAACACCGAAAGCTACATCAATTTATTTGATTTGCCCATCTATTTTGGTAGCTAAATTGTCAGTGTTTTTGTTGTTGTTTGTTGTTTGTGGAGTGGCGCATATGTTTTAGAGACCAATCGAAGGACATTTTATTCGCCTTTTTTGTTTTTATTTTGATAACCTTGCCAAAGACTATTATAATTTTATCAGCTTGCATTTATCAAATCACTTAGCTGCTCATTTTTAATGATTTTTATGACTAAATATTTGATAAGCTACTTAAATCTCAGCTTAAATCAAACGATCTTAAAAAATATTTTATCTGATATAGCTAGGTTTTTTATGTTAACAAGATAGAAAAAAATAAATAAAAAAATCTGTTTACTATTTTTAAAGTTTATAGTTTATATTAAGGATATAAGTTTTAAGTAAGTATACGTAAAAAATATATTATAAGCTTTAGTTATACTTACAAAAGTCCGGAAATTCAAATTCCATGTTCATATCCAAAAACAGTTATCAAAAAAACGTTTGCACTTCAGTCGCATCCTTTCAAATGTCTTTTCCGACTACAGCATGTCCACGATTGTGATTCTATATAAGAATAAACATATATGCATTATAGCATGCCTGTGGCAGATATTGTTACAACTTTTAATTGTTTATTGTTATTGGTTTTTATACCCTATAGTCGGTAGAGTCGATATAGCCATGTCCGTCTGTCCGTGCGTCTGTCTGTCTGTACGAACGCGTCGATCTCAGAGACTACAAGAGCTAGAGACTTCAGATTATGAACATAAGTTCTCCTATACCCTAAGCAGGTCAAGTTTGTTTAAAATTATCGATAAATATTCTGGTTTCCGATTAAAAAAATGATCGAATTTGGAAAATGTAAAAATGGGGGTTGATAAAATGGGTTACTATAGAACTTTTCTGAAACACCGAAGATATCGAATTGAATCGATTGAAGTTAAGTTCAGAGTCTTTTATAAATTTAATATATTTATTGCAACTGGGTTCAGGGTATCTTCTAGTCGGGCGCTCCCGACTAGAGCCTTCTTACTTGTTGTACTCTCTCATATTCCTAAACTTCAACAAAAGTTTTAAAAGAAAAACTGCAACTCGACTATCATAGAAAATAATAGTAACGCAATAACCTTTCAGACTTGTTTTTATTTGTGTTGATTATGAAAAGAAGCGTCAAATGCTAATTCTGGTTTTCCACAATTCCATGAATTTAAATGCAATAAACAATAATTTGCTCTAACTATTTGTTTACAACTATTCAGCTATATGTTTAGGTTTAATTTTTATATTTTTTTGCATATTTGAAATACTTTTGTTCGGACATTCCGATAAGACAATGACGTCGCATAATTGGATAAAATTTATTTTATGTACTTGACATGATATCTCTCGTTTGTACTCTGGACCACACAATTTTTGCATTGGAGAAAAGCAAAACCAATTCCAAAAAGCTGAGATAAACCAGCTTATATCGCAATTATATTTTTTATACACGTACGTACATAATATTTGCATTATATATGTTCATGACATTACGTATATAATGTTGAAAACTTACATTTGTTTTCCTTAGAATCAGCGATGATGTTAAAAGCAGCGTTTCAAGGTTTTTAATCGTAAATATAATTTAATAATAGTTTTATGGCTTCGCTATTAAATTTTAGCATCAGCGCAGGTAAGTATGCAAAAGAATATTTGGAAATATTTTTAAAATAGAACTATGAAAAATGTGAAATCTATATGGAACATATATTTATTTAATTTTCCAGTGATTGAGTATTTTGTTGTTGTCTTATTTTAATTGCGTTTTAAATAATGTTATTTGTTGTCTGTCTCCGTTTTTTTGCTGTTTATCTCTTCGCTGTTGTTCTCATTATTTCCGACTAACGATAATTATGGCGCAATAAAATTTAAAATATTGACATGCGGAACTTGCATCCGTTTGGCCAGCGGACGTGCAAAGGATATCTTATTTTTTGACGATTCTATATGCAAAATAGAGGTCCCTGTAGGCTTTTATCATTATTATTATGAAATATTATATAATATTTTAATAAGTTGGATTTATGCTTAGAAAACTTGATAAAGAATATTTACCTAGAAATATGTTAATATCTATAAAGGTCTCTCATACTATATAGAAAAAAAAACAACTTCAAATCAATGTAGACTGTAGAAATTCTTGTGGCTTAAGTCTTCACAGTTGTTGCTGCTGTTGTTGTTGTTGTCGCATTCATTGACGTTGCTGTTTTGTGTCGTGTTTGTCGCAATGATTTTGATTAAATTAACGCTTTGGCTTCGGCAACTCAACGATGTGCTGAGATATGGATATACATATGTATATTTATATGTATGTATATAAGTTTTTTGTTTGTGGATATGGATAAACTTTGCGCAAAAGTTCCCAAGCAGCAAACAACAATAAAAATATATAACTCAAGTGACTTGATTTAGTTTGACGCAATAGCTAAACAGCAACAGCAACAATAACGCTAAAAATATTAAAGCTTAACAAAAATTCAGATGAGTGAAGAATATTCACAAGAGTTTTTGAAAGATGCTGCGTAGCTCAAAAAAAAAATAACAACCTGTAGCAAGTGTTGTTGTTGTTATTGTATTGAGCCGGAAGTTAAATGTAGCGGCAGTTCGATTATTTTTCTTTTGTTGTTGCTCAAATGTTTGCTCGGCGCTCATCCTTGGGCCACAAAAGCAACATCAACAACAAATCCAATAACAATCTTTGTTCACGCCATCCGAAATATTTTACTTTAATATTTGCCGGTCAAAGCTGCAAGAAATAGCCACAAAAAGCTGAAGCTATAAATCTTCAAAACCTACTCAGGAGTCCAAACTGATGTTCAAATTTGCAATTGCTGTCGTGCTAATTGGCGCTGCTGGCATGTGATTTTTGACAACAATTCAATTACACGCGAATTAAGTGAAAGATGAAAGACGAAAGCCAACCGGGCTCATCCGAGCAGAACTGAGTAAAGTTAAGTTATTGGCCAAAAGGCATGATATCAATTTGTGCATAGTAATATTAATATGTGTGTAAACAACAAGCAGACAGACGTGTGTCCAAAAAAGAGGTTGACAACAACAAAAACAACACTAATCAATTGAATTAACATGCGAGCTCTAAAGATTTGAACAAATAGTTTTGATTTATTTTTTTTTCTTTATTTGCGACACCTTAAACACAGATTCAACAGACTTGACTAAGATCAAATACTATATAGTACAATCATGGGATACAATTTTACTTTTATCTTTAAATGCGTCACAGCACATTGAGTGCATGAGATCTAAGAAGTAGCTAAATATATATATAATTATGAATCATGTCTCGCTTATATCGAGACTTTAACTTGCAATTAACATAGTTACGATTATGGAAAAAAGTACAGAAAAGTACAGAATTCTGCAAAATTCCATTTACTTAAAGTCTGATCAAGGTAGCAATTTATGAAATTTGTCAACTTATTTAACCGTTTGTTGAGCCTTTATATTTTGTTAAAGCTTCAAAAATTGTTGCCTTAGCTTTTGGTTGGTGATCAAAGCGCGAGCTTAATGTACCGTTGTTTTACCCACTTAACTAGTAAACGGTTCAAGCGTTGCCATACCTCAAGCTACTTTTTAATATGCTCATTGATCATTTTTAAATGCTTATATTAAATAAAAACCAAGTAGCTAACAAACAATGTTGTATTCCCCTGCATTTTGCACAAATCCGGCATTATTCCGCTCAACTTATTTCTATTAAATTCAAACTGAAGAAAAAAAAGAACCCAAACGGATCTACAGATACAAATCAAACTATGCTAAATAAGTAGCGAAGATTTGCGGCACGCTCTAGCGTGGCTTTTTACCCTCTTACTTATAAAAATATATACGAGTATACATCTTTCTTTTTTTTGCTTGAGTTTTTTACAAATTATTGCTGCTGATGCTGTTGTTGTTGTTGTTGCTGAGGTTGCGGCAGCGGCTTTGAAACTCAACCAACCGGTTGAATTTTATGTCTTTTGCCTGATATTCATATGTTTTTAGTTATTGTTGTTGTTGTTGTTTTGGCTGTTGTCTTTTTGGTCTTATTTTAGGCTATTGGCATATGGGGATGTGTTTTACTTGTTGTTGTTGTTGGGTTTTTGCTAAGCGCAGGTTGAAACGAGACGCAAAATAAGAAGAAACCGAAAAGCAGAGAAGAAGAGGCGCGCACCTCAAAAAACAAAAAAACTGGCTGAGATTTTGAACTTGGATTGGAGAGAGAGAGAGAGAGAGAGAGAGGGAGAGAGACGGGAGGGACAGCATAAATTAAGCACATCGTGCAGGCAGGTGGGCGGGAAATTTCTTGAGAGTTTTAATAACAACAACAAACAAAATCGTTTTGCATTCTTTAATATTCGTCGAATTTGTTGTTTTTTTGTTTGAAAGCCATCTACGTGGCTTTATACCTATTTTAGTCTATCGACTATCTTTCTTGCACACAAACTAACTCGCTCCACTGCTTAGATTTATTGTTGTTGTTGTTTTTTGTTGTTGTGCTGATGCTGTGTTTGGGTGGGAGTTTCATTGCTTTATTATTTTGCTGATTATTTTGCACATTTTTAGATACAATTTCGTAGGCACAACTGCAAAAATAAACAAGCTGTGTTTTTGAATGTACAAACATGTTTATATTAGACTGTCACACACACACATACACATGCGCACGAGCATTCGCTTTTGCTTTTGCTTTTGCACACTTTATGGCTTTATCTTAATTTGCAACAATTTTTCAGGTTTTTCACCAAGTCACCAAGTCGACACTTTTGCTTTTATTTTCTCCATTACTTTGGACAATCTGTGTTATTTGTGCATTCTTTGAGTTGCTTTCTCTCTCTCCGCGGCATTTAATATATATATGTATACAGCATTTAAATTCGCACACACACACACACACACTTACACAAAAAATTTCCGTTAGTTTGACGCTAGTATTTAACTATAATTGTTTACGATTATTTGAACGCTTTTATATCATTTGTGTGTGTTCACGCTTCGTATACGCGATCTATTGTATGAATACAAGCTTATTATTGTTTTTGTTGTTATTGTTGTGTTTGATTTGATTTATAAAATTTTTTTATTTCTCATTCGTACAGAGCGCCGATATCTAAATCGCTTAGAGTGTGAACAGCAACTGGGCGATCAACTGTCTCTCCATATCTCTGCTTAATGAAGCTTAGCTTCGGCTTTGGAGTTGCCACAGCGCTCGACAACTTTTTCGCTCATCTGGCAACCTACAATACGTCAAGCCATCGCTCACGCTACACTCACACACACACACGCACACACATGCATGGATGCAACGTACGAACGATAAGAAAATTTTTAAATTAAATTATAAACTAGCCGCAGCAACAATGGGGCCTTAAGCTAGAAGCAATAGCACATATAGGTGTATATACATATGTATATTACTTAGTACAAGCTTGTTGGCTCTCACGCAATTAGTGGGCAGCCGAGCGCTGACACAAATCCAGCTTCGGCTACGCTCGACAATTCTCGAGTATCTCTTACTTCGGGGATTAGCACTCAATGCTCTCAATATGTACGTTTGTATATTTTCTCGCCTTTAGCTGTAATGCAATACATTGTATGAATGTATAGATGTGCCTGCAGTTAACCCATCAACGCATAGTTTCAACTTTAAATCACTTAATGGAGCTGTTTGTTTACAAGAAATATATGTTTGTATGTATATAGTGCGCATACATACATTTTGGGTAGAACGTATTCTGTGATTGAATTAATACTACGTTGATTTATGTAAATTACACTAATTCATATTACTCAATTTGCTATTTAATATTCATTGCTCGACTACGGCTGAGGCTGAGCCAATGATCTCGTGTTCTCAGCTCTTCTTCTTCTTTTCTGCTTAACGGTATTCAGTTACTTCTGGCAAAAACCTGATTATCTTAATCCAAATGGTTTCGATTTACAGTTAAGTTTTTCACATCCCTTTTAAATTAACAAATAAAAAACACACTTTAATTTTTAAGCTAACAATCTGAAGCACACCAAAAACGTTTATTGTTTATAACAATTTAAGCTTGTGTAAAGAAAGATTTTAGACGAATCAAGGTGACAATCCTAAGTTTAGATTAAGTACTAAAAGCCTTGCCAAGTTTTTCCAATAAAGCTGGATTAGTTTTTGGCATTTCCTTAATTCCGTTCAAAATGTTATTTACCACTAAAAGAAAAAGTTTTTATGAAAAATTAGTTTTGAAGGACATTTAGAATTATGCTTACCTTTCTTCTCGTCCTGCGACATAAGCATGGCCAGAATAGAGAACTCATCATTTTTGGATATCTCCAGCAGGACAGCTGCGGTTGTTGGCTCCTTGTTGGGCACATAGAAGTCCTGCAAGGTCTGCAACAAACTTGCAAATGTCTCCGAATCAAAACCGGCGCCAAGAACTTTGCACAAGTTTCCGATTTCAATGGATTTTAAATATTGATATTTCTGATTTGGCGACAGTTCCTTCCAGGTAATATAGAATTGAGCGGTGCCGGTCGGTGCAGCTGGAACGTGCTGAATAAATTGAATGTATTTTACTTTGATTCTTCTTTGTTGTGTAAATAAAAATGATATTTACCTCCATTGAGTTGATTTTGGTCTGATTTGCTGGTGGCTCGGATTCACGTTTATTATTATTTATTATGTTTGATTTTGTTGTCTTTTCTTCGTCCCTGTTCATAAGAGTCTCTTCTGTGTCTTTAGGTATCGCAGTTTCTTCCACGATTTTTAAATTTTCATTAAAATCTTTAGATTTTACGGCAGTTTTGACAGGATTATTTTCTGAGGTTTTAATTGTTGTTGTTTCGACTTTTGTTGATTGAACAGCAGCTGGTTGCTTGGATTCCTGGGTTGTAGTTTTGGTTTGTTTGCCCTTTTTCACCTCCTCGAAGGGTCCGCAATTGCTGTTGAAAATCTTGTCAATTTCCTCATCTGTTATGCGCAATTGCTTTGGCTCCTCTTGATTGGGTCGAGGCGAAACGACGTCCACAACGGGCACACGTCGCATCGGCTGTTTGGATCGTTTATAAGCTGGCTTATCAACTGGCAGAATCTCAACAAAGTCATCGCGATCCGTACTAAAATTGGGACCATGTTTGGTAGCTGTAAATGGAGTTTCAGTTAAAGTCCGATTTTTATTATTAAAATGTGGAAATACCAATTTTGCGCAAGCGTTGATTGATGCGTTCGAGGCTGCGTTTGGCCTCCAGGTTCTTGGGATCGATGGCCAGGACGGTGGTGCAATCCTTCAAAGCCTCCATGTTATTACCCAGGGATTCATTTGCTTGCATTCGACGATAATAAGCTTTGACGCACAGCTTGTCCAACCCGATGGCTGCATCACAATCCTCAATGCAGCTGACATAGCTGTTAAAAGAATGAATGTTTTTAGATTTTTCATAAAAGATAGGAATATCTGCTTACATTTCTTGCTTGAGGTAGCACAATGCCCGATTTATGAAGTATATGGAGTCGTGTGGATAATACGATATGGCTTCAGTGTATGCTTCGATAGCTCTTTCATAATCCGCCAGCTTAACATAATTGTTGCCGCGATCCTTGATATCATTCGCCTTCTTGTGCTGTTGCGCCAGGGCGTCCGTTGGAAAATCCCGTTTCTCGGTCGGCGTGCTGGCGGCAGAGCTACTAGGACTAGCAACAACATCCTTATCTGGTTTTTTAAGCTCTGTTTCCTCTGTCTTTGTCACATGGCTGCGCACTGGTGCAATCTACACAAACAGAATAACACATAAGTATGCAACGATCCTTCCGAACCATATAAAAACTCATCACTCACTTTTGGTTCGATGGTCGGAGCGGGCGCATTTTGCATTGCCAGCTCTTTGGTTTTAATATCCTTTTCCCATGAGAATAGATCTTGAACGGAGCTCTGGTATTCGCGTGCATTTTGTCGCACTTGAAATTGCAAGTCCATTGCTTTCTTTTCGCCGCTCATTGTAAAATGTGTTATATTTTTGATGTTTTCTGAAAGAACACTCTTTTTTTTATTATTGTCATGACAGCGCTAAACACTTAACATGCCCTGTTATGTTCTTACCAGCGCGCACTTATAAATAAAAATGAAAGAACGTCGTTTAATTGATTTTATGAATACAGTTATGTGGAAAATTAACTAAACAACAGTTTCAATGAGTACACTTATTCTGGACAGGCAATATTTTTATTGTAAAACTGCATTCGAAACTCGAAATTTAATTTTACAGCAGCTCACAAATGACAACAGAACCTTAGCAGAACAGCTGATGTTTTGTTATCGATAAGAACGCACGCACGAGTAAACAGCTGTATCGATATTCAACACTTATTTCTATTTTGGGTATCGAAAACTTGATGGAGTAAAAATTATTTGTTTATATATACATACACATCTGCAGCGGAAACAAAGGATTAAAAAAATGCTGAGGTTAGCAGGCATAACTGCGGCCATGGAAGCGGCCGCTTGCAGACGTAAGTAGGTAACGAGTGTGGTAGCTGCAATTATTGTTTGTTACATAAAGTAACATTTGTTTTATTTTCTACGCAGTTACACCAACAGTACAACATTTAAGGCCAAGAAGGAGTCCCACTATGATGTGTTGAATGTTAGCAATGACTGCAGCAAGCAGGACATACGAAACGCATATGTCAAACTCTCCAAAAAGGTGCAACAAGTCAAAATGGCCGCAAGTGTAGTGTAGCTAATGTATTTATTATGTTTATTTACAGTATCATCCAGATGTGCAAGCCAATGCGGATAGTGCTGAGCGAACTGCGCGTTTTGTAAAAATAACGGAGGCATATCAGACACTCGTAAAGTCGTCGACGCGCAAGGATTACGATGATAGTTTAATGTGGTTTCCAGGCGGCGCGCGGGAAACAATTGAACCATGGGAAGTTAAGCCCCAGTATAGTGCTGATCCAGGACCCTATTATGGCATAAAAGGCGTGAATCGCGTTTCAAACTGGCAGGTTGCTTTGTTTCTCATATCACTGGGCATTCTTGGCGCTTTCTTTGGGTTTAGCTCCATCAAGTGAGTTTCACATGATTATTAATGAGTTGATAAGTATAGCTTTTCCTTGTCCTACAGACATTCGTTCGAGCTCAATCGTCAAATACAAGATGAAATCTCAGCTGAGGCAAATTCTCATCATGCAGCTGTTGTTGCCGACGCACAAAAATATGGCAATCAGGAACAAATGCGACGCATGGTGGAGCGACTGGCCAAGGATCCCTTGGGTCGAATTGTAGCAAAATGATAAATTTCTTGTTTTATACCTATTTAGACAACTTTTTTGACTGTATATATGTACTTGTTTGAAAATAGATAAATTTTATATACACATGATAAACTGCCTTGAATGACTCAGAAAATTATTAAAAACGTAAATTTTTTATCATTTATTTTGTGGTTTTTTTTTACACTTTTGAATTACGATTTTACGCTTTACGATTTAACGAGGACAAGTGAATAACAGCATCATTTTAGTTTTTTTTCTCTGAGCAAATTGGAACACTTCAGCTAAAGATAAATATTTATATTATTTGCACTTGGGTTTTTTTGTTTTTCTAACTATTTTCTACTCGATTTTATTTCTCGGAGGGTTTAGCCTTTTGCTTAACCTTGTCCAACTCCTTAACGAGAACGCAAGCAGACAAATGTGGCGCGTCTGGCTTGAAGACAACGTCACCTTGTGGCTTGTAATCAGCATAATTCAGTTCGTAGACCTGATGGAAGCCCAGCTTCTCCATAACTCTCACCGAATAATGACTGGTGCAGAGGACATGGTAAACAGATATCTGATTCTCACGCATAAACTCAAAGGCGCGTTCCGTTAGTCGTCCGGCAATACCCAGACCACGATAATTGCTATCCACCGAGATTATTTTGCCATCAAATATAACATTCTCATTGGGATATAAGTCAAATATGTTAAATTGCTCTCCTATGTGATCCATGAGGCTAAGTATCTTAATACACTCAGGATGTTCACAGAAATCAGCAGCCTTTTCAACCGGCTCATTAGGTTCCTGTAAAGAGAAAGTTATTAATTTTTACATTATAAAAAAAATATAAGAAAACTTACTGGTCTTCGCATAAGTTCATGAATACCAACGCCCATTATGTCACCATTCTTGTTGACCGCTTTGTATGAGCAATTATCCTTGATTGGTTTTAATGAAAACTCTTCGAGATCCTTGCACTCGCCGAGCTCCAGAAATTTATTCAAAGGTTCATCCTACACAAAAAAAAAGAAAGATTTTTGAATATTTGTCACTTTTGTGTATCAACTGGTTTGGTCTGTTTATTGTTTACAGCTTTTTGTTGTTTAATTTAAAAATCGACATTCGCTAACAACAAATTTAATAACCCGCTGCGCAAGTAGATCTGGTTCTCATCAAGTTTTTTATTTTATCTTTGTTTTAATATAATATGCTTGGCTGGATAAATGTAAATATATAAATGACACTTGGATTGATAATTTAAATTGTGGACAAATTGTTTGGGTTATTAGCCGACACGATTAGAATAAAAATAATAAAATGATTTATGCGCACGCATTTGTAATTTTCATATCTCTGACGATCAGCGGCATTTATTATTTATGGCATTGCTAAACGAAAACGGAACTGCAGCTACAGTCATTCAGTCAGTCATTCTGTCAGTCAGTCATTCAGTCAGTCAGTCAGTCAGTCAGTCATTCGGTCATTCAGTCAGTCAGTCGGCTAGGTGGGCTGCATAGTTTGCTTTGTTGTTTGTCTAATACAAATAAGGTTTGTCACGCCTGTTTTTTTCACGCTTATCAAGTTATTTTAAGATGCATGCAAATAGGTTAATCAAAAATTCACATTCACAAATATCAATAATTCATGCATAATCATTTTGTTTGTGAATCTAATGAAGCTAAGATCTCGCACAAATATCACCAATCAATATTTATAACAAATTTATTTAGATTATTCGCTTTGTCTATCAAAAAACTCCCAACTAATTATAGGGCTGGCTGTAAATAACACCTCAAATATTACCTTGAAAAAAGAAGTCCTGAGCAGTTTTAGAACTGCTTCGGTGTCCTCGGGACACACCAATTCAATTGTATAGGGGCATTCCTTATTTACCGTTGTTGTTGTTGCTGTTGTAGACGACGACATATTGCGCACGTCCAATTTTTGTGTCAAACGGGCGATCGGATTTGAATCGTTGAGCTGTAAAATTGCAAATTGACCAGCAACACATATAACGGTTATACTATCCATATACATACATATATAGAGTAATTTCTTTTGAAGAATGCCACACTTACCGCACATCTGGAGTCAAGGACTTGCCGTTTTCTTTGCAGCGGCGGCTGCTTTCGCATATTTTGAAACTCCATTTTGTTTAATATACTTTGAATTTTTACTTTTGTGTGCGCGACGCGTGCGAAAACTTTAAAAGTAGCACGGAACATAAATAGTTTTTTTTAAATAAATAGTTTGTTGTTTTTGTGCGGCGTTTGTTTATATGACTATATTTTTCTTTATTTGTTATTTTTATTTGATTTATGTTTCTTTTTTTGTTAGATTTTCTTTGAGCTCTTTTGCATAGCTGCTAGATACAATTACTGCTCATTTTTTATACAATCTAGCACGTCACAGAAACACGTTTGATTTAAATACATAAACTTTGTCGTCGTCGAAATTATTTAAATCTTTCTCATTCGAATCTCGTTGTGTTTGTTGCCTGCTGCCGATCGGAACTGAGCACTCAAACTGCTGGACACAAACAGAAGCTTAAAATAAAACTATATGGACATGTCAGCATGGCAGCGACGCAAGCAGCGACGTTGGCGCCTCGTTTGATTCTCTCTCTCTATGAAAATATATGTACATGTGATTGTTTGTCTCTGTGTGTGTGTGGTTGATGATCATGATACAACTATATACGATAAGGCACTTACGCGCACAACTTTTGACTCGTTCTGCGCATGACGTCACAATCGACCCATTGAGTGTATAATTGTATGAAATGGGAGCGTTATTCGTGAATTTTAAATAAAACACTAATTTTGTAATTAGATTTATTACTTATGTAATTATTATTATTGTATTGGACAGAATACTACCCCAAACATAACTTACATGAATATTATTTTGAGCAATACATTAAAGCATTTTGCCACAGAAATAGGCAAAATGTCCCACTGTCAGCATATATAATCTTTGAAAGCTCTTCGCTATGAGAAATCGCACTGCAGAAGACTAAATTTTCTTAGCTGTCGACCTTTTCTGCCTCAGCATTTCAAAAGTGAAGTCGTGATTTAAATAAATTAAAGAAATTTAAAAGCCAGGTTAAACTGAATCGGCAATAAGCCCTACAAATTGTAGAAGTGCGACAGAAAAGAGTTTTGAATCAAAATTGGAATACATTTTGAATTTATATTAAACATTATTTAAGTTTTATTTGTATTTAAAAATTATTTATTTTATCTTTGAGCATATTGGAACACTTAAATTAAAGTCGCGACGGGCGAAATTTGATTAGATATATATTTATGTAAATTGCACTTGTATTTTTTGTTTTTCCAATTATTTTCTACTAGATTAATTGAAAGCACATCAAGAATGAATGAAGAACTCGAACGTAATTAATATAAATTTGTATACTTAGAGCCCGCCACCAAAACTACAAACTAAAAATCACATATTTTCTGTAAAATGCATAATTGCTCGGTGGGTTTACAGCATTTACAATGAAGCCTTTGGCTCATCCTTGTCCAACTCCTTAACGAGAACGCGAGCAGACAAATGTGGCACGGCTGGCTTAAGGACAACATCTCCTTGTGGCTTGTAATCAGCATAATTCAGTTCGTAGACCTGATGGAAGCCCAGCTTCTCCATAACTCTCGCCGAATAATGACTGGTGCAGAGGACATGGTAAACAGATATCTGATTGTCACGCATATACTCAAAGGCGCGTTCCGTTAGTCGTCCGGCAATACCCAGACCACGATAACTGCTATCCACCGAGATTATTTTGCCATCAAGTATAACACTCTCATTGGGATACAAGTCAAATATGTTAAATTGCTCTTCTATGTGATCCATGAGGCTGAGTATCTTATTAAACTTGGGATGATCACAGGAATCAGCAGCCTTTTCAACCGGCTCATTAGGCTCCTGTATAGAGAAAGTTATTAATACATACAACAATAAAAATATAAGAAAACTTACTGGTCTTCGCATAAGTCCATTTATATAAACGCCCATTATGTCACCATTCTTGTTGACCGCTTTGTATGAGCAATTATCCTTGATTGGTTTTAATGAAAACTCTTCGAGATCCTTGCACTCACCGAGTTCCAGAAATTTATTCAGTGGTTCATCCTACACAAGAAAAAGAAAGATTTTTGAATATTTGTCACTTATTTGTTTAGAAACTGGCTTGGCCTGTTTATTGTTTACAGCTTTTGGTTGTTTAATTTAAAAATCGACATTAATAACCCGCTGCGCAAGTAGATCTGGTTCCCCTCAAGTTTTTTATTTTATTTTAATAAAAAATGCAATGTTTGGCTGGCAAAATGTAAATATATAAATGACACTTGGATTGATAATTTAAATTGTGGACAAATTGTTTGGGTTATTAGCCGACACGATTAGAATAAAAATAATAAAATGATTTATGCGCACGCATTTGTAATTTTCATATCTCTGACGATCAGCGTCATTTATTATTTATGGCATTGCTAAACGAAAACGGAACTGCAGCTACAGTCAGCCATTCAGCCATTCAATCAGTCATTCATTCATTCAGTCAGTCAGTCAGCCAGGTGGGCTGCATAATTTGATTTGTTTGTTAGAAATCAATATTGCAATCGCAAGTGAATTTAATACAAACGAGGTTTGTCACGCGTTTGATTTCAAACTGATCAAGTTATTTTTAGATGCATGCAAATCCAGCATGCAAAATCTAGTTTAGAGTCACATTCACATGACTTCTTGAAACTGGTTTAAGCTACAGTTAAACCCAACATAAAACTGAGAAGGGGTTCCCCAATGAATCAGCTAGTTAATATGCAAGGATATAGGTTAATCACACGCAAAATAAATTCACATTCACAAATATCATTAATTTATGCACAATCAAGTTTTGTTTGTGAACTTTATTCATTTATTAAGATAATTCGCTTTGTTCGGAATCAGTTTGCCTATCAAGAAACTCCCAACTAATTATAGAGCTGGCTGCATATATTAAACAAGACAAAACAGAAATACCAAATAACAGAATAACTCAAATTTGTACCTTAAAAAAGAAAGTCTTGAGCATTTTAAGAACAGCTTCGGTGTCCTCGGGACGCAACAATTCGATTGTATAGGGGCATTCCTTATTAACTGTTGTTGTTGTTGTTGTAGCTGTTGTGGTTGTTGCTTTTGTAGACGACGACATATTGAGCACGTCCAATTTTTGTGTCAAACGGGCGATCGGATATAAATCGTTGAGCTGCAAAATCGCAATTAGACGAAACAAATCGTTAAAATTCAACAGCAATACATATAAAAGTAATACTATATATATATTGTGTATGTGTTTGTTTAGATTTATTATGGTTATTTATTGCTATTAGATGAAAGTCAAACATTTTAATTTGCAGCACATGTGTGTTTGTATTTATGTATGTATATCGACGACTTTCGAACACTTTTTTTTTCATTTGTATTTCCATAACCATAAACAATTTTCATGGCCGGGAAGAAAACAAAGCTGGCGAACCATATTTTAATTTGCTTTTCATGTACTACATTTTTGACAGATCGCATAAATTATGGTCCAACAATTCAAATAACACTTGGCTCAAAATGCCTCAGAAATATTTGTGTAGAATTTATTTTTGGCGGTACTTCAGAAATACGAATGAAAAATTAAAAACAAGTGTACAAAAAAAAAAAAATAAAATAAGTTTGTGATTTTTATTTTTATATCCTAGAAAAGAAAAATTAGAAATAAATTTAAGTAAGAATATTCGAGCCATTTTGGAACGATCAATTTCTGATTTTTGAATGCAATAATAATAATAGTAAATGCCTAATACACACCCAAATAAACAAAAGTTATTACAGTAGGAAGTTGGATTCAATATTTATTTATTTAATTAGCGTCACACTGCTAAAATCGGAATTAACATATGTATATATAACTTAAACATTAATCAGCAACATGCTAAATCCCTTTTAATAACATAAAGCGTTTCCGATCAAAAGATTCCACAATGTCAAGTGCGTTTTTTTGTTAATTTTAATTTTGGTGTCTAGTGTTATAGCATTTCAATCGCAAGATTGCAAAGCATTACGATCCGCAATGTTATTTCAAATATTTATTCAAATTTGGCGAAAAATTTCTGAAGTGAGTATTTAATTTTAAGTGGTATTTCCAAGCACCAGCCCCCAAATTTGTGTATAAGTAAATATTTAGAGCTTATAATACCAAGTGTTTACGTTCTCATAATTCGTCTGTGCTATTATTGGAACGCTATATGTTTGGAACCCACGAATTTGAGAATTGTTTACAATAATAATGATTACTATATTTACGTAGATGGATTTGGGGGTCGAAAAACTTAAGGTAATTTCTTTTGAAGTATGCCACACTTACCGCACATCTGGAGTCAAGGACTCGCCGTTTGCTTTGAAGCAGCGGCTGTTCTCGCATATTTTGTACCTCCATTTTGTTTAATTTACTTTGAACTTTTAGTGACGCGTGCGAAAATGTTAAAATTAGCAAGGAAAATCTCTGGCGAGTATTTTTTTCTGTCTGTTTCAAATAAATATTTTGTTGTTGCCTTTTTGCGCGCGCGTTTCTTTGGTATTTTGTTTTGTTTTGTGCGACGTTTGTTTATAAGTCAATATTTTTTTCGTTATTATTTTGATTTATTTATATTTTTTGTTAGATTCTCTTTGAAATCATTTGCATAGCTGCACAAAAACACTTAACAACTTTGACGGTTACAAATACTGCTTATTTTTTATACAATTTAGCACGTCACAGAATCACAAAAATTGAGGTCCTTTATTGATATTGATTAGGAATTTGGCTTTTTGGCGCTAAGCGAGCGTTTAGCTTCCGTTGTGCAAACAATGAATGCCAAACATTGCAGCTGTTTGCACTTTATATATTGGTTATTGGATAGAGTAACGTATACGCAGTGTGTGCTGAACCTGCACCCGAATCGACGAGAGCGAACAAACAAGTGAGCGAGCGCAAAACAACAAAGGCAACGTAGGACAGCTGACGGCGGCGAAATTATTTAAATCTCTCTCACTTCCTCTCTCTTTGCCAGGCACTGACGACTGGATCTCGTTGTGTGTGTTGCCTGCTGCCGATCGGAACTGAGCACTCAAATTGCTGGACACAAACAAAAGCTAAAACTGTATGGACATGTCAGCATGGCAGCGACGCAAGCAGCGACGTTGGCGCTTCGTTTGATTCTCTCTCTCTATAAAAATATACATGTGATTGTTTGACTCTGTGTGTGTGCGATGAAGGTAAAGGCGGAGACAACAAGAGTATTATTTGCATTTGCTGTGTGTTCCACACGAGCTGTTTAGAAAAACTAAGCCAATCTGACGCGTGCGTGCGTGTGTGTATTTATTACTGCTAAAAGAAAGCTCTCTCGCTTACTCTCTTCAGCTGTTAAAACCGTTCGGCATCGATCAAGACAAATAATATAAAAAGAGTCGAGTGCAACTTGGCATCGTGACAGGTTTGTGAATGGCTATTGTTGGTCAATCAAAAAAATAAATGCCGCTGCTTTCCGACTGCCTGCTTGAAGTTAAAGTTAACGTGAGATCAACTTTTACCGTTGCTTCCGGTGTTCAAAAGGAACTGATTGAAGTTACTGATCAGGGATAATTTTATGGAGTCATGACAATTAAAATAAGTTTCACATCCAATTATTGTAAATATCTGATTTAACATGAGCTTTAAATATATTTATGTTTATTATTTGTTTACGAAAGTAAGGAATATAAATATTCTTTGAGTTTGCAAATCTTATAAATTGCATTGTTATTCACGCTACATTTTATGCAAATGTGAGCCACCCTTTATATACTTTTTCTCTGTGAACTCTAGCGAAGATTTGCCGCCTGTCTTATTGGCAAAGAGGCAAGATGTATGCGGATCGACTGCTATCTGTTTTTATTATACAAATACTCTTTGCTGACAAACAGAGCGCGCATTTCAATGCGACGACACTCTCGACTTATTCTCGAGATGAAGGTGGAGACGGAGGTCAGTTGCGATTGGGTGTGTTTTATTGCACTAACAAAAAAAAAAAACAAAAACTACAACGTCGTTGACATATGACGCCCTCACTTCTTCGAGTAGCTTTGTTGTTGTATTTAATTCTTTTGTATTCCTTACATTATTTTTTTTTTTTTGCTAGCTTTGTTTTTGTTCTCGGATTTTTGTTTACATTGACGGTCGTGCGCTCTCGTCAATCAAACCAGACAGCAAAAAAGTGAAAAAAAGCTGCCCTCCCGTTTGCTGTCTGCGCATAAATTAATTAAAAATATTTATAAATATTGTTTATTAAGTTATTTTAGTTTTGTTTTATGTTGCTGGTTTATTGACTTGATGTGCCAAAGATTTTCTCTGATTATTTGTTTTGCCAGCAATTCAATTATGTTGTTTACAAATAATTAATTTAGGCGTGTGCGCATTTTGTTTTTATTATTATTGTTGTGAAGATTGTCACCGCTGAGCACGTGATTGGGTTTTTATTTTTGTTTATTATTGTTTACATATCTGGCATACTTATATACACATACTATCTGATATATGTAGATAGTGTTTGTGGTTTTTAGTTTAGTCATATTGGAAAATACAAATTAAGCTCATGGCTTAATTGCGGCTAACCTGTGCTCTCAACCCGTTTTATTTTTGTTACTTGTACTGTCAACTGTAGAGTTCTTAATTTGTCTCTAATTTTGGTACAACGGTTATATGGTGGCAACACTTTGATGTGGTCAATTGCAGGTGTTAAAATCGTATTTATATATTCATCACATGGCTGGGCTCCACTCGCCATAATTAAGGTAATGTGATTTCAGCAATTTTTTTAATTTTATTGTGGATTTTGGCATGTCATTGCATTTGGATATAATATTAACAGTCATTAATATTAATATTATTATTTTGTTTTTTTTATTATTGTATTTGTTGGGTTCAAATTAAATTTTTGACACATGTCGTATACTTAATTCGTATACGTTGCATTTGTGAGATGAAGATAAGAAGAGAGAGAGAGAAAGTTTCCTTGGTATTGGTTTGTCACCTTTAACGGTAAAACTGTTGGTGAATTTAAAGTTAGTTCCAAGTTGGAACAATACAATGGCAACTGCACCTCAAAATGAGCTTGCTTATGCATTCAACAAAACTAAGCACATATTCTAGGTTTTTTGTTGTTGTTGTTGCTGAACTAATTGCGCAATCATGGGATTTGCTCAACTGCGATTTGCAACTCTAATTTGGCTTTCTAATGTTTGAATAAGGCCATAAATTGCATTGTCTACAAACAAAAATTTGCATGCAAATTTTCATTTCGTCGTTTCGAATTTCCGCTTGATCTGTTCCGCAACGTCATGCGACTAATGAGCTCCAAGCCATCAAATTTACAACTTCCATAGTTGTGCCAAAAACAAAAAATAAAAATACAAATTCGTATCTCGTGTTAGGTGGCAATTAAATTGCGAACTGCCTGCCATTAACAAACATACTAAATGACAATTTACATGTGTTCTGTGTTCACCTACAAACTTGTGACTCGCAATTTATAATGTTACGTTTAGCTCAATTATTCATACGGCAGCGCCGATCTACACACGTGTGTAGGCATTTCAATATACTTGTTTTTTTTTTTCATTTTTCTTGTCGTTGCTGTTTCAAAAATGTTTACATAATGCAACACGGCACACGTTTAATGACTTTTAATGATCTCTGTCATCGTATCGTATATGTATATTTACTATATCCATAACTATTAAGACATTAACGCCGCTTAATTGCGCGCTTTGAGCACTTTGGTCGAGTTGCGCATGTAAATTGCAGCTAAATGATTTAGACACTTGCCAATCGACCATTCATTTTATTTAACTGCAAGTCGAGAATTTATGTGGGAACAAGCATATTATTATTAATAGACGGATTAAAATTGTCTACACTTTCATGCTTATAAAACGTTTATGCTAATATCGAGCGAGAATAGTAGGAGTGTATTTTTTAATTTTTGCATATTTCTTCAAGGAAAAAATTGTTTGCAGACCATGGGAAAATTTAAAAAAATATTGCAAATTTTGTTGTTTTTCCTATTGACTATGGGTAATTCTGGGGAATGCATTTGATTTTTCCATGTTTGGAATAAACACAAAAAATCAATGGGATAAATAATTTTCCGGCTCATAAATTCTAAAGAAATATGCATAAATTTTGTAGATTATTTGTTTTTTTAAATATGATTAGCAAAAAATTAAGTGTAAAATGGAATTTGAATAGAATATGAATTTTTATAGCCAGTAAAATATTTTGAATTGGTGGAATAAATTTATGATTTGATTAAAAAGAATACAATAGGAATTTATATGTATATTTTTTACATAACAAAGGAAAGGGAAATATTAATTATAAATTATTAATAGTTAAGAAATTCGCATAATTTAATTATAGTTGTCGAAAATTTGTACACGCCCAATAACTAATAAATTAATTGAATATTAATATATCCAACAATATTTATTTGCTGTAAATTTAATTAAATCTTTAAGAAACATTCCTGAAGTAAATCCACATGTCCAAGTACTACAATGTTTGTTTGTCCTTCAGAACCAGCACGTTCTTCAATCTTAAATTCAAATTTCATAGACGTCGAGCAGTTTGCCAGGTGCAGATAAGTTTTGCATATTAAACATATGAAAATTATCCTATTAATATTAAGCAATGGGTGGAACTTTAATGAATAAATGCATTCGAAAGAAATAATTGTATTTAAGATCGAGTTTTCAACAACATGTACTTAATCAAATACCCTCTAGACAAAGTTTAATAGCTGTTCTTGATAAAATGTTTGAACGCTTCAAGGTCGGGCTTGACGCTTGAAAATTATTTAATCAAATTGTGTCAATTTTGCAAACGTGTGCAATTGATTAATAATACATATAATTAAATATAGCACAGTGCAGCAGCAGCATTTAAATATGCAAATCAGACTAGCAACTATCACACAAGCAATAAAATTAATAATTTATGCATTTTGGTTTTTAAATTTTAATCGCTTGAAATATATTTGTATTATTATGAATGACGAATGACCAGCTAACTATATGTTACTTAAAATTATTGTCCATAAAGTAACACGAGCAATAAATACACTTACTAAAAGTGCATTGAAAAGGTTTGCTTAGCTTAGTTAAGTATTTTACTTCTTTATTTAACAGAAAACAGGATCACTGTTATTTATCAAACCATTTTAAACGAACAGATTACAGAGTTCTGTAAAGCAATAGTAACATTGTATAAGACAAAGACTAATAATGTTAGTTCGTCTAACAGAGAAGGTTCTTATAGGATAACAGAACACAGATTGCATTTTTGAACCAATTGATTAGAGCACAATTTGGTTAACTTAATGAAAACTGCATGCCGACCTTGAGAATTGAAGTTTGTTGAATATTTTCATATTGATGTGGCCGAAAGCAATACACTTGGCAAAGCGGAATAACAATAAGTTATGGTTGTCATACATAAACATTTGTCAGAGATTTGCATTTCAAAATTCTCATAAATCTTAGATAATAAATGACAATGCATGCGACTGAAAATTACCCTGTGCCTTAAGAAAATGCAATAAAGATTGATTTTTATTTTAAACAATTAAATTTAAAGGGTATACAGAAAATAAACTATACGCAAATGGCTTCTAATAAGGGTGAATATGCATATACATATTTCCATCAATTTATGAAGACACGTGTAGATTCCTACAACAATTTAATGACCCTTTAAATAAATGGAAGAGAGTAAAAACTTAGTTAAATGTTCGGCTGCAAATCATTAAAAGTCTGTGACTTTTCCGACAGGTGTATGTGTGTGTGTGAGCTGTGTGCTTGACAAAGCGGAATTGATTTGACCCCACACAAAAGGGTGGAGCGTGTGGTGGAGCACTGGACAAATGGCCCACGGTCGGCTGGAGCTGTTTGTTTGCCGTTTGCAGTTTGCCGTTGCCTGTTGGCTTTGTCGTGTGTTTGACTTTAAGTCAACATTAAATGCTGAACGTGACTTGAAATTGAAAGCCAATCTTGCCGTCGCATATGTCTATATGCCACAGAGGCAGGCGCTGCATGCGGCAGCATCATGCATTTACTGGCAACAAGCCAGACTTTTTAGTTTTCAATAATGAAACTTCGAAAACGCCGCCGCCGTCATCAGACCGTGAGTTAGTGGCAGTGGGTGTTTTTTGTTGTTGTTGCCTTTATTGTTTTAACTTGGCCATAATTAACGCCGCCCCAAGGCACGAGTACTCGGACTCAGGTGGCAACAGCAGCGGCATTAATTTAATTCTATTCTTATTTTTTGCACATTTATTTTATATTTAAAGCTTACATTCTAAAGACATTAAAATGCTTTTATCTCGCATCAACAAAAGATACAAGAATTCACGTTTAAGCAAAATAGCGGAGGGGGCCATTATTGCATTATTATCACTAAATAAACCATTAGATCTGTTCTGCTCTTAAGTGGATAACCACAGTACAAAATCCAGCACGAAATTTGCCTATTCAAAAATTTACTTGCAGGTTGTTTTTTTTTTTTCGCCAGCACATGAAAAGCAATAAAGATTCGTTAGCGGCTAGGCTAGTTTATTAAATTGCACCCATAATATCCAACGGTCATACGATGCCATATAGACACACATACATATACAATTTATATGTGTTTTCCATGCAGGGGAAACTATATTTTCATAAACAAAACAATTTGTTTGGTGCGCCCATAAAATTTGTGTCATCTTTCAATAGGCTTGAAATTAAATAATTTTATTGCGTATCTAAACTGTTAGTTTAATATATTTGAAGGGCAAAGTTCAATTTGAGTTGATAAACTTTTCAGTTTCGCATATGAAAAGTTTTTCAGTTACGTCTCGATTCTTAATCGATTAAAATGAAAGTTTTAAATTTGTCTTGGGGCGTTTTAGAGCCCTACAACGAAGACCTACAGGGAAAACTTGTTCAGCGGGTAAATTATAATTTTATGTTATTAATTTAGCTAACAATGATTTAATTAAATATATTAAACTAAAACAAAATCTTGCAGTTGAAAAATTCTTTGTACAAAGTCTAAAGTTAGTCCCAATTTATTTTAACAAAATCACACAGAAAAATCTCTTTAAATTCTTGTCGGTATTTGCATATTTTTGTGTGAACCAACTCCAATTAACAGCCAGCATAAAAATCAACATGTAAAGTTGTCGAGCATAAAACCCATCTGCAAACAATGATATATATTCATTGTTGCATTGCCATTTGCATATAGTGGCAAAAAAAAGGATTACGAGCGCTGTCAGCTTAAAATGCAAAATGAAAATAAACGAAAAATACCCAATTACTATTCAAAAGTGGCAAATGGAAATGGAAATGGACGCGGAAATGCAACGTGAGAGAGCTTAAAGCTCAATTAAAATGAAATGCTGAAAAAACTGGTTGATGATAATGCTTTACATATGCCACAGTTGCATGCAGCACCCGTTGAAAATCTGCTATTGTTGCTGCAACAGCTAATCTGGCAGCATATTGCCGCAAGACTCGACTGCTGTCGCCCCCACACCCACACCTCCCTTGCCCAGCCTCCCTATGAGCAGGACCGAACAATACAACGCATATCAAACCCCCCGACACAAGGCACAAAACGCAAACAGACAGCAACTAAATTGTTGGCAGGAAGCCAGTCAGGCAGCTGGCGCACAGCACTGAGCATCATCATCATCATCTTTCATCATTGTCGGAAACAGCATGATGATAATTCGCAGTTTGCCGCTTCGCTGAAGTGCACTGGCAACAAGCTGCCTCGGGGCTTGTGTTTAAATACCCTGTAAACGGTTTTGTTGCTCAACTGTTTGCAACAAATTGATGTCGAGATTTTTTACTATATAAAGCACATCGAAGAGCTTTTAATAACATACCTTTTGGTAATCGATAAATATTTCTTTCAACTACAGTTCTTCTTATTTTATCAGTAAAATCAAAAAAAAAGTTTTAATTCAACAATTTGTTTAAGAAGTTAATAATTAAGTAGTCTGATTTTTTGCGGAATTTTTATCAATTTTAAAAAAATGACTCTTAACCACAAGAAAGATTTTTACCGAGTCTATTTCCAGAATTCCAAATAATTTAATAAAAATTACGTATACGATAAATACTTTATGTTCTAATCTAAGGATATATCGTAGTCGAGCAATCTCATTCGTAAAGCTCGTTTACTTGTTGTTATTTGTTCTCTGTATTCCGTTCATGTTGGTTGGCGCCATTTTGCTGTTTGCCTTTCCTCTTGTAATAAAATGAGATCCGGCATGCTGTTTCCTTTGAAAAAGCTCAAGTTGTTGTTGTACTTGTTTGCTGACGGTGTGCTAATGATAATGGTATTCAACTGTGTAGAGTCTAAGCTCTCGACTTGCTACAAAGAATATATATATACTTTGCCTTGAAATGCTTGAAAATATTCAACAACTAAACCTGCAGGGAAGTAAACTTAATGCTCGCTAAGGAGCTGACTTTTCAAGTACTTTATTATCCTCCCCCTGTTGCTGCACAGGCAGCAAGAGCTGCTTACTTGTCTTTTGTTGACAGATTGATTTTGATGTGCTTTGTTATGTTTCTATCACAACAAGAAGGGAGCATCAGCAGGTCCTTTTGAATGCTGATGCTTGTCTCTGTTGATTGTTGCCACATTGAAGTGCCACTGAATGGCCAAACATTATAGCTTAATTGGATTTTACTCAAACAGTCGCTTATAAGAAATTGTATTAGACCGCTCATTAATTGGAATTTCATTAAATGTTCCGACAGAATACATAAAATAAATCTTTGCCTACCAAAAACTTATCAAATACAATTACTTAATGCCGCCTCATTTATTTAATTGCTTGATTAATGACTTAAAGCATCCTGCTGCCAACTTTTGCCAACTGTGCGCAAATTTCACAGACCGCAGAGCTTCTGGATTTGTTTTCGTAATAGCTTCGGAGTTTGTTTCACACAAAGCATTTTATGCTAAAATTTAATTTAAAAGTCAGGGAAATTAAGGACTTTAAACCTAAGCCGATTTGTTTGAAATGAAGTTTTGATTGAAGATTTTTTGTGATGCTGTAAAGGGTTGGCAATAAGCTAAGGTTAAATGAGGATCATACACAAATTAATATATGTAGTTAGTTGGGTTATCAATATGTTTTTTCCTGTTTTGAACAAGTTATAGAAAAAATAATATTAATTATCTGCAATTCTTAGTATAAAAACTTGAATTTCATACATCCTTCGCTTACAAGTCGAAGAATTAAAGTAACATATTATTTTGTATAACTTTAACCAAAATAAGTAACTTAAACGGTTTCATATATTCAATTTTGATTTGATCAAGTTCATCCAATTAAAGCTTCGTCCTTTGGCCTCAGTCTGAAGCCAATTACAGTTACGAAATGTCATGACTGCATTTTATTTGACACACACGCAACCTCAACACACACACACAAACACACATGCTGTCATTTACTTGAATTCAATTAAGTGAGAGAAATGAAGCGGAAGAAGGCAAACTGGGAAGAAGGCGGGACTGTAAGCCAACTGGGATTCGTGTTAAGCTTCTGCATTCCAACTTTGTTGAACCTTATTGAAGCGTGTAAAAAAACACACACACAACACAAACTCGTAACATGAAATCCAATCAAATCGATACAAACCAAGAAGAGGGGAGCAGGAAGCTCAAGGAATTGCTAGAGAATTGGGTAGGAAGGGCGTATACGCAACTTGAATAGAATACAATGTATTCGAAGGGAACTATTTAACTGAACCTGGACCTTGAATGTATCTTCCTGAGTAATTGGAATTTTATCTTTGGTAATCTGTTATTTTTTTTTTTGCTCAAATCAATTGAAACGAATTCCTTGTGTGTGTGCGTGCCTTGTAAGTTTTTGCTCTGATTTTGTAAATTTTTATTTTTTTTCCCGCTTGATTTTTTTTTCTTTTGCCCTTTGTATTCTGTGTGCATGACTTTGATTTTCATGGCATTTACCGCGTACGTGCGGGATTTCTTTTGCCCAGTTTTTGTATGCTTTTCGCATTTGTCACATTTTGTAGTCGTACATTTTATGTCCTGTGTGTCCTGGGACTCGAATCGAATGTTTGCGTGCTCAACTTTGTGTAATTTGGTCAATTGTCACGACCTGCCAACCGCACCGCACCTCCCTTTCTACAAGTACATTCAGCTATTCAATTTGAAAATTAAATTTGAATAAATCTGGAACTTATTAACTTCTATTTCGTTTTCGTGCTTATAATATTAGCAACATAGTTTTTTTTCAGGTTTTTTATGTTATCTTTAAAAAAACAACTTTTCCCCAAGTCTTGTGGCGAATATTATCTTATCATAGCTGTGCTAAAGATAGTAGGGAATAGTCATCAACAACATTTGATCAAATATAAACCAATTCGGAATTTCCCATTTCATAAATTATGTTTATATCTCGCTTAAATAAGTTACTTATTGTTTCAAGTGTTTACCTCTTGTTAACGTATCATAGAAAAAATAAAATAAAATTCTATTTGATTAAATATTATCCAATTCTGATCGCATTAACAAGAATCTTTGTCTCCACTTTAATAAGTTATTTACTGTTTCAAGTGTTTACCTTTTTGTTAACTTTTAGAAGAAAAAACTGTACCCCGAGTCTTGAAGCGAATATTATCTTATCATAGCTGTTATATAGATAGTACAGAATAGCCATAAAATCATTATTCGTTGCTGGTTGATCAAATATAAACCAATTCTGATAGCCTTCACAAGAACCTTGTTCCATTTCATTAAATAATTTATTTGATTCCACTTAAAAAATGTATTAAATTTTCTATTTCAAAAATACTTTTTGATAATAAAACTATAAAACACATATTTATTGAATGCTTTAAAAAAAAGTTAATATTTCTTTTAGCCACAGACGTTCGGTATATAATATCCATAGGGTCAAATACTCTTCTTTTTTTTTTTGTATAATTTGATTTGGTCTTTTGCCAAAACGTCTCGCAACTTTGTTGCTGCCATTGTTTGTTTGTGTTAATATATATTTGTGCCGCATTTAATCAAGTTCTCGACTATATAGTGATTTTACTTAGTATATATTGTGTTTTGTTCCGAATAAACTGTCAAAGCGCCACAACGACAGAAACATATGGCGATAAATTGTAAATGCGAACATTTCCCTTATGAGCTAGATGCATAAATTATAAATAAATTATATGAAGTGGAGCGAAAAGACTTACGCGCTGAAATTGGCTAATAAATGGATGCCAATGTAATCCTCCTTCGGCAACAAATTCCGACGTAATAGTTGTTGTAGTTTTTGGTCTTTGGCTTTTGGCAAAACGAACAAAAATTGTATTTGTCCGCGTAGTTCGTGTTCTTTGGCAATTGATTTAAATTTGTGCGCCCTAATTTTGTTTAGTGCTTGTTTTAGCGATTGACCGTTAGCACGTATTAACCACGAGGGCAACGCATTTGATACTGAAACCGAATTGTTGTAAACAAACCAATTCAACCCCTCGCATTGGTGAAAATGCTTTGCGCCCCACTCAATTTGCCGTTATTTGGGCATTCGAAACTCAAAACACTCAAACTGATGCCACGGACAACCCCAAAATGTGCTCGGGCTCAGAACCATTGACGACGCGGAGCGACAAAAGCGAAGAGCAAAAGCGTGCTAAAAAGCTGAGCGAGCTTTTCAAACGTTTCTCACTCAAAACTTGGAGCGCGAACGATAACAGTTGGAGGCCGCCGTTGATAAGGGGCAGTAACTTGAGTGCGTTTGCACAGAAACAGTTGTATTTGCTGTTGCATTCAAAGCGTTTTTAATCACTGAATTCCATGAGTTTGTTGAGCAAATATAGCATGTCAATGGGGGTGTTCACACTTCTCGTAAATCGTAAAGCGTAAAATGTTTTATTGCTCTATTCTTATCATTAAGCGGAGTGAATCGACTTATCAGCCAAATTACCAAATTGCTCGTATTATATATAGTCAGCATAAACATTAAAACGACCCGTTTGCGGTTAATAAAAGTGCTGCGTATACAATTCCTTCATTTATATTTCTTAATGAACATGAACTTCACTTTGAATGTACTTGCATAATTTTATTAATTTCTCCAAAGTGCAACTAATGCTAAAGCCACTACTGGCAATTTTATTAAACTTTTGCATTTTGCATTTATAATAAGCATACATACATACATGCATAACAACGCACAACGCACTTCTCGAAAAAAATTTGTAGCATGCTTTTAAACAGCATTCTTTATGATATTCTTCGTTTAAAATGTAAATTGAATTTGATACATTTTAGCGCCACACATTCACAGTGCTGGCTAATGCGCTGCGTATGTGTATGTATGTATGTACGTATGTATTGATTCATTGCAGTATTGACCAACACTGTCGAAAAATATATATTCTATGTACGGCAAGACGTTGAAAGGAAAACTCGCGTATAACTGAAAAATAATAGTTGAATAATAACAATAATCACATCTGTACGCCAAAGGATAATGCATGGAAGTTACACAAGCGAGCAACCCACAGATTTTCAGGCAGCCACCGCCGCTGCAGCGGCAGCAGCAGCCGCTGCGGCCGCCTGCGCTACGGTGTCTGCAATAAGAACAGCTGAGCAGAGGGAAATGGAGCGGGAGCGTGAGCGAGAGAGCCATAGCAATGACACGGATGATTGGAGCGAATGTGGATATGGGGACAATGATGTGCAGCGTGCACTACGTGGCGGCAGCGCAGCCGAAGACATAACACAATATCCAATACATGGCTGGGTGGATGTCACCGAGGAGTTCCACGAAGCCTGCGCCGAACTTCTGCCCGGCGAACTGGCCCAGGATATGCTCTTTGGTCTGTTTGAGGCAATGTCGGCAATTGAGATAATGGATCCCAAAATGGATGTTGGCATGGGCTTTGATAAGTTCGACTTGCCGCCGCCCTCTTTCGAGGCGGCCGTTGCGGTAAGTTATTAGCTTTTGAGTATTTCGGAATCACTTAAATGTTTTGATGTGTTTTGGTTTTGCAGATGGGCGCTATTAAACTTGAGGGACTAGAGCCGGCGGAACTGATTGGCATTTTTGATGCGCTGTTTGCGTGTTTGGTGTCCTGGCTGGAGGGCAACTCCATGGATCAAGTGCTCTTCACCTGCCTCTACTTGCATGCACCGTCACAGATTAAGGATAAGCCGCTGCGCGTCTTCTGCATCGCTGTTCGCAATCTCATTGTCGTCATTAAGAACATCATCATTTTGGCGGCCGTCAACGAGGAGGAGGATTTTCAATTGTACGGCAATTCGGCGCTGCTGGGTGCGGAAAAGGCACAACCCTCAATCATAGCTGGTCTAATAAAAGATGTCGAGGATGAGCTGGTGCGCAAATGCAAACAGCTTTCGCAAAAAGAAAGTCAATGCCTGATGGCCGTCGTTCACAGATTACGTTTTATGCGCAATCTCTTCGGGGCCATCTACCAGGTGGAGCTGATGGTGGGCGCCCAAAGTGCCGAAGAGGCGGTCAATGAGATTTACAAGAATCTTAATGTGGCCACTGAATTGCTGCCACTAATCAAACGGACTATAGATCGCGGCACCCAGCCCGTTGAGGGTTGTAAGTAATCAAGAAATATATAAAAATTATTTATTAAACTATTTACCAATTAACAGCAGAGGCGCCTAATCCAATGGGTTTCTCGCCGCGCATTCATGACCGCAGCCAGCCGCCGACATTTCCGCGCAGCATTAAGATACGCGAACGGCCCGCCAGCTATCAATTCCTGGAGGAGATGGTTGGACGTTTTAAGTACGCATGCAAAGTGATACGCCACAAGGATTACTATTCTGCACTGGTAAGAAAGAGAGAAAGGAGCAAAAGAATACCTTTTAAATAATTGTTTCTTAACTTGCAGAACTTCTTCATCGAGTTTAGCCGCAAGTCGGGACATTGCATCCTTTCGCGCAGCGTGCTGCAAAGTCTATTTAGCTCGAGTATTCGTTTGGCGCATGGCAAACAATCGATGAAACAGTTTTTGCGTCATTCGGTGACTGTGTTCAATTCGCCACCGGTCCTCAATGCCAAACATCCGGTGTCCAACGATCCGAAGGTGGTCCAGCATTTGGAAACGTTCTTTCGCTATTGCATCAATATGAACACGTTCAATCAGTTTATACGCTTGTGCGGCTTTAATCGTGCCCGACAGCGCGATAAGCTGGCGCATTTGATTGAGAACTTTGATCCGCTGCAGGTGGATGCGGCGCGTCTGGACTCGCTAATGAATCAACTGGCCAATGAGCGTGCAATGGAGGGCAATGAATCGCATGCAACGGCGCTGAAGCACAGCACACATTTCTCCACCTGGGTGCTCTACAATTGCTTTCGGGCAATGCTTATATATTTGATGTCCGGCTTCGAGCTGGAATTGTATGCTGTGCATGAGTTTCTCTACATCTATTGGTATCCCTATGAGTTCCTAGTTGGATTTCTGGTGTCGGCGCTAACACGCACCGAGAATTTACTATTGGCCCAGGATGAGTATGCCGAGCATCAAAGTAAGATTCAGCCAAATTCTGGTGGCGGCGGTTCGGGAAGCAAGAATCGCAAGGCAACCAAACCGAAGAAACATAAGAAACAACAGCGTCCCTATCGCCAGGAGATTGTCCACTATCATGCCATGCTCAGTCTGTGCGGCGGTATGTATAAAGCAATGGGTGCCCTAACCAAAGATGGACGTGTGCGTCTGCCCATGTCCAAGTTTGACAATGAGGAAATACGATACAATCGGCGCTTCGCACCATTTGTGCCACTGACCAGTCCCCCACCCGTGTCCTATGCCGAATTCAGCAACATACGTGATCACATGATGCACAACAGCGTCGAGGAGCTGTACGGTTATGCAGCCAAGCATTTTGATCAGGCACGCAATGTGCTCGAGAGCATACAAAATCCGGAACAGGAGGTTTGTTCGTATTAAACATTTATTTTAGATGTCAACTAATCAAAGATTTGCATTTTTAGGTATTGGATTTGTTGCAAATTGCGCGAACCAACTTTGTGGTCATGAATGTGCTTGGTCGTGGCCATCAGAAGGAAGTAAAACGTCAGCCAGAATTTGATTTCTCCAAGCATTGCTATTTTCCTATTATAAAAATCAAATAGCCCTCGTGTTCAAATCGATCCTAATTAATCCTTGTCTTCGCTTGTCGTCGTGTCTTTAGTTTGTTTTGTCAATTACAAATAAAATTTGTTTGTAAAATAATTTGTTTTCTGTAGCAGTATCTATTTACTAGATCTTTTGATATAATTGTGCTCACGCTACAATATCTTGCTTAATTATATGCTCCTCTACGTAGCCGTTGATTTGGCAACTGCGAGCACAGGTGTACACCGCCAGAACACCCCAATCCAAGCGCTCATCCTTGAGCAGCGTTAACATTTGTGGCATTATTTGAAACTCAAACTTGCGCTCGCTGCCACAATGACAACAGCTGGGCACCGTTTGCAGCTGACTGGAAATCGTATCCTCCACATTAGCTATCCACAGCGGTTCTCCAGCCTCGCTTTTGTAGCGCACAATCTGTTCCGGATGAGCAGCAGTCAGCTTCTTAAAGCGCTGAAATGATTTGTCCTCCGCTGCAGCTGAGCTGCCAAAGTACTTGTCTAGTTCTTTTTCGGAAACATCGCTTAGTTCGCCCGTTTTACCACTGGCCGAGAGTTCCTCAAACTCAGCCAAACACGTTTCTTCATCCTTCGTTACTTCATCATTTTGATCGCCCGTGGGATCGCTTTCAACGATTTCAAATTCGGGAAATTCTATTTGAGGCAGCGGTTTGTAAGCAGCTGCTGTCTTGGCAACGCCACAGTTAGGCTTGTGCTGTGGCCAGTGGGCGCGCTGATGAGCAGAAGAGCAGTAAAAAACAGACTTGCAGCGGCTGCAACTATGCGGTCCCAGACAGCCACAGGCGGCACACAATCTTCTTGAGCTTTCGATGGCAGGCTGAAAAACAGTGAGTTGACATGGGCTTGCTTTAACTAATGTAATGTGTTTATACCAGTGGATCTCCTTCCTCCGATGGGTCTTGATCGGAAAAGAATTTGTTTTTCAGTGGCAGTTGCGAGCGCAGCACTGTAAAGTTGCTAAGAAAAAATATATAGATGAAACCTATTAGAAAGAGCTGTGCAGCTGATAAGCTCACTTACTCTGCATTGTTGGCTTGCTGGCAATCTGAATTGCGACACACAAACACATAAATGTTGCGATGAAAATTGAACTCATCCTCCTTTGGTGCATACAGCTGACAGAGAAAAGATTTTGGTGCCTGGCATTGCTTGCACTGCAGTTGCGCTGTAGTTGGCAGCGAATCCAGTTCCAGCCAGGCGGGCCGGCCACCCAGTTTGCTAGGAAAGTAGCGATTACTTAGCCAGCCCACATTTTCCACTTGCTCTGCAAAACCCAAGTCGACAGCCATGGCGTGTTTACGTTTTGTGCCTCAGCGCGTGTTATAAACGTAGCCCTGGTCATTATCGATAAGCTATCGTAAGGAGCTAATCGATAGTGCAAGTGTTGTAAATACGCAAGCAAGTAGTGCTGTTAAGTGACAGAGTTTAGTTTGCTGTGAAAATGACACGACCACAACGCAGCGCATAACAATAATAAATAGAGTTGTGTGTAATAAAGTACAAAGTGAAATAAATACAAAATACGTCGCTTTATGCATACGCATTATATGTGGTTTCCAGTTAAAACGCTGCTGCTGTTCGTAGCTGCTGGAATCCGATCGCTATCGATAAGTGTGCAGCTGCTGTGAAAACAATAACAACAAGCGGAAGCATTTCAGTTCGCTCGATTCGCAGGTCGTTTTGCTTGTTGGTGCTCTCGTGTGCTAAAAATAGTCATTGAACCACCCACGCAAAAAACGCACAAAATTCGGCAAAGCAAACTTGAGCAGTGTGTTGACTTTAACAGCGATGCAGTTGCACACAATTAATAAACAAGGCAGCAACAACAACAGCAAAAGCAACGACGATGAGGAATTTCTGTAAGTTTATTTCCGGTTTTTGTTTTATACGTTTGTGGATAAGCTTTTGATGCTGTATGCTCGTGTATTTATGTGTGTGTGTGTGTGTGTTGCTAAATTTAGTAATGCATGTGATGGGCTGAAAATAAGAATTGGAACACCCTGCCGTAAACTTTGCCGGCTGCGAAACTAACGGGACACAAACGTACAAACACACACACACTGACAGAGGGACTCACACACTTTTTGTCACCTTGCCAAGAAAAGTGCTTTAAACTGTTGCGCCAAGTTCTCAGAATCCGAATGAAACGACGTACAATATATTAAAACAAAAAACAAGGTCTGAGAGTAACACAAATACGCACAAACACACACACATGACCACATTCTGGGGTCATTTTGTCAAAATCAATAAATGCCCAATATATTCTCAATGTAATGCAACCAAAAATACTTTATAGCCGCAATTTACTTAAAAGCCTACAATTTGACTTCTGAATAACGTCAATGTCAATGAAGGCTGTTTATTAACACTCATTTGGAGTAGCATGTGAAACGCTTGAATAGCAACAACAGTTAACGTCGCAGTTAAAGCTTACGTTATGTTTCTTACCTCTCTCACTCCCACGCTAATAAGTATACGACGTGTAGTTTCTTTATTTACGCACATGAAAAAGCTCCAGCTATGGTATGAGAGAGAGAGAACGTTGCAGTGTGGTGACATTCTAGAATCTAGATTTCCTACTGATTCAACTGTTGTATTATGTTTGTTTTGTAATCAATATGTTATATTGTGCTCGTTTTGCACTTCATTTAGATTTTATTGATTTTTTTTTTTTTTTGCTCTGTTGTTTTGCACTGCTGTTGCAGTCGTTAGACTTGGTTGCTCTCTCTCTCTCTCTCTTTGTTATTGTTGTTCTGAGAGGCATTCATTTTTACAGTTTAAAGCCTTTTGTTTTCTTATTTACTTTGCAGTTAGTTTGCGTTGCTGTTGTTGTTATTGTGTGTGCGTTATTTTTCTTACACCTTTTTTGTTGTTGTTGTTGTACGCTCACTCTTTCGCCTTGTCCCACTCTTTCTTGTCCGGGTGGGTAGCTTTTAAACCGGTCACTTTCTACAGCTTTTATTTTGTTGAGTTTGCTTCATTTTTATTTTCTTTTTGGTTTTTTTTTGTTACCCATCTCACGTTTCATGTTGCAAGCAAGTCATTCCCTTTTCACCTTTAACTCCTCTCCCCTCTCGAATGCACTCTGCTTGGCCTCATAAAAAATGCAAATTAAGAGCTGCAATTGTTTTTCCAACTTTACTTACTGTTTGTACAGCCAACTGTCAATCGCGGTTTTCTTTGTCTTTCTCTTTAATATTCATCAACGGCTTTATTTTATTAGTTGGTATTTTACACGAGAAGAACCGTTACTCCGCCTTTTTTATGTCCTTCTCTCGTGTTGCCTTTTGTCATGAAAATCCCTTGCAGCAATGCAAGCTGCCAAGGCTAATAATATTTTATCAAGGTTTATAAACTTATGCCACATAGCCCCCACCTACCCCTTCGTCATCGCCTTCACCTACAAAGTTTCATTGCGTACATTCGTTTCGGAATTGAATTTGTCACCAGTTTTATGGGCCAGGCAACAAAATGGCCGAGACGGCAGCCAGCTGGCAATTTGACTAATGAAGCTTTAAGAAAAAAATAAAACGAAACAGTTAGCAACCTTTCGAACAGCTGTCCCAGCAAGATTAGTAAATTTTTTTTGCTTCACAGATTCGGATATTAAATACCCTGTAAATACAAAATGTAATAAATAAATTTGTTAATTGGGCTTAGTAAGTTTTTTAAACAGATGAAATAAAGAAATAAAGCGACTTGGAGCGATAAATCGATAGACATCTGTTCGTAGAAATGCCTATCGAACAACTATAGTGTTGGAAAGCACACAACTAAATCTTCACTTAAAAGGGGAATAACAAATAGCATTTAGATAGTTGACTCGGCATCTCACCACTTGCCTTTCAAAGTAAACTTATTGTAATTGGAATAATCGGAATTCGTAGCGTCATAAAAAGTTTTTTGAGTCATTTAGGCAGTTTCAAATATGAATAAAATTGGTAAGTCAGAGCTATAAAATTTTAACTTGAATTTCAAATGTCGAAATTCACACAACACAAACAATTTCATACACTGGCCCACAAAATTCAGACATTCAATATTGTTAAGTTCTTCAAATCTGTTCCCTTCATATTGGTTATTAAAATACAATTTCTGCTAAGCTATTTAACTCATTTTCTGTGGCATTTATCCAATTAACTCTTAACACATTTCCAAATGCAGCTTTATAGCATCCGTATAAGTGCATATAAATATTAAGCATATAGAATTTGGCATACGCTTTATTGATTTACCAATTGCTATTGTTGTTGTTGTTGCTTTCGGTAAGCGAATCTTATCGTAGATTGCACATGCTGGTCCTCAGCTGATGTCCATGCTTTGTTGGCGGTATGTGAGGGTGGTTTGAGGGGCTCTAATAAGTATTAACTAACGGACATTATCGATGCGTGGAGCTGCCATAGCCAAAGGCACAAATATTGCCATTGTTTACTCGTATCAGCGTTGTAGACACAATGATTTTGTTGTTGTCGTTTCACTAATATATATATTTATAGTTATACTTGCGTATATTATGTTGAATATTTAGTATTGTTGTCTCTTGAACAAGCTTCAAAACATACGGCAAATGGTTATTCGAATCAATATTTTCATTAAGTCGCATGTTCCTATTACCAAGTGATTACTGTACCATAAGCGCATATTGTTTGTATGTGTTTGCTTGAGGTTCTGATAGCCGAGGCGTGCGTCATGCCGGATAGCATTTGCCTTGCGATTCGATGTGATTCATATGCATATATGGGCAAAGTCGGCGACAGCCATTTGGGCAGACTCTGCAATTGAAATGGGGCCACTTGAATTGGCGCCTAAATTGCTTGGCCATCTTTTCATCCCCCGAATCATCATCACAATGTATTTAGTACAGATTTCCATCAATGTATGTGCTCGTAAAACGTTTTTCTTTTTAAATCAATAATACTCTTGTTGGTTTTTCATTCGATTCTAGTTTGTTCTCGTTTCTTTCATTTTGTCGGTTTGGTTTTGTTTTTGCAGGAGCGGCCGCTGCATTGAATGAGTGTCCTTGGCGTTGCTGCATGTCACGCCACGCCATCATGTCCGATTTTGTACCCTGCGATATATTGCCAGATCTCTGGGAGGAGATACTGCGGCGCCACTGGACGTTTCTTGAAACCGAGGAGAGCATCGAGAAGATCGAGGAGCGTAAGAAACTTGAGGGTAAGTGCACAACAAATATTGTTTACAATTATTATAAAGAAATTCTCCTTCAATTTTCCGCCAGGTTGTTTGAAGGAATTCTTGTGCATTGTGCCCCATGATCGCAAGTTCTTTCTGCCGGAGACGGGGCATGTGCTGCGTAAAACAGTTTGTGAGCTTGATGAGTTTACGGCACAGAATGCAATCGTTGGCTTCGAGGCCATCAGCCAGTATGCCAACAATCTGTTCACCAAGCCCTGGCGCAAGGAATTCCGTGTGCTCAAAGTAAATGTCATTCAATAGCATTATAAATGTAGATTCGCCTTACAGACTCTTAATCTTATCCTCTATTCTCACCTTCCCTGTAGACCTACTCGGGCGCCTATCAGCATGATGTTGAATCGAATTTGATTGATGCCGATCGTTTGTTTCTGGCCATGGGCTATCGTCGAATTGCCGAGGATACGTTCGTGCTTGAGGGACCGATATGTCCCGATCAGGTGACGAATGTCTCACGCGATGCAATGGCCGCCTATGTCGAATGCCAAATAATGAAGCACATCTATGCGGGCTTGAGTAACGCTGGCTTTAGCTGCAGCTGGCAGGATATATTTCACTATCGCGAACGTCATGTTGGCGGCACATCGCAGTCCATTAAGGAGTTGGCCTGTCGACTGCACGAGAAGCGACTTCGCAAGGAGCAACAGCATCATCAGCAGCAGCAGCAGCAGCAACTAAACGCAGAGAACACCTACAGCAATGTGACGCTCAATCGCTGTGATAATTGCACTGTTGTGGAAAAGTCGATGCCAGCTCCGCCACTAACAGCTGCCTGTGCACTGCATGGTCATGGCCATGGCCATAATAATAATGTGAATAGCTGTGCAATGCATCCCTCTGCCGTTGTTAATCATCATCACGCCCCGCCAACGAATCTCAATTGTATGTATCAACAACAGACGCAGCCGCAACAACAGCAACAATCTGCTTTAATGACGCACTCACGCAGTCTGGAACACTATCAGGAACCGGTGCATGCGGTACTGCCGCAGCGCCATTCCTTCGATCAGCATCCTAAGGATTGTGTGGCACTGCATCAGCATGGACATTTGTATGAGTCACCCTACGATTGCCTGGACGGCTTAAGCCTGGGCAGCAGTGCCTCCTATGCAGCAGTGGCTGGGGCCTATAATGCGCCTGGAAATCGATATCCTCTGCCCTTTAACATCTCGAGTCAGCTGAATGCCACGCCCTATGCCACGGCCCACCTCGATGGCTATGCCCATGCCGTCGAGCATACAAATAGTGCTAATATTTATGCGAGCATTGGAAAGCAACAACACCAACAACCAAGTTCTGCACCTGTGCCACATAGCTGTGGCTATCATGGCAGCCAAATGGATGCATCTACTCGTCACCCAGCGAGCATGCAGCACAGACAGAGCACCTATCCGCCAACGGATCATCATTTGATTGATTTTGATGACTATTACGATCCTCGTCACAACGAGTCAAGTGCTCGACAACAACAACAACAGCAGCAGCAGGGAATGCGCAGCAAGTCAGCCAAGCATGTCAATCTGAATAGCTCCTTGTACGCCCAGCCACGTGATGCGATGGGCATGCATTATCCCGTACCCGGCTATGATGGGCCCACGGCCAATTTGCCAACGACATTGCCGCAGCCGCCAGGCATGTATGTGTATGCGCGTCCAGTGCCCAAAAGCAGTCGGATACGCGCTCAAGTGGAAACGGCTGGCAGCAGCACAATGCAGGATAGCAGGCAGCGAGACCAAATAATGGTAATGTTGAGCAATGCAAATTTAATCAATAAATAATATAAATTTGAAATTTATAGGAACCTCCCCTGGACAATAATCGTAAAACGACGCACAAGGAATTGAGAGAGCGTATAAGTCATACAGCGGGCGCTGCTAATAATCGCCAGGATCAGATGAACATCTCCGATGGCACTAGCTATGAATCGGCGAGTCTGGACGATTTTGCTGCATTGAGCAGCGCATCGCCGCCGTTGATGCCCAAAGTGCAAGAGGGTGTTGGTAGTTTCGAGTCGTGGAACTATGTGTTTAAAAATCTCGAACGCTCCGGCTACTCGAAGGATCTAGGCGATCGTGAGGATTTGTTGGTGCAGAGCCTGGACTTGGACTCACTGACACTGGGCAATGGTGGTGGTGGCGGCGGCTCTCCAGCTGATAAGCGACGTCTGGAAACGCCGCAGCCCGCCGTTGTGGAGAAAGCACGCACGCTGGAAAGAAAACGAGAGCCGCGTGTGGTGCCAGCGGCAGCACCAACGCCAGCGACCAACAACAGCAGCAGTCTGGGTGTGCGAAAGGTTAAGTCAGCACTTAAAACAGCCACCATAGACAATAGACCATCGGGGGGCAGTGGAGGGCGCAGTCGCAATAGTGCAACAGGCGCTGTGGCCAAGCAGCCACCGCCGGTTTCCACACAGCTGATTGTGACCAGTCCGAATGAATGGAGCTGTCGTTTCTGCACTTTTCTCAATCCGGATACGAAACGCATTTGTGAAATGTGCTGTCGCAGCAAGGACTTTAATTTGGAGGCGGCTGCCAACGTATCACAAGCATCCTCCACTTGTGTCTAGAACGCAAAATAATAATGACAACATGTGCACATACACCGCTATATAAATAAGTACAGTAGTCGCTCGCTAAATGAAACTTGTTAAATGTCAAATTCGAATTGGTTTTGAAATTATAAATAATTTTCTGAAATTGTTTAAATTATTTTATGTGGAGCGATTACTGTAACTTATATATATATATTTATACAACTTTACTCTACACCACGCAAGTGATATAAACACAGTATAGAGTTTGGATTTATACATCAGTGTATAATATATCTATATGCATACATATTTATATATATAGAACTTATATATTTTTTATACGAGAAACAAATTGTCATTACAACTGTAATGTGTGCATGTTTATATAGAAAGTTCTCTAGTCTAATAGCATCTACGATTTCAATCACAAGCCTCCTTTTCAAAAACATCAAAAATATACAAAAACAAACAAAATTCAATCATTTGGACATAGTTTATATACACTACGCATACATCATCATATATACATTTAATTAGGTAATATTATAATATTATGAATTATGTTTTAAGTTTCGATTAGACTTGTGTACACATGCTTTAACTAGATTGTAGATTTGTTTCGATTTGTTGTGGGTTGCGTCGCGTTGTGCATTGCAAATGAATGATGTGCCTACCAAATTGGTTTAAGATATGGTATATATGTATGAATGTTTGAATGACTATTTACTAATATTTACTATATTTACTAAATAGTAATTGTATATTTGTGTGTGTGTGTGTGTGTGTGAGTTGAGTGCATGATAAATTTGTACATTTTGTGGCTATATGCCAGGTTACATTTATAATATATACATATATATAATGGAAAAGCAAATTATATATTTATTATGCATATATATATGGATAAATATATTTATTGTACACTAGACGTAACTTTTCATAAATACCTTTTCCTACATACATTAAATAAAAGTATAAATTCAATTCAAATCGAGCTAAACAAATTGCAACCAATGCAAGAAGAGGACATGGAATGAGATGACAAATGTAGTACTGAAAAAGTTTTCACTTATATTTTTTATTAGCAGCTACTTAATAAAATATTAAAAATATAAGAGTGAGAGACAGCAACTATACATGCGTTCATATACATATTTGTATATAGCTATTGCCACACACAATCTTTTGTTTTTATGCCCACCATGCCACCACACCCAACGCTATAAAATAATATTGATATTAAAATCAAAATAATCACACTTAATTTGTTTGTTAATTGTTGCTACTATTCAAAGGAAATGTTAAATAAAACCCTAAGCAAAGTAAATAAAATCATATTTTTTTGATAAACACTTATGCAATGATTATGCAAATTAAATGAAAATAATGTACCTTTTGTTTAGTCGATGTACTATTGTTATTTTATTGCGCCCCTTTTCGCATACAAACCTTATGTAGTTCAAATTATATCAGTTGAAGTTAGCAAATTAAAAAAAAAAAACGAAAATATGCATAGCTGCAATAAAAAAAGAATTACCACAAAACAAAAAAACGAAAACAATCAACAGTTAAGAATTCGATTTTCAACTTTGCTAAAATACTAACTAAAATGTAAAAAACAAATTACAAACATACAAATTATATTGCATACTAACAAAAAAAATATACAAAACACTTAACAATACAAAAACACTAAACAAAGCAAAAATAAATGAATTTATAGGCAAAAAACTCTTCCTAAAAATCCCAGCAATAAATACAAAAAACAAAAAAAAAATACTTTGAATTTTTGACAAAATATAACTGGAAAAATGTGAAAAACAAAAACAACCTCAAAACGTCTTTGTATTCTGACATATTTTAACTACATTTTAATTGAGAAATTTTAAGTTAAAGTTTATTAAATGAAGCTTCTGTCGCTATTGATATTTGTGTTACAACTGCTAGTTGCCACACGAGCTTACAACTACTGCAACAATGCTAGCCATTTGTGTGATAAAAGCTACATGAAGCATTTTGTGTGCCACTTGGACAGCGAGCTGGTAAGTGACCTTTTTGATTTGCTTCTATGCCATTATATCTGGATCTTACGCGTGATCCCATAGCGTCCATTGTTTAACAAGGCCAAGTATGTGGCAACCATACCGGATACTTTTCTTTTGCGCGATCTATTCTTGAGCTATCATAATGACTTTCGAAATGATGTGGCCGGCGGCAGCTTAGTAACGGAACGCAATGAAACCATTCCGTCCGCCAGTCGCATGCGTGAACTGATCTGGGATAAGGAACTGGCATATTTGGCGCGTCTACACGCCTCGACGGTATCCTTTAAGCATTCAGTGTGCCGCTCTGTCTTACGTTTTCCCTATGTCGGCGAGACTTTGGGTATGGCCTATTCCATACCATACGGTCGTCGTCACATCAAAGAGCTGCTTGATTTGATGCTGCTGCCCATGTTTGAGGAATATCATAATGTTACGGAGCCTAAGAGTATGATTAGAGAGTTTAATGTCGTCGCTCAGGGCAGTACTAGCCACTTTACGCTCCTTAGCAGCGATCGACTCTCGCGTATGGGCTGCGCCATTGCAGCAGCTAAGGATTGTGAAGAAGACCAAGGCGATGCGTGCGTATCCAAATTTTCATTATGATTCTCCTAGTTGGCTTATGTATGTATATGTTTTTTTTTCGGTGCAGATATTGCCATTTTATAACATGCCATTACGACTTCACGAACATAGCCGGAGAGTATATTTATAAACAGGGTGAGCCAGCAAGCCAGTGTTGCGTTTGGAAAGCGTCAGGCAATAACAAAAAGTATGCTAATCTCTGCACCAATCCTGGCTTCATATTTCCCAAGGTAAGCTTGCTTTCGTTTTTGTCGACATTAAATAATCAATTGGCCTATTTAACAGGATCATGGGAATTCTGATAATGGCACATGTGCCAGAGGAGAAGAATAGCAGCCGGTCGTATAATCATATTTTGCGTCTGCCTTAGAGTATTTTTTCAAAATTCATTTATTTTTCTCGGGCATGCAGGAAAATAGATTTTAATGTAAATTTTTATAATACATATATTTGTTGAATGTTCAATTTTGTCTAGTTCGATCAATACATAAGCAAAGTATGTAATTATTGCTATAAACTAACGGCTAACAGACTTACTTTAACGAGTACAAACAAATACTTTTTGAGTTATTTCATTTTCATAAACATATGTTTATTGAATCTTTGGGCGAGAAATTTGGATTTTTATTTAGTTTATTTAGTTTTATATTTGAAGTTTTTTATTTGCCTCGTTTGCGAATGAAACCCGCTTGCTTAGATAGTATTCGAACATAAAAACATTAAAAGGTCGTTTAATGTTGTGCTTAGGTTAAGAAGGATTCTAAATGCTGATTTCAACATAATCAAATATAGTGCATATGCATGTGTGTGTGTGCGGGTAGATATATATATGTATATATACATATATAGCGAAATACAAGTACAGTAAATCCATTGGGAAAATACCGAGACCATACAAAATATCAGACTAACTATTAACGCTTCGTTTCAAAAATATCAGCATATTTTGGTAATAAAAGTTAACTTTGTTTCGCCTTTAATGAGGCTATAATTCTTGTTTTAGTTTCTATTCGTTCTCTTCATTTTTTTTACACACCTTTTTATTTCGTTGCACAATTATGCCAACTCATTGTCCGACTGCTTAAGCTAATATGGTTAAGAGTTTGTTCTTCAAGGGCTATAATCTAAAATGCTTTGGATTCGTTCTACGTGTTTCTAGGGCACAGGAATGCCACTTGCAGTTGCCCAATTTGCATTTAATTTTCAATTTTCAGTATTCAAGCTACACTTTATAATTCTTCATTTTCGAATAGAAAAATACATATAAACTTTTCTTCTCTTTTCTCTAAAAGGCGCCACGATATATTCATTTCAAAATATTAATTTTGAAAAGCTCGGATTTTTAAGTGGATTTTGTAGGAGTTTACAATTAATATAACTATGTATATCTATAGTTATATCTTATTGATGACAGATTTTTAAAAAGTGCCTCAAAATCAAATCAAATACCTGCTGAACTTAAATTAATAGTTTTAATATTTGAATAATTTTCGGCTCTAAAAATGGAACACATTTAAGGATTTTCAAATTTGCAAGGTGGGTTGACTTAAAAAAGTTTTTCATTTCGCAAAAACAAATGCATTCTGTAAGAGATTCGAATCCAAAAATACTTTTCAAAAAAAAAGGTTCGTCTCCACAACAAAAAAATATAAATAAGCTTATAACATTTTTAATTGTTTTTGGTTTTTTTTTGTTGTTGTTATTTTTAAAGCCACTAAGGCGGTTTCGTCGAGATTAATTGAATATTTTGACCTAATTTGCAGTGCTATATTATATACTAAAATATCTAATTAATTTGGTGCAAAACACTTTTGTGCTAATAACTTGAAAATTGCGTTGGGTTTTAATGCCAAAACATACTCTTAGCACAATTTCTTATAGTATACTATTTTAGCTTCTTTTTTTTGTCATTCCATTTCGTTTGGCTCGTCTAGAAAAACATTTTGCATTTTACATAATAACAATTGTTCAGCAATCTTTTCGTATGCAGTACAAAAAATCCCTTACAATATCTGACAGCCAGATCCGTGCATTACTTCGCTTATAAACATGGGCGTTCCGGCTCCTAAGCCACCATCCGATTTCTGATGTTCGTTCTGTGGGGAGGATCAAAACGTTTGTTATCATATTATATATGAAAGTATATAGTAATTCCTAGCTTACATCATCGAAATCGCAATCGAAATAATGACTCTGGCAATCCATGCAGCGGCAGCTTTCGGACATTTTGCATGTGATGCCCCACTGTTTGGCCAGATCCTTGTAGATCTCCTTCGATGTCTTGTTGCTCATCATCTCTGGCGTTAGCAAACAGTTCTGTTCCTGCTGTTGTCGTCCACGGCCACGACGCGATCTGGAGGCAACTGAACCGGAGCCCGATGAACAGCATGCCTCATTGCATGACTGTTGAGAGCCATTCGAGCAACCTGCTCAAAGAAAGAAAGAAAACCATTAAAATTGCTATGTTTGTCAAGTCAAGTCAAGTTAACTTACCCTCGTTGTTATAGCGATTCAGTAGGGGATCATAGAAATTGTGACGCGCTGCAGCATTGCTGGTGCTCGGCTCCTCATTGTCCTCTTCGGATTCAAGGCCCATGTGGTGGGCAGCCTCTTCGCTGCATTGGGTGCACTGCTCATCGGTGCATGGCTCTTGCTGCTGTTGTTGTCCCTCGTTGAGATTCGCCTTTTTGGCACGCACCGCAGCCATTTCGGTTTCCAACAGAAATTCGTTGACGCTCAGCGTGCTCTCCTCGTTCTCGCTCTGCACCAGTTCCAGCTCCAGCTCGGTGACACCCTCAATGCTGTGCAGATGGGGATGAGAATGCTGATGTTGCTCCAGTTCTAAGCCTTCGTTGTTGTTGTTGTTGTGACTATTGTTATTATTGTTGCGATTGCCACAGTTGTTGCTATTGTTATAGTTCTGCTGGCAATCGGGATCGTTGCAAATGCTATTGTTGCTATCGCTGTCACTTTCGTTTCGATTGCTATTGTTGCTGTTGCTATTGCAGCTGTCGTCATTTAGGGCCAGCTGCTCCAAAGCGGCGCTCAACTGGGCAGCGCCCTGCCGCGAGCTATTTGCCGAGCTGCGTCGACTGTTCTGGTTGGGCGTGGCACTATTCTCCGATGACAGCTGCCTCTGATGCGAAAGACGTGTGTTCTAATGTTTTTTGTGTTTTGAAATCAAAATCAGTTAGTTTTGTTACACTCGTTAAATCGAATATAGCTTCGTTTTCTAGAAACATCTTTTTGCCACACATTTTTACACTCACCTCTTCTAGCACATACTCGTATGTGGGCGGCGGTGTGGAGGGCACGTTGCTGCTGCTGCTGTTGCTAATGTCCGCTGCTGCCTCGCTGATGCACGGTGTGCGACTCTGGTTGACATAGCCTGAAAGATTATCAGTTTTGTGTGTTTAACAAGGCGAGCATACAAATTGAATTCGCTGGGTTTCGGTTAGGTAATGCGGGTTGAGCTACTCTCCCTTTTATTTATGATGGCGCAAGCTTGCATGCAAATATTCAGATTAATGCATACACTTGCAAGTATATATATGTAAGTGTATATGTATGTAGATGTGTGTAAACTTTAATAGAAAATGTGTACCAATGCTAAAAACTAAATGTTCTAAAGTTATCTAAAAAACAAATTTATTAAAACGCTTTTAAATTTTAATTATTGGGATGAGGAGGTAATGAAACAAGAAAATCGGATATAATTGGTTAATGGTACAATTATTGGATCATATATAGTAAGTCTATATCAATAGTCAAAGTATATTTTTGAAATAGAAATTATTAGAAAGCAGAACTTTTTACACGGAATATATAAATTGGCAACCTAAACATATAAACTTTTAACAAATATTATTTTCTTAAGCCTTATTCGATTTACCCCCAACCCAATTTCTTTGCCAACGTTCTAGACTGAATGAAGAGTTTCATGCATTGTGTAACGTGAAATCAAAAGATTAAATTTACGCATTCTCAAAGAACAATATTAAAAGGCGCTTAAGTGCATTAACGTGCGAACTATGTAAGTAACGCATTAAAAATTACACATCAAAGATAAATAAAACCATTAGAATTTGAGAAACTTTTGTTATATCTTTTGATTTTTGGTTGCCTGTTCTTACCCATACGCAAAGTGTTGGTGTTGCTAGTAGATTTGTTGCTTTGATTTGGTGGCAAGAGCAGCTTCCTTTCGCTCATTGAACCGAGACTGTTGCAATCCACTGAATCAATTGTCGAGCTGCTTGCACCAACTGCTTGTTGTTGTTGCTGCTGTTGCTGTAGTTGTTGATGCTGTAGACGTTGTTGTTCCAGTTCCTGTTGCTGTGCTGCGCCCAATAGTGCCTCATTCACAGTGGGATCCGGATCATGCTCTTGGGATGTGTTTGTGCTCCTTGAGCTGCCCATGCGAAACTTGAGTTTAAATGGCGCCATTTTTATATGAATATTAACACAACTCTGAAGAGTATTTCTTTTTTTTTTTTTGTCCCAATTGGTATTTTGTTATTGTGTTATAACGGGATATCTTTCTAAATAAGCATTAGGCGGCGTTGGGTATTTTTTTTTAAATAGTTTTCTTTTTTTGTTATTTAACAACACTGATGCAAATATACGTAACGCAAGAGACGAAAAGAAAGAGAAAGAGAGACGGAGAGATAAAATATAGATCAAGTGTTTACAAAATAGGGACAGAGAGAGAGAGACAGAGAGAGAGAGAGATGCACATAGAGTTAAGATATAAAGTTGCATCTGCAGTAATTTTACGCCACACAGGTTACGGCTTAGCGGGAAAATAATTCAACTCATTACATTTTACGGCTTTACAACAATTATGTGATACGCGTTGATATTTTCAAATTGTGGTTCATGCAAATTTATAAATGAGTTAAACATTTAATTGAATTTACAAGCAAATTTTACCTGTTTTTTTGCAGTCAAAATACAAACAAAGAGCTGAAAACAAATGAAAAAAGGATGTCAATAATTGGAATTGATTTCATGCATTTAATTAATCAATTTTGATAAGATTTCTTTTTGTTGTTTGCAGAAATGATTAATGTAAATCGACAGGTCAAATAATAATAACACATTTCAGCACACATTGCACATACGACCCGTACTCCCAAACAACTGCTCTGAACATGTGTTTATGTATATTAATTGCTTTCGTTTAGGCCTCAAAACTCACACAAACAAGATGTCCTTGCCACACACACACACACTTTTTTTTAGTTTTCATAGTTTTTCCTTTTTAGTGCGCGTCAAGTTGTAGCCAAATTTGAAGTACCACCTGCGCCTGCTTTTGAATTGTGACTCACGCTTAACGCCCACCAACCACCCAACCACCCCTCCACCCACCAACCCACTGTTGCCCAGCATATGCCTCATTGTCATGCAGATTACTCAAAAGCCACTTAACGCTTTGAGCTCTCTGAACTGAACTGCTCTGCCCTAGTCTAGGTACTAGGTTATTATTATGCTTATTGCCACCTGCATTTGCACCACCACAAAACAAAACAAAACCAAAACAAGAACAAGAACGTAAGAAGAAGAGAAACTCATTTCCGTTGCGGTGAGTTGCAAATTGGTCACTTGCCTCCAGCTAGTTGCCACTTTCATGGGCGCCACGGTTAAGCTTTATATTTTAAATACACTTTAGCTAAACTCTTAAAAAGGAATTTCCAGGAATTAAAGCTGCAAAGAAAAATTTTAATTAAAACCAAAAGTTACAGCCAAAATTTTAAGAAAAAAGTAAAACAGAAAAATTAAAAATATCTTAAGATATTTTGAAAATAAATAAAAATTTAAGAGGACACAACTCAAGCTTATTCTATGTTGTTTCCTCTGTTGAGGGTAAAGAGAGTTAAGACTTATACGAGATTTAAGCGCGGAATGGATTCATAATTTAAACTGTTAATATTTGCTGGCAATAAAATTCTAATTGGTATTGACATAACAAAAGCACACAAACACGAACAAAGTATTTATCCAACATACATTTATAATATTTATTTAGCCCAACACTTTTGCTGATTGCATGGACACAAAAAAAGATTGTGAATTTCAATTTGTTTGTTTTTACAACATGAGTGTGTGTTTGACTTATACACACACACACACACACACACAATCGATACTTGCGCCTAGCCTAGACGCAACATGCAACATGAATGGAAACTCATAATGAAAGCCCAGTCGAATTGAAAGGTAGAAATGGGGCCTGGATACAAACTGTCGCATGGGGGATTTGAAGTTATAAATGATTAAATAGTCCTGCTGGACAGCAGCTGGTGCAGCAGTTCGTCAGGGACAGGAAGACCAAAAGTTCTGTCTTATAACCAAACCTTAAACATTTAACCCTGAATTTGTGTACTCTAAAATTCAACTTGTTTGACAGCAAGTGCAACTTTGCCTTGAGCCATGACTTGTCTTCTCACCTTGCCCTCTCTTAGCCCTCTGTCTTTTGGGTATAATCTATTAATACCTTTAACTGGGTCACAGTTTCAATTCTGTGCATTTGACAGCCTTATAAAACATACATGCTGTACTTCTTTTATATCGAAACCATTTGCTGTATGCTGTATAGAATTTTCCATGAAGGACCTTTTGATTTTTTATTAATGTGCGTTTCTCTTTTGTTCAGCAACATTTAAGTTGCAAAGGCTCTGTAGGCTTAAAGTCATTTGGAATTTATAGAAATTTTTACTTTAGTTCAAACAGCTTCAAACTGATTAATATGAGTTATGTAAAGGATTAAAATGGTTTTTCAACAAAGCTGTAAATAAAAATTATTAAATGTGTTCCAGTTTATGGTTTGCGCCAAAGTTCTAACTTGGGATTCTGTTTACCCAAACTTTGATTGCGTTTTGGGTTAAGTCTTGGCTTGACTTATGAAAAGTTATGCGATTCGCTGAGTCTGTTCAAATATTGATAACTTAAAAGTATTTGAAAATTTATGTCCGAAATCTTAACTAGTCATAAAATTCAAAAATGTATTCCGCGTGGCAAAAATAAGTTGCAAAATGCATAAATATAAAAACGAATCTTAACTCAAAAGTCGATGATCATAAAACTGTTGCATGCAATCAATTTGATGAGTTATCATACTTCAAAAAACCCAAAGAGAAATAAAAGACTGCAATTTATTTGTATGGTGTAAGAAGAGCCAAAAGTCAAATAAAGGCGCAGCGTCAGGACAATTATTTATATGAAAAGGAATTTCATTAGTGCGGTGCTGCTGCTGCTTGTATTATGCGGCTTGCCTTATTAAGTAAAAAGACAAACAAGTGTCCTGGCACTGGAATGTGTCACAATATTGATGGAGCGCCTCCGTATTGGCCAATAAACAGATAGTGACCATGGCGTCATCGAGAGCATGCGGGGAAAACGGGAAAGCATAGGATATAGCTGTAAAAGAGACAAACACAAACACGCACACTCACACACACACACATATTGTGATGTGAAATTAACGGAATAAGGGAGAACCGCAGACAAAGAAAGCAAACAAAAAAAATGTAATGCGTGGGTGTTTTGACATTGATGAGTCCTGTTTCCAAGGAAAAAACTGATGTTTAATTGAGTAAACATTAAGTGAATGGCCATCAGTATTAGTACTACCAACATACATATACATATATATAAAAAAATGTATGTGTTTGAATTGAGTGTCCTGTGGGTTCGTCGTTTCTATTGTCTTGGAGCGGTAGGAAAAATCGAAAAGCACACACATGACACAACCTTGACGCAAAATGCAATTGTCCTGCAAATTTGTATACTTACCAACAGTAGTTCAGTATCAAGAACTGTAACTGTATATGTGTGTTTGGGTGTGTGCAAGTGTATTTTTGTTGTCTGGCTGACCACTTAGTATTATTATTATGATTCTTATGTCTTTTTAACAACACAATTGACTCCTTGGGTTATTCTCACACTTATTTTTTCAGCTGTTTTAGTTGAGGGTTTTTCTTGGCTTTAAAGACTGGTTTCAACTCACTTAAATTCTGGCACAGACTGTGGAAAGTTGCGTTGTTACACAAGCTTTTTATCATCCTGTAGACAGCTTTGGGTGAGCTTGACGAAAGCACAACGCAGGCGCTTTGGGTGCTTCCGGCTTTTCTGTCCCCAATGTTTTGCTTTGTTTCATGCTATGCTCGTCAAATCCTTGCGTTCTTTGCTTTGTTTATCAAATTCGCGTGAATGAAAATTAAAAGCTTTTTTTTATTTATACATTAAGTTTAGGTTTATGATTGCTGAATGGCGTGTTGGCATATGTAGTACAAAGAAATACATTTTATTGCAAATCGCTTGAATATAACTGTTATCAGAGCAGATTTGTGTTCTCAGGCTTATTTGGCACATTTCTGTATTTTAATTAGTGTGTACACACTGTTTTAAGTTTTTGCGGGAAGCAGTGCACAAAATTAAATGAATCTTAATATTAGCAACAGTTTTGGTTTCACTTGCAGGGTAATTTACTTAAACATAAAATACGAATTTATTGAGATTAATGTGTTCTGTGCTCTCTTCAATAATAGTATCTACAAAAGCAATGTGACAATCCGCTGAGAAGTCAACAGGCTGCCTTTGATTTGGCCGATCTACTAAAATGCCTAAATGCCAAGGAAAAGGTAACGAAAATATACAATTTTAGCATGGCACAGTTTATAGTTGATTAATCTATTAAGTTGGCTTAGCTCTTGATAGCCAAATACTATTGTCAGTTGCCCCTAAACGTTGGCAGCTTTCGTGTTCTGCGCCAGCTTCAAAACCTAAGGATTCTGACTGCCACCGATTACATTTGCAGCATTGAGAATGAGGAGCAATTGCAATTGATATTAATTGAGTTTCTGGAAAACGAAAACGAGCTGCTATCCAACTTATTTATATCAGCTCATTATGGTAAGTGTTTTTTGGTTATTATCAATACAACAATATTAATTCTTTCATTATAGATTCATTAAATTCTATGCGTCTGAACAATATACTCGAAAATGCGTTGCGACATCTCTTTAGCGCTCTGGCGGACAATCCAAAGATCAGCAATTTGAATTATGTTGCTCCATTGCGTCAGTCCTTGCCTGATGATGTATTGCTCAATGTCTGCATGCAAATGCATTTAAACATTCTGCTGGAGCTACATGAATCCGCAGATATAAGTCTGGCATTTCAACAATTTAGCGCTTGGATAAACGAAGGCGTCGATGAACTAACCTTTGTCAAACATATAACAGATAAAGTAAGTTTAAGACACTTTCAACAGTTATAATGGGTTTTAACATTACTTTATTGCAGCTCCTCGGCGATCATCAACAGGAATCCTTGTCACATCTGTTCAAACTATCAACGTCTACGAATTTTAAACACTGGAAATTCTATCTTATCTTGGTGCAGTCCATAGCCAGCAGATGCAATGCAGAAACGAGCACATTTATAAAAAGTATGATAGCTTGAACACTTGAACTAATCTGATAACGAATTATTTCTATAGATTATCTCAAGAATCGTGTGTTGCACGTTGCAAGCTTAAACTGTCAGCTATCGTTGTTGCATCTTTTGCTTACGGCTCGTGCGGCTGCGGCTACTACAATGAATATACAACAGAATTTGGATAACTATGCAAATTGGTATAAGCAAAATATTGGCGAAATGTCTTATGGCCTAAGCCCTGAGCATTTTCAAGTTGTATTGAATATTCTGGAAGATTCCATACATTACGAACAGGAAATTGATTATCTTGAAGTAAGCACAACAATTTTTACTTGGGAAATATATAATTAACCTTACATTTCAGATTCATGCTGCGATTGCCATATCTCCGGGTGGCAAGCTCGTTCAATCCTACAAATCCAAATGCAAAGCGCATTTATCACGCTTAAAACTTGCCAGCAAGCCAAAAAATGGTAAATAAATTCACAAAAATATAAGTATTAATTTACATATATGTATTTACAAACTCTTCACCACAAAATAAAACTGAATCCCTAAGCTGTATCCAAAATTATAGTTTTTGTGAACGTTCCTTGCCCGCCAGCGGCTTGTCTCGTTCATCCCAAAGCGTAACTCCATCGCAGGCACAAATCCTCTTAAAGTTCTGGAATATGCCAGCCGAACGCGCAATTATGCCGCATGCAATTCTAGCAAATAATATAAAATTGATTATTATTTTAAATCTAACTGGTAAATTAAGCTTGGTTTTTTACCTTTCCCCTGAATTGCCATCGATTAGACTCTGTTTGTTGCCACCACGGCCCAGGTCATCTGAATTGGCTGTTATGACCACCGCACGTCCAATAATATCCCATATTTCCAAGCCACTCTCCACAAAACGGAATGTTGCACGGCCCGTTTTATCCGCACGTATGTTGCCCAAATCGCCGGCATGTCGTTTATTTTCAACTGCATCTGGGCTGCCGTGGGGTGAATTTCGTGGATTATAGTGTTCACCAACCGATGCACAGCCCGCGGACACATCACCACTTTCGTGTATATGAAAGCCATGCAACCCCGGCTCAAGTCCATCAACAACGCCATCTACAACAACGCCCGCCTGCTTGGCAGCTATTGTGGTGAATCGGACTGCGCCCTGCACAGGCGTTCGGTCAACAACGCAGCCTGTCGTATTGATAAGCGCCACTGCGGATTCCCCGCCAAAGCCGTAGAGTACAGCACGACGTCCGGTGCTTTCGATTTTGTCCTGCACCTGCGACCAGGGCAATGTTGTCTGCACTATCACGCGTCCCACAGTCGCATCGATCTCCACATGACCCATGCCTTCCAGCGCTTGTTGCAGCTTGTCTACGCCGGATTTGTCATCTTTGCGTATTTGGACTGCAAATTCAATCTATGCATTGGTTTTAGTGTTGATGTGTTTTGATGTAGTTTACTTAACTACTGATTTTACCTTTGTAGAGTTCATTTGCGTTGTTAAGAGACAAATGACCAAAAATAACAAATCATGGCTGATAAGCTATCGATATGTCTAGAGCATTGCTGCAAAACATCGATAGTTAAGCGGCTAAATATCGTGCGAAATACCATTTGTATCGATACTTGTAAATAAATCAAATGGAAAACCAAACTGATTATTAAGAAAGTACTGATTGATGGATAATCCACAATTTATTTGTTTAGTGTTAACGAGAAAGAAAAGATACATTGTTCGTTTTCGCAAGCAACTGCGTTTGATTTACCTAAATGTATTTTATTGCACCCTAAATTTATAAATATTTACAAATATGTACAATTATCAAAAATCTATTAGCTAATTCCAAAGTATAGAACTTTGTTAAATCACACATTTTTGGTTTTTTTATTACTCAACATGGAAATCACACACAAACCAAAGTCTGTGTGGCCCAGAGTGGCACTGGAATAAGCTGAAGCGATCAATAGCTTCAGCTCAATAGACTTTTACACTATCGTTGTGGATCCGTGTCCTGTGTGCATTTGGGATCGCATTTGGGCTACGTTGATACTTGTGCAGCTCGCGATGTTGAAGGTGATTGCTCCATGGCGTTAACTGCTACAGCAGCTGTTGCAATATCTGCAATGGGATCTCGCTCCGAATATGGAGGTGCTGGCAAAGCTGCAATGCCAATGGCTAATGGCTCCATGGTAAGTGTTGTCGTTGACGTTGGCGTTATCATTGCTGGCGGTGCCGCTGCAGATGTAGGTGATGTTAGATTGCACATGCGCATCACCTCATCATAGCTGGGCAAATCCTTTTCATCCTTTTCGAGCTGCTCGCGTATGCGTGCCGCCTCCGGACTGTTTGGCTCAATAAAGAATATATCGCCAAAGTTTCTGTGATCGCGACCCAACTCCACATTGTTCTGCCGATCTGTAAGATATCAAAGCACAAAAGACAAGCATTAGAATTGATGTATTATCAACAGATCATTATTTGTACCGAGCCGTTGCCGCTGACGTTGTCTGAGGCGATTCAATAACATGGATTGGTGCATTTTCATGGCCAGCTAATGGAACAATTGACAGATACGTTATTAATTGCCACACGAAGAATGACTAATTAGTATGTGTATTAATTACGAATATTAGCTGGCTTATAATGAAAACGGCAAACAGCAGACCCAACGCCACTGCCAAATTGGCTGTCAAAGACATTTTGAGTTTGAGTTTAAATAGAAACTAAATACCGAAAGAAAAAAATCGCTTAGTAATAACAAAATAATAATAATAATAAACTTTAGTGCTAAGTGCTCAAAACCGATTAGATAAACCCACACCTTATACTTTTTGGCACACGTTACCATTTCGATTGAATTGCCTTTGCTGGCGTCGCTGGCAGCGCGGTGGACAAATCTTGGCCAGCGTTCGATTCTCGATGCGCACATAAAAGCAGACGAGGGGCACACAGCAAAAGAGTAGAAAGAGCAGCGCCATATATATGGCTACATGGAGGCCAAATTCGTCGCCAAAGTTCATGGCACACTTGGATTTGGATTTGAAACTGAATAAACTGTTAATCGGCGCATTACTTTCTTTCAAAAGTACCCACGACCGCAGCAAGCAACCGTACGTTGGACACTAATTGAAATGCTCTTGGTGAAGAACGAACATGTGATTCGTGGGTTTGCACGACTTCTCTTATATATTTTGCTGCCGCTTGTTTAAATTTTCTTGATAAGATTATGTCTATACACGCAATACGTTAAACAAAGTGGCTAAACTTAATACTTTTATGTACGAAACAATTTCGAAACACTCGGGGAAACAAGAATTGTCAATAAGTAGAAAAAATAAATTTTTATTTAAAGCTCGATTTTTGGGTTTTGTGTGGAAGATTCTTTAGTTTATTTGAAACTATTCCATTCACAAAATGATTTCGTCAGCCTGGACAATAAAATTTTTCAAAGTACTTGATCTTAAGATTAGGATTATAGAAATGTTTAAAAATTAAAAAAAAAAAACAAAATTTTGCTATAAATATTTTTAATAAATTAAATTAAATTAAATTTAAATGAATTAAATTAAATTAAATTGAAAAATCAAGTTGATCTTTTAAGATTAAAACAAAGTGAATAAAGCTTGATTTTTTCTATCAGTGTATGTTAAACTTAGCTCACCTACACAACATACCACTACTACGACTATGCTCAGGAAGCTTAAAGCATACTTAAGAGAACCAAAAGCTCTCTAAAGTTCATGGAAACTACTTACTTTGGGATCTGTTGCGAATAGCGTTAGCTGGACAAAAGCATCGAATAATCCAGATAAGTGCAAACTAACAGAAATTAAAAACAAAACTCGAACTTCAAGACACGATCGAGAACATATTTTTTGAGAAAATGTTGGTTACCTGTACAAAGGTATACGATACGAAGCCAATAAGCAGCAGCATAAAAAAATAGAAAACTGAACCCGCTTCCATTTTGCAAGAAGTTTAGATGAAGACTAAACCGAGTAAGCTTATCAAATAATGCTGATATGTGTTTGTTTGGTGAAACTCAGTTAGTTCTTATCAAAAAAATCAAGAAGAAGACAAAACACTTGAAACAACAATCGCACACACTAACAATCGTATACACATTTTTCTAGTATTAAATACATACCAAGGGATCGTTGCGCCCGAGCACGGCGTCTTAATTCCCGATTGTTAGGTGGTGGGGTATCGACGGGTGTAGCGCCACAGCACTTGAATAATGTTATCCATACTATATACTTTGGAATAAGCATAAATATCATAGAAACAACTCGATACGTTTTAGTCAAAGTTCATACCTGTATAAGAATATATACAATGGGTAATGCAATGACCATTACAAAGAATAGAAATAAATAAAACATGAACCAGTCACTCATTTTGTGCAACTAGTCTTATAGGAAACACTTAAGGAAGCGATCGAAATCCGTTGAGTTTGAAAATTCAAACAGCACTGAAAATATTTAACACATTAAAGCTGAGAATATCTTATCGGTCAATAAGGCAGTATATATAGTAGGTCTGAGCACTTCAATTTGGCTTGTGACAAAAAGCTTCATTATTTGCCATTAAAATTGGCCAAGTTTAAATTGCTTGAGATTCACCGTATCAGCAGCACGATAAGATAAGCTCACTTAGTACATTTCGGAAGGGAATATCAATTAAAATTAAAATTGATATCCTTTTCCACTTTTGAACCTTGAAGTACCTCGTTCTCGTTCTGGCTTCCACAGCTCGTAGCAGGCCCAAACACCGAAACGCAAACAACAGCAAAAAATCGCACACGTTACAAACAATAAAAAAATACCCGACAATATTGACATAACATCCATCGTCATCATCACATCTGTCATTTCGGCAATAAACAGAGAGAAGTTAATAGATTTTTAACCCGATTTATTTTCGCGGGCACCACTTCAAACAGAAGTCGGTTAGCAAACTGTTGAAATTTTTTATGCTTCTCACTATTCGCTTGCAAATTGTCAGCTTAACTATGTATGGGTTTCCCTTATGCCGCTGTGATGATAAGCAGCGCGATTTACAAATTTTGATTAGATAAGATTTGCATCAGGTGTGCTGCGAGCACATGTGTGTGTGTGTGTGTGGAAATGTTTTATTGCAGACAGTCAGTTGCAGAAATGCGTCTAAGAATAGACTACAAAGTCATAAAATTCACAGCTCATCAAAGTAAAGAAAAACAACAAACGAAACCAAATAAACTTGATATCCAGGCAAGTGCGGAAGCATTCAGCACACAACGGCAAATAAGAGTTCACAGTGTGTGTTTGTGTGAATTAATATTGTGTGAAACTCGAGCTCATTAATCGTTACACAAGGCAAACAAAGACATCCACAAGCTAACACAAGCAGCAATAAATCTATTACGAACTTGGCCAAAACAAGCCCATTTATGTGGCCAGTTTTCAAAAAACAATTACGCCACTAAAAGCCGGGAAAACATTTTTCACATGTTCCACTAAATTACAAGTTGGGTTTATTATTTTTTTTTTGTGAAGTTTCGGCATTTCAATGTCAGCAAATTACAGACAGGCCAGCTGCTTAGTCATTCAATTAATTCCTTATACATATATGATTAAGAGTGTTCCAATTCCAATGGGAACAGGCTTTTACAAACTCTAAAATTATGTATAATTGCCCAACACCCAAACATGTAGGTGAATTGTATTTTTAAATATTTGTTGTGTTCCCATTGAACTTGGACCAAGTTGATTCATTCCATTTTATCACCGAATATAGGTCAAGTACCATAATAAACTTCAACAACAATGATATATAATGCGAATAGAAAGCAAGACCCAAACATCTGCACAAAATCTTGGTAGAATTATCTCTATATACTATATAAGAAAAGAAAACTAAAAATAATCAACACGATTTACTCATATCACATTCTCGCGGATAATTGTTATCAAGCGCAATAAATGATTTATTGTTCGTGCTCACCTGAGAACATTTCGATGGCCGTACCGGATGGATCGATGCGTATACTTCGCAGTACACGGGGTGGAACAGTGCTACGCCCCCTTCGCGTCTGTGCTGGCACAAACGCTTTGCGCATAGCACAAACACAACACAACTGCAAGAATTTAAATTTAATGATCCAAGAAACCAAACTCGAAAGAGTCTTCTATTCTAGTAGAAGTAACAACTTACACGCACAAAAATACACACAATGAGAAGTAAAATCAAATAAATAACATAAAGACTAACATCGACGGCCATTATTTGCTATTTCTTAGCGATTTTAGGTTTTAGTTCGACACGGGCAAGTTACTTTTTCATAATGACAAAGCGAAGCTAGCAAATAAAATGATAAAACAAAAAACTTTCGTCTTATCAACGCAAGAAATGTGCTACATATATACATTTTGTCATACTATCTGGCCTGTAGCATATTATCGACACGGAGTGATTTTTGAATGGAATTTAGACCTTTTGGGCAGTACGAGTACTTAGCATACGCACCCGAACTTTCCATTGTATGACTGTCGTATCCGACCAAGTTTCTATTGCGATAACTTGTAAAGCACAACTACAATGGGAAGAGCATAAGAGAATGATCAGTATAAATTGTCGAATTGTTTCTATCCGAAAAGCAACTTACAACGGTCACTAACAGAATCAGAAGAAATAAGTAAAAGAAATCGCTTAGTTGCATTCTCTTCCTGGAATTTTGTGCAAGCCGTTTAAAGTACGACAAATCGAGTACTGATTGAACTCGAGTAATTGGCAAAGCAAAAATAATAGGTTCTAAGGCACTTGACAAATAACATACTCTAATGTTGACAATTTAATTATGGAGTCTTATCTAATCTAATTGAGCTTTTTATTGCATTTGTTGAGTTTTGTGTGCTTAATCTTACCCTCAAGTGCCAGGCGTAACATCATTTCACGACGCATCAGGACGCGACTGTACCAATCGGTCAATTTCATTTTGACAAAAATGTAGATCTCCTTTGGGAAGTGGAGTAGTGACAAATTGAGCAGATGATAATACTAAATTGAAGGCTTACCCGCAGCATAAGTGCCACAGCGATCCCAATAAGAATGCCACAGAACCAGAATTCCGTGTGCATTGGAAATGGTTTATGTTTAATTAATTTCGACAGTTTTAGATAATCGTTGGGTGTATTTGAATGAATTTCCTGACTTCTGAGTCCAAAGCTGCTTTAACAAATAAAATCAAACTGAACATTGAAAATGTAGCCAAAGCAAAAGGAATCCTAATCTGTTTAGTCTAGACTAAATAACCCTCCATATCTTGTTAGTAAATTTTTCTTTTCTATGCAGAGTTTTAGAACACTCACCAGCCTCGTGAACTCGATCTCCGCCACACAAGCTCCAATAACGAAACGGTCCCAAATAAGTCTAAGCAACAAATTGAATGCATAACAGTTTAAGGGATCTACCAACAAAATTCGATTAGGCTTACCCGCAGCAGAATGAGCAATATCAGCAGAAAGGATATAAAATAATACCACTCCATTACATCCATATTTGAAAGGAACCAGAAAATATTATAACGCTTTGACAGTTGAACGAACAGCAAGTGAATAAAAATGAGGACGGGATTTAAATGTAATTCAACTTCAACAACGATATAACAACAGATAAGGCATATCTGATTATGCGGATAATGTCACTATATTTAGAAAATATATCACAAGTCGTTTATCTAAGGGAGCCACGCGAATCTCTAGCCTCCCCTCTTGTATTTGCCTTTGCCTAATAATAACCTTTGATAACCAACTTAAAAAATTATAGTTTTTCGAGATAAGTTGTGAAATGTTCAAGGAATTTAATGCTCAAACATAAATTACCATATGTTACTACTAAAAAAAAAACGATGTACAAGTTCCTCATACGAACGTTCTCCATACATTTTTTAAAAATATAGTTGCATCTACATATATTCCTTATAAATAAATCAGGGTCAACAATCGACAATCAAAACCTTATGACCACTGCTCATTTTATTTATACTCAATTAATTATATTGTTTATTTTTTTGTCTAAAAAGTATTTCACTATTTTTTTCTCTCTTACAAAGCTTTACTATCTAATCTTAGCCCATTTTCCATTGATTAACTGTGCAATCCAAACGGTTATAAGATAAGCGGTTAACAGATCCATGTAAATAGAAATGACAAAATAACAGAAATCTGCCAACTCAGATATATGTACAATGTACATACATATATAATATAGAGATAATTTTTGTTTCTTGATTGTAGCTCTCATCGCTTCAGTAATCTTGATAGCTTACCGTGAGCACGAGCATTGTGTATTTGTCTTCTGATAACGGGACGTCTGACAAATTCGTTGGGGATCTTAACTCTTTCCATAGCATTGTACAGAGACTTGTAGGGAAGTTTATAAATGGGTTTAACAGCTTTTCAATTCGATTCAAAGTCAATGCTTACCCATGCCAAAAATAGTGCGAATACTAATACAATGAGAATAACAGTTAATCGCTGAAAATCCTCCATTAATAAATTAAATTTCATTTCAAGTTGAATATCAAACGCACAACAAACTGCATTGGCAATCTTAAGACGACTAACTTTACGCTATTTAGTACCTGAGTTGATCTCTTCAGTATCTGTTTATCTAAAAAAGCTTACCGTTTGAAGTAGCAGCACCTCTTCTTCTTCTTCTGTTGTTACTTGACGTCGGCAATACTTCCGTTGTTGTACCTTTGTTCTTACAAGCTTTGGCAAGCAACTTGAAATGTGCAAAGATTCTTATCAGCCTTTGTTTGTATAGTATGTATACTACTTTAGTAGAAGCAGCTTACCCATATTAAAAATATTGCAATTAGCATAAAAACCGAAAAAATATCCCAATGGTTCGCAGTCATTGTGAGTGTTCAATAAAACTAAAACACTCGCGTCAAACTTGATTGGCGGTCGTTTAATAACTGCCCGATTGGGATTGTTGCCCAATGTGACTCTATCGTTATTTCCTATCAGATCGGTATCAAATATTATTTTCTAAGCCATCTGACTAACATAGAACGCTAGCTTATCTAATCGCTATAAGCACTTGCAAATTGAGAGATTCCCACAGTTGCCAAAAAGCTACATATAAGCCTTTAGAACAGCAAACAAAATGTTCAAGAAGAGCAACTCTTCCATCGAGAAGTGCTAGTTGAGGAATGAGCGGGTCGTTCATATAAACAAACACACCGACTTAATTATAATTTAATAATTTATCAATTCAACTATTTATTTGGAATGCTTACCGATGGTTGAAGTATTATCACTGCTTGTTTCACTGCTTGTATCACTGTTGTATCTGGTTCTGTTTGTGTGCGTCGGCATTTGATGCACTGATGGATGTGTTAAGTTATGAAAAAACAACTCGCTAATTAATGCAAAGAACTTGAATACATCACAAATACTGCAATCTTCCTGAGACATTGCAAAAGTTCAATAAAATACAGCGCAACACACTTCATTCACACAGCCGTGTTATGACTGATTGTGAACGAATTTGTCTAACAGCTTAAATGTCAACGATAACAAATGTAATTTTTTTTGTTTATCGTTTTGAGCACCTGAATTACGTTGCTTACACTTCTTACCAGGGGATCCCCAAACTTACCATTTGTTGTCGCCATTGAGCTCTGCTTGGCGATTACAAATATCTTAAGAAAAACAATGGTAAATTAAAGATGAAGGACATTCGCTTAGGTTTTCGCTTTCAAAAACTAACTTACACAGAAAATTATGCCCACACCAAGAATTAATAGAATTATTGCAAGTAACAATGAATCAAACATTTTGTATCAAACTCTATGCAATTTAAAATGCAACTGAAGACACAACAAAAAGTTGTCAATTTAATTCAACAATAAGCGATATTTAAGATAATATATTCATATTTATTTCTTTTGTTGCCTTATCGCAATTCTTATCACTTGAATAAAGTACGATTGTCAAGTAGGTCAGAAATGTATCATCACTTTCACCCACACACACACACGCACAACTTTGTAAAGCTCTGTAAAGCTCTAACTAACACAATTAATCTTGCTTAAAGCACAATAAACTGACATTGTTTATTGTTGCCCTAAACCAGAGCGAAAGTGAAGTAAAAAGGAATGAATCAAATATAGGCAAAACTGTTTTTTCTTAAGCTTTAGTTCTAGTAATGCTTACCATTAATTCGACGGCGACGATTGGCGCCTATAAACACAACGTATCCTATCTATGAAATAAATTATTTAATAATATTAAAAAAAAAAAAAAAATAATTTAAATTTTTTTCTTACCTTGACAAAAAAACAAAGAGCAAAAATCAAAAACACTAAACATATATAAAGACCCGTGAACATTTTTACACTTGATTCAAAATACACTTAAGCCGTGCAATCCTTTACACTGGCCATTAGGAATCGAACTGAAGAACTTTAATAAAAACAAAAATGAAAATATCATGAGGCAAAAATATAACAAAAATAAAAATGCGATAAGCAAACGCTTTATTTTTGTCATTATAATCGTACAATTGAAGTCTTATCGGTTAAATTACTTATAACATAATCCCTCATCTTTGACAGCCCTTAAAATTAACGGAAAGAAGCTTTTAATAAAACGTTACTATTTGTCGTAATTGAAATATTCGTTGTAAAGGTCGCAGATATGTGACAAGCAAAAGAGCCCCACAAACAATAAATAACATGTTAACTTCAAGTTCAAAAAAACTGAAACAACAACAACAAATGACCCATTTAACCTACCCAAAAGCAATTACACTATGCTGCACAAATAATTATGGGGCAGCTGCAAAAAAAAAAAAAAAAATCTTGCTAAAATGGTAATGTGATGAATAATAAGCGAGCGCTTGGGATAGTCTCGGAATTAGAGGGCATGCCCTCCCTAACGAAACAATGGAATTTGTAACAAAATGCGAATTTTAATTGCAGCACATACCCGTACATATTTACAAATCGGCAATGGAACGCACGGATTAATGGCCAACTGAGACAGCGGGAATGGGGCGCCTTGAACTGATAATAATTAGACCGCATAGCATATCATAGAGTGTTGCTGAGCATTTCTATTGTTGGCTGCACCAATTGGCTACGCCTCACAATCCATCATTAACCACCAGCCCAGCCAGCCCAGCTAGCCAGCAAGTCATGTCCAATCTGGAGGTGATAGCAACGCAATCACTCAACGACAAGGCAAGACGCATGCCTTATGGCTTTCAATACAACGGCTCAGGTTGGTAACAATGAATAAATCCCTTTGGCGTTGCAATTGGTTTATTATTGAGTTGTACAATTGATGAATGAATGAACACATGCCTTAAATAAACCCTTGAAATATATGAAAATTACTCTAGTCACCGGATTTTGCTTCCGGCGAGGTAGATTTCTACAACTAAACGACTTTATATACTCGAAACTGAAGGTAAAGGGTATATTGGGTTTTTGCAATTTCCTTGCGTCAGTATGAACGCAGACTTACAGCCAGGGACTCAAAGCATTAAACTTTCAAGGTGAAACGCAAGGAATAAACTTTGAATTCATAAAGAATAAAACTCTAGCCTTGAGTTAAGAAACAGATCTGCTAACAAAAGCATTTACTATTTCAGATCGTAACTAGATAAACAAGCTCACAGCTGAAAGAACTTAAGAAAAAGAATAGATACTCAAATAAAATAATTAATTATATTCACAGCTCACTCGCTGATTTATTAAATACCATTGCCAAAACAGCTAACAAGATCTTAGTTGAAGTTTAAACAGATTATTAATGTTTAGGCTTACAACTGTATTTTAAATTAATTTAAAATTTAACTTCCTTCCGCTCCAGCTGATGATAATTTGATGTGTGAGCAACTTCATGGAAAAACATTTGCATTTCTTTGCACGCCCCCTCAATCTACCAACTCTTCAACTCAATGTCAAGTTTAAGCCATTTCCGCAAGACCAAATATTGCACTAATTTTCATAAGCCAAAGACCAAATCTTGATAGCGCTTAAAGAGGGAGAAAAAAACTTACAAATCATGCGGCTCACAAGTTCCGGCTTTGTTATTGTTTTTGACGGACTCAAAGCGGACTTCTATTGTTCAGCAATGTGAAATGAAAATTCCCCAGTTGGCTGGTTGGGTGTGTGCTCAATCAGTTAAGTATGTCCAAGTATATATATCTTTAATCATCAGCGAAAACGAATCGTTAGAATCAACGAAAACAAACAAATTTAACACACACACCCTGAACAAATTAGTTTAAAAAAATTACCCAATTTACTGCTTAATGCGTATGAACGAACAGCTAACTAACTAACTTAATGAGCTGCCGGCGCCCCAGAACCCAAGAAACAATGTTATTAATTTCAATTCGCCACTCATCAGGTGGGAGAAAAACAAAAACAAAAACAAAAATACAAAGACCTTGAACTTCAGCTTCAATCCACAAGGCGTATTTATTAGAACGTTCACAACGGATCTATCTATCTCGACCGAGTACTTTCGCTTTTTGTGTGAGACAAATGATACATAACAATAACAATAATAATAAAAACCCAACGAGCAGTTAAATCGTAATCGCAATTCTTGTGCAATACTCAAAGACCATCCAAAAGGAAAGGCGTTGCCAGCCAGTTTATGATATAACATTCAAACATTGTCTTATGTGGAGCAAAATTAGTTGGTAATGAACACAAAACCAAAACAAATATCATTGTTAACAATATTTCTCTCAATGGTTAACATTTCTTACTAGCAACGCAGTAATAGGAAATATTAATTTTATTGAGAACAGCTGTTAATGCAATGATCACAGAATGCTTTTAAAAAAAAGGTTTTTCTTTATTTAACTACACAAAAACGTTGTTTTATTTAGATAATTATCAACAAAATTTATAGTCTTGAGCTAACGATGACAAGCATAACTTTAATAGTCAAAAGCCTGAGAACTTACGCAAATATCCATTAATAAAAACTTATTTAATTTAAATAGAACCGAAGTAATTAGTCAGCGCAAACAATTTGACAAAATGGGAGTGTCTTTCGGTAGTTTTTTATATACCATATATTATTAAATCTTAACAAATAAAATAATTTATTTATTAGAGCTCTCTTTGTCTTATGTTAGCTTACATCATGCTTAACATAATGTCAACAGTTGCTCGCAGCTTATTAACATTATTATTATTATTATTCCGCAATGCGAAAAGTTACCCAAAAGCAAAAGTTAACACAATATCCAGTTATTGAAGAGTACAAAAGCTGCGTTCGACCCGCTGAACATTGAAATTGTTGTTTTTGTTTTGGTGTAATTATGCTCATTATGGCCATAGTTTTTGTCGAATTGAACCTGACCGTCTGAGCCGGCTGCACACAGCTAAACAGTTATGAGCCAAGCCATTCAGTCATTGTGTGACAATCAACAACAACTTCCTCAACACAAAACAAGCCACCGTTTAGGCCTGTCGCTTGACTGCTGCAATTGCCACAATTGCAATGCGGCCAACATAATGAATTTTCTTTTAGTTTTTTGCTTTTTGCAATGCCTTCAATGGCTGGCATAGGAAAAGACAGCCATGAAAAACTTTTAAAGCATGATTATGAATTTGAATTTTGACTTTTGACCGTGCATTCAAAAGCAAATGCTAATTTTGCTGACTAATCAGCGAGGAGTCAGATATAAATTTATATATATACTTATATATATGTATCTGAATAATTATGCATTATTATTGAGTTTGTTGCTAAGCTGGGAAATAATTTTTTGATTGGGTGCAATTATAATTTGCTGTATCAAGTCGTGAATTTCGATGCGGTTGCCGCCCTGCAAACAGCTCAACGAACAACTTTTATTACTATTACATATGTATGTATGTATGTATGTGCAGTGGAGAAAGAAAAGCTAGCGAAATTATGTGAACTTGTTATATCACCTGGCCAGGCTTAGCCAGCTAAAAAAAGCCAACTTTTAGTAAGCAGGTAAAAGACAAAAACACAAAAAAACAACACATAAAACACCAAGCAACAATCAAATCAACTGCAACAACAACAACAGCTGCACTTTCTTTGCGTTACGCTTCTTTGCATTGGCTTGTGCATTGCCAAATTGTATCTCTATTATATATATTTATCTGGTATATAAGACAGCTGCGGTCAGTGTCCACGTCTAGACATTGAACGAGCATTCAAAACACAAAATACGAAAAATGAAATGAAATGAAATGCTTGAATGCTGTTCAAAAGATTTCGGTTGCAGCAGCAGCTTAATATTGTGGCAAGTGCAACGACAAAAGTTCAACAGACGCGGCAAAAGCTTGCAGCTTCCCCTCCTCCTTCTCCACTCAACACCCGCTTGCCTTTTTTTAGGCGTTGCAGCATTGTAAATTAATTCATATTAGCAAAACAAATGCGATGCTCAACTGTTAATGTGTGTGTTTATGTGTGTGTGTGTGTGTTTATGTTTAAGTACTACCTACACCTATGTCTAGCTGAGACTTTTGTGTGTGTGTGTGTGTTAGTGTTAGCTTTTAGCATTTCATTGGCGATGATGAGTTGTTGTGCAGGTTTTGCGGTCTGTGGGAGCATCGCCGCAAACCGGCGCAAATTATATTCAAGATACGAAAAAAAAGTAACAACAACATAGAAAATCACAAAACCCACAACAACAACAACAAGCGTATGTAAATACAGCTAAATAAAAAGTCTCGTCTCGTCTCGTCGCATCGAATGCACGAAGGCTGAGAAAATGAAAACACACCGAGCACACAAATGTTAATTACGAGAATATCTTTTAACTAGCCAAGCAGATTGCACTTAACTTACATAAAGTATCTGATGGATGCAAGTGCTCAATGCTCAACAAAAACCATATATATGGTTTGTGTGTGTGTGTGCATTAACAACTTTTTATGTTTCGATGCATTATAAATGCGATTAACCAAATCCAGTTTCGATATGATATTATACAAAATACAAAAATAAGCAAGTTGTTGACATCTAAAAAAAAAATGCTGCCAACATTTTGGTGCTTTGTTTATCAGACTCGATATATTTAATTGACAACTAACTAATTGATATTAAATGTTACTGAACTTTACAGTTATTGAATAAAGATATTAGTCTTTTTTATGTATTTATTTAACAAAATAAATGCGTTAACATAAAGTTAGAGAACAAAAATTAATAATAATAAATTGATTAAGAAGAAGAAATACAAATCTGACTTTTATCACTTCTCTTGAAAAGTGTTTCATATTTTAATAAATTATTTTAAAATTAAGTTTAACTTTTAGTAAATTAATACTAACCTAAATTTTCACATAAACAAAGTTCATTTCTACAAAATGTTCATTAACAAAGCACAAAATACATTCAAATCTTTTGATTGGAATGCATTTGATTAAACGTAAGTATTAATTTAAAAACCAAATCTGATTCTCACACAAACTCATTAAAAATCATAAGCTGACATTCATATTCGCAACAATAAAATGATATCACAGCAATTTGCTGCATTTAAGATCACATTCAATTATCGTACATAAACTGAGTCATCTAAATATCTCATAGATCGCCACACATAAACACATTAAATGTAGAGAAAAAAACACTCAAAGATTGAGTTAAAACAAATGCTGAACAGTTAGTTGAGTTGTGGGTTAAGAGCAGTGGGCTAAGAGAAACAACGATACGGCATTAAGCTTGCCACTTGCCACTCGGCTTGGCTCTTTTGAGTTTTAGTTTGCGCTCGCTGCGCTCGACTTTGGTATAAAACATAAACACGCTAAAGAAAGCCATTCATTTAGTTGTTTGAGCTGGCATGAACCGTTAGTCCAGCAAGTAACAAGATTCAGCAGACAAACGCTGTGGCATTTACAGTGCAAAACATATACATATATAAAACATATATCCAAAGTGTACGAAATCGGTGAATAACAAAAGCAAAAAGACTGTCTGTGTGTTTGTGTTGGTTTGTGATAAAGTGTTTGAACTGTTCCAGAACAATAATAACTCAATTGGATATATATCAAATTCAAGGAGCTGCTGCCAAAACCACAGAATGCAGTAAGTCAATGTCTCTCAACCAACTATGAATCATACGGTCGGGTTCAGGCCAAGCTACTAGAATTCGTGCAACAATCGCTTGTAATAATTAACGTTTTGTATTGTTTTTTTTTTTTTATTTGGTGGGTAGAGGGAAGGTTGCTGCCGCTGGGCTTAAGATATTTTGTGTGTCACTTGGCAACCACAAAATATTCTTATCCAAAACAACAACAACAACTAACATATTTCAAAACCTAGAGCATACGTAACTGTAACTGTTGTTGTTGTTGTTGGCGTGTCGCTCTGAGACCTTTTTCTGGCTTTATTTCTTCTAGCTGGTCGTGGGAGTTTTTGCTTTGTTTGGTTAGCTCTCGTTGTTGCTGGTGTTGCCTGTGGCGCTGACTGAATTCAGTTGGACAGCTTTATGGACGTCTTTCGCCTTGGCTTATTACCTAATCGCATTGTGCGCCAAATAAAAAAATTGAATATCTGTGGAAAATTGAAACTCATATTGAAATGTGTTTACACATTTTGTGTCAATCAATAAAACGCAGTTTTTTCACTGACTCATTGTTAGGCCAGGGCCAAGAAACAAGAAAAAAAAGATTGCATTTTGACTTGGTCAATGGGAGCAGAGCAAGCCGAAAGACAACAATGATCACCAAACCGATAGGCTACAATCAAATTGCATAATTTGTCAGCTTATGACAATCCTTTCTAAAAAGGCGTATGAATTACTTATTGCCGCGCGAGTACTATTATGTAACGCAAACTTTGCAACTGCAACTGAAATTGTATCGCCTTAACATTCACGCACACACACACACACACACACGCACATGCATATGTGGCGTATGCGCAATAATCTAAGAGTTGAGCGCGTTTGAAATTACAGTTAGGCATACGAACGTACTTGCGTACGCACAGCAATGCGTAGCTCCTCCACCCCTACCCTCGTCCACTGTCTGTTAGCTGTGCAGACAAGCGCTGGGCGAGGCCTCTTAGCCATTTACTTACCAAACAACAACAACAACCAAAAGCAACATGCCAAATTGTAGTCTTTTGTGTATGTCGATTAAATCTTAAGCGTTTTGTTTTTTATTGTTTTCTTTTTTTTGCGTTTGCCATTTCTTGGGTGTGTGTCTAATGCAATTAATAAATTGCCAGTTAGAGCCGACCCAAAAAACCCACAAAAAAGAAACTATAACGGATTCCCACAACCTAATCCTAAGCCTGGCTGAACGAAGGTCAAACAACTTAAACATAAATGGCCAAAACTGTAACAAATTGTTTTCATTTATTTGCTACTCTTTTTTTTCGATTATTTGTTTAATGCGAAACGAAACGAAACTTGAAAGAAAATGTTGCACATAAAATTCATTGCCACGCAATTAACATCCACGAAAAAAAATAAACTACAACAATTCGCATGCTAAGAAACCAACGGATCGTGGAGATACCAAAAAAAAAAAGAAAAGAAACATTAAAAAATCCACACGCACATTAAAGTTGTTTAAATGTTATTGTAATTGTAACAGTGTAATGTAATTTATTTAATTTGGTTTTTTTACACATTTGCTAACATTCATTGTGTATAATTAGCCAATAAAAATAAAGTACGTAGCACTCGGATGGCTTAAGTGAAAACAAAAGACTTAGGCAACAAACTTAGGTGTTAAATGACAGCTAATGAAATTAGCGAGAGCAGCTAAAAAAAACAATTGAAACAAAACTTTTGTTTACTTTGTTGAAAGGCAACTTGAAGCTTGCCAAGCAGAAGTGTTAAATAGATTTAACAATTAGACCGACTAATTAATTCTAATGAAAAAGACTTAGGCAACAAACTTGTTTGCTTAATAGCAGCTTGATTAAATGAGGCACTTTTAATCAATTTTAAATGGTTTGTTCTTTGGTTAGTTTAAAAATAGATTATTTTAATCAAGGCAATCAAGGATAAAGTCTAGTTAAAGACTTAGGCAACGAACTTCGCTATTTTCTTGGGCTACATAGAAAAAGAATATTTTAATAAGAAAATTAACAAGAAATGTAAGCTTAACAAAAAGCTAATTTTTTATATGCATTGATAAAGTGTAACCCCATTGGATGTTAAAATCAATTTTAAAAGCAAAACTCAATTCTTAAAAAGGATTTTATTTCACAAGTGTTTTTTCCCAAGCTTACTCAATTCTCCCAAGCTTAGCACTTAGCACCCAAATTTGGCATAAACTTCTATTTCATAATCCTAAAAAAAAATACTCATGTCTTATGTCATATAAACAAACGCCCAACTTTAAAGGAAATCAAAGCGAAAACAGCTATTTGACCAAAATATGGCAAGAAGGTGAAAAACGAAAACGAAAAAATTTAAAGCAACTAGTAAGAAATGCTGCTAAGAAATTGAACTGGTTGCCGAGAAAGAAAAACGTGTGCATAACGAAACCACTTTTCCTTCAGCTGTGGTGGTGGTTAGGAGACAACCGACAACAGACACAGACAGACAACAACAACGCATCGTTTCTTGGCGTCCATGTGATGTAATGTAATGTTTGTGTGCTATAAAGCTAGACATCTGGTTTGGCATCTGGACTAGGTAAACAGAAAGATACGCGAGAAAGACAAGAGGCGCCCCCCCTACATGCAACCTAAGCGAAATGCTGCTCCATTTATGGCAGACAGTGTGTGGCCAGTGTGTCTGTCTGTCGGTATTTGCTGTCTGTGGCATGCAACAACCAACGCATTATTATGTGGAGCACAAGGAAACGTTGCATTTACTGTCGGTGTAACCCAAAAGCCCGAATTGATGACTTTAGTTAATGACTTGATGATCGGCTTGATGTGCTGTTAAGTCATCCCATTAAATTGTTTTCCAGCCAGGATTAACGTAATCAAACAGTAGCGGCACCACCAACAACAACAACAACAGTTGAAGCAGCTGCCACACACAAGTACTTAACTCACTTTAAAGTTCAAAGGTTGCAAATTGTGCAAAGGCCATGCTTAGACAGGCTGACAAATTGCCAAGCTAGAATTGCTCAAAGCAAATTTGTTGTTGTTGTACATTTATTACACAAGCATTTGGTTTATTAACATGGCTTAATTAGCGCTGCCTTATTGCTAACGAATCAATCAGTAACAGTTCCGCCAACTCTCGGCCCAACTCAATCCACTTCAAATAGGCTGACACATCGAAAGTAAAAGTTTCGACGCGAATTTGTTTTTATAATTTTATCATTATGCTATTATTATTCGTTATTGGTAACAGTAACACCACTTTTGCCATCGAAGCAAATACCACAATTTAAATGCATTACTTGCACGTAACATTGGCCAAGCCAAAGCCGTCGGTCAACCTGGGACTGTTTACAACATTGGATTGGATGCGTATGCGCCGCCGCCGCCGTTGACATTCAGCCAAAGCCATACAACTTTTGGTTATGCTTACTAAATGGCGCTAAAAATTGAACCCAACGGCTTTAAAAGTGCAGCAGCAACTGCAGCACATCTTCATTTTATACCCTTTCCGGTGGCTGTCCATATATGACAAGGATCTTTAAATGGTAATACTGAATGGGTAGTAAAATATTGTCTCTAGGGATTTATAATTGGACATTTACATCATTGGGTAATATTTTATTTTTTTAATTGCACAATAATTTAATTTATGTTGTCAACTTTTTCATTTTTGGGGCTATAAAATGCTGAGAAGTTTTTAGAAAGACATTACAAAAGTAAGGCATTCCTATTGCGGAAAGAGCAGAAACAGTTTGGTTTTTATTTTTTAAATTTTAGTATCATATCCTTCAGACTCTTTTTAAACTTCAAGTTTAATACTTTACTAAAATTAGAACCTATTAAAACCAAGTTTCGAATTTTTGCAGATCTTTTAATTAGTGGCAAATATTTATCATTTGTCTTTTAACATTATAGGGCAAATTGAACTGTTTGTGACAAAAATTATATAAATTATATAGAAAGCGTATTCAAACGTTCACAAACATTTGACAAAGTTTTTGTTTACGGCATGTTGTTGTGTTGAGACTAACTGCACTTCTTAGGTGATGCTTACGACTCCCAGCTTCCAGATTGCAGCTTGCAGCTCCCAGAGCCCAGCTGTATCTCAGGCTCTTGTCTCTTGCTTGCATTACCTTATAACTAGTTTCTGTCTTTCTGACTGTCTGGCTGCTGATGTCTTTGGTGGTTTCTTGCATAACGCGTTGCTGGGCTACCACAGTTGTTGTTGTTGGCTGCTTTGGCTGCAATTTGGCGGCATCTTCACTGTCTTCACTGTTTTTTTTTTATTTTTGCTGTTGTTGTTGCTTGGCGAAAAGGTTCGCGTAAAATCAAAATATTTTTCCCGCGTTTTGCCACAAAAGTTTCCCATATCATAAAGTCTTACTTATTGATGGCATGACTTGGCTAATCTGATTGCTATTGCCAATGTTCAATTTCTTGTTGTGCTTTTGCTTGCTTACAGACGCAATCGATGCCTTGTCCTGCTACTGGCCATGGGTCTGTGTGCCTGCGCTGCGGGCGCTTCCACCGGTGCACCCACGGCAACGGCCACCACAGAGAAGCCAAAGGGATTCTCGTCACGCTCGCTGGATGTGAGTGCCGGCGTTGAGGAGGATGATGATGAGTTTGAGACGCAGGCGCAAACACATTTGGCCTACAGGCAACAGCAGCAGCCGTTGCAGCAACAACAGCAGCGACCACTCTACGAGTACAGCGAGGAGGATCAGGAGGAGGCACCACGTCAGGTGTACATCAATCGCAACAGTGCCAAGCAGCAGCAGCAGCAACAAAACAACTACCTGAAAAAGAAGCCGCTAAGCGCCGAAAGCGAAGAAGAGGAGGAAGAGGAAGTTGAGGAGCCCGATCGTCTAACCACTCTGCTCAGCAAATCCTCCTTTGCCTGCACGAATCGCAATTCTGGGTAAGAAAGGGTGTCAACTTTTGTAACTTATTTTTTATAATAAATGTCTAATATTTTATTTAGCTACTATGCGGATGAATCGTTGAGCTGTGAGGTCTTCCACTATTGCCAGGAGAGCCAGAAACATTCGTGGATCTGTCCGGAGGGCTTTACGTTCCATCAAATCCATTTGATTTGCATGCCACCATCGCACGACAACATTTGCAAACAATCCTCCAAATATACTATTGTCAACGATTATCTGTACAAGCCCATCAATCTCCAGGAGCATCAGAGCAAGCCGAATGTTACGCTGCGCTACTCCGATCGTTACTTCCCCGAGAACTACTATGAGCATGAGCGTTATGATGACGAGGAGGAAGAGGAACCAGCACCCAGACCACGCATCCAACAACAGCAACAACGTCAGCTCTATCAGCCGCAGCCGCAGCAACAAGTGCAGCACCGTGTCCAGTATCAACAACCGCAGCAGCAGCAGCACCATCACCAGCAACAAGTGCAGTCGCGTGCGCAATACGAACAGCCAGAGCCGCAGCAGCAACAGGTCGTCACTCAGATCCGTCATCAGCCACCAACAACCATTGCATATCGGAAGCCATTGCCTACAACAACGATACAGCCACAATTGCAGTTGCATCATCAGCAGCAACACCAGCAGCAGCAGCAGCAGCAACATCATCATCAGTATCAGCAGCAAAGGCCGCAGACATTGGCGCCCACTGTAACACCGTCGCCGGCATATCGTTTCTTTACGGCAGCGCCGCCACAATTGCAGCACTTGCATCAGCAGGTCTATCGTACGCCCGAGGAGATTAATATATCGCTGCAACAGCGTCGGCCACAGGTCTTCATTGCCACATCGACGCCGCGCTACTATGAGGATGAGTATCTGTATGAGCGCAGGAAGTGAGTGAAGCATTGAGCATTGAGAATTTCAACTGTGGCCAAACAACAAAACTGGTCCCAAACAAACAGTCTTTTTTTGTGTGTATATGGAGAGAGTTATTATATTAGCTTTAAGTCTTTGTCCACTCTGTCACTACAACAAAAACCAACAACATGTACTATATGCTATATATAAAAGAAACAAAAAGAAACAAATTACCTTAACTTACTTACGTTTATAGTCCCGAAGTTTAGCGCAAGTTTTGTATGTACCTTATTTGTAATAATTTAATGTCCTGCTAGAAGAATCATCCGCCTTCTAACTCATTTCGTTTAATAAACAAGCATTAAGTTTATGAATAACTCATTTATTGAATGTCAATTTCCATATATTGATCAGCATTGGACAGATGCATCGCTTGACTCTTGGTCCCGCTCTCCACAACATAATTGGGCCCAACCAGACAATTGGTCAATACAGAACCACTCTGCACGTGTGCCCGATGTCCAATGATACAGTTGTTGATGTTGCAGCCCTCCTCCACAATTGCATTTGACATAATGATCGAGCTGCTGACAATATTCTTGGGATTCACAACACAATTTGAGCCGAAAACACTGGAGTTCAGCGACGTCTTCTCCGACAATTTGGCGTTGTCGGCCACAATGATTTCCTTGGTCTGAGTGGATTTCACTACAGCACCGGGTGCAATCAGTGGATGTGTATCGCCGCACAGTTCATTCCAAATGCTTGCCAGCTTTTTATTAATGGCCAGAAAACTGAGAGTGGTGTTCACACGCACACCAATGGCTTCCTTTGGTGCTTGGACGGCAAAGCAGCGCACAACATCGCCATGGTAGGGTTTATGCGACAACGATTGATTGAAAAGCGATGTTTGTGTCATTTTCTGATCCAAAGCTGTGTGCGTTACATACTAAAATTCAGGTTTTATAAGATATGAAAATCAAAATTAACTATAAACTTACGTGCAAAATATGATCCTCGTGCTTAGTTGCTACGTTCAGTTCGGATGTGATATCCTGTGCCAGTTTTGGTGAGCGTCTGGCATGTTGTTTCTTAATTAGATGTGGCAAGAACTCGCCCTTAAAAGTAGAGATGTTTTCCTTCTGCAAGAAATTAACTTTGATTAGTTAAAAAGCCTTTATCTCGAAATTAAATTTGTACAAACCCTGTGCAAATAGTTGATAACCCATTTCTTGAGCACATAGATATGTGCATCCATGAGCCGTCCATATACATCTAGTTGTCCCTTGTTCTTGAGCAGATGCCGCTGTATATTCAATGTATCTTCACAATCGCTAGCGGCGAATACAAATGCCAAACGCTGTGTGGCCGGATGAATGCCAATCATATCACGCTCGGGCTTATGTTTGGTCTTCGGACCTGGCATTACCACATCGGATTCAAAGCCACTCTTGAACAGCAGCAGCGCCAGTGAAGCATCGTCAGCGCGGAACTTGTTGATCAATGGGTACAAACTAACATTGGTCACAATGTCACAGCTAACGACTAGAAAGTCTGATTTGATCCTAAATGCAATTAAGGTGTCGCAATTAATGCTTATACTCTTATGACTCACTGTACCGGCTTACTTGTCGTATATATAGCGCAAACTATCGGCAGTGCCAAAATCACTGTCGCTGGGAACTGTGGCATAATCAATTTTAAGCTTAAGTGGTGTGCGCTCCAGTGCTAGTTGTATTTCCAACTTATACTGCTCCAGCACAACAACAATAACCTCTATAAAGTAAGCATAATATCAAGTATGATGAAATAATTAACATACTTAGTGCATTTACCCGTAAAGTTGTGTCTACTCAACATATTGAGTGGATACCAGATTAGCGGATACGGTCCCACGGGTAACAAACATTTGGGCGCATCGCCCAGCACTTCGGGGAGGCGCGTGCCACGCCCCGCAGCTAGGACAACAGCTTGAAATTCGCAGTTTGACATTTTTTTTTGTTTGCTAAGCTAATTTAAAATTGCCAACACGCGTGAACAACAATTACAGCGAAGACAGCTGATTGGCACAATAAACAGCATTTACCAACACTAGTAAGAAAGTGGCCATATGTTATCTATCACATGACTGCACTGGTATTGTTTTTGTAATTGTATAAAATAAGTCAGATGACTTTTTTCCCCAAAGATTCCCTGAATTTGATGCACTTTTCAGCGAAATACAAAACACACAATACCATTATGAACAACAAAAAACTTTAATTAATGCATGATTTGAGCGCTACATAACTACAAAATGGAATACAATAATTTCTTGTTGGAATTAAACTACTTTAAGCTTAGAAATTTGGTTTTTGTCCGTAGCTACAATTTACATACATACAATACAAGTAATTGTGTGTTTCGGTATTTTTCACGGATTTAAAATGGAAATAAAACAAGAAGAATTAACAATAACACATTGTTTGGAATACAGATATACTAGTGGCGGTTGGCGGTTAATACTTAGAAGAGCACATCATCATCACCATCACCGAATATGTCTGCCGCCTGGCGGTCATCAATACCTCGCGCAAGGAGTTCAGCCTTCTTGGCGTCGGCCTTGATACGCGCTTCACGCTTCTTGTCCTGGATCTTCTTCAAACGATAGAACTCTTCGCGCTCCAACTCATCGAGCTCCGAGATAATGTAGGACAGAGTACGATCGATACGTGGTATGATGACATGTTCAATGGCATTCACACGACGATTTGTGATTTTGATGACCTCGTCCAGTGTGACGAACGAGGTTTGCAGCGAGGCAAGCTCCACGAGCAGTTTAACAGCGCTCTGGTAGTTCTTCTTCAACTTGGCCAATTGCTGACCACCACGAGCCAAACCAGCCAATTCATAGGTATCGGCACCATCAGTATAGGACTCGAAAACGGGCAGTGTAACACCAGCAACGTTGTCCTTCTTGGTGCGAATCTTGATTTGTGCCTTGGTCACGTTCTGCAGCACCACCTGATTAATGTCACCGGATGTGAACTTGGCCTCTGCTAGCGAAAACGCCGCCTCTTTCATAATATCACCCATCAGAGTTTTCGTTTCAATGATTTTTCCCAAGATCATACGGAAACGCATTTGCAATGCATCAGCTTTTTTCTTCAGCAGGCCATGACCTTTTTGAGCTCCAGCAAGACGGGCCTTCATTAACATTTGGGCACCACGAGACGGAAAAATCGGTAACCTTTCTTTGCCAGACATTTTCTAATCGTTTTAATTATATGGTGGAGTATTTACTCAATTTTTTATTGCGCACCAACTATTTTTCACACCCGTCGATGAACACTGAAAAACTCCAACTGGACTGGATAAACGTAGTGTTGAATAAGGCTTGATTGCAAAATGAAGTGATGTAAAACGTTTTTTTGTAGTGCTGCACAATAGATGATTAGGTGCTGGAAAATGCATAGGAGCAACAGTGCTGTCAAACATAACACAGTATCAGCTGTTTTGTCAATAACTGTAAACAAATTGCCGAGATATTTGTTAAGCAATGCAAGTTTTGCAACGTCTATATTGTTTGCCGGCAACAACACAACTAAAAAGCCATTTGCGTTACTACGCCAAAAAACCAAAGTTTGCCATGTCACAAAGTCGTCGCATGGTACATCAGGAAATGTTGCGTTATGTAAACCCATACGCACGTATTAACATTAAATCTGATATCTATGTGCATGTTGAGCCGGCTGACGTCCATGTGCACACTAATGGCGATGTTTTTATTGCAAAGCTTCTGGGCGGTGCCGTTGCAAATAGCACCGCCAAACTAGACGTAGATGTCGTAGATGGCGACAAAACCGTCAATGTCGTTGTCAAGAAGCTAACAGAGCAACACTCGCAGTTCAAATGCCTTCTTAAGGTTCCAGTTTGCGCTGAATTACATATTGAAGGAAACGGTAAAGTGTCCGTAACGGGTATCCACGGTGAGGCGTTAAAAATCCGAGCAACTGGTGATATAGTCACCAACAACGTGCGCGCCACACATATTTCGCTTATTAGCGAAAATGGCCACATCATGTGTGAGGGAACACTTCTAGGCAAATGCACCGAAATCAAGTCACTCAACGGTGTAAGAACATGCATTTTATGTCCATGTCCATTTTAATACATCTCTTTGCCTAACAGAACATCAATCTGGACAAGCTGCAGGGCGACAGTTTAAAATGCTGCACAAACGCAGGCGACATCAACACCGATTGTTGCTATGTGGAGAGATCCAAGTTTGAGACAACAACTGGACGCATGGAGCTAAAGAATGTGCACAAGACCAGCGAGGTGTATATTCATGAAACTGGTGCACTAAAGATGAGTAAGTTTATCACTTCTACATACAATCGTAAATTACTAATGCGTTTATTTTAGCTGGCGTTAATGGAAATCTGAATGTGTTTGCCAAAGGCGGCAGCGTGAATCTTCAGCTATCCGAGCTAAGTGGCAAAAGTCAGATTGTGGCAGACAATCTAGAGGAAGAGGCCATCATCAACATTTCGGAAGCCATTGAGAATATCAACATTAATGTTGAGGCCAGCCAGGTGATTCTCAACAATGAGCTGGAGCATGTTTCGCATGCACTTAGCGAGGACAAAAGCAAATTTAAGCTTAACAATAAGAATGATCATCATTTGGTTATCAGCAGCACCGGGGAGAATGGTGTGCGCCTGGGCAAACAGTCCTGGATGGATATAATGCAACAACAAATAAAACCAGCCGATAATATTTAAGCTTAATTCGAGTACATATATTATATCAAAGTTTTGCGTTATATATATGTATGTGGTATGTCGTACAGTAAGTATAATTATGTATTAATGTATGTTTGTTTGTATTGGGCATATATGCAACAATGATCAGTCAGTCATGTTATGAGTATTATTTGGCTTGGCCAGCTACTTCATTTAAAACGGCGCTCAGGCGCTGTTGTGCCCTTTGAAGGATCACATCATCATCTTGTTCCACCTGCAAGGCAGCTCGAAACATTTCTACTTTGTTAACATCCATCTCTCGTATATCCTTGACAACAACGGGCATCTCAGCTTGAATAAACATTTGTCCGAGCAGGCGCAGTAGCTTAAAGGCATGCTCCTCATACTGCCAACGGGGTTCATCCTCGAATGCCTCGAAATCGTTTTCATCATACTCGGTATAATCGACAATGTGCTTGCTGAGAATGGCCCAGATGCCAAGCAGGTTATCGAAGGCTTCCCTATCATAGAAATATTTGAGACACTGCAAAACATCGGGATTTAGTTATGGATGCAGTTACACTTAACGAGAATATATAGTACGTACGCTACAAATGTGGGACAAATCCTCCAGATACTCCTCCTGTCGCTCGCCCAGTGGCAGCAGCTGTGTCGGCTGCTGCAGGAATTGCAGAATACGTGTCAGGCAATACATAATGCTAGATGCATACAGATCCATTGATAGCTGTGCTTCCGGCAGCTGCACAAGAATGGTACATATATTGAGGTAGGTTTGAATCACTTCAACATCGCAATTGATTTTTGGTATGCTCTGAGATTCGTCGTCATCATCTGGGTCTACACCTGGCCCCTGATCTCCAGTAACGCCATCTACTTCATCCTCCTGCTTGGCCAGATCATCGCGCATTAGGCGAATAAATGCATTGTTAACGCCATCGCACAGCTCTTGCACGAGAAATACTTCAGCAAATGGCTTCAATTTGTTGTCCGACTGAGCATTCTCCTCTTCAACGAGGGCACAGCTGGCCAGCACTGCATTGATGGCCTTAAGCGCTGCTATCAGCAGCTCATCGCTCACTGACTGCTGCAGTATAAAGCCAAGATTCTTTGCGGAGCTATCGCATGCAGCAAAGCAGATGTACCAATCGATGCCTAGCTGCTCCTTGCCGCTGACCACATGTGCCATCACATGCTGATAGACGCGCATCAGCTGGAGCAGCATAGCAGTGTCCATGCAGGTGCATAGCTTGAGCAGCATCTCGACCCAATCGGCATGTGCTGTCAGTTGTTCCACGCACTCGATCTGGGCACACATGTTGCCCAGCAGACCGACAAGTATCTCATACAGACGCACAGCCTCACTGCTGGAGATGGCAAACATAATTAGCTCGATGGCATCGTTTTCAAGCAGGAGTGCAACCACGTCAGCCGACACTGACATATCCCAAACTTTACACAAATCATCCTCGAGCTCTTGCTCCAACGGTGTCTGGGCGGGCTGCTGGCTAAGTCGCATCAGCGTCTGCAGTATGAATTTCTTACTGTACATTGTCTCGCCTACGGCATCACCACGCATGCGCTCCAGCAGTTCGTTCTCATCAGCAGTGTCCGCAGCATCCTCATTGTTTTGAATTCCGTGGGGTTGGGGTGAATTCGAGTCTGACTTATTTTCATTGTGTACGGCGCCATTCGATTGCGGTGTGTCCGAGTCATTTGTTTTGTTTTCGGATGCCAGCAATAGCTCGTTTTCGTTACCAACAATTGCGGCAACGTTTTCCCTTTCCGCGCTGTCGACATCTTCTTTGGTCATCTTGTCTGGTGTCTGTGGTTAGGTTTTATCGAGTCGTCCGGAATAAGTTCGATCACAGCTAACTAAACTTAAAAATGAACAAACAATTGGTTTCACGTTCCACTAGTTCGATAATTCCCAAACTTTATGTTAAACTGAACCACTTAACATTTTTCTGTTAACTGTCCTGTTAACAGATATATTTCATTTTTAAATGAACAAAAACGAATTAAATCAAGTTTTATTTTATAATTTATCGTTGGATCATTATTAAATTATTCTAAGCGTTGACGTTTAATGAACACATCTAGTATATGAGAAATTGGTATATCAGTTGGTTGTGGTGCTGGCGGTGGCGCCACATTATTGCGATGTTGCGGGAAAGTTGGCATCATACGTGGATCACAAGCTAAAAAAGGCATATGTACATATTTAAAATTAATAAGTTATATTTTATTATATTGTTAAAACTTACGTTGCGGCGGCTCTGTAAAGTATTTACTGTTCAAGCATTCTTCGGCCGTAGCTCGTGTGGCGGGATTGTAGATGAATAGAAGATTTAGAAGACTTCTGCCAGATGGACCGAGCATTTGGAATTTGGTTTTAAGATTATTGTAGGGTTGCTGGCTGAGCGTAAAATTCTGCAGGGCAGGCAGTTCGAGGAATCCCGGCCAAATTGATTCGGAAGGAGCGCCAAACAAATCAATAATCATATCGAGCTGTGCAATCTCCGAGTTGCCAGGCAACAATGGCTTTCCCGTCAATAGCTCCCCCAGAATACAGCCAAAGGCCCACATATCAACCGCAGTTGTGTGTGTCTTGGCGCCGAGCAACAATTCCGGTGCACGATACCACAGCGTCACCATTTGTGGCGTCATCGGTTTTGACGGCTTGCCATACAAACGCGCCAGACCAAAATCAGCTGTTAAACGAATGGATTCGTTAAGCTATGTGGAAGAAAGAGAAAGATTCAACACTTGCCAACTTTAATGCAGCCCTTGTCAGTCATTAGCAGATTCGAGACCTTCAGATCTCGATGTATTATATAGCGGGCATGCATATACTGTAATGCACGCAGCACCTGCAGCGTAATGCACTTGACTTCAGATTCAGTAAACGGCTTGGACATGTTATCCAGCACCGAGGCCAAATCCTGCTCACAAAAGTCCATAACCAGAAAGATGCTGTGTGAGGTTTTAATTAAATATATAAACATAATTGTTATATTAAACCCAAAGAACGTACCTATCCAGGCTCTTGCCCACAACAACTTCCCGCAGACGCACAATGTTTTCGTGTTGGCAACGCTTTAATATCATTATTTCACGTAATCCGCTGACTGGCAGACCATCCTTTTCCTGATCCATGCGCACCCTTTTTAGAGCAACTATTTCGCCGCTGCGAGTGTCGCGAGCACGATCTATATACATATATATATATATATATGAATGCAATTTAGTAGAAGAATTTTGTAAAAATAAGATGCACACTCACAAACAATACCATAACTGCCTTCGCCCACACGGTTAAGTTTTTCAAACTCAGACACGGGACGACAACGTCCATACTGAAAAAAATTACGTTTTCAGAGCCGGCACCGGCAAATGCAACAACAATTAACATACCACATCTTGTTCCGGTATGGCCATGGGTGTGCCGCTGTTCTTTAGCGATATTAGGAAACCCTTGCGTGTAATGGGTGCCTGAGGATCAGGCGCAGGATTTGATTCCACATCATTTGATTTTGTGCCGCTCGACATGTTTAATTAGATTCAGGAATATTTCTCGGACGACATGCAACCACAGACATTTAAAGTATCGATACTCATCGATGCTGTCAAGAATTCCCAGGGCTACAATCAAGTTGTTTTCAATGGGCGCGATTATGCTTAGAATTTAAACATGCACCCAGTCTTCCAAATCTCACATGTCAATTATGTAAAAAAAATCTGCGCATACATTTCATAATAGCAGCTAATTCATCATAAATTTTAACAGAGTGCGTAAAAACAAAAGTGACTAGAAAATGAAGCACGATTTATGAAAGTGAAATTGCGCCAGCTTAAAGAAATTTCGTTAGCATTTAATTCCAAATGCATGCATCAGACATTAAAAACCATACTGACTCTCAGCATCACCAAGCCTACGCATGTGTTAAAATCTTGGCTTAAAAAACCACAGCAACTTTACTATCAATTATCACCCTGAACTTGGAATAAAAAAAAGTATGGTAAGGCGCAAGTATAAATGTTGTAGCCGGCGTCGGGTGCATCATCAGTTCTGCAGTGGCTGTGCAAGTGGTACAATAGTGATTACACCAGCATTTCAACATATTTTCGAAGGATTATACACTTCTACATAAAAATAATGAATAAAACATCGATTTGGTATGCAGCTGTGCTGCTTCTCGTTTACTTCACGTTGGTGTTCTGTGAGGAAACTGCGGAAAATGCTGATACACAACTTATAACGACGAGTCAGTATACGGATATGGATATGGAAAGTTTAGTTAACGTTGGACGGGAACTGTTGGAATTCGAAGGACGCACTCGTCGTCATCGCCATCGTTTCTGGTGTAAGCAATAATTTAAAAATATGTGTTAAGATCGTTGCTAGTTTTTCATAACATCTGAGCCGTAACAATTAGCACAATTTGTACGTAAGGTAATATCATTTTGATTAACAAGACTTACTCCCACCCATTCTAAACCATTTTGTTGATAACGATGGGCTGGTATACTATAAATATTATTCACCTGCTAATCAGCACTTTACGACTTTCTTTCGAAAGTTTCCAAACGCAAAACAGAGCTCTGTCAAAATGTCTAAAGAAATGTTTCTCATCCAATTGGAAAATCACGACGTGCAAACTGTATTCCAATAACAATTCATTAACACTTTTCACTTTCAATAATTGTAAATTGTACCAGATCACATCTACATAATACTAATCAGAGTTCTGTTCGTGTTGTCAGTGAAAGTGTTATCTGTTATCTAATCCTTCTTTTTTCTTTCTATGTTTACAGTTCGTCATTTGTGGCCACTGGCGATTGCCTATTGGATTAAAGTGAAAGTGGTCGTGGTCTCCTTTTTCGTTGGCAGCGCCATTTATTTGGGTCTGCGCTACTTCAGACCAAGTGCTGCAGCCAGGTGCCCAGAGATCATCCTAGATCATCCGTAAGCTTCAAGGATTACGATCTCTTTTTGTTTGTTTACTTTATTATTTTTGATTTTGCTTACAGTCCGCCATCGTTTAGCCACCATGATCACATTCCTTATTCAATCGATCATTCGGCCCATGAATCATCATATGATCCGTCTTCATATGAATCGAGTCCCTCGTTTGATCCATACTCTGGCTACTCGGGCTACCATTCCAGCTCTGATATACACAGTGAGCCACCAACAGGACCCTCAGGACCAAGCGGACCATCTGGGCCTCCTGGACACTCAGATAAACGTCGTCGTGGTAAACGCAACGCCGAAGATGATGAACAGGAGCAGGAAGAACTGGTGGAGATTATTGATGAGGAAATTACAGAAAGTGTTGCACGCCAGCAGCCGGCCGAAGAGCAGTAAGCAACTGTTGCAAAGTAATCCATAAAAGATGTAATTTAATTCATCCTTTTTATCCTCTTTAGAATCGCAGAATTTATGTTTGCGTTTTTGGGTCTGGATTCCAAGGCGTGCCGTCGCCGCTTTGTCTGCGAGATGGAGTTCCGTTCCAAGCTCAACCCATTGACCAGCATGGCATTCCGCATTGTGGGACGTGGTTTCTTTGAGAATTACACCAACGCACGTAATCCACAGTCGAGAGCGACAAATTTCTTTGAATGCGCGGCCGCAAATCCCGAATGTATTTTCGTTGAGAACACAGAGCCAGAGATAGACCCAGCTGTGGAGCAGGAGCAGGAACAGGAGCAGACTAAACAGACTGAGGCGCCAAGCACAGATGATTCGCAGAACGAAGTGAATCTGGAGGCGGAAAGGCGTCAGGCGCAGCTGAGAAAGCGTCGCGGTGATCGCAAGCTTAGCTCAATTGCTGAGCACATTTTAACAAATTAGACAAATGAAGATTTTCTATTTATTTAATTATTTATTTTAGCTATAAGCGTGATGAAAATGAATCTACAACAAACACACACACACACAAAATAAACTTGCCTCATCTATTAAACAAAGTTACATTTAATTATGTGTGTGGTTTTTACTTCCATTTGGTGGGAGGAAATGCAATAAAAAAAATGCTAAACTTTAACTCAATGCACGAATATCAAAATAATAATTGTAAAAACAAAACCGAATACCGATTGATGATGATGACTACATTTTTAAGGATCTATTCGAATGACTAAATCTTTTTGACCTTTTTCTTCTTGATTGCATTAATTTGATCGGCCATTTGTTCAATTTCACGCTGATTAATCGGCTCGTTCTTCCGCACACTCGCCTTGCCTTTCTGCCGCTGTGCAATGTCTGCGGCGAGGTCATTCAGCTTGCTCCACACAAAGCTAAGGAAGTTGACAGCTAGATCCTGTTTAAAGAAGGCAATGGCCACCAGGGCGATAAGCACCAGAGCCGATATCGAATTCTGATTGAGATCCGCTTCTGTGGCGCGCACCTCCGGATTAAATTCCAGCTTAACATAGACAGAAGTTCTGTTTGCAACAAAGCTGAACGAAGGCAATTTATATGCATAGGTCTTGTCGGACAGCGTTGATTGAAGCTCCACCACATAGCTCTTGCCGTCGAGTGGTATGCGCGGGAAATAAACCATGATGCCAGGATTAAAGCTCGACTTAGGATTGAGAGGCGTTGACACGCGCTGCGAGAAGACGGGCGAATCAGAGGCACCCTGCCGATACATAACAATCCTCAACGTCTTATAGTAGTCATTCTGGGAGGCCATAACGCGTGCCGTTATGTCCACAATCTTGATGGGATTGATGGCAATAAGATTGATATTGCGAACATCCTCATTGCCCACAGTGACCGTATGCTTTTCGGGTATAGAGCGTTGAACCCTCTCCTCGTCAGTGACAACACGCACTGTATATGTGCAGCCAGGCTGCAGTCCACGTATACGATATTGTCCATATGTTTCGCTAGTTGCTTCCTCCATCTGATGCTGGCAACTCTCACTGGCGATGGCATGCACATTAACCTCCGGGAAGGGATCACCATTTAAAGAAGTGATCGTGCCAAAGATGGAGTATGCAAAACGCTTCCCACTGCAAAAGAGGAATACAAATATATAAAAATTTTAATGGATATTTATATTAGTTTAAACTTACGTTAGGACAACCTGAATAGTTTCACCATCCTTGATGTCAATCATTTTGGAATTCGGCTCAAACTTGTACTCCTTCATCATGGGCCGCAAAAAGTATTGTGATGGCGATAGCGAATGGAAATTGATGGCACCATTTTCGCCTGTTACCAAATTCTTGCGATAGCTTTCACCACCGCTAAGCGAGAGCAGCACACCACTCAATGGCTGGCCAGCATCATCCTGTACAGTCACTTCAATCTCGCACAGCTTATGGGCGCTGAACGAATTCGATTGGCGATTGTAGGCACTGAATACATATGACTCCTTCTCGGCGGTAAGCTCAAACTTGAGTGTCTCATCGATGGGACCAAATTTGAATTCGCCCGTGACCGATGTGAGTGTCTCGATGGCCTCACGCTCTGGCTGCTCGGGGAAACTGAGAGATACCTTGGCATCTTTAATAGCTGGCACAACCTTGCCGCGCAGTATAAGACCACGAGTGGCCACAAAATTGAATGCAATGTCCACACAATCGCTGCTGCCAACGACCTGATGGTGCTGCGGTGCAAAGAGCAGTATATCGCTCAGTGGTTTCACAAAGAGAATCTCGTCGGGCTTGAGATAGGTTTCATAGCGATAAGCGTATTTGCCATCCACCTTATGTGCTTCAGCTGTTGGCGTTATTATTTGTTTGCCCAGCGCTTCCGATTCAACAGCTAAACGAAGTGAATCTGCATTGGGTTCCGTTGATAGAACACGAATGCCTGTCTTATGCGCAATTGCATTGACAATAAGGGTTTGGAGCTGATCCGGTTCAGGTGTGATAAATTTGCTTGGCAGCGTATCATCATAAATGTGACAGCCTTCAAGCTTGAAGTCATAACTGCCGTATTTGGATACACAGAATGTGTTGACACCGGATAATATCTTGAGTGTCTCAATGGGCGCCTTGGGCTCTGAAGGTCCAGTGAAGTGTACATATCTCATCTATTAAATACAGAGTAGTTTGATCAATCAATAGCCTGGGTAATTGGACCAGAATAATATATTAACTTACCAGAGCGCGATGGCTGGAAATGATGGATACTTCGTAGCCCTTCTGTATGAAAGGTGGCGCATTCTCCTCGGCGGCGGCAACATTCAGAAAGACACGTGTGGATTCGTAGCAAAGATTGCCTTGCGGAATGGTAATCTCATATGGCCCGGGCAGCACATCCTTAAAAGCATACTTGCCGCCTGATTGAGAAGTGTGTTAAATACATAATAAAACTGCAACTTGAAAATACTTACGATGCGCCTTGGCCTTCCATTTGTTTTCCGTTGGTTGACCAGTGGCATCCAGTCCCTGCAGCGTAACCTCCGCTGATGTGCAGGTTGCTGTTGCATCTGGCAGACACTGAAGTTCACCAAGAATCGTGGCACGAAGCTGCGAGAAGGTTATGCCATTGACTGGAGCATGTCTGACTTCGGACTGTTGTTGCACCGGAAAGAATTGAATGCCACTGCTCTTGTCCAAATCGGTTGTGATCACCTCAAAGTTGTATTTGCCAGCGGGCAGATAAGCGCACCATTTGCCGCTCCCTGGCTGCGTTGTAGCCGTCGTGTGGAATGTGGAGCCAGCTTTTGTAATGCCCACCACATATGACTTGGGCGAGACAACTGTGCCGCACACCTCGTAGGCAGCGGGCACTATTGTGGGCAGTGTGGGCGTGGAGATTTGTGTCTTTACTTGCAGCGATCCAAATTGAAGTTGTGGATATTCGACATCAATGCTGTAGCTGCCTGCTTTGACGTTCTCGAGCGTGTAACTGCCAGTTTCATCTGTTTCAGCAACTTTCTCGTTATTGAGCTTTACAATGGCAGACTTAAGTGGTGCACCACCAACAGCTGTAAGCACCTGACCAGTCACTGTGAAGCCGCTTATCTTGAACTCCTCCTTTAAGTGCAGAGTGTCCTTGCCAACTTCCACTTCCAAGAATTTAGGCGTCATATGCAATTTCAGGTTCTTATTCTCATTGACGGCTTGCAGCAAATATTTGCCAGTGGGCACATTTTTAAAACTATATTCGCCCTTCTCCGTCAGCGCATAACATGAGGCAGCGCTTTCATAGTCATTATTCAGCTTGTTTGCAGGTGCATTTGCGGATTTCTCACACTTGGGCAGCAGAGTTTGCTGTGTGAAAGATAGTAAAGAATTTAAAAAATAAATAGTAGTTTTTGATGAGCCAAAACTTATTTAAATTCCATTTTTAAGAAGTGGTGTTTTTTTTTAAATACTTACACCTTTTTTCTTGTACAGCACGACGGCAATATTTGCTGGCAATTGCGTGCTGGCATCAAAGCGTCCATGGACATCAAAGCCGGAGACGACCAATGCGTCGGCAGGCAGTTCTGTGTTGCCGCTAACAACAATCACATTATGCTCCGATTTGGTGAAATGCCACTTGGGATGAATTGCACGCACCACATATTTGCCGGGTATAATTGGTGTAAAGAAGAAGACACCATTGATGTCGGTTTTAGTACGACGGATTTGGCCCTGCTCCGATTTCAGTTCCACATCGACGTCACGTGCACCGCTACCGGTGGCAAGCGCTACTTTGCCAGTGATGCCAAAGCCCTTGAAGACAAAATTAACATCTTTGCCTTGACTGCATACGTCATTCTTGCCATCGAAATTGAGTTCAACGTGTTCGGGTTCAAAGCTCCAGCCCGGTGGAGGTGAAATGCTAAGTAAATATTCTCCTTTATCGTAGATGGGTAGAAAATAGTAGCCATTCGAGGGTGAACAGTCAGTTTTGTCTTTTAGTGAGCCTTGCTTGGTCAGACTGAAATTAACGTGAATCTTATCAGTAATTGGCGATATAAATTGTGAAAACTTTCGATGACTTACAGTTTAATTTCCACTTTGGAAAAGTCAATATCTGCATGGCTTTTGATAAAACCGCCACAGCCGATTACTTCGGTTGACTGTGCACTACTTTGTGCAATTATATTAATTAAAATTAATATAAAGCCGGAAAAGCGCCCCGTCGACCCCATTTTTTTTCGACTTTAAGCTGCCAGCTGTCGCCGTAAGCACACGACTGAATATAAAAGATATCGATAGATCGCAACAATAGCACCAAACAGGTGTTGCGATACTTATCACAACAGTGCTGACGATAGCTGTGTGGCTAGTCGATACATACATGTTATCATTTGCCGATAGACTGTACTCTGTTTGGCGCGCAAATAATTGTGGTGAAATTCAATATAACTTAGCATCAATTCTTTTTTATACGATTCGATATCTAAAAATTAAAAAATGAGAGCTCAGATATTTTCTGTACACATTTTTTGGTAGAATAGTAACGATTGGCAAATGTTTGGCCACTATATATTAATGTACTGACATTGAAATCATTTTTAATGCTGCAGAAATAAGCTTGTCAGATATTAATTACCGCAACGAATTTTAATTACAGCAACAAGTGCGACTGCTTGTCTTTTCTTGTCTCCGTATGTCCGCATAAGTATGAGTAAACCGATCTGCCAGCCAGCCAGCAGCAGACAGCGCAAAGATACAGATAAAGCTTTTCGACAAGCGCCAAGTTGTTCGCAAGAAATTCATTTCAGGCATCGTTGAGCTGTGGATTGCCCTCTGCCCATAAAATTTTGACTGATGCTCTCGCGATAAAGCAAGCAAATAATATTGAATAAAGTACATATGTATTTATGTATGTATGTGTGTGTGTGTGTACTTGAGACACAGCCCGAACAACTGTAAGCTATTAAATCGAGCAATTGTATAAAACGGCTGAAGTATGCAACATTCAATTGCCTGGCATTGACTTTGAATTGCATTCGCAGCGTTTTTGCCCTTGCTGCGATCTACATATGAATCTCTATTTGTGCTTATACTATATACAGATGTTTGTACTTAAGTGAAGCGATAAGAGAAAAGCAAAATCAATTTCCGGAAGTGACCGAATTGTCAGCTGTCATTTGCTTGGCGCCAGCATTTAATTGCCTGGCTTTTCCTTACCATTTTTCGCGTGGCCGTCTTCTACCTGCCTGACTACCTGTCGGTCCGCCGGCGTCATCAATTCATAACTAATTAGCTGCATACAGACAGAGCCCGTTGTAAAATGCATCAGACATTAAATCTACCCGAAAACAAAAAAGATTTGTATGTCTAGGCTGTGTGTGTGTGTGTGTGTGTGTGTGTGCGACGGTCGGGCAGGCAGACAATTTGTCGGGACGACAGTAGCGCGTAGAGCACATTAGTTTTATGGCTGGGTATTAATAGAATCTGAACTCTCTGAAAATATGTCAGGCTGTCGTCGCGTCGTCTTGGCTGCCCATTTGTCCATTTGCCCAGATAAGCCAGAGTCCGCACAAATCCGCATTAACTAAGTAATAACAAATATCGTTCTAATGAAAATAAATACCCAAAGTTCATTTAGCTACTTATCGCCAAGGGATATAGTATAGGACATATGTATGCAATCGTATATATTAAGAAATTTATAATTAATGTGGTATTTTGGCAATTGCGCTGTCGTAGGGGTCTTCTATAATGTGCATTATGCTATCGCATAAAGTCACATGAAATCGTTAATACATTTGGGTTGTTGGGGTGTGTTTTTGTGATCATAGAGTCGGGCGAAGAGTACAGCGCAAAAAGCAATCAATAAATGTACTTTGATTGCAACCCCCTTAAAAAACAAAAAAAAGGGGGAGGGCTAACAAACAACAACAAAACAAAAATGAAAACGAATTAAAACAAGCAAAAGACAAACAAACTGTGCAAAAGTCAACATGCATTGTACAAACACTGTACACCATATGGATCTGTTCCCAAAAGCCACAGCAGCCACAGCAGCATGTCCGATCATGTCCAGGCAGCCACAGTAGCAGCAGAGCTAACGGCACCCCACAGAGCTTACCAAAATAATTGGCAATGCGCACTACTCTGTTCTCGTTTCCTCAACCGTTTGTTCTGCATGCGGAGAGCGCGTGCCAATCTCTCACGCTAACACTCTCCCTCTCTCTCTGACAGTGCTGCGGCGTCGCTCAAGGCACATTGGCAGACGCCGAGTCAGCGTTCAGTTGAATGCGAGTCGCAAACAAAAACAGACGTTTTATTTTCAGAGCGCGTGCGTGCCAGCCAAAGTTTATTTCATCAACAAATCAATAATAAATAATGTGTTTTCAAGCTAAATATACTACTATAACCAGAAACAAATAAAAAGAAAAACAACATATTGACAAGATATTTTATCGAATTCCACAAAAAAATACTGATAAACGACGCTGTAAAAGAATCTTCGCGTATCTCGTATCTAGTGCAAAAACTCGTTTATTTCACAAGCAATTTGCAGGCCAATTAAAAAAAAATCTACATGTAAAAAAGCAGAAGAAAAACGAAACAAACAAGAAAGAATAAAAACCTGCAAGATCTTCAAGGGCCAAGTGCGCGAGTTGTTGTTGTTGTTGATCTTGTTATCGTAAGCTTAAATTGCACTTGACAGTTGCATTGTGACAAACATTCCACAGTTAACGATAGAGAGAGAAAGAGATAGAGGGAGTTCTATCCGGTTCGGTCCTAGACGCACTGCGTCTGTCAACTTAAGCGACGCTTGACTAATTGTACGATTAAATATCAATTATGACAGCGGAGACACTTAAGCCGTTTATAACACCGACGAGTGCCGTTAATGGTTTTCCGGCCAAACAGCAATCGAGCGTAAAGCACTCCAAACGCAAGTTACGACAATTAATACCAATTATATTGAGCATTGTTGCTCTTGTACTTGTCGCAGCCATCCTTACGCTAACGGTAAGCACAAATAACAGTTCGAAATATTTAATTTCATTATGAATTTTATCTATCTAAGAACCTACGACACTAAGTTTGTAGATTTCATTAAGTTTATGGTAATGAAGACGCGTTTGAATTTATAATTTCTTCAAAGGAAAATATTCAAATTTTTAATTGATATCTATAAAACGTATTCCACGATGCGTGTCCGCCACAATGCATAACTATAATTTGGCACAAGCTACACCTATCCACATATATACACATACACATATACAATTAACACATATGTAAGTAGGTAGCAACAACAACAACTACGAAACATTCATCTATCAGTCACCGTGGATCAAAAACTGAAGCGTGTCTTTAGCTAAATCGTTGCCTAATGATCGTTTCATAAAGCCAAACAAGCCGATGATCATCTTAACAAACAAAGAGAAGAGACTAAACGGCGACGGTTGATAAATATAAATAAATACGCGTTTATATAAATCTTGTTGCCATAGACATAAGACAAACATACTTAACAAGGTGCTAAGCGATAAACTGTTTGATGTTCGTGTTTTGTTTATTTCAATGAAAATATCTCAATTATGAGGTTGTTCACTTGGAGAGAGACGTTTAAGATGCCAATTATAAAAGATTGCTAGAACGAAATGTTTAATGAATCTTCATATTGTATTCTTACAACTTGTTGGTGGTTGTACCAAGCAGAACGGACCTGAGGATCTTCGAAAACAACTTAAGTTTATCCAAAGATATACCCAATAACTGAGTCTTGTAATGCCAAATAGTTGATAATTGAAGTCTTATCGCTTTTTATTGCACAATTGATAAATGTCAAACAGCTTTATCAATACAACAACACATACTATACTATATGGAATGACACATTAATAATCTAAAACGATGTTGACAATTTGTTCTGATTTCGCGACTATCGCAGACGAGTACAGCATAAAATTTGCATTGTATGCAAAATTTCTGATAAAAAATAAAGTCTTTTGAAAGCCAGATTGCCAGACAGACGGAGGAGCTCTACATAAATGCGCCTTGGAATCATTGAATCCGAAACGGAAATTGTACAATTGACTTGTAAATGGTTTTAGATTTGTCTTCGTCTTTTTGTCACATAAATCTTTGTTAAGATTTTTAATTCAATTTCCCTGTAGCAGCACCCAGCACCGCAGCACTCCAAAAATGAGAGCGATTTGTATCTTTGACATTTTTCAGTCGATCCGAGAGGGTGACCGAATCAAATTCGGCGAGTGACCCTCATCAGCTGCAGTGGTGAAAGTGGAAATAGTTGTTGTTGTTGTTTTTTTTTGTGCTGGCGCAACGCGATTACTTTACGCAGGTCCATCTGGCTACCAAAAAGATTTATGTTTAAAATGCCTAATGGGAAACTTGTTAACATTTGTTTCTTATCCAGAAAGCTGTCATAATGCTCTATGCTTGGGGACAAACTGCGCTTTTAAAGATAACATTTGAAGCATTAAGTGAAATTAAACATGCACACTACACTCAGAGAAAATACGTAGAACAAGAAAAGCATTTTTAGAAACCTCTTTAAAAAAGACTAATCAAAATACTGTGAGATGATATGAAACTTAAGGGCAAAATAGCTTGCAAAGCGACAAGCTGAAACATGTCTAAACATATCAAAACTCTAAAGATACTAAGAAACTTTAGGGCAAAAGATACTAAAATTCTAACAAGATGAAAAATGTTTAGACAAATCCAAATACTGAATAATACTAAGAATGCTTTAGGGCAAAAAGGTATTTAATTGCCTTTAAATTATATCTTTCCTCACCTCTTTAACATAGATATGCTGACTTTCGCTTGCTTTTTCTCAGTGTCCTGAAGAAAACAACCCATAACAATGGCCTTGTGCTTAAGATACAGTTATATAACCTGGCACATGTTGGTGTTGCCTATCTTTTTTCACGATCAATGCTCACTTAATTTAATAATTTCTTATAAACAAGTTGCTATGGCTCACTCATAATTCAATTTCACACTCACCCACAGCCCACATTAACATATAAACTCAGCTCATAAGACTCACAATGCTAACGGACATTCAATTTGTATTTGGGTGCCGCCTTTGGGCAAGAATCGAGAGTCAAGAAGTACAAGAAAGAAATGATTTACGTATGTTTGTGTGTTGTTCGAAATGATTATATGTAGTTGTAGGAAAAGGCGCTGACAGAGTGTCATATTAAGCAACGCGACGAAAGTTTAGCGGCTGCTCGCTCAGAATGTTAATGATCCATTAAAAAGATTATGCGGCTCGACGGCGGTAGACAACATACTATAAATGAATTTCTTATTTCAATTCATCTGAACACAAATTATTAAGGGTGTTTAACGTTTGTGCTAGTTTGCATTGAAAAGTGATAATATGTATTTTTGAAGGTTATCGAATATACTAAGATAAAATTAAAGGTTCAGGTTTTTCAAAGACAAATTCAGAGTTTGATCAGTTTTTGAAACAAGTTCAAATTAAAGTTCAGGGATAAAATTATATGCTTTAATGGTTATAATTACACATTAAATGTTTAAGTTAAATAATTTTGCCAAACCCTTAAGCATTTACACTAATTTTTATAAACAGATATTTTATCATTTTCAAATACATATTTTTAAATTAATTTTTTAGCCCAGTATAAACAATAATTTATAGAGTACTCCTTAGTTCAGCAACTTTACATAAGTACGAGATTATTTGTTCAAATTGTTGTTCACATCAAAATCTCACTTGAAATGTCTGTTTGGGTTTTTTTCGTTCGATTCATCATACATATATTTGGGTGTCAAAGTTCGCTGTTTGGGATTATGGGGATGTGTTTGTTTTGGCACCGCCTATCGCTCTAATTAAAGCTCATTACAATAATTGTACAAATATATTGGCTTATCTCTTTCAACTTGAGTGCCACATATCAAATAATACTGAACAGTTCAGAAATTAGCTTGAACTTTTTATTTTTATTTTTTTTTTTGTTAAAGTAGAATACAAAACACATTTTTATTATTTGTATATATATTTTGCTTATACATATATATAATTTAAGATATTTTGTGTGTGTGTGTGTTATTTTGTTGTCTTCAACGTTGAATATTATGCTTTTAAATGACTTCCCTTTTGCTCGATTGAGAATAAACACATGATCATCGTCATGCTGTTGTATCTGGAGCTTGCTCAGCAATCTTTCTATATGAACATATGACGCACTCATATCCCAAAACTATAGATATTTATATATGTTGTGTATATTGATAATTTGCAGATCTGGCAGACGACACGCGTGCGACAACTGGACAATGATCTGAGCTGTTTGAAACGAGAAGTGGAAAGCTTGCGGCAAAGGCTGGGCATTAATTATCTGGAGGATTTGGCCGAATTCCAAAAGGAGGTGAGTAATTAATATTTTTTAAACATTCTTCAGCTTGTATTTTCACTTTTGTTTGCGTCACTTCACAAAACGAAAACATATATCTGCAATTTGTATTATAAATATGGGACACTTGGGTATATTTATAGATACATGTGCTCAAATTGAAATAACTTATGAAAATTCTTTTCGAAATGAATTCTTGTGTTATTTTGCTTGAGAACAGCTAGTTCATCACTTTGACAAATACTTTTCACATCATTTATTGATATACTTGACAAATCGCCACACGAATAATGAATGTTGTCCGAAATTAAAGCTCCCCAGATAAAACAACCAATTTATATATACATTATAATAGGTATTGCTGAGTATGATTTATGATATTTCACACTTGAGATCTTTTGGAAATCCATTTAATTCTTAAGATTGTTCAAGGCAATCACTCGACTATATATATATATTTTAAAGGAATTTAAAAGCTATTATTATGGACTTTGTACATATGTATATATGTATATACATTTAGGTTTAATTGCCGACTGATCTGATCTCATCAATGGCATAGATCGTTTAAAGATTCAAGATTTATTGAAGCGCTTCTTGTTTGTGTGGCAATCTATATAAGTATAAGTATGTATGTATGTGTGTGTATATATATTATGTCTGTCGTCTGAAGAGTTAGGAAAGGCGCCAGCAATTAAAGCTAATGCCAAAAGAGATGAAAATGTATTTCTTAAAATAAGTTCGCGTATTTATAAGTATGAAATCACAAAATGGGATTTAAGAAATATACATATGTATATTCATTTCAAGATAAGTTATAGTCACGTACTTGTGATTGACCCAAAAAACAAAAGAAGAAAATATTCATATATTGCGTTTTCTATTTGACAGTACACAAATGTGCTCATCCATGATCCCAGCAAACTGGACGATCTCGAAGGCGAGGAGGATGACGATGAGGATGATGATGACGACGATAGTTGGGGCGACAATGAGAACGAAGATGAAGATGAAGAGGATGCGGGCAATGAGCGTACCGATTACGATGAGTATCTTGATTTGATAAAACAGGAAACCGATGAAACTCAAACGACAGCACAAGGCAACCAAAACAACAACAACAATAGCGATGGTGAAATTGATCAAGCTGTTGCCACATCGTCGACCTCAGCTGCATCCAATGATGATAATGTCTTTGACGATTTCACCAGCTATAATGATTCGAAAAAGAAAAAGGAACGGTAAGTTGCTTCAGTACAACTATCCCTAAACTCTATGTACTAAACTATTTATGTTTTTTTATAGAAAATCTCGATCCATTGCCGAAATGCGCAATGATTTGCAGAGCAATGATGTTGCACCCACGACAATCAATCAAAGTACGATGGAAAGTGTCACCGAGCAGCAGCCAAAGAAACACCGATCTCGATCACGTCAAGGCCGTCAACGTATTTTAGTGCGCAAAGGTTAGTAACAAACTTTTTACTAAATGATTTTCAAATTGGCTAAACGCAAGAAACCAAAAAACAACTTTGTGCATTTGTTAATTTACAGGCGAATCTCCTGTTTCAGCGAAATCGGCCGATTTCTATGCTGTCAACGCCAGATCTCCCACGCCGGCTGCCCATTTCCATTTGAATCGCAAAGTGTCGCATCATCATGCGCCCATACAGATGAACTGTGAGTAGCAAGCAGCATTTGAAGAGCATAAAACATTAACTAATTTGTATACTTTTTTTTTGGTTGCACAGCTTATCAGGGTGACATGTATGTGGGCCATGCGACGGCCAGCAACGATAATCATTGGCAACAGCATTTTAGTGTCAACAATGGCGTTCTCACTGTGATGCAGCCGGGTCTTTACTATGTTTATGCCCAGATCTGTTATAACAATACACACGATCAGAATGGTTTCATCATTTTTCACGAGCACAATGCGTTCCTGCAGTGCCTCAATACGGTGCCAACGAATATGCCACAAAAGGTGCATACGTGCCACACCAGCGGACTAATACAGCTGCAGCAGAACGAATCTATACATTTGCGGGATATTCATCGGGATCGCAATGTTATGCTTAGGGATGCCAATAATCGCAGCTACTTTGGCATCATTAAGATTTAGTTGCATTGAGCATAAATGTTAACAGCTTAAGCTTTATACTATTTAGTAGTTTTGACTACTCGTGAATACGAATATGAATACAGCAAAGTAGATGATTAGTTGTAGCTCAGTCTTAAGTTACCTTCTATACACATACATACATAAACTTAATTTTAAACATTATCATGCACTAAATACCATATTTATTTTGTATATATACGATTAATAATTCTGAATGAATTGCCATAATAAATAAATAAAATAAACAAATTTGCGAATTTAAAATAAGCTTTATAGACATACTACATATTAATAAAGCATTCAGGGCTTGTTATTTCTCTTATCAGTTAATTTTGAAGTTTAAATGTTCGAGTTTCGATAGGTTGCTCGATAGCGACGCGATAGTTGGCAAAGTATGTAATATCGACAATAACAAGGCATCGATATTTAGTTTTTTTTATTTGCCAGCCTTGGTTCAAAACACACGTGCGTTGTTTCGGAAGAAGAAGACAGGCGGGCCAGCTGAAGTTGCAGAACGCAAATTGCAAACGTAGATAGCCAATTTATTAACCTGCTTGCTACTCTTTGATTGCAAAATGAGTGATGATGATTCGTCCGATGGTATGGAGGAGCTGAAGGAGTTGATGGCCGTGTACGCTAAGCATGAAAAATCGACGGACATTAAAAACGACGCGGAGCCCACGTATGTAGAGGTGCCCACAGAAAAAGTGATATTTGGAGACAAGCAAGCGTTTCTAGCCAACTTGGCCAAGTCAGTGGGCCACAAGCGCAGCAAGAACGACAGCGAAAGCAAAGCAGCAGTTGCAGATGATGGCGTTAGTCAGGAGGACAATGAGGAATCAGCAAAGAAGCGCAAGCCGGCTTGGTCGGACTCCGACGACGAGGACATTCAGTTGGGTGATGTGAAACAAGCCTCACGGCACACAGGACCGCTGACGCACTTGCGTATGGACAAATCCTACAAGGAATATCTAACAGCCCGCTTTCAACGCACCGTTAGTCAACCAAAATGGGCATCCCTTGAGCAAAAGGCGGAGCAAGCTGATTCCGATGATTCTGAGGAGGAGCCGCTGCTTAAAACCGTCGGCTTTATCGACAAAACCCAGTCACATGAATTACGGCCCAAAAACTTGTTATTCAAGCGCGTTCGGGATCTGAATCGAGCCACCTACAGCGAGGGCGTCATCTCGAGCATTCAGTTCCATCCGACAAGCACAGCAGCCCTAGTCGCCGGTGAGAGCTGCCTGGCCACAATCTACAGCGTCGATGGAGTCAAAAATGAAAAGCTGCACAACATACGCTTCCTCCAGTTTCCACTCACCTGCGCAAGGATCGCACCCTGCGGCACGCGTGCCTTCTTCGGTTCAGTGAGACCCTTTTACTACACCTACGATCTGCTGGAAGCCAAGGAGACCAAACTGAAATTGCCTGCCAAAATGAACTGTTTGCGTCTGTTCGAGGTTTCACCTTGCGGCAAATATATCGCAACTGCTGGCAAATTTGGTGCAATCCATCTGCTCACCTCGCACACAAATGAGCTGCTCCATAGCTTCAAGCAGGAGGGTCAGCTGAAAGGCATGAGCTTTACGGCCGATTCGCAGCGTCTGATCTGCAGTGGCGCCAGCTGCAATGTAAATGTGTTGTCACTGCGCCAAAATTGCATCGAGCACAGCTTTATTGACGATGGCTGTGTCCTCGGCGCAAAAATTCAACTATCGCCCAATCAACGAATGCTGGCCACGGGCAGCATGGAGGGTGTTGTCAATGTCTACGACTATGAGAGCATCTACAAATCAAATGCACCGCAGCCTGAGAAGCGTTTCATGAATCTGCGCACAGCAATCACAGACCTTCAATTCAATCACTCATCCGAGCTGCTGGCCATGAGCTCTCGCTTGGTACCAAACTCCATCAAGCTGGCACATTTTCCCACGGCAACGGTTTACTCCAACTTTCCCGGCCAGCACGAGAATGTCGGCTATGTGAACACCATGGCCTTTTCTCCAAATAGTGGCTACCTTGCCATCGGCAGCACTGGCAAAAAGGCTCCACTTTTTAGACTTAAATACTTCAAGAACTATTAACTTATCATTTTTTGTATATATATTAAATTTATAAACCAAGCGACATTCTTTTAACAAATACCAAAAAATGTTTTATTCAAGAAATTATACAATATTATGATGGGCTTAATATGGAGCGCGAAAAATGTCTCGTTTTTGTGTTTCGTGTAATTTGGAAATGTCGTCGAGCTTCTTGTTGATGTCCTTGGATTGCGATTCGATCCATTGCAGCGAGTTCATATGGGCGTTGAGTATTTTGCCAATTTGTATAATTGGATCTGTGCTGTCCTGACCCTTGTTGGCTTCATTCAAATTGTCGATGACTTCCTTTAGGTCCTCTGACATTTGCTTGAGCTGCGTATCCAGATTCTCGACCATTAGGTAGGTCTGGCTTCGCTCCTGATCGACGCGCGGCAAGTTGGTGAACTCTTTTTCCAATGGCACCAGGCTCTCCTCAAGCTCTTTGTGCTGTGTGGCAATGAATTCCAACTCCTGGTCCAACACCTGTTGATCGTTCTTTACCTTTTGCACGGCATCGTTTAGTTCGATAATCTTTTGATTGTTTCCAATTAACAGCTTGTCCCAGGCATTAATTTGTGTTGCTTGCTCGGTGAAGACCTTTTCTTGCTCTTCAAACTCTAGTGTCCATTTGTTAATGTGCTCCTCCAGTTGATTATAAGAAAGTTGCGAAGCATTTGCAACTGCCGCAGAATCTGTGGTCTTGGTAGCTGTGCTAAGATTGGCATAGGTGCCGGTTCCAGGGGCAGGCGCTGCACTGACAAGTGGTGCAACAGATGCAGACACGGGCGCAATAGCTGGAGTGGTCTTTGGAGCCATTGAGATGCCACCGATGAGTGGATTTGCAGCTGGTGCGGCAGCTGCCACAGTCGCTGTGGTCGTTGGTGCCGGCTGTGACAAAAATCCTGCAAAGGCTGGCGCCGCTGCAACTGCACCGACAGGAGCGACTTGTGCTGTTGGTGGTGCAGCTGCCACTGTTGATGCAGTTCCTCCAAGGCCGCCACCAAGTCCAGTGAGACCAGTTGAAATGGCTGGTGCTGATGTTGTTGCCGACAGGCCAAAGCCTGCAAATGGTGGTGGTGCTGCTTTTGCATTGTCCGCATCTCCACCGCCTAAATTGGGAGCTCCTCCGACTGGCGCGGCGAATGCAAAAGTTGGTTTGGCGGCAGCAGCAGCTGCAGGATTTGCTGTTCCTGGTGCAGTGTTCAGGCCAAATGAAAAGCCAGTTGTGCTGGCTGCAGTTGTTGTCGCTGGCAGTTGGAATGCCATTTTATGACGCGTTGCGAATATAACACTAAATTAATAAAATAAATTAGCACGCCGAATCAGTCAAAGCCGCTTATTTGTTTCGATGACAAGCTATCGATTGTTGTACAGTGCTGTAAAACACTTGACAGAAATTTGGTATTTTATAGTGCTTCTCTATGGCTATTAACAATAACAAATCCAATCGCAAATTAAACCGCCCGCGCAAATCTCGTTAGATTTATATTTATTAAAAGTACCGTTATTGCATAATATAAACGCGGTTCTACCTGAATTGTTTTGAGTTGTCTTTTGGTATCTATAAGTGCCTGATAAAACGCCATTTAGGTCAAGAATTTAATTACAGATTTTATAATTACACACACTTGAGCACCATTGAAAATTAAGTTATCATTTTGCTCTATGCACTTTATGCAAACAACCAACAATAGAAAACAACCTTAACTGATTTATGTACATAGTACATGGCTATGCTTTCAGCAATTGCCGCGTAAAATGTTGCAACTCTTGTAGCATAGTGTTTGTAGCATAGAGGCACTAGGCTGAATGCTTGTCCATTGATAACCTGGCGAACTCGCGCACAGTAAGTAGTTTGCCGATAAGGAGCCTTACGAGCAACAAAGGTTGATTCCCTGCTGCGCTCAATGGGCATTATGAACTGAATGCTCAGTCAATGTGTGTGAGCTGAGCTCTTCAATTAACAGTTAACAACGGCCCGCTTGTCCACACATGTTTACGCAAGTCGTTCTAGAGTAAACATACATAGTTATCTGCACTCAGAACGCACTATAAAAAGCCTAAGTGCCGCACGAGCAGGACGCATTACCTGTCCACAGCTCTACCAAGCATGTTTAGAATATTATATGCTGTGGCTTCACTGCTGCTGCTGCTGCAGCTTTTCGATGGAGTTTTCGCGTTGGACAATGGACTGGCTCTCAGGCCACCAATGGGCTGGATGTCCTGGCAACGTTACCGCTGCATAACCGATTGCGACACTTATCCGGATGAATGCATCAGGTAAGACAAGATTATTCATCGGTCTTTCATGCTCCTAACAAGGGTAAACCTTTTAGTGAGGAATTATTCCGTCGCCATGCAGATCTATTAGTTTCGGAAGGGTATGCCGATGCTGGTTACGAGTACGTGATTATTGATGATTGTTGGCTGGAAAAGGAACGCGATGGTATGACACATAAATTGATACCGGATCGCAAACGTTTCCCTCGCGACTTAAACGTTCTAGCCGATCATGTAAGTAAAAGATAATCTATTAAAATTAGAAATTGTCTAATTTACTGTCTACTTTGTAACAGATACACAACAAGGGTCTCAAGTTTGGTTTGTATCAGGACTTTGGCACACATACGTGCGCCGGCTATCCGGGTGTGATCAATCACATGGAACTGGACGCACAAACCTTTGCCGATTGGCAAGTGGATTATGTTAAGCTGGACGGCTGTTATGCCAATGTCAGCGACATGGCTGCAGGCTATCCAGAATTTGGACGACTGCTCAATGCAACGGGCAGACCAATGGTTTATTCCTGTAGCTGGTAATTCTATCATATAATGCTTTAATGGAACTCAACTTAATTTCTTGAAAAATTGCAGGCCCGCCTATCAGTCAGAACTTAATGAATTACCTGACTTTGAATCGTTGAAGCAGCATTGCAATTTGTGGCGCAACTGGGATGATATTGATGATTCGCTGGAATCAGTTATGCAAATTATTGATTATTTTGGCAAGAATCAGGATATTATGCAGCCGCATGGTGGCCCTGGGCATTGGAATGATCCTGATATGCTCATCCTGGGCAATTATGGACTAAGCTACGATCAAAGCAAATTACAAATGGCTGTTTGGGCTGTACTCGCAGCGCCTTTAATAATGTCCAATGATTTGGCGAATGTTCGACCAGAGATCAAACAGATTCTACAAAATCGGTGAGTTCTTTCAGCTTGTGCTGACGAATGATAAGTTCTTATAATTGCTTTTATGTTTCAGTAAAGTGATTGCTGTCAATCAGGATCCCTTGGGCATACAGGGCCGACGTTTGCTCTTGAAGAATAACATTGAGGTAGCTTTTAACTTCAAGTGTTTTTGCTGGGATACACTTCAATTGTTTATATCTTTTTTTGTTTGATTTATGCAGGTATGGCGTCGTCCGATAACACCAAAGATTGATGGTCAATACTCTTACGCTGTCGCTTTTGTCAGTCGTCGTTCCGATGGTGCACCCTATAACATTTCGTTTACACTCAAAGAAGTGAGCATTCCATTTGGTTATCTATAACTATGTTGCTTGAAATTTTACTATTTTGTACTTTCCACAGCTATCGTTGACCAATGAGTATGGCTACGGTGTTCAGGTATGACTTTAATCTTCTTTGGTTTAGCTCATAACTAATATTCTTATCCCTTGCAGGACTTGTTTGGCATAAACAGCAACTTGGGCGTCTTTCGTTCAGAAAGTCACTTTAACACACGTGTCATACCTAATGGTATTTATTATTTTACTTATTCGCCATTAAACAAATCCATTTAAACCTTTTTTTATTTCAGGCGTGACTTTTTACAAGTTTACAGTGATTGAAGGAGCAAAGCATTTTACTTAATAAGCTGTATTAATTTAATTTTGACACGATATAAAAAAAATACAAAATGATGTTCGTTTTGAATTTTATCTTTGTTTATTTGCACTTTACAAACATTTGTTGCATAAATACACTTTTTCATTGTACAATAATAGGCATAGATTTAAATTCCGACACTAATTTTGTTTTTCGCGTGCAGGCATGATATAAATAAAAGCGGAACTTTATGAAATGATAATTAGCCAGGCCATTAAATTAATATTGCAAAGAAAAAAAGATAGAGAGAAAGAAATGCAACCATATCCACCCAAAATTATAAAGCTAATGATTTTGTTTTTAAAAAAACAAAGACTCCCAAAGATTTAGAATTCAATTTTAGTCTTACATCCGAAGTGCGTGAAAGTACTATACCCTATAAATATAGTCGTTGGCTATTATTGTCAAGTTTTTTTTAAGTAGTTGGGCGTTCGAAGGGGGCGAAACCTTATTTGATTGAGGCTAATGTACACCATTGCTAATGGTTGGAGTGCGCTCGTAGCTGCGCCTGTGCAACGCATCCACATCCTTCAGGTAGTACGTGCCCGGTGATAAGGCACTGATGCTGCCAGTGGGTGTATAGGGCGCCGCATGATTGTTCTTCTCACGCACCTCCATCAGCGTCGAGAATTCTTCGGGCGCCACCTTCTCGCGAGCATTCAGCAACGGCAGCACATAGTCCAGTTTCGAGACAAACTTCGCAAAGGCCGCAGCATCCTGTGTGACTTTGATGGAATACATGGAGGCAGCCAGACCAGATCCATAGGAGAAGACGCCAATACGTTTACCCACAAGATCGGCACTGGGTTCACCAATTAGTAGTGAAACGAGGCCGGAGTAGACCGATGGCGTGTACATGTTGCCCACCTGATTGGCCAGCAAGAGGGACTTCTTGGTCTTGGACGCAAACACCTCGGCGGACTGGGTGAGGAAGGCCTTCTCAACATCGCGATCAAAATAGGTACTCTCCAGCGTCGAGTTATTGAAACGTTCCAGGCCAGCAAATTGCTTAGCCCGATCCTCCGCACTGCTGAGCAGAAAATCATTGAAACTCAGGCGTCCCACAGATTTTTGCACCAGTTTGCAGAAAGGCGTATGGAACAGAATGGCATCAAAGTTCTGCAGACCCTTTTGAGATTGATGTGGATGCTGTTTCTCGAACTTCTTGCGATAGAGGCGATAGCAGGTGTCCAGAGCCGAAAGATAGCACTGTATGGAGAGTTTGCCATCGACCGTTGGATACTCGGAGCTCAGGTCGGGCTTATAAAAGTCATAGGCATGCTCCATGTGCGTGGCACGCAGTCCGCGTTCAAAAATAAGCGGCGCTTGGGGACCCACTAGCATGGCAATGGCGCCAGCGCCACCGGTTGGACGCGCTGCACCCTTGGCATAGACGGCAATGTCGGCACAGACAGCGAGCGCATAGCGTCCATCCCAGCTGGAGGACTCAATCCAGTTGAGAGCGTTGAAAAGCGCTGCAGTGCCGCCGTAACAGGCATTTGTTGTATCGATACCTTCGATGTCAGTGTTGCCACTCTCCGCAAACAGCTGCATCAGAACTGATTTAACCGATTTCGATTTATCGACTATCGTTTCGGTGCCGACTTCAAGTCTTCCAATTTCCGTATGCTTGATATGATGCCTTTCCAGCAGGCGGGTGACGACGGTCAGGCACAACGAGTTGACATCCTCGCGATCCGAGCAGAAACCCATTTTGGCCTGGCCCAGACCAATTGTGTATTTGCCGGCTGAGGCGCCATCGAACTGTTCCAGTTCCGTTTGGTCCACATATTGCGAGGGGAAGAGCACTTCAATGGCGCGTATTCCAACATTTTCGGGCCAATTACTTGACATGGTTTTATTTACTAATTGGTCTTTAAAATGATTGTATGTGTATATTCCTGAGCTCTGCAATTGTTGGAGAGTAAACATTAATTGAAATATGTATGTATTGGAATGCACTTAAAATCGAGACACACATTCACACACACACACACATACATCATTTCGTCACAACTTTCACTTCTTGCATATTCTGCGCAATCAGAAAAATCGCCTGGTAAGTTATGCATATTGCTTGTAAGACGCACAAATTGATGTTTTTGGGTTGGGAAACACTTAAATCAACAATGAATGAATACCGCCAGCCAATACGATGCGCCACCTGTTGCACGCTCGAGCTGCTTTGACCGTGCGTCGACGTCGACGTCAACACTGACGGCGGCAGTGGCAGTGGCAGCGGCGTTGCTGCGAGCCTAGTAATTCCGATTTCGTTTTCGCTGTGAGCTTTTCGGGCACGCCAGCTTTAAATGCGAACAGCGGACAGACAGACAAACAAACAGACTGACAGACAGACACTGAGACAAAAAATATACCTAAAAGCAGTCAGCAAACAACAGCAACAATCAGAAAGAAGCACTAAAATCAGTTGGTAAAACTTTCTCCATGCTGTCGGACTTAAATAGAACACAAATTGAAGAGGCAACAGCAACAACATACTAATTTTTTTTAATTTTATGTTATAAATTCCTTTAGAGTAATAATAAAATAAGAAGATCTTTCAACATTTGTTGGGAAGATCGAAGGTGAATGAAAACACAAAGCAGAAAATAATAATTTATGATTTGTTTATAAAGCAAAGTCCAAACGTTGAAATATTTTGTTTGAAGAATGTACTTTCATTTTTTAAATGCACGTGTAAATATATTTTTATTTTTTTTGAGGTCAAGAGGTCTGATCTTTATCTATAGCAATAATTTTTTAATAATTCCAGACTTTTTAATATTCATCAGTTTAAAAAAAAAACACAATAAAAGCAAATATATCATTAAATCTTCAGTCACAAATATTTGCTTCATTTGTTAAGAAACTTTACATATTTATCTTATTGCGACTTTTTTTTTAATTTTTTTAAGGTGGGTCAAGCCAATTTATGATTTATCTAACGGACAATATTGTATAACTGATAACGAATGCGGCCCTTCCCATAACCAAAACAGTGTCATGTTTACCGTTACTGTTAGCACCTGCCACCAAATCTCAGGTACCGAAACCGTATTTTGTATTTTTTGTGGTTCCGTGTGTTAATTTTCACTTTTAACGTTTGTGTTGTTGGTCTTCGATCGATTAATTGACTTTGTTGCTTGCCTGCGTTACGCGTTCCACACTCGAGCGAATCTCTTTGCAGACTGAACAGCGCCGAGCCAGCAGCTGCTGAGGCATATCTACAATGATCATACAGACAACGCTGACGTCGACGCCAAAGTCTGCGTCGACGTTGACAGAGCAGCCGAGCTTGTGGGGTGCGTTGTAAGCCAATGTCAAATGCGTTGGGCATAATAAGTGTGAGTTTGTGCTTTTAACAAGAAAGAACAGTTATGAATGTGTGTGTGTGTTTAAAAATTCCCTTGTTAAGTACAGCTCGTGGCATATTAATATTACCATAGCCAAAAATCAATTTATGATATGGTTACAAAGATCACGTAGATCGTACGATTGTTAGGCCCAGCTGATAAGCCACTAATTTATGGCGACTGCCGGTAAGTTAAGTGGACAAAGACAAAACAAAACAATATCCGACGTTGACACTTGAGCTTTATTGTTGTATGCCTATTCTCCCACTTGGATGTTAAGGTTCAATGTTATGGAAATGCATGCGCTGTTTATGCAATGAGTAAGAGGCAGACGGACAATTGTATCGGTTTATTTATAGACGCTGGAGGGAGAGAGGGAGATGTGTGTAAGTAAACACTAGCTATTTGCGGTATAGGGCATATGGAAAGCGTTCACTATTGGAATAGGAATTGTTGCGCCAATGTATACACAATAATAATCCATTCAATTTATTGTTAATTTGACTTTGTGCTCCTCCGAAAGCTACTTGAGTCATCGTTGAATTTCGCAAATCACTTCTTTAGGTACATATATCAAGCAAAGGTTAAAAAGTTGTTGTATGCAATTGAACTATTATGAAACAGCACACAAAACAATTTTTTTCTTTTCAAAAACTAGGTAAACTAACTAAATCAGGGGAATAGTTCATGTCTCTATTCAAAACATTTATGCTTTTCAATGCTTAACTCACATATTTAATTAAATAACAAACACCCACGCTGACCTATAAAATTCTTATTCAGTTATCACAAGTCAATTCCTTAAACTTTATAACTGAGGAACAACATAAATACCTTTGCAGTGCACACTATTTAAAAGACATTTACACACACTTACTAAATTTGGTATGGTATTGCCACCTTTATTGTGCCAAATAATAGGATTAACTAAACTAAACTTTAATATAATTAGGCACGTAGCGGAGGCGCCTACATAGAGACCGAGCGGTGTGTACACATGACTGCCCGCATACAGCTGTTTGGCACAGTGTGTGCACACCCTTAGCATTAATTGATATATTATCGTCTATCGTAACTTATCACGTGAATCTCATGTGGAATTGTGAATTGTCATTTGTGTGTTGAGTTTCTACCACAGACTTGTGCTCCATTCGTTCGTACGTGCATTGTGGGTGGTGCGGTTGTGTTGCTTGAGTTTTTAATACATTTTCAACGCACTAAATTAAAAACAGTGTTTTTCTATCTGCGAGCTGACGTGTAGTAGTGCCGCTTAACTGTAAGTGATTGCTCCAGAAACGCCAAACTTCTAAATTGTGAGACCAAACGACAACGTAGCAAAAAAAAAAAACGCCGAGTTTTTTTTTTCTGACTGCCACAGGTCTGCTGACCTGTTATCAAACGGTGTACTGTACAGTGTAAAGTGAGAATAACAACTCTGCAAGTGCTTAAAAGACGAATTTATGCACTGAAAAATGATTGTAAATGATTGTGTATACGTGAAAATCAAAATGACCCTGAAAAACGGTTGCCTCGATCGTTTTACAACGACGTTTTGGGACGGATCTCAATAGTGGGATTAGTGGATACAAATATAATTAAATGACGGGCAAACGTGTGCACTTAATAATAATAAATATGTTGGCAAATAGCTATTAATTTTGTTCTATAGTTGTTAAAACCCGTGAGAAAAAAAAATCGATCCAAAAGCTGTCATGTGACTGTGAAGAACAGCTGACTGTGCGCTGCGAACTCACCACAGTTGTGAGTGTGAATGTTTGTGTCTGGGGGTGCGGTGAATTTGCGTCACCCGCTCTCCAAACTCTCTTTCTCTTTCTTTTGCACCGTACTTACGCTCCTCCCTGCGTAAACAAACTATAGAAGCTGTTAATTTAGAAAAAATCATTTTGCATGTTTATAATAATTAAAATTATGTGTCCACCCTGTTGTCGTTTATATACAGCGCACATGCAAACACCTACAAATGTCCGTTTATATATATATGCATGTATCTATGTTAATTTGACCGCCTGTCACAAGGACTAGGTTAAATAGAAATATTGCGTGCCGCAAAGACCTTGACTGCGTTGACCAGATATAAACTTGAAACGAAAAGTCAAACACGCTTATACATTGGTACATATTTGCCATAAGCTAATGAAAAACAAATGTCAGCAGCTTAGCTCAAAAAGAAAAACAACAACAAAAAACAGCAGCTGGGTTTGAATCGCTTCAAAAAGGCTCTGCGTTACCGCACACATTATTATTAATTAATTTGGGCGCCCACCCGCTAACAGCAGATACTCTATATATGTATGTATATGTGTTAGTGTGAGAGTAACATCAACACAGTTATTCTGTTTGCTGTTTTTGTTTTCGTCATCACATAAGCGAACGTTGCAATTTCCTGTCTAAAGTCCTTTGTGGGTGGGTAGCCTCCTCCTCTGCACAAACACACACACACATTTCTGCCAGCCGTTGGCCAGTCTGACTGGCGACATACATGGTCGCTCATTGTTGTTGCTGCTCTTCTTTTATATCAACATCATTTACGTCTGTTTACTGCTGGAGTTTATCTGACAAAAACAGTGTTGCCATCTTAGTTGATTTCCAAACTAATTGTAAACAGCAAGACTTATTTCCAATTAGAAAGTACCTATGCAAGAAAACTAGCGGTTATATTTTTAACAGTGAAATAACATTTTATGTAGTAAGAGAAAAGTTGGCAACTCTAACTATGAATGATGTGCCCAATTCGTCACAGTTCGCCCCCAGCAGAAAAGGGTACACACCAAACAACTAATACATATGCTACATATGTATGTTCTATATGCATGCGAGCATAACTGCTAGGGCGTCCCGCTTTCCTTTTGACGCCTAGTGATTTGTACAAAAGCAATTTAGATATCGGAGCTAAAAATAGACACGTTTTGTTTCCGCTTTTATGTTCCAGCGGTTGCCAGGCTTACATTATTGTTTCCTGGTTAAGGACAATGCACTGCCTTGAAATGTTATCGCTGTGGGCGGAAAATAATATTGAAAATAAGCAAAGAAAGCTGTTTGAGGTTTAACATTGGGAATGGTCAGCGTACGAATCGGTTTTCATTTCAATTGTTTCTCCACTTTCTCATATTTTTGTTTTGAGCCCCATGAAGGCCATACTAAAGTTATGTAATGATAGTGACTACTAAATTGAAATTGACCAAAGTTAGATTTGTATCTCCTGATGATTACTCATACTTACATACATACGCCACTGACCTTACAGCAGGGCAGCAACAACAACAACAAACAGGCAGACTGACAAAATAGAATAGCAATGGCGGCGCGACACTTACCAAATTGAGCAGGCAGCTTGCGTGACGGCTGCTTCGTCATCGATTCCTCCTTCGTTTGGCTGCGCCTTTTCGGCACCCAACAGCAACAACAACAACAGCTTTCCGAAAACGCAGCCATATGGCAGGCAGGCAACGTCGACGCCAACAGCTACAGCGCTCATTTCGCGTCGAGCCTTGGACGAGTGCGCACGTTCATTGCGGCAAATACCACAAAAAAAGACGGGAGTGTTGTACTAAGATATCGTTATTAAAGTATTATTTATCTGTTAGCTGATAAGGAAACAATGCCAAAAAAGTTGCACCTCACACAGATTGAGAAGCTGCTGGTGTTAACAATATTGTTAAAGCGCAAGCACTGTTAGAGACATTCGTAAGTCGATATACATATTTAATGCACACATATTGTGTGTAGGACTTTCAGGACACAAGTCTGACTGGCGCCAACTGTCTGCGCTTTGTTGTCTACCAGGCGCCCCAAAATTACTGACGAACACACGCACACACACACGAGTTCGTAACTTGGGCCAATGAAATGCATATTGAGGGGCGATTGCATATAAAATTTAAAGCTAACTAACGCCTCGAAGGTAAATAATTAAAATTGAATGCGTCTTTGTTGGAAGTTGACAAAATACGTAATAAGCTTCAAATCGATATTGCCTTCAAATTATATAATTCAAAATAATGAGGCCACGCTCGGACATAGCATTTAGATAGATCGAACATAACAAAATAGTTATAAAATATTTTTAAGGATTTTTCAGAGCATAGTTGGATTTCAAATTCATGAAATTTCTTATTTATTTCTTTTCGAACAGCTATCAAAATGATGTCCGAATACTGGATTATCTCGGCGCCTGGCGAAAAGACGTGCCAACAAACCTTTGACACGATGAACAACCTCACCAGCAAGCAACATAATCTATGCAGTAACTACAAGTTCCATATACCCGATCTGAAGGTAAATTCAAATGAATTTCTTTTCAAACACTATAATTGATTTTGTCGGTTTCTTTTTGGGTTATTAGGTGGGCACCTTGGACCAGCTGGTTGGTCTGTCCGATGATCTGGGCAAATTGGATACGTATGTGGAGCAGATAACGCGCAAGGTGGCCATGTATTTGGGCGAGGTGCTCGAGGATCAGCGTGATAAGCTGCACGAGAATCTGCTGGCCAATAACAGTAAGTACCCGCTAACAAGCACACGTACTACTATCAACTTTTATTCAGTTCTAACAATAGTTTAGTTTAGTTTAGTACAATTTCGAATTACTATTTATTAACAGTTTAGTAAAGCGTGATTAGTTCACGTCGAGTTCATTTATTATTTAGTTATAACTAAAATCTTTTTCTTAGCTCTAATGGTAGCATACAAATTTATTTCTAAACAAATACGGAATGCTCTCAAACAAAAATAGAAACAAACAAAATTTACTTGTATAGTGTCTCATCTCTATTGTTTTCTACAAACTATTACTAACAAACAAACAAACAACAAATACAATCAACTACGAATGAAGCCCGTTTTCCAATTAGATTAAGAATATATTCAACACATAAATCTATACACAACATTTACCCACAATCCAATCAAAACCCCCTTTATTCTTCTACTTAATGTGAGACTTGAGTATCGGCAAGAATTGCTAGAACCAAAAGATACGAGAGCAAAATATCATCTAAGAAATGTGGAATGTTTAATGGTTGGATGCAATATACATACGTAAATATGTCTTCACTCCTGACAAACTCCTTCAGTTTCAGTTGACTAACACCAAACCCAACAACAAATCTTCTATTTTTGTTAATGTAAACTTACAACGATGTCGTTTTTGTTTTTAGTTTCGAAATAGAATCCAAACTAATCGATTTTCAGCTGAAAACTTGTAGGATTTTATTTAAATTATTCTGTTGTAATTTCTTTTATTATTTATTCAATTTTATTATCTGTTTTTCCATTATTTTATTTTTTTCAATTATTTATGGTTTAGTTTATTTTTGTTCTTTTATGTTAAGACTCATGCGCACATCATCAATCACGACCAAAAAGAAAGAATATGAAAATATGAAAGTTGATAAATGTTTTTAATATCAGTAATAAAATACATATATAACAACAACAATGGAACTAAAGTTCAGAAAAGTCAAGAGAATTTGCGTTGTTTATATTTTATGTTGCATTTGTTGTACATTCCTCTAATAACTAATCTATCTATTATCCACTTGCACAACATACTATAATACTCCACACACACACACACAATACAGTGACATATGATATATAGTTAACACCAAGACCTAAGACAAGCTCACACACAGACACGCACACACACAACAGCATACAACTTGAGAAAGCCGTTAACACACTTTGTATATTTTACATAAATTTACCTAAATATTGTTGTACATTATACTTTTAATTTTCTTAACTATCTGTGTACTCTAATTTATTATTTATTTTTATACTTTATTTTATACAAACTTAGCTAAAAAGAAATATTGAAAGAACAGACAAATTCCTTTACTTGCAATCTTTAAACGTAACAAGATAATGACAAAAACAAATTTGATCAAAAAAAAGAAAATCATTAAACATTTTTAAAGACTGTCTTTGCTGGTTACAAATTGAAGGACGCGCGATTTCCTTTAAACTTTTAAGTTTATGTTTTTTTTTAACTTTTAATTTATTCTTTTCGTTTGCTATTATTTTACATAATTTAAGTGCGTGCGTTTTTATATATAAAACAATTATACAATTATTTTTCTTATATGTCTATGTTTGTGTGTGTGTTCGTACTGTGTGTGTGCGTGTGTTGGTGTGTGTGTGTGTGTATTGTGCTGTTGTCTGAGCCTTTATTTTTGCTACTCAAAATAAACATCGCATACTTTGTTTTATGTGTCTCTCTCTCTCTTTGTTCGTATTTAAAAATAATAGATAATAATATTTAACAAAAACTGTACATTTTGATACTAATCTCTTATGCACCTGAACTCATTGTCACTATGTGTGTGTGTGTGCTTGTGTTTGTGTTGTGTACCGTTTTGCCATTCACATGTTTAACTCGCTTGTTTTTAGCAACCATTTGCTGTAGCTGCGAACGTATTGAGAACAAATTTTTAAAATAAAACAAATAACATATATTACGCTTTTACACTGTACAAAAAATAATTGATTTGATTTGTATGATATACCAAAATGACAAATATGCAAATATACAGAGAAAAATTATAGACGAAAGACGAACTATGAAACAGTTTTTCTTGCAACATTCTTTCCACTGTTGTTCATGAAATTTTTATATATATTTTGATTATATTGGTTTACAAATTAAATACTTATACACGACAAGAACGAAAATTATATTCACACATGAGTTTATATACTTATACATATATGTATATCAAATTTATTTTAATTTTGTTTCTTATAGAATTTTAGTTCATCTCTTAATTTATTAAACCTTTTTATAATTTTTGTTTCCTTTTTGGCTTTTGGTTCATAAATCCGATAGAGTCGCGAGATTTGATTCTATCTTTTTAAGAGATATATCTAGGGTTTATTGCATCATATGGCATATCCCCAAAATGTATGCTATAGTTTTTAAGTTCACAATCAAAATGGTTTCTCCCCTCTCTCTCTCTCTTTTTGTGTGTGTACAAATGAATTTGAAAACAAAACAAAAACTCCCCACTCACAAAAAACAAAATATAAACGGCGTTTATTACTAAATTCGTTCAACTACAACCAACAACAATGCACGATGAATCCTTCTTACCCTTACTTACTCGTTCGTGTGTGTGGCACTGAAGGTCCTGGGCCGCCCGATGAAATCATGCCGTGTCGACACCATCAGCGCCTGAAGCACCTAAGCCTGCGCCATCAACGTAAACACCAGCACACGCACCACCAAAACAATCCCCTACAACACCACCATCAACACCATCATCACCATCAGCTGCCCACGGATATCAAGGGTAAATCGAACAACAATCTCTCAACAACAAGTGCAACAACAGCAACTGCAACTACTACTACCAATACCTGCTGCAATACCAATACCTTATTCACCTCCAACTCGTATAATACGCATGCCGCCTGCGCCTCTGCCTGCGCCTCAGCCTGCGCCTCCGCCTGCGCCTCTGCCTGCGCCTCAATCTATGCCTCTGCCACCGCATCGACATCATCGGCTAGTGCTAGAGCCAGTGCAGCGTCGGGTGCTTGCAATATTTGCCATTTGGGCGGCGGCGGCGGCGGCAGTCTAACAAATCTATCCTCAACGCACGATGAGTCCGAACGGGATTTTGATTTTGTGATACCGTTGCCGGGCTGTGCCTGCGACGAATGCTACGCCGCCTTAAGTGGCAGTTGTAGCATTCTAGCACCACCTAGCGCAAGTGCCACGACAAGTACACTAATGGCCGATGAATGTTACTCTCAGACAGCTTCCTCAATGCTAAATGCCACGCGTTGTGCAATTCAAACGGTGACAGCGATTGCCACTGGCAGCATGAGCAACCCAACACCAACAGCAGCAGCTACAGCAACAGCAGCAGAAACCGCAACAGCGACAACAACAACCGATGCCGCTGCATCATCATCGACAATCTGTTCGTCGGCTTATTTCTCAACATCGGCGCCAACAGCAAGCATTGCCAGCTCATCGCACAGCATGTCGCGATCTAATAGCAAAAAGCTAAATAACAATACATGCAGCATAAACAATAATAAGCTCAGCTTTCGTAGCAGCAGCAGTCACGTCAGTCAATTTCAATTGCCACAGCTGCAGCAGCAGCAACTGTCGCCCAAACAGCACTTGCAACAGTTGCAGTTACATCAGCAGCAGCAGCAGCACCAATCGCCGCCGCTGCTGTCGCCCACAGATAAATCCGTTTGCGATACGGATGAGGATTTGGATTTGGATGATCCAAAAAGTCCGCATAGCGCCTCCTCATTATCCGAAACATTCGACTGGTGGTTCAATAAGCCGAAGCGTAACTCTAAGAAGTGCAGGTATCTTTTATCATCGCATTCACTTTACTCTCTGTAGTAGAAACGTTGCCAAACCAAAACAAAAAAAAATCAAGCACTGCAAAAAAAAAACAAATCAAGAATCAATATACTACTTTTGCCAAATGCCAGTCATCCAAAAAACAACTTCAAATGTTTGCAATCATTTACAGTACACACACACACAAACACAGACACCAAAATACACTGTAAAAAACCAAAACACTTGCACCTGCTTTTGCTCTTACTCCCCTTCTCTGTCTCCCTCTTTCTACCTCATGCATAAATGTTTGATTTCTTTTAAAAAAGATAAACCATACAAATTGCAATAATAATCTATTTCTTTTTTTAAATCATTCACGGCATCAATTCACATTCCACTCATTCGAAAAAATGCACCAAATACACTTTTGACACTTTACAACACTATACACACACACACACACAGCACACTCGCACACAGCGCACAATCACAATCACAATACGCAACACTTAACAATCCAAAACCAATGACATTTTGGCATCAGACATCGCTCACACCGCGCTCTAGTTATCGCTCTTTCTTCAATTCTCTTGCCGATCAAATTTATAGCAAACGTTCTACATCGAGTCAATTAAATATAAACAATGGATTTAATTTAACACCAACTCATAGATCGTCTCCAGTGAGTAGTTGTTGTGGCAGTAGTAGCCAGGGGCGTTCCAGTCCAGACACGGATCATCCTGAGCTGCCCGAATTTCCGCTGTCTCCAGGTTAGCATGCCCGGCCATACATACATACATATATATCTATGTATAATGGCCCTTGGACGTTGCTCTTATCCGTTTTTTCTTTTGCCTTTTGCGTTCCGTTTTTTCTTTCTATTTTGCCTTTCCGTTGAGTTTTCTTCTTCTCATTTCCTTACTATTTTTTGTTTAAGGAATCACTTTAACTTGATGTATTTTGTCTGTATTTTCCAACACCTATTTTTACTGCTACTACTACTCTATATATACATATATATTTTTGACCTTCACCCCAAACTTCTTAAGCATAAAACTTGATTATTGTTTATGCTTAATATTTTTTGTGATTGAAGCGTTTGAATTGGTTATATAACTGTTATACGGTATAAATGTGTTATACACCCGATTATACAGTTTACAGTTTAAATATCACCGCAAAAAAACCAAGTCAAAAGTCTTTTTGTGTCCACTCTTTACTTTTCTCTCTCACTCTTTCTGTCTCTCTTTCTCAGTGTTTCATTAATCAAATGTATCTTTTCACCTATATATATATATATAAATATCTATTATTCAGTTATTATTTTTCTTTTCAGTTTCAAGAGCATACCCAAAAAATGATATATTATTGTGCTCCCTTATTTTTGTTGATTTTTATTACTCGATTTATAAATACACCAAATTATTTGTAACAGTGTAAAAGCGAATATGTTGTTTTTTCAGTGTACTGCTCCCCTAAAATGTTGTTCTGCTGCGCAATTATCATAGCCACGATTAACGCCGATTTTCATTAAGCTAAATACTATATACTCACACACACACACACAAATACACACACATATATACACAAAGAAAAATGTGTTTATTAAGAAAAGAATAAAATAATCTTGAACTTATTATAATTTATATATTTAATTGCTCTTATTATTTATTGTTAAGTGTTTGAACATACGCTTACCTAATTATACAACTTGACAAATATATACATATATACACGAGCCATACAAAAATCAGCTAACATTTTGTGCCGTTTAAAAAATATATGTTACGAAAGGTACTCGATATTATCCTTCTTAAAAAATTACCAATTGTTCTATACCCCCAACGCCTTATACTTAGCACCCTATAGCTTTCTTAGAATGAATAGTTTTCATATTTCCAATGTGCTTGTTGCATTTTCTATATTATTTTAAGCTATGTACATAAATTTCATGAGATTTTCTAGTTGAGCTGACCTATATTTGACATTAACCCTTATTATAATGATTTGATTTAATTTTTATTAAATTATAAAGCGATTACTTACGATATAGGAAATTGAAATTGAAATTGATTTTACGATAAAACTATTTTTATACGGTATATCTTTTTAAATTCAGGGAAATTCAATTGCCTTCTTACTATACAACTTTTTTATATTCCCATGCACTTTTAACAGATCAAGAAATGTTAACTTCATGTTAACTTTATTACAAACAACAGCAGTAAATTTCTGTAATTAAATTATATATTAGGTAATTGAAAGACAGGAAATAGTAAATGATAGAGGCTTCCTTTGCTTGATTTGTTTCACTAATACGCATTGAATTTCTGCTAATTTGATTTAATTGTTATTCCGTTGACGTTACACTAATTGCATTTTGCTCAAACATAGTTGTTGTTTTAAAGTATTAGTATTTCTGTATTATATACTTATATATTAATGTTTATCACTATTAACTTGCCGTAGTTGTTGTTAAATCGTATGTGTCGTCTGTCTGTGAAATAAATTTTGAATTTTGTTTGTGTTTCGTATGAGTGTGCGTGTGTATGTGTGTATCTGTATACGTGTTTGTATATTTAACTACTTATGTTTATCTTATCTGATACTTAAGAGCAATATTTATTACTTACATAACTTTATTCTTTATTTTATTTATTTATAAACTAACTCAGTTTGTTCTGTACTAAAAAAAAAAAAAAAAACTCAAGAAATTATTAAACTTTTAAAGTTTTAGATGAATAACATAAATTTTTTTTAATTTATTTATTTTTATATCTTATAATGGACTAGTTTTGCTAGTCATCTTCATAAAAAATCTGTTATTTGCGGAATTAAACTAATAAATTTTTGTTGCTATCCCAATGAACAGCCGATCTACCGCAATATTTAACGCGTTTCCAATGGGATATGGCCAAGTATCCGATCAAGCAATCGTTGCGCAATATTGCCGATATCATTTCCAAACAAATCGGTCAAATCGATGGCGATTTGAAAACGAAATCGCAAGCCTACAACAATCTGAAGGGCAATCTTCAGAATTTGGAGAAGAAGAAAACGTAAGCATTAATTTGCAGTAAATAATAATAAAATGTCACAACTCACGCATACTCTTACCACAGTGGCAGCCTGCTGACACGCAATTTGGCGGATTTGGTCAAGAAGGAGCACTTCATACTGGACTCTGAGTACTTGACCACGCTGCTGGTGATTGTGCCAAAGTAAGTGTACGAAGAAGGCTGCATTTACGTCATATATTAACTAATGTTTTTGCTTGTACTTTAGAATCAATGTGAGCGATTGGTTGGCCAATTATGAGAAAATCACTGATATGATTGTGCCACGCTCGACGCAGCTCATCAAGGAGGATTCCGACTATTGTCTATTCAATGTCACACTCTTCAAGAAGGTCACCGAAGAGTTCAAGCTGCATGCTCGCGAACGCAAGTTCATTGTGCGCGACTTTGTCTACAACGAGGAGGAGTTGGCGGCGGGCAAGAACGAGATGACCAAACTGATGACCGACAAGAAGAAGCAGTTTGTACGTTTCGCCACTTTGTAATTGTATGTAATTTGAGTTTATTGTTGTGTTTTATAGGGCCCCTTGGTGCGCTGGCTGAAAGTGAACTTCAGCGAGGCGTTCTGCGCCTTGATACACGTCAAAGCGTTGCGTGTGTTTGTGGAATCCGTGCTAAGGTGCGTCATTTAAACGAAAATGTATAGTAATGTGTAAACTAATTATCTCGTAAAATTTTTTATAGATACGGGCTGCCCGTTAACTTCCAGGCCATATTGATTGAGCCCAACAAGAAGAGCGTGAAGCGTTTGCGCGATGTGCTCAACCAGCTGTATGGCCATTTGGATGGTGCATCTGCTGGCGGAAATGTCAGCAGTGCTGATGTAAGATTCAACTTAATAAGTAATCGAGTCTCGATCATTATTAATTATTTTTTCATTTAATCAGAATGTCGACATACCCGGCTTGGGCTTTGGTCAGTCCGAATACTTTCCCTATGTGTTCTACAAGGTGAACATCGATATGGTTGAGCAAACCAAGCTTTAAGGGGCTTTCCTCATGCCCCTGCATCGCATGCATCAACTTACAAACACACACACACACCCACAACAACAACAAATATAAATTTAAATTGTCAGCAGCAGCAAAAGCTGCAAACAAAATGTCTATCCTGCTCATAACTAGAAATGCATATACATAGTTAGAATCAAATACAACAACAACAAAACAGATCAGCTAAAGTTGCCACGCAATTAATAACAAGCAAACAATTAATAGTTTACTTTACATAATTTTAGTCATTGTTATATAATTATTGTTGTTATTTATGTTACGCGTTCACACAATTCCGTTTTCAAGTTCAACTTACTTTCAAAGCAAAATTTGTTAAGAAACCAAAACCTCCACTCAGCGCGTAAGAGAAGCAAAACAAAATTTCACAAAAAAAAACCCATTATGCAAAAAATATAAAAAGTTTTATTTTGATTTCATATGTTTTTGTTCTGCTTCAGTTTTAAACAGTATTTTTTTGTTCTTTCTTTTTTTTACTCCTTGCTTGGAAACAATAATTGTGCTTTGTTTTAACTTTAAACACTTATTTAGTTAAAGGAATGAATGATGTAGAAAAGTTTTAACACTTAGCTAAAATTTATAAACCTTGTCACTAAATGAGCTGAAATTTTAATTTGTTTTTTGTTTTTGTTTTAGTAGCACTTCAATAAGATTAATACAATAAATAATTGATTTACATATGTTTTAAATGTGTCCTAAGCCTTGTCTTGTTTTTATGCGGCTTTTATCTCCGGTATCTGTAACTAACCCAAATCGCAAACAAACTAAACCAACTGTTGAGCATTAAAAAACTATACGTTTAACTTAAGTATATATGGTGTCGCAAATAGTTTGAAATATAACACAAAAAGAGCCAACAACAAAAATCCCTATGCAATGAAAATTTCCTTGGAAATACAAAACCTTAAATAAAAGTATTGTATTTATAAATGTTGCCTAAATATCGAGAGTTTATTAAATAACGCGCATGTTTTGCATAAAAAAAAAATCCAAATGCTATGATAATGCTGAGAACTGCACTATTTAAACTATTTTATTAAAGAAATGCAATGCCAATTCCAAGCTTGCATACATAAATTAACCAAAACGAGTTTGAACCAAGTTTAAAAAAAATACTATTGTATAAATAAATATACGTACTGTACGGCATACATACTATACAATCTATACAAATTAAACCCAACTTGTTCTAGCTTATTATTTTGGATTAAAATGACAACTTAATGAACTTAACTAATGAGTAACGAACAATAATATTTGTATGTAAAGTAAAGTTAAATGTATTTTCAATGTTTGCTACTGCTACAACAAATCTAAATGTTTAACGAATTAAGAAAACAACAAGATCCCAATACAATTATAAAAGTGAGACAAATGCAGTATCTATTAACATATATATTTTAAAATTATGCATTATACAAATATGTAAATTTCAATGCGTTATATAAGGTGCCGTTAAGCCATCCTTGTAAATAATTATAAAGAAAGAAAGACATTCCAACCTTGTTTGTTTTCAATTGCCAAGAGTTCTTCGCTATAAACTGGGACTGAATAAAGTGGAAAGATTTTCAAAACAAAGCTTCATATTGTATCAAGGTGTGTCGACATCGACTTTTCTTTACTATTACATTATAATATTGACTTTACAAAAGTATAAACTAAGCTAAAACTATAGTAAACAAGTCTTAATACGCATAGCTTATATTCTAAAATTGCTTCAAGTCTGTTTCTATATTAGATACATTCGAGTTTTGTATACGTTTCATCTTCATCGCAGCCGTGGCTCCCACGGCCTGCTGTAGAATATTTGGAGGCTTTGGCTGATTCTTGTCTGCCTCATATTGTGCCCGATGTAAACGCTGCCGATGCTTGTACATGTTGGCGCTGCAGAAGAAGGTCATCGGACAGTTTGGACAGGTATAAAGAACTTCACCAGTATGCGTTGATGTGTGTTCCTGTAAAGACAAAGCAAAACTGTATTAATTATCTGAATTGAAAGATGTTAATTTAAGAGTTTACCTTAAGTTCTTGTGGTCGTTTAAATGCCTTATCACACATGGTACATTTGAATTTTCGCTCGCATTCGTGACTGAAAAAGGGCAAAATAAAATTATTTAAAATTAAATCATAATTGAAAATTTCAACACATTACTTGTGGTAAATATGTCGTCGCAGAGCGCGAGCATTTGGTGATATCTTGTTGCACACATGACAGCGATGTTCGCCCGCGCTTTCCACGTGTATGCTCTTCATGTGCTGCTTGAGACCGGTCATGCCCTTTAGCCAGGCACCGCAAATCTGACACTGCTTCAACTCGGGCTCTGGACGCGGTGTATTTGAATGCATAAGTTCTTGATGCTTTTTTAAAATGATTTTCGTGCGCATCTGTTTGCCGCATTTGTCGCATATAATTATGTTCTCCGGATCGTGCATGGAGTTCATGTGGTTCTTTAGCTTACGTTCAGTCAGGAATCTGTAGGGGTAAACAATATTATTATTATTATTATTGTCTGCTGTCTATGCAATAAATTAGATTTCTTACTTTTTGTTGCACTCTGTGCACGCGAATTTGAATTCGGATTTGGGCATATGTTTGTTAAGCTTATGATAGTCAATGGCCGTTTTACTAAGGAACACCTTTGAGCATGCATCGCACTGGAAAGACAACTTGACCAGGTGCACCTGTTGATGCGACTCCAGGTGACGTGAGTTTTGGAATGCCTTGTCGCAGGTTGTGCACTTGAAGTGATCCGGATTCCAATGTACCAGCACATGCTCGGCAAGCACTTTTCGCTGTGTGAACTTACGTCCGCAGCATAGCACATAGCCCGGATCCACTTCATGTGTAAAGCGATGATGGCGTTGCATTTCCGTAAAATTATGCACCAACAGATTGCATATAGAGCAGGGCAGCACATCGTTGAAGAACTTGGCAATGATGCTATCGAACTCCTCCTGTTGCTTCTTGCGCTGATCCAGCAGCTCACGGGACATACGGACTTTCGGCTCCGCCGGCTTCGCACGTTTCTTGTATTTCTTGGGTCGCATGGGCGTTGGACGCTTCGGAATGACGGCATATGCAGTTTCGTCGGGATCAAGCGTAAAGTCGGAACAATCATCGCTAAATGAACTTTCCATGTCGCTGCTGTTGTCGCTGTGAGTTAGTCCATCGTCAAGATTGTCCATGAACTCATGCTCCCTATCGTCATCGCTTAGGGTGGAAGGTTGTTCTTCTTTAAGATCTGCATCTAAATCAAGTATTAGCGCTGCAGCCGGTTCGTTTGTCAATGCCTTGATTATTACTTCCGTTTTCCGTGGTCGTCCACGCCGCTTTTTCGGGGTTTCAACCGAAATAACCGGTTTATTATTATCAGGATCGCTCGTGTGGTCATCAAGAAGTTCAGCCTCCGCCTTGACACGCTTGCGCAAGCGTCGGACCGGAGAGGCATCAGGTGCAACTTCATGCAGTTTGGTTGTGGTTTCAAGTACCTCAATTTTGGGCAGCTGTTCTAGCTCATGTTCCTCGATCTTAACCTCTGGGTAGAAGAAGTTGCGTTCGTTTATATCGGCTTGCTCCTGATTCTGTTTGGGTGCCTCGCTTAAGTTTCCCTGAGTCAAAGGATCATCTTCCATTAGCAGCACCTTCGTCTCTTGCAATGAATTTTGTGCGGCGCAGACAAACTCGTGCAGCGTATTGAAAGCAGATACTGTTCTCCAGCAGGGCGAACATATTTTTCGCGTCTCCCCACTGCTTTGTACCAGCTGCATTGAAAAATGCTTGTTGATAATTTGCACTACATTCTGCCGGACAGCTTCTGTCGAATAGATATCCAAGTATTCGTTCAGGGTGAGGCGATTCTCCTCTAGGCAAAGTAAACATGCCTCAGGCAGCGGTATATCTGTTTTGAACAAAGCATTCGTACACTTAAATTTTCTTCTTAATGGCCTGTACTCCAATTCTTACCCATGCTTCACTACAATGCTTTTATATGCATATGCATGTATAATATTATTTATAAAACACTGTGGGCTGTTTTATTAGTTATTTATTATTTGTTTGCAGTCAGCTTAAAAGCACTGATTATTATAAATTCTTTAATAAGTTTAATTGTTTTACAATAAAGTTTTTGAAATACTTTGTAATTTTTATGTTTTCTTGTTAAGAAAATTTGTGGCGGAAGTTCGATAGACGACTGATAAGCGCAGTGTTGGAAATGAAGCAATGTTAAAATCTGTTCACAATAGAAATTTAATCTGCGATATCCATGGTATCGATAACATTACCACCAACAAAAGAAAACATTGCATGCTCGAGAATAAAAAATAATAAATAACTACGAATGGTAAGCTTACTTAAAGCTAACAAGTTGCTTAAACATAAGCTTACCCACATTTCAAAATGCGATGTGTGTATTTTAAATTGCGAGCAAATGCAGCAGACACTGAAAATGTGAAACGCTCTATGTTGCATTCAGGACCTGTTGGCATAAACAAATGGAAGTAATATTATTTATGTAGTTCAAAAATACCAAAGTACTCTTTTGACGGGCCAAACAATGGCAAATAAATGCAAAATGACGGTAAGATTTCATGTCAATTTACCAACCTGACTCAAGAACTAAATTGTTCTCCCCTTGCAGGCTACAAAAGCGAGCACATCGAGCATGTCGCAAGATAGAAAAACATTTTGGTATACAATACCTGAAATTAGAATGGCTGGTATTTGTCCCAGCTGTGGCATCAGCATTAACAAGTTTAAAAAGAGTTTAACTGCGCACGTTAAGCGCTGTTTTAGCATTAAGAAACGTGGACCCGTCTACAGATTACAAGGATATATCGAATGTAAGTGTGGATACTTGCTTGCTGACACACCCAAGGCAAGAAAACTACATATTTGTATGGGAGAAGTTCCTGCGTTCGAGCCAGATTTGTCATTTACACCCAAAAAGATTGCGCCCACAATCCACAAAACACGAGAGCAAATGCAGCTCAAACCCTTGATACGAAATTTCGTCTCACCATTAAAGTTGGACATTGAAAATATCCAAACAAGCTCAAAGACAGAACCCCGTGTACGTAACTTCGAAATGCCAGCGAACAAACAGGAGCCGCAAAATGCCAGTGTCTACTCCATAAGCTCGAATAATGGCACAATTTTGGTTACAGGACAAGCGTCGGGGAGCAGTAATAACGCTACAACAATCACACGAGCGCTCCGCTTACCGCGACTCAAAGAAAATTCATTCAGCTAGCGCGGAGTCGGCTGTTCAAGTCTCTCATTACAATTTTTTATACATTGGAAATAAACATAACGCATTAGATTGTATATTTAATAAATAAAAAGATCATTTATTTTATATGTATGTACTTGTAAAATTGGTTTACAACTTATATTGCTTAAGATTTTTTGATTATGAATTACAATTATTTGCACAATTACAAAAAAAACATCAAATGCGACAATACCTATGTATGGTTTCGTGTAAAGTTGTATGCATTAGTTTTGTATAAGGAATAGTATATTGAATTGTTTTTTTTTGTGGGTAAAAAACTACCAAAAAACTGGCTATGAGGAGTTCAGCTGTATATTTTATTTGTTGTAAATTTTATTTTTGATTTCCTCTGTAGTTGCTTATTACACTTGGTCTTGGGCTGGGCGGTCCTATAGTTGCTAATTACCATATATTTTTTTGTGTCTGTTAGAATGAGATTCCTATCGCTATAAACAAACTCTACTTAGCTGCAAAGAGTAAATTGAAAACTTTTAGTTTTTGATTTAGTAGTTAAAAAGAGATTTTGATTTTGGCATATATGTTTGTATAGTAAATGTTATATGTTGCGTATGTATGAGGAGAATGCTAAAGCGTGTTGAGATTTGATGTTTCCAATTAATAGACTGCACAGCAACATATAGTACTATATAGTAGTTAATAATTATGCACCGAGAGTGATGAAGAAAACACAAATATATGCCTTTGATTATAACACTGGCTGTGCCATGGGCGTAGGCTTAGGCATAGGCATAGGCAATGGGCGTGGCTTGGGCATGGCTGTCATCTAAATGCGTTCGGTGACATAAACTTTGGCGGATGCAGGTGCATTGGTTCTTCGCACAGCAAAGGTAACGATAATGCCAATGACAATCAGCATTAAGCCTATTGCACTCGTTATATAATGCTCAATGAGTTGATTCTCCTTGCTGCAAGTATAAAAGAGAAAAACCCTCAATATCAATTAAACAATTTGGCAAACACGGCTTATGCCTGAACTTACCTTAAATTCACATCGTTGGCAGTTTCGCGTTCCTTCTCGATAATTCCAGTGACGGATGTGGCAATGGCCAGCCAGAAATTGGCTAATCCCATGCTGGCATGAATGGGAACCATGGCTGAGCGACAGCTATATGTCTTATTTTCACAACAGAGCATCACCAGAAAACTAATGAAGAATCGTACATAATAAGATAATGTTAGGTAATCCAGTGATAATAAAAAGTCAGCTCACGTGAAGAATCCAATTACAAATTGCAGCACAAACATGCCCATTGTCACGAGGCCCAGCCACGAGTGTAGACTATAGAAATTAACCTTAAGCAATGCATTGTGCGAATCAAAGACGGAGAGGAAGCCGAGGGCAATGCAGGGTATCGCAACGGCATGAAAGAACATGTGAATCAGTTTCACATAGATGTGCTTCACGCAACGGCACAGTCGATAAATTAAGATAGCTGCAATCGAGATTATTAAATTATGACACAATTGGGCATTTACTTATAAGGCTTACAAAATCCGGAGAGCGTTACGAAGCCGGCAACCATCAAGATTGGATGCAAATTGAACTGTTGCAATGGTCTCTCCGACCAAGCGAATCCGCCACGATAGAACATTACCCAGAAGAGTGTGAGTATTAGGACGCCAACTAAGAGTATGGTCGATAGTATGACAATCAGCAAATATTCACACCAGGAACAACAGTTCCAAGCATTATCCGGGTCCTCCTCATAGCGTCTGAAAGATGTTAATATTGAATAAATCTATTGTTATTATATTATGTTTATTTAAGTAGTTACGTCAATTTTGATGTGCGAAACAGCATATGATTAATTTTGTCTATAAAAGATCTATCGATTGCGTCCATATTTATATATGATATCCAAATTTAAGCTAAGTACAATAAACATTTTTAATTTAATCAAGTGTTAGCTTTAATTATATAATTGCAGGCCTAGTCTCAACTCAGTCTATCTTTGATACAGTCTCGCTGTCACAGTCCATCTGACTGTCATAATTATTTAAATTTCTCTTGAACTAATTGTGGGTTGAATGTGCTGCAAAACGGCTTAATTGATTTATAAAGCAAACATTTTACAACGTCATAAATTGGAATCACTGAGCGAGGTTAAGAAAGCATCGCAATTATCTAATTTACCCCAGACCAATGTAATTACCAGACTAACAGACTCTATCTTCTTTCTTATATCTTTATGCTTGCCACACAGAGTTCATTATTGTTGCTTACATACATACATGTACTTATACATATGTATATTTTATGCACACACAAAGTCATTGTTGCAGCAAAGCATTCTGGTTAGTTGAAGGGTTATTGCAACTTCTTACTCTTCAATTTGTGCGAATTTCGTTGAGCTCTGACTTAGCTTTGCAATGTTAGCAAGCAGATTGCCCATTAGTCCGATTTTTTAAAACGCAAATAATTAATTTAATTTTTTAAAAATGTTTTTTTGTTTAATTCTACATAGTTTGACAACAAAAGAAAATCTGTTAAAAGCTATGTCAAAATAAATCCTTTCACAAAACTCAATAAAACCCTAGAACAATTTTGTAGATACCTCAACTTAAAGCTGTTCTATTTCTAATATCATTGGGATGTATCTTTATCGAAAATTGAATGAAGTTTCTGAGAGGTCAAAAAAGTTCAAGCAGCTTTCAATTTTGGATCTATGCTGCTCTCAATAGAAAGTAGTCCATTTGCCATTCGATGCCAATTAAAATTGTATGCCACTATATCATATCGTTTTCATCAAACATTGCTTAAATGACAAATGACATTTGTTATGAATATATACATATAACGATGATCTCACAACAGCTCATATTTCATAGCCACTGTTTGGAGCAGCAGCAATGGGTTTGCCCAGTGTCTGTGGGATTTCTTAGCACCACAATGAAAACTCAATTCAAAGAGCAGCTGTCAAAAGTAAACACAGATAAACACAGACTCCAAATGGGGTGGAGGCGCTATGCCTGTGATGAGGGGGTAAAGTGGAGGGGTGAGTGGGGACCAACAACTCCCAGTGTGGTAATTAGGCGCATTGCTGTTGGCCAACGAGCCGCGTTAATCATTTCCAAGTGCATAGCACTTTTAAACTGATTTCGCTGCACTTGGAATGACAGAAAACAATTCGAAACGAAAGCCAAAACAAAATTATTATTTAAACTAATAGTGCGCACAGCTAAGAAATTGCTTTTGCCGAGCTGATAATGAAAGCAACAGCTACAAAACAATAATAATGAAAAAAAAAAACTAGCTCGATTTGGTTGCGCTGAGAGTGAATGACTAGTAGATGCCCTGTAAAAAGTATTTAACATACATAAATATTTGTTTATTTCCCCGTGGGTTCTAGCCCAATTATATGAATTATTTTTATTAATTTTCTATATGTGTTTCTTTAAAATTTAATATTATTTCAGAAACTATATCATTTAAATAAAATTAAATATTTGTATATATTTTTGAAAACAAATAATCAAATACACAAAATTCATTAAAATTGTTTTACATACGGAATATCATGAGATTTTTTTTACTCTTTTGAGTCTTTAAGTGTTCACTTACTGTGAAAAATATATTTTCCGATCGTAAAAATTTACTATGTAATTCTGAAAACTAACTAAAAACTTGCACAGCGTACAAAAAAAAAAAAAAAAAAAAACAATAAAACATAAATGTCATATTTAAAACACTTTCTCAGCCTCAGCGATTTGGATTGGATTGGACTGCATTGTATCACTTGCATCATTTTTTTGTGTAATAAACGCTTTAATTAACATGCGCTGTGGCATCCACATTGAAGTGTGTGCTTGATGAGTGTGTCCAATGTGTGTGTGTGTGTCTGACCGATCGACCGACTATGTCCCACTGAGATGTTGTTGTTGTTGTTGTTGCTGCAGCCAGGCTGACAATTTCATTAGGCGCGGGCAGACGCTGAGGCAGACCGCAGAATGCGGCGATGTCAATGAACGTTCAACGTTGCAACAAAATAAACAATTTACTTACATACATATATATGTAAGTATATGTGTGCCGCTGTTACTTCAAGCTAAGGCATTTATTTAGCTTTCAACACATTGCACAAAACGCCGCAGGGGAGGAGGCTTTGTATCTCTAGCTGAAGTAGCCATTTGCTTCAAAACACACACACATTTCACTTGCCGCCTTGCCTTGCCTTGCCGAAGTGCAATGGCAAACAGCAACAGCAACAACGACCACAAATTGTTCAAGGAAAATAAGCAACTAAAAAAGGGGGAGGGAGTCGCGAGTTGCGAGTTGCATTTGCAGCTGTGTGTCTATGTAGTATCTGTGTTAATGTATCTGCATCTGCGTCTGTGTAACTCTTTCACTTTTTAACTGGCGGCTGCTGCTGCTGCTGCATGGGAAAAAATTTCGCTTAAAGCTTTTGCTTTTGATTTGGCTTTGGCTGCGCCATGCCTCAACTCGTTTTACATAGAAGCTGCGGCATGTGGCATATTGCAAGTGCGCCAACGACTAAACCTGAACATGAACCTGAAATCACAATAGCTACAAAAATTGCTGATTTAATGCTGTGTGCTGCTAATGGGTCAGCAACATAAATATATTTTTCTTTTTTCGAGGCTGTTGACACTGCGCCTACAACAACAACAACAACGAGTAACTATTACTGCTGCATCAGACATGACGGCAAACTTGACTAATGAAGGAAAGCGTCAAATCCTAAGCTGGCAGTTCTTTAACCGCATCAGCAACAACATTTTCATAAAGGCGGCGAAAGCAAGCATCAACTTTTTTTTTAAGCTACTATTAATTAACTTTATATATATGTGTGTGTGTATTAAGTTTTAATGGATATTACTGGCGAGAGTGCATGTTAATGAATTGGGTTAAAGGATAGAATTAGTTAGCAGTTGATAAAAGACAAAGAAAGATTTTTGATGACAAATTTAACAAATATTTTCTTGCCTTAACAATATATAAGTATATTTCAGGAAGGCGTTTAACAAACATGGCGCTCATTAGCCCTAATCTGAGTATTTTATCAGATGACTGAATGATAAGATCATGTGATAGATACAAATGTATCTCGTAGTGTAGTGCAAACAAGCACAGCAATGCCCATAATTAGAGCCCAGTTAGAACTAGTCTTAAGGCATGTTAAAAGCGGGCTAAAAGATGTCAATTAAAAGTGGAGCACGAGAAACAAGGCGGCTAAATCAGATACATTTGTCTCTTGAAGAGAGAGTGTGAGTTGTTTCGTTGTATATAGTAGATAGATATTAAGTAGGTAATGGAAATGCAGGAAACTTGGGCACATTTCAATTAAATTAACAGAGTAGGATGTAACAAATTACACAAGTACCACCAATTAAAAACTTAAGCAAGTAAATACATGTTGCATGCAACAAAAATTGTAGCCACATTTCCAACGCATGCATGACCGAAAACAACAAGAGAACGGAGAATAAGTGAAGAAGCAAACAAAGAAAAAAAGCAAGCCGACGAGTGTTTGTGTATATCCTGCGGGTTAATTATGATGAAGTGCGCGTAACGAAGCTTAGCTAGGGTATCTGTGTGTGTGTGTGTGCTGCCTGGTGTTGTTTTACAATGGGCGACAACTGTTTAGACTGGTGATGTCTCGCAGAGTTTCAATTGAAACAGTTGGTGACACGTTTTGTTTAAAGAGGCAGCCTTATATTTCGCAATCATATGTGTGTGTGTGTTAGTGTGTTTGTAGTGGTAATTGTATCTTAAAGATACAATCAAATTCGCAGTACGAAAACTCGACACGCAGTCAGTTTGCCCTGCAATTTATACATTGAATTATTGTATTTATTTCAACATATTTATAAGCATTTTTTTCGTCTTTTTATACGGAATTAAAAGGCAAGCTCGACTCACACATAAACATACATATATTGCACCTACCCTCTCGAGTCCCGCATAAATGATCAATTTAAATGAATAAATGAACACAAACATCTACAGTTGTCTGAGAAAAAAATATAAAGAGAACTAAAACTATCTACGAAATTATTATCATAATATCCAAGTTTAGCACCGCAACAAATTTCCCTTTTGCTCTAATCTAAGTTAAGAACTAATTGGAGAACACAAAATGTGTCGAAAATAACTTAATTAGCAGCAAACCTTGAATTGCTAAAACAATTTCTAGGCAAACATATACTAATATAATTAATTAGTTATACAAACAAAAGGCGATATTTTATTTGCAGCCCTCGTCTCTTAGAAAAAAAAACTTACGTCGTTGTTGTTGGTCCTCCACGCGGCATTTTGCTCAAATGACGATCACGCATTTAAGCGAATTTATTTAGATGTTCGTTTTTTTTTGTTATTTTGTTATACTTTAAATACTTAAATTTGGCACACGGCGTATACGCTATGAAAACGTCACTGTGCCAATTATCTATAGATATCGGGATCGAGCTTTTGTAATTTCCCACACACACAATACTAGTATTTTTACAACAGTTTTGGTTGGGTTAGGTTCTCTAGTGAAAACACTGTAAAATGCATAATAGAAAACAGATAACGACTACTGATGACTACGTAATTAATATGGTATAATATATCAATCGGACAGTAAGAGAATTGACTTGCTAATCAGCAAGTAAAATTCGCAAGCATTGAGCAAAACAGAAGATGCGCTGTTTCCAAATAACATCTCGAAGTTATTTGCGAAAAATTGTTATCTATCAGAGAGGCATTTAATTAATGGGAATGACATCTATGCAAATTGTTCTTTTCGCCAATCAAATAACTTTCGATTTCGATTCTTAATTGATAGACAATGGCCCAGCATCATGTAACGAGCATCTCATTGAGGCGCTCAGGTGTTGTATCTAATCAAAAAGAAAAAAACAAAAATCCCCGACAAAAAAACACTTTCTATGTACGCGGGCAAGGTTGTTGTTTATACTATTATATTTGGTCGGCTTTTGTTCTTTGGCGTAGCAACAAAACCAACACACAACACTTAAATCGACACACACATTTGTTATTTATTTGCTTCTCTACACCGCAAACGATCAGCAACGAATGAACCACAGATATCAACTGACAAAATGCTGCGGGAATAAATATTTTCGTTTTGGAATTCTACCGCATCAGACAGAGAGAGAGAGAGAGAAATGGCGGCATCTGCTTGAGCTTTTACGGTTTTTTGAGTGACGACAAACATGAAGCCAATAAATACAAATATTAAAAAAAAAAAGCGAAAACATATTAATTATAAAATATTTTTTACTGATAAATATTATTGATGAAATGCAGATACATATGTAGTTTGAAAATGAACGTTAAAAGTCTGTTGTTAATATAAATGTCATTCAGATGTGCTCAAAATGGCACTGTTAAACTCAAAGTAAGCATGTTAAGGTAAAAGATTCTGTGCGATCGAAGCGAAGACACAAACCAGCAGCAAGCTTTGGTAAATTCAAATATCGTGGTGAAAGCTACAAATTTAATTTGAAATATTTGTTTCTCATAAACTAAAAATAATAATTAAAAATGCTTGAAAGTCTTACCCTTTCGAACCTAATGTAATATTTTTTCAGTGCATCTTTGATTATAATTTTTAATTTAAATAACGCGTGTGACCTTGCTAAAAAGCATCTCAGATAAACATGGCAAAAGATTATAGAGTGTGCAAATAATGTATATCATTGTATAAACTGACAGCTTGATAAAAAAGAACTCGAGTGCACTGATATCAAAAGTGATATATGTATATGTCCGTACTTTAATAATAAGTTTACAAAGTTAAGGGGCAGCCGAGTACATATCTTAGTTTATTCAGTGGTTTATTAATAAAAACAACTTCCCTTTTGCTTTATAAATAAATAAACGAATGCTTCAGTTAATAATTGCGCACATGAACATCAATCAGAACAGAAGGAAACCATAACTGTGGAAAACTTATAATCAAACACATGAATAATAAACGAAGAAAAATGAGGAAAATGCGAGTGGGTCGGTAATTACAGGAGCAAGAGAGAAAAACGAATGATGGACAAACAGACTGACCGACACGTCGAACAAATAGACAAAAAACACACCCAGCTAATAGTTGGTAATTTACCAAACAAGGCGAGAGAATCACGAGACGGCAACTCCTTGAAAATAAAAGGGACCTATTTTCCACTATTTTTGGCTTGAGAGAGCGCGCCCAGAAATTACACTTCAAATCGAAAATATGGTTCAAAGTTAAAGAGCCACAAAATATCTGGGTAATTACATACGAGCGAGTGGGTCAAGCCACAAAAATGGGAACGAAAACGAAAGGATACAAAATAGGGAATAAGGATTTCAGGCACGCGATCAACTGTTGAATGTGTGCGATTTGCCGACTTGCCGGACCTTCGACCATATTAAAATAGAATTTACGACCCGTTTGGATTACATTGGATTAGGAAATTGGCCACACACCACACAAAAATGAAGAGAGCGAGAGAGGGAAGAGAGGAGTACGAGCCCCGTTTAAGGCGTGCCTGCAAATGCTGTGCATTAATTACGCGGCGTATACGTAATGTAAATGTTACTTTACTTGGGCCATTAGCAACGATTAATGCGTAACAGTAAAGTTTTAACGAGCAACTATTTTGTTTCGACAACAACTCGCCACCATATCGTTCTGACGCCGAGGTCAAGGCACACTTTTTAGTTCTCAGTTTTGCCAGCTAAAATTCACTGGATGGGTTTAACTTTGGTATGCCAATTGCTGGCTAGACACAAAACGCAAATTGCTTTAGTTCTCTCACATGCCCTCTCTCTCTCTCTCTGTCTGTTGGATTCGTGTCTCTTTGTCGCTTGTAGTTTTGAATGAAGTCGGCGTGCGACACAATTTATTTAAATATTTATATTTTAGCATTTGTTGTTTGTTGAAATTGCGTTGATTAGATGATGATGAGCCGAATTGAGACTGAGACTGAAACTGAAACAGAGCAATGATAAAAAAAACCAGCATGTGCTTCCTTTCCTTAATTAATCATAAACAGTTTGAAACAAAAACTTATGTGGATCTCAAAGACAAATGCGCAATAAAAGGAAAAGACATATTTACTTATACTTAATACAAATTCTTTTTTTTTATAATGTTTTTAGTTCAATAAGAGTTTAACGGAATCGTAAAAAGTCCAAATACATATGAGGTTTTAGAAAAATGTATCTAACTTAAGAGTTAAGTTCTGTTTTTAAGAAACTAACAATTTTATTACTCACTTTTCATCGGGCGGCGGTGGCATTTCAATGCCATTCGGTGTACCGGGCGGCGTTTTCTCGCTCTCCATGATGGCCAATGGGGGCAGGGGACTCACTGAATTGCTATCCATGTGTAAGCTATCAAATTTAATCGTCTGTCAAAAGGATAAAGAATGTATAGTGTATGTGTTAGTTTGCTATCAAATCCAGCATCAACATTAAACTCCGGAACTTCGCATTATTACTATGATTATTATTAGTATTTTTTTTTTCTCTATTCCATTTTCCTTTTGTAGTCAGTCATAAAAATGTTTTTCCATAATATTTACTAGCAGCTAAAATCAGAATCTGAAGTGGCGAACTGTTGCTGACAGACAGGAATTGCCTGCATTTCCTTCTCACAGTGCTGCTCAGTTGGATGCTCTGTGTTGTGCGGAGGAGGCGAGAAAATCTCCAACCAGACCAGACTGCGGGTTGCATGACGGGCTGTTTGGTTGGTGATGAATAGCGGCGCCGTTATATGCCACACTTTTCATTACCCTGCCCTGCCATCCAACACACACACACACACATGCATACACTTATGCATTAGCGCTTTGAATGGAGACTGCAATCTGTGGCAGATTGTTGTGAATGCGCTTTACGTACGCAGATGAATAAACCGATAGCTGATCCGCTTCCTTTTTTGTTTTTACCTATTTATGTACACATACATAAATTCATACATGCATACATACATGTTGTATTTATGCTCATCTGGTGAAGCACAATATTTTTATGCTTAAAATGGAAATTCAGTTTTATTTTCGGATGTGCACAAAAACCAAAAAAAAAAAAGAAGAAACAAATGCTTGTCATATGTGGAGCTGAAGGTAAAAGTGCGGCATCAACATTTTTGCCAGAGTGCATTGCACTTGAGCTGCAGCCAAACAAAAACAACTAAGGGCATCATGACTTTTTTATTAAGTTTGTTGAACTTAAGAAAAACACGGCAAATATGGTTGCCCAGATGATATTAACAGAGTTACATTGAAGCTAATAAGGTCATGAACTGTTTTTAAGAGTTTTGAATAAAAAATAAATGGAAACTTATACATTATTTATGCATATGTTAACTAAAGAAAAGCAAAATATTCATATAAAAACCTTAAAGGTAAGTTCAATACAGCTTTTACAAAAAAAGATAAAATCAATCATTTGATTTTAATTTTGTCCTTGATTAACCCTCTCAAAGCTTACATAATATAAGATTGAAAGAAAAATTGTGAAGATCAATAATAATGTGATAGAATTAAATAATTAAGTTCAGGTATTAAATGTGTGTTTTCAATGAGAGAATCAAACTAAGAAGCATATAAATAGAAAACTTAGTTGAAGGTTATTTATTCTATTTTTAAGTGAATCAACAAAGGAATGCGACATAAAAAAACATTTTAAAAAGTTTTGTCCTTAAAATGTTATTCTTGTTGTAGATTGATTTATCTTTGCTCCCTATCTTATTTGACTTGTAAAAAAAACTGAACTATTAATAACACGTAGGCTTTAGCTTGGGAGCAAACTTATTTATATTTCATTTTCATTTACATAATGCACTTAAATGCATTTTTAAGGGCATTGCATATTCGAGGCTTCAAAGATCTTGCGGCTTATTTTTTATTTTTGTCTTTTGTTTGTTATTGTGAGAGGGCTTTTGGCAGACGTTGTCGATGTGTAAAATTGACTATCATACGTCCGAGCGCGTTCTGCAGAATCGAATCGAATGGAATCGAGTTGAAGTGAACGCCAATTTCCGACAGCGGTGTCGCTTGTGTGCCGCAGATTGACTGAGACTCTGTCTTCCTGTATACCTCCCGCTCCCCACCACTTACACACAAGTGTTAAGCCAATAATTATACCTTAGTTCATACTATGTTCTATTTATTGGCAGTTTATTGAACTCCTAGCCAGGAGACACATTTTGATGGACACTTGAATGGCTTGTGAGAACGCACTCAACATGCTTTCAATATATGCGTTTGGCATTTGCATAATTGACATGTGTCCATTTCTCACGCTTGACTTGGACACAACAGCATTTCCTTAGGTGTCCTACTATTTTCTTTAGTTTACACAACCCATTCCTTGATTCTGTATGTGTGTCGCGACACTTTAGCAACTTACAAATTGTTGTGGCAGGTGGGAGGAGACGACCCTAATTGTAATAGTAGCGTTCTATATTTTGTTTATATGTAGTAAATGAATTATTGAATTGTGGCACCATTTGGATTTTATTGGCCTCAGGAGGTGAACTTTTAGAGTTGAAAATATTCCACTATTAATTGAATATTCCACTGCGTTATAAACTATACTTGGACTAAGTCTACAAATGTTTATCTTAGAGACTAAACAGACACATACATTTTATAATAATTGCTTTTTTAGCATTTAACTTACAACTTGTATATAAAAAATATTATTTAGTAAACAAATATTATACACAAAATTATTATAATAATCTGCTATTAAGTAAGTCTAGGAATAAACAAATCTTAACCTTGTTTTCTACAAAACATTTTTTGTAAAACTTTATTCCAGCATAATTTCTAATATTTTATTCCTCCCTCTTTGATAAAAGTTACAACAGTCTTTAGTAGAATTTTATCTTTCAGATCTACATATGAATGAATATTAAGAACACCCACATGCATTTTCAACATTTTCAATTGATAAATACGCCGTCATACTGTACTTCGTTGCGTGAGGGAATCTCAAAGATATAATATCTAGAAGCTAGTTAGTTAGCTCTATTGCCTGATGCTCTAATTGTTCACATTGCCCACATAAAACGCACAATACAAAAACAAAAACCATATATCAGATTAGACCCCAATTCCAAGTGTAGGAAACTGCACATTATGCAATGCAGCGTAACGGTTTCCGTATCCGTATCTGAATACAATAATAAATAACACCAAATACGACGGACGAAAATTATATTTAAAAATTGTTGCCCGGATACGCACTTATATTTGGGTTTAGTATTTAAATCCAAACTGCATAAAAACTAATTGAACTAATTTGAATGAAATAAATAATGAAATAACTTGGGGGATTTTGTCTACGGTTTAATGTGGATTAAACAAAACTGAATGCAAACAAAACTGAATAATCCGATTAAAAGGTAGTTTTTTAATCCTCTTCTATTTTGTTGTCATCAGCTTTATTTTTAATGCACACACACACATACAAACACTTGCACAAACACACGGATATGAAGGATTTTAGTGTTTGATGGCTGGGTCCAGGCAATTTTCATAGTTGTTGTTGCAGTTGGTGTTGCTGCGGCTGCTGCTGCGGCTGCTGCTGCTGATGCTGCTGCTGCCAAACAATACAAATAATCATTCGTCTTACTTTAACCTACCCCAAGTTTTTCTACAGTGCGCACAAATGCAAGCTAGCCAATTGAAGCGATGATTCTTCTAATTATACGGCATATGATTCAATTAAATGCATCAAATCTTCACTTATTTTATGCTTCGACAGTTTCCGTTTCACTTCCGAGCTACTATTATTTATTTTATCATTAAGGCTAAATATGCAATCGCACGATGCGACAAAGAAATGCCCAGAAGCGCAATCCGAAAATAATCAAAGCGCCGCGCCGTCTGCTCGCCACGAATGTTGCCAACGAACTGAATTCGCTTGCCGGCAGCCGGCCGAACGACGAGCTGGCAGGCAGCATCGAAAAATGTTTGTTGCTGTACGGTTTTTCGGTGAAGCGAACTTCGTGTTTCGCGGCATCGTTAAACAGTGGGTCAAAAGTAAAGATGATTTTGAGAATGCAAACTTTAGTAAGTTAAGGGCAGTTTAAGGGTTAAAAAATCAAGAAATTCAAATTTATAAAATTGGTGAATCCTCTTCATATAAAAATTATCAATGAACATTATTAACAATGAGATCTTTCGTATTTAAAACACTAACGAACGGCTTATAGTAAGTAAGAATTCTTTAACAAAAAAAAAATTCTTTCATTTTGCTGATATTTCGTTACGACACCCAAGTCCATGCATTATATCGATTTCAATTAAATGCACAAAATAAAATTGAAGTTTCGTAAAGTTTTATTAGGTTTAAAGAAACTTAGTCATTTTAGGAACCAAAAAAAAAAAAACGAAACACTATCAATTGACAATTGAGTTATAAGTACACAGAAAATTCACAAGTCACAGTTATAGAAACACATGTATGATTAATTATTAAATATAGTATATAAATATTAACTCTGTTTGTGGGATTTACAATAGTATTTAAACACATATTTATTGTCATTGTTTTCTCAATATTTAAGTACTATCTTTATTCCAGCACAGATTTCAGAATGCTTATCTAAAATCCTACTAGTACAAATGCCGCCTTTTTATATTCGTTTTCGTCGATCGAAGAAGCACATTCTATATAAGTAATACAGTACGACCTCGGTTAACGCAACCCTCGTTACACGCAACTCCTCGATAAACAAAATTTTAAATTCCAACTCAATTCAAAAAAATATAAATTGTAAAAAAAAAAAAAAAAATTTCTAAATCTTTCAAGAAATTAATAAAATAATATGAAATCTATTGCTTTAAACATAGTCTTATTCGAATTACTTTTATTTTAAAGGTAAGAAAAGGCATTTTATTTTAAAAAGGTCTCTTTACCACCAGAAAATTTCCCCTCACTTTTCGCAACTGGCCAAATTTTAATAGTTTGTGTTAACCTAGGTCGTACTGTATTTGTTATATAGATGTATATGTTGTATATATAGTATATATATTGTAGTATATTGATATATGGTATGTATGTCGGATAGCTAACTAGAACTGTAGTATATATAATAACTAAATGATTTAACAAATAATTTAAGCGAGATTCTACAAGTAAGAACTTACATATATAAGTATAGATATTTCTTTATATATTGATTTGTTGTCAAAGCCTGATAACTAAAAATGAACATCTTAGAGACCCGGCTTGGTTTTATCTATGCTGGCCTGGCTGCCTGTGCTGCCTGCCTCGGAGGTAACGGGACTGGTGCTTCTGGGTTCCGACTCGGTGGGTATGGGACTGATGGTGCCAGCGCTGGCTTCATCTTTAATTATATTGCAGGGTAGCTCCTGGAATCGAAATATAATATGTCAGTTTTATAAACTTAAGGTTTTAACTTCCAAGCTTACCTCATCTGCTTCAATTTTGGTTGTAACGGCTTCAGTGACGCAGTCCTGAGGTGCATCCTTGGCATTCTCATTCGCCCATTTCTTTAAGAACTCAACAACAGTCGAGTGATTAAAGTTCTCAGCCTCATCGACAGGCAGATTGCCCCAACGGTCCTTGGGATTGTGTGGCACATGACAATGCTCCAGCAGAAACTTGACACACTCCAGATGGCCCTCCGAGGCGGCCAAATGAAGAGCTGTGCGACCATCATAGTCCGCCAAGGTAATATCCATGCCAGACAAGCGATGACGACGCAATGCCGTCACATCGCCACTAGCAGCGGAGAAGAGAAGATTGACAATGGAGAGACCCTTGGTCTCGTAGCGATGCTTGCGTGGATCCTTCTTGCTGGACAGATGCTTCAGATTGTCATAGCGATGGAAATTGAACATGCTGACCAGTTCCTCACAGAACTGCAGGCCACGCACTGTATTTCCAAGATGATCCAATGGTGGCGACCAGGCAAAGATGCCCATTACATTTGGTATGACCAGCATCATGCCACCACTTACACCAGACTTGGCTGGCAGGCCCACCTTGAAGGCGAACTGACCCGAGTAGTCATATGTGCCACATGAGTGCATTATGGAGAGTACATCACGAATGACCTCCGGCCGCATGACCTTCTCCTCTGTGGTGGGACATATGCCACCATTGGCCAAACTGGCGGCTATCACAGACAGGGACTCACAATTGGCCTCCATGGAGCAGCATTGGAAATAGTAGTCCATCACCTCCTTGAGATTGGTGCGCTTCGGGAAGCATTTATTCTCCCTCATATAAAAACCCAAAGCGTAATTCCGATCAGCTGCCTCACGTTCCGATAGGAATACAGCATTATTAAAGCTTATATGCTCTCCACCAGAGAGACGCTTGAACCAGGACATGGTGTAATCAAAGATCTCCGCAGAGGTCATGTCCGGCTTAACCAAAGCATTCATTAGCGAGCAGGTGAGAATGGCTCCCGCATTGATCATCGGATTGTGAGGTTTCTCTGTGAAAAACATGAAAATTAGTCATATTGATTGAAGGGCTAATCCACCTGAATTCAACTTACTATTCTGATCCAACACCAGTTCATTGAAATTACGTCCACTGGGCTCCTGACCAACAAACGAATGCACCACCTTTGGTCCAAGCTTTTCGAGTGCAATGGCATATGTCAGAGGCTTGCTGCAACTCTGCAGGGTAAAGGGTTCCTCCACATCGCCAATGGAATAACGTTGTCCATCCACTGTACAAAGACTGACACCCCAAGAGTTGGCACTATAACGCGCCAGTTGTGGAATGTAATCGGCCATTTTGCCCAGCGTGTTGCTCTTGCAGCGATGATAAATATCCTCAATGTCCTTGACGAAACTCGAGAAATCGGGTATGATAAACTGTTGACGGAATGCTTTGGCAATCAACACAATATTCGGTGAGACGACACTGAAAAGAACAAGAAAGGAGATTAGCTGAAATGTAAAAGTACTTCAAGAAGTTAAGCAGTCAATCATGAACTACCTGTATCTACTGAATTCTACCGTTCGATCTACCCTTTGGTATTTTGTCTTCAAGCAGTCCGTCAAACAGATAGTTAAATCAAAAACTCAAATCAATTAGTCAGCCAGTCAATCACTCAATCAGTTAGTTATTAACTCAATCAATCAACCAATCAACCACTCAATCAGTAATTTAATCAACCAGTTGCCACTCAATCAATGCCTTGTTTTGATCAGTCAGTCAATCAGTTTCATTTGCTTCAAGTGATTATTTGTTATTACTTACGCCTTGAAGGTCTCCCGATTGAGATGCTGTGTCTCAGCGGATGAGCCCGTCTCATAGTTGTTCAGCTTGTGCACCTTCTTCAGGTTGTCCATGAGCTCACGCACTCGAGGATCATTGCGACGAATGCCCGTTGTCTTCAGCCCAGCTAGGAATTTTCCCATTGAAATGAGGCCTGTTTCTTCGCTGGCGAACATATCGAAGAGAACATCTTCAGCATTGCGTTGCTCCTGCTCCCGATGACTGTTGGAGTGAAAATATCAAAAATTTTAAAATATTTCAATATTTGGCACATATTTTAAGGGGCTAATACGAAGGCAGGAGGTGAAGATACTCTTGCGGTTTTTATTTAGCATGCGTATGTGGAAAAGCAAAAAAAAAAACCAAAATACCAATAATAAACATGTTTTTCGGGGGAGGTGGTAATTGGCTAATAGCCATCTAAACTTGGCACACAGTCTGTCATAAACAAAAATCCAAACTAAAAATAGTGTGGCACGTTTTTGTATTGTTTTTGTGAAGTTGCCAGGGCGAGGGGTTAATCGTGTCAAATTGATTAAAAAAATTTGCAGCTTGATTCGTTCGAAATCTCAATTATCAAAATGTATATAAATTTTGGTGAGATTTCAATTAAGTTCAATTTAAATGCGTCTGCAGACAGCTAAAACAATCTGTATAGTAGTATGTTGTATAAAAGTGGGTGTGAATCTAGTATATATATAAATCAACTAAAATCAAAAATAGGATAGAACAACTACAAGAACAAAAATGTGTATCAATGCACACTGAACTACTACAAAGCAAAGGAAATTTACTCACGGCCTTATCGAATAGTGGCGTCGCTGAACTCTAAGGGAATAAAATTTATATATAAATCAAGTATATTTGATATATACCATAATTGGTATAATTAAATATTGCCATATGTTGTGTAATAAATACACAAAATACAATCATAATTTGGGTTGGGAATATTTCAAAAGGAGAGGTGTGTCGCTGTGGCGTGTATTCTATTTTTATGATGACCCTCAACGCACTCGAGCTGTATACTATCTATACTATATCCGTCCGTCTGACACTGATTGGTTTCTAGTTTTACCTGATTATTGCGGATATAGTGCGAACAATTGTGCCGCGACGGTTTTGTAGCGAAATGCCCTCAATGATCTCTTCGATCATCGCTGCTGTCTCAGTGGTAATCTGCTCTTTGTCACGCTGATAGGTCTCCTCACGCTCCTTGGCGTTTTCATCTTCGCTTTGGCGCTTCAATGCGTCTATTTCCTCCGTTGAAACCATGGCGTATACACAATATGCAATTCAATATTCTGACTCGTATCACTCAAACGTTGCAGGTTTAATGAAAACAACGCTCAGCTCAACCGACATTTTATACAGTTTAGCCAAATGTGTGATTTTTTATTACTGTTGCTCGGGGTGGACAGACAATCAAAATGAGACACACCGAGGGAGAGAGAGAGACGGAGACGAAGAGACTGTGGAGTAGAGGCGCTAATTTCTAAATCATGTTATTGCCAATAAAATAAATTAATTAACTCCCCTTTCAAAGCAAACGCAAGCGTGTAAACACATGGAGCTATTTGCATTTGTAAGTATATAATGCCAATATAATGGCTATAATACTACATGTGCGGTGATAATAGGATATACATACTAACAGAAAAATTCCTTTTGAAGAAATATTACATTAAAATCACATTAATATCAGGAGATTAAATATGTTACCAGCATTCAAATACATATATGTATTTCTAATCCTAATTGAAAATTTTTAACTTAATTATGTAGCGCAAAAATAGATTAAGTCTTTTAAATGTGTTCTATACAAATAGACCCCTCCGATTTGTTTTTAAAAACATTTGTGAGTCGGATTTATCTAAGGAAGTTTTTAAGCACTTGACATTAAAGGTATTTGTGTTGCTTAGTTTGAAAAAACCAATTATCTTTGGCCTCCAACATACTTATTTAATACAAATTTGACATTTGGCTGATGTTCAAAAATATTGTACGTTCTCTTCTTATTTCACTTATACATATTTGTTTTTCACTGTGCAAGATTTTTAATGTCATAAGTAAACTGTCTAAATATATATTGTAGTCATTATTTGGCTGACTAGACATGAAGATTAGAGACGCTATCAGCTGGAGGGAGTGGGTGGTTGGCAGACAGTAGCCTAAGACTGAGTCTTTCTTCTTTTTCAATACCTGATGTACTTGGTAATCACTTTGATGAAGGTGGCCTTTTGATTCTTGGTGCAAATGCCTGCAACCATTTCACCAATGATATTTGCATCAATCAAATCAGCATCATCCTGGACACAATCTACACCAGCACCTGCCTGTTGCTGTTGCTGCTCCTCCTCCACAACTTTGGCTGCATTCTGCTTAACAAGCTGAATGAGCTCCTCACCACTCATCGACTTTAGATCGTCGAGTATCTTTTGGCGTATGCTTTCCTTAAATTCAACTGCCTCCTGTGGCGTGTAGCCATCCAGCGGCAATGGCGCCTGTTCCGTTGCATATTGCAACAGACTCAGACTGCGATCAGCCATTTTTGGTTGCGAATTCTGTTTGAAAATTCTTTTTGCACTGCTTTAAACACTTTGTAGCCCGAGTTCTGTCGATGCCGAAATGAGCGAATTGGCGACGAGGCAACAGTTTTATAGTTTGGCATCGTATATGTTTTGTACATGGGCCAAAAAATTGAACGTATTTCGATCTTATCTTCATTTAATAAACGTATGTTAATTTATTTTTATGCCCCCAAATTGCTGTCAATTAGCGCCTATGCGCGTGCAGAGTAACACATTTTATTTATTTATATATATTTTATTGGGCATCCAGACAGTTGTGAAGAGCAAGTTTTGTTTTTTAACCAGTATATGCAGGATATAGCTAACTGATTTATTTTTGTTTTAGATTGAGTTAAGTCCTCAAAATAGCAAAACCATCAAATTTATATTTCCCTTGTTATCATCAACTTAACTCTTCTTTCGCACCTAAATTTCCCTATTTTACCCAATTTCACAACCAAAAACAGGATATTTTAAAGCTCAACACCGCAAAGGGCGAGAGAGAGAGAGAGAAAAAGTTCTTCTGCCTGCTAAAATCCAAACCCAAAACAAATCAAATTGTGTTTGGCTTGCAGCCCAAAAGAAAATATAATTTTGCTCGCAATAATAATGTGTATGCAAATGTGCAAGGTAAATATTTTTGCAAAAATAATGTTCATAAATATTTTGAGCAAAATGCACTCACATTTTAAGTTTGCTAATTGTGCAAATCAATGTTTGTAAAAATGGCAAATGTTATAAATAGCAAAGTTAATTTGTACAATTTCTATAAATGAGAACAAAACTCTTTCGCTGACCAGCACTAACTGTTTGACATTACAAAAAGTAACTAAGATCTATTCTAGAGTTATTGGTATTACTCATTTAAGCCATGTGGCTCAGCGGTGCTGCGGTGCCAAATGTGAAGCACAAATATTTTGCGAGTACATTAATTATTATTAATTTTACTATGTAGCTGCGAGTGCGTTGATGTTAGTTGTGAAATCAGTGCAACGTGTTATATTGTACAATATATAGTATGTATAGGTAAAGTTCTCTGCTTACCGTTTGGCATTTTCATCGCGCTGTTTGGGCCCTGAACTGGGGTCGTAGAAGGATAATTTGCGATTGGCGAATACTAAATTCAACAGTGGCGGTACTCGTTGTTTTTTCTGAAATAAATAAACAAATATGTGCATGAAGTATTTGTTTGGTATGTTAATTTTCAAGCACGTTTTATTAAATATTTGGCCAGCTTTATTGTTACTAGCACACGTACATTCATTTTGAGACGTTGTGACAAGTTGATTGACTGAAACAAACAGACTAACAACCACATTATATATATACTCATCATTAAATACATAACTGCTTCAAGCTCACTGTTCTTGTTTGGTTTTTGGTATTTTTTGCATGCCCCTAAAATGCTGCAATAATAATCGTAGTTATGTTTTTACCTGTATAAACCTGGTTACAACTACGATGCGATTTATCATATTTTGCTGCTATGAAAGCGCATTAAAGGCACGCTTCATATTTATAACAAAACGAAATACAATCTAACAATTTGTAGAATTGTTTACTGTCAGACAAACAATAAACAAAAATGCGCAGAGCTTGCGATGATCTAAATTCTATAAGCTAAACGTTGTTAAAATATGCTGGATTTTTATGATTATTCCAATAACCCACTAATGCAAATATACAACTCTGTTGAAGGCTATCAACAAAAAAGTTGCACGATAATAAATGCAAATTTAAACAAAAATGTTCGCAATGAATTTGACGCCGGCTAACAACAACTCATTTTAAAATTATAGCTAACTTAGTTTTAATTAAAGTTTATTCAAAGATAGAAAGCTTTTAATTGGTAAATTAAAATGCGATTTTTATCACTTTATTTCAAACTACAATAGTTTGTGATTAATTTACTTTTATATCACAGCTTTTCAGTTAATATTCTTTGGAATCAGGATTCAATGTAGTTTCAATTTAATTAAACAATTTCGCAAAGTGCTTCGAGCTCATCAAACATTTGGATAATTTTTTTAATATACTTCAGCCATTCGTGACAGTTTGAAATAGGTTAGTAATCTAATTAAGTTCATGAGTGAAGAGTAATTGAACACCTGTCATATTGACTACTGGATATTGGATTACTTGTCTCATGACATCAGCAGACAATCAGATGCTCTCTCTCTCTCTCTCACTTCTATCTGGCCTGCCTGCCTGACGACAGAGCCGCAGGAGGCGAAAAGATTGTTAACTGATTAGCCAAATAGGCATTTTGATAGCAAGTGGAATTTTTAAGTACTCAAAAAACGTTTAACACGTGATATTTGCATTAGTGCTGTGAACATTTTATGGAAAAGGGGGCTTGGTAAACAAAGTCATGTGAGCAGACAGCTGCGACAATAAAATATCACACTCAAAAATGTGAATTTTTAGCAAATTGTTTAAAAGCCACCTAGTATTGCATTTTGTTTGACAGCTTTAAAAAAATATTAAATGAAAAGAATGCTCAAGATTTTTTTTGACGCACGAAGCACAAAAACAATTGATCTTTATAAATAAATAAATAAAAAACAACTGTATACATAAACATATAAGTATAATGTATGTTTCTTTGTTTCGCTCAATAGTTGCATCTGTTTATTTGATCCGAAACTGTCCGAAGAAGCATAACAAAAACAACATGTGATCTACGGCTGAGTGTGAGGGGCTTGTTTTTTGCCAGTCCCAAAAATAATTAGCATACACATCACATACAAAAAAAACGAGTAGCTAGACAAATATACATACATAGGTCTATATGTACTTAAATGTACACACATATGTATCTTGGTTTGTGTGCGTCAGTTTGTATACCCAAGAATATTTTATTTTCTTCCATGACAACGAAATTTGAGCGTCGTATAAAGGCAAAAACACTACACGCTGGTGATAGCTGGCGATAGTACCTAAATACCGATGGATTACTTAAATATTTAAAGTAGATTTGTTAAGTTAGCCATTTTGATATTTATTCTTAATGCTTGTGAGTCATTTTTGTGTTCATTCTATATTAAAATGAAATATAAAGCAAACTAATTTTAAATTACTCATATATAATAATAATAAATAATTAATTTAAGATCTTTATCAAATTTTCAATATGTAATTAACTAAAAACGAAACTCTTTTCAAATTTGTTTTGCTTGGAAACTAGGAAATACCAAAAAAAGAGATAATTTTATGTTCATTCACTGAAAGTTTAATTATTTTTATTAGTTTTTGATACTTAAAAAAACCGGTTCTTGCGCCTTTTTCTCTTCGCTTCAACGATGTGTCCAGCTCTAATCCAAAAATTTGCCTATTTTTACGAGAGCAAAACAAACCCACATGTTGATAACAAAAAAAAAAACACTTTTCGTGTGTTGCTAGCAGAGCTTTTTTGACGGTTTGTATGTTTGTATGGATGTTTTTTGATGTGTGATTTCTTTTTGTGAAATTTTTTTATTTTTCTCGTGACTTTGGCATGTTGCGATTTCCGAGATTCTGCGTGTTAACACAACTGAATCATTTATTATAAGCAATAAACTATTTTCGAGTTTATGGATAGCAATCAAACCATAATCCATTCATAAGTTAAGTTCAATGTCTCGGCCGACTTTTCTATCTAAAGTGTTACTTATATATTTATGATAGCTTCACATACATCACATAAAGATTAAGGTTATGACAAATCTGTTTGCCAAACCATTCATAAAAGTATGTACATTACACTTTTCCAGTAGTCATGGGCCAGACTAACCAGATGCTATCTGATAAGATAGCAAGAAATTAAGCGCATGACTAAATTTTGTTTTTTTTTTGGCACGTTACTTTTAGGCAAATTTAATGGTTATCTAATGGAATAATTAGATAAGAAACTCACGGCTGTCTCAACTTAATACCATTTAAATATATTTATGTACATATGTCTAGCGGAAACATATTTGTCTAACGTAAAGTTTACACTACATTTGATAATTATAGTATACATTTTTGTTTGTTAATTTCGCCAAATGTGTTTTCGCTGCTATATTTAGAATTTTGCGCAATTATTTGCGCATCAGTATTTTTGGCATAATGATATGCGTGAAAAACTGGGCATTGTAAAAATCAATAGTTATGTGATGCCATTATAACATAATAAAGCCGGTTGTTGCTGTGGTTAAATCAACCCCAATCAGCTGTTTAATTTTTGGTAAGTTGGGGAGGTGGGTTGCGTTTGCAGATGAACTCACCTCCTTGGCAATTTTCTGTTTCACCTCATTGCCCGTGTGCCTGAATTTGGCGCGATTCAACAATTCGTCTTCACTATAGATGTCCACATCGACCTTGCTACTCTTGCCACTATTAGCATCTTCGACGTCCAGAGATGTTACCGATGTCGCCTTTGTGCGTCGCACCAACACTAGGCCATTGGTGATTGGCGACACCAGGCGACACTTTCTATTGCTCGTTAGCAAGCGGAGATTAAGATTCGCAAGCGTTGGGACGCCCTTAAACATTCTCACAATAAACGCGACTGTTTGAAAACAAAATGACGTACGTAAGCTTTCTCACTTAGTAACTGTAAACTGTCTGTTTTTCGGCTAATGCTGTATCTCGTGTTTAGTTTCTTGTTCCGCGTTTCTGCACATGCGTTCGTTCTCTTTGGCTACACACAAGGTACTGACTGGACTGAATGGCTAAACTCATTATTAGTTCAACACACCGGCAGCGACGTGGACGTGAGCAGCAGCAAAGTTTTCGGCTTCTTCTTGAACATTTTTGCGTGGCAATGTTTGAGTTGTGAGTAAAAAACTGCGGAAATGCGAAACGTAAGCAAACCAAAGAGAGCTAAGATGAAGAGATTGTATGTGTGTGTGTGTGTGTGGGTGGGAGAGTAACGGCTTATGTGGGTGGTTTGCACTCACTCTCTGTCTTTCGTTGAGGGAGGCTCGTCTGATTTCAAGTGACGTCACTAACACACATGCTTATATAAAACGAATGCAACTTTATTCATTAAATTTTTACTTTAGACTAAGAACCAAGATAAAAGCAATAAGCTCACTCGGTCTGCGATATGACACCCAACAGCGCATACATTAACTGCATATAATCCTCCTCGACCAGCTGCACCTGCGATAGTTCACAATACACAGGCTCCATGGTTGGGGGAAATTGTTGAATCTCAATGGCAGTGGATGTTGTTGGCAGTTCCGGATACAAACGTTTCCTACTCTCAGCGGTTGGTATTGGTGCCACGTCTGTGGACATGCCATGTGGCGTAGATGCAGCCATAGGATTAGCTGCTCCAGCAGGGCTCGGAATGCGTATCAATTCTGAGTTGCTGGATTGCTGCTGCTGTTGGTGTTGCAGGTGTTGACGCCGCACAACGTTTACCCTTAGCTCATTGTTAGCGTTGCTGCTGCGACGCACTAGGCTCCGTTGCTGGCCAGGCATACCGTTACTAGAGTTTTGCTGTAACTTGTAAATGCCATGTTTGCGTCGCAGCCACGGACAACGCGAGTCCCGATGATCGATAATCACCTTGCGACGCACAAACTCATGAAAGCTGAGCAGCTCACTGCTTATATCGCGTCGCACAATCTGTTTCCAGCGCGGCTCAAGATTCGGGGAGCGTATCATAAAAATGCTCTGCGAGGCAACCAACATTAACAGATGCTCCAATGCCACCAGACACAGTTGACCATCCATGTTCGAGAGCAGCTCACTCGAAGCACATGTGTTTGTGGATATGGATTGTGTGAAGCTGCGCTGACCACGATTCGTTGTGTCTGCGGTTTTGTTGCCGTTCGTCACCTCGCCATGCTCCACATTTGGCAGTACATTGAGTGGCACAGCATTGAATTCATAATTTTGCTGTGGAAAGAAGAAAAAGGGCATTAAAACTTAAGAAATGTTAAGCTACTCTCTTGTTTTAGGATGACATCACATAAAATTCCAACTATTTATTATCATCAATTATCTAAAAATCAATAAACAAACACTTGACTTGTCCCAATTAACACCTTACAACTTTCGTCAATATCAAAACTTTACAAAAGTAAATAATCTCCGCTTACCATATTTAAAGCCTTCACATACATGGTAGCCATATTAAGGACCATGCCATAGGTAAGCGTAAAGTTGCCCTCACCCAATTTGGGCGCACCGAACTTGCAATCGAGAATGGGTTGCCATTTATGTGGTTCATAATAGCCGGAGCACAGCACATCCAACATATCGGGAGAGAACTTTTGCAATGCCTTTACACAATAGATAATGATATCCGTGAGGCTGTCAAGAGGAAAAAGATTATGTTTAAGACTTCTTGTTATTTCAAAGGAAATTTCAAAGCATACTCGTTGCAGGCATTGATTATCTCCTCATCGATGTCAATTGGATCCGAATTGCATAGTATTTTTAACTGCGAGCGTCGTCCTCCAAGCAGACACTTCAAGTTGCGATGTTGATGGAACATTGTGGTGGCATAGCCCATTAGATTTTGTACAGCATTCTAAATAGTTGTTACAAAATAGAGAATTAAATGTGACATTATACCGGTTAAAGGATCTTACTTACCATAATTATACTGAGAGAACTGCTGCTATACTCCGCCCACTCTTTGTGATGCCTCGTTAAGCTGGCAACTAGTGATATGGCCGCCTTGATTAGCTGCATCGCAGCCGGCTCCAACGATAGCTTGCCCAACATCAACGAATCTACCAGATAGACTTTATGTATGCCCACAAATCGTAGAGTTTGCGGCAAGAAGCATTTCTTGTGCTTGTCATAGATAATGTTGACCAGCTCAATGCCACGAGAGTAGACGGGCCACCATTGCTCAATGGTCCACCTATCGCTGGTGGCTTTATCCAAACGTTCTGTGATCAGCTCTTGTGGCGGCAACAGCTTCAACCACAAATGCTCATCAACATCACAGTGCAAAAATTCGCTGGAACAGTTGCTCTTCGCAAACACAATCAGCACATCCAACAGCTGGATGCTGAGCACTTGTTTGCTGTGCATGGGCAGCGTGTAGGAGACGCAGTGCAGCAAACGCTGGAACAGGCGAACGGATACAAACGGCAAATCCCAGTTTCCGGGTCCATCAGTATTAAAAATCGTTGCAACTGCCTTCACAAGATTAAGGCACAAAATCAGCGCATGTGATGATGATGATGTTGTGGCCAGCTTTGGTTTTGCCTCCTCGGGCAGTGCCTGTGGTTTGACGTTAATCGATTTCTCCATGCTTTGCAGCTCTGTGCATATTATGCTGACGACAGAGTTGAGAAAGCGCAGCGAAATGTCAGAGTCTCTGATTAGAAGGTTTGAGTATAGATGCGCACACTTGGTGATGATGGCCAGGCAGGCTTCCTTGGCACGCACATGCAGATCCTCGTAGCAGGCGCGGATGCGAGACATTAGCTGCTGCAGCTGAGACATCAACTCCAGCTCCTCTTCAACGCTGCTCGTGTAGGCCTGCTTAAGTTGCAGCAGTATAAAGATATAGAGCTCGGCCAGCATGATAAAGGGACGCATATCCTCCAAATAGTTGGCACGATCCACCAGCACTGTTAGACATTTCTGAGCCAGCAACTTGAACTGTGCATCGGGTATGCTTATAAACGTGGGCTGCTTCTTCAAAACTATAATTATCAGATCCTTGAAAGATTGCAGACAACATATCCAATCGGGTAGCTCATCACTTGGGCTCGGCACCACTGGCACCCTGGGCATATCGAAAACATGGTTTAGCCACTGCTCGAAACAGTCACGTTCAAAGAACTTGGTCATCACCTGACGCAGCTCCTCCTTTTTGCTATTTCCTGTGCTATAGATCTCAATGGAGATGATGTTGATGATCTGCGTGTAGACACGCACATTGGGCTGGGCAGAGAACTTGACAAAAAGCGGCGAGCAGAGCTTTTGCCAGAAGGTTGGCTTCTCGAGCAGCTCATCGACGAGCATTTGAAGATTGTGTTTCCATAGTGCGTGAAAGATGTTCATTACTTTGCAGGGCAGGGCCTGCTGAACAGTCAATGGTTCGGTCTCCAGAACATCGAGAAATTCCTTCATGTAGGTCACAATGCTATCGCCAATGCTGGGCGTACACTCCTTGCCAAAGAAGGAGCGCTTTTCGTGCGCATAGTTCACCTTGAAGAAGGCTTCTGTAACGCCCGGCTGCTTGGCGATGCACGCCTCCACCAGCTCCAATATGGCAATCTTAATCGAATCACTTTCTAGCTCATCGGGCAACTTCTGTATAAATGTCAATCGAATTTGATCTGCCTCCATGTCCAAGCAGGCCAGCAACGACATATTAAATTCCAATGCAATGCGTTTCAGCAGACGACACGAAACTATGGGCAGCCAGCGATCAAATATGTTGCTCATATAGCTACAAACAGTGGGTATAATCCGCAATGTATCCCGCTGCTTGGGCTGCGTATAGATGAGAGCTTCCAACGGTGAGAGTGTATTCGCAGCGTAAACATGACTCTTTAGGCACAACACCTGCATGAGTATGCGCATGGAGAGACGTACAAGCATCATGAGTCCATGCGGCTGTTGCTGCATCCAGTTTGTCTCCAACTCCATTGTGTGCTGCACATACGCATTGCCAACACCAACGAATCTAAAGCAGATGCACAAAATTAATTTTAAAAAATATAACATATCAAATAGATCAAGCCATACCTCAACAAAACCAAACCATTGTCCAGATTTAGCAGCGAGTAGACACAGACATTGAGTAGCAGTTGTTTTTGTTCGCATCGAACATTATTGCCAGTGCCAATGATGTCAAAGAGATCGCAGATCAAACTAAGCACCTCAAAGTAGATCTTATTCTTGTCCAGATGCGACTTGAAGTGCCAAGTGTGCAGATGCGGAAAGATATCACGCAACAGAAATACCAATCCAGGTATCTCCACTTGAAGATAGCGTTTCCGCTTAAGCTTTGTATATGTGCGCAAAAAGCTCATGTACGCCAGTAAAAAGTCATAGCGCTCCTTCTTCTTTTCCACGTTATCAATAACGGAGCCAAGAAAACGCGACTCAAAGTGTGCAGCGCTGGCAAAGAGTTTGTAGTCCTGCAACGATTGATTTCTTGTCGTAGGCAGTATATGTAGATTGAAGATACGAGTGAAGATCTCCTCATCTACCAGAGGCAGCAATGCGGTGCAAACATTCAGGCAATTGGAGAGCAGAACAACAGGTGGGCATTGTACGCTCTTGAATTTGCCCAACAGATCAATGCACATCTCAGTTGGATGCACCATTTCGGCGCTTATATCCTCCACTGTCGTGGAACGCTTTACAGCCAACTCCAGATACTTGAGACCCGCTTCCACGCGCTGAATGCGTTCATTGGATTCAAAGTCACCATGAAGTTGTGCCTTCTCGAGCAGCAAACAATTAATCTCGTGATGAAGTGCATTGAAAAAGTTTACACTACAACGAAAATGCATGTAATAGCCATTGGGATGCTGCACAGCAGTGCAACTAGTGCCGGCTGTTAGGATATAATCGATGCGAGGAAAGGGCTGCATAGCGTGTGTTAACTCATATTCGTTCGGCTCCAGCTCTCTGACCTTGTGCTCATGTTCATCATACAGCAATGCCAGCATAGGCAGCGATTCTAGTTGATTTTTAATCTGTGGAACAATTTAAAGTAACATTAACTCTGAGATTCCTTTAAGCAAAACACCATGAGCTTACATAATTGCCTTGGCCCGCCTTGGTTAGGGCCTGTGCCAGCTTGGCCAAGTTGGTGAACTGCAGTGGAAAGTTCTCCAGCAGCGAGTTATACAACGAACGAACGCCACCATCTAAAAGTTGTTAACATAAATTAAGAGAACATTTTCATCGGCTATGGATTATAACAGGCTACCTTCTCGACTGCAGAAATCCTTTGCCAACTGTGGCCAGGAGACCAGCTCGCATAACAAATCATAGATGCCCTCGTGTCGGGCACAGCTGCCATCGCCATCGAATAGATCACACAAATACGTCAGCTGATTGTAAATCGTCTTGCGAACAATGCGCGACAGAAGGCTGTCATCAGCAAACATTGGATGCGTGACAATCGCGTTCAACTGAACAAAGCACTTGAGTTCGACGGCACGTTTGCCCAGGTGTCGGCAGCGTAGCAGACTGGTTGCATCCTCTGCATCGTTAGTGCCACGCAGTCGCAACATCATCCAGGTAAGCAGCAGTGGACCGTGCTCCGTCCGATGATGCATGGTAGTTATATCATTGTGCAATTCTTCGATAATCTCTTCGATGAGCTTGGCATTGTTGGCAGGCTGCTCAAAATCCAGGCATTTCAATAGCAACACCATCTCTGAATGGGTAAGATTTTGTATAAGCTCCTTGTGGTAAGAATTGTCCTTGTTCAGATAGTTTCGGAAGTGTCCAATCGAATGCTGCTTAATTATGGGAAACAATCGCTTTATGTGCGCCAAATCCATCTGCGTATGCTCTGTGAGCAACAGTAGAATGTGCAACACTTCGTTTGTCTCACGTGCATTGCGCTCTGACCAGTTCGTCAGTATGGATTTGCAGTGAAAGCTTTCGCCAGCCATAAGCTTGCGCGGCGGCTGCTCATTAATAAGGCTATCTAATTGATTGAGATAGGAATCCAGAAGCCGTGGTAGCGTTAGCTTCTCTACCACTTCTCTGTACTCGTTGTGATATGGATGATTGGGCACATTGTAGAACACCAACACATTCTTTAGTACTTTCAGCGTAATCATGCGTTCCAGCGAATAATAGTGCCTTATGTCTTCCAGCAGTTTCATCATATTCGTCTCGTTGGAAATGAGTTGTGTTAACAGGCTGGAAGAGCCACGATATTCTTTGGTGAGGTAGTAGCATAATATCTCCCAGCACTGAGCTGACTCTAGGTCGAGCAATTCCTGCAGACGCACTGTAAATGCCAGCAGCTTTTCCTGCTTCTTTTCCTTCAACAAGACATGCAGCTGCACATTAGAGGCACTTTTTGGCTTAAACTGCAGCACGCCCGCTTGTAGCTCAGAGCAAACCTTTAGCAGCTCGTCGCGTACAATACTTTTTGGCGTCTCATAGTGTATGCCGGACACCATTTGCCATAGACGCTTCCAATCGTAACTGCAAAGCAATCCAAATATTTAACAACCATTAAGTAAACCGACATTTTCCACTTACATGACACATTTTTCGACGGCTGGCATTATATAAATCTTAATAACTATATTACAATTCGAAGAGACAGTGGTTTTTCAAAAATATTCGGATTTTGACAAAAAAAAATTACAATACACGCGCAATTTTGCTGCGTCTAGTGGTGGCAAAATGGCGATATTTACCGGCAATCGTTAAAATAAGTGGCAATTGACTGTAAATAACATTCTGTTAGTGTAAGTTTACAGGGGACTTCTCGATTCTGTTAGTCTGGTTGTAAACTAACAGAATCGAGAAGTCCCCTGTAAATTAACTTGCTCGGTCCACGCAAATGCGTATGGGCAAACAATTGAACGCAATGACAACGTTTTAATGATTTACATTTAATTAATTTTCTTAAAATCTGATCTTGATCTCTCTAGATTTAACTGCTATAGCTTCCTTAAACATGTAGCTTTAATTAAGTGTGTCGTGAATTGAGGGCCATTATTTCTGTAAAAAGATATAAAGGCTTGACAGCAAGCCATATATTTGGCGGTCATTTTGTATTTTAGCTTATTTTTTCTTTGAATCGAGCTTATGCGAGCGCTCAACACCTGGCAGCACTGCCAACAGCATTTAAATATTACGATGGAAAAACCTTTAACAGCATAACAAATTAATTATTTTCACTTGATTGACTATAATTATCCGTTTATTATGTAAAGTATTTTCTCTAGCTAAACGACCATTTTCATTTACAGCCTCACTTCACGATGAAACTAGTATTGATTGTGTTTATTTTCTATGTTTCTTACCAACATGAGGTTGAAGGATTATCCGGATCCTGTCACTACTTTAGCAAAACTAAGGTATAATCCAAAAGCATAATTAACACATTTAACATAATTGCTAAAATCTTAATGCAGTTGGATTGGTTTGATGCTTTATTTACGTGCCAAAAGAAAAAACTTTGTTTGGCTACCATGGACTCGAAACGATCCTTCGATGACCTCGAGAAGAAACTCACAGGAGAACATCGGGACGAATATTGGTTTGGCCTCAATGGCTATGAAAAATACAACTTCAGATACGTTGCCGACGACAAGAAATTGGGCTTTATGCCACGCGACTCAACGGTACATATGGATAAGCCATGTGCCTTTCTAAAGCCTGTTGGTAAAGGGAACTACGCTATTGAAACGGGAAATTGTGGACAGCTCCGGCGTTTTGTTTGCTCATCGGCCGTAACATGTAATGGCCTGAAGACGAACAGCACATTTGTTCCCAAATTTACTGTTAATCTGCCATGTGGAATCCCCGATGATGTCAAGCAAATTCTGGGACTAAAAAAATCCACATAAATTAGGTTCCCAACCAGATATAAAATAATAAAGATTTATCAATATTATTATTTGTCATTATTATTTAACGCAATAATCTTTGCGTTGTTGTCGAATAACTGCATTCAATTTGAGGCACTGTTGTCGAAGCTGATCATTGTCACCCTTAAGTACTTCAATGGTCTCCTCCTGGCGCTGTATAGTATGGTGAACCCTTTAAGAAGAAATGGTAAAATGATAAATGTATGAAATGTATTGCCGTTAACAATAGCTTACCGCTTTTGTAGCTGCTCCATTTCCTGCTTATGTCGCTCGTTCAGTAGCCCCAATTCATTTTGTATATCTGAATTGAGATTATCGCGCAATTTATCGCGTTCGTTGATGAAATCACCGCACATCTTCTTGCTGTGATTGAGCTCCAGCTGCAGTTGTTGCACCTCCGCCTGTCCATTGCGCACCTGGGCATCTGCCTCGGCCAATTTGCCACGTACTTCGGCATACTTTTCTCGCAACGACTTTTCCACATTCTCTGCAACAGTTAAATCCTTTTCGTACTTTTCCTTAAGGCGCCTATATGGAATTTGTTTGGGTTAATGTCTTTTAATCATTCCTCATACTCACATCATTTTCTGGTCGTGCTCCTCGCTGCTTTGTAAGGCGTCTGCCTCCATGCGCACCACTAGCTCATCCAGCTGGCGATCCCTCTCCATGCGATAGTGCTGCCTGATGGCGTTCTCTTTCTCGGCTTGGGCAAGCTTACACTTGTTCTCGTACTCCGCTTTCCACAGCTCAAAGTCTGAGAGATATTGTTGTTCAATGGTGTTAATGCGATTCTGATATTTCTCCTCTTGTTTGGCCATTTTCTCCTGCATCTCAAATTTAGTCTGCTCCAAGTCGTTATCCTGTTCCCGCTGCCATTCCTGTCGTTTGACCTGATACTCGCTTTCCTTTTGACGCAACTCAGACTGGAGTCGTTCTCGCTCTGCGGCAAAGTCATCGGCCAGTTTTTGTCGCAGTTCCGCTTGCGTCTTTTGCTCTTCCTCCAGCTGACGCTCGAGACGCTCTCGGATCGCTGTGCGCTCCTTCTCAATGATTGCCTCACGATCTTGGGCACAGCTCTCGCGAATACCTTTCTCAATCTGCTCGTGCTTGACGCGTGCCTCCTCCAGGGCATCCAACAGCTGCATCTGATGTGAACGCTTCAGTTCCGTTATCTCACGCTGATGATCGCAATTCATTTTGTTAATCTCTGCTTCAAGACCCTTGACTGTGAGCTCCTGTTATGGGCAGAGATAGATATATATTTTTTAGATATCTTCCTCTTTCTTTTCGATTACTCACCTTAATTTTCTTGGTATTCTCTCGCACCCAACGCTCTCGACGAATTTTCTCGCCTGCCATTGTTGTCTCCTTGGTGCGTGCTAGTTCCGTTTCCAGACGATGTTCCCATGCTTGGTTCTGGCTTTCCAGGCGTCGTGTGAGCGCCGCTACCTTCTCACACAGCGAGCCCTTGTCTTTGAGCAGCTGCTCAATGAAGCCCTGATGTCGTGTGACAACCTCCTCGTAGTGTTTCTTTTGATCACGCATTTTACCCGCACTATTGGATTTCTCGGCACGCAGGGATTTCTGCTTTTCGCTGCGCAGCTGCAGGACATGCTCCTTGGAGAGGTGAATAGCATTTGCCAACTCATTGGACCGCAGACTTAGAGCTATGACGCGACGGGCTAGCTGATGATTGGGAAGCATTAGCAGCTCCGAAAGTCTGAAACAGGAAATAATTAACTTCAGAACGTACCCTTTAGGGTACTTTTATACTCACTTGGGCACCTCATCGGTCACATCGGGTTCCACGGCAAACTCCACTTCGGAACGATTGCTGTCCGGCAAGGAGCGCCGTGTTTCCATAAGCGTTTTGTCACAACTGCTCTCAACATTATTTAGATAGGCTAAAATGTCTCTGGAGAAAGTACGTGAAAGTAGAAAAATAAATGGTGTAGATTAAGGAATATAAATATAAGTCCTACTCACTTGTACTTATCGCCGCTTTCTGTTACCCTATCGCCATTTTGGCTAGTTGTTTCCGCTGTCTCGGAACGTGAATCCAATTTCAAATTCAACTCGCTGGGCAAACGCTCCGCAAAATTATCTGTAAAAGGTTTTCTACCATATAATAATTAGGTTTAATGGAAAATCAAGTATAAAACTTTACCTCGCTTTTTATCCTCCTCAATTTCCTTAATGACAGACACAATCTCATCGTAAGTGGAGCCCCTTGAATCTGACAACTGCGAAGCGCTATCGTTTCCCTCATCTAGCTCATCTAATCCCTGTTTGTGCAGCTCCTCGAACTGTGCCAGAGCCTCTTTCTGCTCCTGCATGCTCATCCAACTGTCAACCTTATCCAAATTATATTCACTCAGTTTGCGCTCCTCTCGCAAACTGCCCACGCTCATGGCTTTCTTTAGTTTGCCAGCCACAACTGTTGTTGTGGTCTTGCTTTGGAATTTTGGTTTGTTGGTGATTCTGGTGCCAGGTTCAGCACTTGCAGGCTTTACGTTCTCCTTTTTCTTGACAACCAAAGGAGGCGTGGCAGCGATCTTTAAATAGTTACTTATCACGGCATCCGAGCTGTTATTAGTACTATTATAAGTTCTGCTACGTTCATCTTGAACAACAGGCAGAAAGTTATTTTCTGCGTTACGTTGCGCTGCTGTGCGATAGGTGGCGCTAGTAACAGGATTGCTACTGTTATTACTGTTAGTTGAGCTTAGATTCTTTTCGGATAAATTATTTTGCTTCTCCTTAGCTTGTGCGCCATATTTATCCAGATAGTTGGGCAGCTCCATATTATTAAATGTTTCCTTGGGTATTTTATCTATCGCTTGTTTGTACTCCCGAATGACATTCAGTTCGGGTATTGGTGACGGAAGCTCCAACTTGGATTTAGATTCGGCAAAACGACAACTTGGCGCATCGCATGCACATTTGGGATCTGTGGCTGGCTCCGTGGTGCTGGCCGTAGACGAAGATCTTGTGCTGCACGTGCAATTCTCCGATGGACACTTGGGATACTCATAGGTCTCAGCCAGTACCTCCACGCTGCCAGCAGCTGGTGACCCAAAGTGAACTGATTTCTTTTGTGCACTCGCATCGTTGCTATCTACTTTATTTACATTATGATTATTGTAAGCAAAGCTAGGCAACGTTAGTGGGCCCGGTGCAGAGATGCTGCTTCTGATCTCCTGTTTGTCATTGTCACAATCACTGGAATCCGCATCGGGCAGACCCGATACTGAGCTCGGTTTGCTAAAGGACACACGTCCTGGCAAATCTGGCTTGGCAGTCTTCTGTAGCAATGCCGCATTGCTTAGTCCCGCCTGGCCACCATTAGGCCAGCTGGCGGAAGCATAGGATTTGGACTTATCTCCACTGTTTGGCATCTTGACCAGAAATCGTTCTAATTGCTCGCCCTCGCTGCTGTGTGGAGATTCCGACTGATCGTCGGTGGAAGAATTGCAGGCACTGCGACACAACCAACTACGCTTGATTGGCTCCTCCAGCAGCGATTTGAATAGATCCGTCGAAGATACTTTGCGCTGCAAGGGAAGAAGGTGTAAAAACTGTATGTTGCTTTGCCTTTTCATTAACATATAATATTTCTTAATTGTATTTTCTTGCGCTTTTAGCTCAACAAAAAAGTAACCTTGTGTGACTACTATAAGAAATAGTATATCCTATATTCCCTTTATGCAATTTAAAAATACTTCTTATTATATAATGCTGCTTACGTTTTTGCTATGTCGTAGCTCCTTGTCGCCCAAGTGGACGCTTAGTTTGCGTCCAAACTTCGGATCCGCCGACTGTGGTCGTCCCAAAAATGGCGAGGAACGACTGCGTTGCTGCAGAAAGTTGGCGGAACGTGGACGAAATGGCGGCGAATAATTGTGAAGTGTGGTCAACGAGCGACTAGTATACTTGGGCTTCGTTTTTTGTCGTGTTGCAAGGTTTATCTAGGAAAGCAGCGACACATAAAAATAACTCTTGGCACAATAGAGCCATAGACTGCAACTTACCTGCGAGCCTTTAAGACATAAATCCATAATAAAGGAACAATTTTAAAACTCCAACTTTTCACTTTTATTCACATAGAAAACGAGAGAGAGTTTTCATTTTTAGTAGCCTCACTGACAACTGCACCACAGCCAACTGAATTTTCAAATGTAAACTATTTTGTTTGGCACACAGTCAAGACAAGTTCGGGTTTGTTTTGGCCAAAAACAAAAACAGAAAAAACCTACCTCCCCTTGGCTATAATATCGATTAAACGCACGTTTCGTCCAGGGACCGCAGATGTGTTTACAATGTTGGTCAGCAAGTGCAACCCCCCTTTCAAATATAGACTCTGGACACAGCTTGGACTTGGTTACCATGGTTAGCGTCACGCTATTCCAAGCACCCCTTAACCAGCATATCACCTACCGGCACAGGTGTTTTCTTGCGGCACGTGTTCAATTTCCGATTCAACTACTACCAGCCATGATATTTACAGTTGAACCTCTCTATTTCGAACTTTTTTCATTATTACAAATTTTCTCTTCAACCAAGTTATCTTTTCCCCTTGATTTTTGCTATATGGAGGTGCGTCTGTATAATTAATAAAAGAATCAAACACAACTCTTATGCAATCAATCAAATATGTCTAGCTAGCCAAAGCCAATCAAAAAAATATAATATTCAAAATAATTATACTCAAGGATAGCAACCAGACAAATTTCAAAGTTCAATTGCTTAAAGACACCATAAATAATTGTTTTGTATTGAGTCATGTTTTAAAATATTTCTATAAAAAAATCTATTAACTCACCTTTTTCAATGTCAACTGTGAAAGGGTGTAAGTATGTAATTGCAATTATTATTATTTTTATTTATTTTTTTGAATATGCAAAGAACACTTTCCAGTTTCTGCGAAAAAATATCAAGAACAGTTGTTTTTTTTTTGTAATAATAATTTATTTAAATAAAGCAAATTGTTTGAAGTAAACATAGTAAAGTGCAGCTAATCGCCGAATAAATATAAACTTTAAGTCTGGCGACCGCCTCAACAGTTGGCGCATACTGTGTGTGTGTGTGTGTGTGTATATACTGACTGATTGCGCAAAGCATAAAATTAAATTTGGCAACATTTCTCATAATGAACTTAGTGGCTAACACAAAATACATAGTTTAATTATATTTTTTTTGTCGTTTCTTTCCTTTTGATTAATAACAAATTGCACTAAAACGCCCCTATGCGGACAGTGGCAGCAGCACTTACTCCACTCGAAGCACTTGGGTCACACTGACCTCACCATTTTGTGCATCTTTCTGTACTATGTCAAACTTGAGTTTACTCATCTCCTGCAGCTCTGCTTCCGCTGCTGAAACAGCTTCATTCACTGCATCCTTAACAACCTGCACCTTATCAGGATAGTTGTTCTCGCCACTTCCCAGCTCCTGTGAGAAACTGACAACGGTTTTGGGTTCATAGTTGACGCCCAGGGCACCGCTGGGATCGGGCGTTGGCAGACTGGGCACATCGCTGCTATGTCCATTTGTATGGGAGATGGTTATCGATTCTTCTGGTTGCTTTGGAATAACAACCTCCACTTTAGCTTCGACTGAAGTGGGCGTTACTTTGACTACCTCCTCCACAGGCTCTGTTTCGGGCTTGCTTTCGCCATCATCTTCACCGGCGACGGCTTTGTTGACTTCTTCGATGGCATTGGCTACATCCTCAGGAGCAACATCCTGTTCGTGCTCCTTGTGGGCATGTCCATTGGTTAGTGGTTGCTCTTGTTTCTCCACGTGCTCTTTCTCAGCCTCTTGTTGGCTTTCCTGGTGATGTTCATGCAGCGGCTGCTCATGCTTTTCCTCAACCTGCTTCTGCTCCGGCTCCTTCTCTTTCTTTTCTTGCTCACTGTGACCATTGGTTACCGACGCCTGCTCTACGCTGTGTCCGTTCTGCACCACAACCGGCAGCTGCTGCTGCTCTTCCTCCTCAATCCTGGCTGGCAGCGGCATCTCCAATGATGGCACTATTGCTGGGCTGGCCATTGTCTCCGAAAAGCTGGTGCGATTGGGTGAATCCGGTGAGATCATGACATGCGTGAAATAACCACTACGACGATGCTCGAAATCCAGCACATTCTCCTTGGCCAGACGCTCCTGGATGCGTCGCTGCCGCAGTATAAACTCCGGCACATTATCTTCCTCACTGGAACTAAGTTTCAGCGACTCCAGTTGCTCCGCTGGCTTGGCGCGTCGCAGCACCACCTTAGCAGCTTCATTAGACTCCGAGCTGACGGCATTTCCATTTCCATTCCCATTACCATTGGCAAGTAGGGGTGAGGGCTTGAAGACGCCATTGAACTTGGTGCCGACCACAAATTTATTATTGTTGGCGCACTTGTAGGGATTGTAATTGTTGTTGGCTGCGGATTGTGGCGACAATGGATTCACATTATCATTATCATCATCTTTGGGTGAACGTGGAATCGTAAAGTTTGGTTTGCCATGGCTGATCAACAGCTTGGTTGCCGGTGAGGGGCTCTTATCGCTCAGAGGCGAGGGCAGACCGCTGCGGATTTGTATGCTTGGCTTGTTGATGGTATCGGCCATGTTAACAGCTTTTTATCTGTGTATGCGTGTGTGAAAGAGTGAATCTTAAGCGGCTTGGGTATCTGAAACGCGCTTTTACTTTCCGTCGTCGTCGTCTTCGTTGTTGTCACTAACGGTGCTTCTTTGCCTCTGTTTAGCTGTAAACAAAAGGTTGCCAAAAAAAAAACGAAAAATTAGTTAAATGCAAATTTTTAAGCCATATTCATAATATTGTATAATAAGCAATTTGTGGTGAAAACGTAGCAAGATATAAAAATGTTTAAAAACAAATTGGTCGAACGGAAATTACTATTGATTTATATTGGAAATTTCTAAGGTTTATTTCGATATTGTAGAGCTTCAGAATTGGGGTGAACTGCTTTCTATAAACTATTCACTTTTATGGCCGCTCGAACAGCATTGAAACTTTATTTTACTATCGCTCCAGGCACATTTTAACCTGTGAGTCATACAAATAAATTTGATTAGCTTTAAATTTCAAGCAGCAATTACTCATCATTTGTTTAGTGCCAGTTATTTTGTTTGAAATATTTATTTTGTTAAACTCTTGTGACGCGTCAGCACCTGAAATAAGTTACCAACCGTTTGCTACTACATATATTAATAATCCCAAGTATTATTTTTTATCAACTCATAAATAAGCCAATTAAATCTTTCCTTAGCAGCAGCTTAACTATAACCCATTTATTAGTTAATAAACAATGAACAAAGTTCACTTTTGATCATTTATTCAAGACCTTAAGGGGCGCAGTTTATAGAGGTAACTTCGAAGAATACAAAATTTCAAGAAATCATATACATATTCCCAACTTATTCCAGTTATAAAAAAGTCTATGACGTGGTTTCACAAACGTAGTAAATGATTAATTTACCCAATCTAAAACTTGTTTGCTTCAATGTTTTCTTACCAAAGATTAGACTATCTACAGAATTTTCGACTTTTTGCTTTAACGCTGTGACAACATAATTTTATAGATGAATGTACCTACGTCATTTACTTTTAATATGGTCTATCAAGAGGGTGATATAATAATAGTAATAACAATAATAATTGAATTTTTGCAGTTAACAATACTTTATCTAAGCTTCAAGCTCCTCGTGCTATAAATCACATGGCTAAATCGCCATCATCTAAACGCAGTTTTATTTGACTTTCGCTAGACATTTGTAACATTTTATTATTTTTTGCATGTTTTTTTTCAGTTTCACACGGCGTATGCGTAATTACGTAATGACAAGGCGCACAATGCACGGCCAGGGTCATCAAGTGGTCATTGTCGAGGCACTGTCAAAAAAAAAAAGTAAAAATAAAGCACACACAAATGCCATTGATTGTTTATAAAGCTGGCTCAACGAGTGTGTACTGTGCTTTAATTTCAATTAGTGGAGAAGCTAACAAGCCGTGAAAATGCTTGGCCTGGTCTAATTGGGCAGGCGGCCAGATCGATCAAGTGCATGTGACCAAATAAACGAATGAAACTGATTATCTGACAGACTGAGGGAATGTTTGGCCAACTGTTGTTTGTTGTTGTTGTTCTTATCAATGTGCCAACACACACGTACAAGCGATCGCAACACCGATATGAGTTCAGTTGAGTTGAATTTTCATTGCCAGAAGCCCCTCACTCAACCCCTTATCAACTTACAATGTCTGTGGGTTATTTAATTAGGCGCTGCAATTTATGGACCTGCATTGCAGCCAATCATAAATTCTATGCGCATTCAATTACTTAGCCAAAGGTCGTCTGCGAAGTTTATTTGATTTTGTATTTCAATTATATTATTCCTTTTGTAATTGAACTTTTTGCTTTTATTGCTTTCTGTTTTTTATTGGTGTTGTTGCGTCTGGCAATTGCGACGCATCTAAATGAGCTGATATACAAATTTCAAGACCACCTTATATTACTATAAACATTGAGCAACTTGTTGAGACCGAGTGTTGACTAAGTCAACAATTATTTAAAGAAAATGTGTGCTAAACTAAATTATTTTCAGGTTTGAAGTTGAAAATAAATATCGCTCTTATATAAATAGTTATTATATTATTATTGCTCATTAAAGAAAAACACCTGAACTAATTGCTTAATGTGGTTGAACAAAAATACTTTTTTGTACTTAATGCTAAACGTGTTGACATAATGTACAACTTAAGAATATTCACTGTACTTAAAACACAGACCTCCAAATTGACATAGTGACTTAATTAATCATTCCAGTTCGCTACCGAACGTGCCGCTCAACCAGTTTCATTATTTTATCTATCTCCATACCCCAAATTCCATGACAAACAATTAAATAATGTTAAACAAAATAACACGCTAAAAAATTTCAATTACAAAAACCAAATAAAGCGATGCAAGAAATCTTTAATAGCTTTTTTTTGTACTCTGCCGGCTTAATTATTTGTGGCGCAACTGTTAGTTTTCGATGGGCGGCGGTGGGTGGTTCTTTGAGGAAGTCTGGAATTGGATTTTGGCGTCTTGCTAATTAAACGCAAATATGCAGTGCCAATTCAACGACAACTGCTTAAGCTGTTTTGCACACATTTTATTGTTGCTTTGGTTGTTATTTCTAATTTACTTAAAAATAATATTTATTTATCATCTATTTATTGCCTGCGGATACAAATAAAAATTGCACTTGACAATGCGAACTAACCTTGAAATTGGCAATAATGTGTGGAACAGCACAAGTTTAAAGTTGAATTTGAAATACCCTGTAAGTTTGGGAAAGTGTTGGAAAAACCTCAAAGCAAACTATCCAGATCTCAGCATTTACCTTTCCAATCTCCCTTCTCCTTATTCATATTAATATCTCATAGCTAACACATTTGCATAAGGTGAGCAAGAACACGGTTGAGTACAACAAATTGCACTTATAAAAAAAAACCTGGTTGAGTTTATTAATAGTAATTGATTAATTATCAAAAAAATAAATAAAAATAGCATACTGAATATATAAATGTATATCTAAAGTTTCCGCTTGAATTTTGCTATTGAGCTGAACAACAACAAAAAAAACCGGCTTTTTGCCTAAGACCTTGGCTCAGCTCAGGTCCAAAGAAAGCGAAAGCATTTGCATTGTAACCAGATTCAATAGCTTACTAACAGTTGAAAATCATATGCAAAAACTTTTAAATTATGGATTGTCAACTTTCCTATATCTTTTAAAACAAAACCATTATCTTCTTCATTTAGCAAAACTTTTAAAAGCTCTCTGTTATTTATGAGCCAGAAAAATAGGGTTAATTTTTGTCAAACGCAAAAAATTCGTTCGTTAATTTTGAGGTGTGAATTGGTAGTGTGACAAATGCCCCGAGACAAATCAACATTTCCCCCAACAAAGTAAAAGCACATAGAAATATTTAGTATATAGCCATGGGTATTAAATAGACCCAGCCCAGGTCCCAGAACTCAAACGGCCATTCACATTTGTTTTTTTAGGTTATTTATCTGGCATTTGTTGATGTTGTTGCTGTTTCTGTTGTTGCGTGAGTTTGGTGCGTCTACCATTGGTAAATAAAATTGGTAACTTGGCCCCCTTTTTTGTTTGGCCCGAACGAGTGAGTCGTGTATTGTTTGTCTGTCTGTCTGCCTGTCTGTCCGTGTGTGAACTCGAATCTTGACTTGAAAATATTGGCACAACAATTGCATTGGGATGTTTGGCTTTTTTTGCTATTATTATTATGATTATGAGCATTTCATCTTGTTGGGAATTGAAAAGCTGACTACACAAAACTTGAATCTGTAATCAGCAAGTTTTCTAATTTTAATACTGAATTTATTTTTGTTCGAAACCAAAACTGTATTTCCATATTTATTAGGCAAGATTTTCAAAATCAAGTCATATCTATTTTATTCTCAGTGCACTATAAACTCGTTTTATATTGGCAACAGACGCTAATCTTATCAATCAACCCATAAAGCGACAAGAACTTTTTGGCAACAGCAACAACAACTGATAAACAACATTATCCAAAAAGTCAAGTGCAAAACTCAAGAATATAATGTAATTCATTATCTAATCATATGATCAACAACGGCCTCAACGCAAAAGAAAGTGAAAACTCAGCTTGCATAAAACCAAAAAACATACAGCAAAACCATAAAGAAAACCAAAAAATAAACTTCAAGCTGGGTTCAAGGCACGAACCCATTGCACATAGCGGTAAATACAAAGATGTTTTTGGTTTTTTTTGTTATTTTTTTGGTTGTTTGTAGTTTTACATGCAATCGAGCTGCAAAAAAAAAAAACAAAAATAAAAGTGAAAAGCATTTGGCGTTTAAATGCAGCCCAACCAACATTTAAATAACGTGTGCGTTTAGCCATATATGAAGAGTATGTGTATATATATATATATATACTGGTAGAACAACAAAGTGCAGATGTTCAAAGAAATTTACAGATACACGACAATTGGCCACACTTTGGCAATTTAACGGCCAAAAAATATTATAAAGTCACGCACAGCAGCTAAGCGGCTTTTTTCTTTGCCTTTTTTGTCTCTTTGACTCAAATTGTTTGCGGGCAACGCGGCGTATGCGCAATTGTAATCGCATTTAGAATGCGCTAAGATATGATTTATACGTTAGCAGTATTATTATTATTATTTTTATTATTATTGGGTAGACATACAAACATATATATATATTAACCACAAACACGCACCTTTCGTAGAGTAACTGTTTGAAGTATGTGTGATTTTTTGTTGTTTTTATTATATGTATTACTTGTTATTGTTGTCGTTTGTCCGCTGCGTTACCGTAAAACGCCAAAACGTAACTGAAACTGAACCTGAACCCAACTTCAACACTGACGAGCACCTCTCTGAAGTCGTTGCCAGGCTGTCGACGTCGACGTCGTTGTTTCTGTTGCTGTTGTTACTTTTTAACTGTTGTTATTGCTATTTTTATTGTTGTTTTGTTTATCGCGTAAAGTGCTCGCGCGCATAGCTGGCGCAAAATAGCTACATACACACATACATATGTATTGAAAAAGATAGAAAATAAAATACCTGAGCAAAAGCAAAGTTGACGCTTAATAACTAAACAAATGCCCTACAGTGTGAAAGGCAGACGCTATATTTATATTTAACTAAAAACAAAACGTTTAGCAAGTAGTTTAGTTTAATTGTTGCACAAATTATGCATAATATGGCAAACAAAATAAACTAAAATTAATGACATTTCCGACACTTGATGTTCGTTTAGATTAAACAACTTAAGAGCTGACGTAAATGATTTGGGCAAATATATGTTAAGAAAAACAAAACTTGGCCTAAAGTGCTACACATTTAAACGCGTTTACACGTGCTCGGTGCACGTGATCAACTTAAAAGTGTTTCAAAGTGCATGTTAGCTGTTTGCTTATGACTATAGGGTTTATACAACAACTTGTTTGTTGACTTAGAGCTTATGCACTCCATTCCAATAAGCTAGCATTAACTAACCCAAGCGATATAATAAGCATATAGAGCGCTAAATAGGTCAGAGATTGCAGTTGTTAATTGTTTTTGAAATTTATTTGCGCTTGAATCATGTTTATCAGACAAACTTATTAATAACTTAAGAGTTTTGCAAATAAACAATGATAGTTGGGCATAAAAACTTTATCAGCCGACAAAGAATATGAAAAGAAAAAAATTTAGCTAAAGATATGGTTATTAAATTATTTAAAAAGTTAAATTAAATGTCAAAAAAACTTAAGATATCAACCAAAAATATCCAAAAATAGCAATTACATAAAAATAAAGACAAAACAAATAAAACTAATTAAGCAAGAAATAATTTTATGGCAACAGCAACTACTTATTACCGCATGGTGTTGACCATTTTTGCGACAACGACGCGTCGCTCCAAGTACGTTGGTAATCTGGTATTTGATTTAACAGGAATAACAGTTTCATCACGTTTACTTTGCCCGCATAAACATTCCAGCAATTGGCGCACGCAACACAAGAAAAAAACAAAGCTATTAACAAGCGGTTCTCGTATCAATTAGATAATTTTTTTGGGTCTTGTTAAATTCTCAGATTGCGTGAAACGATAGAATGTGGCCCGATCCCGCACCCAAATGTGTTTGCCTTTTACACGCCTAAGGGTAAATACGGGCGGGCTTCCGCGCAACTATTATAATAATAAACATACTTTAAGCGTTTTTGGCCATGAAATGTGCTCAAATAAAAGCTGTTTGACTTATGAGGTGTCCAAGACGTGCATGAGGTGGCGGGCGGAGAAGTAGAAGGAGATGGTGTTAAACGCGTGGACGAGATAAAAGTTTAAGTAAGTGTAAGTTCCAGTTTTTGTTATGTTAATAACTGACTGTAGAAGTCTTTGCTATAATATTTGCACATCATAACAATTACCGAGTGTAACTGTAACGGGTTGGTATTTGTGTGTGTGCATGTTAAGTCGTTATTGTTTCTTAACCTTTTTGTAACGATCTATATTTGTCCAGTTGAATAACACTAATTGACATACAAACACACAGAGCAAGAGAGCGTGAAAGAGAGAGTAGCAGGGAGAGCAAGGCGCTCAAACGAACGACGTGCACTCAAGCCGGCGTTGCTTATAACCTTGACAAAGAAAATGTACTCAGTTAACGGGCACAACTTATTTGCGTACAAAGTGCAACACTGGTATAACAACAAAAAGAATCTAGCGCGATCAACAACACTAGAATGCATTTATGCTATACTTATTTTCATCAGCTGGCAGCAATCGTGCCAATTTATGGCATCCAATCCAAAAAACGCACACACACACGCAATTCTTTAAAATTTCATTCTACATACATACATATGTATAAGAAAAGAGAAGCCGACAACACTTCACATTTTGATTGGCTTAATTATGCACAATAAATACAGTTCGTCCATATATGTATGTATGTATACATATATGATAAGTTGTCCATAGTTTTGTTTTTATTTTTTTGTAGCTTTCTTTTCTCATATGGTAAATTTTGTTGGGCGCTGCCAATTAAAATAGAAATTGTTTTGACCTACCAAAAATGTGTTTATAGCTTACTTACTGCATTTGCATAATATATTACAATTTGTTTGTTACACACAAAACGTATCGTATATACGAAATTTGTCGGTTTTTGTTGCTGTTCTTCTTGTTATTACTGCAAATCACACGCGTTTTGTGGGGTGTACAAAAATTAAGCTTTCGAAACTCTCGGCTTGGTGTAGAAAATTGGTTAAGCGCTAAAACGCTCTGCACAGGCGTATAACGTGTTTTGAACTAAGCGCTAACTCGAGTGTCGATCGGTCGGTCAACAACAGATCGCGCACAACCACAACAACAGCTTTAGCTACAACAAAAAAAAAACACAACAGGCTTACAAAGCAGCAACAATAGCCAGCTTTAATGAATGAAAGTGTAATTTTTTGCCTCAGCTGTCTCTATTATTGTAACAATGACAATGTGCACTTTTTGTGCACTACAATAACTGTCCTTTACATTCCCACAGTAGACGGAAAAACAATGCGCAAAACCATGACTAAAATCTAAAATATGCAATGCGACAGCAGTCTATAAAAACAATTTAAAGCCGAGCGCGCGCAGCTCGCATACACACTTATCGTTACAAACTGATGACAGTTTTGCAGCACTTGCGTTGTTGAATTTATCGATACTATCGAAAGTGGCAGCACCTACAGCTGTTCTGGCCTGCCTTTGAAGAAGCAGCATCGTTTTGCAAGAAAGTTATTTTTCGTTCGAAATCCACAAAAACATGGCTGGACGTGAAGCCGTCAAACGTGCCGTGCAGCAGGTGCGTCCCATATTGTCCGTAGATCGCGATGAGGCGCGCAAGCGTGCTCTGAATCTGTACAAGGCATGGTACCGTCAGATTCCCTATATTGGTAAGTCCGTTGGTTATGTCATCAAGCTCTCGACTTCGGCGACAAATATAAACAAATATCTTTGGACTTACAGTTATGGACTATGATATACCCATGAGCGTTGAGCAGTGCCGTTCGAAATTGCGGGAGGAATTTAGCAAAAACCGAACTGTGACCGATATCCGCGTCATCGATATGCTCGTAATTAAGGAAAGTTTTGAGTTCCAGATCCTTGCAGAACTGTTCTTAAGGTTTTATTTATATGCAGGGCCAAATGGAGTTGAAGGAGTCCGTTGAAATCTGGAAGCAGAAGGGTCACATTATGCGCTATTGGAAGGAATCGCAGGAACCAAAACCCACAGATTTTCTCTCCAAGTTTATCCAGGGCGTTAATTAGCTTTAAAAGTACATGCATATGCTTTACAAATTTAAATAGTTTAAATTGAAATATAAATTTGTTTCGCGTAAGAAAACAAATTTAATTTTTCGGGTGCGCTTTCGAAGCGCCTAATTTTCTGTTTATTCAGTACAAAATTCTTCATCTTTGTATGCCCGACATATGTATGTATGTAAATGTTATAAACTCTTGGTGGTTTTTTTGTGTATGACGAAAGAAAAACAGGACAATTTAAAATGAAGACTAAATGTGTGTTGTATGCGTTATGGATGCTATGTATTGTTAACTGGTTGATTGATTGATTGATAAGTGCAGACAGTCTTCAAGCTCTCGTAAGCTATTCATCAGGTTTACTTAGGTCCTATGCAGGTTATATTTTCAAGGTACCAATTCAAGCAGATTGTCCAGTGTGCTAATTGAATTTGAAAAGAGATCGGTTGTTATATCATCATAGTCCAGGCCAAGGCTTTTTAGCTCCGTAAAGCAGTCATCACTGAAGCCCGGTATCTCCAGCGAGGTGTCTGCCTTGCTGAATGCATCATGGCGATTTGTATAGCCAATGCGTTGCCGGAACATTTCCGCCAGCTGCTCATCGCTCAACTCCACTCCATGCGCCTTCTTGGAATGTTGGCGAATTCTGCAAACAAACGCAATTGTTCGTTGTGGAACTTTTTAGATATGTTATAGCTTGTGTACTTACTTGCCGCGATCGGCAAACTCCTCAGGGCAATGCTTGCACTTGTATGGATAGTCCGTGTGTTCGTATTGATGCTGGCGCAGACGCGCTCTAGAGTTTGTCTCAAAACTGCAGTTATCGCAGCGCCAAATCTTCAGCTTTTGATGCGTACGCTGCTCGTGCTCGCGCAGCAAGGCATAATTTTGAAATGTGCTATCACAGCTGCGACAGCTGACTACCTCTTCTTCGTGGACATGAGCACGCTCATAGTGTACACGCAGCTCCGCCGCATTGACGTAGTTCAGCGAACACTTGTCACAATGAAAATGCCGCTCCGAGTGTCTCTTTCGATGCACCGACAATGAATCACTGTTCTTAAAACTCTTCAGGCATATTTCGCATTCGTGCAGCGTATCCACAGCGTGCTGTTGTTGCAAATGCAGCTCATATTTGCGAATGCTGCTAAATTGTTGTTTGCAAAAGGTACAGTGCACGGGCTGCTTCACCTGGCAGAAGCGCCGATGTGCCTGCAGACTGCCTTTTAAATTGAATATCTTATCGCAAGCGGTGCAAACATATTGCTGCTGCTCGACGGGACTACCTGATTGTTGTTGTTGTGGTTGTTGCTGCTGCTGTAGTATTTGCTGCAGTTGTTGTGGTTGTTGTTGCGGTGTGTGCATGCGTGTGTAGTGGGTGCGGGCCGATCTCTGATCCTTAAAGATGCGTCCACAGGCAGGGCAATTCTGCTGCACATAACAATACATTTCTGCCAAAACAAAAGGCGATTATTATGTGTAGAGATTTGAATAAGTATGTTGTATTAATGCTTACCAAAGTCTCCATCAATTTTGTGATGTTCAATGAGATGCTGTTGCATATCTGGGCGACTATTTGTTACATACTCATTGCAAGGACGGCATTTAAAGCTTTGATCTGCAAGAATAAAAACAACTATAATAAATGAAACAATTAAGTCAAGCCTTAATTACTTTTGGTCAGGCCAATAATATCATCCTCAGGCATATCATAGTTATGCATACGCATATAGTGTGTCCTCATCTGTTTGGCATCCGTGTGCGTATGTTTGCACATGCTGCAACTGAGCAGCGGTATATTGACATTGATTTCCCTGGGTGTCACAGACTTGTTGGGCAAACTGGCTGTAAGGCTAGCACTAGTCCCAGCCAGTTCCTCAGTTGCTAAAGAGAAACGCTGTATAAATTAAGTATTTACATAATTAAATGCGTTTGCTTACACTTCAATAATGTTGCTTTGATAGATTCAATGGACTGCAGATCCTCTGTTGTTTGGCTGCTGTTGGTATCATCGTTCAGCGTCATGAAGAGAGCCCGTTGGATGAGATCGCCCTCAATATCCGGCCGACCAGAGAAGAAACCATTCTTGTTATTGAAATTATAATTGTTATTGTTGTTCTCGCTGCTTTTAATGTTTTGGTTGTTGTTGTCATTCACAGTACTATTGTCATAGAAGGTTTCGCTGTTCTTTGCATCGGAACCATCGTTCTCATCCTCCTGGTCCTGATCATTACTATCATACTTCACATCAAATAAGATGACTGCAAGAAAAGTATTAAGTGTGTTGCATTATGGCTGTATTCATCAATCTTCTACTTACCATCATCCTCCGCTGGTGGCTCTTTACTGAGCACTACATCGGCATCTAGGCGTGGAATCTTAGCACCGCGCATATACAGCACGTTCTCCTCTATGGGCGCAGTGACACCATCATAGCTCTCTACGAATTGCTCAAACTCCTGACTAAATTGATTCCAGTGCAGCAGCTCGCTGCTTGCCTTGCGCTTAAGCTCCCCCGATGTTGACGACTGTGCCGGCTGCGTCCACTTAAGATTTTGTGACTCGGCGAAGAGCTTGCGATTTGAATCGAGTGTCAGTTCCACAAAATGCATGGCAACCTCTAGGGCGCGACAGCAGCGCATGCAGATCTGCATGGGCCACCTGTAGCCGCCAGGGGACCGAGCAGTGAGCGGGATATTAGTGCACTGGCGCAATCCTTGACCATACGTGCGAACAATCTTCAGATCCGGTATTTTGGCATCCAGTTTGATGGTCTGACGACCCACTGCGAGGCAAGCGCGGCATTTTGTGTTGTTCGCTTTGTTCGTAGCGAGCAACGCGTTCGATTTTGCAGCATCCGCTGCGGCGGCCATTCGGAACACAAATTATATGCCTGTATTTGTGTGATTGTGTGCGCGCCCGTTAAATAGTATTTATTCAGATTTAATTTACTTTAAGTATGTCGGTTCACAGTTGAAAAGTTTACAGTGCCGCTGTATTTTTTTGCATATTCTGTTTTTCGCTAAAATGTTGTCAGAGAATCTTTTTTAGAGAGTTGCCAGACAGTTTGAAACGTTTTGCACGACGTTCATTAATCAAATCAGTTATTAAAATTAAATTCATAAGCGCAGAATTGATTCTCTTTCGCATTTTATTAACTTCACTAGAATTTACATTTGAAAATATACAATATATTTTTGGATCTTTAATTATACATATATAAAATAGCGAACACCAATTTGGATTTAACGATATCACTCACTCATTGGTGTTATCGATAGCGCTGCGATAAGAGATGGCTGCTCAAGCAAGACCCGCAAAAATTTTAAATTAACCGTAACATTAAACATTATCGGTTTTAAATTATGTTTGACCATTGTTCGTTGAAATTATTTTAGGAAAGTAGTTTTCTTTTTTTAATATACAAATATATAGAAGCTTTAATCAACGATTTCTTAATTTCATTCTTGTTTTGTTAAGGGACTTCTCACGTGCATTGCTTCAATAAGTACAGCATTAGCAAGATAGTCTATGCTCTGATTGTTGATGTACATGGTTATTTTGTTAAATCTATGCATATATTGTTTAACAGGATATATATATTTAAGTAATTAGTCACTTTACTTAAAATATTGAAGACTATATTAACGAAAATGAAAAAAATATAATGCTTTTGTGGTCGCTCATTTAACATAAAACCATTTTTCAAAGGTTAAAACAAAAAATAATATTAATGATAATAATAATCAATATGTGCCTTCATAAGTTACTCTATAATGATACGTCCCGGATAAGTGGTAAACAATATGTTTACCTATAAATATCTTTGTACATTTCATAATTCTCTCCTCATTTCACACAAAAATTTTCTTTCATTGATCACGATGATTCATTGACGCAGTATATTTTGTCAATTTCGGCATCCGTTAATTCCCATTTGTGTTCACGTTGCGCATGTCGGTGAAAACTGAAAAATATAAATTGAATTTTAATCAATTCGACGGAGTATTGTATAATTTCTATTGATGGACTTACGCTTTTTTCCGCAAATAGGTACGCACACACTTGGGACACTTGTACGAGTGTGTGCCCTTGTGCATGGACATGTGATTCCTCAGATGCAAACTGGTCAACATATCACGACCACACTCCTTACAAATATATTTCACCGACATATGCGATGCTGTCTGATGTCGCTTCAAATGATGTTTGTAATTAAAGGTCTTCTTGCAGCCATCGATGCCACACTTAAGAGGCACATTAACGCGATTAACCGATTTACGTTTTAAATCCGCGATGGGATGAGACTCTTTGGACTCCTGTTTAGAGTGGTTTTTTTCAGCCGCATGCCGCTTCATATGATAATTGAGTAGCGTGACGGTGCGATAGGAGGTATTACAGATATTGCATTGATGATGGTAATTGTAACGCGGAGATGCACTGCCGCTGGAATGTTGCAACTGCTCATGCTGCAACAGCTTACCGAGCTCATCAAATGTCTGATTGCACTGCTTGCAGACATATATTGGCGTGCGCGGCAGACGCGACCGTAAATCTCTAATGGGCGATGGCTCAAACGAGCCCGACAATAGTTTATCGCTGCCATTTAACAGCATACTGGGAAGGGAAGCATCATTGAAGTCATCGTCGTTGTTGTTCTTAAGTGACGTGTTGTGTGCATCGTTGCCAATAAAGTCAAGATCAAAGTCAAATGGTGTGGGCGTTGGAAATAGCGTTGACGCTGTAGATGTTGTTGCGGCCGCTTCTGATTTTTGAGTTTTTTTACTTTGTTTGACGCTCGTATTTTTTTCCATATCGGTATCTGAATTTTCCGTTTCTGATCCTGCATTTTTTTCCCCCGTCTGCTCTTCTGCACAGGACAAAAAGAAGAGGCCATTAATAAGGTGTAATTGTTGCGAATGATGTTGGTTGTTGTTGTTAGGGCGGCATGTGTTGGGCATATTTGGAATATGAGTTTAATTTTTTCATTGTGGCAAGGCTATTGACCCGCTTACCACTTTTATCCTCACCGCCATAATCCACATTGTTCTCGATATATCCAGCATCAAACGGCGTTATGTTGCCATCGCTAGCAGTGTTTGGCAATACTGTTGTTGCCGTCGATGTAGTAGGTGTTGTGGCTGAACTAGTTGTCAATTGAGGCGCCTGCATCTCATTGATCGTGTCCACTAAATGGCTGCGCTGCAAGTGGCGTAAAAGCGTTCGTTTTGCCGCGAATGATCGGATGCAGCGTGGACACGCGTAGGGCAGCTCTGTTAACGAATTAGGAAATGATTTGATAAAGCAACATTTCAAACATTTAAAAACTTTTAGCTCAACTTACTGCGATAGAAAAACGTATCGTTAGCAGACAAAGATCCTGATTTTTGGGAACCAAGAAAATAATTGGATTCATTACAGGTTTAAATTAAGCGAAATCAAATATTGCTTACCGCCATTGCTGATGCCATGATGCGAAATTAAATGGTTGCGGATCTCACATTCCAGCTCACATTCATAGGGACACTTGGCGCACATAAAGAAAGGAGCTGCAGATAAAGAAAATTGATACACAATTTTCAAACTCTAAATACTGTAAAACAATTCAAACTTACATTTGTCAGCCTGAACATTTATCTTTTCGATGTCTGTGGATGGAACAGATACCCTATCGCCCTTGGCCTGCACCATGTCACGAGTGGGCATTTTTTTATGCACCGTTTTATAGTGTTTTATAAGCAGACGTTTCATGTTGTACAAATTGGTGCATAGCTCACAGCGATAGGGTGCTAAGCCTGAAAGAGAGGAAATCAAAGTATCAATATATATTCTTAAGCAAAATGCTATTTAAACACATTATGAACACTTACCACGATGTAAAAACATATGATTCTCGAAACGATATTGGCTGGTAAATTTTTTGTTGCAAAGGAGGCACAAGGGTTTCTGTAGATGCTCCGGTTGTTCGTCATCAAAGTCATCCACATCGTCATCGTCGCTGGTGAGCAATAAATTTTGATCGGAAGCTGCGTCGTTATTATCATTTTCATCATCATTTTCGGCATCATCCTCATCTTCATCTTCATCATCTTCGCCCCCTTCGGCGACATCAAATTCCTCAAATAGTTTCTCTGCATCGAAATCCAAACTAATATTATTGTTATCGATAACAATGTCATCGCCATCAACTACTGGCATATCGTCAGCGGGTATTGTGCATATAGCTGCCACATCTGTGTTATCTATAAACTCCTGCATATCACCAAAAATGCTAGTACTGGGAGTTGTTGTTGTGTGTATTGCCGCAGACTGAGGCAGGTTGCTTAACTCCTGTGCTATTGTTGTTGGTGGTGTTTTTGTTGTTGTTGGTGTTAGGCTATTGGCAAAGGAAGTCTCAGGATAGAGACCATATGTATTTGAATCTGTTACTGATGATTCCGTTGTTATTGTTGTTGTCGTATTTGTTGTTGCACTCTCGGCAGAAGTTGCATAAAATAAAGAGCTAGCATCCACCACAACATTAATTCCATCTGCCGTTACTTCCGTTGTAGTTGTTGCCTGCGGCTGCTGCTGCATTCTTGTTGTCAAATCCGTTGTTATCTGCTGCGGCTGCTGCTCCATTTTTGTTGTCAAATCCGTTGTTATCGTTGTCATTGTAGTAGCTGACTCAGATTGGGTTGACATTGGTGGATCTATAAATAGTATTAAACGTTAATAAACGCAAATAGTATCAGATCGTAAAAATAATAACTTACATTTAATGCCCAACGGAATATCTGGCTGTTTGGCGGGGTTGGAGTTGTTTGTCGTCGATTTGCTATCCTGCTCCTTTACCCAGCTGGGCCGCAACTGTATCTCATTGGGCACTATCAAATGCTTATCGCTGTAGTGCGAACGGAGCTGGCCACAGCTTGGCGTCTCAAACAGGCACATATCGCAGGAGAAGATGCGATTCCTATCTGGTGACGTCTCCAACTGATTAGCTTTAGAATCGCCAACGCAAACATTATGCTCGCTCGAATAGTGCTGGATGAGATCGACGCTGCGCAGCGAATAGTAGTTGCACTGGTCGCAAAAGAATTTAGGCAAGTCTAAGAGGAAAAAATATTTATCTTTATAACTTTAATCGGAAGAATGTACAACTTACGGCTATGTGTTAGCTGATGAGATTTTAAGCGGGCCCCCGTCGGAAATTCTTTGGGGCACAGTTTACATTTGTGTTTCAAGGCGCCAATTGATTGCGGCAATGGTCGTTGCATAGGTTTGACTGTAATAAAACGTGATTATACATATATTAATATGTATTAAAGTAAACAATTACATTAATTTGATGTTTAGTTTACCTTTTATCTGTGGCAGTGCATTATCGACAGCCATATGACTCACATCAATATCCATGGCATCGTAAGTTAAATCTGTTTTAGAGTCACTCAACAGGCTCTGTAAAGTCATATTGCTTGTTGTGCTGGCACTTTTGCTATCGTCAATATATTCGAAAACCACACCGGCATCATTCACCTTTTGCAAAGTGCCATCGGGCATTACTAAAAATTCGGCTCCTATGCTTACATTGGGAACTTTCCCATTGACATTTATCGTTGATTCCAATTTCAAGCTAGATGATCTATCAATGGGTGTCGAGCCTGTTAATAGCTGCTGATCCACATTCAGTTGAGGATGCAAAAAATCTTCGGGCGTCAGCACCGTTGGTATTAGTAGCTCCATATCCTCCAGTGTGCAAATCTTCACCTGATCATCGTCCGTAGAAGTTTTTGTGGAAGTTGCTCTAGTTGTTGAGTCCTGCAGCGATCTGCGTATTTCGATCTGATTGTCAATTTGAGTGTCGGTCAGACCATGCAACTTGCGATAGTGCTCCTGCAACTGGCGATGTTTAAACGCCACAAAACTACACAGTTTACATTGATGACGTGACGACTCTGAGAAAAGAGAAAACACAATAACTTTAAACAATAAACAGAGAAACAAAAATCTCAAAACCCTTATCAAGATAACTTATTGACGGGAAAGCTAATTTGCATGAGAACAAATATTATGATCATTATTTTAATTGATTTTATCTTACACTTTGCGACAAAATAACAAAACCCCTTACCAGTGCAGTTTATAGAAAATTTGTTTTTTACCTGCATGCATGCGTAAATGTTGCCGGAGCTCCAAACGATTGTAGATAACAGCACCACATATTTTGCATTCATGTCGCATAGTGGACTTTATGGGCTTCTGCTCTCCGTGCTTGTTTACATGCATCGCATCAGCTCTTCCCTATATCAATTAAAACAAACTTTATAAGCATACGATTTATTTTTAAATATGCCACTGCACACACACACACTCACCTCATCATGCATTGGCGATAGCTGTTGTCCATTGAATCGTGTTTTGGTCTCCAGCTGTCCGGGGCATAGCTTGCGACACAATATTTCCTGTGCACGCAATGCATTCTGTATGAAATAATACGAAATTTGTAGACTTTTTCTGCATTCCTCGCAAATATATTGTGGCAATTCGGGAAGATTTTCGGTACGCATGCAAAATAACAGCAAGCGCAGCAGAGGTAATTTTGTGGCGGACGCGTCATTGTCTCCTTGTCCACAGTCGATGAGGGTGTCCAGCTTGAAAAATTCCGCCTCGGATTTGAGGCAACAGCGACATGCAAATTTGTAATCTATTTCTATGTCCTCTGTTTTCACCCGCTTGTACGCCATGTTGGCACATTGAAGGTAAAAAAAGGCAACTCTATTGCTTTGCTTTTGGGCAGAAAATGTCGAAATCACAGTTTATCTTGTCGCGCACTAAATTTTTGTGTCTCTAGCCGTTCTAGAAACGCACACACTAATAAAAACATTCACAATGTAACGCCGTCGCGTCGCTGCAGGGTTGCATGTGGGCGCTATCTATGTGAATGGCCATTTAAGTTGGTACATAACATTTATGCTTATTGAAAACAAAATGATATTCATTGTTAGATTTTTAATAAATTCGTTTTACAATAAAATAAAATCAATAATACTTGTAGAGTAAAATGCAAATAAATAATTAATTATTTCTATGAATATTTATATAAAGCGAATGGCTGCTGTGAGTATTAGGCAATGTAGTGTTGTTATTGGTCAAACTCTTGTTCCACATCTTCTGTTGTTATTGGTCAAACTCTTGTTCCAGTTCTTCTGCGTGCATTTTGTTCATGTGGCATTTAAGCAAATATTTTTCACGAAATTCTTTCGAACAATACGGGCACTTAATTTTCACATCCGAATGTGTGCGACGATGGACGGCCAAACCAGAACTTGACTTGGTGCTAACACCACATTGCTCACATGTATAATTACGCTCCCCACTGTGTGTTGGGAGATGTAGATGATAATCCCATTTGTTGGGAGCACAGTAGCTGCATAGCTTGCACTGCCAACGCGTGGATCTATCATGAAATCGAACTTTGTGCATGCGCAGCTTACATGCATGCGAAAATCCCATTTTGCATATGTCACACGCGTACGGATGACTCCCACGGTGTACACGGAATTTGTGACGCTTTAGTTGATCCTTATCGTAAAAGCGTCGATCGCACTCATCACAATCTGCCATGTGAACATTTTGAGTTGGAACAAATGCCAGCAGCTTATCATAATACGCCGGATGGCGTGAGCAAAAGCGTGGATTATTTTTAGACATTGCAAATTGTTTCCTAAACCATTTAAGCAACGTGCACGCACTGTGGCAAATAACTTGTGGCATAAGGGAAACGTTAAATCTTTCAAGCAGCTCCTTGCTTATTTGCTTGGCACTTTCTGAGCGCTCTTCTTTGAAGTCCATATTTCTATATTGTTCATTCCACAGATATTCGTGTTGGCGTAGCAGTTCAATGAAGTGAAGTATTAAATTGGGATTCGTATGCCGCAGACTATAAAATGGCCGGTTAAGCTTATTGTTCACATAGTACTAGAAAATATAATCAAGTTGTCATTAAAATTCAGTTTGAATAACATCGCTTATACTTCGGCTTGCTCCTGCATGCTATCGTCGTCTGTTTTTCTGTCGTCGTACGTTTCTTCAACGGCTTCGCTATCTATTTCTTCATCTGCGTCCGAATTCTCACTAAGTTCATCTTTACAGGTTTTACTCAGGTTTTGTTGCTCCAGCTCGACTTCAGCTTGAATCTCTGCATCCAAATCCAATTGCTGATTGGCCAAGAATTTGCCAACTGCATGGCGATCTGCCAAGTGGCGACGAAAGGACATCCAATCTGTTAGGTCATTTGTGGTGCACAGACAGCATTTTATAAAAAGTGTAGTGGGCTCAGCTAGCCTTAAATACACGCGAGCGCTTTCAATAAGTTTATTGTTTATGTTGTTTGTGCTCATTGCTTATAATTATCAGTCGTGCCAACTTGAGTTAATGAATCTTGTCTTTGCCATTCACAGGGTACCGCATTCAGTAATTTTTAGTACATTTTATAGTCGCGGCCGGTACACAAATTGTGTACACTGTACACACCAATTATACCATTGATAATTTTGTGTTTTTAAAATCGTGAGCTGCTTGAATGGCAAATAGTTATGACATACCCAGTTGGGCTGGCAAACCGCCCACTGGGCTACACTTGGACGTGCTTAAAGATGATAAGCTGGTGCAAAAGCTGATGGTAGATGAAAAGCGCTGCTATCTCTTTGGGCGCAATAGCCAAATGAATGACTTTTGTATAGATCATGCGTCCTGTTCTCGTGTGCATTCGGCATTCGTTTATCACAAGCACCTTAATATTGCCTACCTAGTAGATCTTGGCTCCAGTAAGAATGCTTGGAACATTTTGTTCAGATTTTGTTTGATTATTTATTTTACAGCCCATGGCACATATATTGGTACACTGCGTCTGGAGGCGCATAAGCCCACACAGCTTCAGATAAACAGCACATTTCACTTTGGTGCGTCCACAAGAAATTATATACTGCGCGAACGACCCTCGGCGGGTGGTCAGCATAGCAATATAATGGAGGATTTGCCATTGAATGAGACCAGTGACGGTGCCTTGCTGGGGTTGCCAGAGAGTCAAACCGAATTGGATGTAAGTAACTGTAAAAAAAAGGGAATCTTATCTTAATATACATTTCTTACAGAACCTAACAGAGTACAACACGGCACATAATCGTCGCATCTCCATGCTAGGCATTGCTGATGACAATAATTTGCGAAAACAAAATGCCTTAAAGCAGGGACGCAAGCGACGCAACGTTACGTTTAACGATGAGGAAATTATAATCAATCCAGAAGATGTGGATCCCAATGTTGGACGTTTTCGCAATCTGGTGCAGACGACTGTGGTGCCAGCGAAGCGTTCACGTTACGAACCCAATCATATGGGACTCCATACGGGTGCAAATACGGCTAATGCCAATGCTGTCAACGCGCTCGCCGCCAGCCATCAGATGTTCCAGCAAAGCATCATCGAAATGAAGCAACAACAGCAACAGCAGCAACAACATCAACAACAGCAGCAGCAACAGTTGCCAACAACACCTCAATCCACTGCCCACTCTCCAGTAAATTCATTGTATCAGGGATTACCATCCAGTGCCTACGATGGCCTGCAGCACAAGGCCAACGGCAGTGAATTCGAGCCCATACCAATGGGCCAACCAATGGGCATTGGCACCAAGTTTGGCATAATGCTGCCCAATCCGGCGCCAGATGTGACGCCCACCTACGAAGAGCCGCTGCAGTCTAGCTCGGCTATAGCACAAAAGTTGGCTATGGCTAATGCAAATGGTGTGTTTAAAACTTATCCTCTAATCAATAGCTTGCTCATTATTCCCTATTTTGCAGTGCGACGTTTTGTGGATGAACTGCATGACACAAGCGGCGAGGGTGACTCCATGTGTCCACAAAAAAAGAAATATGCCAAGGAAGCGTGGCCGGGACGCAAACCCATGTTGGGCCAGTTGTAACAAACAACAGTTTATTCTCCAGCATATTCATTTTGCTGATGTCTTACATAGTTAACTCACCACATAAGCTGGGAGAGAATTGGCTTCCATAATGGAATCTCCCCCATAACCACTGCTTGGAATTTTATATATATAACTATAGATCTTTTTCACAGTAGCTTGCATTTTACAAACAAAGCAATAACAAATTTATACAACAAAACCCCATGCAAGTTTCTTGGTTACATTTTACAACTGTGCGGATAACGGGGAAATGGTATGACATCTCGGATATTTTTAACGCCAGTTAGCAGCTGCAAATAACGCTCGAAGCCCATGCCAAATCCGCCAGTCGGCAAACCGCCATATTTGCGCAGCTCCACATACCAAGACAAATCTTTGGGCAGCTGTGCATGCGCCTTAAGCAGCTCCGCATCGCACTCGCGTAAACTGCCGCCACATAGTTCACCCACCGATGGCATAAGCAGATCTAGAGCGTGCACTCGTTGCGGATCGCTGCGTGAGATCTTCATATAAAAGGGCTTCTGTTGTGTGGGCCAGTTCAACACAAAGACAGGCGCACCACAGTGTCCAACGAGGAACAGCTCCTGCTCCTTGCTGAAACCATCATCGGCGCTAACAGCGCTTTTAAGCTTGTGCTTATTCTCCACAACAATTTCCATGGCCTCATCATAAGTAAGCATTTTCCAAGGTAACTGCAGCCAGGCAAGATCCGAGCTTGTGTTAGCGCTTTGCTGGCAAAAATGCAAATCAGCGGCACTACTGTTTAGCAGGCGTTGGGTTATGTCCTTAAGCATACGCTCTATAAATGCCGCCAGTGTGTCTAGCTGCTCCACATGCACCAGTTCCGCTTCGAACATGTAGAATTCAGATAAATGCAGTGGAGATTTTGAGTTTTCAGCACGGAATGCGGGTGCAAAAGTGTACGTGTTGCCCAGCCCGTAGGACATGGCTTCCAAATGCAGTTGACCGGAAACGCTCAGAAATACCTTCTGATCGAAATAGCTTTGCTCTGTGGGCACGTTTGGCCGCGCCATTTTCTTGAGAAGCTCCTCCGAATCTGGTTGAACTCTGAATACCTAAAAAATTGGCATTTAAATAAGTGTTTTATTTTCTTTAAAGATTTTTTGTTGCTATATACCTCGCCGGCACCCTCACAGTCGTTGGTGGTAAGAATAGGTGTGTTAATTTGGACGAAATCTAGCTCATCCATGTAGTCATGTATGGCCTTTTGTGCCTTGTGCCTGACACGCATCTGGGCGGCAATGTAATCGATGCGGGAACGCAAATGCAAATGCTCTCGCACATACTCCGGCGCATGTTTCTGCTTTGGCGAGAAGGGATACCCATCCTGTATATGTCCGTCAGCTGTAGAAATATAATACTTAAAGTTCGAATGCCATTTATAAGAAGCTTTTATTGTACTTACCCAGAGACTGCACATCATCTGCATGCAATTCGAAGTGTCCATTGGGCGCCAATTGGACTTTACCTACTGCGCTGACTACGCTGCCCGACGCCAGTTGTTGTGTGGCTGCATTTCGTGGCACAACCAGCTGAAACTTTTCACTTGTGGAACCATCGTTGATGTCCAAGAAGATGTTGTTTTTTAAGCGGCGCACATTTTTTATCCAGCCCTAGAACGGAACCCTTTAACGCCTAATACCCAGACAAATGCTCGACTCTTTGCTTACCTGTACTTGCAGTGTATCACCCGGTTTACTGGCATTAGCTATTTGGGCAATTCGATGGACGCTGCTACAATATCTTCTAATAAGTAACATTGATTTTGTGTTACCTCTACGTCAACGGCAATAACAGCTGTTTTGAGCGAAGGCTAGTATGCTGATCACGTACAATCCACGAAAAAAAAAACCGGCGATTCTTTTATCTTAATGACAAACCTTTGCATTTTGTTAATTAACTTAATAGATGCATTTTATTAGAGGGACATTTTATTAAAGCATAAAGAATCTTTGCTGAATATCAACTTATTAATAATTATTTGCAGAGTTCAAAAAGTATCGATTCCGAAGCAATAATTTATCGGCGGTGTTTCAAATTGATTTGAAACATTCAATGTTTTGTTGCATCCAATCATTTGCGAGCTTAAGTAGATTAGGATTCTCCACAAATTCTTTTTGATCATGCTGTTTGTTAGCGGCATCCCTGCCGCCGCTACGCACAAAGCTAGCCTCGCCTTGCTTCAAAACACCAACTGCTGCCATTTCATGCATATTGACCGATTTGTTTTCTCGAAAATTGTTTATGCTCAAATGATCAAGCAGCTTTTTAAGTCCTTCTTCATTGGGCGTGCAATCCAAGAAACTACCAATTTTCATTATGGTTCCTGGCAAATCCTCCAACATGTCTTCGTAATTGAGATAAAGTACGTTTGGCAGATTACTTTGCTGTTTAGCCTCCTGTATATGACTATAATACGGCAACCAGGGATCTGAAATGAAAGTTTGTATGGGTTAAGTATTATTAAACTATTGTCACTTACTTAATCCTCGCTGAAAGTATCGCCAGTAGCGCTCAAAATCTCCTGTATATCCTTGTGTGCGGAATAAACGGTTAAGATGATAGTAGGATACAGCCACATCCTTGGGATTACGTGCCACATAAATGATCTACAAATGTTTGTTTTTGTTAATTATAACCTCTATTTGTTTTAAACTTCACTTGCCTTGCATTTTTTCTCGAGAACGCTAGGTGGAATTAACGAGAAAGGAAAATGGGTTTTGATGAATCGCCGTTGATCGCGGGGAAGCTCGCCAAGTGTCTCATAGCCCGGACGTGAAATAAGCTCAATAAACTCAATAGCAGCTGCCGAATCCTTATTCTCAGCTAGCAGTTCTCCTTTGACAGCATCATGGACAAACACGGGAAATCTATCAGTAGAAACTTATTTTAAATAAAAAATTCCAACCAATAGCCAAAAAGCAGTACGCACTCAAGAAACGGAAAACGTTCGGTTAATGGACGTTCTTTTGCCTGATCGAAGTCCAATTGATTAGCCAGCAGCCAGATGAGTTCCTGCGTCCAAGTAGTGCCCGACCGCGGCACAGTTGCTATCCAAATGTCATTGGGTCTTGCCTCAAAATTGTAATAACGCTCCGCTTCCGTTTTATACTTGTGTGGAAAGAAATACGCCTCGGGTCCAACTTGAACAAAGCCCGTTCGCTCACCTGTTTGATGCATGCGATTAATCCTAATCCGAATCAAATCGTTTGCCATACGCACCTGTAAAATATTTAAGCAGCTCTTCATTGGTAGCTGCATCCACATCACGTATCTCAAAGGGAAACTCAGCCATTGCTATGCGAGACGCACTTGGCAAGTTGCTAACACTAACTAAACTCGATGCGACACCTCCCAACAGGTTGAATATGTGGCCGGAAAACCAGCGACTCTTTTTTCCAATGCGTAAAAGTATATGTATATATGACTGCAGCTCTTCATTAGGCTTAGTGAAAGTGACCTCTGCATTCCTCTCTGTCAATATTCGACAGCCGGTTGGCAGTGGTTAACTGTGATTGCTTGGCTAAGCAGATAGTAACGGCGTTGACATATTTAGCTTGAAAATGAAGAACATTAACAACTATCGACTCGACAAATACCCCTTACTTAACGCTAAGATCAAAAGTTAGTTATAGTCTAAGTTCCAAAATATATACATAATATATCGAGTCAGCTGTGGATGGTGATCAGGATACATACAATGTGATAAACTTAAATTTTTTACTTTAGAGCTGGATGTAACACACTAGTTGTCGCTTTTAATTTTTTGTTTTAATTTCCTTAAGTAATTTAACCAATAATCTTTTAAAACTATTAATCAAAATTTTATAATATTAACATTTACTTTGAATAATAACAAATACTAAAACAAGGCACTAAATTCATTACTGTTTTTGTTAATATTCGTTTTAATTTTTCTATTTACATGCAATTTTCTGAAAAATTTTAAATATTTGCGAAACGAATTATGATCAGAAAGGTCAATGAAAATGCAACTATGTCGACCAGGTCACATGCCAATGAGATGGAAAAAGAATGTGGCATTACCATATCGCGCCAATGAGTCAGAAAAGCTTTTAAAATAAAAACAACATTCATCTCGAGCTGCATGAAAAAATCCGTTGATGTCGGCGAAGCATGTTAAGAGTCGATTAACTGTAGCCATGATTCAGGTGCTTTTTGCCCACAACTATTATAACTTCTTTACCCATTGCATGTGTTCAGGGTATGAAAACAATATACCCAACGAGTATTCAATAACAATCAACCTCGTTACTTTTTTTAGTATCAACAAGTTTTGTATAATCAGAAAAATAATTAAAGACAATAAACAAGTCGAGTGTTGAGTGCGACGTTAAATTTAGTACTTGTTGTTGTATTACATTAAATGGAATTGTACAATAAAAACGTTAAACCTAAATTGGATTTAGCAGGCGGGCATTATGCAACGACGCTGCTTAGAGAGACGCTTGGGGCAGGATTGGCCGCCACGTTGAGGCTCGTTGATCACAAAGCGATAGCCCTCGGAATAACCGACGCCACAGCTGACACTGCAGGGTGACCAATTGGACCAGTCGGACATGACGCAGCCCTTGGGCAACTGTTGGCTCTCGTCGCGACCCACTGGACTGGACGTCGTTGAGGATATCTTGCTGCACGTTTGCATGCAATCGGTTTCGGTAAGGAAATTGTTGCGATTACCACGGCATCCGCCATAGGTGAAGAATTCACAGCGATTGGATTTGGCGTTGTAGGCATAGCGTTGATAGCTGCCACGGCAGGGACCTGCCTCTGGCTCCTGTACACAAATATCCTTGGCCATCTCCATGTTTATGTGGCATTCCAAAGCGTGATGGCATTCTCGCTGCTGATGCAGCTCCATGCGTTTCGTGCAATTATCCTTCATGGGTCCATCCTCCAGCAGCAGCAGACGTTTTCGAATGGAACTACCAAGTCCGCAGGACCCAGAGCAAGGGCTCCAGTCACTCCACTGTGTGGTGGGGCAATCAGGATCGGGCAACTCCACCTGCTCATAGGTACAATCGGGTTTCATGCACTTATTCTTCTCCACAACGGTGATGTGTGGACAACGTTTACGTCCCAGAGGATTTATGAACGTCCGTGTACGCATTGTGATTCCAATGCCACAGTTTGCAGAACACTCGGACCACACGCTCCAAGGTGTTGTCTTACACAAGCCAGCACCCTCGCCATTATCGTTCACCAGCGACTGTGAGTTGGCCAAATTTTCACCCTCATCCTCATCGCGATCCTGACCAGCCGAGCCATTAGCACACTCTGGCACCTCTGCCACACACATCTCCTTGGACACAAGCTGGCGGGAGCACTTGCTTTTCTGCGCTTGCTCAGCGTTCAGATACTGGCGACTGCGCATTCGAATGCCCTTGCCACAGCTGACGGAGCACGGACTCCACGCATTATAGTTGCTCACACGACACTCGGCTGCAAGAAGTTCAATTAAATTATTATTTGTTCAGTTTAATTCAACTAACAGCTTGTTTAAATGCTTACATCGCGTGTCCTGTTCTTCAGCATCATCGGATACTTCTAGTTGGAGCGCCTGGAGGAAATCATCATCACAATTGCGTGAGATAATCTTCTCGCGACGCAGATAGAGCTTAGCCAGCGGCGTCATCTGTTGGCTCTGAGGATTATAAAAAGGCGCACGTGGGTCCTCCGGATACATTGTTGTAATCTTGTACATGCGCTCGCGGGGTTGCGTCTCAGAGTTTGGTGACTAGAACGGAAAATGAATTAGGAGGAGTTGTCTTTAAAGTATTTCGAGCAACAATTACCATATAGGTGATGCCGCTGTCGGTGCCGGCATCCCATGGATAGAGGTCAAAGTCCATGGACTCTTTCCAGCTGCAGTCGGCGGTGCAAAGATCAACTCCATTGATACCAACCACCCAATCGGGTGAGGGACCAAACATTGAAACTAGTGACACCTTTGGATGCTTACGATCCACACGGAATTTGGTCGAAGTATTCTGATTGACATTTGGGTACCAAAGGCCAGCCGCTTTAATGAGAGTACGCAGTTTAGGTCCATGAGCACGCAGCTCCGATTCGAGGGCCGTTGGTGAGCCCCATTCGGCCAAGGAGCGGAACCCATCAGTAGCTATGTGGTGTTCGCCCCAAAAAGAAAAGTTTGCCTCATGCGAAGCGCCAATCACATCGGAAAAATGGGTTAGCCAGATGGCAAATGGATAATCCTTGGGGTGTGTCTCATTCGACCAAATGCCCTCGAAAACAAACTGCGAGAAGCATCAGAAGAGAACAAATTATTATAAGTAGCTATTACTTACGCTGTATTTGGCCTCGTCGCAGGCGCAGCATTCTTTCTGGGTTGCTGCTGCACTTGGCTTGTGCTCACATATAATCTGGGTGAGCTGACCGTCATCGGAGAACCAGGAGCGTGAACCTTCATAAACCATTGCGGATAATGAAACGCAGCCCGACCCGGTCTCAGGTGCCACCCACATGACCTGAACCTCAGTCTTAGGCAAATCGTCTGCTTCCGAAACTGTATTTACACAGCGATCGTTGAATTTGGTGAGAGAATCGCTGAAAAGCTGAAAGCGACCTACACGACGTGGACTAGCCACTTGGGGTCGTCTGCTACCAGTCTGCGCCTCTGCGGCAATGGTGAAATGTGTAAAGTGTTGAATTTTCGTATGAGTTTGGGAGCCAAGCAGCAGCACTAGAAAGTATGAACAGTTATTAAATTCAAATATGCAATTTTTGATAGCTTCGAGGGCTGCAAACAGTTTCTACAAGTACGCGATACTTTAAGTTTCGATAACCATATGCCTAATGCCGCATTGAATGCAATCGACTGTCAAACTGGTTGCTTATTGTTTTTGATCGCTTCCCGCGGCATTTTGCGTTCTTTTGTTGTTATTCATTAAAAACTCTTTTGGTTTGTGCAAAATGAGTTATAATCTCATTTTAGATGGCTGTGCAAACTTCGAAAGGTGTGGCGAAGTTATCGTTTCGCCCAGTAATAATGTGATAAAAATGTTTTGTAATTTTTGCTGTGGAATTTACGACAATCCCTTGCAATTTCTGCATCACTTGCATAGAATGCATAACGATGTGCTTGGTTTTTCCAAACCGATTGATGTCTACAACATAGAGGAGCTCTTGTCACAATCAGACAAAGAGGAAGAAGTAGAATTTCACTCGGAAAGCAGCAGCAGCAGCGATTCTGTAATACCAGCGAACACTAGCGATAAAATAGAGCTGGAATCCCAGACAGCATACGATGCAAAAGAAACAGGATATACCGATGTGGTTGCAGAAGTGGCAGCCATGTTGTTTGAGGATGAGGGCAACGTTGAGTCAAAAATTCAGACAGACGTTACCACAGATCATGGCTTGAAGCTTAAACAACTGCTACAAAACTCTGGATTGACGAGTATACAAGTTTACGACAAACAGCAGACAGTTGAGTCCAACTCGAAGTCTGCAAAAATCAAAACTGAAAAACCTCGATCCACCTGTGATCTAAAAAGCTATGCGATCGCACGCTCCGCCCGCCAGCGGAAGCAGCAGCAACGCATGCGTAACGTCAAGAAGCGCATACTCCGATCGCTGGAAAATGACGCTAAAGAAAAACCACAATACCAACAATTTAGTGCAGTCGGCGCTGTAGTGAAATCAATCGATACAAAAGAGAATGTAAATGATGAAAATAAGAGCATTGCGAATCGATATCCAAGATCGCCACTTGTAATAAACAAAGTAGAGATTCTACCCAATCTAAACTTACTTTTTAAAAACGCGGAACAAAAAATAGAAAAGAGAAGATCTTCTCTCACTGTCGATGGCAGTCCGCCAATGGTAATCAAAAAGTCAAACAGGCGTCCCTCGTTTTCTGCATACACTACACCAAAGTATAACCAAGTGAAGCCAACTAACAAACGCAAGCAAGCAGCAGCTCATACTAGTTCCGATTCTGCAATTGAGACTAAACGCACAAAAACCGATTTAAACCAAATGGGATCACCAAACTTTGATCTTTCCGAGAGCGTATTGGCGCTTCTTAAGGTAATGCTTCTGTGAAAATTGGAAAACATTTTTATCAGTTTATGATTTATTTTTTAGAGTGACTGGGACACTACGGTGCTTAATGCAGATAGCTTGCTGGAGTTGGCTGAGCCCAGCGAGCAGAGCAACAGTCTATCCTTTGAAACCATTCTAAACGAAGTTGAGGGCAAAACGGATATGCTGGAACAAAAAACAGCTCCAGTTGCTGCGGAAAACGCAGTTGAAGTTAATGCAATAACGAAAGATGTTATACGCGCTGATTTAACTCTGCTAAAAATAGTCGGCGTATGTATATAATATTGTACATAATACAAATAAATCCTAATTATTACATTTTTCTTCCCACAGTTGCCCATTATTAAGGATCCATTTTTTGAAGATCGTAAGCCCGTTGAGTTTTCCGAGATGTTGCGCAAAAAATCAGCTAGGTTCAGCAAAATGCTTTGCTCCTGCAGTGCAGTGTGGAATCGCAAAAGATTTGATCCCCAATTCACCCAAAAGACACACGAAGAGCTTTTAATGCTAACAGAAGAGGCTAATACTCAATTGAAAGGAAACTTGAACGTCAGCGAACTCAAGCGCATTTTAAATTTAATTAACATTTGGTATGCGCAACATGTCGATCTAAAGTTCTTCAAGAAAGCCAAGCTCTCAAATGCCATCAACCATTACATGCAGCTATTTGCCTTTCTGCCCAAGATAAATCATTGCCTGTATTACTGTGAGTGGTGCGAGGAGAGTAGCTCCAACCAGTCGAGCTACGAAAGACATCGCCAGAATCATCTAGGCGAATTATCTTGTCCGCATTGCAATCGGGTTTTTAAGAAAAAAGGCTTCTTGGTTAAACATGTGCACTTTATACATGGTGAGAAAATGAGGTCTTAGATATCAGATTTATAAAAACTTTTTCCATTTATATTTTAAAAAAATTTTGATAACATGTTTAAGTCATTCGTAATGACAATTTCTAACTAACATTTAATTGAGAATATTATTCTCAGAATAGTCTTAAAACACTTTAAAAAAGGAGAAGTATTCGAATATTGTAATCTATTTTCGTTTATAAAAGACAAACTATGGAGATTAAAATTATTACTTTTTTTTAAAAACTTACCAGCTTTTGGAAACTGCGATCATTTAATTTAAAGGATCTAGTTTTTTAGTGCCATATACTAATCTCTTACTTTATATATTGAAGACTTATTTACCTTTTAGCTTAAGTCAATTTCCGCAATATTTTCATAAAATTGTGAGAATTATGTTTTCGAATAAGATCGAAAACCATTTTATTCTTAGACAATTTTTTAACACATACTACTTCGATACCAAATCACATAAAGACTACTGCACTCTAAATAATGTAGAGTGTCCAATATGTTAGATAAATAATTACTTTGTTTGTTAACTTAATAAAAATTTTGTACATTTCAATCAATTGAAAAATAAAACACAAATCCTATTTTTGCTATTTATTCCTATCTCGTTTGTTATGTAGGGGTGATGAGGCCGTGACCCAAGCGCTGATTATGAAAGCGTTTTGTTTTAATCTGAAAAGGCCAACTTAACCGAACTTACAATTGTACGCCTTCCCGGGCACATAGCCATTGGGTCCATCAGCCACAATTAATTTGTATCCATTGTCACCGCGTGTACGTCGACCATGGGGCAAGTGTGTGGGCGCCCGAGGGCAGCCCGCAGCTGAACTAATTGCGCCCGCCGTAAGACAGACAACAATGACAGCGATGCTGGCAACTGATTGCCGCATTATAATCTTTTTGTTTTAAATTTCTCTTCGGGTAGCTGCGAGCAAATATTTAATACGCGACCGTTTCCGACAGTGCACACAAACAGACTAAAGCCCCTCTTCTGATTTTTGAGTTATCATCATCAAGCTGAGCCGCCGCAGAATGCTTGTTGTTTATATATAAGTAATAGTATAATCTGAATTGTCACATAGTATGTGGCTATCATAAAGTCATATGGATTTGCATGTGCACTTTGCTACTTGAGATTGAACTCGGACTCAACGGGATTCGCTTGGATAAAAGAAAAAGCTCTTTGAAGCAACTGCAAATATATTATAATTCCATCTGTTTTTCTTTTTTTTTGTGTGGCTGTATTATAGATTAGATTCTAATTACAGCTTGCAATTAAGCACAATACATTTAACTGATTAGAGACTCTTATAGAGAGTCAGAGCGTAGCCTGATTATTTTATTTCATAAGTGATTTGGGCTTTAACCTGTTGGCAATTATAGCCTCACCCACTGCACTCTATTAAATCGTAGAATTTTAAGAGTTGATAACCTTTAAAGTTTTTCGTGCAGATCCCCTAGAAAAGTCCACAAAAACAATCAAAAATTTATGTTTATAGAATTTATATTTCTTTTAATTCGTTTTGCTGTTTTGCTCTGTTTCAATAAATATATATACGTATACGCATATAGTATAAATGTTGACATATATAATTTACAAATTTATTGCACACATATATATTTAATGTATTATATTGTTAACAAATCATTAATAGTATATTCTCAAAATGCAGCATCATAGTGAGCAATGATGTATACAATATTTTATTTTTTTTCAAAAGAGGTTGGTTGGCTCAGCACTGACATAGTGCTAGTATATTAACTAATGCCCTAAACAAACATATTTTATTGTAGCTTTGGAGACTTAACTCAGTTGTTGGCTAATGAAAATAACATTGGCATTGGTCAAGGTAAACCAAATCAACGATAATAAATAATGGAGCAGCGATTTAAGGCTGCTACCTGAGATATATGTATATAATTTGCCACAAACCCACTTTCGCTAAACAAAATAAAAAGATTTTGTAAATATTACAAAAAATGTAGATAACTTTTCAGTTGATTGACAAAATTTGATAAAAATATATTTGACTGAAATTGTGACTTAGATAATTGAATAGAATATGTGTATGTATAAATAATACCTAAAACCATAGTTAAGCAGCAAATCACAAAGCATAAAGCATCAACTAACACTAGAAGGTCAGTATAGGCGTTTCCCGATGATCCAGCAGATCTACGATAGATATATTTTGAATGAATGTAATGAATAAAGTAAATGAGATAATTTACCCTTGGCAATGCTCCACCAGGGCAGTGTAACATAGGTAAGGAATGCATTGAGCGGCGTGGACTGCTGCCTTCGATTCTCCTTCCAGAAGTGAAAGGATTGTGTAAAGCCACGACTGGTCCACAACGGGTTATAAGCGCCATCATCCAATTCTGCAAGCACACACATAACACAAAAGTTTAAAAACAGAGTTATAGAAAAAGGATGAGTTTAGGACTTAAGGTGCATGCAGCTAAAAAGAATATATGTAATTAAGTAAAATGACCTTTAAGCGCCTTCTTGGGCAGATCGCACCAGTAGTATATGTTTGTGCCATCCGGTGTGCGACGCTTGGGCACCAGATGTAGCACCCTATTGTAGTAGGATTGCTTGGCGGTACGCGGCAATGTAGCGCTGCTAACTGTTGGCAATTGATTGCCATTGACTACATCCGCATTGCCATTGAGCAGGGGTCGCTGCTCCTGAGGCTCGCTTTCCTCGATCTCCTCCTCCTTCTCCTCCTCCTTATTATTATCGTTGGTTGCGCTGACGTCTGACGTTGTCTCCAGCTGCAATGGATGGCTCTCTGATTTCACAGGTACAATTAAACATTTTTCAAATAGTTGCGTTGGTGGCGTTGTGGCTGACGCTTGCTCCACAACGGGCAGCTCCTCGCGCCCGCGCACGCTTATCATTAGCTTGCTATCGCTCTCGCTGAGAATGGCAATTTTGGTGGCTCCAGCACAATCGTTAGCATCCAAGGATTCACCATTGAGCGATGTGGCATCGTCTGCCAGTTCATATTCCTCAGTTTTGGGTGCAGTTTTAGCAGGGTTATTGTTATTGCTTGCTGTCTTGGACTTGACTGCCATTTTGGATTTGTCTTTGTCTTTGGATTTGTCCCTATCTTTATCCTGCTCCTTTTTAGTTTTCTCTTTATCCTTTTCGCTGGGTTTGGCACTGCGCAGCCTTTTGGGCGACATTTTGGAAAGTAAATTTGACTTTTGATTTGTAGACTTTTTATCAATTTCCTTATCCTTGTCTTTGTCTTTGTGATTGCTCTTGTCCAGCTCTTTGGGCTTGACCAGGCGCACTCTTGATGGCACCGCTTTTTTTGGCATCGGCAAAGATGTCCTGCGATCAGCAGCGCTTAAGGATACGCTGCGTGTAATGTTATTTGCCTTGCGCTTGGTATCCGAACCCAATCGCAGATTGCTCCGTTTGGTGACAACCAGCTCGCTCTCCACGCACAATATGCTTGGTGGCTTGGGCTTCAAGCGCGTCTGTCGCTTATCGGGCATTTTGGCAAGGCAGGCCGGCGTCTCATTCGACGCATCCTCACAGCTGGGACAGTACACCTCAGACATTTGTGGGGTATCGGAAGCATTGGTGGCGGCTGTCCAGCGCTTCTTGCATTTTTTGCCGCCAAAGCAATTGCAGCCGGTAGTGCTGTTGCTCCCGCTTGAACTGTTTGCCATTACTTCAACGGCAGCACTGAGCGGCGGCGGAGTAACGGCGGTCTCAGCACTAGCTGACACAGGATCAGGCTCAGGATCAGCTGACTTGAGCGTTTCACAGTTCAGATTTGGATACAATTTTGCCACGGAGGCCGAGAAAGCAGGACGTTGTTGATCTACAAGTAGATATAGATCGGTTTGTTTGCGTTTTTATAAAGCATATACAACGACACAAACACACACATACAAGAATACCGAACGATAGATTCGGCCTTCAAGCAACTTAAAAACTATTTTTTTCTGGCCAAATTAAAAAAGAAATTATTAAGCAGCAGCAAAATCATAAAATATCACAAATAATACAGTAAACCAGGGAAAAGGAAGTAGCGACTTTAGGCGGAACTGTAATAGCTCGTGGTATGTTTGCTTTTGTGGCTTGCAGATTTACAGGAGTTTTGGATATAGTGTTATTAAGGATAAAGTCTCAGATTAATATTAAAGGGGGGCTTAATGCTCTGGAGGAAGCTAGCGCAATGGTTAAATAATAAACGAGGTAACTGACTTTTTAACCCACTATTTTATTTGTATATATATAATGAATAACCATCCTAACTTTCGGGCTTGACTTGAGTTTTCTTTGAAGTTTAAAGTTATGATTTTTCTCTTAAATATTTTGAATCCATTTCTTGATATAATAATTGAACTTATTGAATGAAAAAGCAAAAAACACATAATGAAACGAAGTTGTATATTCTGTAGTTTTAGGTGTCCTGCTTTCTCGGCAATGTCATGTATTTGTATTGATATATACATAATCGTTAATACATATACTCGTTAGTCATTTTTGGAAATATATACAAATGTACGAACACATAGATTAATGTTGGTTAATTTCAATTTGAAAAGATGTTAAATGTAGGAACCAGAACAACAGAAACACAAATAAATAATTGAAAAAGCAGAACAAAGCAAGCAGGATAAAAGGCGCAAAATATCAAAGCAAGTACTAGATACTAACTACTATATTTAACTAATTATAGAATTATTTGCAATTGTACAAATTTTACAAATTAGCTGCGAAAACATGCAAAATAAGAGTTAAATGACATTGAAAAAAAGCTCACCATCTCGCAAATCGCCAGCTTCAATTTCAGATACTTCGCTGGCCAATGAATCAAGTCCCTCGTTCTCGGAGCGCGCCTTTGTGCCTGCTGTGGCGCTTGTGCCGCTGCTCACCATATCCTGGTTGTTGGTGTTCTTGGTGCGCCAGCCGTAGCGCGAGAAATTATTAAGATTGGCGCTGGGATCACTGAGTCGACGTTGATGCCGATAAGTGCAATAGTCGTCGTTTTCCTCCTCCCACTCATCCCACATGTCCGTGGCACAGAAGCCCGGTTCGCTGGTGGGTGTCTCTACACCAGAGCCTTTCGGTTTGGTCACTGCCATTTCGGCGTGTCCCTTGCCCTGGGGTCCCTTCATGCGCACAAATTCACATCGTGTCTGAACGCCGGCACCGCTGCTAAATAGGCCAAATGACATGCGTTGAGCAACCTTCGAGCTCAGACTCGATTGCTGTAAACGGAAAATGCAAGTTAAAGCAATGATAAAAAGAAACCCAAAACACCCACTTACCCTAGCATCGTAGACCTTTTTAAGCGCATCATAGCGTATGGATCCTAGAAATATGACACCCTGAACAGCGCCATCTTTATCATTGGCCACCAGTTCGACGCAGACCATTTCGCCATCGCGCACTAGAATATCGCTAAACACCTCATCAAAATTGTCGACCATGAAGCATATGTGTGGGTACGTGATCTCCTCCCCCTCTCCCTTAGTGTCCATTTTCCTGCGACTGGGACTGGCGTAAACACGCTGGGAATGCCGACGAAGTACTTGCAGCTCCTTGGGCGACGTTCTTGTGCAGATGGCCAGGGTGAGTGTGTAGTCAAACTGATGTATAACCATGTTAAGGTAGACAGTCTCCTCCCAGTCAACATCCGGGTCGCCAATGGGCAGCTTGCGCGAATCCTTGCGAAATACCTCAACTTCAGTCTGCAAAAAAGTAATTAGAAAAATGCTTGCTTAATAGGCATTATCACTGGCTATACACTTACCTCATATTTTGGCATGTGGCGTGAGGAGCTCTTAACGTGCTTCTTGCGCACAAAGAAGAGCAAGTCATCCGAGTCGATGCTGTGCACGGGCTCCGTTTGAAATAGAAAATGACGCACAAATAGATCCGTCCAGTAGGTGGTGCCCTGTAGCACAACAAAGCCGCCATCTGCGTAATGTTCAATATGATTTAATTAGTTCAGAAAATCAAATTACCCAGAAATTATTTAGTTCTATTATTATTTAACAAAATCAAGACAGATTCCAAAGAGTATTTTATTCTTAATTAACTAAGTGAAATTGTAATATTCTTTCTGGTTAAACCTCGTCTTATCAGACCTTGAATAAACATAAATAAGGTTGGCGAACGCAGTTTTAAGAAAACAAGCGAATCAAAAAGCAATCAGAAGATGTTGTTCAATCTGTTCTTTTTGGGATTGACATTTTTGCTTATGAACTCATTGCAACCACATATACAACATGGAGGGTAAGTCTTAAGAAGGAAAGATTCTACATATATTAATAAAAACTCTTTTAGTTGTAATTGGTTTGATCGAAGATGATAACACTGGCTGCTATATATGCCTGGAAAAAACCCACGATCAAAAATCGAAAATGTCAAAAATGAAACTTTGTTAACATAAAAAATCATAATCTTGACTTTTTTAATGTGTAGTAAAATATATAAATTGTTATCGCATTTTAAAAGCATATAAAACATAAAAAAATCTGAATAAAATTTAAATGTAATAATTGCAAAAAAAAACAAATTTAACAATCTTTGATCAAGCAAAAATCATTCATAAGCTCAGTCTCAAAGGAGAAATGCACAGTTTTAAGACAGCAGGCGAATCAAAAAGTAATCGGAAGATGTTGTTCAAGCTGCTATTTCTCATTGTGCAAATGCAACAAACACTTTATCATCTACAATATTCGTAATCACCCGATTATCAAAATGCGTTAGTTAAATAACAAAAGTGAAAAGCGAAATATAACTAAGAACTTTTATAAAAGGATGGATAAATCTCCGTTAGCAGGTGAATGACTTGGGGTGGTTTAATTATAATAAACTAACTAATAAAAAAAACTTGAAAAGCTCCTTACCCATAAGCCAATAACCAACACAACTGATAAGAAACTTTGAGAAATCTCACGAATAATGCTATTTTATTGTAAGATTAGGACATTGCTGGATGGGCAATTTGCAACAGTTTTAGCGTAGAAAATGAGAAATTATACAAGTGCAATCAATTTGAAAAGTTTCGCCGATAAGCCTAAGTACAGCAGTGAAACTCAATCTTTATCAGACATACCCTGCCAATGGAGAGAAAATCACATCGCACCAACAAACAAAAAGCAATAGCAGCCCGAGAGACCCTTAAATTTGCATTGTAAACAAAATCAAAACAGACAACAGGATAAAAAGCTTAAGATTATCACCAATACTGATAAAAATATGTATCGAGTATACAGGAAAGTGGAGCACAAATTCGAGCACACTCACACACACACACCCACAGGAAACAGCTGTATCCGTTAGCGAGAGTAGGGAAGGAGTTGCCGGATGAGGCGTTTGACAAATCGATAATGTGCAAATGTAGACAAATTTTCAACAAAAAGTTTGAATTATTACTGTTTGGGGAACAATTACCATCTTTGAGCAGCTGTCGCATTTCTTTGGTGCGTTGGAAGTTTATATCCTCGAGCAGCTGCTGAAGCGGCGTCTGTGGTTTGAGCAAAGCGCCCGCTGCGCTGGCCAGAGCCATTATTGCTGTTATGACGTCGTTTGTTAAGGGGGATTTTTTCTGATTTGCAACTAGACAGAAATAGTAGATTGCAATAATTTCACAACTTTCAATTAGTCAGCAGCATGAGCGATTGTCACTTTATGATTTGGACCAATAATTTCATGTTGTTTTTGTTAACTCTAACTATTTGGTTTAATTTACAGCTCAGCGATGTTGAGCAACTGAGCAACTAAATCGTAGTGAAGAGCGCAACGTAAGAAAACCACTCAAATTCTGACTGACGTCGACGTTGTCTGCTGCTCTCTGCTCTTACTAGCCAGTCAATGACTGCCCACTTTTGTTTTTTGTGCCCTTTTTGCGCTTGGGGTTGTTTTGTTTTACAGCTGCTGCTGCCACTTGCATTGCCTCCACTTTTGTTAATCGCCCTTTATATTGTGCGGTTGATCAGCTGTTTCTGTTGTCATGCCAATCTACGCTTCTGCTTCTTCACATAAATAACAACAATTGAACAAGCACAATGTCAAACTTTTTTTTAATAATTGAACAATAACAATGGCTTTTAACACAATAAAAACAAATTGCATTAATCGACTACCGCCACAACTGAGTTTCGATAACAACACGTAAATCGATTTTGTGCGCCAATTTTCGGTGTCAATTTAAAAGCACAAATCGAATTGTCGTTAACTTTTTACATTAATGAACCACATCGTCATTCGGCGACTGCAGCATTTTCATATCATTTTGCAGCTCCTTAAGCTCTTTTAGCATATTGCGCGCCAATTGTCCCTCCGGTGTAAGAATTGGCTCATACAGCAACATACGAAGAGATTCCCGTATCATTACTTCAGTTTGTCGCAACTCGACCTTCAAAAAATATATGGAAAATTTAATATCAAATGAAATATTTAGTTCATGATTTTACCAGCAAGTCCTGTGCGTTGTGTTCCTGCTCGCTAAACAGCTTTCGGGCGAGTTCCGCCTGAGTGTTGGCCAGCTCATATAGAGCTATAGCCTTTAGGCGGGATAGGCCTGGTGCCAGGACCTTTAGCACCAACAATATCTCTTGGCACAAACGAATCTTACGCTCATAGACCTTTCGATTCGGACGGTGTGCCATATTTTGTAAAATCTGTCTAAGTAGGGAGGCTATATTCTGCTTAAGATCCAGCATAATATAATGATTGCCATGGAGCAGTCGTGTTAACTTGGCCAGCAGCAGTTCCAGTCTATATATATCATCGCGAGCATGAAACACCTCCTCCTTGGCCCGTTCCAAAACATTGGCAACAAACTCCGGCTTAAGGGTATGCTCCGGATTAAATAGACACTGCCAGATGCCAGTGTCTAACTGTCGCACGATGTAGCCACCCTTGCAGCTCTTGCACACGAAGCTGCTCAGGTGTGTGCCGAACTCTGTGGGATCCCGGCAGCGAGTACATTGACAATCAAAGCACTTTCCCTGCTTAAGGATGTGACGCCTCTCATCGGTGCCCAGCAGAATATTGGTATAGCTATAGTAGAGTATATCTCCGGCGGATATATAACGATTCGCATAAACCTTAATGCGTCGCTTCTCATCGATGGCTGTCACAAGATTGGGTGTGCAGCTGTGGGCAAATTTCGCCGCACGCATATAGATGCCATGAATAGCGCCACCCGATTCTGGAGCACGGATCTCAAAGGCATTGATGTCGGAAATACCTAGGAGATGCTGCAGCAGCTCCTCATTAATCTCGGTGCCATTGCGCAACTGCAGCAAGAGACCGCTCAGCTGTAGTGGCAACATAACCTGCTCCCGATACGTACGCCAAATCTCTGTGTCCCTGCGGAGCGCCAGTTGAGACTCCATCTGCACCAGTTCCTCGTACTGTGTTTTAGTTTCCTCATGCTCCCGCAGCAGCAAAAATTTGAGGGCATTGCTCACTTCTGGGTGTGCCTGCAACTGCTCCACTTGCTCCTCCTGCAGCTGCAACTCCGCAAGCCGACGGCAATCGTTTTCATCATGTTGCTCACATTCTTCACAAAGCTGCAGGAGACGACACTTACCACAAAAGGAAGTGGTTAGGTTATAGCAACCGCTGCACCGTCTATCCGAGCTATTGGAAAGCAGCAATACGGGCTCCTCAAGCAACAGCGTTTCACCCTCGCGTATATTACATGAGGCAACAACATATCTGAAAGTCCAAAATGATAGTTAACTTATCTGCATATTATGATTCGCTCTCACCCACCTGCCCAGCGTCTCATTGTGCTTTATTTCACACTTTTTAGCAAAATCTTCGGATACCGTTGCCATGTTATAAGTTTTTCGAACTAATCTTTATCTTGGCAATTAATTGCATCTGCTTTCGACGATTATCACAAACGTACTGAGCACCCAATATATATGGATATATGTACTATATATTTATATATATAATGCCTCTTTAAATACGACAGACTGCATTTATTTTTATTTGAATACAATTCTTTATTGCATTTGATCGGTTTTCCCTTCTGGTGTCTGGCTATTGAACTTTATTCTCTGAGCACGTTTAGGGCCAATGCGTTAGAAACTTGTAACGGTTTGGTTTAAATTTTATAAAGAGAATTCGGTTTTGGTATAGAAAAAAATATAGTTTTGTACTACTTTTGGAGAAGTATAAAAAATAATATTTTTTAAAGTTTTAGATTAAAAAGTTTTTGCAAAAAGAATTCAAGTATGATATTCCAAATTGATAACATATTGATCAATTTTGAACTAGTTTCTATTAAAATTTACAATAAAATAAAATAATTTCTTGTTGAAATTTCCAAGCTTTTCAAGCAGTTAAAGCTTTCCATATTTCATTAGATCCGATTCGATGCGCTCGAGCTCCATGCTTATGCGTTCGACTAAAAAACCTTCAGCCGAGTTTTCCGGCTCAAATTGCAGCAAATCCAATGCCTCCTTGGCCACCGAACGAGCACGCGAAAGCAGTGCCTATTATTAAATAAATCGATTACAAAATATCAGCAATACGTGCATTCCTTCCCCACCACTTACCGCATATTCCTTTTTGTTCACATCACCCTCGGCAAATTGCAATTCAGCCAGCTCTACAAAGGCCAGCAGGTACTCGAACAGAGCAATGGCATACAGCTTTGAGATTCCAGGTACAACTGCACGACAAACTGGCAGCAATTCGCCACAGAGCTCGACGCGTCGTGCCAGCAGCTTTTTGCAGGGATCATTCATGGAGTTCATTAATGAAGCGGCACGCAATATGCTGGCAATATTCTGCTTGATATCGAGCAGCAGAAAATGATTTGGATGAAATAGCTGTTTGTGCTGCAGGAGCAACGATTCATAGGTGCTCAGTTCACCCTTGGCCTCAACCATAGCGCCACCCACTTCGGCGAGCAGCTCGTGCACAACGGCAGCGGATAGAACTCCGCCGCAATCCTTTTTCAGGCAGCGCCAATCGCCGGAACCGCTTAGATCACAGACAGCATAGCCATCGCTGCATTCGCGGCACTTCATGCTGCTCATATGGGTGTTAAGTTCGGTGGGATCAAGGCAGCGTGTACAGGCGCATTCCATGTGCCGGCTGAGACGCAACTGATGTTGTCGCTGGCTGGTGCCCATCAGTGGATTTGTATAGGAGGCGTAGATAATGTCACCGCTCTCTAGCGCCACGGCAGCGTATAGCTTCATATTGAATTGTTCGTCCAGGGCCACCACTGTGTTGGGCACACAATGATGCGGCAGACCTGCTCCGCACACATAAACACCTTTTAGCTGCTCTCCATCGCGGCCAGTCACCTCAAAAGAGTTGCTATCTATGCGTATGCAATGGGCATGAAGCAAATCTGATGTTAAATGTTGTTCCGACAGTGCTTGCACTAAGCCACTTGCCATCAAGGGACGCACTACCTGCTCCTCATGTTCTTGCCACATGCCATCCTCATTGCGATAATCCTCCAGCCTAATTGGTCGACTTACTAGCAGCTGACATTGTTCCTGATTCTCTGGCTGCTCCAGCAACAACAACAGCTTCAAAAGCGCACAAATGCTGTAGTTTTTGACAAGCAGATCCTTGCTGATGCGGCTCCCAGCACCTTTGGCAAAAAACTCACATTCAAACGCATCGTGCTCGCTGCAATCCATGCATAAGGGATACACCTGACACTTCCGGCACATCACATACGATTCCTGCAAGCACTGAGCACATTTTAGATGGCCGCATTCCCAGTGTGGCGCCACTAGCAACGGTCGCTCCTCCAGCAATGTCTCGCCGGTCTCAACACGCAAACTGACCACCAGATGCCTAAAACCAACAAAATGTCTACATTTCTGGACAGAATTTCATTCGACACAATTCCAAAATACCTGCCCAACTTTTCATCGTAGACATCGTGCAATTTTTCACTGTACTCTTGCATTGCCTTCTACTATTACGTCTACGAAAAATACTTGAAAATATGTGTTGCTCTCACCGTTGCGCTCGTTGCTTGCCCAAAGCGACGGCTAACAGTGACTGCCAAACGCGTGTGTAGTTGGAGCCGCCAATTATAAATATACCAGATCATCTCATCTGCTCTCGCTCTCTCTCAAAAAGAATTTCCCTTGGCTGACCGGACGCCGGACGATCGTTCGTTTAGTGCTAAGTACTTTGGCTAATTGCATGCGTCGATTATTTTTAGTAAATTGCGTGCGTTGCGTTGTTGGTTGCCTTCTCTACTTGGCTCACATATTTTCATGTGTTGTCGATAAATAACTGCTAATTGGCCCCAAAACAATAAGTTATCGATCAAGGAGACAGTGTTGCTTATTTTTTTTTGGATTTTGTATGCGTTTAAAGTTTTATTTAAAATATTTTTTACCATTTCCTTAATGGTTTTTGTTTTGTTTTATTTTTGTTGTCACACTTGCTTAATTTGTTGTGTTTGTGTGTGTGTGTGTGTAGCTACTATTAATTAAAATTATGTCGTTTTTACAATTATTATCGGTTTGTTGCTCACAAAACTGCTTACAGGTTTTGTTTCTTGTTTAGTTTTCTATGTGTTGTGTGTGAAAAGTGAGTTTTAATTTTGTGGTTTGTGTGTGTAGGTATTTCTCTGCTAAAGAACATACAGATACATTTTGTAAATGGCTTTAATATTAATAATCAGAATGCCTAATGCAACTCCAATGTACGTAAAAGATATATATATATATATATGTATTGTTTGTATATATTTAATTTGATTCCTCTGTTTTTTTTATTGTTAACACTACAGCGCGCATACACAAAAGAACTTACATGAACTCTCTGTGTGTGTGTGTGCGACATTTATATGTAAATATATATGTATATGTATATGTATAAGTAGTAAAAAACAGTAATTTTTTGTTGTATAAATGGATTTTTTTGTTTATGCTTATTTACTGCGTTTGCCATGTGCATTCAAGCACCTGTTGGCCTTTTGTACTCTACGTGCCTTCTTCAATTCCACCTGCTCCACAAAGTTTGAGGAATCAGCTGCTCCCGCATCCGGCAAGGACTCACCAATGCTCGGCTGCACGCCTGGCGCTATTCCATTGTAATTGGAAATCCCCTCCAGTTTCATGGACACTGGACTGACAATAACGCCACTGCGCTGATGATTGCCATAAAAGAGTTTTGTGGAATAGCCACAGCCGACAGAGGCTCCAGCCTCCGATTTAGAATTAGACGGTGTCGCAATGGACGCAATTGCATTGGACGTTTCGGCAGTTTCAGTGCCCACCGTTGCCGCATATTTGCGTTTCTGGTTTTTGGCAGCCGTATTGACGGCCAATAGCTGTGCTGTGGTGGATTCGTCCGGAAAAGCGAACGGTTTGTCCACAGGGACTGTTAGCTCACAGCCGCTTACATCGCCCTCGGCATCCCTACTTGTATCCGCATCCACATCCATATCAATCTCATCGTTACCGATTATGATATTATCCGGATTGACACCCTGATTAACGAGTGCCTGCAAATCCTCTGGGGGCAAGAGCGGGGTTACCTTTTGATTGCACGTGCTGCACACTGACGGTATGGCGGGGCTCTTTGAGCGCCAGAATTGTAGCTCGGTCTTGCATTTGTTGAGTTCCTGTTAAAGGAGGAGTAGTACATTTTTGAGGCAAGCATATCCCTTTCAGATTAACGAACCTGCAACAATGTGGAGAATTTGCGAGACATTTCCTCATTCTTCTTATCATTCTCGTCCAGACGATTTGCATATTCCAGCGTTTGCTTCTGATGCTCAGCCAGAAGATTCTGTTGCTCCGCGAGTTGCTTACTCTGCTCGGCAGCCTTGCGCTTGCAAGTGCGGAGTTCGGTGCGCAGCATTGATAGCTGATTGTTGTACATCTTCATGCCCTGCTTGATCTTGCGTATGCCCTTACGCAAAACCATATGGTTTTGTGGTGGTGAGCTACTTGCGCTGTCCGAGAGATCTGAGCTAACTGCCAATGTGGCTGCACGAAAGAGAGATCGTCGGATAAGTGGGAATGCTAAAAAATAAATGATATATTGATGTAAAACTTACGCCGCTTTGTTATTGCGGGCATTAAGTAGTCCTTATTGAAATACGCCAAACCCGGCAGCGTGGGCTCAATCCGATCCTTAAAGTACTCCATGGCCATGGTGGAGAGATCAAAGAGTTCATCCGTAACGCGATACGGACGCTGCAATCGCGGCGTAATACTGATATAATTCAAAATCGAATGTACCTCATCAAGTATCTGCAAAGGGGATGATATTTGATTTAAGACCGACGTAACGTTAATCTATTCACTTACGGCACCCGGAAAGAAACAGCAATGACCGCGTTCAATGTGCTTGCCCATGGACATCTGAAGCAGTGACAGGCGCATGTAGCAAGTCTCAATAATGTCGCATTCACAGGACAACGGATGATGTCGACGTGCCGACTCCCGGCGTGGCATGCTCGACTTGATCGATTGGAAGCGCTTAAAAGTGGTCTTGATCTGCATCGTAAACGTAGCATTTAGCATATTCATGCAAATGTCGTTCATGCGTTGCGAAACCTGCAAATTTTTATTGAGTTTTATACACACATTTAACAAAAAAGGACAGCATCCCAAATTCGAGAGCATCTAAAACAAATGTCTCAAATTACGTTTGGCTACCTACTTCATACAGGCACAACACACACACACACACACACACATGCAACTGTACACTCATACACACTTGGGCAAACAAAAACGCCATGAACACGAAATCAAATACATGGACAAACAGCCAAAGCAAAAAACACTTAGAGATATGGTTCCATTTGTTTATGGGAGACCAAAATAAATGGATTCAAAGAATTCAAGAAAATTACCATACAATTTCATATGAAATAAGTTGTTTATGATTTGGCAACCAAATAATACAATTTTGATATCAATATTTATTTATTTATTTTATGTGATTTCGAAATTGTATTTTCTATTTCCAATTGGAAAATGCAGATAAAAATCTGCACACATTTTTGCCATCCATCTAGTACGTATTTTTTTTTCTATCTTTTATTTTTATTCTTAACACACACACAATTATCGTGTCTCGACACGCTCTCAACTCATAAACGGCATCGACTTTTGAGAAGTAAAAATAATACAAATACGGCAGTAGTATTAGCAACAACAACAACAAAAACAAGTGCAAGTGCATGCAGGTAGTTGAATAACGTGCCTCTGTCCCTCCGCGCTGTCAACACCTTAGCTTAACAACCCACGCGCATTCTACTTTCATACATATGCATGTATGTACATATTGCAAATAGCTTTTTATTGATTAAATAATGGGAAGCAGCGACACTTACCAATCTGAGATTGCTGATATTCCTATAATCCAAATAGCCAAGCGTTTTAATAATCAGCTCCGTGGGCAAATCAAGAACATTTAAAGGGGCCGCAGCTGCTGCTGTTGTAGTCGCATCCAAAGAGGTGGTGGAAACCTGCTCCTGCTGCTGAGATTGGGATTGTTGGTAGTGCGTTGTGGTGCGACGCACCACACTGGCACGGGAGGAGGTTGGCGTTTCCTCAAATCCAGCGGCGCCAGCAGCACTGCCACTGCCGCACATTTGGCGCGTCGAGACCATTCTGAATGCGGGACTTCTTGATGAAACAATTGAAATGTCCAAAGAAATATGAATGCAGCTCTTAAAGTAATCTCGAATCCTGCGAATTGCCAATTATAGAAAGGAACAATGCTAGTTAAAGGCGGTTTTTGTTGGATTTCGATTATTAAATGATTTGACAATCGACCGATGACAAGCACTATACAACAACTACTCGTTCTGAGCGAGTGTGTGTACTGAGCAGAAATGGAAACTCTCATAGAGTTATTTGCTACGCACTTCAATGGCATAGCCCATTTTCTTACCCGTTTTTTTCAATGGAGTTATTGTGTGCGCATTCTTTTTCGTATCGTTATTAATGTGCGTAAGCGTTTAGTGCACAGCACAACACTTTTTTTGTGTATTTGATACGTTTTCATGGACTTTTTACACAATTTTTCACTAGCACAATTAAAACTACGTACACGCAAAAAAAAAAGACGTAGGAAATTGATATCAAACCTATCGATTGTGAATGACTATCAAGCTAGTTCTGAGCGATTGAGCTGCCAGACAGACAGCCGCCCGCCAAATTCATTAGCAAATTGCAACCTACTGGCAACGCTGTTTGTGCTGTTAACTGTGCAGTTGTCTGTTAAGTGGGCAGTCAGTTCTGTTAAGTCGTTCAACATGCAGGCTGAAAAAAATAGCAATCTTGGTCATACAAAATAACTAAACAGAAATTGTACATAAATAATAACAAAATTAAATGGTAATTAGCATAACAAGCGATGTGGCAAATACAAAACGAAGAAATACAAAATTATAAAACAGCAACGCCTTAAAGACAGTGAAAGCAGGCAGAACAAATCGCAAAGTTTTTGTGTGCGTGTGTATGCGTATGTGTGTTGAGTGCGTGTTTGTATGTGAATGAGTGAGCTGTTGACAAATACAACAAAAAGAAATAAAATTGCATCAAAATCAAAACAGGAAGTGTTGGCAAGATAAAATAAAAGTCGTGAAAATAAATATAAACACAATTTAGCGCAAATGCTTTTGGAATTCACATATGCATAGCAACATTCTGCGTGAGCTGTGGGGGCGTTTTGTTTAGTAAATTTCTGTGTTGCTTCTTGTTGTTGTTGATGCCGCTTCAGGGACGCTTTTAAATATTATTGAATATCACGTCATTTGGCCACGCTGCTGGCGCTAGCGCTTTCTCACTCACACTCACTCACTCGTGTGTTATTGTTTTTACTGCATTTTTAATAAGCAGAAAAAAACACACGAATGCAACTAAATTTTTTTGTTGCAGTGAAATCGAAGACTTGCATTTACGAATAATTTGTATTTGCAAGCCAACTGATTGCTGTTGTGTGTGTCACACATACAGCTGAGCTCGTTTTCATATGTTAATGCAGTTGTTTTCTGGCTTTTATCTTGAACAAAAAAAGTTTCGCGCTATCGCCGACCAGCAGCACACGCCCCAATTCAACATTCTTGCCCAGAAGCAATCACATTCGCAGCAGAAAACGAAATATAAGAAAAGAAAAACAACAACAGAAACAGTTACAGTGAAAGCGGCAATTGGATGCCGATTTGTAGCCGCCGTCTGCCGCCACGCCCACAATGACAGCCGCTCCGCCCGCCCATGATAATGGCGAACAGCAGCAGCAGCAGCAACACGCATTAGTTAAACGCGCCGAGGATGAACGAGAGGATATATTCAAGCGCTATGAGCTCGGACTCGATCCAAATAATGTGGTCGACTCCTGGGAGAATCCCACATACGAGATCTATCACATAACCGACAAGTAAGTTGACATTTTATACGTCGTCGTTGCTATTGTTGTAATAAAACATGATGTCACAATATTTTTGCGAACAGCTGGCATTTGTCTTAAAGCAGCGCTGCTTAATTAAAATAACTGTAAATAAATTCTTGAATGTTGCCAGCCACAAATAGACTTTTGCCTATAAAGTTAACAAATGTAGATGGTAATTTTACATTAGTATTAAATTAATGCAGCCATTAACCCAGTTTGGAGGAGGTTATCTTAAGTTCTTTCCAAATTACAAGTAGAACATAACTATGCAGATTGTAAAGAATAGGTTTGTAGAAATTGTGTACACCTGATGATAAGGCTGATTTCATATCTTATCAGTTTTGTGATGACATTAATTGTTGTTGTATTTTTGTTTTATTTTTAGATACGGCTTTATGCACGACTCCCGCCTGCCATTGTCACGCGACTCACAGGAATTGCAGCGCACCAAAATCGAATTGGAGCGCGATAAGAAATGGGTGAAAATGCTAAATCATTGGCCGCCGCCACAGGAGAAGCTGCACAAGCGGGTATACAAAGGTATACCGGATCGCATGCGTTGGCCGGCATGGAAACAGTTGCTCAACGTGCAGAACTCAATGGAGAACAATGTGGGCGTGTATATGCGCATGTTGCAAATGGCCAAAGAGAATGCAACGGAGACGCGTCAAATCGATGCGGATGTGAATCGTCAGTTTCGTGATAATCTTGCCTATCGGGAACGCTACAGCGTTAAGCAATGCTCACTTTTCAATGTACTTAATGCCTATAGCATTTATAACTCGGAACTGGGTTATTGTCAGGGAATGGCGTGTGTGGCGGGCGTCTTGCTGCTCTACATGCAGGAGGAGGAGGCATTCTGGGCGCTCAATACATTGATTACGGATCGCAAATATGGCATGCATGGACTGTTCATTGAGGGCTTCCCCAAACTGACACGCTTCATCGAGCATCACGATCGCATTCTGTCCAAAATAATGCGCAAGTTGCACAAACATTTTATCAAACACAATGTGGATGCGCTGCTTTATGCCATCAAGTGGTTCTTTGTTGTCTTTGTGGAGCGTGTGAGTAAATTTAACTTTGAGCTGAACTCAAACTATTATATTAAACTCACTCTGCTCAATTACAGGTACCTTTTAGTCTGAGCTTACGTGTATGGGATATTTTCCTTTTGGACGGCGATCGTGTCATTTTGGCCATGGCTGTTACCATACTCTATTTGCACAAGGATGAGCTGTTGCGTCTTAAAGATATGGATGCCATTATTGAACATCTGCAGGTAAAGCTGCACAAGAATTTCGGCTACAATGACGACGATGCCGTTCAGGCGCTGGAGCGTGTGATGAAAAAGTTAAAGGATCTGAAACTTGATGTGCCGCCACCAGCGAAATCCAATGAATTTCCCACACGACCGCTGGGCGTTTTTGTGGATGCGGATCGAGAGAAGAAAACCGGTCGACGACGTGACTATACCGATACGGAAAAGCAAGTCTTAACCGATGTGATATCAAGGTTGCCAAACATTTCATACAAATACATACATTTAAATGTATTGCATTTATTAATGCCTCGATTTTCTGCCTTTTAGACAAGAACAAAATGCTATTGAGGTACAATCGACGGTATCCTATGAGACATCCGAGTGTGCAACGGGTGAGTTCGACTCCAATTTGTATACCCTATTTTTGCACAACTACTAACTACTTTACTATCTTTATATACGCCCATTACTAACGCTTGCTTTTATACTAATCAAGTAACTTTTATCAACTTGTATAAAATATACATATGTATAAGCAGCACTTGATAATAATTTTAGTGTGTGGTGCAAGCTTTAATATCAGAATTTGTATACTATGATTTAGTGAAAATAATTAAAAATAGTTAATATATTTTATAGATGTAATTGTATATTTTTACTCATGGACAAAATCCTATTGTTTGTATTGTTTTAAGCTTATGGCATATTAATTGTTTAACGTCCCCATTTTATATATATTTTATTTGTATGTTTTGTTGTGTTAAAGTTGTGATCAATAATCATTAATGATGGTCATTGATATGTTATCAAAACAGCGTCGTCATCATCAAGCTACACATATTTTACATTTATCAATATATTTCATGCTTAAAATTCTCTTATTGATCAAAAGCGGGTTAGGTTTCTCATATTCAATTTTATTGTCGTCTGAACAAAATGTGTATAATTTTCATGGGTCTTCCATATAATTTGTTTGCATTGAACTTCAACCCAATAAATTGCTGCATGAGTGAAAAAATAAATATTTTAATGAGTCAGCGTCGCTGGGTTGTATGACCCTTTAAATGGTTTAAATGGATAAATGTGAATAAAAGTCGATAAAAAAGAATTAAAACAATTACCCAATAATTTGCTGGTGGTGTTTTTGTATTCAGTGGTTAAAGTTAGAGTTCGGCTTTATTCAAGTACTAAACAATAATAAAAAAAAAATTGTAAATATATTTTTTAATGGATAACCAAACCGATATGTATAGCACGCCGTGTCACGCCTCTCTTAAATAAATGCGTCCAGTTCACATATGTCATTTTTTTGGAGATGTTCTTCCCACACAGAAACACATACTCATTTTGTAATTATGACTCGTTCTTTATAATATGTCGCACACACACACACATTGTTTAACATTTTGTCTGCTCTCATAAACGCTTAACGCTAAATGTCTCTGCGCTGGATCTTTTATGGAATTGTGATAACTTGTGTGTGTCGTCTTCAAATGTGAAACTGAATATTATACTTAACCCGCCAATTGCCTCTCATTGTGTTCGTAGGTGATGCGTATTCAATGAAAACTTTTCAAAGTATGACTAGTTTAGCCACATCGCCGGCTATAAGCAGCTACTCCTTGTATAGCAATGGCTTTGTTATCACCGGCCCCGAAGACAATCGCAGCCAGAGCGTTAACAATCTCAACTATGCGTGGCAGCATCAGCAGCAGTACATGCAGCACGATAGATTATCAAATCCGAGGCACAGCTATGGCAGCGAGAGCGATAGTCGCAATCGTCTTGATCTGGATAGAGCGCTGGAGGCGCTACAGAGCCAAAAGCTTCAGTTGCAACATGAAAATCATCACACCAAACAACCCACACCTCACAGCATTCGCATCATTGTCCAGAATGGAGAAGAAGGCGGTCGACATGGGAAACAAATTGTTAATAAGGAACACACACATGAAGTTATCCATAATATTGATAATGGTCTTAATGATGATGATGATGCGTTGAGCGTGGAGAATACGCGTCTTTAGTCTGTTTTCTGTATACACATATAGTTAGGCAAATATAGGTCGTAACATTTAAGATTAATTTTGTACTTGAATTATCATTATTATATCCTGTTTTTGGTTTGCCTTTGCTCAACTTAATTGTTATACCATTTAATTTGTTTAAAATGAACATGTATAAGCTTTAATTTGTACAACATTTGGCTATTTTCGTCTACTACTTACTATCTTCGTCACAGTGAACGTTTTGATTTATTTTTACTTTTACACATTGCAAAATTGCTTAAACACTCTGATATTACTTAGTCACGTCATGCTACTTTATATATTCCACAAAGATTGAAGAAAAAACTGATAATTCCTAAGATACCAACGATTCCAGCAATACGTACAACGATTTTCAATGCACAAGCAGCTATATACTAACTTAAGCTCAGTTATGTAGAAAAATAATAATAATATATATATATATATATATATGTATATGTTATATATAAATGGCCACACATTAACAACTGATATATTTACTATATTCAAATGAAATATTATTTGCCTAAGTTGAGGATTGCATTTAATTTTTAAATATATATATTTATATATAATTTGTGCTTTACTGAAAACATTAGTTAATTTTGTACTGTTCAAGTTGAAGCCAAATTTAAATTGTAGCTCTAGCAAAAACATTAAAATATTTAACATATATATTAGTCAATGCCACACAATAATAAATATATAATTTTTTGTACTGAAAACTTAATATTTTGCTAGTTTCTGTTTATGTTCTTTCTCCACTTGCATGTGCAAATCCTAGAAGCTAGCGTATCTTTTGAAACTCTTGCAATAATAAAAATTTAAAACGAAAACCTATTTTACTTTGCACAACACCAACCACAACAAATACACTAACATTTCTAACCAAATTCGTTTACGCAAACTAAATGCAAATTCTTTTTTAAAACATATACAAAAACATCAAAAAAATATTCAACAACGCATTGGCTAAATGGAAAATCAAATTTGGAACAACAACGAAAAACCGAACACATGATAAAAAAAAAACATTGGCAACAAACCATAAATGTCTATCTACTATATATAACTTAAAAAACAAAACAAATGAAACAAAAAAAAAATATTAGTTACGCTTACTGTTCCCGAGGATTCGCACTCACTACGAAGTTCGCTTGCAGGTACTTCAGTTGCCTCGCACGGCTCATCGGAGACCATGTCACTGGAGGACAATAAGTGAGATATGCTAAATATACGTTTTTGTTTTTGATTATGGAAGCTAATGTTTTTTACTTTTACTTTATTTTGTAGCATTCATTTGAAAACAGCCAATATGTTGCAAAATGCTCCACAGCGTGAGCTGCTTTTGGGCACCTGACGTCAGCTGCCGCCGTCGTCTAGTACAGCGCTAGCAGCGGCAGCAAATAGCAAGAACACAACAGAGACAACAACTAAAACAGCAATAGCAACAATAACAGTAACAACAGCAACAATCACAGCCACATCGACACCGCCGCCGGTGCCACCACGTTCACCGCTGGCGCTTGGATGACTAGCAAGAACGACGACGACTAACAAAGCTTAGCCCCTAGGAGCTATTTGAAGTCATCGTCGTCCTATGCGTAATTTTAAGTTTGTCGCCTTGCCACAAGAAACCCAAAATTCACTCAACTTGCGTTTATTTCACGTTTTTTCAATTATATATTCGGCAAACCAATTTTGTTATCCTTTGTACATAAGAAAAAACTTGACAAAGTGTGCTTGTAAAGAAACTTTGAGCATTAAAAACAGCGCCAAAAAACAAAAACTTTAACTGACGAAGGTCCAACTTATTAAGGACCTAAGACATTAAAAATTAACATTTAAAACAAACAAAAAAGCAATCGAGAATTAAACGTAAAGTGCTAAGAAACATACAAAAATAATTAGTATTGTAGCAAGAGCAACTCGTATTTAATACAAAACAAAAAAAAACAAATTTAAACGACTAAATTGCATATTGAATTACGATCGATAGAAGTTAAAATATCAATTAAAGCTATTATAGACATGTTGTAAATTGTACTTGTATATATGTACGTACCGAACAAAATACAAAGCAACGTTAAAAATATAACAAAACAAAAAGTTACGTCCATGAAGTATATTAAACAACATCAAAATGCTACCAAATATTTTAATAAAAATTTAAATAAAAAAGATTTATGCTATAAAGTATATAAATCAAACAAATGCAAGTTTTTAGTTTTTATTTTTAAGTAATTTATAATTTAAAACATAACAGAAAACTATGTATATCAATATATTTAGATTTAGATCGTCAGCATTATGTTCGTATTATAATCGAGGTACTTTGCGTTCTCAAAAGAATCAATTAGTTTTTTTAATTTTTTTATGTTACAAGTTAAATGTCAACTTACTTTCGAAGCACGTTTCTAAATAAACTGTAAATTGAATTTGTTTAACAATTTTTTATTAGTCTCTACAGCTTTACGTATCTGGATCCAATTTGATTTTGCCACCCTTTTCGACGATTGTGCCTAGATCTTTAAGCGATACCTCTGCCGTTCCGCGTGGCAACGGCTGCGGCTGATTGGGACCAGGCTTCCAGCCAACCAGATAGATTATTTGAAAAGTGGCCGGAACGCCATCCTCATTGGGTTTGCCGTAGAGTTCTTTGTATATGGCGCTGGCGGCTAGCAATGTCTCACGACTGAGATGCGCTGGTCTATTGAATGCCGCGTTATTCTCGGCCATGCCCTTAAGATCCCACATTAACTCAAACATGCTCGGATAGCCAATGACCAGTTCATCCGTATCGATTGTCAGCATTGTGAAGCCCGCACGATTCAGCAGTGAACCTATGTCGCGTATTTGTGTAAAAGGCGAAACGTGTGGAGCAATGCCACCTTTTCGCTCTAGCTCCGCCAATTGAAGAGAGGAACGCAGCTCATACAATGTGTCGCCGCCAAAGAGCGAGGCTATAAATACGCCATCTGGCTTTAGACTACGCTTAATGCGCGCAAAGCAGCCCGGCAAATCATTAACCCAGTGCAAGCTCAGACTAGAAATTATTAGGTCCAGAGAATTCTCCGCAAACTGCAAGGCAAGAGATTCATTTAGCAATTCATTAACAAATGAAGCTTTTTTCGTTTACCCACATCCAACTGTTCCTCATCCTGCAGCATCTTGTGCATCTTTAAGCCGGGCGTACCCTGTGCCTGTTCCAACATTGTTGCGCTCGTATCCGTCAAGGTAAGATGCTCTACGCATTCAGCGAGTATATGCCTGGATATATAGCCACGACTGCATCCAATATCGGCGGCGGTTTTAAATTCGCGCTTTATGTCAAAGACACGATCTGACAGCCGAAAGCCAACTTCTTCTTTCAGGTAGTCATATAGAGCCACATCTGCGCTGTAAAAGATTTATTTTATTAATGCTAAAGATAAGTAAATGTATTAAATTAGCTAACCTGCGTGCTGCTCGTTCTTTTTGAAGTCGTTTTGCATTTCTGTCAAAGATGTTCATATGCGTTGGTTGCGTTGTCATGCAACGCCAGGCGCCACAGTTTTGTTGCAAACGTTTTGAAAAAGTTTTAAACATCGTTCAATAATTATTATGCCGTAATGCCGGCAACAGCTACTAAAACAATAATACAGAGAACAGCTGTTTTGCCATATGGTAAGTGGCTAGTATGCTGTTTAAAAAAGTCAGTATGCTGCTTACGTTAGGAAATTATTGTAATGGAATGGTATGAATGTGTTGTAAGCTTCGTGTATTCAAATATTATATTTTGTATTTTACTGTTTAAAAAAACGGAAAGTAATTTAAATATATTTAATGGTTTGATGGTTTGTTCCATGATACAAGAACGAGTTTTATCGTTCTTGAGTTTGGTCTGAGTACATTTATTTTATCAGCCCTCGTCGATGCAACTGAAGTGTTGCAAAACTTTTCTTAACGCCACGTTGATCAGCACTAGTAAGTTTTGTTTTGGCGCAAAACGCTGCAGAAGTGAAGATCGCAGCTCGTATTATTTTATTATAAAATAATGAATTTTTCGCGCAGCTCGCTGCGCTATGCGCATACCAATGGCTACACGGGACTGCTGTACACACCAAAAGGTGATTATATTATCACATTTGGCACTGATGGCGACATGCGTGAATGGACCTGCATCAGCGATGATGATCCCCGTTCCACCTGCCTGGGTGAATTTGTCATGTGCATTGCGCACAAGGGCAGCCATCTGCTTGTTTCCACCGATCGCAATACGGTGCATGCATATTCATATCCTGAATTGGACAACGAGGGCATGGAGATGAGATTTACAGCACCCGTAACTTGCATTCGAGCTGTTGGCAAGCTTACAGCGGCGGGCAGTGAGGATACTAGCATAAAGGTTGATAACGGTAACCAAGAAACGACGCTGGAGGGTCACAAGGGACCCATTCTATCGCTGGATGTGCACGCCGAGCGGCAACTGTTGGCGTCGATTGCAGGCGATGGTCATTTGAAGATTTGGAACATTGCAACGGGTGCGGAAGTGAAGAGCTTGTCGGGATTGCCGCGTGTGAATAGCTTTGAGAATGCAAGTCTTTTTGGCACGCCCTGCTTTGAGCCGCTGCGCGGTGAGCAGTTGGCCTATGCGCTGAACAATGAGATCGTGGTGCTAAATGCATCCAACTGGGAGTTGGCCTATAAGCTGGTGGATGAGCGCGTCTCCAGCAACTATAGCTGCTGTCAGTTCTCGCCAAATGGTGACCGTCTGGCAGCCGGAACAACCAGCGGCGAGATAAGCATCTTTGATATGCAGCATCGACGGGCGCTCCAGGTGGAGGCGCCTCCCAGCGACTGCAAGGCAATCACGTGCCTTGCCTGGAATCCAGCCAATGTGGATGAGTTGGCTTACTGTGATGCCACAGGTCAGCTGGGAAGTGTATTTTTGGGCGATATAGAGCCACAGGACGGTCCGGAGCTGGAGCGCGAACAGGATGAGCTGTTGGCCGGCACAGATTTTGAATTTGAGCAACGCGATGAAGTTGACGATGGCGATGGCGATGGGGTCAGCTTGGAGCAACTTAAGCGCAAGGTAATGAGCAATGCGAATTATGCCGATGCCGATGTCCCGGATGATGACCAATCGCGTCACTCTCTGTCGAGCAGCAATCATGCGCCGCCACCAGCGCCACAGCTGAAGCTCTTCAAGCAACAATCAGCCTTTCAGCCGGGCTCGACGCCAAATGATCTGGAGCATCGGTATTTGGCCTGGAACGATGTGGGCATTGTGACGGCACACGCTGAACCCAATGGTGACGGTGCCATCGATGTGGAATTCCATGATGCCAGTGTCCATCATGCACTCCATTTGAGCAACAACTATAATCAACATAATGTGGCCAGTTTGAGTCGCAGCGCCTTGGCTCTCGCTTCCACAGAGAGCAGCAAGCTGGTCGTGATTGCTTTGGCAGCAGCAGGAAACAAGGAATGGTCGCTTAGCATGCCAGATTGCGAGAGAGTGGAGGCGCTGGTGGCCACCAGTCAGCTCATTGCCGTCGCCACCAGCAATCACTTTCTGCGTCTCTTCAGCGTCATGGGCACTCAAAGGGAAGTCTTGAGTATACCTGGACCTGTGCTAGCGCTGGCAGGACATGAGCACAGTCTATTGTGTGTTTACCATGCTGCCGGTTGCAGTGAAAACCAACAGCATCTAGCCGGAATGATGATTAATGTCAGTGGATTGAGTTTGCGCGTGGAACATCTGCCGGTTCCATTGACGCCTGGACGACAGCTTAGCTGGCTGGGATTTTCGGATGTCGGTTCCGCATGCTTTGCGGATAATATGGGACTTGTCCAGCTGTACAGGCGAGCTAGCAATGCCTGGTTCCCCGTATGCGACAGTTTGAAACAGAGCTCCAGTGTTTCCAATAACTATTTTATTGTTTCACTTTCGGAACCGAGGCAGATCATCCAGGCTGTGCTGTGCCGCGCCAGCTCGTACCCGATGACAAATCCACGTCCCATGCTGCACGAGCTGCGCATGCAGCTGCCACTCTGCGACATTGAGCTGGAAAAGACCGAACTGGAGGATGCACTACTTCGTGCCAGCATTATGCAAATGGAGGGCGCCGAAAAGACGCAAAAGGAGATGGCCATCAAGCTGTTTGCTTTGGCCTGCAGCAGCGAGTGTGAGGCACGAGCCAGAGAACTGGTGGAAAATATTGCCTGCACAGAGCTGCTCCAGCTGGCTGTCAAGTACGCCTCGAAGCGCGGTCGCATTCATCTCTCCGACAGACTTTGCGAGTTGCTGCCACAACTGGAGGCAGTGCAAGAGGCACGCAAACAGCAGCAGCTTCTTGGTGCCAATGGCATTGCGGCGACCATTGTGCTGCCAATGATGGCTACAGCATCTGTCTCGACGCCCAAACTGGCGCCTAAAGCAATGGAGTTGAGTGCTTCGAAACGCGGCGCTCTCAAACGCTTTAGCAATTCACCAAATCTCTTTAAGGCGGCAGCCGCATCCCGTCCAGCTACACCGGATGCGAACACTCCAGTGGATACGCAAGAGAATCTATTTGGGGAATCCGAATCGCAGCCCAGCGACTCCACCAAATCGGCAGCCGAGGTAGATCAGCGCTCGCCTCTCAACTCTGTCAATCCGTTTGCGATGAAACGCAAACTAGTTGATTCGGGCGTCATCTTTGGCTCTGAGAAGCTTAAGCTGGCCAAGAAATAAAATGATGCTCATTTCGTTTATAATTAGTTATTTAATGATAAGTTTTATGAATTCCATTGATTTGTTTTATGTTTTAATTACAAATACATTGCTCTAATTGGCATATTACTCTTTGTTCATAAATTTAACATTGGCTTTATTTCTATTTTCACCCCTTCCTTAGATTCAAACAAATAATATTTACATACATACATACAAATATGTAACTGTAAAGTTTACCTGTTCGCTCAGAGCGATCTTACCATCGCTGCAGTTTATGTGAGGTGAGTTTTTCTCATAATCCAATTACTTACGTGTATGTGTCGTTTAATGATTTCACAATAAGAACGCATTTTAAGTCACACATACATATAGTTTATTCGGTTTAGTTTTTAAATGTGTTACAAAAACAAAAAAACAATACATTTTAAGAGAGCGTTGCAAGTTTTAATATCAAACTAAAATTCGCAGTGGTAAGTTAAAGAAATGCACATGCATACATATGCATGTATTTGTTTGGCAACGCTGCAAAAATCGCAGCTCGATCACATGAAGTCGGAAATGAGAACAATATCAGAGAAGCGAAATAGTAATCTACCACCTTCGCACTCACAAAGTTAAGTGACAAGAGAGTAGAAAGAAAATTTGCTTTTCCTTTCGCACTTATACGATTCAACAGTTGTTAAACAGCTGTCAATATGAGTACACCTTGTAAATTTCACTATGTTCGTAGCCAGTCGTCGACCCATAAGAGCGACTGAGTCAGAGCATCGATTATTCTCTTAAGGCAAAGAGAGCTGGCTGTCATGTCAATTTTCGTATTAGTATATTAACACAGCAACATCGATGCCGGCGCCATTGACTGTTTAACCGTTATGCCGTGCGGGTTACTTGCCATCAATAAGTGAAAAAGTTGTGAGTCTTTTTTGCACTGTGCTTATGTGTGTGTGATCATTGCATTTGGCGATTAAAATTAGACTCCAGTCTTCTTTGTTTATTGCATATTCATACTTTCATAGATGTTGTTCTTAGGTGTGAGTGTGTTTGTGCATTGTCCATTGCATTTTCCATATTTCTGTAATGACAAAAAATAAAAATAAAAAACGTTCCGACGCTCGTTTAATGACAAACCCAGCCAATACAGCAACAATGCCACCTTCCGTTTCGAAACCGTCAGCAACTTTATGCGATAAGCTTAACAATAAAAGCAACAACAACAATCCAGATGTGGATAGTGTACCTCAACGTCAGCCGTGGGGTAAGTGTGTTTAACTTAATTAAATCCTATATTCTTAGTAAAATATATGTCATCCTTTAGAGCGGGAACTGGTTGGCTCCTTTTTGCTCAAGATGGCCGACTGTCAAGTGATCAGCGCAAAAAGAAGTTGGTTCGTGGAAAAGCGCATACTGCGCCGCGAATTCGAAAAGCATCTTCGTTGTGTGCCTCAAAGTGCTAAGTTGGGGTTAGATGTCAATGGTGCCTACAATGTAAGTACATAATTATTATAGACACAAAGCTATCATTGCCACAGTAAGCACTCGATATAATGAGAATGTGTATTGTTAGCGAACAAAGCTTGATTTCCTGTAGGTTACTACGACAACTACAGATTACAAATGCAATACAAACTATTATATTACACATTCTTTGTTCTATTTCTACTACCAATATTATCAACTCGGCCTATCACCATTTCACACACTTTACAAACATGTTTGAAGCTCCTCACCACCCGCTGTTAGGCGTCTGAATGAAATCTGTTAGTCATACATATGTATGTTTGAAGCGATTGTGGGTTTTTTGCCAGACTACAAACCCTAAACCGCAATCGCTGTCTCTTAATTGTTATCTTTGTTTAAGAGACGGCGGCGCTCAGGTCTATGCAAGTAAACTTTTAAAGAGTATGCTAAGCCGGCTTAAGCGAAATGAGATTGTGTAGCTATTTTTACATAGTATTTACCTTTTACTTATCTTCAAATGTATTAAACCTAGCATTGTACTTTAAATATTTGTATTCCACATGTATAATTAGTAACACATTTATAATTAACAAGCGTAGCAAATGTGTTACATGGTTACAAATAAAAATAAAAAAAAAAACCCTTAAAACAAATAAAAACAACAAAAACCTGCCTAAAAATGTTTATATTCGACTACGGCTGATAATGTTTCTTGGTTATTTCTTGAAGGAAACGTTAATCAATTGACTAATCTCAAGTAAATTTAATCTTTTATACTCAATACCGAAGGTAAAGAGTCTATTGGTGCTGTGTAATGCCCGTCCTCCAAAAATTGTGGATGCCACGCCCACCCGTATTGCCCTCTTCTTGAAAGATCTGCATCAGCCAATCTTTGAACGAAGCGTACACCCCGCCGCATCCGTACCTCGTTGCAATCAGGCTTCTGATAACAAACAAAATACTAGAATAACATAATTCGATTGAAAGCTACTGTATGAAACTGTATTCCATCACAATTTATAAACAAATTTTATCTTCTATTTACAGATCGGTTCACTTATGTATCGCTCAGGCTTTTTGCTTAACACTCCCCGCCTCAGCCCGGAATATCACATCAAGAGCCTGACTCTGATCGACTTTCGTAAGGAGAAATATATCGCCATAGATGAGAAACAGCGGCAAATCGAGCCTACTGTCGTCACCATTGTGCCAGACGCAACCGATAATGATAACGATCCAATTGCACAGCGTAAATTTTTAGCTTAAGCCCATTATTTTCGTTCTTCTAAAGTCAACATACATATTGAGATATTTGTGTTTATTGCAACAGAATTTAAACTGGATGAGACAGCCGAATCGGTGACATTAAAATATCAAAAGACTCAAAGGCAACATCACAACGCAGACTTTGAGTTAAGTTCATGGGGCTGTTTTATTTGCCAATGCAATTTCGATAGCATTGAGAAGTTCGAGGAACACATCGAATACCATGGCGATGAGTCGGACTTTAAGTCGTTGCACAAAATGCAAAAACAGTAAGTACTTATAACTTATTTCAACGTGCTTTCGCTTTCCGTTTGTTTCCATTACAAGGGCTTCAAGTCTATTTTTCTTACTGTTCAATTCAGAACAAAGCTTCTTTTATACTCGATACCGACGATTAAGAGTATATTGGGTTTGTGCAATGTTTCTCATGGTGTCTGTCCGTCTGTATGAACTCGACTTTTTTTCTAGGGCCGGGACGAATAAAGTGTCGGGATTGGGGCTCTACGATTACTGGGGGCCTGGAAAATCTATAAATCCGGTAACTCAAAATCGATAAATCTTTTTATTTCCTGCACCCCTACAGCTAGAGTTGCCGAATTTGGTAAAAATATATCTATGTACTAGCATCCCCCAACAAACTGCATCAAAACTTTGCATGCCACTTCCACCAAAACAGGAATGCGTGTATCTTTGTCAGTTTTTAAGCTAGAGTCACCAAATTTGTTGGCAATATACAATACCTAGAGATATACCTGAAAGATCTGCATCATCCAATCTTTGAACTCCTTTGTAATCAGTTCTCTTGATATCAATTTTTAAACATGTATCGAGTATACTGCAGTCGGTTGCGTCCGATTGCAACGTTTCCGCTTTTCAAGACTAATATTTTGTTTATTTTGTACATTTCAGTAAGCAGTCTAAGCTAAGTCTCTCGTATCAAAACTGCGTGGATAGCCATTATTTTGGCTTTACGCTCGCAACGCTATCAAAAGACATTGTTATTGAGAAGTTTATTATTGTGCAGTCACGCCAGTTCTACTATGTTTACGGTAATCGAATGCCGATGGAGGTTGCCGATGATGGGAAACTTGTCTTCTTTGTGGACTCGCATGTATTTATGATATTGCGTGAGCAGCCCATTGTTATTGGCTTCAGTCAGCTTGAGAATGGAAAACGTCAGCATTATGTGGAACAGCATCATTTCATGCGCACCGAAGAGCTACCAAAGGCTTGTTTTAATGTGAATCCGTATCGACTATCCAAGAATAAACAATTTCGTGGCGGACTGCTGGAGCCGGCAGTACCTCCGGAGCAGGTTTTGTCGGCTCTCAAATGTGGTGCTCAAGATGTCGAGTTGCAATTATCAAATTACAATATGCACTATCGCGAATTTCGCGAGCTAGGACGTGTTCTAACGCAAAACAACTTACACGGCGCGCTGGGCACTCTGCTTCAGGTGGAAGATATGGAGCAACTTCAATGCTATGTATCCCTCAAGCAGTCCAATATAGAACTGCATCAGTTTGCCAAGGAGTTGTCCGTTAAACTACACCCAAATCCGAATATTATGAATGTTCTTACACCTGGAGATAGTGTGCTTATCATCAACGAGCGTTGCAGTAATAGTGGCAGTAAAAGCAATAGTGTGTCCAAGTTTTTAGATAACAATAATCTTATTTTAAAGTTGACACTAATGGATTTCGATGAACTCATCCGTTGGGGTCATACACTAACCGAACAGTTTGGTCCACTTAACAAGGATCGCAAGGAGCTGCGTGTTTACTTTGCTCGCATCCTGGCCGTCTCGTCGCAGCACGTTAACATTACTTGCGATCGTAGTCTGCCCGATGATACCAAATTTACGCTAATTTTTCGTCCTATACGTGCCGTCTTGCGCTATCAATATCGTGCACTGGAGCAGCTTAAGCTAATGAATGCAGATCATGTGGAGCGTCTGCTCTTTCCACGTACAATCAATAGGCAGCCGTTGGCTAGCGGCAATCTGCAATTCCATAATGAACAAATTGGCTGCAATCCCGAGCAGCGACAGGCGGTGCAACAAATTGCTCTATCGACAACGTTACCTGCACCGTACATCATTTTTGGTCCACCCGGAACGGGTAAAACTGCCACGATATGTGAGGCAATCTATCAATTGTATGTACGACGGCCGGAGACGCATATCCTGGTGCTCGCTGGATCCAATACGGCCTGCGATGAAATTGCGTTGCGTCTCTTGCGTTCCATAGCGGAGGTGCCAGGTCAAGCTCGTCCGCTGGCGCGTATTTTTTCTGCCAGCTGCGATCGTCGTATTGATAATATTGATGATCTTCTGCTGGAGTATTCAAATATGTTTGGCTTACACTTTTATCCCGATGTGCAGACGGTGCACGATTATCGCATTGTTGTCTGTACGCTTAGTCTGGCGGGCAAACTGTCCACGGGCGGCTTTGGACGCGACGAGAATAAACACTACGTGTATTCGCATGTATTTGTGGATGAGGCGGCCGCCTCTACCGAAGCTGAGTTGCTAATGGGCATCACCTGCACTATTGCACCAACAACAAATCTTATATTGTCTGGCGATCATAAGCAACTTGGTCCAGTGCTGCAGTCGCAGCGTGCTTTGGAATGGGGATTGGGTGTATCATTGTTTGAGCGCCTCATGCAGCGCGACTGTTACATTGTAGACGAAAAGGGTGATTACAATGTAGCCGTGCAGACGCGACTGTGTCGTAACTTTCGTTCTCATCCTGAAATTGTCTCGCTTTACAATAATCTCTACTACAACGGCGAGCTTAAATCGGAGGCGTCACTGGGTAGGTAGTATGTCACCAATCTGAAAACTGTATAATTGCTAAATCTTTTTCACTCTTTTTTTTTTGTAGATAATGTTTGCCTAGCTAAAAACTGGTTTCATACAACCAATGAACATTTTCCCATAATGTTTCACTCGGTGTTTGGCACTACCACGAAAATGCACAATTCGGTGAGGTACGTATGAACAATATAATTACTTACAATTTAACTAAGTATTTTAACTTGTTCAACCCTTTTTGCAGTCTATGCAACAATAAGGAAATCGATGTGGTTATGGATTATGTAAAGGACCTTATGTATTTTGGCATCAATGGAGAGAAGTTGACCCAAACAGACATTGGGATCATATCGCCTTATAAGAATCAATATCAACGCATTCAGGAGCAGCTTAACATGCGAAGCTGGCATCAAATCGATTGTGGATCCGTTGAACTGTTTCAGGGCAAGGAAAAGCAAGTTATAATCGTTTCTTTTGTGCGGTCGTTCACCAAAGAGCTGGGCTTTCTCAACAATAATCGCGTAAGTGTTTTCTCTTGTTCATCTAATCTTAGTCTTAATACCATGTGAAATCTTTGTGGTATCTTTGCAGCGCTTAAACGTTTTGCTATCGCGTCCAATATCTTTGCTTATTTTAGTTGGTAATCCGAAGACGCTTAGCCAAAATGAAGAATTTCTACACATTATCGAAACTTGCCGGGATCGTAACACGCTCGTCGGATCGCACTATTACTCCGATAATGATAAAACGAACGAGCCGAACGATCAATACGCTAACAATCATAAAAATAGAAATCAGATGACGACAAAAACAGCCAACACTTCCGATGCGCTGCCTGAGCGTAGTCCATTGGGACAGAAATTCAAGCGAAGTAATGGTCTTTCTCATAATTATCAAAGAAACCAAAGAATTTGTGCAAACGATCCAAACAGCCTATACTTAAATGCCTATTCAGCAAATTTTGCCATTCGAATGAATTTTCATAGAGGATAATGAAATTTAAGTCCAGTTCTACTTCTATATGTGAGATGCTTTCAATACACACTTCACAAATCTCTATATTGCCCCATATAAATCTTCCTACGCTTATTATATTATTCCAATGTCAAGCAATTAAAGTGGCATTTGTAATGCATTAAATTGTTAAACGAATCTTTTGTGATCGTGCTTATGAAAATTGCCGACGGCTCTTACATTTTACTGCCTATTACTTTGGTGTCTTTGTAATACTATTATACAAATGTTATATATATAAGTACTATTACTAAAATGATTTTTATATATGTTTAGCCACAAAACGCAACAAGATGCCAATACCAGCAGCCACCAAGATGGTTTACAATAAGGATGAACTGTTGAAAATGGACGTAAAAATGCAGCAGCCAACGAAAAAATCGGTGCTGGATAAGCTGTTCGACGACCTGCCAAGTGTGCCACGCTATGTGGACCCCGACTCCGATGCAGTACGCTCTATTCAAAATCAAATGCACGATTTAGCAATTAACAAGAGCGAAATTGCCTGCGTTTCGTCATCAAGTCCTCATAATGTCTCTATCAATGCCGACATGAAAAAAGTATCTTTTTCTGCTGGCCAAAAACCAAAACTATATTACGCTACCGAGGCAACGGAATTGACTTTTGCTCCGAGTGCACCACCAGTAAGCCCAAGTTTGCAGCGCTCCCAGTCTCAGTATAGGACGGATTTCTCGCGCTTTGAGATCGTGGGTCCAGGACAAAGATTGTCAGAGGAATATCGACGCCCACCACCATTTTATTGTCCACCTCCACAACAATCGCCGCGGCCACAGCCACAGCAGGAGAAGAAAAAAAAGGGCACTTGTGTTATATCATAAGTTCATCTTAGAGTAGCTACATGCTGCAAAACTATAAGGACTACACTGGAACTGTTATGTGTTTCAGTGTTATTCTCTTTTGACCTTTGCTGTTTGTGAAATATTGTAGAAAGTCAGTAATGCTGCTGTTACCTTCTCAATAAATTGCAAACGGTAAAATTAAATAATTATTTAAAAATTACTTACTCACATTGTTGGATTCTTAGAAGAGACAAATTAAGCTCGTTCAAATCCATCAGCTGTGAGTATTGTATGATTTTCGTAATTGTTTTTACATTGAACCCCCTGTACAAGTGCGTATGTGTGTGTGGGTGTGTTTGCGAAATCACATAAATTATATTCGCCCGTCACACTTCACATTTGTACTATATGATTATGATTTTGTGTATTTTTTGATTTAAAAATTTCTAATGATTTATTCCAGAAAACAATTGAACTTAAGTTTAGATATTTTGTAACGGCCTGTGTTATGCACACTATGGTTGACTCCTGGGTTCTATAATTAATATTTATAATGTCAATCACTTATTCGACACCATATTCATCTATATTTTCATGTGTAAACCAACAAAAAGTAAAAACCTATTGCTTATTGGACAACAAATTCATATAATGTAATGTACTTTGTGCCAATTATAAAAAATGTAAAATTTTCGATATAAACTCATTTCCAAATGGTTCATTTATTGTTTACAGTCAACAAAGTTGGCACTTGAAAATTTCAAATCAACAAATCAAATAAAGCATGAAAAGTATACACATTTTTGTTTCGTTACACAACGTTCAAATAATAGGTCCATAAATTATATAAAGAATTTTTGTAATTTATACATATTTTTTTTTTTAAATTTTAGTTCTGTTAAGCAAGTATTTTGCCAAAATTTGCAAAAATTGTTCGCCTAACGATCGATATACACGTTATCAATATGAAATCGCAAAGCAGACTGTCCGCACCCAGTACCATACAATTGCCCACTTGGAATCGTAGGGTACCAGAAGCACCACGAGGTGGTAGCAGAGTGGCGGGGCCGCAATCATCATACAGGACCGGAGCAGTAAGACGCTGCACCGGCGGCTATGGCGATGGTGGCTTCGCTACCATCAAGAGAAATGCTGTTCCATTAACCACCATGCTGAATACGTCATTGCGAAGTGTGGAGAAGCCAACCATTGCCTCGACCCTGCGCGCGGCAAGCAATCGCAGCAAGGTATTAGAAACAAAGGCAGCAACTATTCGCAAAGAAAGATCAACATATTGCGACCAGAAGCTAACACAGGCTGATAGGTTGCTAAACTTACGACCGAGAGAAAGACCTCAACGCAGAGCAGCTGGCTGCGATTATAGCCCAACTGAAGCACAAAGTCCACCTGACTTAGAGAAACCGCCATTGGTAGAGACAGGCATTCAGACCAATGAAAGAGAAATTCTTAATCGTGATTTGCTAGTCGGAGAAGTAAAGATTTTGATGGCGTCTCCGGAACTGGCAAAGCGAATTGATAATGACCGTTCAGAGAATAGGAAAAAATTGAATTGTCCACAAATGCGTAAATTTTCCAAACACGAAGATAAGGAGGAACAGCATTTGGATGAGCTTAAGGAGTTTATGGAGCGCAGCTTTGTAACAAAACGTGCACCAAAAAAACAATCGCCTTTGGCTGCTTTGGCCAACTACGAATCGGATCAATCTTGTAGCATCTTTAAATCCATGGACGAGATCTTTACACGTGAAATTCCCAAGGCAGAGTCTATTACAAATATAAAGGAGCGCATCAAGCGCAAGGAAGTCGAACTGATGAGGATGTTTGATAATGTGACAAATGAAAAGATCGCATCAGAGTCGGAAGGCGGCTAGTTCAAATGTAATAATGTTGAAGATAAATATATAAATTGTATGTCATATTTTTCTAGCAAACATTTTTTGGAGCTTAAATTTGAGTACAAATGGAAAAACATGGTTTATGTTGTTTGAATAAAACGATTTTTTTTTATATGTGCGCCAAACATGTCATTTGAAACTATTGTTATCGATGCACTTATCGTGCACTAAGTGTGACCAGACATTTGATAGATTAAATTAATTGTTGTATGCACACACTGTTTTGTTATTTTGCTTGCCGGTCGAGTTTGGCCGAAATATAATAATTTATTTAAATTTTACAACGCACTAGACAGCCAGTTAAATGTCAAATTCAAGCTAGGGATTCAGCACTGAGCGTCTCCCATGTCGCACACACACAAATACACGATCAAAACATTGCTGCCTTGTTCCGAGCTTGGAAATACAACAACAAATATAAATTAGGTGAGTAACTAAATCAAATGGCTAATAACGTGAATCACATGATTACGAATCCCAACCAACAGAAAAAATGACACTGAAAGTAACCAAACTGGCGCTGACCAGTCGCCTTATCATACTGGCCGTACAATTCGTTGCCAACTGGCTTCTGCCCGATCATAAACCCGACGTATTTCGCATGCCAACCAAGGAATACGATAACAACACGAACTCTGAACAATTTCTGGACAAGATGATGGTGCGCGTTTTGGGTGGCTTGCGGCACTGGGATGGTGAATACTTTTTGCACATAGCCAACTATTTGTATACGTACGAGAATACGCTAGCATTTTATCCACTATATCCGGTTGTTGTACGAAACGTGGCTGCCGCTTGTCAGATCTTTAATGTACCGCTGTCGATGCAATCCTTGACGCTGCTCGTGGCGATTTTCTTGAATGTATGGCTCTTCTGCGAGGCGGCCAACTATCTTTATCTGCTGACGCAGCGCATCTTTAATGATCCCCACAAAAGTTGGAATGCAGCACTCGTCTTTTGCTTAAATCCCGCCAGCATTTTCTTTAGTGCCGCCTACTCGGAATCTCTCTTTGCCTTCTCCAGCCTCATACTGATGCTGGAATGTGTGCGACCGAAGCAACAGTTTAATTTTATGCGCATTTGCGCCAGTTTAACAGCGTGCATTATGTGCCGCTCGAATGGATTGATTGCTGTCGGCTTTCCTTTGTACTTCTTTGCGAGAAATCTCATCCTAGGCGGCAAAGTGAAGCGTTGTCAGACGCTTGTTAAGATGTTGCTGACGTTGCTGCTGCCAATGGGCATATTGCATGCCTTTTACTTTTACATTTATCGACTCTACTGTATGCCTGGCATCAAAGTTAATCATCCCCAGCAGGTGCTCGATTTGGCAAGTGATCGCAATTATCTTGTCTCTGGGACAGGACCAGACGGATCACCCTGGTGCCAGTACACCTTGCCATTCCCGTATAACTATGTGCAATCCACCTATTGGGATGTGGGATTCTTGCGCTACTATAAATGGAAGCAGTTGCCTAACTTTATGTTGGCTTTGCCCATGTTGCTTTTTATGCACTGGCATTGTTGTGATTATTTGTGGCTCTTGGCAACAAGGACTTTGCCACATGTAGCCAGTTGGCGAGAGTTGCTAAAGGGACAAAAGTCACTGCCATTTGTGATCCACGGTGCTTTTCTTACCATCGTCTGTGCTCTGTTTGTGCACATTCAGGTCTCAACTCGTCTTTTGGCATCGGCCTCACCCATTTTCTATTGGTTTGCTGCTGATCATATGCCCAAGTCACTCTCACAGCTTTCGTTGCGCTCGAAGGCAGGGGCTTTGTTGGTTTGGTGCGCTGCGTATTCGGCCTGTGGTACCGTTCTTTTCTGCAATAATTATCCTTGGACTTGAATTGAATGAAACTGGATATGTGGAAGAGCGTAATAATTGGTTGCCAAAGAGAGACTGCATTAGCATTGAATTAGTTTGTAATTATTTTAAAAAACTCGTACGCGATAATGTTGACCACCAAAAATTAAAACAAAAGCAATTGCAAATTGCATATTTCTTAAAAAATAAAATAAATGTTTCAAAGTAAGTTTTTGCGCTCACACCCACTTATCGATAAATTATTATAATTTGGAATTGTGTTGTTCAACTCTCGCCACTCAAATCGATAATTCAGTGAATCGCCATTCACATTGCATGTGTGATTAACAACGGAACCAATAACAAGACAAAAGAAAAATTTATACAGTTTAAGAAAAACAAGCTTCAAAATGGAACAGCTTTCGGGTGTTATGATAATTATTATCATCGGTGGTGGCGTCCTAACCTGTGTAATGCTCTTCATCTTCGCCAAGCGGCAGATAATGCGTTTTACAATTCGCAGTCGTCGCGGCCCACATGTCCCCGTAGGCAACGATGCTAAAAAAGCGCTGCGTCGCGAGATCGAGCGGAGATTGGACTGCATACAAAAGATTGCACAGGAGCCAAAGCTGCTGTGGACCGATGCGGACAAATACATTGTTCAGCCAGAGCCGGCTTCAGAGCAAGAACTACCGCCTTACTATTATCGCATGCGTGCCGTCGACGATGTTAAATTGCTAGAGTCCGAAATAGCTCGAGCTGATGGCAGCACACGCCATGCACACGAGAGCCTGCGTGCGTTTTTGCTTACCACACTTTCCGTTACGCTTAACGGCACTGGTCAGCGCATAATACACCAGTTCTGTGACACTTACGAGCATGCACGTCACGACCCCAATGAGTTTGCCAAAGACGAATACGATGCTTACCATCATATGCTGCTCAAGCTGATGGAGGGGTAAGTCTGTTGCCATGGTCAATAAAAAAACTTAAGCAATGATATTCATATTTCTTATTCTCCTCCGAAAAGTGCCAAGCAGCTAAAGAATTACAACTCAAGAAAAGCTTCTCCGATTCGCACGCCACGCAAACAAAAAATGCACTCGCTGCTTGATCCAGCGCGATTGCGTCCACCACCAGTGGTTGAGCCGCCTAGCAATAATGAACTGGCAGCTGGTCAGCATGCCAAAGTCAATATGACGCTGGGGCTGCAGGGTGATGAGTTAGTTGCTGCTGAGCTAGCCACCAATCCTCTGCATTTGCAAGCGCCCGCTGAGCGAGATTTAATCATAAGGAATCGCATTAAGACGCCCACGCTGGATGACATTGTCGTTGAGGCAGCAGCGACGGCGACGGAAGAACAACAAAATATCGATGCGGACAACGAAATAATGAGCATCTCATCGGTTCAGTTTCAGCGCAATTCGAGCGTTGTTTAAGGGTAAGATTAAAATACACATATTTTTTTGGCTCTCAATGAGGGTATAATCTTTATTTGGCCGAAAATTAAAATTCGAAACATTTTCTATTTCTTGTCAGTGTCCTTTTTTTCGCACTTCTTTTTTTGTTCATTTTCGGCGCATTTATCTATCGTTTGGGAGTATATAACGAGATCTAATAGGCGACAAGCGTATCCAGTTTCGTTGTCATACCAAGAGATAAGTTTAACGAAATTATCGTTAAGAGCAATGCAGGCCTTTGCATCAAATATGGAGCCAAATCGAGATCCATTAAAATCGGTAGAGACTACTTCATCCTCAGTGTATCCCAAAATTCCCTTCAATTTGCCCTGGGCGGCTTCTTTGATAGCCGCCCTGATCTGTTCCATTTTGGCAGCAGTGCCTAAACGACATGTCAAATCCACAACAGAAACATTTGGCGTTGGCACACGGAATGCCATACCCGTTAGTTTCCCATTGAGATCCGGAATCACTTTACCCACAGCTTTGGCAGCTCCAGTGCTCGCTGGGATTATATTGCACATGCCACTGCGCCCATCTCGCCACACCTTTTTGCTGGGTCCATCTAAGATCATCTGTGTGGCAGTACAGGCATGAACCGTTGTCATCAATCCCTCCACAATTTTAAACTTTTCGTGCACAACTTTCGCCACCGGTGCGAGGCAGTTGGTGGTGCACGAGGCATTCGATATAATCTTCATATCTGGCTTATATTTGTCCAAATTAACGCCACACACAAACATGGGCGCATCTGCTGAAGGTGCCGATATAACAACCTTCTTTGCTCCTGCTTTCAAATGTGCCTTGGCCGTTTCAAGAGTTGTAAATTTTCCCGTACATTCTATTACTGTATGCACACCTTTATCTTTCCAGCAGAGTTTCTTGGGATCCAACTCGTTCGTTACCTGTATCTTTTGGCCACATATAACCAAATCTTTACCATCGATTGCAATCTTTTTGTTAAACGTTCCATGCGTTGAATCAAAACGTAACATATAAGCCATGTATTTTGGTTCCATAGCGGGATCATTGATTGCCACCACCTTAACATCCTCTCGGTTTAATGCTTGTCGCAAAAACACGCGCCCGATGCGCCCAAACCCGTTAATACCAATTGCCGACATATTTTAAACGATATTTTAAGAAAAACAGCAAATTTTTATATCTCAATTTCTTCTTTCTCTCTCTACATACAAACTAAAACTGTCTAAATATTATAACTTGTTAAACTTCAAAGTAACTGATCTCACAACTTTTTGTTTTATTGTCCAACTTCCATATAGCGAACTTCCAAATATCGAACTTTTCAATGTGTTTTGCTGTCCAAATAATATTCTTGTCCCCTAGAAATTCGTTATATGAAAGTTGGACTGTAGCACCTTTTCATTCATCCACACCGTAAATTTTAAAGGCTTATAATTGTTCCGTTCTTGTTTTGGTCTTTTTGCTTTAAGGTATGTCGTTGGACCTGTCGATCTCTAGAGTTTTGGGTACCACCAAAAGCAGGACTTATATAATTATATATATTTTTTCGTGATTAACTAACTATTTAGTAATTTTAACTTAATGTTCATAGTATTTAATATACAATAAAGCCATATTAGTTGTAAGCAATAATAATTTTGCAATACTTCAACAAGATTGTTACCTAATATTATCTTAAGGATTGGTTTTATCTATGAATTGTTTGACAGGTTCTTATGAATTAGTATAAGTCATGGACAAAAAAAAATGATAATTTTAGTATTGTAAAGTATCACAAAATATTGAAGCTATGATAAACTTTAAACCTTTTTTTCTCACACCCAAAAAGCTTCTTTCTAGAATCTATTTTATAAGTGTTCGTATTTAGAAACAATTGTGAGTGGATGTATTGGTGCACATTTCTGCATACTACCTTTATTTAACCTTCATTGCTCTGTCTTTTTTTAAGTTTAATCATTACTTTTACTATCATTTTCGGCACATTTATCCATCGTTTGGGAGTATATAACGAGATCTAATAGGCGACAAGAGTATCCAGTTTCGTTGTCATACCAAGAGATAAGTTTAACGAAATTATCGTTAAGGGCGATGCAAGCCTTAGCATCAAATATAGTACTATAGCGCGACCCATTGAAATCGGTGGAGACCACCTCATCTTCAGTGTATCCTATAATTCCTTTTAATTCACCCTTGGCCGCTTCTTTGATTACAGCGCTGATCTCTTCCATTTTGGCAGCAGAGCCCAAACGACATGTCAAATCTACAACAGAAACATTTGGCGTTGGCACACGGAATGCAATGCCTGTGAGCTTCCCATTCAGATCCGGAATAACTTTACCTATCGCCATGGCAACTCCAGTGGTTGATGGGACTATATTGCACATGCCACAGCGTCCATTGCGCCATGGCTCCTTGGAACCATCTAGGATCAACTGTGAGGGAGTCACAGCATGAACCGTTGACATTAAGCCCTCTACAATTTCAAAATTTTCATGCACCAATTTTGCCAATGGTGCCAGGCCATTGACGGTGCACGAGGCATTCGATATGACCTTCATATCTGGATTATATTCGTCTAAATTAACGCCACATACCAACATGGGTGCATCGTCTGAAGCTGCCGATAAAACCACCTTATTGGCACCTGCATCCAAATGTGCCTGGGCCTTTTCAAGTGTCAAATATTTTCCCGAACAGTCGACGACCGTAGTTACGCCGAGTTCTTTCCAGCAGATATTCTTGGGCTCCAGCTCCTTCGTTAGCTGTATCTCTTGGCCACATACGATCATTTTATTTTCATAGATTTTTATCTTCTTTTTAAAGACTCCATGCATCGAATCGTATTGCACCAGATAGGCAATGTGATTAGGGTCCATAGCGGAATCATTTATAGCAAGAACTTGTACACCTTCTCGACTTAATGCTTCGCGCAGAAACACGCGACCGATGCGCCCAAAACCGTTAATACCTATTGCCGCCATGTTCCACACGAAATTTAAAAGCTTTACGCTTATTACAAAGGTCCAAAACAAGGTTCATACAAAATGTGCAACTATTTCATTTTTATATTTTTCCCAAATAAATATTGATGGCCTGAAAATAACATTTATTTGGTTTTTTTTTGACAACTTGGAATATAATATTAAAAATGATTTATTTTTTGGACAGGTTAGTCATGACAATTTTGTGAACATCAATCAACAGGATAAATGGCATACAGGATATCTCTACATTAGTAGGGAATTTGGAAATTAGGGAATCGCACAGAAAACTCTTCTTTGCGCTCTTCAAATGCAAAAAATAAATATAAAAACTAATACAGACATAAAGCATACTCTTTATGAACAACTTAAAGCTTTTGTCGAGCTTGTATTGTGAAATTATATTTTAATTAAGAGGCGAAAGTTGCAATGCATTTGCCAATCAGAAAGCTTGATCTCAGTCAATCAGCTAAATATGTCAGAGTTTAAAACAGAAAAAGAAACAGAACCAGGTAAATTATAAACTGAAAACGTGCAAAAAAATTAAGATAAATTTGAGCAACCGTATTTTCAGCTGTGTCTGCTAACTCATCCAAAGCAAGAGTATTGGCCATTGGAGATATCGCAGAATGCCCTACACTTAAAGAACCTGCAGGCAAATACAACAAAAACTTATCGCCTATGGATTTCAGCGAGCATTTGCGTCAACTTTTAGTGGGAAAGCGTGTTAAGCACATTGAAGTTAGCAAGGATTGGGATTCAGTGGATTATTTTGCAGCAGCCAGCATCAAAAAAGATAATCGACCCAGACAATATCACTTTTACTTTGGTCGCGGGAGAAATTTCCCGACCGGCACCATAATTTCAGGCCCCACATTTAACGCATATAAAGTGATGGAGGAAGTGAGAAAACGATTAGGTCAAGAAAAATGGATATCAAGAAATGTTATTGAAACACCTCTTACAACAAAATCTAAGGAATGTTATGGCGCCGATCAATACATCCAACATATAGTTTCCGAGTCGATTTATGCAGAATCAAAAAGGCTCTTAAAGTTTCTGATATTTTTACATAGGGAACATTCAAAATAATTGTACGAATTCGTTGTTGATCGAATAGCTGTAAGGGAAACCCTTTTATTGAACTAATATATTTTTGTATTTGCAAGCACAGCTTTTTTTTAAAGCTTTTCCAAAAATTAAGAGAACAGCAAAAAACAAACATAGTAAAAACAAACATCTCAAATAAAACGCTTTTATTGAGCTTTCTGAAATTTGTATTTCGTTATGAAAAAAGTATAAAATAAACGCATGTGTAGAGCTTTCAGGCAGTCACAGTATTTGTTTGAAGCACGTAATTAGTCCGTGGATAAGATAATAATAATAGAAAAACAAACTCAAACAACTATGAATGAAATTTTAGAATCAGACACCAACAAAGTAACTGCTCAGGATAAAGTTAACACCGAAAAAGACACAAGTAAGATTCAAATTCGAATTATCTTTCAGATATATGCAATTTCAAACTGTAAGCTAACTGTATTTCCAGCACTGGTGGCAGTTCTGCCCAAATTAGTGGTATTAAAAATTGGTTCTAGAAGAAGTTATTTAAAGCCAAAAAAAACTAAAGTACACAATAAAGAGAAGTCAAACTTCAAAGATGACTGCACGGCTTACTTGAGTCTTCTTTTAATGGGTGATCGAACTTCCACATTCACTAATATTGACAAGTGGATGTCAGATACATTTAGAATGCAAACTATTCAGGAAAAGAACCAACCAAAACGATGTCATTTTTATTGTCAGAGCACTGTGAACCACAGACGTGATTTTTATTGTTATGATCCAGTTGTTAATGCAGAGACCATAATGCATGAAGTACGAAAGAGACTAAAAGATGAAAAATGGATATCAAAGTATGTGTTAGAATTGCCGCCCAGATCTAAGTCTGATAATGGCTACTTGCAAGCCGAACAATATCACGTTGAAAATGTTATAAGACAGGTCAAAGTTGATGAACGAAAAAAGATATTTCAGTACGTTTATCAATTACACAGAGAATATGTTAGAGAAAAAAAATGGTAAGAAAATATTAATTAAGAATAAAACACGAATTGTATTAAAGAAACCAAATAATAACAGTTAATATACAAAGAAAATATTCTTGTGACACTTTCTGGTTGTTCTCCTTTTAAGTTTTTACTCAAAGTATATAAATAAGTTTAATTAAAAGAGCTTATAAATAAAAAAGCATAGCACTTTGACAAAAATAACAAAAATAAATAATACTGTTTTCATATAATTAGTTCTTTATACTTTTTAAATTCCTAAAACTGGTTTTGCTATTGCATATGATTGCATACCTTTTATTTATGCTGCCAAGAAAATCAACTGAAAGCTTTCTGGTGAAATTTGTATTTCGTTATGTGTGGTGTAAAAATAAAAGCAAGTGGGAAGCTTTTAGACAGTCACAAAAATAACTTCAAACAAGTCATTAGTCAGCTGCTTTAAAATTAATAAATACAAAATACGTAAACAACACAACTATGGCAGAATGGAATGCAGAAACAGAAACAGAAACAGAAACGGGTAAGTTTCATGAATTTTCTATCAAGTAGATCAAATATTTCAATATTGCATTCACAGCACTGGCCGAAGTGACGAAAAAATCAGAAGTCTTGTCCATTCGAGATAATGATTCATACTTAAAGCCAATAAAAACTAAAGCACAAAAATATGATATGGCTAATTTTAACGATGATTTTAAGAGTTATTTGGCTCTGCTCCTATTGGGAACAAGAACACCCAAAAAAGTGAAATACGATTGGAACTCGATGGATTTGTTTGATTTGGAAACGATCGAGAAAGATAATCAACCAACACGCGTTAGGTTTTATTGTCACCATGGTGGAGAATATGAAAAATATCATCGTAAGCAGCTTGGAACAATGGTTAATGCAGAGATTGCACTGCATGAAATACGAAAGAGATTGAAGGACGAAAATTGGAAATCAAAATATGAGTTCGAAACGCCACTCAAAGCTAAAGTTGACACTTCTCACACCGAAATCTACCACATAATGGTTTGTGTTTGGGTTGATGCCACTCATAATATAAACCAGAAAATGTTACAATTAATATATTATTTACACAAACAATATGTTAAAAAACAGGCGCTAAAATTTACATAAGCTCTAGTGAAATGTTTTTAGAATATTATTTTAAATAATTGATTATAAAGTAATTTTGTAAATAATATGAGATTTTAAAAAAATACGCAAACGCTTTTCTGAACTTTTTGTGTAAATATTGTGTTTGTTTGTTTTTTAACAGTTCGATAAAGATATAAGACATACCATCTAAGAAATGACGTAGCCAAAAGCATTGATGAATGTCAATGATAAGCTTGCAACGAGTATAAACTGGTGGTAATGAATCTGCTTGCAAAATGGGTTGATGCAGATCTTTGGGGGACGTCACCAGCTATATTGCCATCAAGTTTGGGGAACCTAACTCAAAAGCTGTGGGAAATAAGGACATTTCGCCAACTCTTTTTGACATCGGTATCAGAGTAGTGTACAGAACATAATTCAAAATTAAATTAAATTCCGTTTTATTATACAACTTACTCTTAATAATTCTTAAAACATTTATATAACTCTTAAAATTGGTTTTGTTATTGCATATGATTATAAAATTTTTTTGGTTATGCTACCAAGAATTCAACTGAATAATAAAGTTCCTCATTTCCTCGATATATTTAAATAAAATTTAACCATCTTAGTATATAAATAAGCAAAGCAAGAAATCAAAGGCAATAAAGCTAACCATTGAACTGAGTTCCAGAACTCAACTAAAAGCTTCCATGTAGCTTTCTGCTAAAATTTGTATTTCGTTATGTGTAGTGTATAAAATAAAAGCTAGTTGAAAGCTTTTAGACAGTCACAAAAATAACTTCAAACAAGCCATTAGTCAGCTGCTCTAAAATTAATAAATACAAAATACGTAAGAAACACAATTATGGAAGAATTGAATGCAGATCAAGAATCGGGTAAGCTATCATGATTTTCTTATAATGTATAACAAATATATCAATATTGCATTTACAGCACTGGCCGAAATAACAACAAAAGCAGAAGTCTTGTCCATTCGAGATAATGACTCATACTTAAAGCCAATAAAAACTGAAGCACAAAAATATGATATGGCTAATTTTAAAGAAGATTTTAAGAGTTATTTGGCTCTGCTCCTTTTGGGAACAAGAACACCCAAAAAAGTGAAACACGATTGGAATTCGATGGATTGGTTTGAAATGGAAACGATCGAGAAAAATAATCAACCCACACGTTTTCGCTTTTGCTGTCATCGTGGTGGAGAATATGAAAAGTATGAAAATTATGATGGTAAGCGTAACGGAACAACATTTAATGCAAAGATTGCAATGCATGAAGTACGAAAGAGATTGAAGGACGAAAATTGGATATCAAAATATGAGTTAGAAACGCCACTCAAAGCCAAAATGGGCAATAAACGGTATGACAACGAAATATACTACGTTGGTGATGTTTATAATGATGCCACTTATGATATAGACCAGAAAATGTGTCAATTAATCTATTATTTGCACAAACAATATGTTAAAGAACAGGCGCTAAAATTTACATAAGCTTTAGTGAAATGTAAGTGCATCATTTACATTATCAATACAAAGAAGACAAACGAATCCATTAGTTATTGCCGTTTTTGTAAACTTAGCACAAAAGGTTCACAAAAATTATTTAAGTGTTTGGGATAATCTTAATTAATTAAAACAATTATATAAAAAAGACAATTCAAAAAATTTTAAGTTGAATACGACTGACAAATATAAGCTTATAACCTTATAAAAAACAAATAATAAAAACCAATGCTCCCTATCCTAGCTAAATATATAAATCTACAATTAATCTATGAACTTTACGAGTTTAATACGAATAAATATGCTAAGTATTTTTCAGTTGTTCAAAATAAAAATAAGTTGTTGATTATCTTGTTGCTTCCTTTGAATATCAATCGAATACTGCTGATGCTTTTTAAAGTCCAGGTCCAGCTCCAGTTCCCGTTCAAGCTGCTGCTCCAACTGCTCAAGCTGCTCATCCGTAATATTCTTATGGTAATTCCAGCTGTTCCGTTTGTGAATTGGTGCAGTTGTTTCATATTGCTGTTTAATGCATCCTGATAGCTGGTGTTCTGCTCGTATTGTTGCTGCTGCTGCTGCAAGTCCTGTCGCATGGACTCGTAGAGCGTTAAATCTTCAAGAGTCTTCTTGGTAAAGACGCGTGCTATGTGATTTTAAAGGTGACAGCACAAGTTATTTTGAACTTCTTATAATCGGTGTTCGAACTCTCATAGAAACTTGGCAAGAAAAGTTCAGAAGGAACACTCAACTTGCAAGAAGATATATAGTTCGTGCATGTTTAAATTCAAGCTTATCAACAATAGCTCGAATCAACACAAAATTTTACCTACACCTTTAGTATTAAGTTTCGATTCTTAACAACCAAAATACAACCATCACCAACGAAAAACAAACAATATACATACATATATATATACATATATGATTCCATAAGTTTTTATTTATGCTGCCAAGAAGCTATTATGAAGCTTACTGGTGAAATTTGTATTTCGTTATGTGTGGTGTATAAAATGAAAGCAAGTGGGAAGCTTTCAGACAGTCACAAAAATAACTTCAAACAAGTGATTAGCTAGCTGCTTTAAAATTACAAAACAAGTAAACAACACAATTATGGAAGAATACAATGAAGAAACAGAAATGGGTAAGTTTCATGATTTTTCTATTAAGTAGAATAAATATTTCAATATTGCATTTACAGCACTGGCCGAAGTAACAACAAAAGCAGAAGTCTTGTCCATTCGAGATAATGATTCATACTTAAAGCCAATAAAAACTAAAGCACAAAAATATGATATGTCTAATTTCAACGATGATTTTAAGAGCTATTTGGGTCTTCTCCTATTGGGAACAAGAAAACCCAAACAGGTGAAAGACGATTGGAATTCATTGGATTTGTGTGAAATGATAACGATCGAGGAAGATAATCAACCCACAAGTTTTCGCTTTTATTGTCATCTTGGTGGAGAATATGTAAATTATTTTGGTAGGCGTGCCGGAACAACGGTTAATGCAAAGATTGCACTGCATGAAGTACGAAAAAGATTGAAGAACGAAAACTGGAAATCAAAATATGAGTTAGAAACGCCACTCAAAACTAAATTTGAAAATAAGAATGACTGCGAGAGATACATGTTTGATGTTTATTTTGATGCCGTTTCTCATATAGACCGGACAATCTGTAAATTAATCTATTATTTACACAAACAATATGTTAAAGAACGGGCGCTAAAGTTTAGATAAACTCTAGTGAAATGTTTTTAGAATATTACCATAAATAATTGCTTGAAACATTAATTTGTAAATAATATGAGATATTAATAATACACGCAAGAGTCGTAGGCCTAAGCAGCTAGCACTCTAAACTCTATATTTAGCTATAATATTAGATATTGTGAATAAGTTTATTAAAAAAAAGAAAAAATAAACAAAAAATCAAAGGCAATTGTTGAAATTAGCATCACTAAGTACAAAACTATATCGATAGTTTTGTTGTATATGCAAAAGAACTCTGCTCTATTCTATCTATTAACTCAAAATCAGTTAGTTCTTATTCTTATGAACGATGAAAAAGAATATTAAACTTAATAAGTTGATTGTTTTATTCACAAAGTTTATATAAGAAGAATATAAGATTGGAGCTACTGCTGGTTATATACTATGTTGAAGATTATTGCTGCTGCTGTTATTGTTGGGTTTGGAATAAACACAGACGCCGGTCTGAGCGTCAGTCTCACACGCACACTAGTGCAAGTGAAGCGTATTACTTTATGGCAATAAAGCTTAGTATTGCATTATATTGAATAGCTCAACTGAAAGCTTGTATACATTTTCTGCTAAGATTTGTGTTTCGTTTTGTTGGTGTATAAAATAAAAGCAAGTGGAAAGCTTTCAGACAGTCACAAAAATAACTTCAAACAAGTCATTAGTCAGCTGCTCTAAAATTAATAAATACAAAATACGTAAACAACACAACTATGGCAGAATGGAATAAAGAAACAGAAACGGGTAAGCTATCATGATTTTCTTATAATGTATAACAAATATTTCAATACTGCATTTACAGCACTGGCCGAAGTAACAACAAAAGCAGAAGTCTTGTCCATTCGAGATAATGAATCATACTTAAAGTCAATAAAAACTGAAGCACAAAATTATGATATGGCTAATTTTAAAGAAGATTTTAAGAGTTATTTGGCTCTGCTCCTATTGGGAACAAGAACACCCAAAAAAGTGAAACACGATTGGAACTCGATGGATTTGTTTGATTTGGAAACGATCGAGAAAAATAATCAACCCACAAGTTTTCGCTTTTATTGTCATCGTGGTGGAGAGTATGAAAATAATTTTGGTAAGCTTAACGGAACCATAGTAAATGCAGAGATTGCAATGCATGAAGTACGAAAGAGATTGAAGGACGAAACTTGGAAATCAAAATATGAGTTAGAAACGCCACTCAAAGCAAATATTGGCAATAAGAATGACTGCGAAAAAAACATAAATGGTGTGTTTTTTGATGTCCTTTATGATATAAACCAGAAAATGTGTCAATTAATCTATTATTTACACAAACAATATGTTAAAGAACAGGGGCTAAAATTTACATAAACTCTAGTGAAATGTTTTTAGAATATTACCTTAAATATTGTGTTTGTTTGTTTTTTTAACAGTTCGATAAATATATAATATATACCATCTATGAATAGTCGCAGCTAAAAGTATGGATAAAACGGTAAGCTTGCAATAGCAAAAGTCTTGTCAATTCGAGATAATGACTCTTACTTAAAGCCAATACATACATAATTAATCTTAGAAAATGTATAATTTTCTCTTCATTGAATTGAATAGCTCAACTGAAAGCTTTCATGGAGCTTTCTGCTAAAATTTGTATTTCGTTAAATGTGATGTATAAAATAAAAGCAAGTGGAAAGCTTTTAGACAGTCACAAAAATAACTTCAATCAAGTCATTAGTCAGCTGCTCTAAAATTACAAAACAAGTAAACAACACAATTATGGAAGAATACAATGAAGAAACAGAAACAGAAATGGGTAAGTTTCATGATTTTGCTTTCAAGTAGATCAAATATTTCAATATTGCATGTACAGCACTGGCCGAAGTAACAACAAAAGCAGAAGTCTTGTCCATTCGAGATAATGATTCATACTTAAAGCCAAAAAAAACTAAAGCACAAAAATATGATATGGTAAATTTCAACGATGATTTTAAGAGCTATTTGGCTCTGCTCCTATTGGGAACAAGAACACCCAAAAAAGTGAAACACGATTGGAATTCGTTGGATTTATGTGAAATAAAACCGATCGGGGAATATAATCAACCCACAAGTTTTCGCTTTTATTGTCATCGTGGTGGAGAGTATGAAAATACTTTTTGTAAGCTTAACGGAAACATGGTAAATGCAGAGATTGCAATGCATGAAGTACGAAAGAGATTGAAGGACGAAACTTGGAAATCAAAATATGAGTTAGAAACGCCACTCAAAGCAAATATTGGCAATAAGAATGACTGCAAAAGATACATGTATGATGTTTTTTTTGATGTCCTTTATGATATAGACCAGAAAATGTGTCAATTAATCTATTATTTACACAAACAATATGTTAAAGAACAGGGGCTAAAATTTACATAAACTCTAGTGATATGTTTTTAGAATATTACCTTAAATATTATGTTTGTTTGTTAACAGTTCGATAAATATACAATATATACCATATATGAATAGTCGCAGCTAAAAGTATGGATAAAAGTCAACGGTAGCAAAAGTCTTGTCAATTCGAGATAATGACTCTTACTTAAAGCCAATACATACATACATAATTAATCTTAAAAGATTCGAGGATTATCGATCTTCAAGCAAAACAAAAATCAAAGGCAATAAAGCTGACCATTGAATTGAATTGAATAACTCAACTGAAAGCTTTCATGGAGCTTTCTGCTAAGATTTGTATTTCGTTATGTGTAGTGTATAAAATGAAAGCAAGAGGAAAGCTTTTAGACAGTCACAAAAAGAACTTCAATCAAGTCATTAGTCAGCTGCTCTAAAATTACAAAATACGTTAAAACACAATTATGGCAGAATTGAATGCAGAACAAGAATCGGGTAAGCTATCATGATTTTCTTATAATGTATAACAAATATATCAATATTGCATTTACAGCACTGGCCGAAGTAACAACAAAAGCAGAAGTCTTGTCCATTCGAGATAATGACTCAGATTTAGAGCCAACACAGACTAAAGTACATAACTACGACATGGCCAATTTTAAGGCTGATAGCACAAGTTATTTGGGACTTCTCATGACCGGTGCTCGAACTCCCATGGAAACTATTAAAGAATGTAGTGAGTCGGAGCGTTTGAGTTTGTATCGTGAATTTTGGAAATTTAGGGAAAAATATGAAGATCATAGCAGACTTTTGAAATACCTGCTTTATTTACATAGAGATTATGTTAGCAAGTGAATTCGGTGCAGTCGAACGCAACCTACTGCCGAATACTCTGATACCATTATATCAACAGGTGGTTTGATGCAGATCTTTGGGAGACGTCACTCATCAAATTTGGAAATCCTACCTCAAAAGCTGCGCGAAATGGAGGCATTTTGGAGTTAGCATCCAAATATTTAATGAAGAACTTAGGGAATAACGCCAACTATTTTTGACTTCGGTATCAGAGTGTACTGCAAAACATTAAATACTGTTTTATTATACAATCAATTCTAAGACTCTTAAAACTGTTTTTGTTTTTTATGTTTTTTGTTTATGCCGGTGAGAACTCAAAAAATGAGCAATAAGCGGAATGACAACGAAATATAATCCGTTGGTGATGTTTTTAATGATGCCACTTATGATATAAACCAGAAAATGTGTCAATTAATCTATTATTTACACAAAAAATATGTTATAGAAGAGGGGCCAAAATTTAAATAAGCTCTAGTGAAATGTTTGCTTAATAAGTAAATTTGTAAATATTATGTGATATTAATAATATATGCAAACGGATTTTTTGAACTTTGGGTGTGTTTGTTTGTTGTTTTTTTTACAGATCGATAAAGATGTAATACAATATATACCATCTATGACGTAGCTAAAAGTATTGATGAAATTCAACGTTAAGCTTGCAACGAGCTTTTGCCGCAGCTTTTTGTGAAATAATTTGTATTTTGATATGGTTAGGTTTCGACAGTCGCAAATTTCGCTTCAAACGAACAAGTAAACAAACAAACAATAATAATGGAAGCCGATAAAGCAAAAAATGACACTAGTAAGCTAAAGATTTTCTGTTTCAAGTTGGAAAACATACTTACATTGAATATATCAATCTATTTTATAGCTGTGACGTCAATAGACAAAGTATTGGCAATTGGAGATAAAAATACATACTTAAAGTTTAAGAAGTCAGTGAAATACTATGATAAAAAAAATTTCAAAGCGGATTGTGTCAAGCGCTTGAGTCTACTTTTATTGGACACCCAAAATCACATACACGTTGTAGATGGTTCAAGCACAATGGAATGGATTGGGTTAACGGTGATTCGGAAAAATAATCAGCCCAATTGCTTTCACTTTTACTGTGGTCACACAAAAAATCCAGATGTTAACTCTTGGAATCTCAGAGTAATTAATGCCGAGGCAATTTTGCACGAAGTAAGAAAGCAACTTAAGAATGAAAATTGGATATCAAAGTACATGATAGAGGCACCGCTGAAAGGACGGGTCGGACGTCAAGATTCTTATTGCCAGCAAAACTATATTGAAAGAGCTATTTGTGAAGCAAACCATCGTGAGTTGGTTAAAATAAGTCTATATGTGCATCATTTACATTCTCAATACAAAGAAGACAAACGAAACCATTAGTTATTGCCGTTTTTGTAAACTTAGCACTCAAGGTTCACACGAATGATTAATGTTTCTGGGATACGCTAATTTAATAAATAAAGATTATTTAAAAAAGGCAATTCATAAAATGTCAAGTTGAAATCGACTTACAAATATGTATAACTTTATAAATAAAATGAATACAAATTATAAAAACCAATGCTCCAGCGAAATATACTGCTGGGACACATGGAATCTGTTAATCTGTAGTAGGATTAAATCGATGCTTGATAACAAATTTACAGATTAGGTGAAAAGTTGTGTTTATTCAATTATTTTAATGGCTAGGGTGTATTTTTTGTGTCCTTTTGAATGAATGTGCGCCCTTATTAGCTAATTGTGTTTGTGTGTATGTACTATGTTTAATATAGATAAATAAATATTTAACTTTAGCATAACTCTCATAATTGTTAATCGGCTAAATTATAATACTGTTCACAACACGCCAATGGTATGAGAATTTAACAATTTTTTCCATGGAAAAATGATTTAATATAGACAATAAATATATATAGAATAATCAATTTGTATTTTTTATATTTATATATATAGAATTTGTATTGCTGCGCTATAACAACTAACATAAACAGCTAATATCTTTGTTCAACTTTTATCTATGCATAAATAATCAATTACAATTTTGGAACAAATGTGAACAACGCTGGGCGTAAAATGGGCGATAATTGTAAATATTGTATATAGATGTATATTTTAAATTTATATATTTAAGTTTATGTTTTGTAAATGCGGCTTTTATATGGTACTCATAATTGTATGTACGTATTATCAACGCTAATTGCACTATTTATTATATTTTCTGTGTGTTTTACTATTAATTACACTGGCGGCCAACAAAAAAGTAAGCTAATGTGTTTTTTTCTTTATAGATAAATCTATGAACTATACGAATTTAATACAAATAAATATGCTTAGTATTTTGCAATTGTTCAAAATAAAAATAAGTTGTTGGTTTTCGTATTGCTTCCTTTGAATATTAATCGAATACTAAACTGAAATCTATTTATTACTTAACAATTAACTTTTTAAGGCGTAGGATGAAGAGCTTTGATAATATACAAATATAGCTTAGCTTAAAGTTTCAAGTACTTAACGAATAACTCAAAAGAAAAGGATTCATAATAGCACTTTACTGCATACGTACAAATGTATATCGAAAATGGCAGTTTAAACCGATTCTAAGCGAATAGCGCCAGTGTAAAGGAATTTTATGGCTTGGAAATACAGTTGACTAATATTATAATGTGTGTATAGGCTAATTATAATTAGCATATTTCAAAACTGCTTTAGAAAAATGTTATGCAAAAAGTCTTCGGTCTCGATTCGGAGTGGATTGGATTGGTTAAATTTGAAGGCATTGAATTTGGCGCCATCATTTACGTGACAGCATTATATTTATAACAGTGCCGCAATTATGCAGCACACGTTTGGCATCGCTCAGATTGGCATTGGTCAGGTCAAATCCATCGATTTCCAGCAGCTTATCATTGACACTTAACAAACGAGACGCGTTCGAATTCGGTGTTACAGCGCTTACAAAAATGCCAGACTAAAAATTTTATAAAAAAGTTAGTTACTTTGGATATTGTAATGTTATTAGCTTGCGACTTACCTGATTAAGCAGCTCGGTAATGTCAAAGCCTATGTTGTGCTCCCATTTAATTGTTACCTGCTTCACTGTGGGATTTTTGTGCACACCAAAGATCCAGGTTGATTTCTTGCCACTGATGTACGTATTGTTTGTGGCTGTCGAGTTCATTGAGTGCTGCGATAATGTATCATCAATATCCTGCAGCGTCTGCTGCTCTGCCTGTTCTTTCTCAGCCTCATGCTGCGTATGTTCCAGCTCTAGTTCCCGTTCAAGCTGCTGCTCCAACTGCTCTAGCTGCTCAACACTAATATTGTTTTGGTAGTCCAGCTGTTCCGTATGTGAATTGATTGCAGTTGTTTTAAAATTGCTGTTCAATGCATCCTGATAGCTGGTGTTCTGCTCGTATTGTTGCTGCTGCTGTTTGCGCTGTCGCATAGACTCGTAGAGCGTTAAATCTTCAGGAGTCTTCTTGGTATAGACGCGTGCTATGTGGTACGGTGGCGGTTCCATTCGTGGCGGTGGACCCGCCGTCTGTTGCTGCTGCTGCTGCAACGGTTGCAACTCGTAATTGTGTTCGGTGCCATTCGACATATGTGGCACTGTGTTGGCATCTACATAGAGCTGCTGATAGTGCGCTTCATAGTTGACCAACGGCAAGCCATAATATTCCTGTGTGACCTGCTGCTGATGCGGCTGCTGATAGACACCATAAACGTGTGCCGGCTCCGCAGAAACACCATATATTGCACTTGCTGTGGCATGATCCACAGCATCCTGATTGCTATCACAGTGTGACATGGCCAATTGGCCATTTGGCACAACGACACGCGCCTCTCTCACTTCACTGGCCGGTGATGTGGATACCATTGCCACCGATGATGCTGATGTTGATGTTGCAGCCGCTGCTGCTGCATTTGCAGCCTGCGCCTGACGCATATACTTTGCCATTTGCCGCAGCTCCTTGGGATACGGCGTGGGTGAGCGCATTAAACGCACTGAGCTACCAACTGGCAGCTCCAGATCCGGAGTAGCCGGCGCCGTCACATAACTGGCGGGAGGAAAACTGGGCGCCGGTTGTGGTGCACTGCTGGCATTATTTGCGCTCAATATGGTTGCCTCTTCGGCAAAGCAAATGCGACGCGTTGGACTCGAGGGCGGCTGCTGTGCCGGCAGATGATTATGATTGGCATAGACGAACTCGTATTGTTCCTGGACCTGCTGTTGTTGCTGTGCCTGCATCTTAAATGTCACCTGCGGCAACATAAAGCACGTCAGCTGCGTCTTGCTGCTTGCATCTAAATACTGAAGTGGTACCAGCGGCTGAGATTGATTGTCGCTTAGCCACAGCGATGTGAGATTCACCAGTCTCAGCATGGAAACGGGCAGTGCATTAATATAGTTATTCACCACATTTAGCACCTTTAGCTTGCCCAAGTTCCCTATGTTCTGGGGCAGTGCCGATAGCTGATTGTTGGCCACGCTTAAAACACTCAGCTGGCTGCAGCTGCAGAGTTCGTCTGGTAGCTGACGCAACTGATTGTCATCGGCGAAAAGAAAGCGCAGCTTGGTCAGCGAACCAATTGTGCTGGGCAAACGCATCAGCTTGTTATGGCTGAGCACGAGCTCCTCCAGCTGTTCCAGGTAGCTGATACTGTCGGGCAGCTCACTCAGACCGTTCGACTCACACTTGAATGTGACTAGCGACTTGAGCATGCCCACGCTGAAGGGAAACGCTTCCAAATTGTTAGAGCACACTGACAGAACTTCAACATTGCGCCAGTTGCTTAGTTCGTTGGGCAAGGCGTCCAGCAGATTGCCATTGGCTTCGAAGTGCTGCAACTCGCGCAGTTTGCCAATGTTTGGTGCAACTCGCCGAATTTGATTGAAGTCAATCCATAGTTCGCGCAGGGATTTCAGCTCACCAATAACCTCTGGCTATGTGGAAGCAATGTGTTAAAGACCAGAACAGTGTTCGAGCTGACAGATGCTTACCAGTTCGGTGAACTCATTGCCACCAATATCCAAGCGCTGGAGACTAACCAAACGCACCATGGACTTGGGTAGCGTTATGAGATTGTTGAGGCGCACTTCCAAAATACGCAGATTGACCAAACGACCAAAGTTGGCGGGCAAGAACTCGAGGTATGTTTCATTTAACAGCAGCTCCTGCAGCGATATAAGCGACGTTATTGCATCCGGCAAACGATGTAAGCTATTGCAGCTGAGATCCAAATGTATTAGATGCTTGCACGCTTTTATTTCCTCCGGCACATTGACAATAACTGAAGATGGGAGGAAAATAAATGGGTTAATAACTTTCAATTTTGGACGTATTTTCAATACATGGACGTGTTGCTTACGATTGCGGTTTAAACCTAGATGCTGTAATTGACGCAACGAGCCAATAGCTTGCGGTATACTCTCCAGATTATTGCTGTTCACTTGCAACACACGCAATCCTTGACAGTAGAAAAGCTGCGGCGGCAATGTTTGCAGCTGAGGTAAAAAATAAAAAAAATTAGTAAATATTTAAAAAAATACAAATAGCCAATACGAATCATCAAAAAATAACAATGAGATTTGTCAACTCACCCGCGCATTGCTCAGATGCAGTTCCTCGAGGGTCCTTTCGTGCTGCCAGACCTCGGGAAAGGCATCCTGGAGTGGTGTATTGCTGTAGTCCAGCTTGTCGATGACCTCTTCACGTTTGAATTTAAAGCATGGAAAGCATTTGGACAGCAGCGGCATTTTGCCAAATGGTTCGGGTATTCTATATGTTTTATTGCTCTACGTTTGATATTAAGGCACGGCCGTTGTATTGTTGTTGTTGATTTACGTATTTATTGCGGTCTACACAAATACATATACATATGTATGTACATACATATGTACATATGCACATACAAAAGAGTCAGAATAATATATGCGCTTAAGCCAAGTCGCATAACTTACCTATGAATCATCGCTGCTTTTGCTGCTGCAGCAGCACAAAGACAGCGGCCGCATTGAACGCTGCTCCGTTACAATTCATTGGCATTTTGTTGGTGCTTGTTATTGTACCAACATTCAAACACACATACAGTAACCCACATCCGCACATTCACACATACACATAGATAGGTGTATGGACAAACACAAACAATATTTAGGCTACAACGTCTGCTTGGAAGCCGTTTGCTTGAGCAGCCGGCACCATGCAAACCTTTGCCGTTACTATCTTATGCTCTTTCCGCTTTTCACACCTATATGATACCTAGTTTTGCACTCAAGTTTGGTTTTCTTTAATGTTTTTCGCTTTGAAGACGACAAGTTGCGAGTTGGCAGCAGCCAGCAGGAATGCATAGCAAACGATGTATCGATTACAAGTTCTAGTGGTAATCGATAATAACCTGTACAAAGAGAAGGCAGTGTTGGTAAGAAGAATTGGGTTACTCAATTTTTTCGCTAGATGTCGCTGCGGTGCAAGTCAAATGGCGTTGACATTCAACTGTGGCGGCAACATATATTTTAAACTGGGCTTCGTGCAGTGGCTGTTGCAAATTGAATAGTATTTGCTCAACATATATATTTACTTCCCACTTCCTGGCTGCATAACATTGTGCAAATAGACTTAATCGCACGTGCAAACAAATAGCTCAATAACAAGGGATGTGCAAATTGAGCGTTTCAAGCTCCATTGCAAATACAATTTTTTCAAAACAAATTTTCAAAAAAAAAAAAGCAATAAAAAATATATATAAAATATCGAGTTGTAGCCCCACTTCCTAAATGTGACGTACTCGTAGTGCGAAAATTAAACAAATAGCGACCACTTTTTGTTTCGACGAATTTACACTTCAAACAATTGTAAAATTGTACAGCGATGTGTAAATAAGCACATAATAAACATACATCTTGTTATATTTGTTGTTGTTTTTGTTGCTGTCGGCTTTTGCAAGAGACACAAAATTTAACTAACAACTAAGCGAGACAACGACGTAAAATGCAATTGGCATTTAGGGTTTCAGTTTTGTTTTAAATGCCGCGCATTGCAGTTGGGGATTTTTCTTCGAAACTCCGTTACAATTCCCTAATTAAATAAAGTGAGCTTTGAGAATGGATTTAAAGAAGTTTTTAACTCTTAAACAAAAGTGGTTAATTTTTCAACTGTGTCAAATTTAAAATCTTATTCATTGATAATACAAATCATCAAAATATTTAAGTTTAAATAATGTTTAACCTTCACCGAATTATCTTTTAGTGTCATCTTTGCCTTACGTAACTTTCAAAACAAAACAAATATTTTGGTAATTTTTTTCACACACAAAAACAACAAAGGTTAGTGTCAATAGGATTTAAAAATTAACAAGCAGCTGTTATGTTTCCCTTAAAAATAAATTAAATATGCCACGCTAGCCAGTTTAAAATACTTAAGTAGGTCGATGTCGTTATGATAAAAGAGACAACCAAAAGTTCTATATGAATTGGACGTATTGATAATTTAATAGCAACACCTGTCGCGGTAGTTGAAAACTTCCATTGACATAACCGGTACGCATTATTTATGACCCTCAAAAGCTTACCAGCCCTTCAAATGCCAGCAACCCCATACATCCCCATGTAAACAAAAGCACCGGTGAAGAGAGAGAGAGAGCGTGCAAAGAATGAGAGCGAAACGGTTATGCTTGTTAGGATTAAACAATTTTGCAGACCATTTGATTTAATTTATTAAAGATGTTGGTATTTTGGAATTTTCAATTGGTTTTTTTTTTTCATTTTCTAAATGCTATGCTGCTCTTGATATAGAAAAGATAGTAGCCGATGAATTGATTCCAGATTTTAGCAGATTTTTGAGTATTTGCCTTAGAACCGTAACTCCATTTTCAACTCTGTTCCTATGTTTTATATTTAAATTAAAATATATATATAAAATATTTTTTGTTCTAAGTAAAATTTACCCAGCTTTCATGTGCCTGTGTTTTTCTATGCCTTCTTGGTTTTTGTTTTGCTGGTCTTGCTCTTCGTTTTGCTCTTTTTTGTCGTCTTCACACTCGGGGCTATAGAAGCACTTGCGGCAGCTGCTGGAGCTGCAACCGACTCCGCAGGAGTGTCTGCCACCGGCGTAGAAGTTGCTGACTTTTTGGTGGTGCTACCTTTTTTGGTAGGCATGATTACAATTTGGCCAAACAACAAAAGACTTCAAAATTTTTAACATCTATTTCGAAATATTCTCGAAAAAAAAAAGAAAATTGTGTATAGTCACAGTTTGTGAACTCAACTGAACTGAAAAATGGAATCCCAACTATAGGCAGGAATGTGTGTTGGGGAGATAAATTTCAATGATTGCTTTGATTTTCATTTGAAACAAATAATTTTTCATTTTGCATTTCATATTTAAAATAGTGTAACGAAACCGTTTCGCAACCGTTTCGCTCTGCCCCATCGCCCACAAAGAAAAGAGAGCAAGTGAATGCGTCGCCTGGCGCCTGCTCGCCTTCTCTCTCCCTTTCTCTCGCCCTCACATTTCTCCCTGCCCTGTGGGTCGCTCTCTCATGTGCTGGGTTGGTTGACAGTTGTGCTAGCAAAAGCGAAAGAAAAGCGCGTGCAGCAGCTGCCGCAATACACAAAGTATTTTAGTAAAATTTCCCATTTTAATTTTAGTTATTAGCGCAAAGTGTTAGAAAAATAACAAACAAATTAGCTTTTTTTTTTTAACTAAAAGCACAAATATTGAAACAACAATCAATTGGCAATCTAAACACACTAAGCAGGCCAAGTTGTTTTTGTCTCAAAGGCATGCAAAACAAACATCGAAATTATCGATTTTTATCTCTCATGTAAGTTTGTAGCAAAAAAAAGAGAAAAACCTAAAACGGGCTGTGCAATAAATAAATACAAAAATAAAAAAATAAACGGGCAATTTATAAACAATGTCAACAAAGCGCAATACGGTGACGACACAAGTTGTGGACACGTCTCCGCCGGTCTCATCTCCAACGCTAGACGCACGTCTCTCCCGGCACGTTGAAAGTGTTATACCCAAGAAGCGGTAAGTTTCTCAAGCATAATACTATTTTATTTGTGGTCATTTGAACTTTGTGTGTTTATTGTTTCCAATCTAGCCAGGAGGCGCTCAAATGGTACGGCTGGGGCTACAACGATTCTCAGTTCTATGGAGAGCAGGGCATCATCTGTTTTAAAGGCGACAAGTGAGTGCAAACCTTTGTAATAAACCTTAGTATAGACGCAATTTAAGGCTACCATTAGGCACTTTAGGCATATGACGAACTTCCATAGAACAATGTTTTCTGTATTTCGAACTCATTTCGATCAATTATCAATTCTATATTACAAATTTTCCCTTAAACGAAGTTATTTTTTGAGATTCTGTATATGGAAGTTCGACTGTTTAACACAATTTAAATTCTCATTAACTTTAACATCCTTTTTAGATACCCGCTGGGCGGTTGTGAATTGCCAAACTTTACGAAATGGGTGAGAAGTAAGTTTGATTTGTGCGTCGATCCCAGCAAGGCGTATCCACAGCTGCCACCAGAGTACCCCCAGCCCGTGGAGAATGCTGCTTTCCTCAGCGCGTTGCGCAGCTGCACCAAGGTGGAGCATTCGCAGGAGGGCGTGGATCGTTTGGTGCGTTGTCACGGACAAACTCTGAATGATATATACAGTTTGTGGCACAATAAGTTTCGACGGATACCGGATGTGGTGGTGTGGCCCCGCTGCCATGACGAAGTGGTGCAGCTGGTGAATCTAGCGCACATCCACAATGTAATGCTGTTGCCGTTTGGTGGTGGGACAAGCGTATCGGGTGCCATTACGTGTCCGCAGGCGGAGAAGCGAATGATTTGTGTGCTGGACACCTCGCAGATGAATCGAATGTTGTGGCTCAATCGGGACAATCTCACCGTTTGCTTTGAATCGGGCGTGGTGGGTCAGGATCTGGAGCGTGTACTGCGGGAGCAGAACTTGACGGTGGGCCACGAGCCGGACTCATATGAGTTTAGCACATTGGGTGGTTGGGTGGCCACCCGCGCCTCAGGAATGAAAAAGAACGTATACGGAAACATTGAGGATTTGGTGGTGCGTGTGCGAATGGTCACTCCCACTGGCACCCTGGAGCGGGAGTGCAGTGCACCGCGTGTCAGCTGCGGACCGGACTTCAATCACATCATTCTAGGATCCGAGGGCACCCTGGGCGTCATAACGGAAGTTGTGCTCAAAGTACGTCCCTTGCCACCCGTGCAGCGTTATGGTTCGCTCGTTTTTCCCGACTTTGAGCAGGGTGTACTGTTTATGCGTGAGGTAGCTCGGCGACGCTGCCAACCAGCCTCGGTACGTCTCATGGACAACGAGCAGTTTATGTTGGGTCAAGCCTTGAAGCCCGAGAAGAGCTGGCTGGCCAGCTGTATGGATGCGGTGAAGCAACGATATGTGACTGGCTGGAAGGGTATCGATCTGTCGCACATTTGTGCCGCCACGCTGCTCTTCGAAGGCGAACAAAAGGACGTGCAGCGTCAAGAGGCACTCATTTATGAAATAGCATCAACATACAAAGGATTTCCGGCAGGTGGTCAGAATGGCGAACGTGGCTATCTATTCACCTTTGTCATCGCCTACATAAGGGTGAGTACCCATTGGGGGTGGAACTTTAACAACTTTATATTTGATTTTATGTTATTTTGCTTAACACTTTTACAGGACTTTGCACTACACCAAGGAATTGTGGCTGAATCGTTTGAGACATCGGTGCCCTGGGATCGTTGCAGTTTGCTTTGTCGCTGTGTAAAGCAGCGGGTTGTTACGGTTAGTTGGCATTACCCTTAATGAATCGAAAACACAATTAATATTATAAACGCATCTTTTGCAGGAATGTCGCAAGCACAACATTACCCACTACACTATCTCTGCTCGTGTCACACAGACTTATGATGCCGGTGCATGCATTTATTTTTACTTTGGATTCCGCTACTTGAACATACCCAATCCGGTGGACGTATTCGAGGCCATTGAACATAGTGCACGCGAGGAGATCCTTGGTTGCGGTGGTTCCCTTTCCCATCATCATGGTGTGGGCAAAATACGTAGCCATTGGTATCGCAAGGCAGTCACCGAAACGGGTTGCTCTCTCTACACTGCTGCCAAGGAACATCTGGATCCAAGGAACATTTTTGCTGTGGGAAATTTATTGCCACAGGAGGAAAAAATGCTGGAAGAGACGAAAGAGCCAGTTATTGTTAAAGCCAAACTATAGAGAAACTAACTATATATAGTTGAAAATACTAATCCTAGTCTAAATCCCATTACTATCCTCTCTCAACCGCTTGCATTCAGTTTGCATTTTGTAAGTCGGGCTCATTTTTGTATGGGTGCTCAACTTTTTGATAAATAAAATGGAATATTTGTAAAACGAAATGACAACACTTTAAGCCTCGACAGACTCCAGATAACAAACCTCACTTACCTGTTGGTGGTCGTCGTCGTCGTCTGGATGGTATCTCTCCCATGTCTGCCCGCTAAAACCACAAAAAGCAACAGACTTCAACTTGAGACTTCATCGATATCTGGTGTCAGTATCGAGCGCAAAGGTAATGGCTATAAAATTATTTAAAGGGTGACTTGGGGGGTAACAGTAGGTGGACCTTAAAAGCTTGTAAGCTTTGTTAAGATGATGAAGTCTAATTATCGATGGTCTTTTGGAAATGCATCTATCAAAAGCTCTACTACATCGGATTGAATACGGAACACCAACAATACTCCAATACTATCTCTTGTATTCAATCTAAATCTTTGACTGTGCGTGCCGTCCTAGACGAAAATCAAAACCAACTGACCGGCCACAGCCTGATTGTCTGATCGTCTGATCTTCTGAACGTGTCTCAAATGATCATCGTGCTGTCATTTTGCGGTTTGCCTTTGGATACAGGCTTGTCTTCCTTGCTGCTGTTGTTGTTGCTTCGAAGAGATCAAATGTCATCAAGTTGTCAACTTCGTTAGCTTGCCAATGGCAACGGCAACGGCAACGGCAACAACAACAACGACTTGCAAATCTCATTTGGGGCGAGCTCCTTGCTTCTCGTTAATAGGCGAATGGAGAGAATGTGCCGACGGCAGCTGTTTATTGATGATCATACTGTCTTGCCTTGTTACCAACAAATGCTAGTTACTCCCCAAAAGACTTAAAACACGCACACACACACAAATACATACTCGTTGGCACGCATACGAGGCATATAAACAAAGATTAAAATCGGAGAAGTGTGCAAAACTCAAACCAGGCAATATCTCTTTTTCTCTCTCTCTCTCTCTCTCTCTCTCTCTCTCTAAGGCGCATTTGGTGTATGTTCATCTTATTTGGCTTGGTTGTGTTGCCTGCTGCTGAAAATTGTCAGCAATTAACCCTTGGGTCAGTTTCTGCACACTCTCTGGGAGTCTTTGCTATGTGATTTATGCCATAAAGTGCCTTTAAGTCAAACACAATCAAGCTGGCAAATTTATGGCCAACAATCCAGTCGCCATATCAGTCCTGTGCACGTTGTTTCGTCCTCTCTCTCGTACATATTCATTCATACTTTTATAATGGCTATTCACATTCAGATCGTGCAATGTGTCACATTATTCAGCCTCCAGTTCGTTCTGCTTGTCGTTTTGTTTGTTTTGACGAGCGCATCTCTGGATCTAAGAGAGTGGAAGAGCATTGTAAGGGAACGCTTGCTAGAAATGTTAATTTCGTCTACCTGAGTTCGTGTTTGCGTAAATGTGCGTGATGCATATTTGTTCCTTTGGTGACTTCTTTTATTCTCTTCAAGACTTCCAGTGACGACATACGGACAATCCAAGTTGAGCTGCCGGCGCTGTCCTAATCGACTCCAGCCGGCCTTGCACGTTCTCGTATCTCGCTGCTTGCTCATTAGAGGACAGGACACTTATGAAAAAAACTTGGCAGCTGCAAGAAAGATCACTTTTCTATGTATGGTGCTGCTGCTTATGCAACTTCCGCCGGAGGCGTTTTAAGACCTGTTTAATTACAAATGCAATTTTTTGTAGCTGAAAAATAGTTGTGAGCTAAGAAATGCCCTGCACTAGGCTTAATGAATAAAATCATTCGAAATATTTAAAGAGAGTATAAACTTAAAAGCATTTTTAACAAATAACCAACTGTATTCTTGCAGTGTATTATTTGGCCTGCTCGCATGCACGAACAAACGGGGCAATAAGCAATATCAAAACAACAATAACAACAACAGGCAAGCTTAACCCATTGAAGCCTACAACACAAACACATATACGCAGACTCATACACATATAAGACTAACATTGCGCTGAGCGCTCGCTGCGCTGCTTTCTATGGCAGCGAGCGCCCAAGCTGCGGCTGCGGCTCTGTTGATGTCGCACCTGGCGCTCAGTTGTGGGCAGCGCGGCCAGCTAACAACAACGGCAAACAAAACGCAATCGCTACGTGCTAAGCATTTTGTTACGAGTTAGAACTTTTTTCGTTTGTGTTTGGAGTTCGGCTGGGCGCGCAAGAAAGAAAGAGAGAAAAAGAGAGTTAAGAACACGAGGAGCATATTGAGCGGGAGAGCGAGGGAGTGTGAGTTTGTGTGTTTGTGTGTGTGTGTGTGAGATCAAGATCTACAAAAACAGCAGCAGCAGCAGCTAGCTGCAGCTTCTCATCGCCTGGGCTGCAACAGTTACGTTTCGTGCGCGTCGCTTGCAACATCGAAATATTTGTTGTTCGGTTTCGATTCATTTTGTGTTGTGATTCGTACGTGTGTGTGTGTGTGTGGTGGGAAAAAATGCAACAAAAATGTTTATACATTTGTTGTTAACGTTTTGGAGCTTGTAATTGGCGGCAACTGCTTTTGTTTTGCCTTTAAGAGCTAACTCAACAGTAAAACTGGTGCGTCGACGCATGATAAACAACCAAAAAATAAAGGTTGGCTAAAACTGAAAAAACCTAATGAAAATAATCGAATAAAATAAATGTTGTTTTGAAAACGAGTCGTGTTTGGCTACAAAAACAATTAAATCATTAAAAATGCATTATGACAGGAAATTCTACGATCTACACGCTCCGAACACCTGCAATGACTTGTACAAAATATTCTTATAGCCATGTGCAGTAAAATTTGAAGATGATACAGAAAGGTGTAGTTTATGATCTTTTCCCCTCTAGAGTTTAGCTTAAGTTCAAGTCGTTACGCAAAATTGAACTAAAAATCAACCCACGCGATTTCTTGAGTGTGTTTTATATCATTTGCGTTTATTAAAAACCAAAATCACAAACTCGTAAATTTTGCCAATGCCAATTAATGTTTTTTTGATTCTGTTGAATTGTTGTTCGGGCAGTGGACTTGGGCTTTAAAGAACAAATACTTGACTTGGCTTGGCCACCAACGCAAATAACTCGATTCTCAAAGTATTTTTTGTATTCAGTTTATATGGATTCTTTGTGTGGGTTGCAGTTGCCTTATGGACACAACTATTAACTAAATACCGAGAAAGAAACCTTGTGATGTTCGAAAATCTTTGCTAATCAAATGCGTGACATAAATACTTACTTTTAAATTGTTGTAATTAAGAAATTGTTCACACACTTTATAAGTGAGTGTAGGTTGAGGGAATTCATCATGTGTTAACTGTAACTTATGTAATCAAAAATGCGCTATAAATAAAAAATTAATCGTCTAATAAATTTAATCTGATATTTTATTTCATCAAAGCGCATTTTTAGTGTTTAATCTTAAGGCATTTTTAAAAAAAAAATCATAAAATTGAGATATTTTTAACTTTTCTAAGTCTAATGTTCAAATATTTCATATGTTTGCTACAGAAGGAAATAAAATTTTTATTGAGCAGCAAAATAGACAGAATTGAAAATGATCAGCTTCTGAAAGCTTAGCGTTTTTCAATACACCGAAATAATGTACTATATAAGAAATAAAAGAGTTTCTTATTAAAGGCGTGTATTCTATAAAAAATATTATAAAATATATTTTAATTATGGTTTTGCACAAAATTTTCGGACAAATATTGAAAGCAGCTACGGACTAGTTTTGTGTATTCAACACGTTTTGTCTGAAGACGTTTTAGGGTTTGAAATATAGTTTATGAAATATAGTACTCGTAAAGTCATAAGTCATATAACGTTGACAGACAGATTCATGACTTTATGATATACAGATTCATGCTCACGTATTTTTGTTGTTCAAGTCATGCTAGCTTTTGCGTGGCTTAAGTAATTTATCTAATAGATACTTGAACTGCTCATCAAGTTGACATAAAACAAAGCATAATGAAAAACATGAACAGCAAAAACTACAACAAACAATTACATTTGCAGTGAACTACAACAACAATAGTAGCTGGAGGCAAATGCAGTCAAGGTGCGCTTAATTAACATGCAACGGGCAAACGACAATCGACAACAGCAACAGCAACGACAAGCTAACAACAACAGCACGTCAAAAGTGCAATCGAAGATATCAAAAAATAACAACCACAAATAATTGCCGATAGGCAGCAGCAGCAGCAACAGCAACAGCAGCAACAGCAACAGCGGCAACAGCGAAAATATTCACCAATCCGTCAAACTGAAGATGAGCTGTTCAACATTGCTTAGGCCTGTGCCCTGCAGCTGCTAATTAAAGCGCAACAGCAGCAACAATTGCAACATCGTAACTACAAGGAAAATCATCGGCAACAGCATACAACAACAGCAACATGTAAGTGGCAACATGGCATTTGACTTTCTTTCCAGACAGACTCTCTGTATTTTATTGTGTGTGTTGATGTTGGTGACTTTCTAAGCCAGTTGCCAATTTGGTGCAATGGCAAGTTGGCAGTTTTGGCAAACTGGCAACAAACTTGCAACTGGTAGTTGTTGTAGTACCAGCCATTTGTTGTTATTGTTGGGGAAGCATGGGCAACGACTGGGTCGCGTGTTTGACACAAATGCCGCGCATAGTTTTGAAGGCGGTTTGGAGCAACTGCGCCTTATGGTCAAAGCCACAGATACTACAATAACAGATACAGATACAGATACACTTACTCAGCTACTTATAAGTATCGGGGCAGATACTGCTTCCTGCGCTGATTGCATTTTAATAAGCCTGCCGCGTATCTCTCGAAGAGAGGCTGGCCAAAATGTTGCATGTTTGCTTAAGTAGCCGACAACGACGAAAGCAAAAAAAATAATAACTAAAAACGGCACGCAAACAATGTGTCAGACAAAATGCGCAGCGGGCTGGGGGCATGGATCGCGTGCCATTCACAGTAACAATGGGTCACAATAGGTTAAGCTGGCAACATAAAATATGCTTAAGCTGCTGCTAAGAAGTTCGACGGAGCAACGGCAATATTTTATTAGCAAATTCCACTTAGATTTTATCTTAAAGCTGGGCTTAAATTAACTTCGTAGATAAAATAAATAATCTGAGATAATTCTCCATTAAATGACGAGCCATAGAATGTTGAACCAAACTGAAGTTTTTAAGTTTTAAGTTTTAAGTTTTTTGTGTTAATATTAAGAACCTTGTACTTATATTAGTTATTAAGCTTTAATAATTTAGTTTGATTATTTTTAATATTAGTTTAACGAACCTAGCCCACTGTAACTTACATTTCTTGCCACTTTTTGAATTGCAGCGGCAAAACTTTTGATGCACAGATCTTTTTTTATGTTTGGACTTGGGGTATTGGTTTTGTGTTTGCTCAGTTATTTGGCAATTTGTCGATCGCACATTACGAGTAAAAGAGTTTTATTTCGTTGTTGTCTTTGCTGCTTGGCAAAGTTTTCAAAAAGTATCTTTTATAAGCTGTGTGCGACTGAATGTGTGGCACACATTGCCTGAGTTGCTTAGCTTTTAATAGGCTTAAAGTGTGGTTGGGCAATGAATGCTGCAGCCGCGGCTCGTTTGGTTATCCATCAGTTTGATTCACAAGCCATTTACCACGCCTCGTACAACTGAATTACCACACAAATGCAAAGAGAACAATACCAACCACTATTGACCCTGAAGCAACAGGAGTTTTGCCTTAAATGAACTTGGCTAACAACAATAAGCAAACAAAAAATAATCACCAAACAACATTAACAAGCAACCAATAAATGTTTGACAGTGCAAAAAGGCCATAATAATAAACTTAAACAAAAAAAGACTTAATGTGAACAAATTTGAACGGCAATTGCAGCAGCTGTGTCTGCAACTTTTTATGTGGTTTTCGTGGACACTTAATTTTATTTTTGTTAGTGGCAGTCATTAGCCAAAATGTGAACACCCTTGCTGCAAATTCGAGAACGAACAGTAGTCAAACTGTCTGCAGTAAGAAACTCTTGAAAAAAATTGATTAGTATCGTAATATTAGTGTGTAAAATAAATTAAAATTATAGCTACAACTTTTATGAATTAATATCAAGCCTTGAAGATTATTAATTGGGAAAAAATAAAGATATATACTTTTCCTTAATGTTCATGTTTGTCTAACTTAACTTAAACTCTATTATGATTAAACTTTACTGCATACTAATTATTACTAATCTTGATGACTTTGCAAACATAAAAGCTGTTTTTTTCAAGTCTTCTAATGACATATTTATGCTTAAAATAATATATTATGCACATGCTTGGTTCGATCATATATATTTAATTTAGTCATCTAACATTTTAAACACATCACCAACTAGTCACTAAGATTTCACTTCAGATTAAATCACATTACCCTAAAGCTAACATGCCAGCAACATAATTAATATGTCTACCAGATAGTAAAAATCTCGTCACTAACACAAGATTGGCTTTTCAAAATGCAAAAGAAATAAAAAACCCTATATAAAATTAATTTATGATTCTTTTTTTAGCTAACATAAAATCTCCATATCTATTTTTGGAATATTATAAATCGATTAACAATTTAATTTGTTTATACTACAAAAATTATAGTGTAGTATACCCATTTGCGGGTCAATGCGTGTCAATGGCTATACTCTATAATTTTTTTTTGGATATCCATCATTATGTTTCAGAAAGCTTATCTATTTGCGCACGTTTTTCTAATCAATTAACTGAAATCCGAGGCAGAGGCTTAGCTTTAAAACGCATTGTGCGGTTTTCTAATATCTTAGCCACAAAATTCCACACAACAACAACAAAAGCCACAAAGTTGCGCCGAGTCGTGTCAAAAAATTGCTTTGTATTTTATTATTTTTTGTATTTTTTATTTTCGACTTTTTTCTTGTTGCATTGTTTGAGCGATTTGTTTGAATTTTGCCGACTGGCGACGATTGGAAACTTGGAAAGATGTCTCGCCAGTGCATTGAGTTTGTTTGTGGGGCTCTGGATCTTAGGCATCATCATGATCATCGGACCTCTGTGTGGTTTGGCATTTTTATCCAGTCACGCTGCAAGTTATTTGCGTCGTGCCCAAGAAGTTCTCTTAGTTTTGTGTTCTCTGTTATTATGCCAGCCGGTTCCGTCATCATCATCGTGTAGAGAAAAAAAAAAATAATAATAAAACGCTTGCCTCTGCATTTTTTGGCCCTGGTAACCGGAGACTTACATTTTGATTTATGCACTTGGCAACAAAAAACAAATAAAACTCTGTTGCAGAAAGGGTATTCAGGGTTTCTTAAGTTAAACAGCAATTGATTATTTGATATTAGCCAAACAGTTAAACTGTAAAAAGTATCTTTATACAAAATGTTGACAGATAAAAGTTGTGTTAAAAGTTTTGCCGATTGATTGCTAAGCTTAAAAAAAGAGCATAACGATGTCTTCCATTCCTTTGAATCTGTCTGATTTAGTTTTTGTATGCTTACAAGATATGAAATTCATAATGGCTTAACTCGTTGCTGCACTTGTTGAATTTTGATATGCTGTGGGAAAGTTACGTTAAATCGCTTACCAATTATTCTTGCAATTTTGTGGCAGCTGCAGAATCGTACATACATACTGTGCTGCAAATTTTATGCATATTGATTTGCAGCTGTCAATCTCATAACGTATGCAACAGCTGCTGTTTTTGGAACTTCATTCGACAGCAATTGGCAAGTGAATCAAATTGAGGTTTTGTGATTTTTGTTTTTTGTCAGCCTTCGGAGACAAACTTCCGTTAGTGAAGTGCCAATTGTGTGAGCCACTTGACGACTCGTTGTCTGTATATCTATCTATGTAAATGAATAGAGCTGTGCTTGGGGCATCAGCTTCATGTCCAATTATAATTTGTTCACTTTAACAACTGTTTGAAGGTTGTTTTGTGTGTATCGTAAATTGAGCACTCGTAATCGTAATGGCATAATTATAATGCTTTAGGGCATGTGTAAACATTTTCTTCGCAAAAATTACTTCATTTCGCTTGTGGCTTTGCGGTCAAGTGGCTGCTGATAATTGTCTTTACATATTAAACGAGAGAGACACTCGTTTTGTTAAGAAAACGTATCCATTACAGAGCTGGGCTTTTGTGTTTTCTTTTATTTAATTTTTTTTGCAATATTATAAAGATGCTGCTGAAAAGGTTATAATGATATCATCGTAGTATTTCCTTTGTCCACTATTACAAACTGGTTTTATTTTTTATTTTTTGGCTTACTGTGAACTGTCAACAGCATTCTACATATTCACAACTCATTATTTACACTCAACATAGTTTGTTTTTTTTTTTGCTATCGAATTTCAGTTTTTTCTCATATGCCTCGTTTGCATATGACACAAATACTACGTTTTAAAATTTCACAACAACCCAGAACCAAATAAATAAAAATATTTATGTTGATTGTGACTGAAGCCGACTGGGCTTTGAAATTTTTTACAACTTGTCGCCATTTCGGGCGTTCAAATATTTGCTTATATTTTCGGCCGTTTGAGAAACGTTCCACCTGCTGCTGCTGCCAATAGGCTTGGCTTATAAGTAAAGCCGGCCAATTGCGCAGCAAAACACAGAAAACAATTTCAAAAATTAATTTCAATCTCGGAAATTGTTTTGAGTTAAGTATTTTTTGTATTGCTTTGTTTTGTTTATGCGCTCACGACTCGGCTCGTAAAAGTAATACAAAAAGCAAAAAGAAGGAAACAAATACAATTTTTGCATTAGACGTCATCGACTCGCGCGGCCTTTCAAATGAAAACTTTGCGACTTACTTTCACCGGCGTGCATTTGAAAATTTGAAATTCAATTACGAAACTCAATACGCCCAGGTCTTAAAAGTCGCTTCAACATTATCGCCGGCGGGTAATCAATGCGAAGAGCGTAAATGTTTATTAATTGGCAACAAAACGAGCAGAAAAATAACCAAAGTGCAAGTTTGAGACACTATTATTTGTTCGACTTTTGATTACCCTGTAGAAAATGAAGCTACGAATAGAGACGTGTTCATTAAAAAAGCAAGATATTCTATACATCTCCCTTAGATAATATTTCCTGAATTTATCGTATTTGTTAACAGTTATTCAGGATGCTTAAACATTTACGAATCAATTTTCATAAATAATGCAAAAAGACATTAATTGGCAACACTGTTCCCCATTTCTAAACAATTTCTTAGTACAGGTGAGAGAGAGAGAGAGATTAAAAGATTTAAATGTGAGATGATGCAAGCGAATCTAATGATACATGCGCCTAATGAAGTAGCGTCACTAGCTTTTTAACAAATGCAAATTGCGTATACGCCCCATGGATCAATATGTCGACTCAGTGTTACAGCTAGCATTCAGTTCAGGTTTGTTTGCTGTTGTTGTTGTTGTTGCTGTTATTGTTTTCATTTCAAATCACACATCAGTGCAATACAAAACACAAAATGTTTGTGCCATGATGCAATTGGCGGTATTCGTCTCTGATTTACAGTCCAGATACATGCAAGCGAGCGAACGATTTGAAATGGCAGCTCCGATCGGTCATTGAGATAATTGACAAATAGAGGATAGCGATTCTGTGTGTGGGTGGGCAGGTCAAGCGCAAGCGGGGATAATAATACACTAAATTGCTCACCTTTTTGTTTTGTTTTTTTCTAAACAGCGCCTTGATTGTAATCAACTTGAAAACTATATTTATGCCCAGTTTGGCATCGACTGCAAGCATATATCATAATTTAACAGTTGAATGGCGAGCGCAGCGTCAGGCGTCAGCGCACGCGTGCATTCTGTTTTCGATTATGCGCCTCATGGCATTTTGGCATTCATAAGTTTTCCGTCGAGACTCAACTTGAATCCAGACTAGAGACTCGAGACTCGAAAGACTCTGTTGCGCTGGTCTTGATGGCAAGCTGCCTTTGGCGTTTGTATCTTGTACTTGCATCTTTGTATCTCTTGTATCTTTTGCTGGCCGCCGCCGTTTTGCTGCTGACCACATGGGGCGGCAGCAGGAAATTTGTTAGCCTGTCATAAGCTGCGCCGAAACATATAAATTATGGCTGCAGCAGCAGCCCCAACTAGCCATTTATCGATATGCAAAAAAAAAGTCAAGGCGTAAATAAATCAAGCTAGCGAAAGTGTCGAACGATGTTCTAGGAAACTGTCCCAGCGGCCAAAAAACAATTTCTTTTAATTAATTTTGGCTAGCGTCTAGACACAACTTCGAAATACTTCACACGCCATCAACAACAACAACAACCGCGTGACAGGTGCTGATTGAAATGACCCTAAAAATGGGGGGCGAGTGAGAGACATCAGTCTTTGTTTTGTAAGTTAAAAGATGAAGATAAAATGCTGCTTTTCACACACTTGGCGCGGCAAACTGCAGTATAAATACACTTGGTTTTGTAATGAGCCGCAAAACTTAAATATTGAAAAGAAACTTTTAAATATCACACTGAGAAAAATACAAATGCACAAGTTACTTTGGTTTCATTTATTTAATCCAATTGGTCATTTTAACAATCTTTTGATCGCTGTGCTTAAGAGAACAAATCTTTAATGGCTTTAATCATGTCGTTCTATAATAGATCAAACTCAATTAATAATAGAAACATGTTTTTAATATACAAATTTCAAACTTACAAAAGTATCTTTTACGCTATCCCACCAATCGGCTTTAGTTACATCCACACTGACTGCCAGCATAATGATCACAATTAATAGAAACAGACTATAATTCATTTTGAATTTGATGTTTTATTTTTCCTTTCTTTCGGTTTTCGAGATGCTGCAGATTCTACGAGATTTATAAGACTGCTGCCTTATCTGGCTGGCATATAAATAAATAGCTTAACAGCCGCCACAATGCTGATAAGACATAATTTGCCGAAAAAACACAAAAACTTCGTATATATTATGTCGAAGCTTGAATACCCTTGCACTTGTTATTGATGAGTTTACTAACATAATTCTTCAAAATGAATATGATAGTAAAATATCAGGAAAATTCATTGGCATCTTTTAGATGTCTATTGTGTTTGGATGACATGTTTTCCTAGAAAACTACTTGATTTCCTTGCTAAGGATAAGCATTCCGCTTTCACTTGCAAGGAGGATTATAAGGCTTTACTTAAACTTATGCTTAAATCGTAGTCTTGATCAAGAAAATAAACATTCTTTCAATGTGTTGCACAAGTCATAACTAAGTAACAATGCCCTATTAAAGTGTGTACAAATTAAGGCAATTTGACGCATATTATCTTTTATTGTGTGAGTTTGAATTTGTTAATAAGAAAATCTGTACTTATTGTGGCCTCAAATTGGTAATCAGCAGTTGTAGTTATTTCACCATAGCTAGTTAATTTTGTTGTTTAACAATGTAGGGTATTCCAAAGTTGAATTACTTGAACTTATTAATCAGCAGCATTTGTTTTCTTGTTTGAAGGTACAAAGTAAACTAGGCAGCAAATATTTCCACTTAAATACTTATACATATATACATTTTGAATAAAAAAAAATATATTTAGTTAATCAACAAAGAAGTAGCTCTAACTAGGTACACTTGAATTTTTACAATTTAATAAAACATTAGTTTATTTATATTAGAAAATAATTATTTTTAAGATAAAGAACTATTATTACGTCATTCAAAGTTTGTGAATGAAAAGCAATGCATATTTCTATGTAAATGAGATATTTTAAAAATATTTGTTTCTTAAATTCCCCCCGATGCTTGTGATTAAAAAAGTAGTCATCAGAATTTAAATGATATTTTTCAACATTCTTTTTTAACAACCTAAAGAGGAATTAAAGTCCAATCTCACTTACGACCAATACGGTAGTTAAGAATACACAGCAGGTTGCCTTATAAAAACGTGCCAAACCAAAGACGTTGTAATAATTAAGCACAAGCCCATAAAAACTGACAAAAGCCATAGAAAACTAATCAACGCCGGCGGTCAAGTGTTTACTAGAAAAAAAAATGCGGGAAAACAAATTTTCAACCAAGGCGGCAACAGTTTGAACAATACCAAATTACATTATCTACAACACATTAATAAAACATTTCCATTTTATGTTACGGATTTCATTGAGCCAGAATCTAGAATTGAGGCCTGAGGCACCGGCAGCTATCACAGTAGAAATCGATTGGGTGTGACGCATAAATAATTGCAGTCATTTATTTAAACATTTATTGTGGAGACCCCTCAATGAGATATCCATGTGTGCAGAGTTCTCTAACGCATAATTAAAAGCCGTGAAGACCGCAGGCTACAAAAAACAAAACTTGTTTATAAAGTCATAGATACCAAAAAAAAAAACAAATAAAAAAATTTAAAATAGATATATAATACGATACGAGAATGCGAATTATAACCGGCTCACTTAACGTTTGTTGGGTCTGCTGCCAATAATAGCTCGAAGCTAATTTGTATCTACGCCTCGGCCTCGAGGGTCGTGACAATTAATAAGCGAGATCGGAGAGAATTCGCTGCCAGTTTCATCGAGCACGAAATACTTCGGTGTTCGCTCATTAACAGTTTTCGTTGCTTCAACTAAAACTATATTTTAAATATATTCAAAGGCGCTTCCATGGAAAAAATATACACATGAATTTATAAAAACAAATACATAAATCAATATACAACTATGTTGCTTTAAATATTCAAAGAAAATACAATTTCATGCCTTGATAGTTGGGCTAGTCGGAGTTCATCGCTGATAGGCGGCCCGACATGGAAATCCACTAAGTATTTTAGTATCGCTTATAAGGCGGCAATTGTGTAAATAGCCAGCCATAATGAGCCATTGATAATTACGCTTACAAGCATAAACAATTTATTGATTTTTCAATGTAAATAAACATTTCCATTAGCCGACACTGTGTCATCAAACATGTACAAAACACACTTGCTTATTTTTAATGACATACAGTAAGTATGTAGATTAGTAGCTTCAGTTAACAGGGTTTACTTTAAACTTTGGTATTACAGTGTTTTTGGCTTTATATTTTATGTACATGCATTTCTGCTTTAAATCGGGCTTCGTACTTGAAATGGTTTTTAAAATTCATTCCAGTTTTGACAGATTTGTGATAAAAACAATTATTGACGATTTTAATCATAATTGTAAAAGTTTGCAATGCTGCAAGTCACTAATAAATCATTTTGCTTATACTTTGAAAAGCTATTACAATTATGCTCCTTTGCTATTGCTATGTTTGTGCGTGTCATTTGAGATATATGTAGTCATGGAGAGCAAACACTGACAGGCTGCATGACATGCAGTTTGACACATTGTAATGACTTCAACTGTTTAGGTGTTATCTTATCGTTGCTGTCTTGTCGATGTGTGTGTGTGTAAAATGTTTATTTATACATATTCTTGGGTTTTTTTGGATGTTGCTGTCGAGCTTGGATCCGGACGTTGTTGGCGTCTAAAGTTGTATATTATGTTGATGTGTTTACAAGGTGGGCCATTGCATTCGATTCTTGAACACTTATTTACAAAAAGTTCTCTCTCGACTTTGCTAATAAAATGTTCAAAGACTCGTTAATATTATGTTATAAAATTTTCTCTTAATTAATGGCTATTCAAAAGTTAAGCTATGGCATGGCTTAAGTCGATTAATTTGAAGCAAAGACTCCAAACATCAAAGTGAGCCCCATACTCTCCCACGACAGCTAGGCGACACCTTTTTGGCATCATCAATCATAATAGGCGCAAAAGAACCAAATCAAATTGGCGCTTCTGTTCCAAGTATTTATCTAATATTGGTGCTAGAAGTATAAATATCTTTCAATGGTGACGTCGACTCTTGAACTGGCTTACTGTTGTCTTGTCAGCCAACTTATATTTATATTAATTAACGTATCGATGAACTCTCTTGTTTATGTGCTGTGATTTAAAATCGAAAAAAATAAGAGAAAAAAAACCACTTCGCATTGTGTGTTGGACTTAACAAAGTTCTGTCTTGCCGCTCTTTTGTGGCCGTCAACAAACACAAATAAAAAAAAAGACAAATACATCACAACACACTCACACGCTGATACACAACACGCTTACAGAGCATAAAGTTCAGCGGCAACAACGTAAAGTTTTTCTCTGTTGGATTTTAGTTCGATTCGAGCGATTTTCGAGTGTGGAGCGTTCACGTTCCGTATAACTAGATAAAAAACAAGAAACGCCACTAAATAAATGAGCAAATAAATTATAAAATATAGAGTTCGTTGTCGTGTGTGTGTGTGAAGTGAAGTGTTGCCAAGCTGAGTCAGCCAGAAAGTGCAGTAAAATGTTTGACTCTGTCTAACAAAGTTGATGGTTTCGCTGTGACGATGGCGTGAAGTTTACGTTTCGCCAATCAAATCTAATTAGTTTCGGCCAAGAATAGCAGCGCATGCCAATTAATTAGGCAGTGAATAGTGTGTGCTTTCAATCTAATTAAGCCATTCACTTAATTTAAACGTATGCAGCATGAGTGTGATTGCTGGCAATATTCTACCCGGCGATTTGCTGGCCTACGATGAGTCAAACTTTAACCAAAAGATAACGCACCTGACGCCCACCGAACAGGAAGCCATTAAGCGTTTTTGGAGGTAAAAAGATAAGAATTAAACACTTTCAAGATGTGATCTGCAGCTCGATAAATACCGGAAAGACAATTTAATAGGGCGTAATTTACAAAGATTAAAGATCGCTTTCAAGAACGCAGTTGCTGTTAAATCTGTGGGAGTTTTATCTGTTTTATTTTTAAAGGTGCTAGTGCGGGTTCACATCGGGGTGTCAAAGAACCGCTTTGCTTAAAAATACATCAATCTTAAATATGTCCAAAATTAATTGAACAAAATATGTTAGTAGAAAACCAGTTAATTAGCTAAAAGCTTAAAGTTAAAACTCTTTGACTAATTGATTGCTGTAATAGATTTTGCTTAAGTGTGAAATAAAACAGATTTATTAGATTTCTAAAAATAAATAATAATAATTATAATTTACTTGAATACATTTTTATTTTGAATGCCTAAAAATATTAAAAAAATATATATATTCATTGAAGAATTTCATAACCACAAGCGTTAAGAAAGCTGCAAAAGCTGAAAATCAACTTTTTATATGACACAAGCTCAAAATGCCCATAAAAACGCATTTAAAACGCGCAAAAAACGCGGGCGAGTTAACATGCTGCAGACAAAGCTTAAATATTTGTTTTGCTATTGACAACCGTTCAAATAGAACTTATCTATCAGATTTATAAATAAATCAATGCTGTAGTGTTCAGCATGGGACAAGAATGCAACAAATATGCGCTGCACGAAGTCAAACACGAAAGTATAGATACAAAGATACTTTGCGTATAGTTAGTTCCGCACTTGCTTGCGTAAATTATAATAAAATATATCAAGCTGTCAACATTTTGAGTTTTGACTGCGGGCGCCCTCTTTTGTTCTCATTGTTGTTGCTGTTTGTTGTTGGTGTTGTCGTCGGTATTTTGAAACAACTTTAGAACTATGCGCGCCTCAAAATCCACAATAATCTGTTTGCCATGCCATAAAGCAACACAGGTCGAGTCTTCAGCGACATTTTCACTTTCAGGCAACAACTGCGATCATTAGTGAACTTCGGCTGCCTCCCCTTTCGGTGTATATATATTTTTTCCTGGAATAATTTGTGCATGCGTGCCGCATATCTCGTTTTCATTTGTGTTCTTCTGCAACGGAAGCTGCAATTATTTATAATTTGTTTTGTTTTGAAATATATATATTTATTCTGTTGGTTTTTTTTAGTGAAGAGTCCTCTCAACCTGATGCAATTAGGCTACCAAAAATGTCGCTGATGGAAAAACTTTGCCAACGGGCCGTGCATTTTCATATCTTATTAAATTAATTGCCTGTCATGTTTTCCACGCTTAAGGCAGCAGCAACACCAACAACACCAACAACGACAACAACGTCAACAACAATTTTGTTGCTGATTTAAAATAAAATAAACAAATCATGTTGAATGCCGTCTTTGCAATTTGCTGCCATATTTTTCATGTTGCATTTCTTATTTTGTTTGTTTGTTAGTTTTTCGATTCCAAAATTTATGTAAAATGAAAATTTATGCGTCAACTGATTTATGCGGTTTTCCGTATCGCATGCATGACAAGAGCCACCAAAGAGCTCCCCACCACTACCACAACCACATCCACCTTCACCTCCACCATATGATCGCCATTCCCCCCTCCCCTTGTTCTGTCCCGCTGTCTGTTGAATTGCATTCATGTGAAACGAGCGGCGGCAGCGGCGGCGTCGCTTATTTTTGGAGTGCACTCCAAATTAATATGTGTGTTTATGATTATGATACACGTATCATTATGCTTTATACATAAATTTGTCTGTTACATCGTCCAAGCAGAGCCAAATGCAACATTGTAATGAAGATATACATATATGACACACATATACATACATAAATACATAATGTCAAAGTGTGATTATAAAAAGTTTTGTTTTTAAATGAATAAATCGTTTTAACTAATTGAAATACGGTTTCTATAATTTTTTCTTCAAAGGAGAAGTTTTTTATTTCAGTATTTGTTTTAATTATTAATTTTGATGATTTTACTTTGTTTTATTTGATCTGGTGTTATTTTATATGGTCTTAGCCTGATCAGATTTTTTTTTAATGAATTGGGGTTTGAGGATGTTCATTTTTAGATTATTGGTATTAAACTTAGTGGCACTTTTGCCAATAAGTTTGGCTCTATTTTGTTTTCTTTGCATTTTATATAATATTTTTTATATGCTTTTTATTTGCAGGTCGCTCGTTTTGCGAAGTCAACGCGCCTTTATTGAGGAAAATGGTACGTAGAACTCTTGCGTGGCGTGGGTTGTTTATTATTTAGCTATATAAAATCGTGGCTTAAGCCCACATGAGTGGTGAAATCGGATGTGGGTCAACTTTGACGCCCGCACACACAGAGAGCATGGAACAACACCCACCCAACATTAAGGCAATGTGTCTTTGCTTCAATGCTTCAATTTGTCACAGCAGCAATAGCAGCAGCAGCAAATGCTGTATATTGGCAATAGTTATGGTTGCAACGCACTTTCCATTGTCCAGACACGTTGCCCACACGTGGAAAATGTTGTTCAGCTGCAAGTAACTTATGCAAATGTCTTTTCTGTTTTTCACCTATTCATTCACGCCCCCAAATGCAACACATTGTATGCCAAATTGAAATATTTTCGGCACTCACATGAAACTTTTAATTAAGCTGGCATGCCAAAGCCGGTTTGAGGCTAAAATATTTGGCTTAGATTTGATATTGATAAATTTTTTTTGTTGGCCAATTTATGACAGCGGATATGAGTTGGCAAGATTTTTGGGCGTAGGCGTGCCCATTTTTGTTAGGCGTCAATTGAGGCAGTTAAATGCCAAACGCAAAATTCAAATTGACAACTGCAAAACTGGCAAATTCTCAGCCAAGTCCAAGTCTTAGAAACCGTTGCCGAAATAGCCTCATTAGCCACACACGCAGGTTATGATATTAATGTTTATTTTTAATGCGGTTACGCATACAATTTATGACAACAACAACAAGAACAAAAAACAATTTATTAATTGGGTAATAAAATGCACAAATTGACCAACTGCGTCGTTTTCTCAGGGGAGCACTTAAAAACGCAAATCAAAGTAAAAACTAAATGAATGGAAAAGTTGAGCCTACTGCAGCAATTAAGCAAAAATAGCTACATATGAACATAAAGAGTCTGCAAACTTTCGCACTCTGTTTTATTTTATCTATTTGGAATTGAGATCCATAAGAAAAGTTTTAGCTCCGAGCTTTCCATTTATGTTAAGTTAACAAACAAGAAATCTAGATTTCCTACAATTCGGCTAAAGTTAGTTCAATAACATAGTCGGAGAACTTGGTCATAGACAAACTTCAATTCAAACTTAAAAACGATTTAAAGAAATCTATGCAAATACTCTTTGCTTTTATTAATCATAAATTGTTTGATTATTTTTATTTATTTCCTATATGTTTTAGTCAGTTGTGGCTATCATGTGAGCCGTGGCATGCAATTAGATTGAACAGCGGCTGCACGTGCTTAGCATAATTTTTTTTTTCATTTTACGGTAATTTGTTGCAACGGCTATTGCACCGTTAGCTTCATTAGCCACAGTTGCAACCAAACGCCTACCCATTACAGTCCCCCCAAAAACTCTGATGAAGTAAAAAGCACATCTGTATTAGTGTAGTTGGACAACCAGTTTTAATATGATTTTATTTTTGTCTCTGGAAATTTCATTCACAAGCCGGCTTCATTTCGTATGCTGGGCAGCATCTGAAGTTGCCTGAGACGCCTACACTGAAAATTTAGTCATTACAAGTCATCATCGTCATGATGTTGATGATGATGATGAGGTTTGCTTGAATATTTTGGGGTCTGCAAAAATCGATGTGCGACTCTTGAGTCAGAGTCTGTTTACGTGCTTGGTCTGGACATGGTCGTAATTTACCTTAACTTGCAGCTCAGATTTGTTGTCAGTCTGTTTGCTGGGCTAATTTCTTAATTTTTATGTGAGTTGAGTGCGCGATTTATGTCATTGTACGTATAAATAGGCACCTTTTATGGTGTCTCCGGGATTGTGTAAATGAAGTTGTCCAAATTGCCCAACAGCAGTAACGTTGAATGATTGGTAGGGCAGTATAAAAGTGAATTTTGTTGGTAACTGAGATTGTGTGTTCGTTACTGAGTCATGCTGAAATATTAACTCGAGAAGTGGGAGAAGGAATTTGCATTTTTATTAAATTTACAAATTATAGAATATTATTGCGTGTAACGAGCTATATCAAAATGAAGATACAGATATGGTTAATGATAAATATGTTCATATAAATATTAGCAAAAGAAGCAAGTTAATTTATATGTCAGTGAAAGTATTTTTAATCAAATACTTAACTTTTAGCAAATAAATATAAGTGTTGACCTACAATCCTTACGCTCTTACTTATTAATTAGACCGCTGTGTCTTACCGTTTGGGCTGTGCGTTGATAGACAGTCAGTCAGTCAATTGGGACAAAAGTAATGTACATATACTTATGTATTGATTGATTTAAATTAGTTAGGATGAATAAGATAAGTTAAAGTCACACCTCAGTGAAAAACTCTTAGTAAATCAATTAGAAAGCAAACGAGAAAGAAAACGACCGTCGAGTCTGGTTAAAAATACTTTAATTAGTAACGAGAGAGTCACACTTTCAGCATTTAACGTTGCCTGGCAGCCCTAAACAGCGGATGTTCATTAACATGTGCTTAAGGGGAAAACCCTTTCGGTCAAACAGGCATTTGTAACAGTCAATCAAGTGTAGACAACGTGTTTTTGCAACTCAAAGCAAACAAACATAGACAACAAGCATTCACTCGCTACCAATTAGGCGACATTAGGCAGACGGCATTCTTAAACGCCCACAGTGCAATAACAGCAAACAGCCAAAAAGCAAAAGCACAACATGCCAAACTCAACAAACAGCTGTGATCATGTGTGTGTGTGTTAAGTGTATTTTTTGTGGGTGTTGATTATTATGCCGGCAAAGCAGCGTCATTAACACCACGCCCCCACAAACGACAAACCGGCCATGGCCCTGACTGCTGTGTTAATTACAGCTAAACGTATAGCTCATCAATATGCAGCTTATTGGCCTGGTTAACATTGGCACGACGGCACGTATACGCCGCATAGTGCAGCAAGAAACAACAACAACAATTTTCGAAAGCAACGCCTACAGTAAATGGCTTGAATGCGTTTATTTTGTTTTTATGAATGAATGAACGCAACGCAATAAAACCACTGAAAGTGAAATTTTAAATTGATTCACTTTTGACGAAGAGTAAACTTGACAGCTAGATGGCGACACACGACATCTAATCGCATATAAATAAATAAAAAGCTTCCACGCTGCATTTGTAACTAGGTGTTGTTATTGTTTAACTGCCGCCAGATAAGCAAAACAGTCGACAAAAAAATATTGCGTATCTTATCGCCAATTACTAGCGGAATGATAAGTTCAACAAGAATTTTTGATTCTTAGCCCATTCAGTTGATTGGAGAACGCGCTGCCAAAATGTTTAGAAAATCGTTAACAGGTTTTTGTTAATAACTAAACGCCTATATTTCCATTAATTAGTGGACCTTGGCTCTAACAAAAATGCTTTGGAATTTATTGTGGTTTGTTGTGCTATGGTTATTCTATAAAGCAAGAAAGCCGCCAAGAATTTTCATCCAAAGTGAGTGAGACGAAAGGATCGTTAAATCTTCATTTAATTTGAGCAAAAAATCAAAATCAATTTAAATTACTTTGTATACAAAGTTCAACGCCATCAACGTGTATGCTATGTTATTAAAAAAAAGATCTAACTAATTTATATCAAAGTTCATTGCAAAACATACAATTAACGAAATTGCTTTACGTTTATTAAAGCAACTCAAGTCAAGGCAATAAATTGCTTGATGAAAGCGAAACTAAAAACTGAGTCTCGTATATAGTTCGTTATCTAAATTAAGATTATGACGTAATTAAACATAAATATGGCCAGCACAAATCACACAAGCAAATTTATTAAACGGATACATTCCGAGAACTTCGCTTGGGCGACTGCGACTCAGATTACCAAAAAAAGCTGAAACGTGTTTTAGGCCAAAAGGCAGACAGGCAAGGCAGGTGTGGCTGTGAGACAAAAACATTAATGCTTGCAACAGACAAAAAACTAAGGCAGACAACGATGCTGTTTGTATGTATGTATCTGTGTCTTTGTTGCCAATACCAAGAATCAAAAGCAGACAAACTCAGTTGGACGTGACCTTGATAGTGACACTTAGATACGCGTTGTCTGCATTCAACTTACTCCTTTTGTTTTTTTTAGTTTGTTTGTTGTTTTATCCATCCGGTCATTTATCTTACTCTCTCTTTTTTTGTGCTTGCTTAGCTCGTCAAACATCGGTCAGCAACAATGGCACCCCAAACTCAACATTAACTCGATCGGTGCGCAGCTGCAACTGTTGTCCTTATGGCTATCACATCGATTTGGACTTTGTGCGCTACTGCGAGGGTCTGGCCAATGCCAAGCCCAGCGAGGAGGAGCTACAACGCCGCGATCGTCGCAGATCTCGCAAATCCATGGAGTTCATGTTGGGCTTTGAGAGCCTCTTTGGTAGCGATTGGCAGGCGGAGAGTCGTGTGCAACCAAAGTTGGCAGAGGTAAGTGTTTCTGAACAGAGCCAAACTTTAAATCGAAGCAACAAAATCTTTAATCATCAATTAAATCTTGTCTAAATATGTCATTAGTTTACAAATCAAACCTACATAATTTCAAACCTCTAAGCTCAATCTTCTCAAAACTGTTAGAGGTTTTCAGTTATTTATGCACAGGGAGAAAAACTTAATACTAAATCATGTTTGCTTTTTTAGCACTAGATTTTACAAACGCTTTTTTTCTCTGTGTATATGCCGCAACTTCAAAGTATCTTCGCACTTCGCACTCGATTAACTTGTCACCTGTTTACATTTTCGCCACACACACAGGCCGCACATGAAAGTGAACCGGATTCGCCACGACAGCCCGCTCCCGCTGCGGGCCAATTGCCGTGCTATCGGCCACGCTCGTCGTCTGTGCCACGCTTCACCTACAGCAACAGCAGCAGCAGCCTTGTGCCGCCTCGTGCAGAGTCACCCTATGGCACTGCTTCCTCCACGTGCTCATCGCTGCGTGGCGGCATCGAGAGTGATGCAGGCGTCTATCAGCCGCACAAATATCAGACCTACGGCCATGCTCGCCCGGCCAACAGTCCGCCGGAGACGCGTGCCTTTCTCCATGACGCACTCGACGAGGTCTGCAGCGATTTTGAGCGAACGCTGGAGCGTGCATCGGTGAAAAGGCGTAAGGCGGGGGCTTATAGCTATACTAACGGCCACTCCCTGTCCATGGATCGAAACAACAATAGTCTGAGCTTAAGCTTCAGCAATGGTTACGGCTCCAAGGAGGCCAAGGAGGTGAAGGATCGTCGCATGGGGCACAGCACGTGGGATCGTTACTTTGATGTTGCAGGTGAGTGAAATTTATTAAACGCTCAAAATAAATGAGGAAATACTCTTCGGTGCTCTGCTCACTGCTCACAGCTGCATGATTCATAGTCGGCAGACGACTGTCTTTGATTGTATCTTGAAGATACTCTTGCTTTATTTTCTATTTCCATTTGCTTTTACTTCTTTAAGCAATTAGCGACGATGCCGCACATGTGACACTTTTACGCACGAAAGTGTGAAAAATTTTGAACAACTGTTGCAAGCTGTTGAAATGCTGTACAATGGAGCAAAAATATAGTTGTGTATGATGACATTTAAGGTTTATGGGTGCACAGTGGTTGTACGGATACGAATTTCCAAGAGATAGAATCCGCCTTTTTTATTTGATGCGTGGAAACTAAAATTATGGGACTATTAAGAGTGCTTTGGGACAAACTTTTAATTTGCTTAGGTTATGATTAAGAACGATATTTTGTTTTCAAATATTTTTAAAATAACATAATAAAATTCAATATTTTGTGTTTATATTCTGGGTTTTCTCGCCAACCCATACCATTGTACTTCTTGCAAATAGCAAGACAACATTAAGCATGAAACTGTCACGATCCAACACGCAAACTGTTAGATCAAAGCAATACAAATTTAAATACTACTCCAAAAAGAAAAAAAATAGCAAACCTCACGCCATCTATGCAATCTCAATATAGCAACGCATAATTCAATTTTATGCGCCAAGCCCCCCTGCCCAAAACGAAAAAAAAGACTGTCTGAGGCCAATCAAAAGATATTAAGCTGCATAAAAAGCAATGCAGCAAGACTTGGCTGCACAGATACAGATACAGAGATACTTTACTCGACCGATATACATGCAGATACAATCGCTTTGCATCTTTGGCATTTCAAACTCAATTGGAGTTTACAAGCGGCATGGCGCGCGGCATCGACTGACTTCAAGGCGATTTCGAGGCGTTCGTATCTTAAATCAATTTTGAAATGCGCATTTGGCGCTCAATTTGCATGCAAATGCTGCTAATGCTTGTTGTTGTTTTATTTTTTTATTTGTGCTGCCCCGTTTTTCTTGTATTTGTTTATGCCATAAATTTGCCATAAAGTGTGCAAAAACCAATGCAAAGAAACTCACGCAAATAAACAAATCAAATTGTCGCTTTTTTTGCCCGCGGACATTTCAGTTGGGCGCAAGATGTCAAAAATTGACATTGATAAATGATTAGTGTAGTACATATGTATTTTTTGATATGCGATTGTTGTTTGCTTAAGTAATAGAGTCTCTTTAGAGCCGTAATAAATGGTTTATAAATTGCCCTTAATCTTATGTATTTTGCTTGCCAAAAACATTTTGACGAGCCCCGAAAATCTATCTAACAATAGCAGCAACAAACAAATGCCAAAATGCGTGCAGCGATAATTTCTTTTAACCTTGATGCCTAAAAGCGGGTCAAGACGGCCACCATATCTAAAAACAATTGACAACTTTTATCGCTAGCTACAAATTAACCTCGAGGCCCCCAACCAAATAATTAATATGATTATATGAACGTAGGGTTGAAAATAATTAGAAAAATCCAGTTCGTTGAGTAAAACTAGTATGAATTCTGTTTTTCCAAAACTATAAAAGTATTTGGAAGCCAAGTGATTTTTTAAAACTGATTGAAGATATGAAATGCAACTAACAATTGGGGTTTCCAGATTAAATGCAGTTTTAATTTTGCGTTTCAAAATCTAATGATATCTGACATTTGAGGCATCAGGGTACTACCAAAACGGCGATAAGTTACTGCACCTCTCTCAATTTGGTAACTTAATTTAGTGTCTCACCGTTAAGTTCACTTAGGCTCAGTAATAAATGAGTTATTCTTTGACAGCAACGTTTTAGATTTATCAAAACTGATCGACTGACAGCACTTAAGCGCAAAAACATTGAAAATGTAGGGGCGTTTTTACATTGAAGTCTCATCTCAAACATAATAGTAATACAACTTGAAATGGAAATAGTTAAACACACAGATTGTTTATATTTGCTCGTTAATTGATCAGGTAAACTTAAACAGTAGGAGATCCACCTTGAAAAAAAAGAAGACCCCTCTGTTGTATTTTGGCACCAGTCAGTTAGCTCTTAGTGTATCTAAATATACTACATAGTACAAAATGGTTTTTGTTCGCGTCATCATAACAATCAGCATTATCATTTAATAATGTGCATTTAGCTTATCTGCAGGCTGTTGTCTACTTTTCGTTTATGTTGTTGTTGCCCAGAATGTTTTAATTTGTATTTGCTGAGCGAGCGACGACGACCTTATCGCAATTTTCTCTATCTCTCTCAAAATTTGCTATTTCATTATTTTTTTTTTTGTTAGTAATACAAAGCAATAGGTTTTTTGTGCTGTGCTGTGCTGCTTTTGCACAAGAGCTGTTAAATAATAACAAAATACTAGCTGCTGCTAAATGATGTTTTATTTTTTTTTTCGCTGGCTGCCGCTCGAAATTTTCAACCCAGTTTGTCGACGACTTTCGAACGAAAAACATAAAATGTGTCTAGCAAACGAAATAAAAAGCAATTAAATCACCAAAATGATCTAAACGAAATAATTAATGAAACGAGTGTAAAGATATATAAAAATTTAATTAGAATATAGGATATAATTGCAATAAAAATAATAAGTGAAAAATTAACATGTTATCAGCGAAAAATTTGACAGCACATGAATATGTTCGACTAAAGAAAAACACTGTTCGAAAGTAACGTCAAATCCAACGAATTATACACGAAAAATAAAGAAAATATACAAAAGTTTATTTTAATGATATATACTTACTTATAAAAAAAATATATTAACAAGAAAAAATGTAACTATCAATAAAAACTAGAATTCGAAAGAAGATTTTAACATGATAAGCAACAAATAAAAAATTTAACAAAATCGCAGAAAAAAATTTAAAAATAATAAAAATTACAAAATTTCGATAAAAAAAAAACATAAAAACTACTATAAATAAATCAATACCTACCTGTGTATGTTAAAATAAACAAAGAACTGCGAACAACATAATATAGAATTTATTTTCAATGCCAATGCTTACGATATTAAAGAGAATCAGGCATGAATTCATGCAAAGTAAGTTTTAAGTGTGCAAGTAATTCAACACAGCACTGTCAAAGATAACCTGAGTGTGACGCTGTTCGCTTGATGGCCGAGCAAATCAAATCAAATTAATATTGCTTATTACTCACACAGCTAAAATGCTTTAATTACAACAAATAACAAAATAAAAGTTAAAAACAACAGCAACAGCAATTTTTTTCGCATTACAAAAGTGCAATGGCTGTTGCCTTGACCGCTGGCATTACGCTCTTAATTAAAAAGCTAAAATGTGCAATTAAATTGTGCTATTAACACAACTAAAAATCAACAATAATAATGTTTGCCACTGCCAGTGACACTCTGCTACCGCGGAGCAACAAGGAGACGTCGCGAAAGATCAAAATGAAAGCGGAGACAAGGCAGAGTCCATTGAAAAGCTGGTGGAATGATTGTAGGTTCATTAGCTAAGTGGGCAATTTTAATAAGCCAACTCGTAAGGAAATCTTTTTTTCTCTTCACGAAACGTGTTTTCAATTTTCATATTTTGTTTTGTTAATTTTCTAGATTATAAAAATTGATTAATTAATGCGCCCGCCCGGTCAATGCTACCAAAACACGCGACTTGCTTTTGCTTGCCTTTCTTTTCGGCCCCAGCCCCATCTTCTCTTGCCTTGACCATCTTTTTTCGACAGCGCAGTCAACTTGGCACCGACTCACACACAACAAAAAATAGAAATCTTTCGCGTTTATTTTTGTATTTTGTTTTATTCTTTGCCGAAAGTTCAGTGAACAAAAGTATATGCATGTATTTTTGGTTAAAAAATTAAGTAATAGTAGCAAATGGAGCAGCGACAACAAAACTGTGAAAATTACAAATATACTTGGCAGACGACATAGGCGATGAGTAACAACTGTGGGCATACAGTGCGTATCAGAAATATGCGTAAAAATGATTAGGTTTATATGTATATTTGTTATTCTAGAATACTTAACGTAAACATATGGACTATAATCGATGTAGAACGAAAACTTGAAAAATCAAAAATATTTTTAACAACTATTTATATATGTATGGAATTTTAATATTTTGTCTTATTTTTCCATCTATTTCGGCATTGATTTGGCATTTTTTGCTGCCCAGGGCTAAATAGTTTAATTTATTGGCACTTTATCGATAAGCTCTTCGATAGCATCCATGCGTATTGCAATTGATAAACAAATACTTGAGTCCGGGCAACGGCCCTTGTCGAGGCAGAAAACGAACAACAAATGCCTGCAATACAAGTATATATAAATATTGTCAGTATGTAGGTAAAATCAATATTGAATAGTAATAATAGTTGAGCGCCAGTCGGCGCCCTCGGCTTATCTGTAGATTGACACAGACACACATAAAGGACAGACTCGTAGTCTCTCTTTTGCTGTTGTCTATTGTACTTTTAATATTTTCTGCTACTGCTATTCATAGTTTATGAGGCAGTTTTTGCTTGGTGAGCAAATTATGTGCACTGTGGCACAGTTTTCTAAGTCGGCTGTTATGTATTATATTTTTATCACTAGTAATACTAATTCGCATTTCGCTGCTCCAAAATGTTGCCGTCAGTTGATAATAGATAGAGTCTATGGCAAGTTTGCAAATTAAAATAGTTTTGAGCAAAGCTATCGACAGAGCATGTAACCATTTAAATTGCTTTAAGTCAGACTTTTTTAAAGCTTAATTTATATATCTTCTTTTTTGTAGACTCCTGCATGTCTGGCAATCGCTCACCTCGTCTCTTTCAGCGCTCGAATACGTTGCCGCTGCAACAGCGTCCCAGCCCTGCTGAGGTCCAGTACGAGAGCTATGTCCTTGCCACGGTGGCTGCCAATGCCAAATCGCCGGTGGAACAGCCAGAGCATAATGTGGCAGACAAAAGGACGCCACCACCGCCGCCACCGCGTCGCCATCATTTGACAGCCACACCCAAAGCGGGGCAGACGACAACGACAACGAATGGCAATGCCTCTGGTAGTCCCCTCCAGTCACCCGCTAGCTCTGAAACCGGACAGACTACGGCGGATGCACAAGCATTGTGCCAGATACGTGAACAAATGGCTCTAAGCTTAAAACGCCTTAAGGACCTAGAGGAGCAGGTCAAGGTCATACCAGATATGGAGGTAAATCAAAGAGAATTAAATTTTAAGTTGTGACAAACACTTGCTATGGTTGATTTGTTATTGTTGATTTTTTGTGCGAATAAATTTCTTAGAACTTAAAATGTGTATTCATGCTAAAAGCCCAAAACATAAAGCTTAATTTATCTCTTGAAACTTAACTGCTTAAGACAAGAATATGGATGTGAATTTTAACTTCTGACTATTTGTGTGATTCAAGTACTTTTTTTTTATCATTTTAAGTTAGGTGTTCTTAAATTAAGAATAGGTTTTAAGAATTGCAAATACTTTTTTTAATGGCATTCGATTTTTTTCAACTAAGAAACAGTCTTTTGTCTTATGGTTCTTTATAAAGGAATAAAGAAAATTGCTTTTATGAAAAGTATTTTTTATAAAAATTTATATGACAATTCACTATCATGCTTTTCATTTATTACTTTAATACAAGTATCTATAACTTTTACTAATAATTATCTCAATTGCAGCTGGAGCTCAATTCACTGCGCTCTGAGAAACAGCGCCTGCAGCGTCGCAACGAGGAGCTGCTACGAGGACAACGTCTGACCCCTTCGCCACCAAGCCCAGGCATTAAGACTGCTTCACCCGTGCAATTCACGCCGCAACGCATTAGTCCAATTTCACTTGAAAGTCTAGGTGCACGGATGCGCAGCAGTTCAATATCGCCGAGCATTATACGACGTGATGTTGCCACACAGGCGGCCAGCAAGACAATTGCCACACGTGATGTTGCAGTAGGCTCTACGTTGAACACTCGCCATGTTGGCACACAGCAGACGGAGACACTCTATTCACAAAAGGAGCTAAAGCAGAAGGTTGAACAGGCGCTCAGCGATAGCAAACAGCAGCGTCTGCGACATCTCATTTCGGTGGGCACTCAGATGTATGTGCCACAGCGGGAGCAACGCGAGATGGGCAATCAGACCCAACCAGAGCGTCCAGTGTTAAAGCACAATGTCGGCATCAGTGCTAGGCCCATGACCCGGGAGAACTTCACCAGCTGCAAGCCGGATGTTCGCAGTGTGGGCAGCTCGGAGCATCGAGTGACGGATGTTCTGTGCGAGAGGTGTGCTATTAGCAAACGAAGTGTAAGTGTTAGCTGTGGCACTGAGGAACAGCTGCTGGAGAAGCCCAAAACTGTACCACAGTTGCTGGGACGCAGCAATACCTTCAGTTTGGGTGAACACGAAAAGCTGGCTATCAAAAGCAAGACGATTGCTTGTCAGACTCAAAACACCCAAGTGTTCAGTGCATCAAGTCAAACAACTTTGATTAATGTGCGCTCGACGGCTGTTCAGGTCAAGTCCGAGCAGCAACATATGGGAACACAATGTGGCGTGGAATACACAAGCAGACAAACTGACACCAAAGGATTGCAGCTTCTTACACGTAGTTCCACCAACGTAGAGCAGCTAATGGAGCCTTTAACACGTCCACAGACACGCCATGCGGGCAGCAATACGGAGGAGCAGCCGCAACCTGTAGCAAAGCCCGAGCGTATTCTCGCTCATTCGTCTTGCAACACGGAACAGGTGCACAAACGCGATGTTGGCTGTGGCGATATTGTTAAGCCGCACATCTCCATTGCCTGTGCGGCCAACTATTGTGATTCCTGCAAGGAGGCCATCCAACTGCTGGCCAAGGACTTCTCCAAGGCAGATCCAAACATTGAGTTATCTACACCCCCAACACCACCGCCAACTACAAGACGATCCACTTCAGCGGATTCACGTATACCGCGTCCCAAGCACCTCACTAGTCCCAGTCCTGTGCGCAAACAATTCCAGCGACAAAATACCTATACGCTGCCAACAACAGCAGCGCCCACAAAGAGTCCAAGGGCGGAACGAAAAACACGGCTAAGGTGAGAGTTTTTAAATAGATAAATGGTAGCATTCGAACCACTGTACTGAAAATGCTTTAAGCTGAATATTTTGAAAAGCTTAGCCAAGACACAAACCCAGCCCAATACTTGCCATGCGCATTAGTTGTCGACTCCGCATACGAAGTCTGAGTAAAAATGTATATTCAGTTTGGTCGCATTGACCTTCACGCTCAGTTTTCGTTTTGGCTTTGGCGCGATTGCAGCTTCTTTGCCTCGTTTATCGACCTTTTTGTTTATTGTTTGGAATTTCGTTTGTGTTCTCAAATGGTGTTCCCAATGTTTTCTGGCCTGAGCAGCTTTACCTGCTACCCACTGTTGGTCAGCGGCTGCTCAGCGCTGCTCATAACGTGGGTTTAACTTAAGAAAGAATATAATTTTGACTTGACAATGTGATTTATTTGTCTTTACACAGCTCGCTGCAGGAGAAGCCACCCAGTGCATCGCTTGACTCGTTGTCAGAGTCCCAAAGTTTTATCAAACAGCCGTCCAAGAAGTCAGCAAATTCATCCCAGGATTTTGATGTTAGTCAACTGGGCGACGATGAGTTGATTGTGCGTGAGGAGAAACGTGTTAGCATCAGCTGGTCCAGAGATACCTCACCTGCTCCACTGATGACCTCAACCTCCAGCAGCAAATCCGCTTCCCCCGAGCAGACTTTAACTGTTTCCAGTGATTCAAATGTGGATCGAGAAATTGCACAGGGTGCTCGCAAAAAGTCGAGTACGCCACTGAAGTCTAGTCAAAGCGAGGATTCCCAGGTGACCGTCATTGCACGGGACTCAAAGGAAGCTCCAAAGGAGGAACGTAGACCTACCAAAGCTCAGCTAAATCAGCTGGCTCAGGCGCCATCGGAGCCCAGGCAGAAGTAAACATTTGACAATCCTAATCGTAAAATTCAATCTCTAATATTTTAAAACCAATTACAGAACGGAGTTGGCTAAGGAGATGAAGGAAGCTCTGAAAGTCATTAACGATTCACTGCTCAAGAAACTGGGCTCCAAACCGTTCTCATCGTTTAGCCTCAAGTCATCGAAGGCAAGCATTAGTGAACATTGGTTCCGCATCTCCAGCACAGCGACCTCAAATCCACACGAAGTTGAAGATTATCTGGATTATTTTGAGTCATTGTCGGTGCCCCTACTGGAGTATTGTGTTAACCTTTCCGATACCAATGTAAGTACTATTTTTTATGAAAATAAAACGTCTTTAAAATTAATATTTCATTATCGTTCTTGCAGGGTAACTCAGCTATGCATTATGCTGTCTCGCATGGTAACTTTGATGTTGTATCCATATTGCTGGATTCAAAGGTTTGCAATGTAAACCAAATGAATAACGCTGGATACACATGTGTGATGCTCGTATCGTTGGCCAAACTGAAGCAACTGGCACATCGGACGGTCGTTGAGCGACTGTTCCAGATGGCCGACGTCAACATACGGGCCAAGAAGGTAGGTAAATGGCACATTCACATAGTGCCAACTTATCGAGCAGATTTACTTACGTAAAACTCTTTAAAACGTTTTGTATCCTACTAACTTCACCTTGATCCTGCATCCGTTTGCCCCTGTTTCTACTTTACAGCATTGCCAGACCGCTTTGATGCTCGCTGTGTCGCATGGTAATAGCGATATGGTTGTCATGTTATTAGAAGCTGGCGCAGATATTAACATACAAGATGAAGATGGCAGCACTGCATTGATGTGTGCTGCAGAACATGGACGTGTGGACATTGTGAAGCATCTGTTGTCGCAACAGGAATGCGATTCTTTAGTCCAGGATGTGGTGAGTTTTCATAAGATTTCCCAGCTGAAGCCACAATTTAATCCCAACATTTTGTTTTTCTGCAGGATGGCAGTACAGCTTTTAAGATCGCCTGGCAGGCGGGACATCGGGACGTCGGTCTCTTGCTGTATGTCCATGAACAAATGCTGCGCAGCAAGCTGCCCAATCGTGGTGAACCCATACGCAAATCTCTGCCCCTGCCCGCTAGACCCAAGCCACCAAAGTAAGGATCATTAGGGCACATTTAGAAATTCAAAGCTGCCGGGCAGCCAATTTAGTTTGTATTAGCGGCCAAAATGTCGAACAAACATTAATTTTAAGATATAAATTAGCATTTCGTAGTTCGCTGCCCTAAATAGATAAAAAAGTAGCAAAAGCATTCCATATCAGTCGACCTTAAATTTAACTGATGGTAGACACACAACTTAAAAGGCGCAAAGTAATTATTTCGTTTTTTCTTTTATTATTTATTCTACAATTAATTTTACTGTCTAACAAAAGCTCACAATTAAACTTAACTTGTGCATAGTTTATAAATTAATGCTTAGTTACTTAATTATGCTACTAAAATCAAACGAAAAACTATCAAAATTATATTTTAATTATTATTGAAATATTTAATATAGAAAATACTAACACAAATAAATACTGCACTCAACTGGGCTACTCGCGAAGTAGTAGCAGCCATATAGCAACCATATCAGCAAACGACAATGCAAAAAACGACAAATTAACAGTAACAAATACAAATTTAAAACAATTAATGAATATGTAATTAAACTATTTTTGCAGAGCTACTTACATAAATAAAACTAATGGTTCATAAATACATTTTGATAAGAACTTTTAATAAAAAAATATATTTGTGGGAGTTCTAAATACACAAAAGTAGTTGAAATTAAAAAAGAAAAACGCTTTCGTATATCCCAAAATTCTTAAGCGGCATATTGTAATTAATATTCTATGTTAAAAATATATAATATTTACTTGTTTAGTGGACTTTAAATAAATACAATTTATGTTAAAGCCTTTGTCTTCAAATATAATTTCTTAATGTTTTAAATAGTTAAGTTCTGCAAGTTGAAGAGGTTTTCAATTTTGTCTTAGTTAAACCGCTCGCTCTTCTAGACCCGGTTCGACAACGCCTAGAGGCGTCAGCTGCAACGCTATTCCATCTTCCAGTGTGACCAGAGGTCGCTTTGAGTTCAAAGTAAACTCAAACTCAAGCAGAAGCAACGCTAAGGCCACACGCAATTGTAACTGCGCAAATTGCATACCAATGCAATTACGAACGCCGGCGCCAAAGCCAAACCAAGTGCTCTGTTCCTTGAAGGAATCTCTGGGACCACCCCAACGTTCTGGCTTGAAGCGATCTGGTTCTGGATAATACTCAGGATCGTTGTGTATGGCATGTGTGGGTATGATCACAAAGAGTTCCTTGACCAGATTATACTTAAGATAATCTGGCACTGCATAGTTATTAAGGACTCTTCTCATTATGTATGGGGTAATAGGATGCATTCGCAGTGTTTCCAGTATGACATAACCCATTAAAGTCAGAGACTGAATGCACTCGTAGTTCAAATGGTTCTGATGTTTCTTCATGGCCTGTTTGATCTCCTGTCTCACCTGAGATTGCACCTCAGTGTTCAAGGCCAGTTCATATAGAACAAAGGATAATGTGTTTGCTGTTTGTTCGTAGCCTGCCTTTAGAAAGACAAATGCATGAACAGCCAGCTCGTGTTGAAGGTGCGCCTTTAGCTTCTTATCGGCTTCATATTCGTGGGTGGTCAACTCCAGCGCCTTTATGTCCAACAACAATTGCAAATAGTCCTGATGCCGGACCTGGGATGCTTCACGCTGCTGCACAATATCCTCAAGAAGTGTGAGGAAATAAACTTCGGACTCTTTGGGTGTCAAACGCATTCGCAACTTGCGACAAAAGTTGGGAAAACGTATCATTATCAAATTCATTAGATAACCATGTTTCTTGGTGTTCAACGCCAGCTCCGTCATGCGCTCAAACTCATCCAAGGAGTACTTCTGTCGTTGCTCGGCATTCAAGCCAAACACACAGCTGGCCAAGGCTGACAAAACATATCGTCGCATCATCTTTTGTATGTGAAGCGTGGAATGGGGCTGCTTCATCAGCGTGGTGCTAACAATAAGCAACAATTGCTCTGCCTCCTCGTACAGACAGCCATAGAGCCAGGAAATGCGATCACTCTCGAAATTGGGATCCAACTTCTGACGCATCTCTTTCCACTTATTGCCACGCAATCCATATAGATCACCCGACAATGGATCCGATTTTTGATTGCAGTAAATGCCACGATCATTAAAATTCGAAAAGTCCTTGATCATTATCTGACGTATCAGCTCCCGATCTAGAACCAAAGCTCTTGGCTGCAACAGCGCATAGAAACCACAGAATGGTCCACTGCCCTTGAACTTAGTATACAAAGCCGTATAGTGTGCAGCCTTCATGGCCTCTGTGCTGAGAGACTGTGTGATCAGTTGCTTTATGATGATCCACAATTTTTTGGGTCTCTCATGCGGTATGCCTAAATAATGCCAATAATCACGCTGATAACGCGCTGCTATAATCAGCAGCACGATTAGACCAAGCACAATTAGACCTAATATCATAAATATTATCCACAAGCCTCTCATTTTGATTTGTTTTCAATTCTTAACCGCAATTAGCTGTTAGCAATGTAGAACACACAATGTATAGTATTAACACTATTGTATATATGTATTTATAAATCACAGTGATTTTGGCCAGTGGCACTTTTTTTTGTTTTTGTTTGTATTGCCCGGAAACTGTCAATGATCTAATAGGCGGGGGAATCGCGAACGCGTTCTCAGCGAAAAGTTAAATCTGTTACGTTCATTACCAAACCGCGATGTTCGACTGAGTGCAATTGAGTAAAACATATTGGCGATACGCTCGCCGTTAGCCAGCTTGTTGGAAGCTTTTAATTTTTGGGGTGAGCAAGGGGTGAAGTACGCGTTAGAGTGCGCTACACTACAGTTGTTGCTGCTTATGGCTTAAACAGGCAACGTGGGCGATCAGAGTAAGGCCAGCAAATAAAGTCGTAGTTGGGAAACGAAAGAAAAAAATAATGTTCAAAAAAAAATTCTTAGCAAATAATTAAGCGATGACTCGAGATAAAAAAAAATTTTTTTTCAGGCAGTTCATTATTTATTAGTATTTTTTTTTCATTTTTCTCAGTGTACTCATAACTCAATGTAAATAACTCGACTGAATGTTGTTGTGTAGGTTGAATCAATGATTTCGAGTACTCAATTAATCTAACGAAAAGTGATCAATTGGAGTTGTTCTTTTATTGTAGAGCATTGATCTTGTCTGCATAACTGAGCATTGTATATTATTCAATAGCCTATAGAAATTTAAAGTTCATTTTCGTTTGTTATCAGTTTTTATTTTTGTGTACTCTTTTCTTTCTGCCGTTGTTGCTATTAAAATTCCATTGAGGTGGGGTTGGCTAAAATTGAATCAGGGCCATAAACTTATTGCACTGTTCAAAATAAATAGTCTACACTAACTTATCATCGATGAACATGTACATTTAATAAATACTTTAGTCATCTATCATTCGTATTCTAAATTCCCAACAGTTTCAAATTCTCTGATACACTTTGTTCGAGTATAAAATATATTCTCAGCTTTTGCTCTCAATGTAATACTAGTTATTGAATAAAAACTTGCTGAATTTTACGTTCAATTAGCGCGTGAAAAAAATCACTTAAATAAGGTGAACAAAAAAAATATCAAAAGCTGTTATATAGTTGTTGTTCGCTGTGTTTATATTGTTGTTGTAGTTATTACTAATATCCGCACTTGAAATCTAATCAATTGTCAAACAAACTAACAGAGTTGCCGGATCGCTATAAATACTAGCTACTAGCTACAATGTTAATTGGAAACGTTTATGAATTATAAAAAACAATCAAAGCTTTGACTTTTCAAATATACATTCAAATTTTTGTTTTTAGTTTTAATCTATTTAATACTATAAAATGTTAACAATTATCAAATATCTATCTCTGCACCACTTATAGCATAGCTTGAGAATTTACTTACTTAATTCTTCGTTAAATATTCAGCATACAATAGGAAACCTGAAACTAAAAAACCGTTAAGAAATTCAACTCATATGTTTTCAATTCGTGCAGTCGGTAAGCATTCGAACAACAGATGGCACTGCACGCCTAACGATCTTCGGCATTTTTGGCAAGCAAACTTTGTCCGCAAAAGTTCCCAATAGAGCATTGACTGATAAGTTGCTTGTCAATATTTGAAGAACTATTTATGGTTATGACAGTACTCGGAAAGCTTATTTGCTATAGCAAACACTCAAAGCTTTGTAAATAATATAAATAGACAGCGCCAAACAAAAATTGGTCAGTACTCCGTCTTAATTCAATCGAGGAGCTTTGTGGTTTCTTTTGTGGATTAGAGGGGAGTTCAAGTCGATAAACCCGAACTTTGGGCGTATTTTGACGCTTGATAAAAAAAAACAGTGAATATTTTTGCTAAACATTTATTTTATAGTTATCTTAAATCACAAAAATAATTGGTTTATTGACTTTAAGAAAACTCTCTTGAATAAAGTGTTTAAGTTCATCATGAGTAGTATTGCCCTATTGTTACTCACTGTGGTGATAGCCCTACTGGGTTATTTCTTCATGCAACTCCGTCGCAATTTGAATCACTGGCAAAACTTGGGAATTCCATGCGAGGAACCAAGTCTTCTAATGGGCTCAATGGCGGGTGTGCGTACAAAACGTTCATTCCCTGACATTTGGATGCAGTATTATCAGAAGTTCAGAGGAACCGGACCATTTGCTGGTTTCTACTGGTTTCAACGTCCAGCTGCTTTTATTTTGGAACCATTCTTGGTAAAGCTAATTTTAATCAAGGATTTTAGTAAATTTACGGATCGCGGCTTCTTCAGCAATCCAGAGGATGATCCGTTAACTGGTCAACTGTTTCTCTTAGACGGACACATATGGAGATCTATGAGGAATAAGCTCTCTCCAACTTTTACTTCAGGCAAAATGAAGTATATGTTTCCCACAATTGTTAAAATAAGCGAAGAGTTCGTTAAAGTTTTTGGAGATATGGCAGCAAAGTCACCTATTGTTGAGGTCAAAGAGCTAATGGCGAGATATACCACCGATGTTATTGGTACTTGTGCCTTTGGCATTGAGTGCAGCAGTCTCAAGGATCCGGAGGCGGAGTTTCGCGTAATGGGTCGGAAAGCGTTAACTGATCAACGTCATGGTGCAATCGGCTTAACAATTCTTAATAGTTTTCCAAAATTTTCGAGACGAATTCACTTGAAAAGTACTCCTGAGCATATCGAAAAATTCTTTATGCGTATTGTGAAAGAAACTATTGCCTACAGAGAAAAGAACAATATAAAACGCAACGATTTCATGGATCAGCTGATTGACTTGAAAAATAATCGACTGATAACGTCAGAGACCGGAGAGAGTATGAACTTGACAATTGAAGAAATCGCTGCTCAATCATTTGTGTTCTTCACTGCTGGATTTGAAACTTCTTCAACAACAATGGGATTTGCTCTTTATGAACTGGCTCAAGCGGAGGAGTTACAGACACGTTTGCGAAAGGAATGCAATGAGGTTTTGGCCAGGCATAATGGCGAATTAACATACGAATGCATTAGGGACATGGAGTATTTGGATCAGGTTATATCAGGCAAGTAACAATTAAAAGCGTTAAGAGCTCTGGCCAATAACATTTTTCTCTAGAAACCCTACGTCTTTACACTGTCTTACCAGTGTTAAATCGTGAATGCTTGGAAGACTTTGTGGTGCCCGGCTATCCCAATTATGTTATCAAAAAGGGAATGCCAGTTTTGATACCCGCTGGCGCTATGCATCGTGACGAAAAATTATATCCCGAACCAAATCGTTTCAACCCGGAAAACTTTACTGCCGAACGCGTTAAGAACCGTGACTCCGTTGAATGGCTTCCGTTTGGAGATGGGCCCCGTAACTGCATTGGTATGCGATTTGGACAAATGCAGGCCCGCGTTGGCCTGGCCGTGCTTATCAAAAAGTTTAAGTTTTCGGTGTGTGATAAGACACAAATACCCATTAAAAACAACATGGAAAGCTTTTTGGTATGTAGCGAGTCTGGTATATACCTGAAAGTTGAGCGTGTCTAACAATGGTCATATAAAAAAAGCACTAAATACTATCAGCTGACAATATATGACAGCACTCTACTACCATATTTGTACATAAAAAAAACTGGACAGAACTCCCATTTAAGTAAATGAAAACTGTTTTTATAGATGATTCATCAAAATTTAAAGTTCATTGACCCCAAAAGTCGCTTTCTACAGCTGACACCATATTACAAATCACGAAATATTTTTTGGTAGGTTCGACGAATTTGATTAAAAGTACATGCACGGTTTTCCGCTTCTTAGAAGTGAGTCGCAATCTATTGATAAACAAAAGTCAAAGAAGTAATGTTTCATGGAATTAGAAATGTTATCACAAACTTAAAATTTGTTTTAAAATAAAGACACTACAAACTCGTCAAACAAATGTTGTATCTTATAAGCAAGTTCATAAGTGCAGTTGATTCACCTAACTAAAGACTCTGATAAAGCTTTGAGCTAAACAAATATGACTTGCGATAGAAATTAGTTTTGTATTCACAGTATATTGCTTGGAGAACTTGTTTTCATTGTGAATGCAAAAGCTTTGACTTAAAATATATTTGACAAACTCGATGGCGGTGTCTCTCAGTAGATCGACAAAGTTCATGCACATTGCACGCGGGCTTTACTTCGCGGCTTTCATTCTGAATCGCAGAAATAATTGTTGCTTGCGGTCAGTATGGGGATCGGCATTTTGTTACTCACAGCGGCAATAGCCTTAATTGGCTATCTTATATTAAGAATGCGACGTAGTTTGCAATATTGGCAAAACTTGGGCATTGCATGCGAGGAACCAAGTCTTCTAATGGGCAACTTGGCTGGTGTGCGTACGAAGCGTTCATTCCCTGAAATTTGGATGCAGTATTATCAGAAGTTCAGAGGAACGGGACCATTTGCCGGTTTCTACTGGTTTCAACGTCCAGCTGCATTTATCTTGGAGCCATTTCTAGTGAAACACATTTTAATCAAGGATTTCAATAAGTTCACTGACAGAGGATTCTTCCATAACCCTGAGGATGACCCGTTGTCAGGTCAACTGTTTCTTTTAGATGGACACAAGTGGAAATCTATGAGGAATAAACTCACTTCAACTTTTACTTCAGGCAAAATGAAGAACATGTTTCCTACAATAGTCAAAATTAGTCATCAGTTTGTGGATGTCTTTGGAAACATGGCAGCAATGTCTCCGATTATCGAGGTTCGAGAGCTTATGGCACGATATACCACAGATGTTATTGGTACTTGTGCTTTTGGCATTGAGTGCAGTAGTCTCAAGGATCCAGAGGCGGAGTTTCGAGTTATGGGTCGACGTGCTATAACTGATGTACGTCACGGTGCCCTAGGAATTGCACTGCTCAATAGTTTTCCCAATTTTTCGCGTCGCATGCACCTTAAAATGACGCCAGACCACATTGAAGAGTTCTTTATGCGTATTGTGAAAGAGACTGTTGCTTACAGAGAGGAAAACAATGTTAGACGCAACGATTTCATGGATCAGCTGATTGACTTGAAAAACAATCGGCTAATGAAGTCAGAGACCGGAGAGAGTTCGAGCTTGACAATTGAAGAAATCGCTGCTCAATCATTTGTCTTCTTCACTGCTGGATTTGAAACTTCTTCAACAACAATGGGATTTGCTCTTTATGAATTGGCTCAAGCGGATGACATACAGAAGAGATTAAGAGAGGAATGCAATGAGGTTTTGGCCAGGCATAATGGCGAATTCACATATGAATGTATCAGGGATATGGAGTACTTAAATCAGGTCATATCAGGTAAAAAATGAAGTACGTCTCATCAAACCTCACTTATCATCCGTTTTCTAGAAACCCTACGTCTTCATACTGTTTTACCAGTGTTAAATCGTGAATGCTTGGAAGACTTTGAGGTGCCCGGCTATCCCAATTATGTAATCAAAAAGGGAATGCCAGTTTTGATACCTGCTGGCGCTATGCATCGTGATGAAAACCTATATCCCGAACCAAATCGTTTCAATCCGGAGAATTTTGAGGCGGAAAAAGTCAAAACCAGAGACTCGGTGGAATGGCTTCCTTTCGGAGATGGTCCACGAAACTGTATCGGAATGCGTTTTGGAGAGATGCAGGCTCGAGTTGGCCTGGCTATGCTCATTAAGAACTTCAAATTTTCTGTTTGCGATCAGACACCCATACCCATTAAAAATCATAAGGAGAGTTTTTTGGTTTCAAGTGAATCTGGAATTTTCTTGAAGGTTGAAAGTGTTTAAGGTGATTATCCAATAATATAACTTTTTTGTAAATAATATCAAATGTATTCGAGCGATGTTTTAATGGATAAATGGTCATTGCGCTATTATTAGTTTTACTCTCTATGGGTTTTTAAAAACTAAAAACCACTTACAAATAATCACATTGCTTAAATTACTAATAAAATGATTTAAAATTTAATTTTATTATGTTTAATTGTTGCTTTGATTATTTTAAAGTTCATTCATACGTTTAAATTGTACTAAGAGTCTATTATTAAGTACTTAAATACAGAGCGTAACAAAAGCTTTTTAGAAATTGTTCTCTCGGTTCACAATAACAATAAAACTCATAACCTGTACACGCGAATGTTACGTCACTTTAAAGATCTAAGCGATTATACTTATAGATATGTACATATATGCTTGTGTTTATTTTATTAACCAGTTTTTTGTTTGATTTGATTTTGATTTTTGTTCTTAGCTTTATTAAGTAAACTAAAATTCTGTGTAAAATTGAAAGTTAATAATATTATGAATGAGTTTGAGGCTCTTGAAACTAATTTATTTTCGCTTTTATCTTTTCTTTTTCTTTTATCATTTTCTTTTCTACTCAGCTAAGTGGCTCAACATGTAGCTTAAAACATTTTGGGTGTAATAAAAACGAATGCTTCGTAAATTCCATGGGATGTGGGGTATCCGGCGTCAGACTGAAACGAAAATTGCGTAACATCGAGATTATGCCCACGGCTAGTTTAATTCTACCAAAACGCATTCCAATACAGATGCGTGGACCCAAGCCAAAGGGTAGAAAGGCACAAGTTGGACGCTTTTGAATTTCCTTTTCTGTAAAGCGATCGGGTAGAAAATTCTCAGGTTCCGGATAGTATTCCGGATCGTGGTGTATGGAATAGACGGGTATAACCAATTGTGCACCAGCTGGTATATAATGATTTCGATGATTGGGCAACTCATAATGGGCATTAGCACGTCGCAAATGCTCAGAAGCAATGGGATACATGCGAAGGGTTTCTATAAGAAAGACATATACAAAAAGTCATACAATGTTTCTACATTTGAACACTTGAAACTTTCACTTACCCGATATAACCTGCTCCAGATACTTCATTTTCTGCATTGCCTCATAGCTGAGCTCTCCATTCTCGCCATAGTTTGCAATGACTTCCTCAATCTCCTCCCTTAGGTGGCACTGAATGTGCTCATTTCTTGCCAGCTCATACAGAGCCAGACTCAAAGCAGTTGCTGTCGTCTCAAAGCCAGCTACCAAAAACACATACATTTGAGCAGCGATCTCATTGAGCGTTAGACCATCTTCTAAATTGCCCGCATCGTAATTGTGTTTCATTTGCAGCATGATATCGATGAAATCATTGCGCTTAATATTGTGCTGCTCTCTGTAGCTAATGGTGTCCTTAACCAACCCCATGTAGAAGGCCTCGACGTCACTAGGCGTTCGTTTTAAACGCAGCCTCATACTTAGCTTGGGAAACAGCAGACAGAAGATATAATCAAAGCGTTTTTTAAGCATTGCATTTAGACCCATCTGGACGAAGGGCGCTCTGGGATCACGCAGACTATTGCATTCCAGTCCGAATATAGCAGTGCCTATGGTATCCGCCGTATAGCAGGTCAACAATTTGGTGACCTCCAAGTCAGCTGCTTTTCCAGCGCAACGTTCCTGCAGGACACTGGCCAACTCCCGAGCTGTTCTAAGTACAGCTGGAAACATTAGTTTCATCTTTGCGCCGCTAAAAATTGGTGTCATGCGGTGTCTTAAGCTATGCCACTTAGGCCCATCAATTGCAAAGAGATGTGCGGACAGAGGATCGTCCTGTTCATTATAAAACAAGCCTCGACTATCGAAGTTGCCAAAGTCTTTGATGAAAATGCGTTTGAGCAGCTCCATATCAGTTATTACATAAATAGGCGTCATGAAAAAGTATAAGCCTATATAGGGACCCAGATGTTTGTACTTGAAGTATAGTTTTTTCATTATTTCCGAGGTATGCCGGGTAACACGCCAACCCCACAAATTTCCCACCAGCGGCCAGGGTTTTTCATGTGCGATGCCACGACGTTTAAAATAGGATAACTTATGTTGCATCCAAATATAGCTACCGATTAGGATACACACAAAAAGCAAGTACGACACGAACATTTCACTTGGCTAATATTATTTAGACTGGGCAGCAGTTGCTCGAGTTCTCTTTCATTTATAGCCAACGGTTTTTTTTTGGCAGGTCAGGACCTCCCATTAAATTTTAGCTTTATTATAAAACATTTTGACAAGATACAAATTTGCTTGAATTACTTTTATTTCTTATAAGTTCAGAGTTAGGGTTCATTTAAAATTTAATTTTCTACTTATACTCTTATAATATTTGGTACACGAGCAATTTTAAGTACAAGTATTTATAGAAGTCGCTTATTAAAGTTTTACGAATGTGTTTTGAACAATAAAACTTTGAGCCATTGGATGGCAATTTTCTAACAGCTAAAACTTGTCATAAACAAATTTACAAATAAGTGGGAAAGAGAAAAACAGAGATGGAGCAAGAGCGAGAAACAGAAACATTATCAACTTGAAAGAGATTATTATTATCATGTCATAAGTAGATCAAAAATTAATAAAACTACATTTGACACAGTAATTATAAAAGTCTATTAAATAAACTATGAAAGAATGAAAAGTGAAATTTATTGCTTAATCTTTATTTCATTTCCAAATGTTTTCCTTATATAAAATTACAATTCATGGCAGTGGTCATTATAAAAGTGATTAAGTACATTATTTAAATATGGATTATTAGTTTACGATATAACTCTAATCTCCGCTGCCTATTTAAGCTCCTCAATCTTAAGATATATGCCACTGGTCGGACTCAAAAAAATTGTGGACTTGACATACTCAATTTTGGACACGGTGCGTGGACAGACACTAATCCGAAAGCGTGTCAATAGATGGAACAATGCAATACTCATCTGCATCTTGGCAAAACGCATCCCAATGCAGTTGCGGGGTCCATCACCAAAGGGCAGCCAGGAGGCGCAGGGACGCCGTGCCATTTGATTGGCGAGGAAACGTTCCGGAATGAATTTGTGGGGCTCTGGATATATTGTTGGATCATGATGTATGGCATAGACGGGTATCAACAGCATTTGCCCAGGTTCTATATAATAATGTCGATTGCCATTGGCTGCATAATAATTCCGACAAACGCGCGAAAGGTGTGGCAGAATTGGATACTTCCGAAGTGTCTCTAAAAATATACAGATGCAAGTGATTAGTTTGATCTCTCTTAGGCGGAGTCTTGAAACCAGGGCTGCAAACGCGATTTTGTTAATGGGCTTTAATCTTTTAATATTATACAGGTTGCAGCCCTGCTTGAAACGTTCATCCCACTCACCTGCTATAACAAGCTCCATGTAGGACAATCCCTGCATGTATTCGTATGTGAATTGGTCATCATGCTTTTGCAGGGCTTGCAAGATTTCCTGTCTAAGTAACTCCTGGATATGAGGCTGCTTGGCCAGCTCGTAGAGGGCAAAGGTCAGAGTGGAGGCAGATGTATCAAAGCCGGCAATATAGAAGAGATACGCTTGAGCTGCGATCTCATGTACGGTTAGCTCTCCACGCTGCTTCATCTCGATGAGCTGACTCATGAAATCATTACGCACAGTTCCGTTTGATTCGCGTTCCTGAACCGTTTCCCGAACAATGCGTAAGTAAAAATCTGTAATATCCTGGGGTATCTGACAAAACCGTAGACGGCGTGCCAGATTAGGAAAGCTTTCAATAAAGGCATCAATGACTTTGTTGTGGCGTCGCTCGCTACATGCGCGTTTACCCATTATGGCAAACTCATCCTCCGGATTACGCAGACCATTGCAGTCTAAGCCAAAGGCACAGCTGCCAAAGACATCCGATGTATATCTCATCAACAGATCACTCATATCTACAATGCCACAAATGGAGTTCTGCGATTTGTCCGCACACACCCATGCAAGCTCCTCACCCACGGCATCAACAGTGGAAAACATATGCTTCATCATGTCAGAGGAAAAAATTGGCGTCATTTTTTGACGCATCGGTCGCCATTTAACGCCATCGATAAGGAAAAGATGCCCCGTAAGTGGATCATCTCGTTCATTGTGGTACAAGCCGCGATCTTCGAAGTTGGCAAAGTCCCTTATGAGCACCTGTTTGGCCAACTCCAAATCCAGCACCAACACCGTGGGTCGCATCATAAAATAAAAGCCAGCAAATGGTGCTCCACTTGATTTAAAGCTTTCGTAGAGTGGCGTTAATATGTCTTTGAAATGCTTGTCCCTGCGAAATCCACGCATATTTCCCATAGGAAACGAGGGTTTCTCGTGGCTAATATGGCGTCGCGCCCAATAGCTGAGCCTCGTGCGCACATACCAAAACCCGACGGCCGAAATAATAAAAAGCAATGCAATCGCTTCGAGCATTTTATTAAGCGTTTCACTTTCAACTGAACTGTGCGGCAAACTATTTAGACTGTGAGGCACCTAAATATTATTAGATTTTGTTTTAAAGTCAACTGATGTACATATAAAGTGCGTTTGCATTATAAACAACTCAAGCAGATAGTAGCATCGTTCAACTGTTTATTTGCTCTCAACAAGATTAATTGAAAACAAGTAAGGAAGCTGCGATGTTCGGCATGCCGAATACTGTATACACTTTCAAATTCGCTGTACCTGTTTTTCATTTTACGATTTTTCTGTTACGGTTGTCCGATTTTGACAAAAGATCGAACTGTGACAAAAAGAAGGCCTTGACCAAAGTTACAGCTTGATAGCTCAAAAACTGAGAGACTTGTTTGCATAGAAACAGACAGACTGGCGGACGGACATTGCTTTATCGGCTCAGGTCACGATACTGATCAAGAATATATGTACCTAATATGGTCGGATATGCTTCAATGCGTTACACATTTCAAGATAAAACTAATATACACTTTTCAAGGGTATAAAGAGAGATAGAGAGGGAGAAAGAGGCTGATAGAAAGACAGCGATGGAAAATGAAAGAGCGTAAGTGGAATTGAACTTGACTAATAACTAGACGCGATAACGGCATTACACAAAAGGCAGTAGCCGATAAATATATTATCGTAAATTAAGCATTTGTCATAAATTGCAGTTTTTGTGTAATGCAAGTGTTTTCTATTCCCTTAGGTTTTATTTTTAAAATATTAAAGCTGAACACCCTACACTTAATTAAGTCAGATTTTTACAGTTGCAAATGTTTTGATGTTTTTGCTATCAATATTTGAAAATAAGTTACATTTGCAACATTTAGGAATAATTTTAAGATCAAGATTTTAATTTAAATTTAAACAAATTTTTTGTTTGTTTTTTGAGTTTTATTTTTGAATATTTAAACATTTGAACATTTTATTAAAAATACATTTTTTGATACTGGATTATGTTTGTCGCCAATTTTTTCTTCGCTTTCAAACTCGTATGCAAACAACTGTGTTTACATTCCACGATTATGCAAGCACAAAACAAAATAAACATAAGAACGTTAGAGAACAAACGGAGAGAGAGGCAAAGAGAGAATTGAAGCTTTTAAGTGCTGAGCTCAGTAAAAAAGAGCTTTCGCTTGTTGAATTCATTGTGCGTTCGTCGTTTTGTGTAGGTTATGGATGAAATATTTTATTGTGCCAATTTATTTGTGTTTATCTCAGTAGCTTATCGAACGCTCCATTGCACGACCTATAACAACATAAAAGGTGATTTAAATTAAAAAGAAACACAATCTAGTGCTTAGTCAGCAGAAAGTCGATCAATTTTTAGATGAATACCCGATTCGGAGGCAATTAAAAAATTCTTCTTGCCAAATTGCAATGGAATCTGAGTTCTTGGCGTACTGTTGAATTGATATTGCTGGAGTAGTGTTGCAATGCCAATCTTCACTTGCATCAGGCCGAAACGTTCACCAATACAGGCACGGGGTCCATTGCCAAATGGCAAATAGGCAAACGAATGCCTCTCATTAATTGCCTCTGGCTCAAATCGCGCTGGATCAAAACGCTCGGGTTCAGGATAAATGTCTGGATCGTGATGTATACTATGTACAGGTATCATTATCCGGGTGCCTGGCTTCAGAATGAGATTGCAACCAGGCACTTGGTATTTCTTTGTCGAGCGTCGCACCAGGTGAGGCAAGACGGGATATTTTCGAAGCGTTTCCGCTACGACCTGATTGAGGTAAGTCATCTCCTGTAGGCACTCATAGGTCAATTGTTCCTTGTGACGCTTCAGTGTGGATATGATTTCTACGCGCAAGCGTTGTTGTATCACTGGATTGAGTGCCAGCTCGTACAGACAAAATGACATGGTCGTCGAGGAGGTTTCAAATCCAGCCAGAAAGAAAACCAAAGCTTGCGCTGCAATCTGCTCAAAGCTTAGTGAAGCCTTTGACTCCTCTGTCTCCTGACCTAACTCTATGAGTAGCTGGATAAGATCGTTGCGCTGGATGTGCTCACGTTTTCTGTATTCCAGTGTTTGACGCACCGTCTCCATAAAGAACTCACTCACCTCGGGCCGAAAGAGACGGAACCGAAGTCGCCTCGCCAAATTTGGTTGGGTGAACATTAACACTTGAACAGCACCCTGATGCAGTGGTCTCTCCGTTATTGATCGACCCATTTCCCGAAACTCCGATAGAGGATTGGACAAGCTATTGCAATCAAGGCCAAAGGCACAGCTTCCAATCACATCAGTTGTGAAGCGCGCACACAAATCCTTTGCCTCAAATTCGCCCAACTCCAGCTCGGCGCTGATTGCCAGCTGCTCTGCCACTTTAACCATTGTCGGAAACATGAACTTCATCTTACCAGAGCTAAAAACAGGAGTCAAATGTTGCCGCAACCAGCGCCACTGATCCCCATCCAGAAAGAGCAAGTTTCCCGTTAATGGATCGTCGCGTACATTGTGAAACAGTCCTCGATCCGCAAAACTTGTAAAATCACTGACCATTATGAGTTTTATTAAATCTAGATCCAGGATAAACAACGCCTTGCTCAGGAACGTGTAAAAGCCACAGAAACGCTCTTTTCCCCGGAACTTGTTATAGATCCTCAAGTTGATGTCCGTCCAATGCAAATTACGTGCAAAGCCGCGCATATTGCCCAACAGGTAAAGAGGGGGCTCACTCGAAACACCATGACGTTGCCAGTAGGAGTAGTGTTGACTCAGCCAGGCAAAGATAACGCCAACGGCTATAGCCAGCAAAATAAGAAACGTTAACATCTTGCCATAAAAAATAAAATACAACTGAAATGTCAAAGTCAATGCAAGAGAAATCGTTGCAGTTGACTGTGAAAGCTTTTAAGCTTATTTCTTATTCTCTCTCTCTTTCTGTCTCTGGGTCTTTCTCTGTTATTAACAGAGAGTGTGGAATTTGTATGTTGAATATGTAAACATGTTAGATTTAAGTAATTACTCGTTTCCTTATAGTATAGACATGAATACTTTGTTGGCAAGAGCACTTTATTGCAAGATCAACAAGTACTACTTAGATTTTATGTACTGATATTAAATAATGTTAGATAAGCTTTCATTTTATGATTACATTGGTACATCGTTGACCTAGGATTTATACTTGATTCTTTCTCTTTGTGCACAAAAGTGTTCTGCAAATATGAAAAGGGTTGACCTTATAATAATTACAAATATGCATAAGAAATCTACATTTTATAATATCTATATTTTAACAAAATTTGAAATCAAATCGAAAAATCAATCTGCAAAGTCAAAAATGTACATGACTTTCGTTCTGTTTAAGATCAATAAAAGTATTTTTATATGCGTTCTATTTTAAATGTATGCTATTCTTGGTGGACATCATAATGGTGCGATTACTAAGAATCAGCGGCATAATCCTTGTTAGCTTGCCGTATCAAATGGTTAATTATGGGATATTTGCGAAGTGTTTCTGTATGGATAGGTTTGTATATTAATAGAGTATTGCACTCCGTTTGAGCTGCACTTCTTACCATCCAGCACCTGTTCCAGATAACTCATCTGTCGAATGGCATAGTAGGTAAGCTCTCCATTGGATTTCTCATTGAGCACCGTTTCAATCTCCTCCCGCAGACGATGCTGCACATCCTGATGCAGTGCCAGCTCGTAGAGCGGCAATGAAAAAAAAGAAAGCTTGAGCAGCCATCTGCTCAATGGTAAGACCCTGTGTTAGAGCTGCCTCTTCATTATACGCGCGCAGCTCAATCATCTGATCAAGGAAATCATTGCGTTTAATGTCTATGGGCAACTGTTTCTTTGACGGCGTTCATAAAGAAGTTTGGCAGACCATCAGGAAACAGCTGCAGGCGCAACTTTCTTGCCAGTTTGGCATTGGTAAAAATGAGAGCCAGGATATTATGACGTGATTGCTCAAACATTAAGTGACCCTTGGCTCGGAATTCGGCATGCGGATCCACCAAGCTATTACACTCTACTCCAAAGGCACAGGTGCCAGTCACATCTGTCGTAAAGAGTGCACATAACTCCTTGATATCCACCTCACCACCAGTTGCGACGGCAGCTGTTACTGCTTTGTCCATTGTCTCGGCCAGATTGTGTCCCACCTCGACAACAACGCCAAACATGTGCTTCACATTGCCAGAGGTAAAGACGGGCGTCAATTATTGCCTCATCGAGCGCCATTCTTCACCGTCAAGCAGACCTAAATGTCCAGTTAAAGGATCATCTCTCACATTATTGAATAAACCACGATCTTGAAAGATCGTAAAGTCCTTGACTATCACCTGCTTGATCAGACCCAAATCGAAGAATTGATTGAATCGATTGAAGAATAAATACATGCCGCCATATGGCAGTTTTCCCTTAAAGCGATCGTAAGGCCGCTGATTGATGTCACGAAAATGCAACGTGCTGCCAACACCTTTCATATTGCCAATTAAGCGCAAGGGGCGCTCAAAGGGCACTCCACGGCGTTTCCAGTAGGTGTACGTATACTGATAGTAGAGGTAGATCTGCGAACAGAAATTTTTTTATAAATAATATAAAAAAAAAAAAAAAAAAAATCCTTTTTTAAAAAAAAAAAAAAATTTTTATAAATATTTTTTTATTTAATGTTAATATAGAAAGCATAAATTAAATTAATGAATTTTCAAACGTAGATGGCGCTTGTCTTGACCACGGATCTTGTCATAGAAATCAGTTATATAAAGTTTTATTTTCTTGACAAAATTGTTTATTATTCAACATTGTAAGCAAACAATGGCATGGCAGCTTCATCAATCCATGCTCTACATCATTATTTGCTAGTAAATAAATTTATACTGCGCAAACAATGCTCTGACCTTTGACATACCTAGATTATTATTCAATCAATCAACAAATTTCTCACCTTTTGTCACCTTTTGTTATCGTCCTCTTGTAAGCAACTGCAATCGAGTTGGACACTGATGAACGTTTTTCAATTAAAGTCTTCTTTATTTGATTTTGTAATTGGAATGTCAGCAGCTTCTGCTTGCGTTCACATGCAAATGGTATAAATATCTATTGGCTTGTTGTTGTTGTTGTTTTTGTTATTGTTACTGTTGTTGCTGTTTTCATTTTATTTGCATTTTGGCATTTGGCTTAATTAAATTTTGGCCAGCGGCAAATCAAATCATGCATAAAGCTTATATAACTAACATAAAATTTACAGCCAATGATCCTACAACGATTATGTCTGGCCTTGGCTAGAGGCTAGGGAAAAATACTTCCTTTCACTTTATTATAAAATCGCTTTGCCATTTTATGTGAAAGCGATTAGAAGCACGTTAGGCGTAGATTTTTTTTGGTGCTCGTTCTGATTCATGTTCTTGCACGTTCATGCTACTAAAACAGCTCGGTCCCAACAGTGGACGTGTTTTGTATTTATCTGTGTGTGTGTGTGTATTGGTACTTAAAGGATTTGGTATAATGCATATTGCCTGTTTTATGCCGCTAATGCGCCATAACCATTTTCGAATAGACATAAAAATGATGTTATGTTGTGTTTTAGCCGGGCTGCAATGAAGTGTGACGCATTAAATTTACAGCATGACTAAGCCCAAAGTATAACAACAACTGGGCTTTAAGCCTTAACTTCAAGTCACTTGCTTACAACAAAATTGTTTGCCAACAGTTGGTTTTTTTTTTTATGTGCATGTTGTTATATAGATATTAAGCCATGTCAAAAGAACCATTGCTTGTGAAAACCTATAAATTTTGAACAATTTATGAATATAAATTTTCTATAACATAAATATATTTTTTAGTACATGTTCATTATGTTGCCATAATCCAATTTGCTGCCAACTTAAAGCAAGCTGAAAAACTTGAATCTTGATTGTATTCTATTAGTTAGAAGAAGAGCTTTGCTTTCCTGTATTGTATTTGTGCCAAATTGCGCTGTTTAACTTTCCTTTTTTTTTTTTTGGCAAAAACCAAACACTTTTAAAAGGCGTTGTGCCTTAATTTATTGCGCAGTGTTTGGCAATTTCGGAAATGTTTTTTGCCATTTTCGCGCGGCGAAAAAAAAAAACAATGTTACCAATAAATGTGTGAGGGAAATGGAATTGGTTGAGAAAATTACAAAGCAGGCCAATGGGACGCCAAAAGCAATTGGATGTGCGACTGTTCAAACGTTTTCCAGTCTGTTGTCCTCGGGCAGAGGAAGCAGAGAGAGAGAGAGAGACACAGAGAGTGTGAACTGGTTGTGTGTTTGCTGTGGAGAGTTTTGTTATGTGTTGCATTGTGGTTTCGCGGTTTAATTGGTAAGTTGCCCAAAAGGCTAAATTGTTGCCATGGGCTATGCGCTGACCATATTGATTTGCTTTAACTGTTTTTTGATCAACGGTTGGATATGTTCTCCGGCTAGAGGAAGGTTAAAGAAGCATTCCATAATGCATTTCAATGGTTTGCACAAGTTTGTTATTATATTTCCAAGCTGAATTGTTTGGAAGCATTGTACGAAAAAATATGTATGTTATTTTCATCAGGGAGCTTTACATCAACAACTAACCAAAACTTTTCTGTTTCACATTCGGACATTGCAGTCACGGATGTAAACCAACCTTAAGGGCAGCAAGAAAGAAAAACTTTGGCAGCAAACAAATAAAATAATTAGCAGCATGAAATGCCAAAACAGATGAGAAGAAGTGCAAGCTTTTCAAAACAGATTCCATGTGAAACAAATTTTTTTTTTGTAAGCCCTAGCACACCGATTTAGAGATCGTGTCCTCCTACAATTTGTAGCAGACCTAACAAATTGCAACATGCCAATGGACCATCTGGCAAAAAACAAAAAAAAAGTACACCATCCACTTCAATATGCTGGTTTTTGCTGTCTGTCTATGTGTGGGGAGTGATGACTCGAATAACACACCAACAAAAAAAAAAGATACAATTTGGCAGATGGGGCTCATTGATTTTTGGTCAATTGGCGCCGTTGTCTTGTCCGAAAAAAACAAAAACAAAACAGCTGCCATGATGTGGCGCTAAATTATATTGAAGAAGCGCGTGTCCGGCTAAAGTTCGCTCATATTTTACGTTAGCTACAATTTTGCATTTTTTCGATTACATTAGCAGCAATGATGGCATCGTCATCATCATCAACTTTGGGAGCAACAGCATGGTCTACACCTCCTTCCTAAAGGCTGCTGTGGCTATTATGTTATTTACATTTATTATTGATTCAACAACAAATTGCCGAACACTGACTAACGAGCGCATATTGTGGCCAAAAGGTCAAGGGCCACAATTGAGGCTGACAAAAAGGGACTCCGGAAGTTAATAGAATGTACGTAATTATGATAAACATTTGTATCCCTATTTTGCTGATTGATCAGATTAACAAGACAGCCGAATTGACGTTAAGCTATCAAGAATTTATATGTCTGAGCCCAAAACATTCTAATTTTTGTGATGCTTATTAAATTGTTCTTCCCTTAAGTTCAACCTTCATTTGACAGGGTATAATTAAGTCAATGTCATTCATTTTCTGATCTTTGCGTCTTATAAATCATGGTACGGTATCAATTCATTATGCTTAGTTGAGTGTCACTTTGGTGTCTGTCTGCATACAAATTTGCTATGGCATACTTTTCCAACAGAGCAAAATGGTGTTAACTCCTATGACCCAAGGCATGGCCATTTTGTGTGTTGTGCTTTGTATAACAAATAGCTGATACCAAAGCTGCATAAATTGCTAATTACTTGAGCGGAAAGCGGTGTGCCCAGACACTTGAGAAATATTCTTTTATTTTTCCTCCAACACGGCAAGTCCAGAGCTGACCAAGCATTATTGTAAATTTATCATGCGCTTTATTTATGTTTTTTTCATTGAGCTGCGCCGCAAAGAATTTAACTTGGCATAGCAAAATAAGGAAGAAATGTAAAACCAAAGCATTGTGGAATCTATTTTTTTATTGCCATCGAAGGCAATCGACTGAAACAAAGTGGCTTACGGCATAAATTTTAAAGAAAAAAAATATATGAATTTGAAATAAATAAATTCTCATTAGACGATTTAATACTCTTAGCAAACAAGTTAAAGATACACTATATAGAAGTCTGACCTGTATATGTTTTTGGTTTAGTTATTAATAGAATTATTATGGAAACAAGATGAAGTCGTCGTTTTTTAGACCAAAAAATCAGTCAACTTTTTTAATGAAAAACAACAAAAAAGTGTTTGGCCTTGGTGTAAGCTTTTAATTTATTGCTTGCACACGATTTCTACATTGCCATTTAGCAATTTTTTCAGTATATTAGGTAATTTTTTTTACTTTTTGCTTTAATACTTTTGAACCATTAAGATATTGGCACTGTAAAATATGTGCATTATGTAAAGCCTAGGTGAATAAATATTTGTATGCGTTTTTCCACACAATTTGTTACGATATTTGTAAAAGCATTGTTTAAGCTTCTGCTCTGTCTCTTAAAAGTTTGTTTAGAAATTATGTAAGTTTAACAAAAACTAAACATAAAATAAAAACATAATAAAAAATACTGATAAATAAAGATAAAGTTTTTGTAAACAAAAATAGGTGCTTACTTTAAACAGGGTATCTCTTCAAACATTTAAAATGTGTTTAATTATGACCAACGAAATGCAGATGTTAAATTGTTGATGGCGCTTCAGTTTTGTTCGATTCGGCCAGTTGTTGCCAACACAATTATTGGGCTTTCAGATTAGTGGCTGGACTGAATGTGGACACAATCAATTTTCCAAATCGTTTGCTGTCGACGCATTAGGCTGTCAAATGGTCTCATGCAGAGAGCAAAAGTAAAAAGATTTTTGTTCATTTTGTTGTTACGTATGAATAAAATCAGAGCTTGATTCTGTGTGAGGGGTTGAAAGGCAAGTCACGTCGCTTAGCCCAAATGGCAAATCCTTTAAGGGCTGTGACTTTTTGGGTTCTTGTGTCAGCTGTCGTCGTCTTCGTCGTCGTCGTCGTTGGCATCGTTGCTGCTCATTGATTAATGAGGCAAACCTTACTTGCGAATGTTTGGCATGCATGGCGTATGAGCAATGTGCTGATTTGTATGCATTGTCCGCTTTGCCACGTTTACGTGAACAAACCAAAGTGCAGCGCGAACAGTGATAATAGCGACATTGGCGTCAAGTTTGGTCAAACGAGTTGTCATTGCGTTTGTGTGCAGCACGTGCTACAGCCGCAGACAGCTGCTGCACGGCAATTGCATCTGATGCACTTCAATGTGGCAGCGGTGTTGCCAGACACAAGCGTTATTGCTGCCTGAACCTGTCTGTTCTTTCTGCCTGGTTGCGCTCAATTGAATGGGAAAGCGCCGCACACTTGATAGTATCTCAATTGGTTGTCTCTTGTCTGCTACCTGCTCATTACTCTTGTTTGCGCTTACCCAAAAGCCACTTCACCGGTGTAGAATATCCACTCACGTGAGCTGCTCAATATTTTATTTGTTTGTGTTTTCAGGCAGAGAGAAGCCGTTATTCTTGTGCGGCCAAACAAGATTGCATGCTTGCAACCGTGCAGCATACAAGATGGTTCATATTTTATAAGATTTGAATAACAAATTTTTTGATATACGAGCAGCCGCATGCAGTTGCAAAGATGTTGCACAGACGTATGTATACTTAAATTTTCATTTGCTTGTACTTGATTTACAGATTTGGTTTGTTCCGCATTTGCATCTTTATAATTTAGACTTAACTTCTAAATTAGTTTTTGTTACTTTTATAAAAAACTCTATACATCATATATTGTAAGAATATTACAGCTGAAACATTTTTTTTCATTTCATAAATTGCTTTAAATTAAAATTTTTTTTCGAATGCAGTCTTTTCACCGCGGACTCTCGATCAGAACTGCCGAGTTTTGTCTCAATGCTCGATAGCTATCGTATCTATCGTATCCAAGTCCCACAAAAAAAACATTTCTTTTGACAAGCGCCTCTTATTTGTTAGTTTCTGAAGCTCGTTAGCCTTTGACATTTAAATGTTATTTAATAGGATGTCAACTGTTTGAAACAGACTTCTAGTTAGACTGAGGCACTTGATAAGCCAAATTAAATTGCAATAATCATATATAACTCTGCTGTTGTCTACACTCAATTTAAGGATATCTTTGCTGTACGTCATTGACATCGCATTCCAAATGGACTTTGTCTCGTACAAGTAGAGATGGACAATACGTTCATTGACACTATTATAACTGAATTATCTCGAGCTATGTCGCCGTCTGCTTGGACGCAACGGGTCGTTGACATTACATTGACTCTAATGGCATAATTTAAGCGGCTTAATATAATGCGTGTTATTAGCTTGGTCCAAGAATTTCTGGCTAGAGCCAGCTGCTGTCCGATTATATATTTTTTTAAACATTTTTTTTTTGTTTTTGCTCGAGTAATTTATGGGCGTCGATATACTTTCTGCCAAAGTCGTTTGGTGTAATGACAAACGCAGCTAGAAACAATTGTAAAGTACATGACAGGGTTCGTATACATTATATATAATTTGCGAGCAAACTTTTAACGCACAAATTGTTGGAATGGATGGCACACACACACACACTAGTGTAGCCAATTTCCTTGTGAATTTCTTTGGATGGCTGCTGAGTTATATGTGTAACTTAATTTGCTTCTGCCACACCTGTGGCTTTTAAAAGAACCTTGGCCCTTTTTTGACATAAATTTATAAGTTAAAAAATTGTGGCTCAGTGATACTGTGTGTGTTTTGATGTTGCTCTATGCATGCATTTGACGATTTCCAACATTTATAGAAATGTATTTGGTTGAATAAATAAATGGTGGCCTTAAGAGCGAACCAAACTTAAGAGCACAGCGAATGTAATGTAAGTCACTGGGTTACAGCTGTTAAGTTTAACAGCGGCAATCGGGTCAACAGTTTGTGTTAACATTGCGTGTCTGTTACGGACACGTGTTGCATGGCTTTCACTTTTGTGAGCTCGCACAGCAGCCGCTCTGTTAAAATTTCCCTGTCTCGTATTGCTTGCGGCTTCAGCAGCAAACGCCGCTTAGTATGCAATATAACGGCGTGATCGTATGACGTGTGTGTGTGTGTGTTTGACAAGTAGTTTCTGAAAACGGTTTCAATTACGCTCTCTACTGTAACAGTCGGCATATTAAAAAGAAAGTAACCAAAGACGTACGTTACGGCTGTAAAGCAAATGCGAGCCTTTTGGAATTATTCATGGCAAAAAACGGTGTGCGTTTGTTTATCAACTGAGTCGAGCCTTTTGTTTGTGTTCTTCTTTATTGTATTTGCATGTTTTCTTTGTGCGGCGTTTTGTGTACAAAGATACATATTTTGTGCTTGTTGTCCTCGAGCTATCCTTAAAATTTAACTGGGTGTACACAAAACATAAGGTTTTTAAAAATGTAAAGGTAAACAAACAAGAAGTATGCAAAGAGCAGCACTCCTATATGGAATTTTATTGAAATGAATAAAAATTCTGTTTAATAATGTTGCACAATAATTTATCAAATCAGGTGAGAAAGTGCTTGTATGCAATTAATTTTCAACAAATTTCCAGAACTGCCATTTCTAGGCAAAGTCTTATAATAGAATAATATGATTTTTGCTTGAATACGAAAGAATATATTGAACAGGAAGTGTTTGTGTTTGTATGCGTGTGGTATAAGTTTCGCTTTTTGCTTTTAGTAGTTTCATTTTTTTGTAGTGTGTGCATTTACAGCTTTGGCCCGGAGCCAACACATTTTCGACCTGTGGCCACAATTAGTTCGCTGCCACATAAAACACTTTGCAATACAGTACAAAACGATAGGCGACTGTAGCATAAAGGGCGCAAGAAGATTTATTTATGACCAACACATGTGCCTGCCTTGCGATCTATTGACAGCACTTTTATTTTGCACGGACAGACACTTATAAATGTATATGAAAAATAAAAAAATAAATAAATATATTTTGCTTGAGGGCTGGTATTTATGTGCGCAAGCCAAATTTATTGTTATTGCTTTAGTAGACAGAGATTCTTTACTGAAGTGTTTTTTGATACTTGAGAATATTATGTGAGCCTTGAATTTCAAAGTAAGAAATTCAATTAAATTTGAAGTTATGCAAAATGTTAATATAAATATTATGTTTCGCACTTTCAGCTTTAACTACATATGAAACCTGCATGTGCATTATCTTTCAATACCTATTTAGTTTCCTATACAACAATTCTGTTGCATAGAAAACAGGCGTGCATTCGCAGCTCCCATTTATGCGCTGGATAAGTTTCGGGCAATTTTGCATGGTCCGTTTATTATTGCTTTTATCTAAGTGGAATATTGTCTCGCCAAATTCCAATCGCTGAATGGCCATCCATTAGTGCAGGTGTTCAATGGCTGTTGCTGTTGCTGACGCTAATTAACATTCATATTGCGAACAATGGCAACGAAAATACATATGTATAATAAGTAGGCATATATTAAATTTAAATACATTTGCATCAAATATATACACTTTCGAACATAGATTTGACTAAATTGAATTGGTGTTAAAAATGGGGAAAATCATATCTTTTTTATACACTCTCTAACTAAAAAGAGTATAACAGAATTTTATTTGATATTTAACATAACTACAAATAGCTATTAATAATTAGTTTATTTTAGTGCTTATAAGGCTGACTAAGACAAGGATAATTCGTGACTTTAAATAATTAATAAAAGCTTTAAGCAGTACCTTAACTAGTATGTCTTTGTTGACTGTTTATGATTATTCGGGCAGCAAAATACCTTTCGCCACTTAAAAACTCTCAGTGCTTGTGGTTGACCTGGTGATAAATCAGCTAGGAAGTGACACAGGTGGCAAAGTTGTGCCATCGTTTCAGTTATTTTACTGGAGTTGTTATGAACCATGAAGACAGCTTGGTGCAGCACTTTCAACTAGAGTGAAGTGTATATAAGTATAACTTTATATTTTTTCGCACAACAAAAACCAAACACATTCCTTTAACTGTTTGAAGACTAAAATTCATGTATTGACTGAGCTACAAATAAATCTGGATCATAAGAAAATGTAGTAAAATTACTCGCTCACTATTCATGCAAACTATTCAAGTTAAATAACTTAAACTCTTAAGCACCATCAAAATGCTTCCTCTCAATCAAATCGAATATTTTTAAAATCTATTGCATTTTTTGCACAGATTTTATTAAGATTTTTTTTTTTGTACATATATTTGGTTCTGCTCTTTTACACATTTCCCGCATTGCTTTTCATAAATATCGTCGCTCATATTTTAGCTCTAGTGAAGTATGCTTATAACTTTTGAGGTCCTTTGGCTCATGCACAAACACAAACACACACATACATACACAATTGTGGCCAGCACAGGAAAGGGTAAATAAGGGCTGAGCTATGGTTGGGCAGAATATTAGGAAATCATTATTGCATGTGTGTGTAAAAAAGTGCATACTTATAAATGTTAACTGGCTGCATGCATTAAATGTCAGAAACTGCTGCATTTTCTTCTCAGCAGCTTGCTTCCGCATGCCACATGGCCCCTATGTATGTATGTGTGGCGTTGGCGCAACAAACTTGCAGCTGCTGCTCATAACAAAAATAACAAATTGAACACCAGCTTACACATAAACCAGCGAGTAAAAGAAATGAAGCAAGAAAAACTCTTTACTACTTGCCTGACTTTGTTTTCACATCTTCTTAAGCAAACTTTTATGGCGTTGACACAAAAAAATAAAGAAGTCAACACTTTCTTAAAATAAACACAAGCCAGCAAAGAGGTAAATTGCATTCGTGCACTTCGTCATCACCATACCTATTATCATCATCATAATAAAAATATAAACAAAAGTATTTGGAGAAAGAAAGGACGACAGATAGACGTTAGCCTTATTATATATAGAGTGAAAATGCAAAAGTAATCAATTTGTATAGAAAATTCAGTCACAAGAAGCACTTTATTACACATTAGGATTTTCATCAGACGCTAAATAATTTCATTTTTAATAAATTTTATATTATGTGCACTGAATTTTTTTCGACACGATAATTTGAAAATTTGTATGTTCTATTCCGTTGATATTATGACATTTTCTGGTTGAGCTCAGCTGCGCAGAGCAGTTGCTTATTGGTTTGTCAGGGGTGGATGTACTTATCGTATAATAAGCATATTTGTAGATACAGCTGAAAGAAAGCAAGTGCTGCTAAGAATTTCATAAGCATTAAATGTGCAGGCGGCACCAACGGCAACGGCAACGTCAAAGCGCACACACCGCCAATTATGTCCTGAATGTGGTCACAAAATACGTCAATGGGGCGTCGTGGCAGCTGGATTTTGGTAGATTGGAGGTTTGAGTGGTTTCAAACAGCGCGGCAAGAACTTTGTATGCTATGATTTTCTTTACTTTTGGTTTCTACTTGTAAACATATCGCGTTGCGTGTTTGTCGTAGTATCTGTCTGTATATCTACATCTGTCCCTCTGGTCGCCGAGTAACATTCAAAGAGCTAGCTTTGAAAGTTTGTCGCTTTGAAGATGCACGGTGGCGGTGGCGGCCTCGGCTTCATTTAAAATTCAATGGAGTGTGCGAACTGCGTGATTTCTTGTCATGCCAGGGATACCACACAACATCTGCATCCGCATTTACATTCGCATCCGTACACAATTCCAATCGCTGAATCGCGTAGGAATAATGACGCTGCTGCTGCTTTTCTACTTTGCACAAAACACGGCAAATATTTGCATTTGCGGTATTTACTTGCGAACAGTGGTAAAATCAAAAGGATTCTTTGGCTCCTCCTGCTACTAATTAATTCCACATCGTGAACGAGCGACGACAAGTATACAATTAACATCCGTTGAAATTGTTCTTGTTCGATGTGTTTTGCCCAATGCCAAATGATGCTCGTTCCTTTCAATGCTGACAAAGCCGATTCAACTTTTTGGCAAGCGAATAAGCTGACACCTGACAAAATTGGCTGGCAAAAACTTAAATGCAAGTGAAACGATTTTCACGATTCAAATGTCAAGAAAAGTACTAGGGTGAAGGGAAAGAAGTCGACTTTTTGAATACCCAATAATCAAGACTAAAAAAAATTTTGTTAGCTGTTTGTATTGTTAAAATATTGCACAAGGACCTAAGACGTATTGGAACTAAAATTTGAATTCTGCTGATTTTACCTGACTGCATTGCCTAAAGCGAGAGTAGCATCTAAATCGGTTCGACCCCAAAGAAATTTTCACGCCTCATTCAAATGCCAAGCACAAGACTTAGAAAAGAGAGAGAGAGAGAGGGAGAGAGAGAGTGTTTGGTCACAGCTGCATTGCAGTTTGTTGGCTGGCTACTTGGCCAAGTAGCTTATGTATTAAGTGTCTCGGGTTGTCAGTGCAGCTGTGTGGTTGGCTGTTGTTTGCTTCCGGTTTTTACTATTGTTGCACTGTGGCCAAGACTTTGGCATTTGAGTTGCTGCCATGCAACAGCATCGTTGTTTGCTCCACTTTGTTGTCTCTTCAGGCTTACGAGATACTTAAGTGTTTGTGTGTGTGTGATTAGTGATTAGTTGTGCGCATTAAATTTTAATGCCAAGATTTCCCTCTAATGATTATCAGTAAATTGCTGCGTATTAAATCTGGTTTTGAAAGTCGCCAAGAATGGATAGTTAAGCAACGCCGCAATTCTGTCAATTAAGTCTCGTTAAAATTGTCGCCTAATTAATTCGATTAAATTTTAATTGAATTCGCCCACTGCGCGTTTAATGCTATGGTAATTTTCTAAAAAAAAAATCAATTCAATTAACTGACGACGACCACAGTGCTTTCGGTACGGCATTGCATAATCTGTTCAACGTTGTCTCTTTCTCACGCAGTTATATTTTGTGAATAATTAATGCATTTTCAATTACAACTACAGCAGCGAACGTTCTTCCTACAGCTGAAATATCACACATACGCACTGTTAAACGTTTTAACGATGGCATGCATAAAATTTACGCGTTGCTTTATATAACAATCATCTGCGCAAAGGCCAATCAAAAGGGTGTAAAAATCGGCAAGGGTACGCACGAAAGTATGCAATAAATTTAGAGAATTTTTATGACTGCGTATCGATTTGCAGGCAAGGAGGTTTTAAGCTATTTGCAGGTACAATCACAACAAAAACGAAAGGCTTACACAAAGCAGTTTAATTTTATTGCATTGCTGCTGACTTAACGAAAAAAAAATGCTCAGCATCGCAAGAGAACTAACAAACGTACGATGTGTAAGCGAACATTAAGTGGAGTATCAAAGTTGAGGATTCTATGTATATAGATATGTTTGTATATAAAAGTATTCACAGACTCTGGCACAATGACAATGATTTTTTTTTCTGGCCACATAAATGGATATATCTGACTGAAATGTTCAGCTATTTGAGCGTTAAATGTAGCACATAATAAGATTTTAGCTTTGGCTTTCCCAATACCAAACTTTGCCAAAAAGTGAGCCAACAAGGAAACGTAACAAACATCTGACATCTACCAACTAGCTAACCCATTTCTCTGCTCGGTCACGGTTTTGGTTTTGCTTGAATTTTGTTTGCTGTGCCTTTTAGCGCAATGCAATAAAACAGCATAAAAATGTTGAGCATGTGGCGCTTATTTATATTGTATGGATACACGCATGCCTTTTCACCCACACGCTGAGAAAACTGGCATAACTGTTCTGACTTGACGTTTGCTTAACACTGCTTAACAGTGCGGTAGACCAAAAGGGTACTAGTCTTAAGCTTAATAAGCATTCAGCTAAATGCAGTATAATTTTCATTTAGTTGAATTATGTTTTATTATTATATCATTATTTTAGGTGAATTTGCTTATTTTTCTTTCTTGTTCTTAGACAATTGCTTTTTTACTGCATTTGATACATTTACAAAGTCTGGATTTCTTAATCCCAGGCCTCATTAAACAATGTAAAATAAGATCTTCGATTATACACTACCTATTTTGATGGTAAAGAGCAGCAAGTGAAATGTTGTTAAATGTAATCAATACCTGTCTGCAGTTAAGTTACTCCTTTTTCATTTTCTTTTCATCTCTACGCCACTGGGCGAGCATCTATTCACTTTTATATATATTTTATATGGCTCGGTTTTTTGTATTGCCTCAACATACGCAACATTTAAGTGGCGCCAAAGCCTAAGCGGCAACACCAACAATGGGTAAAGCTGAGCACTATCAGATGGCTATACATACACATATGTACAATGCGAGAGAGAATAAGACTTGAAGATGGGCATTTTCATTGCTATTGTATGGTTTTTGTTTTCCATTACCACAACAAATGAAGCGATGGGGGAAAAAAGCTTCTTTCATTGTTGAATTGATTTTTTACAGTATTTTTTTCGTATGCTTTAAAGGCAGAAGTAATTGTGATGTCAGCTGATAGCTGACAGCTGTAGTTGTTGTGGGAAATAATGCTACAAGCTCGCTTTATTAATTAACAGATCTGGGACTGTCTCGTTCTTCCTCTCTCTGGCTCTATCGTTGTTTAAATTCTTGGCTTGACCTAAATCAGCTTTTTGCCATTCGCATGATTTGCCTTTAGTTGATTAAACAGCAGTCGAGTGTGGAACAGTCACGATTTAAACATTAACGCGGCCGTCTTCATCTTTAACATCTTCCTCGTCTTCTTCGTCCTTATCCTCGTTATCATCATCGTCGACAACAGCAAGAAGCCCGAGCTGAACTAAGAACAAGAACCGGATAACAGACAGCAGCTTGACATCATTTTCCAATTAAGAATATTTCGCCGGTTTTTTGGTCCTTTGTGTAATCAGCCGTGAAATTATTTTGCAGTTAACTGTTCAGTCTGCTCTCACTAATTGTAGCACCAAAATAAACTACTTGAAAATGATTAGCTGATGAGAGTCACGCTCCATCAGTGAACTGTAAGAAACGACTTAAAATTATCTGCAGACGTATAGACGAATTAAAGTGCCAACAAGTCAAGTCTTTCAAGATTTGGTATGCAATATATTTATTTAAATAGAGAGAAATTCCCTCACGAATGTAACTTAATTAATGAGTGGAAATAAGAATGTTTTATAAATGGATGGATGATAAAATAGGATCTTAGATTAAAGATTCTGTAGTGTAGTTTGTGATAAACTTAAGAATTTATATTCTTCAAAATTCACTCACCTTTTGGCATACAAAAAACGAACTTACCTGATGAAAAAACCTTATTTTTTTTAGTTTTATTAAGGATGCTTACTTTATGCGCTGTTGGCTGCATTTGATGCATTTTCTTATACTGCATTAAATTTGTTATTATTATACATAGACGTTCGTATATGTTAAGGTACATTGTATGTGTGAACATCACGTATGCGCAGCATTGCAGGTTCCATTTGCGCAAAGAAGCAGACATCAGCAGATTTATGAGCAGGCTGCATTTGCTGCACCCGACCGCTAAGCACTCCCTCGAATGCCCTTGGCTGTTGGTTGCGAACTGTGAGACAGCTGAGCTGAGAAGAAAAACTGTAAATTCTATTAACAAACAAGCCACTTGGGAGAAAAGCCGTGCCAGTTGCTGCTGCTGCTGGTGCTGCCGTTACTCAAATGACAGCACGAAGAAAAAGTTGTATTTTTTACGGTAAATATGGCTGTCAAAAAAAGCAAATCGCTAAAAGCAACAAGGACAACCAAGGAATGACAGACGGCGGCGTGTTGGTATCGCAAAAATAAATAAAAAAAGTTAAGTGAAGGGTTGACTGTCCCTAGAGGATTGTATGGCGCAGAATAAAGCTGCATAAAGTCGCGAAAATTTATGTAAACTAAACGATGAGAGATGTTGACGTTTAAAATTGTTAGTTTGACTCGCCTCGTGGCAATTTATGCACGTTTAAAGGGCCAGCCAACAAATTTTCAGCCTTATTTTAAGCTGGTAGGCAAAGTTCTGGTAAAATCTTATTTATTGTCCACTCTTACCTCAATCTAAAAGCAATTTCGAAAATTTAAACATCTAATAAACATGCGTAAGTAAGCTGATTACACGCATATTTGCGCTTGAATACAACAAGTCAGTTTCTATTTCCAAACCAACCCCCGCCCACATATTCAATCTAAATGTATGCAAAATTTTTTTATTATGTTTTTTACCTTTACCTTATTTTCACCTTGCTTATTTATGCCTGGCAATGATTGCTTTTTTTTCTGTGCACGATATTGTATATTTGATTTTTTTTGTTGGCTGTTGTGCTTGCCGCCTGTGTGGCAAATGAGGCCATAATGAAATATTACACCTGCGGTGAATATTTCATCATTGTGTGATTTATATTTTGCTCTGGCAGGTTTCATTGTTTGCCTATGACATATTTATAATTTGCTTCCTTTGTTGATGCTAAACAAGTAAGTTATGAGTAAAGTTTAGTTTAATAAGTATGTTAAAATAGAAAATATTTTGATGGAAATATCATGTTGAACGTTTGCGTTTGAAACAAATCTCATTTAACTGTCCAACTATTTAATGTGTTTTCCTTGAAATGTCTAGTTAAAATGAGTTTGTTGTGAAACCTAAAAGTTCACAAGTTGCACATATCCACATGCACATTAATAACATAACATTAAATATTTTGATTGTAAATTAGATAGTGACTATAAAATTAAGTAAAGTCCCCTTCAATCAATTCAGCTTCAGCAAACTTTGCCTCAAATGCTTTTCAGATTTTAAATATTTCGATAATTTTAAGCTGCTTTGAAACAAGCGCCTTAGCCAAAGGATCAAAATGCCTTCAGCTTTCTTGGCTAACTGAGTCCGATTTGAATAACCGCATAATTTATTTGTATTCATCGGATTTTACAAGAGACTTAGCCCCAAAAAGTACAACGACTTGAGCTTATTAACATTTATTTAGCCCACAAACCGTTCGTGGTCGCTGCTTGATTTTCTTGCTGTCACTTTATATTTTTACTCTCTCTTCCTCTGGAGTGTTTTTTTTTGTCTGCCAGACACAGCTTATAACAAAATGAAAGAACAAATTTGATTTTAAGAACACGAATGCAAAAAACAAACTTCGTCATTGGTGTAAGGGTAGAAAGGCTGCCTAGACAATACGATGAAAAAGTTAAGCGACAAGAGACAAAGCTGAGACAACGTGTATGTGTGTGTGTGTGCGCGCGTTAGTGTGAAACCAAAGGAAAAACTTTAACTATCATCGTAAGTTATAACGCAGACAAAGAAGACGTTTCGTATGGAATGAAATGGAATGGTGTGGAATGCCAAGTATCTGCCAGTCAGACGCTGTGTAGCATGTTCAATTCTCTCAAGTTGAGTTTTATTAAATTGTTTAGCTCATCCTGCACCAAATTTCATATCCATAATGATTTGCATGATCCGTATGCGAGTTTATGTGGGTTAAGTTAAAACACTCATTCTACTAAAATAAAAGACACAACAAAGGCTTATGATCATATTGTACAACCATTTTTGTATAGCAGTAAGTGTAACGCAGTTGGTGGAAGCCATAAATAAACCATTTTTTTGCTTTTGTTTGGTCCGTTCCATTTTCGATGCTGCTTGTCAGTTTTAATTGCTCTGCTACGAAATTTTCCGTAAGTTTTAATTTGGACGAAAAAGTTTGAGCCTTAACATAAAAACCATGTCATTTTTACCAGTTGCACGTTGCGTTCAGTGTGTGACATGCGTCTAGTATACATTCACTATTTGTACTATTTGGATGGTGTTATGCGTGTGTAAAGAACTGTCAAGTGGCAGGCATAACTTTGCTGTAAAGATTTGGTTTTCATGTTCATACACAGGAGACATGCTCTTTAACTCATTCAGCATCATCTTTACCAGAAATACGTACTGCTGCTTTTGAAGAGTGCACTCATGTGTGGGAGTGTAAGTTTTTTTTGTGGTCAACTGGCAAAGCAGAGGGAGAGAAGGGAGTATAGGAAACTGAGCATTGAAATTTGTCCACTGAGAACTTTTCTCATGTGTCAACTGAGAGATAAGTTACACAAGACTATTCTAAAGTATGCAGTGAGAAAGAACACTCTGTCAAGTGTACCTTTTTCAAGTTTTTCTCTTTAACTACGAACTATGTTAAGATAATCATACTATTGTTGTAAGCGAAATGCAGATTTAAAACTTTTTTTTTAGTTTTTTGACCTTTTTAGAAATTTTGTTTCCGGTTTAAGTTGCATTTAACTGTGCTTGCTTTGTATGTGAAATTTGTACTAAAGTCGCATAAAAGTTATCTCTTGCATTAAGTTTGTGGTCCGTACTTCATACTTTCCCTCTGGAAAGTTAAGTTTTTGCAGGGTGATTATTGGATACGTTCCCTACCGCAGCAGTGTCTGCTGGCAATGTTATCTTACAGCCCACATAGCCATAATTAAGACCGACCAAACGGAAATGACAACCAAGTTGGACAGACAAAATCTACCGTTCGTTTATTTGCCAAAAATGGCATTTGGTGTCCGGCAATATGAACAATTAGGACAAACATTGCCCATATGTGCGCATAAATTGCGTACGTAAATCACCAAGATGTAGATTTTGGGCAACTTAATTTACGTACATAGGACCTGGACTCCTGCACCCTGTCCGTAAATAGGGCCTAAGTGCTGGCTATCCAAACTTGCTTAGTAAGCGTTATATTACATTTCATAAGAGACCTGCTGCATATCAGTTGCATAAATTTTGCCTTTGCTGACATCTTATTCGAGCCATGGCAAGCCGGTCAGCTCTGAACTTAACCAGCATCCCAAAACATGTTAAACAACACAGCTGAACGCTGAGAATGCTACCTTTTTTATAGCTAAATCACGTTTAAATTACAACAATCAGAGTTGTTAATTATTATGTTCATAACAAACAGTCAAATTCAATTGCACTTATTATTTTTTTAGTCACCATATAAAGCATGACTTTCAAGTTTAAAATTTGTTATTTATTACTTACAAGCCAAATGCGTATACGGACTATTTATGTATATGCAAATGAGCATTTGTCCTACATACATTCATGTGTACTCCATGCACTGCCTTTCGCAGCTTCATTGCACAGTTAAGTAAAATGATGTAAGTCACCGTCAACGCTAATTACGTTTTAAACTCGTTATATAGCGCATACGCCATGTCAGCTGCAGACTGGCAAAGGTCAACAAATGTCGGTCTGCATACATGCAGAATGTACAAGCAAACAAATTCTGTGGGCTTTGCTGTCGCTGCCAGTATAATTTGTTTGTCTGCTGCCCTGATTTTGAGAGGCTAGCAAGCAGTAGCTTGAGTGTTGGTAACCTTAATAAATTAGTTCAACAGTCGACCATAATACTGCAAGCGGCATAGAATGTGGGAATATTATAATTTTCTTATTACTATGCAAATGATATATGATTTGTGTTGATTTAAGGCATTAAGTTCAGTTGCGTATAATTAAAATTAATAATCCATGATTAGATGTTAAATTAGAGACATTTGAAAAGGGAATAAATAACAATTACAAAATCACACAAGCTAAGCAATTAAATGAGACGAAGAGGTGCTTTTCAAGGCATTTCAAATACGTTGATATGCATTAATGTATATATACATATACAATGCATTTCCCTAACAACCAGCTGTGACAAGGACATTGTTCTTTGTTTATTACTCTCGATTATATTCCTTTGGCTTATGACTTATTTCACACCATGAAAAGGCTATTATTTTTCATTGTCAGTGCGACAATTGTTGTCGTCCTTTGTCGTTAGTTTACTCACTTTCTTCGTTTGCTGCAAGCTGTTAAGCGGCTTACAATAGCGCATATCGCAATTGGCAATGTCAGTGAATGACAGCCAGACAAATAAACAATCTACCATCGCATAGAGCAGAATATCTAATTTATTTTTATATATATATACATATATATGAAAGAAAGCTGTTATATGATTTTCTTCGGAATACACACATTCAATCATCACAAAGAATTGGACTAATAAAGCTTTTAAACACGGTTTCGTGAAAAAATTAAAAAAGTGTTGATATAAATACTCATTTATATCACCCAGTTTCTTTTCCGTAGAAATTTTTAAAACTTTACCAAGTATTAAAGCGATAAGGTCAATTACCTTCCTTCTGCATGCTAAATAAATGTAAAATTCCCGGTAATGTCTCTGCTTTGCATTTAAATTCAGCCCTCCTTATTTGCTGGAGTGTCCTCTTTTGTTTTAGCAGCAGCACTTTAAGTCATACCTGTCATTACCACCTAATCCTCGAGACATGTCCTACGGGACGGTTCGCTGCGTTTAATTATCTTTCATTTTTTAAGGTTTTTTTCACAGCATTTTGTCATTTTTTGCCGCACAATTAAATAAAATTTTGAGGAAAAGTTGTGGATATTTTCCGTTTTATATAATACCCTTGCAAAGGGCATTATAATTTTATGGCGACATGTGAATGACATTGTGTACGTAATCCTTATCCAGATAATAACATATCAGTCTGTTACTGGCAAGTGAAATAGTAGCGATTTTTCAGGAAAAATTTTGGTTTGTAGACAAATTTTGCAGCTCTTATGTACATTTTGTTCACTAACTGTAATGAACTTTGAAAGAGAATATTTTTTGCAAGTGCATTGAATATTCGACAAACAGGGCATTTATTAAATTTTAAATAATTTTTTCTGTGTTTCCTTGTAGCACCGACTTTCTCATGGCAATGACTTTTTAATAGACCTGGCTATTTTTGTCTTGCTACACTTGTTTTCTACTTTACGGCTGTCATGACAATGAGGTCGTTGGATTTGTTTTGCGCAGACTTTAATTAGTTCTTTATTTCACTTCAACGTTGCCAGCCCATTCATTAAGCGCTCATTAAATGCTTGGCCATTTCTATGAGCTTAGCAACAGGCAACTATTTAAAAGTAGCGCTGTCTTCCGCTGTCTGCTGTCACTCATGTGCAATTGTTGTTGAGATTGATGTGCACACGTTGCGTATGCGTTATGTAGACTTCAGACTGCTTCTTGTTAACAGAGGGTGTTTTGCATGTGCACACAAAAACACATACTTATGCATAACATTTCATTTTGTGGGCTTTGGGCGTAAATTAATCAAGATTTTCTGTACCAGCTGAGCAGGAATTTAGCAAAAGCTTGCCCAGTTTACCTGAGCAATAATAGCTTGAAGCAATGTGTTGACACATTTTTCACAGACAACGCAGCGAAAAAATTTCCTACCCGTAATTAATGCAGGCACCGTTGAGCCGAACGACAACAATCCGAACTGGATACTGCAATACGCTGTGAGTCTGTGTATGTGTGTGTGTGTGTGTGCGTGCGTTCAGGCGTGCCAAAAGTCGCCTATTGCGATTTATTTCTTCTCTACCAAATCGTATATGCTCTGCTCTTTGACATACATAAATATTTTTCCTTTTTGCGTTTTGACATCGTTTGATTCATGTTAGATAGTGAACTTCGCAGATCGCTTTGGGATTGCTGTTGTTGGATGCCGCAGGCATGCAGTTGTTGCATTTTCAAGTCATCAAGGCGTGCGTTTGCTCTTGCCATGAATCGATACCATTTGGTAACACACATGCACTCACAACTCAAAGTCCAGCTATTTTATGATAGAGTTAATTTAAGTAAATATTTAAAATGCTTTATATTGATCGAAGAGTCTCTCAACTCTGTCAATGAAAGGCTTAAGTTCGATACGAGTAAAACATGATTAAAGGTATATAAGGCAACATAATATGCGGCAAACTGTTGAAAAAAGATTTTTTTAAACTTTGCACAAGCAAACACAAAAACAAAATTGAATACCCCAAACAAGGTTTTATTTCAGCTTTTATATAAAATATTTATTTCAGCAAAATTTGCATTGGAACATTTCCATTTCCATTGCCACATTGCTTTGACAGATATGTCCAGATTCTAAAAATTGGAATTATGATTCAAACTGCATAGATAACTATTAGCTTAAAAACCAGACTTTCATGTTTTATTTGAATCCATTGCGATTGTCAATCGAACCAAATGTGTTCAATTTTAAAACACGAAGTAAAATGTATCGTTACTCTATTGATGTCCATTGTATATGGATAAATCATATATAACGGGTTCATTGCCTTTGCTTTATCATAAATTTATGGCAGTACAGACATTTTTGCCAGCAATAGCTGTTTTTGAGCGCCTCATATAATTTGCATTGTGGTTGCAGCGATTCAACAAGAAGACCGCATTGAAACATAAAGCAGAGAAAAAAATATATAAAATATATATTTTAAATTACGGCGAGCTTGCCAAGTTTTATGTGTGCATATCTTGTTAAGGTTTTCAAACTTTAATTCAATCCGGTAGTCTGCCAATATGCAGTTATACATAGAACTGAAGGCATTTCAACGCTTTTTGCCATTCACAGACTAAACGATTGTCTTTTGAAAGATGTAGAAATACTTTTCCTAATAAATTTTTGTAGCTAAAAGTCAAACTTTTCTTATTGGATATCGGTCACTTTTACGTATTGGTAGAAACGATTGTAATCAATCAATGGCAATTGAAATTATAAAAGCCAAATCCGATAAGTATAAATTGATTTGTGTTTATTCATCCGATATCACAATTTCGAAAGTTTGTTGCAAACCAGCAGCAAATAAAACGAACTCATGATAAATGTGCCATGGCTATTAACAATCAGAGCTTAACTACTTTAAATTGACCAATGACCAAATCATTGCACACTGTGCTTATACGCACCACGTATTTCTTTGACGGAACAAATAAAATTTATTTGAAAAACATGTTTTCAATCCAACATACAAGTTAATAAATAGTTTTCTGAAATGCCGGATATTGTGTTGACAGCTTAGTTTTTATTGATCTTGATTTGGCTTTCTTAAAACGTGTGGAAGTAAAATAAATTAAAACAACAAGCACTTTATGGTACGGGGAAGTAAGACTCAATTTTTTAAATATGCCATAAAGCTTGACCGCTCTATTAAACTTTTTGTTTCCTTGAAACCAGCTAAGTTCTTAAAAGTTGGCATCACTTTCCGGAAATCAAGTATTGTGTAATGAAAATCGATGCAATGCAAGCGACGAGCCAAAAACGAAAATCGACGCTGGCAAGTATTTTAAGGATTGTGCACAAAGTTGTGAGAAAAGTTTTGCATTTGTTTTTGATAGTTGCGGAACAAAAAGGAAATATGTTTTTTATTTTTGCAAAACGTTAGTAAAACAAGTAGGTGAAACTTGAGTCGACAAAGGGATGTCAACCTCCAGGTGTTTAACTTACATAAGTAGGAAAAATATACATAAGTATAAGAAAGCATAGAAAAAAAATATAAATATAATTCTTATAGGAAATAGAATCCTTATATGCATCTTTATTATAAATTTTATTTATTTATTTATTTAATATTAATCAGTATTTAGTGAACTTAATACTGATAAAATTAAGCAGCGCTGGCTACTTAGGCCTTTGGCTGCTATTATAAATTTGTTTAACACAGTGCTTAGCCAAAAATATGCAAATGAAACTTTATTAAGCTTAAATATACTTTAAAAATACTTTTAAATGCACATATATCAGACTATAAATTTTTCTTACGAAATTTGTCTAAAATATTTATCTTTTGTTTTTGTCAGAATCGAATTATGTTGTTTAAAGTTATTTCAAACAATTTCATCAGACATTGTTGACCTTATGGTTAGTCTGCAAGGGTATTTCTTTTTCGTTAACCGATAGAATGCTGCTCAGTTGTCTGTTTTTCTTGACGCAAATAAAAAGGCAAGCAAATGTTCTTTAAAGTACTTTAGACATGACAGTTGACAGTTGAGCAAGTTATGCAACATTTTGTGTAGATTTCAATTTGTTGGCTCTTATGTATATTTGATTTTATTCAAAAGCGTCAGCTTAATAGCATCGTTTTTTCTTCTACAAATCGCTCTCCTCGTCTCTGCACACTTTATCTTCACTTTATCTAAATGTTGAGTCTCAATTGGAGCCAAACAAGCAAACACGATTTGTCGTTAAGCGTCCCAAAAGTTGTGTTGTCAGCTTGTAAATCTTTAAGTTTACAACTGCAACACAATTGCTTCGTCGCAATTGCAATAAACTGCAGCACATAGTCACAACTTAGAGGTCACAGAGTGTAGCAACTGGCTACGTGTCCCGTTAGAAAAAAAAAGAAATACAAAATACAAAATAAAAATATAATCGGAAGGCAACAACAATGGAAGCCAACGTCCGAGAGGGACTCAGGCAAATTCCATTTACAACTTTTTGGCAGCAATTTAACAACTCACATTTCGAGATTTAGCTTGTCATTGAACTACACAATTCGGTCCTGGACCTGGAGTTTCAATATTTTGTATGCAAACATATTAATATATGCAATTTTTTGTAGGTCACTTGAACGTTGTGGGTGTCTCTTATATATTTTTTTTGTAACATTTAATTTTAAAGTGTCATCGATACTGAAACAATGAAAAAATTACAACAATAATTTATAAAAGCTTTTATTTTATAAAAAGTAGGTTATAAGAGTAATCAGTCTTCGTCTTGACCGCTTCACTGATTGTCAGTTTCTCATGATGTCCTCAGAGGCAATAAAGAGCAGCGCCTTTTGGCGCCTCTTCTTAACAGCTGCTACTTTGGAACAGCTCAGCAATTTGTCAGAGTAACGTGTCGTCAATCGACGGCTTTTTATGTGTGCATTTTTTGGCCATTTTATGTGGCGTTGTGCCAACTTTGCAGAAACAGATAATGGCTGCTTGCCAGCTCCGGAGTTAGTGAGAGTGCTCGTGTGTTTAAATGAATGTACATTATCATAGTAATTGGCGGTTATGCATGGCTGCTTTGACAACTCAAAACGCAGTCAATCAAATATAAGCAGGCAGGCAATGGGCACACATAACAAAGCGGAAGCTTATCTAACAGTTAGCGTTGCCATACTTAAATTATATGTGAAACACAAACACCAGCACATAAAAGGCTTTATAAAGTATATATGTTGGTATATTTGTATGTTCCAGCTTAGTCGTTTTATTCAGTATAGAAAATCAGGCGACCATGAATATAATTTCTACATCATATCAATATGAGCTCATCAAATTCGAACACGTCACTGATATTTACAAAATGTGCTCATGTGTGTTTGTGTGTGTGCCCCGTTATGCTGCTGTTGATAGGCCCTAACAAAAGTGTGAAGTTTTGCATACAAAAGTTTTACGCATGAGCACCTACAGTGCTTTTCTCTCTCGATGTTTGTATGTGTTTATGAAATTGTGCTTGTGTCTGTGTGATGCCGACAATTTGACTCTCTCTCTCTGTGTGTGTGTGGGTATTTAACACGGTCTATCGTTATTTATGCGACTTTATGTTATCTAGTTGCCCATCGACAGAAGTAATGCGTGTGCTCACAAAAACTAACTTAAGCGCTTATAAGCAGTATACACTTATTTGATCATCTATTTTAATCCCTACAAGAGAACAGCTGACTAAAATGAAATAAAGGATCTTAAATTTGCATGCAGTTAAAATAGTAAACGTTAAAACCTCTATGAGTCTATGTGAATCTGAAGCTGTCAGGAAACGCTTTTGCACAACTGCTTATACATAGCTATGACTTAGGAGTTATTATGTTGCAGCTGCAAAGATTAACCTGCCACCCATAGTGTGGAACACTTAGCAAGCAAACTGCATCATGTATAAAACAATACGCCTCAAGCAGCACAACAGATTACAAGGACACGTTATGGTGCAATCATCTGGTCAAAGCTAGATGCAAAAGGGAAAGTGACGAATGAAATTTACCCTCTGAGTCGATTTACGTTTAACAAACTTATTTATAAACAAGCTTTAAAAACTGAAAAACAGATTTATGTTTATTTCCAGTATTTTACTCATATATCGTCGAACATTTTTATAACGAACTTCCGATTGCCGAAAACTTATATGCAACGTATTAATTTCCAGATCCCTGCAATTTGGTTTAATCAAAAACCCATTCTATATTTTTACTTTTCTATATAAACAGGTTTTTTATTGTCCCTTTGAGTTCGACGATATTTGAAAAAATTATGAAAGCTTCAGTTCAATAGCGGAACCTTTTAAATTGAACATGTCTTTTTTTAAATTTTCTAAAAATGTTTTCAACAACGTGACACTAACTGTTATTTCATGTTTAATACGCTCTTACTGGCGACATAAATTATTAATGCTTATACGCCTGTCGTGCATTACGACCGCAAGTGAGCGTTCGGCCTAGGCATAATAAAATCTTATTGGTACGCTGTGCTCATCTCAATTTGGATGATGGGCTCAAGTGCTGGTTCGTTAGGTTACGCAAGCTGTTATTCAATCAAATTTGTGGCCACATCTGGTAGGTTTTTCGGTAATACACATTTCACCTATGAATTATAAATTGCAATACCCATTTGCAGAGTGCGAGCAACAAAATCTGAAAAGTGCGCATTAAAAAACGCCGTTATAATAATGCCTTTATATTCAAAACAAAACCATGTGTGTCAAATCCAAATTAATTTGTATGAAAGAGTTTTCTTTCTGTCAATGATTCATAATAAATTATTATGATTATTGTAAGCAAATCTTTTTACAATTACATACATTTTAAGGTAACCATATAACAAAACGTAATAAAATTGTCCGACACTATGGAAAGAATTTAGCTTGACCCTAATAAGAAAGACAGATTTTTCCCAAAAACGAACGTTACTCAAAATGCAATTAATTTTGGTCATCTTGTTATAATTTTTGCTTGAGTTACTTATCATGAGAGCTTTTTATTGTACAATTGACAGCTCGTTGACAATTGCAGACCGAGCAACAGCGGCTGTAAAAAGTTAATTAAACTTGGGCAGCCGCAAACAAATCCCAAAACTAATAAATGCCAAACTGTTTGTTTGCCCAAGTGCTGCGTCCTAAGTGCTTTTAGCTATGATTTTTGATTGTGTTGTTTGTTAAACTGAAAAATCTGTTTTTGCTTATTTGTTTGTCATTACAAAGCTGAGCAATCAAAAATTTGTGGGCTCTCTCTATAATAAAACAGATTGTCAATTCAATGCACAAAGCAATTAAAATCAGAACAAAGTGACTATCTTTTCATTATGAATTATTTTCAACAAATTCAACATAAATAGTATGCAATCTCTGTTAGGTAGTTAAAAAGATCAAAACACAAAGCGTACACAAACAAACAAAATACTGTATATAATAAAACAATTTGCTTAAAATGGCAAATGTGTTGCAACTACTTCGAGGCATACGATTTAAAGTTTGAGGCCAACACTGTGCATGAAAGAGCTACAAACCAAATATATTTGTGTATAAAAATAAATTGGGCAGAACAAAATGATAAATGATATTTGAAGCAACAGCAGAAAGTACATCAATAGAAAAAAATAGTAATATTCAAACACAAAATGTTTGTGTTTTTGCATGCGGCAAAAAATAAACCAAGATAAGGCAGCTTTGTTTCAGCATTGTTTATTATTATTTATATCCTTTGACACGTTACACATATGGTGTAATCTTTGGTGCTGGCTTTATGCCAGCCATCAATCGATTTTGACGTTCAAGCATCTAACATCTGTCGATGTGGTTTGCCAATGCAAATTGGACTTTGGCTTTTATTTTGCAGATTTGTTTTGTTTTACAGGTGCCTTGCCTTGCTTTGTATAAAAAGGATCAATAAATCAGACATTTGTTTTTTTTATGCTCATCGATTTGAGTTTTTTGTTGGTAAAAAACCTATATTTACCTTAAGGCCACAACAGTTTGCCATTGAATAAATTGTTGCAATTAAAATGTATTCATGTTTGCATCACAATTAAATAAAGCTTTTGTTTATATTGTATTTTTTTAATGTTTACCGTAAATATATTTTCCAAGTCTGGTTAAATTGACACATTTCATAACTATTTTAATTGCTTTACAAATATTATAAATACATTATTGTTTATTAAACTTAGTGCTTTAATTATTTTAATGATTAAATTGAGGAATATATCTAAACCATGTTATTTAAATGTATCATTATAATACTCTTTCTGATCTGAAATATATAATATGTTTTAAGCTGCATTGCTCCTTTCTTATTTGTGACTAAAGTGCTGTCAACTTGCCAGTGTTGTAAAATGCACCTTGCTGTTGCAAAAGGTCCAAAGTTAAATGAAGTGTCGTTTTGCTTGGCATGTGCCGCAATCGCAGTGACATAATGCAACTGACATGATAAAACTGGAGCTGCTCTTCTCACACTTTCACGCTCTGTGTTTCTTTTCCTAGACGTAAAATATTACAGTTATGAGCAATGTTATCACAGCACAGCGCACTGGAAAAGCGTGTAATCCAAATCATGTCTGCCGGTTGGGCCCCCCGCTAACACCAAGTGTTGGCAGCTTTAAACAAAATGGATGACAACCAAGAATTGCCGTTGTCTTATTAACACATGTGTGAGTGGGTTGCCAGCTGTTGGTCTTAAGTTGGCCAGAAAGTGTATATAAAGCAGTGTAAACATTTGTTGCACGAACCATACATTGTATAAGTAACTGTGACCAAATTGAATTTTATGTCCAAAAGCCAATCTAATGGAAAATCCCATTGCAGCCCACACAGAGCGCTATGCTTTATATATGTTTAAATGTGCACTGGGATTTTTATTTCACACATATTGTTGAAGAATTTTCAGATGATATACCAATGACATTACGTATACGCAGCGTACCAGCGCATTATGTCTTGACGCACAACTGTGAAAACTAACTAACGCATGTACTATGTTTGTGCATTTCCTGCAAGATTGAGCATATCCGAGTCATTTCCTAAACTGGGTTTGCTACCAGAAAAATTGAATTTATATGATGCATATGTTTAGCTAAAAGATTCTCATAATTAAATTTTGCAAAGTAAGTGAGTCTCTTTTTAAATACTCGTTTTTATTAAATTTGGCTAATCATTAGATTTTTCGATTTGCTTGCTGACCTCTGCTATATTTTTTTTTTGTTGAACTTAACCCTATGACATTCTGAATGCAAGGAACGAAAGTCCCTGCTGCCATCTACAACGTGCAGATTTCGCATATTAAGTAGCCGCCAAAGGGGCACACAAAGTCTATGAAAAATACTGGCGCACATATAAGACCAGAGGGAGAAAGATCTGCCAACCCCGCTCATTCGTTCGCTTGTTGAATTTGTTTTCATTCACACATGTTCAAAAATGTATGAGTGCCAGAAGACAAAGGCAATGACAGTGCAGCTGTGATGTAGGGACCAATGAATTTTCGCCATGGTGTCAGCATCGCGGACAACAAATTGCTCGTTCAGCTGGGGCGACACACGTACTAGCACTCACCACGCTTCAGCTGCTCATTAGAAAGGTTTAATAGCAATTCTTACTTCTTTTCTAGCGGATAAATAAACCATATTTTCACAATTTTCAAATCATAACAATTTATTTTGCTTATGTTCACAGAGTAATGATATACATTGAAAGCGTATCTGCATCTACAAATATAACGGAAGAAAGGAATTAACTTTCGTATAACTAGCCTAAACTTATTTCCAATTGAAAGCACTGTACTGGCAGGCATAGATCTGAAAGCGAGAATAGCTTGCCATAGGACAGCTCCGGTAAGTTGCTGAACAACCAAATGAACCTGTGCAGTAATAAATTGGAAGGTACTGTTGTGCCTTAGATGCGCTCTTAATAAACCATGTTAATAAACTGTCTAAAGGCCGCTACATGAATATTAAATAACTCAATTAAAAAAAGTAAATCGTTACTCGGGCGCATGTTAATTGAGTTTTAAAAAGCTATTTATGGGCAACTTACTTGCTCGTTAAATAACGCCGCTTAACACTTATTATAACTTTGCGTTGATACCAATTTAAAATTTAATTGGAACTCAATTTGTTGAGCTATTAATTGTGATCAACTCTTTTTATTAAATACATTTAAAAAATTGTATATTTAAATTCAGAGTTAAACATTAAAACAATTACAAATAAATATTAATTCGTATTGCAGAACACTGTCTTATTTTAAAAAATATCACGAAACCTCTATACTTGTAGAAATCTCATAATTATATATGAGCTTTATTTATCATTAATATAAAATTCTTTTTATAACAAAACCTTGATATAGTTAAAATCATGGTACGTTAAACAATAACTTACCTTTGTGCCTGTCTGTCCATTTATGTTTGTGACTTGGAAATATGTGTAGTTATGCCCTTTTTTTAATTCACACATAAATGAATAATTATTAATGCGAGAAGATACATACGAATGCTGTATGGCTTAAAGTAATGCAAGTTCTCAAAGGTAATTAGCTCAGTGATAAACAGTTCTCAAGGCCGTGCGTTCTTTGTTATGCTCTGAAAAAGGAATAATGTATGAATTTCCTAAAAACTTGTCTTCTGTACTATGCAAATGGCATGTGACAGCTGTTAAGTAAAAAGTTTGCAGCATATTCGGCTGTCTGCCAAGTTTTTCGTTACACATTTTACTTTGTCGAAAGGCTTGTTGCTCTGACAAAATGGCATTCATCAATCATTTATGATAGGCCTCCTCATGGCCTTCGATTAGAGCCCTAAAAAATTAGATGTAGGGGCCACAGAAGAAGAGTTGAGGCATCAGTCCAGTCGATTGAATATTCAAAGGTCATTCAGCCAACTAAAATGAAAGTTTTTATGATAACCATGAAATATGACCAAAAATTTGCTACCCTTCGACTGAGCGGTAAGTTGATTAAATATGACATTTAATGTGAGCGGTTGCAAAACAAAATGGTAAAGTTTTTACAACTGATGCGGACAACCTAGAAAGCTGATAAATTGTTGCAAAAAGTAACAAACAGAAGCAAACAGCCAACAGGCAAACTTAACAACCAACGCAATCAACTGGCAGCCATAAAATAAACTCTTTAATCATTTGAGTGACACAGACATGGTTCTAACTGGACCAAACAGGATTCGCACAAGACACTACCCAAAACTTCTCACTATTTTAAACAACAACAATGACAGCAAATATCTTCAAGTTTGTGGGCGATGGGGTTTCCCATAAAGAGGAAATAAGTCGGTGAATTTCATTAGGAGCTGCCACTAAGCTGCACTAGTTTTTTTTCTCACTCTCTCTCTCTTTCTGTCTCTAAATCTCTCTCTTCCTCTGACTGGAACACAACCTCGGGCCCAACCAACTGCCCGGGCGTGCATCATAATGAAAGTTTTTGATGTTGTTTGTTGTAGTTAGTTGTTGTTGTTGATGTTGGTGTTGGATAGCCAAAGTGTTGGCTCGTAAAGCGAAATGTAAACCAGAAAGTTTTCACGGCAGACGCAGAGACAATTAATTCAAATTAGTTCGCAACAAAGTTTCGTTGTCCACTTTCAAATTGTCTCTTTGGCTTAAATAATATTTTGATTGAGCAAAGTAAATAGCATTACTCCAACATACTCTAGTATGGGTACTAAATTTTAAACACAAAAATAAAAATAAAAAAGTTGGTCTTTAAAATAAGTAACAGCAATATAAATTTTGCACGAGAGAAGTAATATAAAAATGTTTTATTTACCACCATAGCAACCAAATCGATTTCATTAATAGTTTTGGCGTCTCCAAAGATGTCTCAATCGCTTCGAAGGCAACTTCAAGGTGGTGTAAAAAAGCAAACAAACAGCAAATGTGGCAAAGTTCAAATGTCAAGTTAGCGTCGCATCGTTAACTTGGCGTCTGTTCAAATTGCAGTTAAGGAGCGTGACATTTAAAAAGAGCCACTTCTGTATGCTCTGCATCGTAGCTTCGTAACTCTTCAACTCAAAGAAACTGCTTTTAAAGCTAACAAACTTAAATTCTATGCCAAAAACTTTAATGGTAAATGTCATGTCATGGCTTCAATTTTCATGCAAAAATAGACCGAAAAAAAATACAATCCCTTAAAAATAAATATATTTTATATATTTTTTTATTTCAAATATATAGTTAACGCAATTAAGGATACATTTCATTTTTAAAATATGCAAATCTTGTCTGGGTTTGCATATTTGGTGCTACAGCAAATCTTTGAACCTATCGCAGATTTTGCCTTTTTGTGTCTGCCACGAGCTGACAGTTTTATGACACTTGTCTGCCGTTTGGCTTTAATTCAAGCAACTGTCAAGGATTTTGGCCCTTCACAAACGCCTGCTTTTTTATAGTTTGGCGTCAGTATTGTCGGTGTGTGTGTGTTATAAAACAAATATAAACTTAACTTCAAGCCGATGGCACCATGTGTTTATACATTTTATGATTTGGGTTTGAGTAAGTAAGAGCTGACCTCAGCTGGGCGGCAGCCAGAGCGCTGACCTGTATCTGCTGCTTTTTTGTTGTTTGTTAGTCTCAACAGAACTGTCGGGTATTTATGCAAATAATAATAAGCATACGTAACACAGCACAATCGACTTGGGTCAGCTCTGGGCCAGTTTTTGAGAAGGACAGACAAAAAACATGATAATATGACACAAAACGACATGATAGCTTTAAAAGTGAATGATAAGTTGATGAATATTTGTTGAATATATGTACTTTTGATGGGTTTGAATGGAAAAGAGATTAACGGATAAAAAAGAAAAATATTTAACATTTTTGTGTCACGATAGAAAACACAACTTTAAAGTTGTTCTTTAGCCAAAGAAGAGCATCCGTCTTATCTAGCTTAAACAAAACTTCATATGCACTTTGCATTTTAATTGGTTGTCACTTACACAGCAAGTAAAAATTTAAATGTAAATTAAAGCCATACAACTGTTGGCACTTTTATGATAATAATAAAAAAATGAAAGAAAAAAAATGTAGAGAGTCAGACTAGCTATAGTAGTTGGCTAAATTCCAGACACACAATTTCAATTTTGCGTAGATTCCAACGCACCAAAAACTAAACGAAACTTCATAAAACCCTTAAACGGCTGATTGTTAAATTTATGGCTTCTAACAGACTGAATGACAGACCGAGTTTGGCGTACGGTTTCATTTAATTTGAAAAATCTGCATACATATTAATGTACTGGATATGGATTATGAAGTTTGAAGCAAATTGCATATTAAAATAAGAACTAATCTGAGTTTTCCACAAATTTTTCAAGTGGCTATAAGGAACCCAATCTTTATACTGACTTAATGCAAACAAAAACTTCTACCACGAGCAAAGTAAATAAACGTTAAAAGCATATCAAAATCAATTGAATTATTAACTTAAAACAATCAAAACTTTAGCATAAGTTTCTTTACGAGAATTACAGAATTACTAACAAGGTTAGACCCGAAGGACGACTACAACAAGATGATGTTAAGCCATATTTATTTAAAATAAAATCTAATAAGAGAATTTTAGTCCCACTATATTGTAACTTAACCGCTTCGAAGCGGTTATTTCAGTATCTTTTTCTTAGCGACTACGTTTGACTGTCTAAGTAGCATCGACTTTGTTATCGTGAAGGTAGCTTGTTAATTTGGAGCCCGTTTAATTGGGTGCTAACTATATTGCCTCTGACAAACTAGCAACATGTTAACCTTGCAGCCGCATGCCACATCGTCAAAAGTGTTTCACACACACACTAACACAGACGCCACCCATACCATTATGCACACTAATTGCATGTGATTGGGCTGACAGCAAAAGTTGTCTCAAAGGGCAACAGAGCAGCAGCTAATTTTGCATTTCTCACAGAGAGAGTCAAACGCTTTGTGACCGTGCAGATGATAGACACCTTTATATAAATTATTATTATTTTTTTAATTTATGTCAAAATATGGTACTATTCCCTTGCTGAGTGGTATAAAAGTGACTTAATTCGCACACTCTTGCTGCAACTATAATAAGTTTTGGGTGTCATGTCGCGCACATTCACACACGACCCAATGGTTTCATTAGCCTTATGAGTCTGCCATTATAATTATAGAGGGACAATCCGAAAAAACTTTTTTAGCGCTTCTCGCGCATTTAAAGTTTGGTTTTGTAACACACACATGGCTTCACTTACAGATACTCCCATGAGTGTACTTTTGTGTTAAAGCAACGAAAAGGTTCGCATCGTATCCATCCAATGGCCAAATAAAACTTTATTTTTTGCTCTAATATTTTTTTATTCTTGGGTTTCCTTTTGTTATTGGATAGCACACAAGGTATGTCCAACCTGCTGACCTCTCAGTGTTGAATTTTGTTCATTTTGTGTTGTGGTTTCAGGGCTCGCAGTGAGTTTTTTGTACAGATTGAAAAACGAAAGATTGTACTACTATAACAAAATAGAACATGTGTAAATATTAAATACTACATGTGTATTGTGAGATGTGTTCTGGGATGCTTTATACAGCATCAACAGGAATAAAATATTGGCAACAATAACAAATTTGAAAGCTCATAAGAAAAATGAAAACAGTGAAATGTGTAAACAAAAACTAGATGTAAACAAAGCGGGAAATGGAATGGCTTGCGTCACACAAGCCCCTTTTTAATAAAAAATCTATCAACTTTGAAACTTTTTGTTGTTAGGAGAAATGCTAGTTTTTTAGAGAAGATTTCTACGAATTGAGAACACAAAAATAAATCATTGCATATCTTTTTTTTAGATGTTAGTTGCTGTCAATAGCCCGAAAACAGTGCAATGTTTCATTATAAATCATACTCTTTTTTATCTGTGCATGTCTTTTTAACGATTAAGTTTGGTCATGACGTGAAAAATATGTATCATTCCGTGTAAAACTTAAGCTATGCACTTTTTATCTAGCTGTTAAACTATTACTTAAAAGCTATTGGTATTAAAAAACTAATAATTTTTGACAAATTGGTTTATTAAAAGCAAACCAAAGATAATTTTTTTTACATTTTCTTTTCTTAACTATGTTCTAACCAATTTACCCCCTAACATTAACACATTTATTCAGTCATTTAAAGCATGTTTTTCTGCGAGTCTTTAAATTCATTGCTTTTCACAAAAACCACCTGCGTGCAGCTATAAATGCTCGCACACAAATCGACATAAAATGCTCTAGGGGATGAACATGGCGGCGGGCTGTGTGTGTGGGTAAGACAGCCAATGTTTAACTTCGGTTTGATGTGCTGCATGTCTGTGTTTGCTTGTCCGCTTGTCTCACCACACGCCTGTCGCTGTCATCAACGTAATTATGCTGACAACAAAAAGCACACCCCGGACGGACAGTCAACTGGCGAGCTGACGGTTAGAGGCTTCGGTTTGAGTCATCATCAGCTGCTTGTCGTCTACATCCTAAGCTGTTGCTCTTCTACGCTCTTGGCCTGCTTCTTGGCATCGAAGTTCAAAAGTATTTAACGCCGTGCACGTTCTTGATATTGCCTGCTTTACAGCTTGGACTGTGCCTGGACTGTCTGTCTATTGGTGAATTGGTCTATCAGGCTGTCTGAGTTTATCTCACTTTGATGGTCTTGAGCAAATATTTATTTAATGTTTATTGTCACGCACTCTACCCGGGCTGCCTGTTTAATTGCGCGTTAAGCATTTAACTTTCTTCTCTCGGCAAAAGTTTCATTTTTTGTTAAATTCAATTCGCAGTTGACAAGTTAAAAGAGGAAAATGTGTAATGGCGATATAATTATTAAGGTGATTAATCAATGAAATATAATTGTGAATGGCTTGAAAACTATTCAAAGATAAAGAGCATAACAACAACAACGATTTCTAGATGTTATCTATGCCGAAGCTTTTGCGTTCCAGCCATAAAATTGATAATATCCATTAAAAGTTTATGATACTAAATCCCCTTTTGCAAGAATAGTTTTAACAAGCTAAATTTGAATTTTTTATTGGATTGTTGCCAGCCTTCGTTCGAAAAAATGTGTTAAGTCAATAACAATTTATCTTTTCACGATTTTCTGATAAAAACTTGTTGTTGCATGCTCAGAAAAAGACTTAACATTAAGCTGGCTGGTTTTCTATTTATTCTTTTGGAAATGTCGGCTTTGCTGAAGTTTTAAAAGATTTCAGTTAATTGGCTCAAATAAGGAATTAAGTGTGTGGCCTTAAAGCTTTATCACACGTTTGTAGCTTGTGGCAATGTTCAATGAAGGGCATAAGGGCATTACACAAAAACAAGGCCAATTAAAAGCCAACATCTCGATAACACACTTATATTTGATTTATCTAACTGAAAACTACTCAATGTTAACGATGCTAGCGCAAAAACAGAGTAACATATTTTCTATGTCCACGACTCCTTGCTTGGACCCGAATGATAAATGGTTTACACGCATTTGTTGCTTATCCCGATGTCATCAATTATTCTTATACATGTATCACTTATTATTAACAGCGCTTATGCTTAATATCTAACATTTAAAGGCATCGTCTCATGCTTTGCTAATGTTGGCGGGTTGCCGAGTGCACGCTGCGTATACATAATATGCAGTATTCCACGGGAATGCAAGTCGTTCATTTAAGTTTCTCAGGCAACAAAACCACCTCATTAGAAAATTTCTTTGCACTCCGTTGCTCTACCTCATAAATAGCAAGCCATGCAAAAAAGCATTTCAGCATTCATGCAATTAGGGGTTTACTAAGGCACTGTTATGGCATACCAGGCAAAGGTATTGCTTTTTAGTAACTTTGTAACCTGCTTTTGACTGCTGTGTGAACTTGTTTTAGGTCTGCTGAGCCATAACAGTCTGTTAGGCGAACTCTGTTAAAAAATCCTTAAACATGAGCTAACAGCATCACAATTACGGCGGCTTCACATCACTTTCATCTAACAGACATACGACAGTCTCGAACGCGATTCGAAGCCGAGCAGATCTGCGGCTCCTTATTAAAAGTATTGCCAATGTCCGAACTTGTGTTTACAAATCGCTGTTAAACGAAACGTTAGTAAGAGTGTGGTGTAAGACAATTTCAGAATTAAATCTGTAATTCAAATTTATTTTTTTTAAACACAAAAAACTTAACGTAAAGCTGTGAAGAAAGTTTGTGAAAACAATTATCAAATGACATAAGTACAAAACATATACCTACGTGTTTACAAATGGTAATTATTAAATTGCGTTAAGTGCAATAAGTTGTATGCATACATATAATTAATTTGCAGACTTATTATAAGCCTGCGTGAATAATAAAAATATCATAAAATTATTTTAGCGCATATGAATTTATGAATGTGATTAAGCGTATGAAATAAAACGCAATTAATTTGAATAAATCATGTGAAATCATAAGTAAACTACATTTGTAAGCGTACTGTATTAAATTACAATTAAAAAAAAACAATATCCATTAAATTAAGTACTATGTACTCATATTCAATTTGGAAAAAAAATGTGAGTTCTACTTTTGTAATTACTCTTATTGATAGTTTAACTCAGTTGAATTAAGTAATCATTATTTAATGCCATTTCCAAGCGATTAAGTTATCTGAATTTGCAGTGCTTACATAAGTTAACTTTATAAAACAACATTCAATGGAATAGTTAATTTAATTAGTTTTCGGAGTCAACAAAGTTGCAAATTTGCTGTGGACTTTTAAAATTCATTAAGTTTCGATACAACAGTTTTCACACACCTTTACGTCAAAAAGGAAAAAGTTTGACACAAAAAAACAAATTGAAATGCATTCATTTTGATTTATTTGTGAGTGAGTGAATGTCGCTGCAATTTGTCTTGCTGTGAAAGGATCAAATGTGGAAAAAAAATGCACCGGTACTGATTTACGACAAATGCTTCCATATGCTTATTTTAGAAATAGCATGGAAAAAAAACGCCTTGGAATACTTTTATGTGTTTTTCACATTGATAAATTTACAAATGTGATAAATGTAAATGAAAACAAAATTAATTTATGGAAAATATCTGAAGCAAACAATTTAAATTCCCATGAAAGCTATGATTAATGTATTGGCAATTCTTTTTCCTGTTACTGAATGCTATGTTTTTCTAGGTCAGCGTTAAAGAGCATAGAAGAGAAGTACTCTCACATCTAGGCTGACTCATTAAGAATTATTTTGTGAGGCAAGAAATGTGCTGATTTTGTCGGAAGCGTTTTTGTTTATTTTTTTTTTATCTTTAACTTCTTTCCTTCACTCAGCTTCTGCCCAAGGGCCTGTTTTCAGTTCAAATGAGAGATCAGAGGAAGTTACTCGAATTTATTACTAATATTTTTACATCAATGTTCATCCTGCACTTTGCAATTTTTCCGACATTTCGTGTGCTACAGTTTTCTTTTTTTTCTTTAATAGTTTCCAGCTTAAATGTTACGGTAGTTAGCATTGACAGTCCAAGGGCCTGTTTTCAGTTCAAATGAGATGTCAGAGGAAGTTACTCGAATTTATTACTAATATTTTTACATCAATGTTCATCCTGCTGCACTTTGCAATTTTTCCGACATTTCGTGTGCTACAGTTTTCTTTTTTTTCTTTAATAGTTTCCAGCTTAAATGTTACGGTAGTTAGCATTGACAGTCCATTAGTTTTGGGCCATTGCTCAGTTCGCATTCGTGTCATGTGAGGCGTGAATGGGCGTGAATAGCTTTTACAAAAATCAGGTTTGAAAACATTTCCTTTAACACCTTTTTTTAAGGAAGGATCAAAACACGCACTTATTTTAAAAATGTGCGTGTTGGCCCTGAATCCGGATCAAGTTGGTCCCAGCTTAAGCATAATTATAGCTAAAAGGTAAGACTCTTGTTAATAACTTACAACTTTTTGTGGCTGCCTCTGTTGTACAAGTTTCAGTCACTTGATGCTTTCTGAGCACCATTATTGCACCTTGTTTATAACTGTATATATGCGCGCGTGTGTGTGTGTGTGCGCGTGTAAAGGATAAGTTTTGAGCATGGCCAGCGACAAATGTGTGTGCAAAAGGCTGTGAAATGAGTTTAAAGTGGTTTCCTTTAGTTTAGGTGTTTCGACGTGAGGATCAACAGCCTTAAGTATTTTCGTTGCATACTTCAAGGAGTAAGAAAATGTTAGTGGAAATATTCCGAAGTTTTGCGTGTGACATGAAGTTCTAGCTTTGTATCAGTCATTAAAATATTAAAAGCTCGTTTACCTTAGATTATTTTACATACAAGCTTTTTACTCCTTGCCTTAAAGTGCACACTTATCATCTTATCTTTGTTTGATTGATGCACTAAAGCGAATATAGAGATAAACATCTTTAACATTCCCAATTCTAAATTGAATTATCAAATGTTATTTTTGTGAGCGCTGAAATTTTATAGTCAACGCTATTTTCCTTATTGATCCACTTTCAATGAATATAATTTTCACGCAGAACAAAAATATTTAACCGTTCTCAAGCTTGGAAAAGGCGTTTGATTTTAAACTGCAATCGTGTTGCCTTAAACTTGTTGTTCCTACGACTTTAAGTGCCAGTTTGCTTAGCTTGATGTGCAACTCAAAAATCCATTTAATAATAAAAATCCATTTAATGAGAAAAAAATTAAATTTTTCTTTTTTTATTGCTGATGGCAGCCTGTCCCTGAAGACAGAATTCTTTTGAATGACTTGCTTTTGGGATTTACGATTTGTAATTATTTGATTTAAAGCACAGACATAGCTTAAAGCTTGCCTTGAATGTTGTTTGCCGCTGGACGCTGTTGGGTCTTTGTGGTACTTAATGCCATAATAATAAAATTAAATCTGCTAGCTCGCTCGTGTGCCTGGCTGGCTTTTGAATATCGTCCTACAAAAGGCTATTGCCATTCTGCAAACAATATTTGCATGATGAGAAGAAATCAAGTACATACTTATTTCAATTGAAGCTGAAGAGAAAAACGTTTCAAAAATCATTGTGCACATTTACAAACCTTTTTAGCCTCCACTTCACATTCAGTTTGGCAACGAGGCGTGTCTCGGCAATATTTGGTCACACTTTGGGAACGTTGTTAAGAGGGCGGCCTGACTGAGTGATGTGGACCCATCAGAAATTGTATAATGCCAGGCCATCGCCTAAATTAAATTCTATATGCGAGTGCCAAAGATTAATGAATGGAAAGTGTTTGAATGCAAACGACGCCCATGGCGCGCATTTGGTATGCGGCGCAAATAAATAAATATTCTATGGTGTGAATGTAAACAAAACATAAGCAGAAGCGGCATAAGCAACAATCATCCCCCACTGAGGTTAGCCAACGTGTTTGGTCTCGTGACTATGATAGACAGCCTTGGAGATCGGAAACGGAAGCTTACATTTTGCCAAAGCGGGTATGCGAATGCTGCCAAAGTTAGTTAGCGTCATCGCGCTGACGCCATTAATATTTATTATGGCGTCCGTTTTTATGGCACTTAAAATATGCTCGCCGTCGGCATTTAACGGCAACTTTCCGCAGATTAACGTCGGCTTTAATAATTTAATGAGGTGAAAGCTGCTTTGCCATGCAGTTCAGAGAGGTTCGGTGTTAAAATATATTGCAATATTTTAACAAATGTTCATTAATGAAAATGTGTGCATCTTCTTTAAAATCGCATGACAAATATAAAGTCTTTATACCGAAAAATTAATTAAAATTGTAAAGAATGAGTCCTTTAACAGTGCGTAAAACTGGCATGGAATATTTTTATATTTTACTAGCTGTCTCGGTTCGCGTTGCTGCGTTGAGTTAATCAATCTTACTCGATTGGTGACGCGTTTTGGTTGAAGTCGATTTTCGAACATTTCGAACAATTTACACAATTCACTTTTAAAAAATAAGACAAAGTAAGAAGCGCCTACGTATTTGTTGTTATTTTTTTATGGAAAAAATCACATGTGGACATTAAAATTCATAATTCAAGAACGCGTCGACCGATTTCGTGCAAACATAGAAAAATACAATCTACACGAATTCGGCTGGACCGTTCGTCAGTGAAAACGTCACAAGTCTTTGCAACATATTTTTATATATGTATATAGAATTCAATTTGAAATTAATTGACTTTATTTGAGGCAAAGAAGAACATTGTTAATACTGTCTTTTACGTCTTGCGTGTCTCTTCTCGATTTCACCTCATTAATGCAACAGTTTCATTTACGCTCCTTACAAATGGTTAAATGAATTCCAATATGCAGAATTTCCACTGTTGTGATTAAAAATATAATAAGTGCATAAGGACGAGCAAAAAAATAACGAACCAGACCAATTAAGAAATGAATCTCTATAGTATGTATAAGAAAACACACTGTAACAAACATTGCTGAAACTGCTTCTCATGTGGGCTTTATGGTTTTCATTTACATATATTTATACACAAACAATGTATTCTTATGCATATGAGCACCTCTGAGTTGTAAAATTCTTGACATGTTTTAATTTATAATGTTTTGTTGATGCTGGCTGCTGCACAAAAGAAATTACAAATTTTTCAAGCATAAACTTTAAAAGTTTATGCATTGCTGCATCTTTCTGAATAACAACAGCTGTGTATGTTAATCTAGCAACTTTCCAACATGCATAAGGAATAAGTTTGACTTTTAAGTGCATTTGCAAAGAACTGCATGCGTGGCAAACAATAAGCCTTAATTAAGTTTCTGACAAAATTCTCAAAAAGCTTGAGTAATTCTTTGAGTATTAGGTTAAATATCAAGCACTAAACTTAGTAACATTAAGTGGCGTAATATGCCATTGGTATTAAACCGAGCTTAACTCTGCTTCTCGAAAACGGGTCTATTTTTGCAGTGTTCATCTGCATACTAAGCTGCATTTGCATTTCAATGTAATTGAATAAGTTTAACTTTGTTTTGTTTTAGTGGAAAAGTCTGCCGACTCCGGGTTGGCTTTGCCATAATACTTATAGAGAAGCTAACGTTAGCATAAACAGTATCAATTTGCATTTTATGTTTAGTGGAATACCTACAAATTGCACTACATGCAGAACTACATTTCGCATTCCCCGTTTTTATTACAAAATTCAAGATGAATTAAAGAATCAAGCTTACGTAGAAGCAAAAAAAAAAAAATGGTAAACAAATTGTTTGTCTCATTAATCTACAGAAATTGAAATGGGTGTAACGTAACGTAATTTAAACTGTGAATTATATATGGGCTTATGAATACTATTCACAATTGATTATGATTTACTTACACGCACAGCTGGTATGTGAAGAAATAATCGAATAATTCGAAGGACTCTTATAACACATATTTATGCCACAGCATGCATATTTATAAACGAAGCCATAGAATGTCGTATATTATAGCTGGTTCATAAATAGATCAACCAGCTAAGCCCCTGGGCGATGGAATAAAGTACAGTGGATTATGTTCACGCTGGTTTCTATACAGACATGTTTGTTTACCACATACACACACACACTCACGTATGTTTATTTGTTTGACAAAGCAAGCCTGAAAAATGACTGAGTTTGTTGTTCGAATTACACTTGGTAGACTTGAATAATGTGGTTAATTATGCCACAGTGGCGAGCATATATGTATGAGTGTGCGCTGCATAGCAAACAACTCTCAAGCATATTTCAAGCGGTTCGAGTAAGGTCAAAGGTCGTTGGGTAAATTGCCAGACCAATAATAAACCGACACAAGGGAGAGTACCAACAAAATTGCTTGGCTCTAGCAAATATGATTGGATTGTGAATCATGTTGATTGCATGCTCAAGCTAACAAACAATCCTATAAGCATCTTCGAAAATTTACTAAAACGCTTATTCAAGTGTTTGCACACAAAATATACATTTCAATTGTGTGTACCTTTGTCCCACATAAAAACACTTAGTTTGTTTCAATTTCAATCACTTTGCTGATGTCATTGACACTCTCAAATCAAGAGTCGTGTTTGATACTTCCTTGCCGGATTACTTAACATTTTGAGCCACAGGTGGGTTTACGTCTTAAGTGACCATCTTCATAATATCAAGGGACTTCTAAGTGCTTACCACCTTAACATAATCGACAACAACAACAGCAACAAAATTTACAAGCTTAACCACAAAAATGTTGTTGACTGTGTGTTTTCTGAGTTCGTAAACTTTACTTTTTATTTATTATTACAAGCTCTGTGTGTCAAACTGTGGCTGCTGTAACGAAAGCGTGTATCAGCAATTACGGCAACTGGCACACATACAAACAGACACACACACACATATGTAAGAACGAGCCACCCAATTTTAAGCACAATCAACTTTAGCCTCCATTTGAAGTCTTGAAAGCACAAACCAAACAACGACAACAACGGCAAACACACAAGACAAACATAACGAAGAAAATGAGCCCCGAGTGTGTAATTCATGGCGTGAAAAGCAGTACCAGGCAAATACAGGAGACATGTTCCCAGCTATCAGCTGTACGCATCATTTGCCCGGCATACATACATACGAGTGACAACATTAAATAATCCATTAAATGTGGCATGTATATCATTTCAATGTTATCAGTGGCAATCTACAGCGACGTTCGATGCTGTGTGCCAGTCAGCCGATCAATACGCAGGCACAACAAATTTGTCAGCAGCACTCTTTAAACAAAGTAGAGTAAACCAACTCAGACAAACTTGCTACGACTCAAGTTCTGCCGAGTTTGGAGATTGACAGGTAGTCACAAGTCTTAAATTTGTGAATGGTGTAAGGAACGAACATTTTTCAATCAAGCTTGTGACAGTGATTCAGATGCAGCATAAGTTAACATCTCTGAAATTTTGATGACGCATTGAGAGAACGGAAATGATGCACTGTGGATCAATGTGCAAGTCCAAAGTTAAAATGCATCAACGCAACTGAAAATGCTATAAACTCTGGCAGATGAACTTACAATGATAAAACTAACTTATTTTACTTAGTCATTCAAAAATCCACTAAAAATTTGTAAAGCGCTGTCTCTCTCGTTTGGGCAAGCAATCGCTCAGGCTCGTGTCATTGTTTCAGCATCTTAGCTTCGATCGTTCAGTCGATTGGTTGGTCGGTTGTCAGTGAGAATGGAAAAATGTTGTGTAACGCCATCTTTGCTGGTATAATTTTATATATCATGTACAAAGATTGGCCATATGTTTGCTTAATTTGCTTTCACCATCCTCTTGGTACTAACTAATTGCTGCAAAGACCTGCTTCAGAGCCTGTTGCTAGCTGCTATCCTTGCAATTTTTTTGGCAAAATGTTTGTTTATTTATTTTGCGTCGGCTTCAAGGCTCACTCACTCCTGTCAACATTTGCATGAACATAGTGGTAAGATATATAGTATAAGAGAGAGAGAGAGAGAGAGAGAGAGAGAGAGAGCAAGTTTCCATCAAGGTCATTGAGCGCAAAAGTGTTCCCAAACTGTCTGGCGGAGCAGCAGAAATAGACTTTGTGCTGTGTACAGTAATTTTTGTAATGAGTTTGCTATGGCGCTCCCACTCTATTTCTGTCTCTCTCGACATACTCTGCATTCATTTAAAAGAGTTTGAAAATTCATTTGAGTTCGTGCTGGGGCCAAAAAGTAATCATATGACATGTGAATACATATGTCAAAATCGGGAAAACGTAAATTGCTTTTGTGCTTCACGCAGCTTCCTTATACCACGCACTCGACAGGAGGTTGTTTTTAATTCTATGGAAATATGTGCAACAATATTTTACAGTAAGTTTTTTTGGTTGACCTACATTAGCGTCAAAGCTGTAGATTACAAATTTTAAATACAAACGACAAATTGAAAAAAGTATCTGAGCCTTTTTGTACATGATTTGATTTGTTTTTTTAATGAAAGGCATGGAGCTGCCTTAAAGAGATATCTTATAGCTGAGTATTCAACTCATGTGACCCGGTTGTCTGCCCTTCTCTGTGTACATAATGCGATTTATTTTGATTAATTTTTTTTCGTTTGTCGCTCAGTTCGGTGCTTGAGCCTTGCTGGGTTTCCGTTTCCTTTAATCTGCTTATGAAATTTTGATGCTTTACGAGAAAAAAAAAAATTTCTTTCGCCAACTTTGCGCCACATTTGATGTTTATAAACAAATCACTCATGCGACATGTGTTACAATGAATATGTTAAAGATTTTATGCAATAGGCTTGCTATTTAAATCCAAGCTAACTTTTCGCTAGCCATAAACAACAATTTAATTAGCCAAATATGCACACTTAAGCACTAAATAAACGCTTTGACACAGCATCAATTAACAAAGTAAGCAACTAGGCAACTCTCTGGCACTCTGTTGGGCTACTTGCTTAATTACTTTATTTATGCCTATGGCAGCTTGTGCTCGAGCCTCTGTGGAGTCACAGTCGCAGCTTTAACGAAATTGGATTAATTTGTTTACTGCGTAGCCAAATGTAAGCAGACAGACTGTAACCCCTAGAGTTCTCTCAACCCCAAATGTCAGTGCTTTGCTTTATGGCACTTTATGGCCTCTAGACTGCCGCCGGAAGAGTCGAAAATGTCGCGAACCCCATTTGTTTACGTGTATTTAAATTTTTTATCCCAACAGCACAATTGCGGAATTTTATTCTCTGCTGATATATAACATGATATTGCATGAACTTTACAGTTAAGCCATGACCATGGTATGAAATTTCAATAGCTGGAAATTTATACTGAAAAGTGGACTTGAAATTGCTCTTGGCATCATTTTGTCTACTTCACTTTTGTATGGATGCCAAATTGTCACATTGCTGCCAAATACTTGCAAAGTGAGTTGTTATATGAAGAAAAAAGGGAAACATTTCATTTTACAATATGTGTGTAAATATCGAAATTTATATACTACCTAGATGCGCTATAAAATAAAAGAGCTTTTAAATAAAAAGGTATTGTCAATTTTGCTGTCGTTGCAAGCTTTTTGTTGCTTATTTTATTTTTTTTTATAATTAAACGATTATTCACTTCAAAAACTTTCATAAGGGTCGCACATTTTTCATTTTCGCATGGCCGAATTTTAATTTTAATCTATCTTAGTCGGTAAACTATTTAGAAGGTCTAAAGCCGCACTGCTGACAGAGACAGACCCCAAAATTGAACTATCAAACTCGAATAAGCAACCGCTTAACTAACCGCACACCTGTCAACACTATCCTCAACTAGCCAAAACTTTCATTAGCATGCCGAAAACTTTGAAAACTGTTCGTTCACCCACCTGTAGCCCGCCCTCTCTCCCCGATCACTCCCACTCTTTCTCCGTCAGTATCCTTTTATAGCGTGTGGTAGAAATTTTAATTATTTTTACGCATTGAATATAGAGTTTTACTTTCGAGTTAGCGTTTTTCCTCACCCATTACGAGAGATTTGGGTTTCCTTTGGGATTATTGCTTAGTTCTTGTTCCCTGTTGTTATTGCTCGCTGATATTTTTATTGTTGTTGTTGCTCCCAGATGGACGCTGCTAATTATAAGTTTGTGCAAAACTTTTCGGCGCGTTGTGTCGCCATTTTTTCAGCGAAGTGTGCCGTAATTTTGTGGCAATAATTATGCCTTAAATAATGAGAGGTCCGCTGCTGGCCCCAAAACAGATGGAAGGAATAAATAAAAAAACTTTTTAATTGAAGAAACAATAAAACTGATAAAAAATTAAGTTAAATGACAAAACAAAAAGTAATATATATTTTTATAAAGAATGTTGCGGAAGAAAAAAAGTTCATACTTACCGAAGGCCACTAACTCATGGTGCTTACATCTGAAATTATTTCTTTAAATAAAAAGTTGGGTATTATTTCAATTGCCTGTTCAAGTAAAAATCGAACTTGAAATGTATTTAATTATTTTAAGTTCGAAGAAGTGTTTTGCATATTTTAAAATTTTTCCATTTATTATCACTATTTCTCTTTTCAGCTGCCGACCATGGGATGAGTCAGCAAACTGATTTATAGTCTTATTTTATTTTTTTTATGTCATTTAAATTTGCAACACTTCTTTTCACGCCCTTTTCTTCCGTTTGAAAATGACAAATTGCCGCACTATAAAAATACTTTATTTGAAATTTATTGTACACGATAAACCGCAGTGAAAAGCCACAAAACAGTTAGAGAGCGGAGGGAAGTGGAAAAGTGTTCTTATGCGCATTGCATATTCATTAGAGATAATCATGCATTAAGTGGTCAACGCTCCGTCCGGCAAGAGGTCCTTCAAGTCCAGCCTATGCCCTGGTCACGTGCCACGCATTACGATGCGTATGCGTTATATATGAGCTGACCAAGGACTCTTTTTTTTCTGTTGCCCTCTATATTGCTCCACATGATATGAATATTTTTTTTCTTGCCTAAAGGTATCTGCTTTGGGTTGTGCTTATAAATAATATTTCAATAATTGTGTGCCAGCTAAATGAACATAAGCAGGGATGTTATGACGATGTCTGTGCCGCTAGGCTGGGTTTAATGGAGCAGGAGCATTAATTTTGCATTTGTTCCAGCCATTTCAAAGTCGAGGCAGCGGGTACTGGTCCTTGCTCCCGAGGTTGCAGAACTTTTTGAATAATTTTGCCATAAAAAAACATGGGTAAAACTGTTAGGCCTACATTATTTCGACTCTTCCACCTTGTTGCGTATTGTTATGCCTGTTGTATCTTCCTATACACTTTAAAACATTAAAAGGTATTCAGCTTGTTATTATTTCGTTTGTAGCTAAAATTATTGCCGAAATGTAAAAAAATCAATATATATTTAAGTATGCTCTTTGCCCGAAATGCATTAAGATAAATTGGTTCCAATCAACTGAACTTTCTTCCGGTCATTTAATGCTATAATTGAATGTAAGATGAACGCAATTAAAAGTATGTAAAAATATATCTCCCGTGAAGTTGAAAGTCTACAAATGTAAGTTCACTTTTTTGTTTTTTACTTTCTTTATCCCAGTAACAAATTCGTTAATCTCTATTGATTTGGTATTCTGTTGGTTTGTAAATCCCTTGATAATAAACGCAATTATCGCAGTCTTCTTTTATATTTGGTGCTGTCAGCATACAAGCATAAGTATGTTTAATATAAAGTATGTACATTTATTCGTATTTTACTTTTTACTCTGTGCTGATTACAGTTTACTCACAAACATGAGTTATTTTTCTTATGTTTATAACACAATCACTTTGAAGCGTTCGAAATGATTTAACTTTTTTTCATAGAGTCTTTAAACTGTGAGAAGCCAAGGCGTGAAAAAACGCTTATACCCATATTTAATTTAAAATTGATTGATTTATGGCAAGTTTTAAAGCAAATATTAATTATGTCAAATATTTGTTTTATACGTATGCTCAATATTTATCAATCCCAACTGGTTTTACTAATTACAAAAGTAAACAAAACTTTTAAATTAATAATTATTGATGCAAACCTGTGGGCTTATATAATATATTCCGTTATTCCGTTCGGTTTCGGTTGTATTTGGCAAGTTGCCTTAACACAGGCTGTTATATTATTTTAATTATGTTACACTCAAAAAAAATCTCTTTGTATTTTGATATGTTGTCTTATGTATATTGATGGCTGTGGATATTGTGCATGGTTTATGCGTCATATGCACAACAACGCAAAACAAAGACACATTATCAGGAAGCTTGTGGGGGATGCTGATACGTAAAAGCATTGCTGTTTCAGAGAGCTTTTGGCTGCTGTTTCAGGCATTGAGCCTTATCCGTAGATGTGCCACATTGTGTCATATATCAACATATTATGTCTGTGGTCTACGACGAGGATAATCACCAGCAGCTGTCAATTGTTTGAGTTGTGACCAACACACGCACAAATATAACATAAATTGATAAGTTTAATTAAATTTACATGGAGGATGAGGGATGCGAATGAAGAAGCCAGTTGACAGGCAGCGTTTCATTCGTTCAATTTGGGGCCCAATTTCATTAGTTGGTCGAATTTATTCGCACGTTCTGCCGTTTTGCTGGCCACATTATAGTTGACGCCTACATAAGCACAAACAAACGACCTTGCACATCATTTTTGGGCGACATTCCCAATATCGTTTCAATAAAATATATATTTGCGTCAATACAAACAGAAAATCCAGCAATGCGCAGCCTGCGGCTACTTATGTAGTTTCTGTTCGAGTGGGAGGCTGCAAAATAAACCAAAGAGATAGAAAAAAAAGAGAGAGAGAGAGAGGGAATGCGAATGCGAAAAGGGCATCGCTGGCATTTCGGGTATTTGCGAGATAAGCAGAGCATTCAGTTGTAGGTATCCAAAGAGTGCCGTTGAGCGTATTAAAGATTATGTCACAGCCAGCCGAAAATATCCGCCAATGGAATGTTTATAGTGTGCCTCAAAATATTTTAACAATTGGTGAGTTTTAGCGGGTCAAAGAAAATCCACAGCAAATGGTTATTATATATACTCAGAATATCTTTAAAGCGTGCCCTGCAGCCCGACAATTACTTTATATGCTTATCGATTGATTCTTAGGTACAGGCATTGACCTAATACTTTATTGTTGTTGTTAACTTTAACTCAACTAATAACAAGAAATTGCAGTTGCTAACAACGAACGCAAACAAGTCTCAAATTGAATAGCCATTAAGCTGATATTATGCGAATTGACCTAAAAAGCGACAGCAAGTGGAGGCGCTCAATTAGATTTTCATAAAACTAAGCCGGGTAATCCTTTGCTCGGAAGCCTCATAATTAATTAGTTGATGTTGCTACTGTTTGTGTGTGCTAATATTTAATGAGCATAACGCGTTTCAATAACCATATAACTTAATTTCCTGTACACAACACTGTCACCAGGGCACAGGATATTGGCTTGCTGTTAAAGGATCCACTTAACATGGAAATGTTTACGCTATTTCTCACTTTTCCGGCTAACACATCCGGTTGGTAGTAATTGTTGGGAGTCTATTTTAAGTCTATTGCCAGCAATTTGTATAAGTTGTGATTTGCCTTTGTCTAAAAAGGATATCCGCATTTGTCGAAAACTTTGCATTTTTCGGTCTTCTCATCAGTTTAGCTTCAAGTGTTTATTTGCATTTCTACGTTATTTAGAACATTGCTATTTGTGGCATGGCAATACTCTTATAATCAACACAAATTACAGCTATTTGTTTTAAGTTGTCAATTTGTATCTCAAATGTCAACCGCTTGTGCAAACTGTTATTTCTATTCACATTCTATGTTAATTTGAACTCATATGCGTCAAGTAAATTCGCTTCAACTTGCATGACGATTTAACATGAATTGCTATCTGATATGCGTGTTTTGTAGTTAAGATCAGAAATTTATTTTGCTAAGGCATTTTAAAACTCATAAATTATAAAATAAAATACTGAAAAAATAAGCACAATGAATTGCTTCTTTAATAAGCAAAAAAAAAAAAGTTGAGAAAACACCTTTACGCTCTGAACCTTTTCTGTGAGCTTGTTAAACATTTTTTTCATAAGCTGCCATAAAACTTGTGCTATTAATGCTTAAATGATGAAAGTGCTGCGATGCGGAACAGCTTAACACACTTGGTTTTCTGGCTCTCTGAAAGTGTGGGTAATTTTTGCAGAAGTGTAGAAAATGTTCACAGTCTTTCCTTGCAATTGGGTTTTGCTGCTCAAATTTTAAGTGTAAATTGGCCGACATTTAATTGATGGATGCCTTGTTCACTCCTTTGAGCTGTGGCCAATGAAAGGGGAAAGTGGTCAACACGAGAGATAATTTAAGTTTGAACGCAACAAAGTGTGAAAGGGGGATATAAGCAAATAACTGATTCATGTCATTTGCCTTCCTGATCTATAATTTTTAATTTTCAATCACTTAAACATGCTTAATTACTGCTTTTTCTTGACTACATTTTCTCTTAATCTTTTTTTGCACAATCTTGTGTTACTTAACAAGTTTAACTTGCTTTCTATTTGCAGCAATAACGTCATGCAACAAGAGAGACAACAAAGTTGAGACGCACTAAAATGCTTCCCCACAAAAAAAGGAACAACAAAAATAGCCACATCCGGTGAAATTAGTAGCCACATCAATTTCAGCTGGCAGCAGCAACTTAATTAAAAGACGTCACCAGCGAATTTTGGCTGTTGTTTTGCTAAAATTAATTGAAATTTATTCGGACACAAGCCGATAACTTATAGCGGTCACATTTCTTGTTAATGCTGCCACCCTGAGACAACCACATATAGACAAAATGTTGTTGAGTGTAGCAAAAGGCATGCTATTCGTGCTGTTGCTGATGATGCTGCTGGCTTGCCGAGCGCAACAACAGCAACGACTGCTGAATGAAGCAACGGAACAATTAACGCTGTTGCCAGGTACAAATGCAGGCACAATTGTAGCGAAGACAAGTAAGAGGTCAGCTCGAAGCAGCAATTTAAATGCATCGACAACACCAGCAGCTTCTCTGTCGACAGCAGCGACAACAATAACCAGGATAACGCCAACAACCCCCGCAACAATCATTAAACACAATGGAGGTCAGGCGCCCACAGCAACAAATGCTGCAGTTAACCAACAACTAACGCCGTCTGCTACAATATCGAGCAAAACCACGGCAGCAACTGTAACATTGTCAACAGCAGCAGCAAATGCCAAAACTATGTCAGAAATAATACAATCTACAGTCATAACAGTAAAAAATAAACGCATTGCGCCCACAGCAACATCAACAATAAAAGCAGCAACAATTGAGACCACAACTATGGACCAACCAACAATCCAGTTAAATATGAAACAAAATGGCACAACTGCAGCAACAACAATGCCATCAGCAATAAATGAATATAATATAACTCATTGGCTAGCAGCAGCAACGACAGCAACAGCAGCGACAACAACTGTAACACCAGCAATTGAAGGTAAGACTTTACCATCTCTACGTTTGCTGGGCGCTTCCAACATGGCCCAGTTGAGTGGCAATACATCGGGTAATCCAATGGCCAGCAGCACCCCAGCGGCAGCAGCAACAGCAGCAACATCCTCGGGCTGGCCAGTCAAACATGCTGCGGTTCTAGAGGGCGATTTGATACTTGGCGGACTGATGATGGTGCATTCGCGAGAGGATAGCATCACTTGTGGCCAAATTATGCCACAGGGTGGCATACAGGCACTTGAGGCCATGCTCTACACACTGGATCAGGTGAACAAGCAGCAGTTGCTGCCGAATGTGACACTCGGTGCCCATTTGTTGGATGACTGCGACAAGGATACCTACGGCCTGGAGATGGCAGTCGATTTTATAAAGGGTAAGTGTTTTTGAATATACACACACACAAACATTTCTCATGCTCGCTCGCTTGCTTATCGTGTTACGCATACGAACGAGTTTTCAAGTGTTCGAGTGGTAACTGTGCATGATAATTGCTCGGGCAATTTTGCATATTTATGAGGCGTGTGAGAGGCGTCCAACGAACATAAAAATCTTTTGTTATTGCTGTGCAATTTCGTGTAACACTCGACAAAAGGTCATCCATTTAACACGCTCAAAAGTGAACAAACCATTTAAAATGTATGACAAAACTTTAATATCGCCCAGTCTATAATTGTTTTGGCTGATGCATTTAATTATCAGGCACAATGCTTTCCAATAAGCATGAGCGCTATATTTTTATGTCCACATGAGATAAATCCCTCTTTGCTTTAATTACTTACCAGCACTTGCATAAAATTGATAGTTAAAATTTGCGCAATGTTCCTGAAGTTAACGGGCTGATAGTGCTAAAAGTTGTTGGCAATTCGTAAAATTATCGTTGAATAAGCATAATTTGCGACGGGATTAGAATAAATATTTATTTATTTTCTTTTTATTTATTAATATTTTCTAACTTATAATTTTGAATGGCTATCAAGAATAATTTAAATTTTTGACTATGGCGTACCCAAACATATAAAAAATTTCATAAATTCAAAACAACATGCGTGAGACGCAAGTCAAATATCAACTGAGCACTTTCGGTTGATATGCACGTGGCAATAATATTTTTTGTGGCAGTCGCATTTTGGTATATTTACTGCGCCCAAGATAAATGAAATATATATGCTTAATTGTTAATATATGCATATATTAATGAATGCTGGGCATATATATAAAAATAATATTTATTTGCACGTTACAATTATATCTGTATATCTGCAGGTAAACTAAACTTGAGACATAGGAACAAACTATGTGTGCTTTAATGTAAATTGTCTAATTTATAATGATACTGTTGTGGGCAATAATATTACCAATTAAGCAAAGTAAGCCAGGTAATGTGGTACTTATACTATCAACAGAAAATTTAGTGCATTATCCTGGTAATTTCACCAAATCGCAATTTTGTCTAATTACCACATTCATACGGGGAGCACCGCACTGTTGGCATTGTTGATCAGCTTTTCTGTTATTTATTTTCCTATAAGGCAATTGGCGTATGCGATACAGTTTGACCTGAAAAGAAAAACTTTAATTTTTAAGATTTTTTCTCTTAAACTCAAAATTGATTAATTTTGCTTACTTATAAGTATATACATGCTTCACAGCACAGCAATATTGCCAATTAGTTTTATTATTATTTAACTAACAAATCAACATGCAACATGCCCCCTCAGATACCACTGAGCTGTGAGCACCCCAAGTATCTCTTTGAGTTTCAAAAATATTTGCTTCCATTCAAAACCACCTATCAATTTTGTAACTATAATGTGTATTTCGTGTTGATGTGTGAATAAATGCCAGAGGTAAATCATCTGGCTGCAATACAATACGAACAAAAATGTCAAAGAAATAAATAACACAATGTGTGATGTTAACATACCAATTTACAATTAAAAGCACGCGCCTAAGAGATGCAATATTTTTTGTTTCATCCTCCGATTACAATAATTACAAAAGAATTGTATTCTTTTTCTTTTTCGTTGTAAAATCTGTGATAATAAAGAAAAATAAGAGAATCGAATCTGTTTGGCTGTTGAATGGATCAATTTTCATTAAAGGGCCAGCGACCAAACAATTTCAATTTTTGTTTTTAAATGCGGTGCGGACAACAGTCGAGTGGTGTTAAAATACACTCAAAAACATTTATTTGCATTGTAAAGAAAATAACTTGGTGTGAAACGACAAGCCTATCCGTACAAATACAAAATACGCTTAAATGCAATACACGCGAATCAGAAATAATGGGTAAAACCACAATACACATACTATGTACAGATAAATGTTAAAGTAAATTTCATGCTGGCAAAACCATATCTGCTCTTTGTGTTAAACTCAATGCAATATAAATACGGCTAAGTATAGAGGGGATAAAAGAGGTGTGATCGGGGGATATACATATGAATGTATGTTTGTTCCAACATCTTACTAACAACATAGCAGCAATCGCCTGTTTTAGCATAAACTTCAATACAATTCAATTCTGCAAATTTGCCAGCGTCATTCGAAAGCCAATGAAAGAAACGGCAGCAGCAGAAGCGGAAACTCTATTGTCAACATTATTAATTCTGACTTTCGCTGGTGGTTGGTTAGTAGACGGTGGAGGGGGGCGTAAGTATAGCTGTACGTAAGCTTTGTCTCTCTATTTGCATACAAACAATTCTGTTTGACTGCATGTTTTTTTTATCTCACTCAATAAGAACATTCCAATGAACTGTTTTGTTGTTGTTGTTATTTCCGTATGCTGTTAGAAACTTGTCAATTGTGTTCCTTCTTCGCCCCCTCCATTGTATTTGTCGGTGGTGTCCCATTCTATGCAGTGCTATGTGTTCATCAGGATATCGGGTATAATTAGCACGTTTGTCAATCCGAGCAGCTGCTTCGTATTATATGTTTGCGCTTGTTATTTTCCAAGAGCCAACTAATTGGGTTAAACAATATGCATTCGTTTTAATAGTCTCTTCATGCCGCACTTCCTGCTCCACGCACATCAATGTCCTTTGCCGTACGTTGAACTTGACGTTTTGTCCTTTGTATGAGCTGCTTTGTGATTTCAACTTAACAGCTGTGTGGATGCTATTACTTTTTCCGTTAACTAACTGACTGAAAGCTTTGCCAAATGGTTGTTGTCCTGGCTGTTTAACAGTGGTAAAGCATCACAGCTTGGTAACATAATTGGGACAACTCTTTTAACAGAATGGCTAATCGTTGTTTGCGTTCTACAATAAGTCTCAAATTTCTATGTTAAAACTTAAATACAAATACAAAAATAATAAATCATTATACTAAGTATTCCTTGTCCATTGGCCTGTTGATTGATTCGCCAATTAATTTAAAGCCAAGTTAATATAAAGCAAATTCAAATTTTTGGCCAAACAATAAATTGCTCATCAAGTTAAAAGCTTAAGCCACAAACGCAATCGATAATGTTAATAATAATAATATGTTTCGCATTGATGGAAACAAATTAAATGCTTGGCTTCAACTATGAATTTCCATAAATGCGGTTTAAATGCTCAGCTGATTCATTGCCTCTCTGAATCATTTATATGCATGCGATTGAAGTCTTGTCGGTGTAATAACTGCGCTGGACTTAAATAAACTGCATATATAGTTAAATTTCTCTCAGAGCAGAAATCATATATCGTATGTGCATGTGTGTATGCGACCATAAATCTATGAATATAAATTGTTTATGTTGGCTTGAAAAGGAGTGCAAAAATTGTAGATGCAAAGTTCTTTTACGATCTGAATCGCATCGTACTCAAAAATCCAAATCCTTTCTTTAACTGACCCAGTTATAAATGTAAAGTTTAACTTTATTTTCTCGTTCCGCACACACACACACACATGCACACACACCTTCATCAAAATGCATATAAGAAAGTTTATTTGGCATGACGCAGTGGAAACTCTGGCAAGCCACTCGCACTCTTTTACTCTGCCTCTCTCTTACATTTCACCATTTCATACCGCACTCCGGAACTCTTTTGCACTCCATCTCCCACTCCACCCCTCCCAATGCAACTTCCTGTCTACTTGTTACTCGTTTGTTGTTTTTGTTGTTTGGCACTTAATGGAATTTACCGCTTATGCGTCACGCATTCCAGGCATTATCCTTTCGACGTCTGTCTTCCTGTTTCCTCTGTGCGAAATTCAAGACGCTCGCTTGCGTTGTCTTCGAGCTCTCTCTCTCCCTTAAAACTTGCTGCCAGCCTTGCGTTTAAACTTTTTTCCGCTTGCCATATTCTTTTTTGATTTATTTTTTGCATATTTTTTGCAAGCCAGGCGTATGACTTTGGCCAAATGCTTAGTTGCTTCGACTGCCTAATTTACTTACTAACTTATTAATGCATGCTTGGGGTTTTTTTTTGTCTGCTTCAAGTCTCAACACTAAACTGTTTGGCCACATTTAAAGCTAACTACTTGAGTAGTCTCTAGTAGTGTTTTTCATTGCCCATTTCCTGTTGAATTCACATGCAAACACTTATTCGGGGCATGCATATGTGCTTGATTCCCTTTTCAGTAGAGAATATCAATTTCCATTTGCCTCTGACAGTATGCAATACGAAGGTTTTCTTGCAAATTGAGAAGCAGAGAGAATCCGAGAATGTGATTCGACACATGTTTCCTTGCCACCTTCTTTTTGTAGTATTGTTCCGTTTTTCCATCTTGTTTTTATATTCTCGCACATTTATTGAGCGATTCTACTTTGGCATTGTTACTATTGGTAATGTTGCTTTTTATTGTACTTGCCCCGAGGCGCAAAGAAACCGGAGAAAAATAACAACTGTAGCATCGAGTGCTGCAATCTGTCTATATATATAAACATTTGTTGCAAAGAGTGTTGTGACTTTATAACTGATAACCGAATTCGATGAAATTTTTTAGTCTGTTTGTATGGTCGTGTAGATTTTAAAATTATATGACTGCGCGAAATCGGTCGACGCGTTCTTGAGCTATGACTTTTCATGTCCACATTTGATTTTTTCCATATAAAAGAAAACAACAAAAAATACTTAGGCGCTTTTTACTTTGTCTAATTTCTTAAAACTGAAAAGTAAAAAAGCAATGAAACAAGAAGCACGTTTAAATATCGCCTTCAAAGGAACAGACGATCAACGAGAAAATCATGTGTTCTTTGTTCCTAGAGCAGACGCTAAAAAGCACCACAGCAGCGCGTGGTCAGGACCACTAGTTAATAATATAAAAGCTTTCTTGTCTGCTGTTCCGAGTCTTGTTATACCCTGTGACATCAGAGAATCAACTAATTTGATGAAAAATCACATTTCAATGAAATATGAAAACTTTTTGTCGTAGTCCACAAAGCGTATACATGGTCCAGCATTCATATCAAATTACTTAGCATTTTTACTGTTGGTGTATTCTTTACTTGAATACCTTTCATTGTTGTTGATTCTAAACTTTCCGTACGCTTTACTCGTACAGCCTCTCGGCACTTGACTGTTGACTCAGTTAACAAACTGACTGAGTGTCTGTCTGTCTTGCTTGAGCAACATATCGACCGAGCCCTACATTGTAAGGTTTTTGCCAGCGCCTCCATTTATCGCGTTGTTTACATTGTGAAGCGCACTTCGTCGTGGGGCTGACTTGACTGCAACTGCCAATTGTAGTATAAATGTGCAGACTTGCGTGTTTTCAGTCCGGGCTTTCAAGTCGTAACTTAAGATATTGGCAAATGTTGTGAATGCAGTGGAGATTTGAATAAAAGAAATGCAATAAGTGACTTGTTATGAAAGAATGTTCATTGTTTTCACTCAATTTAATTTATTTAAAAAACGTTTTAGCTTTATAGAATAATGGTATACAATTGCTTGTTGAACTCATTAATTTTATTTACTTCATTTTGCAACAGAAAACATGAATTTCTGCAAGTTGTAATATAAAATTGACATTAAGTTATTGTATTAATGTCAAACAAAAACTCAACACAAAATAGTTAAACACGCTCATAGCAAACAAGTACGCTCAAAAACATAATACAAGTCAACAATTTGCAAAATTGCTCTACATAAAAAAACATCGCTGAGTCTGTTTTAATTCGTTCGTTGGGAAATTAATCAGCAGAGTCCGTTGTTCAATGCCAGGATCTCCAGTAAATTTCCATTCAATTTAATTGTGAAAAATTTCGCACACCCTGCCATAGAAACCAGATAATCAACCAATTATAACGTAAACAAATAGCCTTGGTTAGTGGATCTGTCCATAGCAGAACAAATTTTATTGCGCAAGTTAATTCTGAATTCTATTAAAAAACAGTTCACTTGAACTTATTTTTTTCGTGTTTGTATCATCTAAAACAGACATGACAACAGTTGTCCGGTTGACAACAATATTGCTTTATTATACGCTGTGAGGTGTCCGGAAAGACTTCACAAAACTCTGACAATTGTTGCCTGCAAATGTTATTTGTTACCACGGTATGCCGTATGCCAGTTGTATAACAAATATCTAAAATGTTATACAAATTCCCCATGCGCACGCTAACAAGTGTTTGTTCCATTCATAAATTGCCGTTTTGCCCACTAACCCAGTGCCCCCGATTGCACACATAAACTGTGCTACACAAGCACCAAGTTTTAGTACACGCACATCCCCACGACACGAGCTCTTACGAGCACGAATCCTTTATTCGGGCACCAGCACAGCTTTGGGGCTTCGAGGCAGCGTTAGCGTCCTTTAGTTGCACGCCGGCCCTACAACGATTAAGACGCACTTTCGGCTGCTTAAGAACAGTTATCAGTTAAAGTCACTTAAAGTGTAGGCGCGAACATAGTCGCGATTTCAGTTGGTTCTGATTAATTTAACGATTAATTCGGTTTATCTCTTACAAATTGTGCGAGTTTGCAACTGTATCAAATACAAAAAATATGTTTTGTACAATGTAAAAAAAAAATTTTTTTTTAAAAACTAATAATTAGTGCAAAAGAAATAAATCAAACAAATATAAAATTTTTTTAAAATAAATCATTTTTTGATATTATACAATCATAAAAATGACAGAATGTCAATAAAATGTGCAAGAAATTTTACAAAGTAACTCATTATGCATAAATCATATTTAATATTGTGCGCCTTTTATAAATAATTCCATCAAATACAAAACTTTATATGAATATTAATTATAATAATAGCTTGATTTCTATAAATAAGATAAAAAGAATAATTCAACATACAATTTTGCAGACCTTTGATATTAAAATCTTATCTAATTATGCTACCAATAAATCTTACTGTGGCTGTTAAGACAAATTGAATTCCAATCTTTGAGAAAAATAGAAAAAAAATCATTGAATGTTCTCTAATGCGAAACTAATTAATTTATACAAACATATAAACCACAGCAAAGACTCGTGGCTTTTTCAGAGTCTATGTCACTTCAAAAAGTACGAACAAAATATTAATTTATATAAATCTCAATATTTCTGAGCGCTTCGGATAGCAAACTCCAACCCAAGAAAGTAAAGAAACAGCTCAAATTTGACCAAAGCACGAGTCAAGCAAACTTTTGCGTTTTGCTTTATGCTGTACCTTTATTTATAAGTTGTTTTTTAATTTTTTTTTTTTTTGTCTACCGTTGGACACTGGTGAGTTGTATGTTTTTTTTTTGTGGAAGCTGAGTGGGGCAATTTCATGTTGTTTAGAAAATTAAAATAGGAAAAGTTTCTGAGCCTGAGTTTGAGGCGTTGAAGTATTTAAGAAAGTGTTTTCAAGGACAAGAGGCGATAAACTTATCGTTACCCTGGCAACAACCAGATTTCAAAGCATTCTGCCGTCTTAACATAATGCATAAAAAAGGAAGTAAAATGTCTGAAAAAACTAGTTGCTAAACATTTTCCATATGGTTAATACCCAAGTAGATTGCATGGGGAAATTTAATTTAATATAGCAGAAAATTCATTTTCATTAATCATAAGTCCCAAACGGCTGCAAATTATGCAAAACCGTTGCTCATACGTCATGCGGCCGACAGGTGTGTTCCAGGCGCGCTTCTGATAAACTGCTGTCCAAAAAGCTGAGAAGCTAATTACGAAAAGTCAGACTCTCGTCTCGCTTCAGAGGCAATTAAAAGAATTTTAAACTAATTATAAAATTATGCAAAGTTTACAACAATTTCGTCGGAGCTGCATGTGTGAGGTAACAAAAATCACAGGCCAAGCAAACCGGAGATAACAGCTCGGAATCAAGACAAGTGCTGCCAGACCTAATAAAAATGAAATTACAATACCCAATGTGCGTGAGTGTGTGAGTCGTTTGACTGCCATCCTTTTTATCAGAAGCACCTACAGGATATTAAATTTCCTAACGAGGGCAACATTTGGCTGACTTTTGCAAAATTTAATTTTCAGTTTAAGCGCATTAGCAGCAGTAGGATCCTTATGTAATTTCAAGAGTCTCTCGGGCTTTATACAAATCTGCAGTATAGTTCCAATTCTTATATGCGTGCAGCTTGGTCACGTATTTTGTGTGATGTGTGTTTGTGTGATAAATGCTCTTTCCAAGTCCTCCTTTGGGAGCAGTCGTTGGCACATTGTCGTCTGAGCTGAAGCTGACCTTTGAGTAATTATAAAAGGTTTGGGTATCGTGCCGTATTAATGACCTGGTCAACGTTTGTATGCCATTCATCATATTAGGCTTTCTGACCCTTTTGGGCCTCATTCAATTACTTTTGCTGTTTAAATTGTGATATCAACAGATAGAGATTGCTTCAAATAAAAGTTTTCCCTTTTATGTGCCCTCTCATCTAAATATTATCCAAACGAATATTAACTCTTTCCTGCATATACATATGTGTTAAAAAATTTGAATTGGAATACTAGTAGTAAATTTTTTACAGTCCCCTGCTGCAGAAACAGCTAGCAGCAAGTGAACGTCAGGTCTAAGAGATAAATGGCTCAAGTAATAAATTTCCAGAGCTAATAAATTCTCTTTGCACTATTTATTTGGCAAGGCCATAAGCCAAAAAAAAAGATGGAAACTGATGCAAATAGTTTACTTAAAGTGTTACCTGATGAATCCATAGTTAAAAACAGTTCAACTTAGGTATTACCTAATAAATAGTTTTGCTTATATTAACATATGTTAATTACTGTAGTTTTCGCTAAATGTTTTTAAAAATATATCATTAGGTGCGTATGCGTAATTTGTGAATTGAATGTCACTGCAATTACCTCTCTAGGCCAATTAGCTATAAAAACGCATCTCTAATTGCATTTAAATGCATGATAATAAATTACAAACGTTTCCCAAAACTTTCAAACAACTATGTACAACCCACACACCCTCTATCTCTCACTCTCTCTCCTTGGACACGCAACAACATACATAACACAACTTTAAAATGATCAACCAGTTTGGACTCTGGTGACATTCTGGATAAAAGTATTAAAGCTTTGGCTCTTGCTAACATATTTTATAAACAGATATGCAAATTAGTTTTTAAATGTGAGAAACTTGATTTAAATTCATGAGCAGCTCTTGAAAACTCTTCGCTAATTGCCAATTAATGTAGCAAGAAACCTTTAACAACATTCACATGCCACACCTCCATCCACTCCTTAAAAATTTTAACAATCTTCTTTGTTAACTAATTTCCCAAAAAAAATCAGCCTTTGCGTGATATGTTTATATATCTACATTTAAACATATGTGTATCGGTGTAGGAGGATAGCACGCAGCTCGTTAAGCTCAAATACAACGCAAGCATTTGTGTGTGTGAAACAGTAGCAGCAACCTAATTAATTATGCTGCATGCAACTTGGGGCGATAGCTCAAGTAAGTAAGTTTGCCTTATAAGCGCACCAACCTGATCCCCACAAACACACCCTACACACACACACATACATATATATGTCTATACACATAAGTATGCGCAGGTAAAACTGTTAATTTATTTATGGCCAAGCCGATGGCCTTTGAATCCGCTTTACAATTTGTGTTTACCTGTTGCCCAGACACGCCATCAATTCTCATGAGTAAAATAATTAGAAAATCATATAGTAGTTCTACTTGTTCCTTTCGCAAGCAAATAACAGTGCCATTCAAGTGCAGACGGCAGGCAGCTAACAGGTGCACAGCGGAAACGGAAATGGCGCAAACAGTGTTAAACTTTAGCTCGCGCGTAATCATAGAAGGCTGTTCCCAAAATAAAAATCTCGCCTTTACACTGCATTTCACATAGCATCAGAGTATTCAGCACCGCAGATAGCTTATTAGTGCATCTAGATTCTAGAAGCACCTTTTAAATGTGGAGCACGCAGAGCCAAATATATATGACAGCGTTATTCAAACTTCAAACAAACTTACCAAACCATGGGCGTGGCATTCACGCTCTGCCACCTTTTATGTACAAATATTTCGGTATAAGTGTGAATGTTTGTAATTTTTGTATTAGCTCAAGCTTTGTGCGTAAAACTTGCGTGCTAAACAAAATAATAACTCAGCGGAAATGTGTATGTATGTGAAAAGTTGTTAGCGGTTACACGCCACAGTTGAATATACCAGTTTGACGGCAAAAACTTTTATGATTTAGCCAATTTGGATGCGGCAGGCAAAAGGTGGCTGTCAAAAAAAAAATACGTTTGCTCTTTGAAGGCAGCTCAGCGAATTTAAGCAGGCAGAGTGTTTGCCTTTTTAACAATTTATCAGAATGCAAACATATAAATTTTCATTTAAATGGTCGAGTGACTGCAGTAAGCACTGTTTAATACACACCCACACACCCGCACACACACACAAAGATAAGCGTCACTAATTGTGCAATTAATTTTTGCAGTTGCTTGTTTGTGTTTGTTTTACTCCTTTTTTTACTTCAACCAACAGTTTTACAATTTATTTTATGAACTTTGCGACACTGTGCGGACTTCATGTTTTAATGGCGTCGGCCAGCGCTTAATTTTAAATTGTTTTTAGATAAGGTTTAATTGAGCTGGTGGCGCTAGAGCCAAAGTTAAATGGACTTAAGAGAGAAGTGGCAGCAAAATGAATGATAGGAAAGAAAGTAGTTGCCGTTGAAAAGTTTGCAAAGTTGGCAAATTGATGACTTAAACTCATACTTTTAATGCCGAGTCCTAAAGCTTTCAGTTTTATTAGCAATTCATGGAGAATTCTGTTGAAATCCTGCTGACATTCTTACTGCAATGCGAAGTAAGAGTCTAAGAATATGTTGAGGATATATGCATGTTGAGCATGCAAAATATCCATATAAATATAAAGATATAAAATATTTTGTTCTAAATTTTAATGCAGCAGAGCTTATAAGTGTGTGTGTGTGTTTGTGTTTGCAACATATAAAATCGTCAACAGAATGCTAAGCATGCTTGAAACTACCATACAATTGTGGTAGACACTGAGAACAAGAGAAAACCTAAAAAATACACACAAGTACACACAACGCAAGTATGAGGGAAAACAAAAAAACGCCCACACACACTCACACATGTAATTTTATTATGCTGTATTTGTAATGAGCTTGCGCTTTTAGGAAAACAAATAAATATAAATAGAGCACAAAAATCAGCGCACGTTTTTTTCCATGAGCCTTGCTTGGAAACCTGCAAAAGGTGAGCAAGGCAAGCAGATTATTATATTTCGTTGCTAAAGTCCAAAAATTGAGTGGAACTAATGATGCTAGGTACAATTTTTGCATTCCACTTTTTTTTAAGTGTAAACCATTTTAATTTTGTTCGCGGGCATTTGCATAGTTTTTTAATCGGATTAGTGTTAGCACCCTGTGTAGGGCTATTTAAATATGCCGCGGTCTGTATACGTAATGTGCACTAAATAAGCAAAGTGTGTGGACGACGCAGACACAATGAGTAAAATAAAAAAAGTTGAATGATGAGCAAAATGTGCCAGAAATATTTAAAAATCCTTAACAGATTTGACCATTAAAAGCGCATACAATATAAGTTGTAGATGGATGCGTGTCACGACTTAATATGCACATAAGGAAGACAAAACTAAACGTTATTGTAGAAATATAATAATAGTTTAAGTATAATAAGTTCCAAGAACTTCTACTTTATAAGTTTTGCATGTACGTTTGTGTTCTAATATTATTTTTACTGTCGTATTTTCCGCATGTTTGCGCTATTTTTGTGTTGACTCGACCGTTTTTACTGTCACGCAAGCAAAATACGCCCAATACTCGTGGCACATTACAAATGGGTGCCGCCTGTAAGTAGGCAATATATTTGTTGCTTTCAATTTGTGTATTACTTGACAATTGTTATGCAAGTCACGTGCCGAAATAAACCAGAAAGCACACATACATATATGCATATTTTATAAGCCAGACCCAGCCAATATGTCATGCCACATGCATGGAAGATGGAAGTTGTAAGAAGGGGGATTGCCCAGAGACCCGGCGAAAGTTTGGTGAAAAATGCACTTGCGAGCAATGGCATTGACACTAGGGGACGCCACTGTTTTTACACTGTGTGTTTGTGTTGCTTTTGTTATTTATGTGACATTCCTACAAATACATTAACATTAGCTTGCAATTACAGTTTTGCTCTGCTTCTCAGCTTATCTGGTTGTCGTTCTATAATTGTAATTTCCTGTATCTGTTTTAGCTAGTATGCGTAGCTGACTATTTACTTGTTTGGTCTTCAAACGATCTCCCGGCATTTTATGTTGGTCAAATAGTAACTGTTAGATTAATATGAATTGCCTCCGCACAGAGATTGAAAAAATTGCTGTTAGCTTTATATTTATTTGCGTGAAATGTTCCCTAATTAGCTGTCAAGTAAAGCTATGTTAACAGTAATTGCTGTAATTATATGTTTTAATTCCACATTGGGTAACATAATTATAAAAGTAAGGTCAGCAGGAAATTGTATTGATAAAGAAAGTTTGTGTGAACAATTTTGATGCTGATTCAACTTACTACATGTCAGTCATAATTAGATACTAGATATTTATTTAAAGTTTGAAATATTTTAAACATAGTTTGAATGATTGATAGCACTTAATCTTTTAAATATTTCCAGCGAGTGGATGTTTTCGAAAGTTTTTAAGCTTCAAGTTATGAAAAATGGGTTACCTAAGTGAGTGCTGATAACGCAGTTACACATTATTGCCGGCCAGCCAGTTGTAGATTCAAAAAACTTGCTGATGTCCTTGGCAAGTGAAATAATAATTAAAAAGTTTTCAAACAGCTGACGGGAGTGAAAATGTGTAATTAATGGAAGTCGCACATCTCGTTGGATGGCTGGTTGCTTGGCAGCTGGCTTATTAAATTTGTTAGATAGTTTAAGCAGACAGCTTTGTCGGAAACTGTACAAGTTGTGCATAAACAATTTGTATGAGCCATGCCTATCCACATTTTGCCTTTAAGAGCCTCAAATTTATGCGCACTCAAATAGCGCCATCAAATTTTGGCAAGCGCTTCTTTGCCTGCCCTTAACTTAGGACAAAAACGAAGGTCAACCAACGCATGCCAACGAAGCCAAGCACACAATTAAGCGCAGCCATCTATAAAATTTCAAAATATCATGCAAAGGAATCTAAACACAGACAGTCAGAGTGTGGGGCAGTAGGAAGGATAGAAAGCTAGGGTATCCATAGCCAACTTGTAAGATAAAGTTGACAAAAAATTTGACACTCGGCCAACAATAAAGATCAAAAGTCTGTGTCTTGCAGATACATTTCTTGACTGTTGCTATTTTTGTTTAAATTAAAGTTCAATTTATCACAATTTACATTTGAGTGATTTATTCAACAGCAGGGTAGCTTATTGTCTGCCACTTGTAATCAGATATATGTGTGTGTACCTCGCATATGAGAATGTCTTGTATCTGTGTGTAAGTAGCTGTCTAAGTGGATGCAAGTCTGCGTATACGTATTGCCTCGAGCATCTGAGCTGTCCACATCTTAACAATATTTACGCAGTCTGCTGTCTGTTGTCTAAAACTACAAGCCTATAAGCTACATACTTCAAAGGCCCAAGCCCATACACCCACTACTGTGCAGCCAACCAAAAAAATAACGCCCAGAAAAGGTGCACGACCAGAGAAAGACTTTCTCTCTCGATTGAGATAATGATGCGCTAGCTTGGCAGGCGGGTCGATGAACGACAAAATAAAAGAAGAGAGCTAAAAAAAAATTGAAATTTATATTTATGCAGCACATAAATTTTGACTTTTCAGCTCGAGGTAACGTTTGTGTTAGTGTGTTTATAGTGCGTGCGTGTGCGTGTTGGCCTTATGAAATATGCATGTAACTGTGGTCGTGCGTTTGTGTAAGTGTGTGTTTGGCACACGCTATGCCGCAGCACGTCATATTCTATATTTTTGTGTGTGTGGGAGTTTTGCGTGTCTGCGGCATGTAATCAAATGAAAAGTTGTACTATGTAGCAAGAAATAGCTTTTAAAGGCATTAATATGTTATTCGCAACAACACTCTGCCGTAAGCGAAGCCATGTGTCAATTGTCTCACTTCAATCAGAGCGTGAGAAAAGTGACAGAGAGGGAGATAGAGAGAGACAGGGAATGTGGATAGTGGCACATTAATCTGCTTGGACACTGAAACTCATTAAAAGCAATGGCCAAAGTAAAAAGTTAATCGCTACAGCTTGCAATTTTCGCTTATTGACAGCGTCCGCTGAAAAGTATGCTACAGAAAGTAATGAAGCTTGTGTGTGTGTGCGATGGAAATTGTGATGCTCACACGCAATCAGCCAGCTGCCAAAAACTTAAGCAAGCAGCCAACTAACTTAGTGGGGAGTGTGTGGAAAGTTGGCAAAGCAATGGCAGCTGAGATAATAACTTAATTACATTTTTGTGTTTATGCTTCACATTTACAGTTTTTTTTTCCTTTTTTTTTTCGGCAACTACGCTGCTTGTTGAACACCTGTCGAAAGCAGCCAACCACACAGTCAAGCAAATATTCAGGCAGGCAGAAACATGTGTATTATCAAATGACAGTCATTAAGGGGCACCCACTTCAGCATTTTGGTCCATTTAGTTGTCGTTATTTATCTCAAACGCCGCTATGAAATCCACACGTGTGCACACATCCGCACCCCACACACTCTCGAATGTTGCTGCGTTAAGCGAAAATAATTTAGTGCCGTTATGCGAGTTACAAATCCAAGAGTAAGGCTCAGTAGAGTTTATATAAATAGCTAGAGGTGACAACGTGTTCATAACCAAAGTAAGATTTACTGAAAAAATATTCTTAATTAAGGAAACGAAAACAAATTAAAATCATTAATAATCATTATTTGTGAGTAGTGTTTTTTATTCATCAAAATTAATGGCTATGGTCTAAGTTTTATAAAATAACGTAAATATATAATTATAGAAAAACTTAATATATAAAATATTCATATTCATTATTTACGGACCCAGATTAACTTACTATACAAAAACAAAGTTATATATTTACTAAGGCAAACATATTCGTTTATAATTTAATTCTGATTAATATTATTATTTCAGTAACGTTTAAATAAATCCAATATCAAATTTACAAAGTTAGCTGCCTGATTCAATAATGACACTATGACAGTTTATGTTCTGCTGCATATTCTTTTAATTTTATATCTACAATTAAGCACACCTCTAGTTCAGAAGTGAGACAGTCTCCGAGCGACACCTGCCGAGCTTTAATTGCCACTCGAGCGTCACGTTTATGGCTGTGACTCTGCTTGGCTTGCACTTTCGCCTGACACCATTAGAGAAAAAAGTTGACTGACTGTTGTCGCCTGCCACATGCCCAACAGCCACCTGTTTTTCCCTTTTCCTTTGCATGTGGCCGCCTGCTTTGCTTAACCAATTTAATGTTACGGCAATGCTTTGCTTACGGGTGTTTTTTTTTTTTGTGCGACTGTCATGCAGCGAGTAAAATGCCAGTTATGCTTAACCAAGTATATTATGATTATTATGCATATAAGGAACGTCTAATTGAATATACATATGTAGGTAAGCAAGTCCCGGCTGCCATGCATGACGATTAATGAGAACTGTGTGAGCATAAGGCTGAAAGGTGCTCAGCCTGAAACAGAATTTAATTAATTAGCTTTTCAATTAAATAAGACTCAATTTGTAAAGTTTATATTTAAATGTCAAACGTGAACTGTGATTTCATACTGAGTGTGTAGTACAAATTGATGGATAACCACATTCAGTAACCGAATATTGAATTTAGCTATTTAAAGCTGTCAAGCTATGAAGCTATCAAACACAATCCTTGTGTCGCAAGGACCTCATGTGGTGAATGTTGCATCGAATTTGCATAAGTTGTCTTGCAGCTTGCGCTTGCGTTTTGCGGTTTCAGTTGACAATGCATTCAATCACAGCTATTTCGACATATTTATGTACATACACATACAAACACACATGGCATAACATAAAGCAACTGCATGAAAGACCAAAAATATATGTTATAAAATATGTAACTTTAGAAGTTACGTCAAAAATGTTACAAATGCAAAATGTCTAGCATAAAGTAGAATAATAAATACTCCACATGTGCTTTTTTAGAAATAAATTTTTATAGAAATGTCAATATGAGATGGCTCATTGCTGGAATTCAATATCACATTTAATGGATTTGATAGAAAAATTTGTTTGACAACTTTCAGATATAAAAATAAAAAAACATAATTCTTTAAAAATCAAAAAAACAAATTAAACTTTTAACAAGTATGACATCAAAGTTGAGATCAATTAAAAATAAGTTTTGTTTTTCAAATCTTGGTTTTTACCAAATTGCATATAATTTTATTTTTTTTTATTCAAAAGCTTTTTCGAAAGTTGTTCATTTGTCCTTTAATTAAGGCCAACTTCTGCGATTCAGCTGATGTCGCTTTATTTTTTTCTTTTTGTTCTGTCGTTGTCGTTGCACAAGCAAACGACGTATTTATTCAACAAAGTACAATTTACGCGGCACACCGAAAAACCAAAGAGAAGGCCACTCATAATAAGTAGAGCGTAGAACAAACATGTAACACACATTTAACCCTATTTTGCATAATATCAATTTGAGCACGCACGCATATGCATCCATATATATATATATATATATGTATGAGTATGCAGAAGCCATCTCACTCTATTACTCACTGTCTCTTTTACGCTTGTGCTTCGCTTAGCATTGCTTACATATTAAAAGGCTGTCAAACGGAGTGAAAACGGCAATCGTTTCCCTCTTTTATTGCCTTATCTTATTCACTTTAACTTATCTCTGTATTGTAAGATATGCCTTTCTTATAGTTTTAGTAAATAAGAATGGATTTTATTTGATCATTTCGACAACTTCTGACAGAAAATGTTTCTGAATTTTTTCTTTTTGAAAACATATTTTGATGGCTACCCTTATTTAAGAATTTAATTTTGAAGTGCATTTTGACACAATTTTCACAAACAAATCGAAAAAACAGTTTGAACCCAACTTGACCCTTTTTTTTACTTATCGACCCCGAATTTTGCGTAGTCAGCGCCAAATACTGAGTTTAGCAGCAGTTTGACCGCATTCAAAAAAAAAAAAAAAAACAGACTTTAGTTAGGGTGCAGGTTTTTGGGTTCTCGATTCGCCCCAGGTTAAGGTCCGCTTTCACTCTATCCTACCAATTTTGCCAGTTTTTTAAGTCGGCATTCGGAATAAGCTGTGCTTATTTTTGTTCCATGGCTGCTCTTTGCTTTGTCTTACGGCTACAAGCTGAGTGCTATTATGGCTGCCCATTAACGACTTCAACTATTTACAGCAGTACAGAAGAAACGCCAAAAATAATTTTCCCGTCATTTTGGTAGCTTCTTTTGTTACCGTACACTTTTTGCCTATCACATTTTTGTTTGTTCGTGGGATTTTTTTTTTATCCGAGAGCGCGGCGTCGTAAAAATATAAATAAAAAAAGAAATTTATGCTGCTCTACAGTTTTGTACTGCTTTTTATGTCCCTGTCTCTTTGTATTATAGCGCATTGGCTATTAAAGGGCGAAGGAAGTAAAAACAACCAACGAATATTTGAAAATTGGCTGCCAAGCACAAGAATTTACCACCCAAGGACACAAAACACACACAGATTTTAGGCGGCACACGCACACTTTTGTGAGCAGCAGCAAAAACTTGAGCAGGATTTGAAGCGAAGGCAGACAGCAAAAACAGGACTCTGTCCTTTGATTAATTCCAATACATTGAATTTTGTATAGACAATGGCATGTTTCGCATGGAAATCCGATTAAAATGCCGCACACGTGCCTTCATCTGCCCGCCTGCGTGGTCATTACATTAAACTTAAGGCCAGCTGAGATGTGTAAAACACACTTTAAAAGCTTTTTACTGTTCTTACTCTGTTGCCAAAAGCATTGTGATACCCTATGCTAAAATATTGGCATAGGATACCTAAAGACAACAGTAAAAGTACAAACTCTTTAACAATTTACATCAAAAGAACTCTAGTGGCTTGTATTGCTCGACTAGAATATAGCCTAGACCCTAGACATAACGCGTAGAGGTATTGTTTGTAAAAAATTTATGTTATACTGCCCTACTAAATGCTTCACTCTCCAATATCTTTTTTCGATTTCGATCAGTCTATAGTTCTTAGATCAAGTTTAGTTTTTCGAATTCGCAATCTGCTAGGGATCAGGGTATCTTCTAGTCGACCCGTCCAACTTCTTATTCAATATTTAAAGCAAAGTTACTCACCAAACTGAGTTATGCAAGAAAATTAAAGTAAAAGTCAACAAAAAACTTTCTGAGGGTAATAATAGTCAAGCAAACAGTTCTTTAAGTTGTTCACTTAACTGGCACAAAAGAGACTACTGAATTTAATATCTAGCAGAAGGCGATGACGAATAATTCGGATTTTACAAAGATAATAAATAACGGTAACAGCATGTGCCCCTTGGCTTTGAATATGTTTTTGACTCTTGGCTGAGGGGGAGTCATTTTCATTTATGAGCTGTCAAAATGTTCGTCATCAAAGACAACTCAAAGATGGCTGACAATTAAATGCGAATTTTGATGAATTTGTTGATTTGACTGGTTCGAGTTTTGCATAATTATATTGGAGACTGCTTCTGAAAAGCAGGTGGAATTTAAATCAACATTTCAAGGGTTGAGAAAAACGTGGCATTTCCAATAAAAAAGTACCTCTGAGATGAATATTTTGAATATTCATTTCAATTTTGTAAAAACTAGCAGGCATTAATGGTGCTGAATTGAAGTAATGAAAATGGTTTAATTGACTTTTGACATTCATTAAACTCTTTAGAATATTGAAAGGTCTTATAATAGGAAATATGTTTGAAAGTTATTGAATTTCGATATGTTTTGCAGAAAAGAACTTCGTTTATATTATTGAAATATGTATATATTTTTGTAAAAAATATCAAATAGAACTTAAGCTACCTGTTTCATAAGTTTACTTTTACCAAGCAACTAGAACTTGTTACTATATAATATACAAATTTAAAACGATATAAGTTTTTACAACCGCAAACTGTGTTCTCAACTGAGTGCTCATAAAATTTGTATGTTAAGCCATATTGAAACTAGCTCGAAGCGATCTTCCACCCGCCTTTCGAACTTCAACACAAAAATCGCTTTATGAATCACTAAATTCAATGCTGACACAAGCAACTGTGGCGATTGCCAAACATGCGTGGGCTTTTCATATAAGCCAAAAAATCAAAATGGCGTCAGCAGCGCTTTCAGAACGTGACACTGCACATTTGGCCGGTGGTGCGATGTGCACTATGCGCAAAATATTTCCGAGTATGTGTGTGTGTCTTCGGAGCCGTTAAGTCAATAAAAATATCCTAACCTTTTGTATATGCAAGAGGAATTGCCATTTCGATGGACACTCTGCAGTTTTTAACAAGTAGATTTTGTGGCAGTATCAATTGGGATGGAAGTGTTGCAGCTAAACTTGTTTTTATTTTTATTGCTATCACATTTTCAACCTGTCAGCGTTTTGAAACCGGTTGACAGTCAACTGAATGGGCATTATCAGAAGCACTTTCACTGTCTTTTGTTGGCTTCCTTCTTCTTTTCTCTTTCTTTCAAATGCAAAGTGTTATATCCTGACTGTTTGTCATAATAATAAAAAAATGTCAATTTGTTTTATGGTTGACAAGTCGAGCTTGGCTTCCATTTTGCTGCTTTTGATGTTGATTTTTATATCGTAAGCTAGTTGTTGTTGCTGCTGCAGGCTCTTTTTCCTGATATTTATTTGCTTGCAAGCATAAATTGTATCTGTTTCATGTGTGCCTGGCACCAGTAAACGACACGCGCTTAAGCTGAACCAACGATATATAAGCACAAATATATTTATAAACTTATGTGCGGAGTATTAATATCTCTTTTTTGATTTTTTTTTGTTAGTTAATGTGGAACATTACTAAAAATAATATAAAAATATCTTTTATAATCAAGTCATTTATTTTAGTTACGATAAATGGGTTGCAAACAAGAAAACCCGACAACAATCTTGAATACCGCATCCTTAAAGTCACATTTTCAATTTTGGCAAAAATACGTTGAGCCGCCTTGAAAAGTGCACAATCACGAGCAAAATACAGTTTGTGGCCACAACAACAAGAATAACAAAAACATGAGGCAGCTTGTGCACTTTTGCAACATTTTTAAGCTTACATTAAGGCCATAAATCAACAGTGGCCCAGTCAGCCGACAACCAACATCAGCAGCAGCAGCAGCAGAAAGTCACAGTTTACAGTTCACATTCACACTTCGATTTTTGTTGGTTTTTTGGCATAACTTCACACAGTGATTTATGAGTCACGACGCGCAAGAGAGAGTAAGAGAGAAAAAAAAGAATGTTGCCGGTCATTTCCTCATTTGTGTGTTTTTAAGTGACTGCATAATTTATTGTTTATTTATATTGCATATTTGATTTTGCCAACAGTTGGTCCTTTTCATAACTTCTCCATGTTGGCCATGTTTGTGTTATTGTTTCTAATAAAAGTTTTTTGGCCCAAGGCAAAGTTGGTTTTCTAGCCACTCTTAATTTTTGGCTAGCAGAATGACAAGTGTTTTCGTCTTTTCGTTTGGATAATTGAGAGAAACCAAAAACAAAAATCTTTATTGGCTTATTTCATGATTACAGCTTTGAATTTCCAACATAATTTAACTTTTTAAATTTCATATTGTTTAGCAAACTACCTGCTCCTGTCATATTTTATTAAATATTATACTCAATCTTTACATCAAACTTATGTGTAGAAATTCTATAATAAAAAACTTTTCTCAAATTTACTGTTGAACACAAAGTAAAAGTAAAAGAGAAAAGTTGCCGTTGCTAAGTAAATAAATAAATATTGCAAGAAAAATATTGAGTGACAAGTTGAAGTTTATGTTGCTTGGCATGCAAATTAATGCGAAGCTTTGTTTCTCTCCCAGTTTCCCTCACGTCACCTTATACACCGTTCTGTAGGCGCGGAAAAAACCCAAACATAATTTGAATTATTGATTGGCAAGCCATCCAAGCATAGTGCGTTTTCGAAAGGCAACCCAATGTACAATGTCTAAATTTGTGTCATGCCACAATTATGCCACGCCCACGCCCTCAGCCACCCACCTGCCTACTGTCGCTCCATTATGCCACACCTATTTGTATATGAACTTTATGCAAAAATTGCTTTTCAGCCAATTTCGTTTTATAAAATTTTCGCCTTGTCAACAGACAAAATAAAAATAAAAATATTATTTGCCCCTCCTCACTGGCAGGCCCAAGGCTTTTGTCTTTTGAGCTCGGTGGTTGGTGTTTGTTAGTTGTTGATATTGCTGTTGTTATTGCCTTTGCTGTGTACTTCGCCATCGGCTGTTATCACCAATCGACACTCAACTGCGCTTCCTTCGTGCTCATTTGTATACACTCTCCTTTTATATATTTCTCACTCACTGTGTACTCTTCCTTTGTCTCTGTATTCCCTTATATTCCTTTTGTCATCTCTTTACTGCGTTTTGTGCTCTGGGTGCGGTGTTAATGTAATTTCTGTACGCAAGGAGTCGGGGACAACACAAAAAATATTTGTTTGAACTCAGTTCAGCTGATGCTGCAGGGCATTGCTACGACCATCCCCTAGGATGGCCCACCCATTAACTGCGTGAGCTGCGTGTGTTGACTTTATTGAACCATTTCGATAAACTTGATTGACTTATTGTTGTTGCACACCCACACACACACTTTCCATTTTTTCTGCATATTTATCGTTGCCTTGTTTCAAGTAGAGAAGGAGAATGGCCAACTGGCAAACACTTAAGCCCAGCCAAGTTTTCACTTTTCTGCGCGCCTGATATAAGTCAATTTTAAATGTCAATAAAATGGAAATTTTATAATTTTCCCATGGGATTCTTACACTCACGCACTCATACACATACACACTTAACCATCTAACCATATAACTGCTATCGTTGACTCCACTCTCAGCCAGACACGCCGTTGCGGCTTAAAGTTAATGAGATTTTATTTATTGGCTCTTGATAGCAGTCGCAACTTATGCTGAAGACAGCGCTGATGATACTGCCACTTATTAATGCTTTTATGGTCGCTTAGGTAAATGAGATCTCAGATACCAATCTGGCGTGCTTTAGTGGCAAACACAAAATAATTTTAAATTCAAGTCCTGACTTATTGCAGTTAAAGCGAAACTTAACGCATCCTCCATATTCTTCACTGTACTAAATCGAAACATTTCAACTACAAAGAACAAACACTTTATCCAAACCTCTTTTCGCATTCTGAAATGCAAATAACTTACAATGTACAATAAACTCAACTGTTAAGCTTTCAATTGTTAATATTACCAAATTGTTATTGACAGCTGCTGTAGTTGCACGTTCTGGTCACGGTTTATTCTTTGTTTCTTTTAATTAAAACTCGTTTGTGGTTCACTAGAAAGACAGTGCTTTTAAAACATGCGCTCGCTTATAATGACAGACTTATATATATGTCCAATGTACCACCCATAGAGTTGAGAACAGTGGCAAGCGAACATTGCGTATACGCAACGTAGTCGACATCTGTGTGTGGTTGTACGTGAGCTGCGCTTTAAATTAAAAAAAATGTACACACACATATACTCAAACAAAGCACACACACAGACAAGTGAACAAGCACTGTGAATTCACATGTCTGTTTATGCTGACAAAGTACTATAACCATGCAGCTGTATTAAAACATCTGAGTTGGCAGCGTTATAAAACATTCAAATGAAGAATCGTATGCAGTGAAAAATATAAATGGATATATAGATAAAAAGTAGATAGTTTAAAGAAGTAGCTGGGGCGTGTGATTATTATTTTTATTATTGTTACTTTGCCACTTTGCATTGTTTGCCATTTAGCTGTATGTGCTGTTTGCTCTTTGGAGTCAAACTAATCGATGCCAAAAGGTTTGGTTTCTAAATGATAAAAAATAATAAAACATAGAAGGACCGGCTGGCAGTCTGGCTTATAAATATCAATCCATCAAGTGAAACTTGACAGTTTTGACATCAACAGCTCTATGTGTTGACTGACTGCGGGTTAGATATTCAATGGAACTCCCCAGGCTAAACGCTGAGTGCGGCAAATTCTTCATGCATAGTCAATCACTAAGTCTGGTCACATTGGGGTCAAAGCAAATACCACAGCATGAAAAAACTACTAAGAAAAACATAATAAAATCTTAAAGTTAATAATAAAAACTTATAGGTTGGTTTTATTTCTATTTATTTTATAACATATATTAAACATCGAGCATTAATTAAAGCAGTGATAAAACAATTGAGTATATGATCATCTCTTCTCAATTATTTTAAAAGCATGTTCAACTTTTTATTGAAATAAATCAGAACAAAAGTACACTGTGATAACATTACGTTGTTTCAATACAATAAATATTTAAGTTCATTGAAAAAAATAACGAATTTTGGTTCAAACCACTTGCTGTCAGGAGTCAAAACCCGAAATAACTTAATTTAAAAAAATAAAAAATACACAACAATTCATTTTATTATCTGCTGGCCGTTTTGTAGTTTACGAAATACTCTCTCTCTCTCTGACTCAATGATTGCTGAATTTAATGCAAAAAACATTTAGTGCACTTATTTTGTGTTATGGTTTAAAATCCACCAGGAATTCGAGTTTTCCCTGTCGATTTTTTTTTGCATTCGGCTTTGTTTGCTTGTGCACTGTGAGTACTTTTTGTCTTTATTTGATTATTTTCTTAATAAAAGTTTTTTGTGCCAGACGCACAGCTGGCAATGTTGGTTTTTTATACCATTTGGGTGTATTTTGTATTATAAAATTTTCGATTCGCGATATGTGATTCTGAATAAAAACAATTTGCACAATTGTAAAGGTAACTGTTACTGAAATTCAATTGAGCAAAAACGGAAATTGCAACTTGAGTGTTTTTAAATTACACAAGCACACATACTATACATAGCATTCGCATATGGCTGGCTTTTTGCTTGGCTTAATGGGCACACGTCTTTGCCAAAACTACAACAATTATCAACGATTTTCCTTTTGCAGTCGTTGCTGAAACTAATTTTGTGAAGCACTTTCGAATGTGGTATTAAAAAGTTTGCCACACGCTTCGAATATTGCTTTTAGTAATAACAGAACGGAAAAAGTTCTTTGAGCTTATAAACCTATTTACAATTTCGTGTAGCATGCTGAGCTTGCAGTTAGGTGTTATTAAAGGAAACGTGGCTTGAAAATTAAAATTAATAGTAGTTTAAACTATAAAAGACATGCAACAAGACTTTTAATATTCTGAATACAATGTTTTCACGTTTATTTAACATGCGTTTCACATTCGTAACACATTGCTCAGACAGCGATAAACTTTTATTTTATTATTCAAAATACAAATCGTAAAAAAGTTTCGATGCGAAGTTCATAAGCATCTTGTATTTTTTGTCACATGTCACTTGCCACTCCCGTTGCATAATCCAAAGCAGCAAAGCAAAGAAGTAACTCTAATTATTTACGATCTTTAAAAAATGCAGAAAATTTAGAATTACATTGTTATCGTAAAAAGTAAATATGGCATTTAAGTGCCTCAATTTATGCCCTTTGCCAGACAAAACATACAACATACACTTACAACCACATAACATTTTATTATATAAAACATTTTTTTTTTCCGGTTCCAACACTTTGCACCCAATTTCATTTGCTTCCGTTGGGGCATTCAAAATGGTTTAGGCACATTGTAAAATTGGGTTCTCTACACGTATTCCATGCAATTACAGACAACACTTGGGGGCAGGCCCTTCAAAAATTTATTAGCATTGATAAACCGCACTGTTCCAGCTGCCCCATAAGTCGAATGGCACCCCAATGGTTTTTGCGGCTGGTCATTGTGGCATGTACTCCTTGTATCAGGCAGTCCACAGTACTCAAGTTGAGCAGGGAGTGCTTTCTGGCTCATAAAGTACTTCTTGCGAAATGATTACGGCCAGGAATTAAGGGCACATTCATTGTGCAAATATTGAAAAGTGTATGCATACCCCAATTCTTATTACTTATTACTCTGGAATCATATTTTCTGTAGTATTCTTTTCTTAAGAGCTTCTTGCTTTGCAAATATGCAACAAGCTGAAAGAGTTTAATAGTGTTAAAAAGGTTTGTCCATTTCAATGCTTTCGGCTTAAAATATTCCACTAACCTGCCTTGGAAATTTCCGGTTTCCTATCTGTTGAGTTACATGCACACATATACATAAGTAAATTTTGATAGGCTGGTCAGTGAACTGTGTAAAACAGTTAACACCATTTTAATGTGGCCTACCACCTGGCAGTTTTAATGTTGTTCGGATACTATTCGTTACTTTGTTGCATGTCCAGAGCCAGTAAATTTTAGAGTTGCTTGTGAGTTATGTTAACTGTACGAAATCAGTGTGCATGTTGGCTTTAATTATGGCCCGGTAAGCTAGGTGCAACAGCCACAACAACAGCTGAAAGCAATGATTCAATTTCCGCAGCCGGAACTTTGGCAACAGCTTTGTTAACAGGTTACATATACTATGTTTTGCATGTTGAGTTTTAGAATCGCACGAAATTTGCATGGAAATGTCATAATTTAGAAAAAAAATCATAAGGGGACGGGCAGAGGAGCAGATGAGCGTTTGTTAATTTTGGATATGCCAAGACTATGATACCCTTCACACATGGATTAATTTTTTTCTGTGCAGTTGTTGGTAAGTTTTCGCTCCTATTTTTACTCTTGAGCGTCATTTACTTGTTAGTGTGCGACAACAGCAACAACAATTTTACAATTTTTTGCAATTTTGAACAGAGACGGACAGACGGACGGACGGACGGACACGCGGAAATCAATTCCTGAGCTCGTCCTGATCATTTTGATATACAGTTAATGGGGTCTCCCATAATTCCTTTAAGGCGTTACGGGTCATGACAAACTCAATATACCCTGTTTCACATGTGTGAAGGGTATAAACAGTGATTGAACTTTTGGCCCATGGGCTTTGCTTTGTTTGCGGTGCTTTTTAAACACGTCAGTTTCATAAAAATTTTATAAGCTTCTAACTGTACTCGAGCAGCGTAAATATGCATGAAACATAATTTGGCATTACGTTTTTGTGGCCATACCTCTGAATATGTTTAAAACGACATGTCAGGCCAACTGTGTGTATAAAAATCAGCTAGTGCAACTGCCACAAATAAATATTACTTAGCCATTTGCCACTGGAATTCATACCAAAAATGCAGAGAGAGGGAGACATGTTTGCATGCTGGACAATGAGCCAGAAAACAAAATTTAAAAATATTAAAAGTGAAATGGCAAATATATTCAAAGTGAATTTTGCTTCGAGAAATAAATCTAAAATTGAAATTCAAAAATCCATTTAATTAAAAATACAACAAGAGCAGACAATAATCTTTTATCAATGCATAGAGAATATTGAATTCTCTGGCCCATCATTTAATTCAAATTGTGTCTTTGACAGCTTTACAACCAATTATTTCTATCTCAACAACATTAAATAATAATAATACAATGTAATCTGCTTTGGTCATTATCAAGTGGATTGTGTTACGCATAAATTGAATGTATTCTAAGAACCGTTTAAAATATGATGCTTTGTGGCCCAAGGCTTCTAAGTATTAATTGAAGTCTAGAATCAGTGAAATTTGATTTATATTTTATATTTATATATATGTATTTATATACTCCGAATATTTATGTTATCAAACCATATTATTTCAAACAAACAATTAAAATGAAGTGAGTAATAGAAAGATTTGATTAATAAAACAATACAATTCTCTTGAGTGTCAAAAAGAACAGATAGATGTTCGTTTGCGTATTTGTAAAAATAATTACAAAATGCTTAAAAGCTCAATCAAATGAATCGCATTTGACGTGCATAAAGATAAATGAATGTCAATCTAAAGTGGGCCTTGCATGTTTGCAATATGTTCGATTGCAGCCACACACAGAATGCTCATGACCTGTCCCATTCTCTGCTTTAGTCAATTCAAAAGAAGTGAAGTGTGCTTACATGTGTGACAATTTGATTTCAGAACCAATATACCATTATAATTTGTCACACCAGCAAAAAAAAACTGGCAACAAACTGACTCCAGCTAGTTTTGACTGCTACTTGTACATACAAGGCAGCTAACAGAGTTGACACTCACACACATCTACTATAATATAGGTTTTGCGAGCGTGAATATCCAGGCAAGTGGCAAGTAAACATGAAATAGATTATTTACAGCGCCATGCACAACAAACTTTGTGCAAACTGCGTGTTTGAGCTGCAGGAGCTGTCATTCAAGCTTTGATCAATCCAACTAAAAACTTTCACACACACACCGCACAACACATACTCTCATTGAAGCACCCACATAGAAAGGAAACATTCAACCGAAAAGCATAAAACAGAAAAACAGAAGTCAGAAGTGAGAACGAGCACCGATAAGCGTGAGGAGGGAGAAGCTTTTGTCGCTTGTCAAAAGAAAAATTGTTTATGGCCCTACATGAATTGTGCAAGCAAGATTGAAGGCTTGTGGTCGTAAATGCAGCCAAACATCAGTTGCCAGCTGACTGAACTGACTGAGAAAATTATACTGCCACTATGTATGTTTTTAAGTATGTACGCATAAAGTAAGTGAAAGAAAGTGAAGTCAGAAGCTTTAATTTACTGTCAAATAATCAAATAGCTGAGCTTAAGCTTTTGCTATGAAATTGAACGTTATCAACTATGTTAGTTTTAATTGAATAATAATAAATTCAACATGCATTGAAAATTATGTCTCAAATAAATTCCATTTAACTGTATGAAACACATACTAACAATATTGTTTTGATTGACTTGATTAAATTGCTTTTATTTGGTAGTCAAACAAATCAAATTAAGTTTTTGATAAAATATTCATAGCCAAAAAGCAAGAATTGAAATTTTCAAATTATGGAATAGAAAAAGAAATTTCCCACAAATTATAATAATTAAAACAATTTGGTATATGTTAAACAAGAGGCATACAAAGTTAAACTATAAACAGTCCCATTAGTAGAAAGCAGAGTTATACAAATACAATTAACCAAATTGTCGAAAGTCATTGCATATGGAAAATTCTCAATGCATGACATGTCTTCCATTCATCGGTTAGGTATTGTGTGTGTCTATGCAATATGTACGGATGCCGCTGTGTAACGAAAATTGGATGCACGAAAGGCGCGGTCAGCAACAGTGCTTACTAAAATTGTATGGCTAATGGCCGACTGGCTGCCTCTATTTTTGGTTTCGCTTTAGAAGGCATTCAGGTGTGAGTCTTATGGTGCTGTGTCTGTTCTGTTGTGTTGTCGTTGGGCAAATGTTTGCCCAAATTGAGGCGCCAAAAACTGGACAAATTGCTCGTTAACATTGCTAAAGCGCGGAAACGTGGGGTCGAGCCGAATTTCAAGGCTTGGGAACAGAGAAGGGGACACAGACAAAGACCCTAACAACTTGAAGCCCACAAAAATTAATTATGAAAATTTTCACTTTATGTCTGAGTTTTAGGTTACTTGTAAATTTGTTAAGTTAATGCGTTTATTTGGTGTGCAAAATGTAATTATTAAAATGTCTTACGCTACAAGTTTCTTGCTTTTTATTTCAAAGTGTAAGCTACAGAAAAGCATATCTGATAACGTCCCAAAAACAAAAGCTTTTTGCCATTGAAAAGTGTAAGATAGTTTTGGGATTTCATTTGTGGAATTTTAATAGAACAGAGAGCTTAAATTTACATTTAAAACTTTTGAGATACCAGCAAGCAAGGATTTTAACCCAAAAGAAGTGTTTTATTAAAAAGTGTATTGCATGTTAAACATTTATTTAAGTTTTTATTTATATAAATATCGTATGGTCGATCTTGTGTCCACGTTTCGTTAAAACTGCAGGTTTTTGTTTTGTCAAAAACTCTCCAAAAAACAAAGCACAGCTGAGTTCATATTGGTTAATGTGTACCGCAATATTGACCAAATCAGTGCATGTTTGAGAACATTCACACACACATACAAACTAGGCATATATGGTATGCTGAGTTACATGACATTTGATTGAGTTCGGGGTGCCTGCAGCTGTCATGTGAATGAAAAACAATTTGCTGCTAAATTGTAACATGACAGCGCCTGTAGATTTTCTGACATGTGCTCTACTTTACTTTCTTTTATACTCTCTCGCTCTCGGTCTCTTTTCTTTGGCACGTGTGCCTGTAAGTGTAAAATAGCATGTTTGAGTGCCTTTTGTACTACGTGCGTTGGTGTGTGTATGTGTTTAATAATTTTTGATTTATATGGCACTTCCGTTGCGCTGCAGTTTATCTGGCTTTGGCATTGCCCATTTTCTTAGACATTATGTTAAATTACTTCCGTCTTAAATGCCGTTGATTGCTTTTCATTGTTTAACGCTCATTGAATCATACATATGTACATTTATAATTAAATAGCGACATTAAATATTGAAAACATTTAATATTCTCAGTTATAAGTTAATAATTTATCGTCATTTAAATAATTCATCTAAATTGTATATCTATTGTATTAATGAAAGAGCATTGAAGGTTGTGTTTGTTCGCATCACTTTAACCATCTTTTACATTCATTTTAACAATGGCAAATATATTCTGAGAAACTTTTTGTGCAACACAACCAATCATACACTTAAGGGAACCTGTTGTTGTTTAAGCTGCGTGCCTAGACAGGATTATTAGCCACATTTTGTGGCCCTAAGGCGCAAAGCGTTAAACACACGAAACCAATTACAATGCTTCCATATTGTATGTTCCATGGCATAACTTAGGATTGGGTTTGGTGGTGTCGGTGAGTTGCCTAAGATGCCAGCCTATATTAAGTCTAACTGCAAACACACAAATCTCAGGTATTTTGGTAGCTAATAAAGTTTGCCTTAAATTATTTGGTTTGCAGAAGTTTTTTTTTTGGGACACGTGGTCTTGACTCGCATATTGCTTTTAGTATTAGTTGGCCCCGAGCAAGCATAATACGCTTCTACCCAAACTCTACGGGTTGTTTGCTTAGCAGTTTGCTGTAGCTACAGAATTACGCCCAAATTCAGTAGAAAATTTTATGTGCCCAATAGCAACAATTTCGTAGATTTTATTGTTATTTGCGCATATTTTTATGTATTTACTGGGGCATTCCTTGAATTCAAACGTAACAAAAAAGTAATGTTAGCTACCAGAGAAAGTTTTTCACAACGCGTTTTGTTTGGCTTGGGACAGGAAATACTAGCAAAATTGATTTCTGGCCATATTTACGTGCGTTGACCTTTATTAAAATTACTTTTATAGCTTCGGATTCGGTTGCCTGCCGCTCATTAATATGTCTCCCAAAAGAGATTACCAATTATTTTCATTAGCTAGATGAAATTAAACTAGCAAGGAGTGTCAGCAGCCAAGTTATCAAGATTTGTTGAGATATTCAAATTAATTAAAAAGGTAACTAACATTTGTAAATGTAATAAACAGTTGTCGAATTTTATATTTATTTGATTAAAAGAGAAACTAACAAGTAAGAAGGCTCTAGTCGGGAGAGCCCGACTAGAAGATACCCTGAACCCAGTTGCAATAAATATATTAAATTTATAAAAGACTTTGAATAAACTGACTTAACTTCATTCGATTCAATTGGATATCTCCGGTGTTTCTTAACCGATTTAGAAATTTTCAGAGAAGTTCTATCGTTACCCATTATTTCAACCCCCATTTTTACATTTTTCAAATTCGATCTTTTATTGTAATCGGTACCATGTGTATATCGGAAACCAGAAGAGTTATCGATGATTTGAAACAAACTTGTTCTGCTTCAAAATCTGAGGTCTCTAGCTCTTGTAGTCTCTGAGATCGACGCGTTCATACAGACAGGCAGACGGACAGACGGACGGACAGACGGACATGGCTATATCGACTTGGCTGTTGATGCTGATTAAGAATATATATACTTTATGGGGTCGGAGATGCTTCCTTCTGTCTGTTACATACTTTTGCAGAAACCATTATACCCTTTTTACCCATTTTATGGGTTCAGGGTATAAAAATAACCAAGCAAGTAGAATACTTTAACTTGATTTCTAATCCAAATATGTCTGAAATGCTTAAAAAATTGCAGAATTGAAAAGATAAAGTTAATATTTATCGCTTACACCTTTCTTTTGTTCTCGCACCCAACATACAAATAATGGTTTTTTGTTCTTTATTGTTCCTTATAACTTAAACGATATTTGAAATATTTTTTGTTTCTCGCTGAACAAAATTGTCCCACAAACACATGTATCTTTGTGAAAGCTAATCAAATTAAAAAATATTGCAACTGTCAAAAGTGTCACTGTCACTCTTACGTAATGTACGCATACGCACGCAGGCACTGTAGTAGTATAACAGTTGCCGGTTCCCATGGATTTATAGCTTACAGTTTCTTTTACCCTCATTGTGTGTCAGCGAAATTTATCACATACTCGCAGGCATTTGTAACTGACATAGACAGGGACAAAGAAATTTTGTAAGAAAAAGTTGAGGGTAAAGAATTTGCATATCAGCTCGAATGTATACAGCTGTCAAAGTTATTCATATTTCTGACGTTACGCACTTTTTATGTGAATATTTTTGGCAGGCAGCATTTTTGTACATGTGTTGCTATTAATTTTTTGCTTCGTCGCGTAGCAAAGTGAAGACTCCGCCTAATCTGCCACGTAGAATGCTCGCAGGCCATTAGCTGCAGGACGTTGACATCATTGGCCAGGTGCCACAGTCTGTGTGTGTGTAAACAATACTAGTATGATTGAATGTTATTTGATGTGAAATTTCTTCAAGTTGGCATTTATGTAAATTATTTTATATTTTTTTTTTGGTTAAACAATTTTTATTTAGTATGTCTAATAAAGACAATAACTAAATTTTAAGGAGGAATACATATGACGTTTTATGTAAATGTTACAATTTGTTTTACATTGCAAGTATTGCAAATACAATTTTTGTGTTTGCCATTGAATTTTATGAAACATGCTGGCAGTCGCACAGCACTTTAAACAATTGGTTTGAATCACTTAAAAAATCTGTTTACTCCTTTGACATTCAATCAGCAATCTTAGTAATATGATGTTTAACACTATATGTGGATATTTTTGGAATTACTGCCTGTTGAAATTGTACACCAGGCTACAGTGGCATGCAAAAAGCACTCGTCACTCGTGTCCCTCGGGCGTTAAATATGAATGCATAAATTACAGACTTTGCGTATGCTCTTTCAACTGGCGACTTATCAGCGCATCGAGTGTTATTTTATGGTGTTGAGTTTGCTTCTTTTTGCGTGTGGTAAATACGATATTGGATTTTAAGCGGGCATCGTTGTTTCGAGTGTTTGACCTTCTGCCGGGCTTAATACAAACACATCAAGTGGCAATTTATGCAATTTTGTCTGCTATCGATGAAAATCAATTTGCACAAGCTGAATGCTGAAATCCAACACGCAGGCTTACAATATGCCAGGATCTGTCACGCATCCACAACAACATGTTGGCCGCATTCAGAAGCTGTCCTTGGCACTCCCAAGTTAGCTTTATATCCTGGGTCTTCGCAGCATTCTCCCCGTATATTTTTCAATGCATACACATATTTTCATTTCAATGCCACAGTTGAGAAAATTCAAATAAGCGAGAGAAAAAAAGGGAAATGGAACAAGGCAAGTGAGCGAAATGCTCAATCAAATCAAAGTCGTTGCTGGCGACCCTACCGACTCCCCCTCTCACACATACACACATTCAAATGCAAAATAAGACAGAGGGCAAAGGACACAACGATGAGTCGATCAGTCCATGGTTTAAATGTCACCTACAGTTTCGCATACTCAAGAACCGTACTACTGAGGATTAGCCTAGATAAGAAATTCCCAGCACTTCATGCATACATATATTTCCATTAAATAATGCAGAGAATTTCAAGTGAAACAATATCCTAGCAACACTTGATTTGTATGCACATACAAAGTTTTTCATTACCATTTGAATGCTTGGCTCTGTCAAAGTATTGCGACAACGCCTCATTCTTGTGTTAATTTCGCTATAATGCAAATAGAAAACTTAAAAAATAGCTTGCAACTTTTTTAAAGATATAAACAAATATTGATATGTGCCAACATGGAAATTTCAAATGTGGATCATGGAGTTTTTAACGAATGCTTGATTTTTTTGCGACGCCAATTTAGATACGATGACAAATTTTTACTTATTACTACGTGTTGATAGAATCAAGATTACAAATTTAATGGCATTTAATAAAAGCTTTGAACCGCCTCAACAAACTTATTTCCTTCAATAAATGAATGACTCTTTAAATTGAGATACAATTATGCTAAGCAAACTTAAATACCCTTTACTTACTTACACACAAACACACGCTGTGAGAGTTGAGAGTATCTTGTGAGAAGCAGGGATGGCAACGAAATGTAATCAAAATAAATTACGAGCGTGTAGCAGCCTCCGGTGTCTATTAAGGGCAATAAAAGAAAAGCACCATTTGTTTAACGCAATCTCATTATTAGAAGCGTCCCAAAGCCGACGGCACAGCTGCTACTTCTGCTGTTGCTACTGCTTCTGGTGTTCCAACCCAGAGGCCTTTATACTGCTGGCTTCAGGGCGCCCCTGACACTGACAAGTATTGAGGTCAGGGCGCACTGGCAGGCCCCCTTTTTCACCCGCCCGACCACCACCTTCTTGCCCTTATCTTGATAATGCTGCTGATTATGCTGATGATAAGTAATTTTGTAAACTCTAAGTGCAGACCGAATATGCCAGCCTCAAAAGCAGCGTTAATGCGACCGTTGATTAGTCAAAGTCAGATTCAGATTCAAAGTTGCAGACAAAGTCTTATTCTCTCTCTCTCTCAATTGCTCGCGATTTTTAAGGTGGTGTGCTCTGACAGGACGACAAGCTCATTATGCCGCCAACAATTTGATGAATTACCTTTTGCGCCGGGCTGTACGCTACACTTTTTTTGCTGCTTATGTTCCAAGGGATTTTTGCATTATGTATGTTTTTAGTTCGGTTTTGTGTTGCGCCTTCGCGCATAAATTATATGCAGGAAATTTTAATTCACTTAAGGCCAAATACAAGGCAACAATTTTGATGGCGAAGAACAACTGGCCTGGGGCAGTTCACCGGTTGTTATTATTTCCCTGCGGTTGACAATTATGAGCCCCGTTTCACTAATGTTGAGTGTTCGGCTGCCATAAAATCCTACCACTGACTGAACCGCAACAATTTACCAATTTTAATGACAACGCAATAATAATAAATAAGAGCCGCAAAAATACTTTTGCAATTAAAATGCTAAAATTAAGTACACTAAGTGCATATAAATTAAGTGCAACAATAAATTTAGTTATTTAGAATTTGCATTTCCGTTGACGTTCATTTTAAATTTTGCTTGTAAATTGAAATTATTTGTAAATTCTCGTAGATCAAATATAAGTGCAATTAAATGACAAACAGATGTTTGCGCAAACATGCAAGTTAATCAACAAAAAACAACAACTTGTTTGTCTAACCCAAAAATGGAACTAATTAACCTAACATCGAAAATCAAATAAATTAATAATAAAACCCCGCCAACGAACCAACATCATACAAAACTTCAAAAGAAAGTTAATGCAAACATGAAATTAGCATGTTTCAACCGGTTGTCTGTGCATATTTGGGTTGTTGTACTCGTGCATTTGCTGGTGCTGGGCAAATTAAGAGCTGTCAGTAGTGTTGAAAATGCGGTTGTTGGTGATATATATGAAAAGTGGACAAGTAACGATGACAAACAGCAGCAGCAGCAGCAACAGCAACAGGAGAAAAATGAGCACGAGCAAGAGGAGGTCCAAGACCAGTTGCGACTGTTTCCAGTTCAACAGTTGGACAGCTTCATAGCCGCGAATCATCATCAACAACAGCATCATCATCAAAAGCATCATTATCATCAGCAACAACACCAGCATCGTCCACATCTGCATACAAATCAGCAACATCGTTATTATGATGACCATGTCGGGATTTACAGACGAAGTCATTACAAGGCTCTGGAATTGGAACAGCAACGACAGCAGCTGGGCAAACACTCACTCCATTGGCTGCACTCGGAAACAACAACAACAGTAACACCCACTCCAAGCCCACCACTGCGCGATTATGTCAACGATGAGGCGGAGCTGCAACACGAAAGCTACGACCAAGCCAACAACAATCACTTCGACTTGGCAAGCTATCAACGATTTGTTAACATTGAGTTGCCCAACTCCGCTTCACCACGTACGAGTCGACATCGTGGGCGACATATGACTACACACAGTAACAGCCACAACATCGATAGCAACCATAATGTAATGCTTCCAATGGTCTCGGAGCTGCGCGACAAGTATCTGCGATCCCTGCCCGACTCTTTTGACTTTCTGCAGGATCGTCTGTATGCTGCACAGACGCAACGTCATTGGCCCGTCAAGCGTGAGGCTATTGTCGAGGGCGATGTCATCTTGGGTGGCTTAATGATGGTCCATTCGCGCGAGGACAGCATCACCTGTGGCCCCATCATGCCACAGGGTGGTATTCAGGCATTGGAGGCCATGCTTTATACCATCGATCGCATTAATGAGATGGCATTGCTGCCAAATATAACACTTGGTGCTCATTTACTCGACGATTGTGACAAAGACTCGTATGGTCTAGAAATGGCTGTGGATTTTATAAAAGGTAAATTCAAAATATAACATATTGAGCTGTTGTATATAACATCTTTGGTTTATTTTCAAGGCCAATTGTTGGAAATATTGAAATATTCAGTGCAATTTTAAATACAATTTACATTTCCGCAAGTATTTTTCTCCAAACAGTCTGAATGTTGACATTGCAAATTATCTTTTGTATTCCGGTTCTGCTTAGCTCCGTTCTTAAAACCACTTGCTGTTATTTAAATAAAGCTAACGGAAATGTTTCGCCGTTGGCGATTAGCTCAAGCGTCAAACACTTTATAAACAAATACAATTAATAAATAAGTTATGCGTTTTCTCAGCGGAGATAACTGCAAAGAAAAAAGAGCAGCATATCAACATCAACAGCTCTGAGCGCTATTCTTCCCCCTAAGCTAATATACATAATTCCCTTAAGACAAAACGGTGTCATATATTGAATTTCACACACAAACACACAGCGGAGAACAAGATGGCAACTCCAAGTCCCAAGCGCAAGTGCGAGCAAAAATTAGAAGCACCGTCGGAGATCAACACGCTTGTTGGCCGAAAGTTGGCGAGGAGTGCGGGAAGTCTAAATTCGTTGCCACATATGTAAATGTGTGTGTGTGTGTGTGTGTGTGTGTGTGTAAGGCTCGTCCGTTTCTCTGCGAAAACACATAAACAAAGCGCTTATTGCTTTTATCTGGCAAGAAAACGGCACATGGGACAACAACAGCCACAACGATCTATAATCAATTGCGTCAAAATGGTGGCATGCCTTTGCCGTAGTCGTTGCCATTGTTATTGTTGTTGCTAGGCCTGAACACTTTCTAATCTCCATAATTTTATTATTTATGTGCGCGGCAAGGATTTAGTTGGGGGACGTGCCTCAGCGACCAACAAAGCATTTTGCCTACTCCCTTCTAACTTTCTCGTTCAACTGATGTATGAAAAATATAATTTTCCAAGTCACTGAGTTATATATTGACAGGATTAGGCATGCCACAAACTATGAGCCACTTTCTTTCTCTCTCTTTCTCTCTGTTCGTCACTTCATATCTCTTTCTTTCTTTCTAAGCCAACCTCATAAGTTCCAGCATCAGTGAAAAGCAGTGTCCTGCCCATAGAGTTAATTAATTTGTATTTAAGTACAGCTGCCAAAATGTGGACCGTCTGGATGGGAATTTGGCGTGGCAAGTCCATAACAATAAACGAGTCAATATATTTCGTATGGTTTGCCAGCAGCGTTGTTGTATACATATTTCCCAATTAAATCGAGTAGACTTTACTTTAGTTGAATCTGACGCCTGCAGCTAAGCCCAAAAGGAGACTTGAGTTGGAAAACTCAACACCTGTTTGCTACACAGATTATTTGCTACAGAAAACACAATGTTCAACCAATTTCAAGCAACAACTATAACTTTGCAATTGTACATATCAGTAAGGAATACTCACAAAGCTGCTTAGGTTAAATCTAATATAAAATATTCAAACAACAAAAAAACAAAAAAATTACAGCTTGTGTTCACACAAACAAAGCTTTATGGTAATTATAGTTTTTAAACGCAAAATAAATAATTCTAGTAAGAGATTTTTCATAAAATGTTTTTAAACAAATACTTGGTAAAGCCACTATCCTTCCTCCGTTACGTAGTAAACGCAATTTACGAATGGTTAGGCAAAATGCATAAAACAGCTGGAGAACAAAACGAAAAAATTCAGCAAAATAAGCACAAAAATATATCGAGTTTTTTTCGCATCTTTCTCAAACGACGTGTAAACTGAAACACAAATTAAATTAAATAAAGCGTTATTAAACACTTCCCTTCTTTTGCAACTGTTTAATGGTGCGTTTGAAAACCAACAAATTGCTGTTGCAGAAAAGTTCTATAATTAAAAATATAGAAAGCATCACATACAAAGCGACCACTAAAACAAAATTTGGAAAACATTAACACAAATATGCAAATGAATATAATGTTGGGGACGCTAAGCATTTGTTTGAGTTGGTTTAAAAGTAAAAACAAAATGACAAACTACTTTGTATGAGTTTTAAATTAGTTTATTTTTAGATGGCCTTTCGAAAGGACAGCTTTGAGGTAGAACTGGTCACCTTTTACTGTGCATTTAAAGTTGCGCTTGCAAAACTTTGAAAATATTATATTTAGTTGAATGTTTATAAGTAAAAAATTGTTGAGAGTGTAATAATAAACATAACATAATAATATACTACTTAATAATTATTATTCGCATTTCTAATTAATTTTCTTGATTTTTATTTTTTGCTTTCAGGTTCGATTAGTAACATTGACGATGCTGAATACCATTGCAACAAGACGCAGGTGCGCAAGGTCATTTCGGGTGTGGTTGGCGCTGCCTCATCGGTGACATCCATACAGGTGGCCAATTTGCTACGACTGTTTCGAATACCACAGGTAGGTTGTTGCATATATGAACATTACTTTTCTTTTCTACAAAGTGTTTTGAATCCGTTCACGGTTCTAAATTTTAAATTATTCTCGGTTTTCCTCGACTTTTTTGAAGCAGCCAAACTAAGGCTGAGCTGTGTTTGCCTTTTAAGGTTTCAGATTAGTAGTGAAAAAGTTTTTGGGGCTGTAATTAAAAAGTGCTCAAAAAAAATTGTTGCATGATACTGCTGCTGTTGTTGAGTTGGAAGTTAGTTTAAGGGGCGGCACGTGGTACTAAAAATTTGTTTGGCCCTTAAGGGGCTAACAAATCAGGCAAAGTGCAGCTGATGCACGCCAGCAAATGTCAAGGGCACTTACACGGCTTCCGTTTTAGCCCTGTATCCGGTTCCGTTTCCTTTTCCTCTTTCCCCTTTCCCCTTTCCCCTCCGCTATATCTTGCTCTTTCTATGTGTGTCGCCTGTTGCCCCGTTCAGTTAGTAGTTATTCATTCCCTTAAGCGTTGTGTGGCAGCCCAAGAGTCACGTCGCCTTGCAAGATTGAGTAGCCGCAGCGTTCCCGCTACGTGAGCATTGGCCAAAAGTCAATATGCGATATTAAGAAATAAAACGGCTGATGGCAAAGTAAGCCTGCAAAGTGTGCCATAAAACGCACACCACCCAGACAGCAGCACTTACTGCGTCCCAAAAAAGAGAAATCAAGCACCAAAATGGCCATAAATCAAGTGTTAGCATTTGATTGCATTTCAGTTGGTTTCAGCTTGATGGCCGTTTGTGGTTGGCAAACTATGTCAGCAGCGCAACAGGACAAATTGTGCACCGACAAAACCAACAACTGAATAGATATGGCCCTAGAAACAAGGCAAGGTTTGGAATTGAGCATTTAGTCAGGTGAACTTCAACTTTCAATCATATTAAATTTGATCTTAATGCATAGCCTTCGGGCAGAGATTTTTTGAGTTAAAAGTGAAAACTTAAAGATTTTTCTATAGTAAACAGTTTGAAGAAGAAAACATGTTTAAAACTTTCAATTCAATGAATCATAAGAGAACAGCATTTGGTTAATGTTGAAAGCACGAAGCCCACATAGAAATAAACAAACTTCAATACTTCTACCTATTACCGTTCATACTTATTGTAAAATTTAAATGCTTGAACAATTTCGCACAATGCGGCGACAGTTTGTGGAGTCATCTGCAAATTGCATTGTCTGGCAAAACTGTTGACAGACAGAATTGGGGCAAGCAGTAAGTCAGCTGGGAGGTTAAGGTGCATTCTAATGATAAAGACACTTAATTAAAAATCAAGTTGTTAGCTTAATACTTGCATACTTGCCGTGCAAACGCACGCTTCTCCTATCAAGAAAGTCGTATTCAAATTCTAGTTGCCTTTAAATATTCAGTGATGAAGAGACTTGCAGTTGGTTTAATTGGTACTCCCCACTCGAAGTGGCCACGTTCATTGCAATGGCAATCGGCGTTAATTTGTGCGTGAAATTGGATTTCAGTGGCATTAGGTTTTTCCCCTTTTTTCTAGAGAGAAAATTTTTACGCGATGCCATAAAAGGAAGAGGGGAGGAGGAGTCAATGGTATTTGATTGTTGGTTTTTGGGTTTTGACTTTGACTTTGATTTTGGTGCATTGCATTGTCAAGGGATTTATGGTTCGTTGGATGCACGAACGAAAGCTTTGCAAAATGAGGCAAACAACTTCTGACAGCTGTTGGGCGGAAGAGAAATTACGTTGTCAAACGAGAGAGCTTCCAAGCTTAGATGTACTCAATTTGAACAACAGTAACAAAAAAAAAAAAAAAAGAGCATGCAACTTTGAATGAAGAATAACACATATGTCCACAGATGCATGCGAAATTGGAAGTTGGATTTGTAAATTGATTGAAATAGCTGCTGAAAGCATACAAGTACGTTTTGAAATAATCTTTGTTAACCTGAAATAATATTGTTACACTTTGAGTAAGCAAATAAGTTAAACTGAAAGTAAATAAATATTATTTTTCTGGCCCTATCAAAACATTTCGTGATATTATAGTACATGTTGTACATGAATACGCCTGAAGAAATATCAAATGTCAACGAAAACGGCAGCTCATTCTTATGTTGCTCAATTTTGTTGATGCTTAAATGGAATAGTTTTATTTATCATGCATTCTCTCTATTTCATCTATTGCAGGTATCATACTTTTCGACTAGCCCGGAGTTGAGCAACAAGCAACGTTTTGAATATTTCTCACGCACCATTCCCTCCGACCACTACCAGGTGAAGGCCATGGTTGAGATTGTTATGAGCATGGGATGGACATATGTCTCGATTATCTACGAGGAGAGCAACTACGGCATCAAGGTAAGTGCAGCACGTAGCCAACATTTTGCAGCAAGTGTGACAAATTTAAGCTTCCATACACATTAACATGCTTGACAACTGTTTATATATTCTTTTTATATTTTATTGCACATTTAAAAGATATTAAAAAAAAATCGGATCCAGACACACAGCCTGCTTGGTGAATGTTGACATTTAACAGCTTTAAGCCCCATTTTCTATAGTGTTGATTATATATTTTGATTTTTATTGCGATAACGGATAGGACACCACTTATATACACATGTGCCTTTGTACTGCGTTTCAGCGAACAACTTTAGTTTCTGTACTACATAACAATTCTAACAATTTTCTTGTTGCAGGCATTTGAGGAGCTAGAAGAGCTGCTGGCACGCCACAACATTTGTATTGCCATTAAAGAGAAGCTCGTCAAGGATTCGGGAGTAGCTGAGGATATTGCATATGATAATATTGTACAGAAGCTTCTAACGAAACCGCGCGCACGTGGTATGTTACATCCAAATGCAATAATAACAGCCTGCAAAAGTGAAACACTAAAAAACAGAAAAAACATTTAAAGTGATTTTGTTAAGGCTGATCAACGATACCTTATAATCACTTATGATTTAATATACATATCTTTATATTTTTTAGTCTTTAAAATGTTAAGTTTAGATCTCTGTTTTTAAAAATATTGACAACTTTTTAAGCTTTCAGTTTTGTTGTTGTTTATTTTTAATTTTTGCGTACAACTTGCATAACCTTATCGTAATACGTTCATGGGGTATATGATGAACGAATTTTAAATTAAATGTCAACGGATAGCATACAAAAAGTTGACACCCACTTTCGCAGTGCTCAAACTGCTGGATAACTGGGATTTTTCCGCAGCACTAGAGGCTCTGCCTCGGAAATTGCTCAAATTAAATGGAAATATTTAAAATAACACTCGACTCCAGGAACATTTTTTTTTTTAATGTACCCTGTTGGCGTAACAATTGTTTAAAAGGGTATAATAAGTACATTCAAAAGCAGATAGTTTATATGTGTGTAAGGGAGATGTTACAAAAATCATAAAAAGTTATTATTAATTTTGGAATTTATTTTGTGGTTTGAACATCAGCGAAAATTACATGTACTTAGTTACAGGACATCCTCGAGTCAAGCAATCTTTGCCAGCTGTTTGCTAATATTTTTTCACAACTCGAGCTTTGCAGTTTTTGCAGCTGCCCAGCTCACCGCAGCTTCAGCTTGCCAACGCAATTTTTCCCAGCGCAGGAAATTAAAATGTAACGTTAAGCGACTTTGCAAATGACAAAATAAACTATCAGGCACCGCTGGCAAATTGCTGGATTGCAGTTGAAGCCGTCCAGCTGTAGACAAAGACTAGCCAAAACAAACTACAACTGTCGAGTAAATTGTGACAGCAAGTGATGGACATTTTGGCTTATTATTGTCATTGTTAATTGCCTGTAACAAACACATGTAAAATGGAAAATTATTTTCTGTTGCTTAAGAGCTTTAATCAAGCCAAGTATTAAACTTTCTTTTCACAACCAACTTTACTGATTACAGGCCAGGCAGGACTAATTTTACTTGAGGATTTAAAGCAAGCCATGTACATTAATATCAAGATATTTACACGCATGTCTAGACACAACAAAATTACTTAAGCTTCAGCGGTTCGTAAGTCAGCAAAGACAAATAACCAAGAAACGCCAATTAAACACAAAATGTAAATTAAGACAAGCACCAATATAAACAATATCAAGTGCAAATCAAAGCCGCAAAGGGCGACGACAAAAACAAACGTTTAAAATTGTATACAATAAAAACACAAAGTTATTTTCTTCGATACTTAATTAAATAAGCAGGCAGAAAGAGGGTCGACTTGGAGTATGACACTTGATATATATAAGTACATATATAACAAAGTGTCTTGGCCGCACAAACTTAACAAAGCCAGCCACTTAACGCTCGTTCTTCATCGACGTTTTCGTTTTCGTCTTGGCCGTATTATTTAGGGCTGTTAATGACGGGCCAAGAAAAGTGTCCGTTTTTATTTACGCATGACTCTCGATGGTTAGCACAGGACACACTTCAGCGATGTTACTTTCATCGTTATGACTTTCATTGTTATCGACAAACAATCTGAGAGAGACAGTAGCTCTCTTCCACTCAATACAACATTCTGTGCCAACTGCAGTTGTCATTTCTTATTAACAATAGCAGCAGCTTTAGCACCATCCTCTGACTTGCCCTTATACCTACACTCAAACTTATTCTTTACTCATATCGATGCTTTTGTTTTGCGCCATAATGTTGCCTGAATTGTTTTCAGACTTGCCTCTGCGCAGCTTCTTGATTCAAACTTATCGATTGACTTTTGTCTAAAGATGAAATTTAAGCGAAACTTAATCAGGCACAGCAGCAACAGCAGCTGCACAAAAAGCAATAGGAAATAGGAAAATAACCTGACGGCGCCTTTGTGCTTCGAAAGGACTTACACTCAAGCAACTTCTTTGTTCCTTGTGACTGGCCAGCTAAGAGCTTCAAGCTGAGAGTTGTCCAAAGTGAGCAAGCAGTACATAAACTGGTAGTTTTTTTTCTCTCTCAAATGTAAAAGGTTTGATTTAAGCAACATGGTTTTGGTTGGTTTTGGTCGAAAGCCTATTCTACACAGATGAAATCTAAATAGATTGCAGCAATTTAAGTTAGCTAATTAAAATCAGATATATCTAATAAATAAATTCTCAGTTCAAGTGTTTTGCACATCTATTTATTTGCCATTTAAATTTTGAGCTATAAATTCAACACTTAAAACCGGAGCACAATGAAAATGTCAAGTAGACTGTGACAGACAAAGTTAACTGGCTGTTTTGTGTGATAAAGAGCACAACCGTGTTGGAAAGCCATAAAAAGAAAAACATATACAACTACGGTCACACCCACTGGGCACATTACGTGGCAAAACTTTACCCACGCTGGCAGTTAGCAGTTGCAGTTACACTTACCGTAGACGAAATATTTTTTGAATACCCTTTTTTTCTCACATATACTTTGTCAGTTTGATTAATAACCTAGCGAAATTCAACCAGCAGCAGCAGAGTCTATTGAATGGGAAAGTGGTTGTAAATGGCGTCAAATCACAAATCACAATAAATAATGATTGGACTGACTGGTAACCCTTTTGCGATAAAGGTGGATAGCAAGTCAATTTTTTTTACGACTTGTGATGGTATATTTATGTAAATCAACAAACAGCAGCCAAAACTCGAATTCTATTGGCCTCGATGACTTTGAACCGATGCCAGTGCCATCTGCCGTTTAGTTTCAGTTCCATTCAGTTGTTGGCCCGCCCGCCTGATTAATGATATGCGCCAAGACCCTGTGATGGTAATTATTTTTAATGTATTTCTTCTTGGCAGACTGTTACTGGCGTTTGATTAATATAATATTTGCAAATCAAAGCGACTTTTACATACATTTCAAATACCTGAAAGCTATAAAATAAAAAGAGTGATTCACTAGCGTTTATATAGTATATGCTGCAGGCATCTTATAATATCTTTATACCCACAGGCTATGCAAATCGCATTGAATGAATTCTGTTTGTGTACAACAGGGCGTATGATTGACTCAGTCTGCGTTGCTGTCATTTAAATTTTAGATGAAAAATTATTTGAATAGCTGGATTTTTTTTTATATTATGTTTGATTTATTTTTATATTAACGTTTTCTCATGTTAAGTGTAAAAAATTTTGGCAATAAAGTTTTGTACAGTATGGTCTTGACGGGGAAAATGTTGTGAATTTTATTTTTCTTACGCTTTCACATTGTTTGGCCGGTCGGACAGATAAAGCGACATAAAGCGAATAAATCAAATCAAATAAATTCATACTACATACCCCAAAAACATGTTCTAAAATTAAATGAAAATCAAGAAATTAAATTACATTTATAATTGGCTACAAATTGTTGGGATTTAAAATTGGCTTCAAATTATTAGGATTTTAAATGCCACACATATGGAACGTGTTATCTATATCACTGGATAATATGCTGTTCAATAAAAATTTGCAATCGTTAAAAAATTGCACGCTAAAAACTCTGCAGTTATGTTGACACAAAAATTGATTCGTTTTTCATGTTGCGTAAAATTTACGTTTACGTTCTGCATCAACATTGACACATCCATGTACTAGTCCACATGTAATAGGCAGCTTAAACACAAATACTCAATGATAATTATTTAAAAAAAGGTATTTTCTGCCGCTGCAACTACATGAACTGGCAAGTCATGGCTAGGGTTGAACGAGGCTTGAACAATCAATATAATTTTTTGCACCCACTTAGACTGGCCATTGACGCGTCCATTATAGCCAACCAATGGACTAGTTTGTGTGAGCAACTATCCCAAACCAAAACCATAGGGAATTCATATATATGTTTATATGTTTGGAAGTAGGAGATAAATTGGTAAACTTTTTGGGGCTGCAACTGAAAATGCAATATACAATCAACTTGGTTTTGAATAAGGTTATCGCGAAATGAAATGAAATATGCAACGAATTATTGATAATTGGCACAGACGAACTGTCTTTGCTGCACTGCTTGTGAATTCGCTTACACAATATTTAATGCAATTAAAATTAATTTTTTCATTTTCCATTTTCCATTCGCCACTTCACATTCGAATATTGCAAATATGAACAAACAAAAATCTGAACGTTGGACAGGTGCAATAATTTTTGGCTCGGATCAGGAAGTGCGTCAAGTGATGCGTGCAGTGAGGCGTTCAAATGCAACAGGCGCCTTCTCCTGGATCGGCTCGGATGGATGGAGTGCGCGGAATCTTGTTTCCGATGATTATGAGCCGGAGGCAAGTTGTAGTAGCATCAGCAATTTTTGTTTTCATCCAGTATTTAGCATTAATGTCGCGCCGGATTTTATGCGCGTAAATGTGCAAGAAAAGTGTGTGATTAATGAATTTGTGGTTGTTGTTGAGATGAGTGATGACGGCGTGCAGTGACATGACACTAACTACAAATTTATAAATGATGGCAACGCAGACAAAAGAAGCTCTACTACGACTGCTACCACTTCTACAACTACTACTACTACTACTACTACAACTACGACTACGACTATGATGATGAATTATGGTTTAATTGAAATAAATTGTGTATGCCCGACGCGAGACATGGCTATGGCAAATTAATTTGGTCACCCCAAACACACACAACAACAGTGGCTGAACTCTAATTAATTACGCATACGCGATGATGGCGTTTTTCCATACTCTTTATCTCACACACACTGTCTCTCTCTTTCTATCTTTCTCTCTATCTCTCTTTTTCTCTCTTTCCGTTATTTAGGTGGAGGGCACGTTATCCGTGCAGCCACAAGCAAATCCCGTGCGTGGCTTCGAGGAATATTTTCTTAACCTGACCGTCGAGAATAACCAGCGCAATCCCTGGTTTGTGGGTACGCTTTCAACAATTCCTTATGCCTTTGCATCTTATGCATTGTTGCGTGCCCGACGTGCTTTTGTTAATTGTTGTATCTGAACGTTTTTGGCATTTCAGAATTCTGGGAAGACCATTTTCAATGCCGCTACCCGGGCAGCACCAGCACGCCATACAACAACTACACCCGCAGTTGCACCACCAAGGAACGCCTCTCACGCCAGAATACTGACTTTGAGGATCAATTGCAATTCGTTAGCGACGCGGTAATGGCATTTGCCTATGCCTTAAGGTAAACTGACACCACCGAGCCTAAACACATGCTCATCACACCCACTCACACACATTGTAATTACTTTAAAATTCTTAAACAGGGATATGCATCACGATTTGTGCGGTGGTCGACCTTCCCTGTGCGATGCCATGAAGCCAACGAAGGGTGCTGATTTACTCAAATATTTGCGTAAAGTCGAATTTAAGGGTGAGTCATCGTCTAATCAACACTTCTTGTTATTCTGTGTGCAGAAGGGAAAAGTTTCAGAGCAGATAAGTCAAATCTGATAAAAATATAGCTTATGGTCTTTTTTAAAAATTAAAACTTATAAATCTTTCCATTGTGCTGTGTTCTCAACAATAAAAGTCACTTTTTGTTTTTTGGTTTAATCAACAATTAAAATATGTAATAATAATGCCTTGAGTGCTTTTTAGCGTCACATTCCCTAATCGCTTAACCACATGACGTCATAGTCGCACGATTAAGCTATTCAGCTTTGCTGTTGCCAAAAATAAAACTAGGCCAACAAATGATAATCAAACACTTTGTCATGTAGAATGCAATTAAGTAACAATTTTAAAAAGATTGAAAGTCCTTAGCGAACTTTTAAAATTTGTAAATAGAATAAATTTAAAGTTCTAAGAGAAAAGTCGCTTAACAGATTTATCTGCAGCATTTTTGTTTTAAGCGTGTCCATGTCGCAAGTGTTGCGCAAATAATTTAAGTGTGCATAGATGATAAACAGCAGAAAAAGAAAGAATGAGAGAGATTCCACTGCCTTTTTCCTATATCTAGTCGTTGTCATTGCTGTTGCCCACAATGCGCATTGGCCATGCTTTCGAGTGGAAAATTGACTTGCTTGTCATCGTCAATGAACTCAATTTGAAACTCAATAAATTATACAAAAGAGAAGAACAGGCCAGATCCAGTACATAACTGGTAAATGGCTACTGGCAACAGGCAACAGGCGGTCTGACGCAAAACGCGCAAATTGTCAATTTTCTGATAAGCAGCCGCCTGCTCAGGATCTCGAGCCTTGAGTCCTTTCTCTCTCTTTCTCTCTTTATGTCTATGGTCTATGGTCTTGGGGCGACAGGCTGTAAACGCATTTAACCCCAAAACGAACGAACGAACGATAGAATGAACGAATCTTTCATTGTGCAGGCCTCAGCGGCGATGATTTTCGCTTCGACGGCAATGGAGATGGTCCCGCCCGCTACAACATCATCCACTTTAAGCAAGCTGTGCCGGGTCAGTATCGCTGGGTCAAGGTTGGCGAATACTACGAAGGCGAACTGCGCCTCAACATGTCCGGTAAGTAGATAAACAGGTGAGAAGAGACACTCTACAAGTGCCACTCAGCAGGTGCAGCAACTCACACATACATTTATTCGAACTTCGTTTCGTTTGCTTTTCTTCGTATTCTCCAGAGGTAAAGTTCAAACTGCTGCATCCGAAACCACCAGAATCCGTTTGCAGTCTGGACTGTGAGCTTGGTCAGGCAAAGAGATACGTTGAGGGCGAGAGCTGCTGCTGGCACTGTTTCAATTGTACAACTTATCAAGTAAGTGAAACTTCCTTCTGCTCCTCCTTTTTTTCCTTCTTTTAGTGTGCATTCAGCTGGTCGCCTGATTTGGACTTAAGTGGAACTGGGATTTGCCGCAACAAGAACGAGAATGGCGGAAGTTTCGTAATTTATTTGCCAGGCGTTTGTCGTGATTGAAATGAAATGTAGTGAATTATTCCTCAATAGAATAATGCTCACGATGTTAAATAAGAATAGAATACCAAAGAAAGCTGAACGAAATTTGTGGTGAAAATAGAATGGAATTAAAAACGAGCTAAATTTATTTATTTAAAGTGAACTGAATTGAAATGTATGTGATTTGACAAACCATTAAAACATGCTTTAAAACCCATTTTCAATATTTATATCCCGCTTAACTGATGCTATTTAATTAATTTTGAATATTAAATTTTACAGTAAATATGTAAATTAATATTTTATTACTCAAAGATACTCAAAAGTAAATCTTTGGCCGAGAAGTTAAAATGTAGGAAATCCCGACGTATTTAATATTTGATATATTGTCTGTTCTCTTCAGTGTTATTTTCACATATTTTGCAGTTTCAGAACTTAAGCTTAATTTTTGTTGTTTTATTTATCTTTTATTTCTCTGGTTTCAATATTCGTTTGATGTTGCAACAGATTCGCTATGCCTCCAGCATTAATTAATCATTGTGTTACACTTTATTTATGTATCTCATTCGTTCGAATTGCGCCATTTGCCATTGCAGATACGACATCCAGACGATGAGACTCAATGCCTGGTCTGTCAATTGGGCACCCTGCCCGATGCACACAAGCAGTATTGTCGTCCCATACCGGAGGTTTACCTTAGGCCAGAATCCGCATGGGCCATTGGGGCCATGGCATTCAGTGCAACAGGCATATTGATTACTCTTTTTATCATCAGTGTGTTTGTCAGGTAAGGTTTGTGTGTTTTTTCCTTTGTGTGTGTATTTTGTTTGTAGTATATTGCTGCTCTTTTAGCTGGCTTCCGCTTTGAGCAACGAATTTAAAGTTTCGATTTCTGTGAGTGTGGCAATTAAAAAGTTTTGTATCTTTGCACGTGCTGCAGGTTTAAAATTTCATTTGATTGGCATTTCATTAGTTTTTTTATGCACTAATAACTATTTTCAATGCTTTGTGTCCCTTTTACGAACAGACACAACGAGACTCCGATTGTGCGAGCTTCTGGACGTGAACTGAGTTATATATTATTGGCTGGCATTTTTATGTGCTATGGTGTAACTTTTGCCCTCGTACTTAAGCCAACAAATATTGTCTGCGCCATACAACGGTCAGTGTTTGTTGCAACTGAGAATGTTTAGATTTGACTTACTGTACCTTTTTTTGCACTTTGCAGCTTTGGTGTTGGTTTCTGTTTTACAGTCGTATATGCCGCATTATTGACCAAAACGAATCGAATCGCTCGGATTTTCAAGGCTGGCAAACAGTCAGCAAAGCGGCCCTCATTCATTAGCCCCAAATCACAGTTGGTCATTTGCACGTGCCTGATCAGCGTGCAGGTTAGTAAAAAAAACATTGAAGTCCTACTGATGCTGTTTTTTTTCAAGACATTTTGTTTAACTATGGCAATTTTGTTTTACTTGTGCTCATTGCTCGTTGCAGATACTCATTAATGGTGTTTGGATGGTTATTGCGCCATCACATGCCATGCATCATTATCCGACACGCGAGGATAATTTGCTGGTGTGTGACTCGTACATAGATGCCTCCTACATGATTGCGTTCTCTTATCCCATTGTCCTGATTGTGGTGTGTACCGTTTATGCGGTGCTCACGCGCAAGATACCGGAGGCATTCAATGAATCAAAGCATATCGGTGAGTGTTCCAACATAATTGTACTTAAACTAAATGGACTTGTTAATGTTGTCTGTTTTTACGATTAGAATGCATATACACAAAATAATAATACTTAATTTTTTATGCGGTGAAGCCACTGAAATTTCAGTTGAGCTGAAGAATACAATAAGAAATTTCAAACTGAATGAAAACAAATAATTAATTGTTTATTGGTTAGATGTAAATACTGAAATTATTATTATTATCTGTTACTACATCTTTCTTAAATTTTCATATCAACTGGCTCTGTTTTTCAGGCTTCACCATGTACACAACTTGTGTCATTTGGCTGGCTTTTGTACCGTTATATTTTGGAACCGCCAATCATGTGCCGCTGCGCATAACGAGCATGTCGGTGACCATTAGTCTGTCAGCCAGCGTTACGATTGCGTGTCTCTTCACGCCAAAGGTAAGACAATAAATGAGTACACACGTTCTTCTGTCCATTAAAAATTCATGGCCCTGAGTTGTGAAATTCGCGAATTGATTACCAGTCGGTACCGGCACTTAATTGGAATTATATTTTTATCAATAATAATTTATGCCAGCTGTATATGATCTCCCCTGTGCTGATTACATCAACCTAAAGATAAAGGGGGGGTCCATCTTACGCGCTCCCAAGTAATTATGCTGTATAATATTTAATGTGCAGCTCACCCTGCCACATCTTGTTGTGCTTTAATCGTGGCGGACATTAAGTAGCTTTAACTGTCCAAAAAGCCAAGAGTTTGCGGGGTTGTGCTATTTGCCATACATTATTTTCAATAACGCTTCATTATTAGCCATTAAGTTGCAGCCAAACTGCAAGTCAAGCTTAATGCTTAATATCTGCAGCAATTTATGGTCACAGCATGGGTCTTCAGTGTGTTTGAAGGGGATTGAAGGAGAAAAGCAAGTAGTTGAGCTGTCTTTTGCACTGTGCACATAAAAGTTAAACCTACAACTTACAGCTTATTTAGCCCGAAGACGAAGAGCTGGCTTTAACTGTTGCACTAAGTTAATAACTTTAAAGTTTGCCATGACAAACAAAATTGAGGTTTACTTTGGTGACATTTTTTTTTGCTTCAGTCTTGGTCGCTTGCTTTATGCAATAAATAAGAAAGTGAATAGCGAAAATGTAAATTCGAGTTGCTTGTGTAGATTATGTCTCTTGTAGGGTTGGCATTTGGGTAACCGGAGAATAGAGTTTTCAATAAACTAAGTTGATAGTTGATTAATTTTTAAAAAAGTTATGACTATTGCAATTTTTAGACTACCCCAAAAAAGGATACAACGAACGCAAAAATCTCAAACCTTATCCAAAAACTATCTGAAATATATCTTATTTTCTTAGACGTTATGATGGCAATTATATTATATGTATATTGTTCACTTCTTAGGGCTTATGGCAACTAAGGCATATTCTTTGCCAGTGCTTTTACAATGTAAGCTTCTGAATTTATTTTTATTTTAGTCAAATGTGTAAAATACAGAAATATTTTGCTGAACTTTACCATTCAAACATCTTTTGGTGGAAAACAACTCCCAAAGAGTTACCAAACAATTTTTTTTTACCAAACTGCTACAGCAGCAGCAGCTATAAATATTCAGCGCTGTTGTCTTTATGAAACAACAAAATGGAAGCTATTCTGCTTCTGGGAATGCTAGAAGGAAATGGTCCGCATAGTTTCAGCTATCCGATGTCACATAATGCACACTTTGCCTTAGGTGTATGCTCAAACACAAACACAAACACACATACATACATACATATGTGTCGACGCACCTGACAGCCATAAACACTTCAGGCCATAAAAATGCAATTTAGTATTTGCTGTTTTTACCAACTACAAAAGGGGGACAACAACAAATAGCCAGGCACACAGCAGTTGGGATCACTGAACTAAGGCAACAGAACTACATCCAACCCAAGGTTGGTGTGGGTTGGATGGGCGCGGCACACACAGAGGCAAAAAGACAAGTAAGACTAGTAAGCAACTTCCTGGTCTTTCGTGTATTTCTTGGGTTGGTGCCCTGTCCGTCCTGTGCCGTTTTCCGTTGTTTGTTTTTTGGTTGAGGGTAGAAACAATAACAAACGTCGCCAAATGGTAGTCAAACAATGTCACGCCAAGTCGGAAATGGCAGCGCCTTTTGTGGCAAAACGCAACGAAACAAAGCCTAACGTTACGTTAAGCCTTAGCCTTAGCAAAAGCGTTGACAATTTAATGGCCTGAAATTGTTGAACGCCGCCTCAGTGTCATTGGCCTTTGTTAATAATTACCGTACAGTCTGCAAAAGACGGGAAATTACTAATGGCACACAGGCAGCGCTTTGTGGGCTTGTTCACACAGCAAAGGAAGAAAACGCCCATAAATACCATACTGTGTACTATGGGGCGTATGATTAATGAATGAATGAAGCTCGCAAGCAATTGTTAGCTTGAGCTTTTGACTGCTGCTTATTCAATTTGTAACTTTTACAAACTAGCTCTGACTATGACTGTTTCTCTCTTGTTTCCCATCAGCTTTACATAATTCTTGTTCGTCCGGAGCGTAATGTGCGTCAAAGCATGATGCCACCACGTTATGGAAACATGCACCGCACGGCTGGCACTGGACCTTCTTCAATGATGGCCGCAGCAGTTGTTACAGCTGCCACCTGTGCACAGGAGGAGAAAATACAAAAACATATCACGCCCCCAAACACAGGTGAGAGGAATTAAATAATGCTAGTCATTTGAACGCGACTTTGCCCGAGCGGAAATTGATTTGCCCTAAAATGTCTGTGTGTTGCCTGTAGGCTGTAGCGAATATTATGTTACTAATCTTGTCACGTCTGAATGCACGTGCACAATATATTTCCAATAATGTATTTCTAACGAATAATAATGACAATAACTTCTCTGTCACTCGTCTCCCACTCTGGGCAGTAAAACAACACAGAGCAAAGCCATTCACACAATATCTTTAAAAATTATAGCCTATGAGTTGTTCTACTGTATAAGCTTTAGTATTACAAATTTTCATTGAAATTTATTCAGGAGTAGTAACAAACATCCGTTGGAACTTTAGTAACATGCCCTTTGTTAACATTAATTTCTTAAGCGTTTCTTTACCCATTGTGTCTCAACTGTTCCTTTCAGAGCACTCGGTTAAGGCAAAAAAATTATGTGAAATGGCTACACAAACAATTGCACTATCTAACATATTTGCGTCATTGGATTGCAATGCCTACAATCAAATACCGTTTGTTGATCAATTTGTGCCAAATAATGCTACAACGGCATCGACCACTGAGGCCGCAAAGCAACAGCCAAGCGATGAACAAGTTGTGGCCAACAACAACAAAATCAATCAGCAGCAGCATGGTCAGGCGAATGTTACTGCTGTTGGTGCCAACACGGCAAACAGTAAGCACAATGCCGGCAGTCCACTTGCTGCAAGCCCAACAGGAACAACAACAACAGCAACAACAACATTAGCAACAGCAATAGAAGCCTCAGCATTAACAACAACAGTGGCATCAGCAGTGACAGTCAGCGTAGCGGATGCTACTGCAGCCCCAGCGGATGTTGTCGCCACGGCCACATCAAACGGCAACAGCAGACGAGCGCCCGTGTTGCAGACAAATTTATAACTAAACGCGCAGCAACTGCAACAGCAACTGCTAAAGGAGCAGCAGCGCCAGCAACATCAGCATCAGTTTGACTTGGCCAATCCGGTGGGGGCGGACCAACCGCAACCGGCAACTGCTGAGGGTGCCCCAAGCAACAACAACAGCAATAGCAGCGATGTTGCAAGTGTTGCTAGCAACAGCGGAAGCACCGCAACGATCGGCAACGGAAGCAGCAAAAAACGCGCTGCCATCCCAGTTTAAACTTGGCTGCATCTTAAATGTAACGTTAAAAAGGTATTCTTTATAGATAGTCATATTTAAAGTGCATATTTATGTCTGAATGTGGTTTAAAGATAGGGAATCAAATGCATAAACTATCGCTTTAAATCGTTTTAAATCATTATTTATTTATTATTATTTTGGATAATAATCAAAACACAGGTGAACAATTTTCTGTTATTTAATTTTTGGAATCACAAAAACTTCATCATGGGAGAATTGAAACATTTTCTATTCTTGTTCTTACAAGTTTTTTTTTTTATGTGGTTAGTTTGTCGTAGTTAAGGCAACATTCTTTAGATTCTCTGCTAGAATATAATTATTGTAAAATTAGCACAAAAAAAAAAAAGTGTTGAAAACAATTTTTACAATAAGCCCATCGAAAATTAGCAAAAAAAAAATAGTTGTCATCCATATTTAAATTGAATAATTGTGAAACGTTTTAAATGTTATATCTTGTAAGCTTAACTAGTTACTATTAATAGCTTGTGGTTTGGTTGCAATCGCAGCACAGATTACTAAAAAGATAAAAATTGTGATATAATTTCAAAAATGTGTGTTTTCTTAAACTAAAAGAAACAAAACTAATCTCGTACTTACTAACTTTTACACTAAGTCGTTTTTAAGAAATATTTATGGTGGTGTGATTAAGTATATTACGGAGGGGTTGCAACCCTTTCAACAACCTCCTGCAACCCCTCTGCAACCAGGCGACGTTTTAACAATTGCATTTATTGTGTTGTTTGAGCCCAGCAACACGGTAAATTAAATTGTTAAAGTAATACAAAGGCATCAAAAGGCCAGGCATTTTAATTATAAGCGAATTGTATATACACTTAAAATAATCTAGCTCTATGTTCTTTTTGTGTGTGTACTCATAACTATTAAAGTGTGCTGCAGTTTAGCATTTCCACCAAGAATTTAAAATTTAAACTTAATGCATAACATCGTTTTACTTAACGTCGTGTGAAGAGGTGATAAGGAAACACGCAAATAAAATTAGTTAAAAGAAAAAATTAAATATAAAAAATTAAAAGTCTAGCCAAATTATAAGAGTTTAATTGTTAGCAAAATACATGTGTATTAACTATTCTGTGTGTATTAAATGTAAATAAGTTACAAACTAAACCAAAAAACTAATGCATATGAAAATACAAGCCATATTTATAAATATTCTATGTATAACTTAATTTCCTTAAAGTTTGAACAATACATAAAATTATATACTATATATGTATATTGAAAACTGTTGAATGTTGTAAGGTGGCATATATATGTATATTTACAAGAACTAACAAAATAAATTGAACAAAGAACTATCAATTAAAATAAATAAATAATTCCAACAATTGTGCTTTACTTCATATTTCAAATCAAAGCTTCTCGAAATGTTAGCAGCAGCGACTGTCTGACGTAACTGACATTAAGAAAAAAGATAAGGTATTAAAATGGTTTAAAATTAAATTAACATTTTCATTTGCCCTTTTGTTTTTCTGGTCTCTAAACAGCGAATAAACAACTTTTAACAAGTTGGCAAAGTTTTATCAAACTCGTTTAACTTAACTGTGACAGTTGTCGAGCCAAAGTTTGATACATACAAATTGCTGTTAGTACCAGCAAAGACCTTAAAGTATAAAAGATAGTTCAATTGGCAATACCAAGAAAAACAGTAATTTCGTCGCATGCACCGGGAGGTAGGCATAGCGCTCCTGACAACAGCGACTGGCAGCCATCAATTGTCAAGGTTAATCAACTGAATAGTAGAATATGCAGCAGTGTCAGTACTTAGAAGAACGATAAATATTATTTAACTATACTTATTTGTATATGTAAGTATATATATTTACAGGGTATTTTAATTGCGTTCAACCCACAGGCTTGTTTGTCTATTTTCCTTCTTCAGTATGCACTTGACGCTTTCAATGTCAGCTGCTCAAGTGCTTGGCAAATTCCTCAGCTACTTGAGGCACGCTTATCATTTAAGCCCCGTTGAGCTGGCTAGCTTGCAACTCTCAGCTGGCTGGCTGGCTGACTGGTATAAAAGTCATAGCGATGACCGACCATAAACCAAGAAATTAAAATGCAACCTTTGCAACTGCTGATTCCAGTATTCTGCCTGGCGCTCCTTGGCCAGGCATGCCAGGACGCATCAACAACGACAACAACAAAGAGCAAGGACTGGTGGCAAACAGCGCAATTCTATCAAATATATCCACGATCGTTTATGGACTCGGATGGTGATGGCATTGGCGATCTAAATGGCATCACGAGTAAACTGCAATACCTTAAGGACTTGGGAGTAACAGCCGCTTGGCTCTCTCCTATATTCAAGTCACCGATGGTTGATTTTGGATATGACATCTCTGACTTCTATGATATACAGCCGGAGTATGGTAATCTTGATGATTTTCGAGCACTCATTAAGAAAGCCAATGAGTTGGAAATCAAGATTATTTTAGATTTTGTGCCAAATCATTCGAGTGATGAGAGCGACTGGTTCAAAAAGTCTGTAAAGCGGGAAAAGGGCTATGTCGATTACTATGTATGGCACGATGGGAAGATTAATCCAACGACTGGCAAACGTGAACCGCCTTCCAACTGGCTGCAGGCGTTCCGAGGCAGTGCCTGGGAGTGGGTAGAGGAGCGTCAGCAATATTACCTACATCAGTTTGCAGTGCAACAGCCAGATCTGAACTATCGCAATCCCGCAGTTGTTGCTCAAATGAAGCGTGTGCTAAGTTATTGGTTGAATGAGGGTGTTGCTGGCTTCAGATGTGATGCGGTACCAGTGCTTTTCGAGGTGGCAATGGATGAGAACGGGCAATATGCGGACGAGGAGGTAAGCGGTCAGACTGATGATAAGGATGATCGTGGCTATTTGAAGCATGAGCTCATTGAAAACCGACCCGAGACAATTGACATGGCGTATCAGTGGCGCACTGTGATGGACGACCATCAGCGCATTCATGGCGGAGATACTAGAGTGCTGCTCATTGAGACCTATGCTCCACCTGACTACACAATGCAGTTCTATGGCAATCGCTCCGTGGAGGGAGCTCATCTGCCTTTCAATTTCAATCTGATTACATCGGTGGAGTCCAATGGCTTCTCGGCTAGCTCCATAAAGAAAGCTGTAGACAACTGGTTGCTCACGATGCCCGCCTCACGCACTGCAAATTGGGTGATTGGCAATCACGACAAGCGACGCGCTGCCAGTCGCTATGGCGTTGCCAACATAGATGCAATGAACATGCTGGTAATGATGCTGCCAGGCGCCAGTGTTACCTATCAGGGAGAGGAGCTGGGCATGACCGATGGCTGGATAAGCTGGACGGACACTCGAGATCCGGCTGCTTGCAATTCCAATTCTGAAATCTATGAACAGTTCACACGGGATCCTTCACGCACACCCTTCCAGTGGACAAGTGGCACAAATGCTGGTTTCTCGACTGCCTCCAAAACATGGTTGCCACTAGCCGACGACTATAAAACGTCGAATGTGGAGACTGAATCATCAGCTACTCTTTCCCACCTGAAGATCTATAAGTCGCTTGTAGCATTGCGCAGAAGTTCCAAAACTCTTCAGAATGGTTCTACCAAATATGCTGTGCTCAGTGAGAATGTGTTTGTGGTCAAGCGGTGAGTGAAGATGAGCTAAGGTTAAGTTTAATCACATCAACGGCAACGTGTTCTTTAATCTTTTTTACTTTATTTTCTTACCTTTCAACAAAAACAGTTCACTTTCTGGCTCTCCTGCCATTGTTCTTGTTGTTAATTTGGGCAGCAGCAGCTCAACAATTTATCTCGACCAGTTTGACAAGACTTTGCCAACACATTTGACCCTAAAAGTACGCAGTCTTAACTCCAGCAAGGCAGAGGGGTATGTTTTATTTTTTTGGTTTGTTTTTCAGTGCTAAGCATTTAATAATCTTAACTTATCTGCTTATACTTTACAGGGCTCTGTTTGAGACTAATGGTCTTAGCTTAACTGCTGGCGAGGCTTTAGTTTTAAGTGACAGTTAAATGCCAGTTAAATCCTCACTTGAATTTATCATTCTTAAGCCTAACCAATTAAATTTGACGTAACAAGCATTTTATAGGTGTTCCTATGGTTCAAAGCAAATATGCCGACGTTTTTACAAATAAAATAAATAAACAAACAAACGAACAAATCGACAAACAAACCACTCAAGCCACCACACACACCTTCGCACACAAAAGCACACATGCTTTCAGACAGGCCTAAGTGCCCTTTACACTTGTGTAATTTCCTGCCAGACGGGCGGAGTACGAAATGGGAGCAGCTATTTAAAATGTTTACACACAAATTAAAGTCAAGCTGTGAACCGAATGGTTTCAAAACAAATCTCGAAATCAACCGTAAAACCTGGTCGAACCTTTGAAGCCACAAAGCTAGGATCGAGGGTAGCTTGATAACTTTGTCAAGACAATACTTTATAACATACTTATATAACAAAAGTTCTTTATGGAGTAAAAGTAAAAGTTTTGTTATCGTTGTGACATTGGAAACCTTTTCAGACTCTTAGAATAATACAATTAGCCCTCGCTGTCAACTTCTCGTAATAGTTAGGCTGCTGTTAGTGAAATTCCAATTACGCTATAGATAATTAAATTGCGTTTGCACATGTTAAGTTATAGTTAAAAGACATGCAAGGCAAATGACGCATACGGTACGTAGACAATCCCATAACATAAATAATGCTGTCAAAGCATACATAAATGTATGTATGATGTTAACAGATCGTAAGATGATAAGAACATAAACATAGCCTAAGCCCACTATATTCTGGTCATAAGCACGCAGCAGGGTAAAGTCCTTTAAATCACCCAAACAGGCTTCACAAAAACTGTTGTATTGAAGTGTTTATCGGCCTTAAGTGGCTTTATAAATTATAATTCAATTTATAACAAGAAAATTAATAGGAGAAACCATAACGTCTAACGAAGAATTTTTTACTAATTCACTTTGTGGATGCACAATGATTAGCTATATTTAATTCCTCTCGCCGAAAACTACAATGACTTCAACTGCTAATTTATCTTTAACTGACATTTACTGTCATCATTTTTGGTGACAGTTACGTGTAAAACATTTAAATAAGCACCACGCAACCATCGTAACCATCTAAACCCTTTTAACCACAGATGCCCAGTGGTTATGAGCTAAGCTCGTTATTGCAATTAATGGCAGACTGTCTAGACTAAACAAGCTGAGATACTCTCACGCATGACTGATTAACCCAAAAGTAAATGAATGAATTTGACTTGTTGATGAATTACAATAAACGCTGGAAAGATAGTTAAAAGTTAAAATAAAGATTATAGCTAAATGGCTTTTCGAATAGGTGATACAATTATCTTTAAAGGAAATATAATCATGTCATATTGCTTTCCTTGGATTAAAGCAAGCATAAATCCAAACAAACACGATTCGTTAGAAGGTTAAAGTTATTTTCAAAGCTAACCTGACCAAACACGTACGTGATTCGCATAGAGTAGATCAAATAGCAGGCAGCACACAAAACAACAACACAGACAAGAAAGGGACGATGCTCGTTAACAATTTAATAATAACAGCAACTAGACATTTTGCTTCCCAGCTTGCCCAGAAATGCCCGAAAAATTAGAGAAGCAAAAACTCAGCTAAGCCGCACACAAATATTACGCATACGCTATTTGTGTGAGTGCAAACAAAAATTAATATGCCATCGGTGTTGTAGGTGAAATACATTTAGTGAATGTGCCCTTGCTTGCTTCCTGCCTATACAATTATTATAGATTACTAACTTAATGCATTGCAAAGTTTTGGTCAGAGGTCGTGGTGAACGTTTTCAGCTTGTTTTCAACCGTAAATCGTCGGGAAGCATTTTAACCTTAATACGTAATGCGTTGATATTTCAAGCACCCTCTCCTGGGGAAATTACCATCTTTATCTCCTTACACAATTTCACCCAAAAAGGACCCCTAAAGCGGGAAGAATGTTGACAGCAACTGCCAGGTGGCGCTTTAACTTCTCTTGCGGGTTTCGTCTCAATACAATTTTTTTTCCAGGTCACGTAACCGAGAGTAAAAGCCCTCAGTCTGTGGCTGCGATTGTGTCTGTGACCCTTTTAATGGGTTGGCGAGTCACATGGCCATTTACACGATTTTTTTTGTGTATGTACGTGTTTTGTAAGCCGCTTTGCCGCAGACGGCTAATTTCCAATGTCCACAAAATATACCGCAGTGACACACAAAAGAGATGAATGAATGGTTAAGCTCTGAATTTCGTTTTATTTTGAAGTTTTTGGGATAAAATTGTTTGAACGTTTTTGTTAACACTTAATGCATTGCTATGGAACAACAATAGTTTGCAATTTAAAATGGAAAGATGGCTTTTTTTCAATGCCGTATTAATTTTCTTTATCGACATTGCAAACTAGATATGTTTTGGAGTTTATAAATGCGCACGCACTATAATTAAAATTTCTATTAACAATAAGATTTGTGTATTTCAGGTCTACAGGGTCACAAAATAAATATACAATATAAGCACTTTGCTGTAAGTCCTGCCCCGCAGACATCATCACGACGTGAAAGTTAACCCGTAGTTTCATAAAACATCTGAAGACTGAGCAATATAGTCGTCAGCAAACTGATCAGTGTTAACATTTCGAAAGAACTTAAAGTTGTAAGTGGTTATCGCGCAATCTAAAACTTGCAAAATTTGTAAGAGATTATCTTGCCCCAATTAGATTTGTTGGAGCAAACGACAAAATGATAACAAAAGCACAAGAGTTGTATCAAATGTTGAGGTTCAAATGTTAAAACTTTGCTTAAGCAAAATAATAAATATCTGTGGAAAACAGAGATATCAAAGTATGAAGTTTGGTCAAGCATTCAGTAGCGCACTGTTCCAGGCACTTTCTGTATACACACAAACAATGATTGTAAGCATAATGTCTATAGCTCAGGGTATCTGCTGGTGAGGCTAACTCGACTATAGCCTTCTTAATTGTTTTATTTTTGCTTTCACAATGAATTCATTTTCACAAAACTATTTTAATCATCTGTGTAGCTATTTTTTTCTAAAACTACAACGTTATACATGAAACGTACTAAATATAAACTTCTGCCAGTTACTTTTCACTCTTTAACGCAATTCATAACGGGAGAACAGGTTGAGTTACAGGTCTGGGAAATGTTTTTGATGTTTTGTGGCTGGAACAAGTGAGCATAAATTGTAAAGCACATCATGAGAATAGCCTCGAGGTAAAAACTCATAATAATTTCAATTAATTTTTTATGAGTAAATTAAAAAGCTAACCTCAGTTCACGCTGTTTCTGGTCGTGTCTCATTCCCCATTTTCACATCCACTTAGCCACCTAACCAGCCATTTTGGGTGGTGGAAAGTCAACGTCAACAAGGGCAACTTTACAGAAGGCGGTTTTTTATTTTCGTGGTCTGTTGCAACACTCGGCGTATGCGTGATTTGTGTGTGTCTTATCAATCACGTCTAATGGAATTTCTTTTTTGTGGTCCGCATACTTAAGGCAGACAAAGTTCCCCAATAAATCATAATAAAGTGTCATATCCAGCGACCTTCAAATTTATAAGTTTTCCAATGATTTTTGACAATGAATTTTAAACAAAAGAGCACACATAAGTACATATGCTATATACATAATTTTTGATAACTTATGACAAGGAAAATAATTTTAAAAGGACATCTAAGCAGATTCTACAATCATAGCCGCATATGGCTGCAAGGTTAGATTGTTCAACGTGATGCTGGCCCTGCATTAAAAGAAAAGAATGAATTATAAGTTGAGCTATTAATTACCCAAGGCATTCTGTGAACTTACCCAACACTGGCCATGGCCTGCGGATTGGCCAGCTTGATCTTATAGCTGCCAGAGGCATAAAGCGCACTAGCAACATTAACACCACTGACACTGGTATCCAGCACATTGGCCACCAGCACATAGCTTGGCTCTCCACTCAGCGATCTCTTAATGGCCAACACATTATCATTGATAGCTGCGTATCTCGTAGTTCCATATTGCAATGTCTTAAGCTGGCGCAGCAACAGCATCTGTCTGTAGAGCTTGTAGTGACTGGAATCAGCTGCACTTTCTGTTGCCACATTAACAGTCGCATAGTTGGGATTGATTGGTAGCCAAGTGGTGCTGTTTGTAGAGAATCCAGCATTCATTTCGCTGCTCCAGTGAAAGGGTGTTCTGGCTGGATCTCTTGTGAACTGCTGATAAATATTGGCATTGGAGTTGCAGGCAGCCGGATCGCGTGTATCCTCCCAACTTATATCCAGATCAGTCATGCCCAGCTCCTCACCCTGGTAAGTAATGCTTACCCCGGGCAAAAACATTTGCAACATGTTCATCAAATCAATGCGCTGTTCTCCATAACGGCTGCCCACACGACGCTGATCATGATTGCCCATCTGGAAAGTTGTTACAGTTATTGTTAGAATCTTTCAATGCTTTTTGTAATTTTATTACTTACCACCCAATTGGCTGTCTGTCCTGCTGGCATCTGGGTCATCCAGCTATGAATGATCTTGATAAATCCATTAGCATTTAGTTTTGTATTATCCTTGCTGCCTTCTCCGCCCACAATAAACTGAAAATTAAAGGGTATTTGAGCGCCCTTTGTAGTGTGATTGCCATAGAATTTCATGACATAGTCCACACCCGAGTAGGTTTCCACCATTAGAACACGAGTATCTCCGCCATGCACACGCTTATAATCGTCGAGCAGTTGACGCCACTGATAGACCATGTCCACCGTTTCAGGCTGATCCTGAGTGTAGATGTGTTTAAGGTAGGATGAATCATCCGGATCATCGGTATAGCCACTGAGTGGCTCGTCCGGATAACGACCCTCAGCATCGGCCGGCACCTCAAAGCACCATGGCACGGCATCAATACGAAAGCCAGCTACTCCACGATCCAACCAGTACGTAAGGACCCGCTTCATTTGAGCAACAACTGCAGGATTGCGATAGTTGAGATCAGGTTGCTTTACCGCAAACTGATGTAGATAGTATTGGCCACGTTCCTCGTTCCATTCCCAGGCACTGCCTCGGAAGGCCTGCAGCCAGTTGGAAGGTGGCTGCCTTTTGCCAGTTGTGGCATTCCAGTAACCATCGTGCCACACATAGTAATCCTCGTAACCCTTCTCCCGCTTAACGGACTTCTTGAACCACTCGTTCTCATCACTCGAATGATTGGGCACAAAGTCCAGGATAATCTTGAGTCCAAGCTTGTTGGCTTCCGCAATCAGTTTATCAAAGTCCTCCAACGTACCATACTCCTCCTGAATGTCATAGAAATCGGCAATGTCATAGCCAAAGTCAGCCATGGGTGAGGTAAATATGGGTGATAGCCAAGTGGCTGTCACGCCCAGATCTTTGAGATAGTCCAGCTTAGAGATGATGCCCTGCAGATCACCAATGCCATCTCCATTGGAGTCCTTGAAGGAGCGTGGATAGATCTGATAGAACTGCGCTACCTGCCACCAATCCCGAGTGGCGACACTCGCTCTCTCCACGTCTACAGCAGCTGCCTGACAGAGGCTGCAGTGCAGACCCAAACACAGCACCGTGAATAATAACTTGTAAAAATATTTCATGACTGACGAGTAAATAGTTTAAGAGAGCTTTATATACGCAAAAAACAAAGTGATAAGCATCGAGTGCATTGATTGTGTTATTAAGTATTTATTTAGTTATGAGTGAGGGGTATATTTTTCATTCATGTAATTAAAAATGACTACCACCTAACAATTGAGTGTTAGAACTCGACGAGAGCTCAGATAAAGCGCTGCTTGAGCCAGCAACAGATAAAAACCAATCACTGGCACCTGACGATGTTCGCCATTCGCATAATACGTAAAGTATGTGGATGTACTTCTCAGAATCAACGATTCTTTGGGCTGCAGTTGCAATGAACTGCTATTGATGAGATCACTACAGAAAGTGTAAGATTAGTTTGGTTGGCAGATTCAAATTCATCAAAGTTTTTAAGAGCCTACCCCATTTTGAATTTTGAGTTTCCTGATACCAGCACCACTTCCATTTGAGCTGTTAAATCACGAAAGCTCTGATTAAGATTAACAGTTTCAATTCCATCAAAGATGTTCATCAATGTCAAATAGGTAAAGTCATGCTGACGGAAGCTGTTACACAATTAAAAAGTTAAAATTAAACAATATTAGGATCATTCAGAACCTAGTTACCGTTTAACGCCTAGAACAGCACCACTTAATGCCTTCACTTCCGTTTCGCCCAGTTGCAGGGTTTTCGTTTGACTTCTGAGCTGCATAAGCTGCTTGTAGATGTTGAGATGACTAAGGTTCTGTTGAAGCTCCTGTTCAACATTGACCAATTTGTAATCCTCTGCAATGGGTAGCCAAGTTTTGCTGGCATTGCTGAAACCAGCATCAGTATTTCCATTCCATTGGAAGGGTGTGCGCTCGGGATCGCGTGTGAAGTGCTCATAGATGCTGGCATTGGTATTGCATGCCGAGGGATCCTGAGTATCTTTCCACGATATCCACACATCTGTCATGCCCAGCTCCTCGCCCTGGTAGGTCACACTAGCACCCGGCAAGGTTGCTATCAGCATATTTAACATATCCACACGATCCGCGCCCAGACGCGAACCCACACGTGACTGATCGTGGTTGCCCAACTGTAAATGACAAAGAGACAACGAGTAAGAAATATATATCCCTTATTTATGTGCTGGAAAAGTATTGACTTACAACCCAGCTAGCTGTGCGACCCTGCGGCATGTGTTGCAGCCACTTTTGCACAGTTCGAGCATAATCCTGGGCATTGGACGAGTTGGAGATATCAGTTATCAGCAAAAAATTGAACGGCAGCTGAGCACCCTCCATCGTTGCATTACCATAGTACTGCATGACAATATCGATGGGTGAATAATTCTCGGTTAGCAAAATACGTTCGTCGCCATTGTGACTGAACTCATCGAGCACCGCACGCCATTGGTATACCATATCAATGGTCTCGGGCTGATCAACAGTGTATATGTGTTGCAGATAGCCATAGTCTTCGGGATCGTTGACCCAATCGTTGCGCGGTTCATCGCGATACTGACCCGCAGCATCGGGCGTTATCTCAAATACAAATGGCACAGCATCAACGCGGAAACCGGCAACGCCCTTAGACAACCAAAAGCGCAATACATTCTGCAGAGGAGGAGAAGGTAAAAAAAGATTAAGATTAAAAATCTATTAAAATTTCAATCGCAATTTTAAGCTCACCTTCATTGTCTCTCGCACTTTGGGATTCCGGTAGTTCAGATCCGGTTGCTTTTTCAAAAACTGATGCAAATAATATTCCTTGCGAGTCTTGTGCCATTGCCATGCAGAGCCACGAAAGACGCTCACCCAGTTGCTGGGCGGATGGCGAGTTCCGTTTACCATGTGCCCAGGATGCCACACATAGAAGTCTTTATAGTATTCTTCACTTGCTGCCGATCGCTTGAACCAATCGCACTCATCGCTCGAGTGGTTTGGCACAAAGTCAAGAATGATTTTCATGTCCAGTTGCTTGGCAACCTTCATCAGATGTTCGAAATCTGACATTGTGCCAAAGATTGGCGCTATTTCGGTAAAGTTGGCAACATCGTAGCCAAAGTCTGCCATGGGTGATGTGAATATTGGGGAGAGCCAAGTGGCCGTAATGCCAAGATCTTTCAGATAAGGTAAGCTGGCCGCAATTCCTAAAATTTTCAGGTTTAAAATCGTAGCTTTTTTCCTGTTTCAGTTTTGTTTTACCGTTTAGATCGCCCACGCCATCGCCATTGCTGTCCTTAAATGACCTTGGATATATCTGATAGAAAGCGCCGGTTTGCCACCACTTGAGCTCGTTATTATGCTGATCAATGTCCACAAAATCTGCATGATAGTTTGGATATGGCTGACTCAACGATGGGCTACTGAACTGCAGCATTATCAGCAGCAACGAAACCCCCACGAGGTTTAACATCTTGCACCGTTTCCCGTTCCTCGGCTATTGAATTTGACAACACAATCTTCGTTCGAACTGAACGTAACAAACAAACAGAGACGACTGGCGGTAAAATCGGAAGCACTTGAAGATCATGCAAATTCACAAGCGATTATCGCTCATTTCTCTATAGAACTCTCTTATGTGCAGCTCTCCCACAATGCTAGGCATTTATTTATAGCAGTCCCATTCATGATGCAATTAATAAGGTGGGCTCATTTGTGACAGCTTGGTACCAATTGTTGAAACGTATGAGTGCGATAGGGAAAGCAAACTGTTATGCGTCTCTGCTGTTGTGCTTATTTGCAACACACAGCACACAGCGCTAAGAGCATCTGAGCGACTAGGTTACCTTGTTCAATTCACCACACGACAGAACCTTATGCATAAACATATTTATTATGCTTGTTCTTCGACCAACGCTGTACAATTTGTTGACATTATAGCCAGCGTCTCCAATGAGCACTTAGAAAAATCTTTGTCAGTTTAATGTTCGATTAAATGTGCGATGGTTCGGAAAAATTATGAGAAACAATTGCAAAGGGATCATGCACTTATTTATATAGAATGCTCATAAAAGTCAACAGCAAAAGAATTAGTGAAACAGAGAAAATGTGAGAGAGCAGTATATTAAATGCTCAAAATATGTTTGGCATTTGTTGATAAGATTTGCATGCGTGAAACACAAATAGCAAGAAACAACAACAAAAAGTGTTCAACAAAATTAACTTACACTAAGCTTTGTTTGCATTAATTTAGTGTTCATTTATACATATTTATTTGGCACCCACAATTGCATTATTTGCATTTAAATTTAGTCACCGTATGCTATCTTTAATCGGATTTGTTTTCGCGCTCTCCATTCACTCAATATCTCTCCACCTTTCTCTCTCTCTATCTCTCTCTCTCTCTCTCTCTCTCTCTCTCTCTCTCTCTCTCTCTCTGCTTGTAAAACAGCAGCCGTTGTCAATTAACTGTTCATTTGCTTTACCCTTCACTAAACTTGTTGAACATGCTAGCTGAGTAATGTACAAATGTACAAATACACAAATGTCAATATACTACAATACAGAATAGATGAAAACGTTAACACTATTGATTTGTTGTTTATTTAGAACTTTAGGGTAGATAACAATAGTTAATACCCAGTAAAATATTTTAATGACTCGGTTCTATATATTAAATTTTGTATATTTTGATATGTGAAATGATAAAATATAAATATTTAATCCTCAAAACTATTTATCTCTCCATTTAGTTTACTACAGGGTATTTTTGAGTCTTGTTTAAATATTTACATGTTGAAGTTTTCTGACAAAATTATGTGTATAAAGTTTATACTATAAACCTATGTATGCATTTGTCAATATGTACATACATTCATACATATGTAATTACACACTTTATGGCTTCAGACTCTGCGACAACATTAAGTGCATGACTCAACCAGGCGAAACAAAAAAAAACAGTACAATGTCGGAATAACAGACTTCACTTGCAGACCAAAAGATAATTCACATCGCGATAATAGGCATTGGTGTTTAATTATTATGTTATAAAACGCTAGATTTGTGCTTATTGAGTCGATGTGGAGCGCAAGACAATGGACTCGTATGGCATCAGAGTGACACTATTGGCGGAGACCTTGTCGCCCAGCTGCTTGATGGACTTGCCGGTGACCAGAGCATACTGGAAGTTATTGGGCAAATCTCTGAACACGTCGTGCAGATTCACATTCTCAATATGGTTGAAAATATTGAAGAGCGCTATGTAAATGTAGTTGCCTCTCAAATAGCTGTCAATTGAAAGTAAATAAATTAATCAAGGTTTATTTCTTGGTTTTAAGGGGTATCTTCACTGACCGCTTGTTGGCCAGAACATAGCTGCTGACTGCTTTGATATCAGCGGCTCCCTCCTTAATGGATGGTTCCTTGCGCAACTGCTGCAGACGCTTGAAAATGTTCAGATGACTGAGTGAAGCACCACGCTCTGTCTGCACATTGTGCTGGGCATAATCCTGGCCAATGGGCAGCCAAGTTTCGCTGCCGGTGGTGAATCCAGCCAGCTTGCCATCGGTCCAGTGCATTGGAGTTCTAGCCGGATCACGTGACGTGGCCATATAGTTCTCTTCGTAGCCATTGCAGGCCTGTGGATCGACAGTATCCTCCCAGGAGACATAGCCATCCATCATGCCCAATTCCTCCCCCTGATACGTGATACTGCATCCCGGCAGTGTCAATAGCAAAACATTGAACAGATCAATACGATCAGCACCGAAACGGGAGCCAACGCGGTTCTTATCATGATTACCAATCTGATTGGTTTAGGTGAACAATTAGTCACATGGTTTATTGAATGTTTTGTCAAGTCCACTTACCACCCAGTTGGCGCTCTTGCCGCTCGGCATTAGCGATAGCCAGTTGTTGATCAAATACTCGTAGTGATAGGCATTGGAATCCATGTTCAAATTGCTTATCAGCTGGAAATTGAAGGGTATCTGTGCACCCTCAGCCGTTGAGTTGCCATAGTAGTGCATCACAATCTCGATTGGTGACCAGGTCTCCACCATGAGTATGCTACAATAAAAATGTTAAAAATAGTACTTAAAATCGTTTCATTTCAGGGATTAAATTAGATTAGGTTTGAATTAAAAAACTTAAGTAAATGGGAAATGTTTTCCATCACGGCAATTTTCTAGAGCAAAGCCAAAGTGAAAAATAAAGTCAGGAATTTAAGTAAATAAACAGTTAAAAAGTTTAATATTTGTTATTTTGTACATTTCTTGCTCAAATGTTTAGTTGACTTACCGCTCTTCACCATCATTTTCCTGCTGGAACTTATCTAGGATCTCACGCCACTCGTAGACTAAATGAGGAGTCTCGGGCTGATCGACTGTGTAGATCTTGTGAGTGTAGCCATACTCATCGGGATCGTTGGTCCAGTCGTTGCGCGGCTCGTCAGGGTAATTGCCATTAGCATCGGCCTCAACCTCAAAGGCATGATAGATGGCATCCACACGGAAACCATCGACACCTTTCTCCAGCCAGAAGCGGAGCACATTGTTCATCTCCTCGCGTACGACAGGGTTACGGAAGTTAAAGTCGGGTTGTTTCTTGTGGAACTGATGCAAATAGTACTCCTTACGACCTTCATGCCATTCCCAAGCAGAGCCACGGAACACGCTCACCCAGTTAGTGGGTGGCCTGCGCACACCGTTCTCAAAGAATCCTGGATGCCAAATGTAGTAGTCCTTGTACTTGTCCTCACCTTCAGCAGAGCGGATGAACCAGTCACATTGATCACTGGAGTGATTAGGTACAAAGTCAAGAATGATCTTAACATTGAGCTGCTTGGCACGCGCCACCATATTTTCAAAGTCCTCCATTGTTCCAAACAGAGGATCCACCGCCTTAAAGTCCGCAATATCATATCCAAAGTCTGCCATTGGTGAGACTAGGAATGGTGACAGCCAAGTCGCTGTGACTCCGATCTCTTTAAGGTACTCCAACTTCTCGGTAACGCCATTTAAATCACCCACGCCATTGCCATCGCTGTCCTTGAAGGAGCGCGGATAAATCTGATAGAAGGAGGCTGTCTGCCACCATGGTGCAGCGGCATCAACGGCCAAAAGCCCCAATCCCAGCAGTACGGCAATACTAGACCAAGTGGTCATTTTAAACTAAAGGCATCCCGTAGTCCATCGACCTCTTATATGCCCAAACTAGTTATCGAAAATGTCCGTATCTAAATTGTAAAACTTATGGAATTAGGGCTTATCATCGTTGTCCAATCATCCGATTTTTGTTATCTATAAATCGATTAAACTAAAATTTCACATGCCATCGTTTCGTTTGAGGTTAGTCAAGAATTAATTTTAAATATTGAGGAAAATTATAGACTCCGAAGTTTCTAAGTGATTTACATAATTATGGATAATATCTTATTACCCGCCATAAAATGTGTCGTTTGTGACTCACGCAGCCGTATAACGTATTAACACATAACGCAACGCGTTATTTAAAAACGTTGGTAATTAAATAATGAAATTAAACATTATTTTCATATGAAATTGAATTGAAATATCAAAAATATCAATATATCGATATTTTACAGTGATATATGTTATATCGTATTGATAATTTTTCAAAACATAAAATATCATCGATACGATATTTTAAAAATATTGCACAACCCGTTTTGAAAGATTAACATATTTTAATTGACTGATTCAGATCCTAAGATCATTTTTTAACTTCCTTAAAAATTTCTTAATTGATTTGGAACAGTTGACAGCCAAAATGTTGTTAAAACTACTTTTCTCAATTAATGTGTACAAATTTAACCTGGATTGGTTTGGAAATATTTAATATTGTTAACCAGAAAAAAATAAAATTAAGTGCATTCTTAAAATACCCCCAGCAAAAAGTATGCTTATCAATTTTCGAATAGAAAACACCTGGTATTTGTCCTCGGTCAGGGTCATAACTTTTATGCAACTATGACAATAAATTGCTGCTAATCAATCGCATAATCTGACATATAAGAAATACCATAGCACAAAACTCCCATAAATTCCCATTTCTAATTTCATATAAGTAGTGTGTTCATATGTCGAAGACTTGCAAGTTATACATGCTTCGGTCATAAACAAACCAGATATAATCAAGTGCTAGGCTTATCGCATCCATAGCTTATCACTTTTTGATTATTTTTGGCATATTGCCGCAGTGCATAAATAGAGGCCGTAGGTAATCCATTGCCGCATTGCCATTTCGACAACATGTTGGCAAAAACTCTGACGTTGTGCTGCCTTTTGGCACTTACACTGCCAACATTGGCCGAACTGGGTTGGTGGCGTACAGCGCAGTTCTATCAGATCTATCCGCGATCCTTCAAGGACAGCGATGGCGATGGCATTGGAGACCTCAATGGTAAGATATAATCTCATTTAAGTTTAGTTACAAGTTTCATTTTGTATGCTTCTTAAAAAAAAGGTATTACGCAACAGCTGACTTATCTGAAGGAAATTGGAATCACAGCCACTTGGCTATCGCCGATTTTCACTTCGCCCATGGCCGATTTTGGTTATGATGTTGCCAACTTCTACGAAATCGATGAGCTCTTTGGTACTATGGCTGACTTTGAGATGCTATTGGAGCGCGCCAAGCAGCTGGGTATTAAGATCATCTTGGACTTTGTGCCCAATCACTCGAGTGATGAGCACGATTGGTTTATTCGCTCAGCAGATGGCGAGGAGGAGTACAAGGACTACTATGTGTGGCACAACGGGAAGGTGGTCAACGGTATTAGACAACCACCAACCAATTGGATAAGTGTATTCCGGGAATCGCAGTGGACCTGGCATGAGGGTCGTCAGGCTTACTATCTGCATCAGTTCTTGGACAAGCAGCCGGATCTGAATTACCGCAATCCCAAGGTTGTTGAGGCTATGAAGGATGTGCTGCGCTTCTGGTTGCGGAAGGGTGTCTACGGCTTCCGCATTGATGCTGTGCCACATGTCTTTGAAATCGCTCCTGATTCCAATGGCAACTGGCCCGATGAGCCGCGCAACGAGGCTGTGAATGATCCCGAAGATTATGGCTATCTGCAGCACATCTACACTACAAATCAGCCAGAAACCATTGACTTGGTCTACCAATTCCGAGAAGTGCTCGAAGAAATGGACCAGGAGCTAGGTGGCGATGATCGTATTCTCCTTACTGAAGCATATGCTCCACTGGAGATCCTGATGCAGTACTACGGCAACGGCACCCACAATGGCTCTCAGATTCCCTTCAACTTTGAGCTGCTGAGCAATGTTAACTACAACTCCAACGCCTACGACTACTCAGAGCTGCTGCACAACTGGCTGGACAACATGCCTGCAGGTCAAGTGGCCAACTGGGTTCTTGGTAATCATGACATAAGTCGAATTGGTTCTCGACTTGGTGCCGACCGCATCGATGCCGTCAATATGCTGCTGACTATGCTGCCCGGCATCAGTGTGCACTACCAGGGTGAGGAGATTGGCATGACCGATGTCTTCATCAGCTGGGAGGATACTATCGATCCTCAGGCTTGCCAGTCCAATGAGCTCGAGTTTGAGCGTCTTACTCGCGATCCCAATCGTACGCCATTCCAATGGAGTAATGAGGCACAGGCTGGCTTTACCACTGGCCCCACCACCTGGCTACCTCTAGGCAACGACTACAAGCTGGTGAATGTGAAGCGGGAGCGTGGCATTGCTCTAAGTCATCTGAATATCTATAAGCAGTTGTGTGCTCTACGAGATGAGCCCACTCTGAAGCACGGCGATGTCACTATTAATGCGCTTGGACCTAATGTGCTGGCCTTCAAGCGGTTCGTAGTAGAGTATTATTTTAAAAAAGACATTTCTTAATATTTTTATTTTAATGTTTACAGCTCTCTTGCCGGTCACAAGTCGTACATAACCGTTTGGAACATCAACGATGATGTTGAATCGATTAATCTAGACGCAGTTTTCACTGACCTCAGCTCACAGCTGCGCTACGTTGTTGTCAACGACAAAAGTGTGCGTCGCAAAAAGTAAGTTAAAATCGAATATATGTTTTTTTAAAATTGTTTCTACAAATATACGTAATTTTCTAGCGACCTTACCTTTGCCAATTCAGTGCTACTGTTGCCCAAAGAAGCCATTGTTCTAAGCACTGTTTGAAAGAAGATCGTTCAATATATTTGTAATTACCAACCAGGAATAAATATATGTTTTAAATATATATATATATATAAATTTATAATTTATATCGTTTTTGTATTTGTGCCGTGTCGCGTCTGCATAGATGCATACTCTCATATCCCGTTCGTCACAGAAATGTCATCTAATACAACAGTCAACACTATAGCAGCATTGACAGCAGTCTTTCCCATCGAAGTTTATCCAAAAACCCTAATCAGCGACAATGACCCACAACTAACAGCAAATGCATTCATCTTGCATTGAAGGAACTTGCAGAGCGATTTGAACAGTCGTTCAAGTACTCAGTAAGCAAAAATTTTACAGCAAAAGCAGCAGTCACGAATTATCTAGCTTCATATCGCTTCACACCAAAGGCCCGAGGAGAAACGTCTGCAGAAGTAATCCATACTTGACCTGTTGTAGTCATCGTGCTTTCGCAATATGATAACATCAAACGCCATATTAATTAGTTAAAACCAAACTCAAGGCATCTTTCAGCTTTGAAATAAACTAATTCAGATCGTAAGATAATTAATAATTTACTTAAAAACTTCTTCATGGATTTGAAACAGTTTGACAGTTAAAATGTTGTTAAAGGCACTTCTCCATAAAAAAAGTCCAAGATAAATATTATCAATTTATATGTACAAAATCTAACCTAAATAGGCATTCCATTTTGGTTTTCCAATATAAGATTATTAATCAGAAGACAAGAACATATGGTATTTGGCATCGGCCAGGGCCATAACTTTAATGCAACTACGACAACATTTTGCTACTTATCAGTCGCATAATCTGCAAGATTAGAAATACCATAGCACAAAGCTCCCATAAATTTCCATTTCTAATATCATAGAAGACTTGCAAGTTAAACATGCTTCGGTCATAAACAAACCAGATCTAATCAAGTGCGGGGCTTATCGCATCCTTAGTTAGCACTTATCGATTATTCTTGGGATATTGCCGCAGTGCATAAATAGAGTCCGTAGGTAATCCATTGTCGCATTGCCATTTCGACAACATGTTGGCAAAAACTCTGACGTTGTGCTGCCTTTTGGCACTTACACTGCCAACATTGGCCGAACTGGGTTGGTGGCGTACAGCGCAGTTCTATCAGATCTATCCGCGATCCTTCAAGGACAGCGATGGCGATGGCATTGGAGACCTCAATGGTAAGATATAATCTCATTTAAGTTTAGTTACAAGTTTCATTTTGTATGCTTCTTAAAAAAAAGGTATTACGCAACAGCTGACTTATCTGAAGGAAATTGGAATCACAGCCACTTGGCTATCGCCGATTTTCACTTCGCCCATGGCCGATTTTGGTTATGATGTTGCCAACTTCTACGAAATCGATGAGCTCTTTGGTACTATGGCTGACTTTGAGATGCTATTGGAGCGCGCCAAGCAGCTGGGTATTAAGATCATCTTGGACTTTGTGCCCAATCACTCGAGTGATGAGCACGATTGGTTTATTCGCTCAGCAGATGGCGAGGAGGAGTACAAGGACTACTATGTGTGGCACCCCGGCAAAATGGTCAACGGTATTAAACAACCACCAACCAATTGGATTAGTATATTCCGGGGCTCGCAGTGGACCTGGCATGAGGGTCGTCAGGCTTACTATCTGCATCAGTTCTTGGACAAGCAGCCGGATCTGAATTACCGCAACCCCAAGGTTGTTGAGGCCATGAAGGATGTGCTGCGCTTCTGGTTGCGGAAGGGTGTCAATGGCTTCCGCATCGATGCTGTGCCAAATGTCTTTGAAATCGCACCCGATTCCAATGGCAACTGGCCTGATGAGCCGCGCAACGAGGCTGTGAATGATCCCGAGGACTATTTCTCACAGCACCACATCTACACTACAAATCAGCCAGAAACCATTGACTTGGTCTACCAGTTCCGACAAGTGCTCGAGGAAATGGACCAGGAGCTAGGTGGCGATGATCGTATTCTCCTTACCGAAGCATCTGCCCCGTTGGAGATCGTGATGCAGTACTACGGCAACGGCACACACAATGGCTCTCAGATTCCCTTCAACTTTGAGCTGCTGAGCAATGTTAACAACAACTCCAACGCCTACGACTACTCAAAGCTGCTGCACAACTGGCTGGACAACATGCCTGCAGGTCAAGTGGCCAACTGGGTTCTTGGTAATCATGACATTAGTCGCATTGGTTCTCGACTTGGTGCCGACCGCATTGATGCCGTCAATATGCTGCTGACTATGCTGCCCGGCATCAGTGTGCACTACCAGGGTGAGGAGATTGGCATGACCGATGTCTTCAATAGCTGGGAGAATACTATTGATCCTCAGGCTTGCCAGTCCAATGAGCATGAGTTTGAGCGTCTTACTCGCGATCCCAATCGTACGCCATTCCAATGGAGTGATGAGGCACAGGCTGGCTTTACCATTGGCTCCACGACCTGGCTACCTCTAGGCAACGACTACAAGCTGGTGAATGTGAAGCGGGAGCGTGGCATTGCTCTAAGTCATCTGAATATCTATAAGCAGTTGTGTGCTCTACGAGATGAGCCCACTCTGAAGCATGGCGATGTCACTATTAATGCGCTTGGACCTAATGTGCTGGCCTTCAAGCGGTTCGTAGTAGAGTATTATTTTAAAAAAGACATTTCTTAATATTTTTATTTTAATGTTTACAGCTCTCTTGCCGGTCACAAGTCGTACATAACCGTTTGGAACATCAACGATGATGTTGAATCGATTAATCTAGACGCAGTTTTCACTGACCTCAGCTCACAGCTGCGCTACGTTGTTGTCAACGACAAAAGTGTGCGTCGCAAAAAGTAAGTTAAAATCGAATATATGTTTTTAAAAATTGTTTCTACAAATTTATTAATTTTTTGTGTTTTTCCAGAGACCTTACCTTTGCCAAATCAGTGCTACTGTTGCCCAAAGAAGCCATTGTTCTAAGCACTGTTTGAAAGAAGATTGTTCAATATATTTGAAATTACCAACCAGGAATAAATATATGTTTTAGATTTATATATATAGAAGAAATAAAGATTTTTATACTAAGTTTCCTGAACCGAATCTCCCACTTTAATAAGGTTACAGGGTATATAGTTAATAATTTATTAAAATCCTATTCGAGCGATTAATTTACAATATTATATTGTTTGAGTAATTTCCACTAAATGCCCAAATGAACTTTGTATTAATTACCTTGTTTTTATTGAAACGCGGCAAGAAACTGAATGGTAAGGCACATTCGTTCATACCCACCATGAAATATAATTTTTATGCGGATGGTAAATGCACTGATTAAGCTTAAATCAATGACTCAGGCCAGCCAGCGTAGTACGATTGCTTCATAAGGCATAAGAATCAGTCGTTCCCTCAGATCCACAGTATCCCTGAGCAAAGGATTTACGGATTAGCAATAGTCGAATTGATAGAAAGGATAACTCACCCAGGTCTGTGTACGGAATAGGCAGTTACTAGCTTGTATTCAAATACTCTATCCGCAAGAGCAACGATAATTTCGATATTGTTGCCCATATTAACAAGAATGCGATATTCCTCATTACGATTGTTGGTGCTATGAAAAAGAATAATCTATAAAATAATATTATACTCGCGTAGTTATGGTCCATTCTTACCGCACAATCTGGAGGACTTGTTCTGTAATTGCCTTGTACGAGAAGGCATCCTTCTGCTTGAACGCTCTAAATGCCGAAGTTTTCTTTAGCTGCTGTAAACCCATAAATACATGCAAAGTGGAACGAGCAACTCCCCTCTCCGTTTTTACATTGTAACGCTGAAAGTCGGGTCCAACTGGCAACCAAGTTTGATCAGCTGTGGAAAAGTCAGCATTTTTAGCTGAAGACCATTGCATGGGCGTTCTTTCTCCATCACGATCTTCGCAAGAGATCTCTGTGCACTCAGTCTTCACATTCGACATGCCAATCTCCTCCCCGTAATAGGTCACCGAGGCGCCCGGTAGAGTATTCACAATCACATTGAGCAGATCTACTTTATGTGCACCCATGCGATCAGCCACACGCGGTTGATCATGGTTGCCCACCACCCAATTGGCAGTATGATGCTTTGTCCACATGGTATTCATCCAATAGTCAATGGAACCAACTACATCCTTGGCTGTTGAAAAGCCATTAAGATACATCAGCTGGAAGTTCATGGGCAGTTGGGTGCCCTGTCTCGTTCCGTTGCCAAAGTAGGCGCTCAGCGTTTCCACCGGACTATAGGCTTCCGCTAGGAGTACACGAGTCTCTCCACCATGCTCGGCCTGGTATTTCAATAGATAATCCCGCCACTCGTACATAAGCTGAACAGTTTCTGGCTGGTCCTTGGTGTAGATGTGATTGTGATAATCGTAGCTATTGGGATCGTTGCTCGAGCCACTTAATGGCTCATCCTGGTAGCTGCCATCAGCATTCCGTTGCTCGTAGATGTGAGGCACGGCATCAATGCGGAAACCATCGACACCACGATCCAGCCAAAAGCCCAGTACGTCTAGCATATGTTCACGCACCATGAGATTGGTGAAGTTGAGATCCGGCTGCTTTACCTGAAACTGATGCAGGAAGTATTGCTGTCGCGTCTCATGCCATGTCCACTGTGGTCCACCAAAGACGCTCACCCAGTTGCTGGGCGGTTCCCGTTCCCCCGTCTCCGCGTTAAACTTCCCATCGTGCCACACATAGAAGTCATCGTACCCATCAAGGCGATTAACAGACTTGTAAAACCATTCGCACTCATCACTGGAGTGATTCGGCACAAAGTCCAGTATTATCTTTAGACCTAGTTTCTTGGCCTGCACTATCATGTCATCGAAATCGTTCATTGTTCCGAAAGTTGGATCTATTTCCTTAAAGTTCGATATGTCATAGCCAAAATCTGACATGGGTGAGCGAAATATCGGTGATAGCCAAGTGGCTGTTATGCCAATTTCCTTAAGATAAGGCAGTCGCTGGGTAATACCCTTCAGATCGCCAACGCCATTACCATCGGTGTCTTGAAAAGATCGTGGATAGATTTGATACAGTGCTGCATTCTCCCACCAATCGATGTCCGTTGAGGCTGTTGTAGTGCCCACAAACAGAACTGCGAGCAGACCAAGAAGTAACCGCGTTGACATGTCGCTCCCGTTTGAGTTAAGCAAAATCAATTAGTCAACTGTTTGCCATGTTGCGATAGTTATTACGGCGATAAGGTGCAAATCAACGACACAAGCCACACTCGATGTATACGTATATGACACCCAGAAAAGCAAAGGCTAATCTGCCCACTTTAATGACATTGTTCTTCGATAACACAAGTTGCGGTGTTAAGCATGCTGAACTATAATTGAAATACATACAAGCTTTTTGGGTAACTGCAACTAGAGGTTTTAAATCAGCTAATAATTATTTTGTTGCAGCGTCGATTTTAAGTTGACTCTAGATTTGTCATAAATTTTTAATAAATAAATAAAATAAAAAAAAAAAACATATTTTTAAGTAAGATAAAAAATATTATTTTATCAACTAATTGCAAGAAAAGTTTCAGTGTGGTCTTACGGAGAATTTTGATTCCATACGGTATTAGATTATTACGCCGAATCATAAGCAACGACTACTTTAAATTAATATTCTGCATTTGTTCGTTAGTTTCAATTAGGTAACAAGGTATATTTTCGTCGAGCACACCCCTTAAGAGTAGACTTATTCTGTGATACGCATATCGTAAGCGCTGAAGTTGCTGTCAATAATTGTTGGGTCTCCATTGGAATCACAAAAACTGTCATAAAATGGTTTTATGTGAACCGAGCATAACATCCTGATGTCCAACGGTTTTGGCTTTCACATTTACGACGGTTGCCCAAAAAATTTGTTAAAATTCGAAAAACACAGCACAGTTAAGGGCATAATCTTTAAAATAACAACTTACATTTATAAACTTTAAAAATAATCACTGCCTAAAAAAATCATCACAATAAAATTTTTAGTTTAACAAATATTTCAAGTTACATGTTGAATTTATACAAAAATTACAATAGCGCCTCGTATTTTACACGGAACGACGAGCACAGAAGGAGCGACAGCGGTTTTATCCTTGACGTAATAAAATACAACGCTCGAAATGTTCATATACATGTCCTTCTGGCCACTTGACAGCTGTCAACTGTGACCGACCATCCTCTCAGTTGACATTTTTAAAAATGCTTGACTTTATTTTTGACAAATTTTTTGCCAGCCCACGGCCATTAATAACTTGATGTGCTTTTAAATAAATTACATTGCTTTAACTTTATAGTTAGTTAATTAATGGAAAGAGTTTTATGTTTGTGTTTTTACATAAACTAAGCACCTTTATTAAAATAAAGTTCATTACATTTGCCACAAGGGGAGAAACTCATGTGCATGCCTTACCCAATTGGCCCAAAGGCCAGTTGTAGCCCATTGCTGAAATTCCGTTTGTTTTAAATTTGTTTTATTTCAATTTAAATACCCGCTGCTATTTAACAGTTGATTTTCTTATTATTATTGCTCTGCCAGGTGTTTGCTTGTTTTGTTTTTATGTTAATGAAGCCACACAATAAAATCAACAAAATTTCATTAGCTGTGCACTTAACTCAAATGTTTTTGTTATACCCTGTAGCTAGTATATTGATAAGTCAAGTTACTGAAATGCATGTTTAAGATAAGCGCATTTGGTCAGAAATGTTTGTTAACTAAGCTTTAAGTGTGCATATCAAAAATATATAATAAGCATGAAAATTAATTAAAAATTTAATACATTTTTGTTTCACACATATTTTATTTATTTGTATTGATCAATCATAAATCATGCTCGTTTGGTTTTGTTTATTATGTGATTAGCATTATTTTGTTAATGATCGGGTTTTGCCTTATATTCTCCCAATGCTCACCAATTTATATTTATAACTTGTTTAAAATTTATCCAGAACAAAAATAATTTGTATTTTTATCTGAATAGAATGGAATATTTGTGAGGTCTTAGAACCGCAAGCAGCTATGGGAAGACAAATTGCAATTTTATATGGATCCGGGCAACCATTCAGGGGGCTCGTGACAAAATGATGATCTGTTGTTTTGAAGTCGAAACGAGTTTGGGACAGCAAATCGAACCCGTTTGATCGGCCCGCTTTTGATGCACTTTAGCATTAACATTCATTTAAAGATTATAACCGTACATTGGCATACTGTATCTAAGCAAATAATTTCAAAATTGGGTTCGACGAGCAAGCCCATAACTCAAAGCAGAACTGTGAGATGAAAACAAGTCATAAAATGAACAAAATTTATACCGAGCAACACCCACCCGAAAGTTGTATAAAAGGCACCAGCTGGCCAGAGTGGAGCATCAGTCAACGTTCGTTCTCTACGCACAACAACTGCACTACCTCCAAGTCAACATGTTCAAAATTGTAAGTATATCAATGCCGGATCTAAAGCTAAATCCCGATAATGATCTAATTTTTCTTAGGTGATGATCTGCGCTGTTATCGGCTTGGCCGCCGCTGTCCACCACCCAGTGGAGCACCACCCACTGCCCCACCACGTTGACCCTCACCATGTAGCGCCAGCTCATCACGGTGGTGCTGTCCACTCTGACGATGTGCACGCTGAAGTCCTTTCCCGCAAGGATGATGTCCGCGCCGATGGATTTGACTCTTCCCTTGATCTCAGCAACCACATCCAACGCTCGGAGAGCGGTGATGAGCACGGCAACATCCACGGTAGCTTTGGCTGGATCTCCCCCGAGGGCGAACACGTTGACATCAAGTACGTTGCCGATGAGCACGGCTACCAGCCATCTGGAACTGGTGTCCACCCCATTCCCGACTACATTGTGCGCTCCATTGCATGGAACGCTGCCCATCCCGATAGCTCCGAGGGCCACCACCAAGGTGCTCACCATTAAGGCAATGTCAGCCCTCGGCCAGCCGAAGGTTTATAATGGATTTGGAACGTACAACGGACTAGTCTCGAAAATGTCTCGATAGCCTTTAAGCTCTTCAAACCAATTTTAAAAAAGTAAAATAAATACTTATGTGCAGCAAATTATTCTATGATGTGTTTCCATCTGGACTTAGGTAGTATCTTATTCGATTATTTTTGGTAAACATCCTGACAACTCAGTTGTCAAAGAATAAAGCAAATTATAATATTTTAGGAAAATAGTTGATTATCAAAACAAAATAATTCCTAAATCACTTTCGCATAAAGTTTTATTTTATTGATTCAATTTGACTTAACTAATCTCTCGAGAATAATTGATATAGCTCAATAATTTATTCTTATCCGTTTTAAAAAAACTTTACTGCGTTAGATAAAATCAATCTAATTATACTCGATACCGAAGGTAAAGAGTATATTGGGCTTGTGCAGTTTCCGTCATGGTGTCTGTCCGTCCGTCCATCTTTAAATCAGAAGCGCCCATATCTTCCTCATTTTTTAAGCTAGAGCCACCAAATTTTGTGCCAAGATAGGTGATGACGATCCCCAAAAAAACAATGCATCAAACCTTTGGATGCCACGCCCACCCATACTGCCCTAGCCAACCCCAGTCGCCCCAACTTTTATTAGTCAAGCATTGATTGAGCTTTGAAAAAAATAATAATCAATACTATTTATTACATTTTGCTGCACACTCAATTTAAAGATATCACAAAATCTTACTTCAATTACATCTGTATTATGATTAAAATTCTTTGACTTATTTGTTTTTAAAGTACATAGTACGGTGAACAAAAATTCGATAATGACATTTGCAAGGTTGTCCAATATCGATGACAAATAGATTTTTAGTGTAGCCTTTTGTTTATCTCCTAATAACACCTTCTTGAGGTGAGCTTCTTTCATGTTAAGTACTCTGACAATTCTTTTTCACTTCCTATCAGATGATGATTATGATTGCCAACTGACTAATGCCCAACGCACTTCAGTTGCAGTACAAACAGAACCACTAGAAATAAATATAACAAATTTTCCACTATCGAAAATCGCATTAAAAAAAAGCTAATGCGAAATCGCTTTGTCTGATTTTCCATAGTTAAGTGTAGCTGTATTTATACTTAAAAACAATGACATTCGAATGGGGTTTTGGTAATATTTTCATGGTATGGTAGCACATGAACACATGAAACGATCTAGTTGTTTGTCTAGCAATTGAAATTTCCACTCCAAGTGGACAACAACTCAATGGGCATGGTCTTATCGGACCCCATAAAAAGCCCCTGTTGTTCGTCAGTTGGAACATATTCATTCAACATGCGATTGCTAACAGTGGTTGTGATCCTGGCTGTGGTGCTGGGCATCGGTGCAACGGAGTGGTGGGAAAGTGGGAACTATTATCAGATCTATCCGCGATCATTTCGTGACTCCGATGGTGATGGCATTGGAGATTTGAATGGTGTTACCGAGAAGCTGCAGTATCTCAAGGATATTGGATTCACTGCCACGTGGTTGTCGCCCATAATGAAGTCACCAATGGTGGACTTTGGCTATGATATTGCCGACTTCTACCAGATACATCCGGAATATGGTACCATGGAAGATTTTGAGCGAATGGTTGCTCGTGCTAAGGAGGTTGGAATTCGAATTATTTTGGATCTTGTGCCCAATCACTCGAGCGACCAGAACGAATGGTTTCTTAAGTCGATCGATGGTGATCCTGTCTACAAGGATTATTACATTTGGCACGATGGCAAAATCAATGAGGAAACCGGTGAGCGTGAGCCACCAAACAATTGGGGTTCGGAATTCCGCTTCAGTGCCTGGGAATGGAACGAGGTCAGAGAACAGTATTATCTGCATCAGTTTGCGGTTGCACAGCCTGATCTAAATTATCGCAATCCCGCTGTGGTAAATGAGATGAAGAATGTGATCAGATTTTGGTTGGCCAAGGGCGTTGCCGGTTTCCGTATTGATGCGGTACCATATCTGTTTGAAATCGAACTGGACCGTTACAATCAATATCCAGATGAACCACTTTCGAACGACACTAACTGCCCCGATTCCAACGATCACTGCTACACCAAGCACATCTACACCCAGGACCAGCCCGAAACAATCGACATGGTCTACCAGTGGCGCGAGGTGGTCGATGAGTTCCGCGCGGAACACGGCGGTGAGCAGCGTGTACTCATGACTGAAGCCTACACCAGCTTCGAGAACATGATCAAATATTACGGAGATGGCACACGCAATGGTTCGCAGATTCCTTTCAACTTTGACTTCATAACATATGTTAACAATGCCTCAAAGGCTTCCGACTATGTGGAGCACATTGAGAAGTGGCTTAATGCCATGCCCTCCGATGTTTACGCCAATTGGGTGCTGGGAAATCATGACAACAAGCGTGTGGCTTCACGTTTTGGTGTGCAACGTACAGATCTTATCAACATTCTGCTGCAGACCTTGCCTGGAAATGCTGTCACCTACAATGGTGAGGAGCTTGGCATGACGGATGTCTTCATTAGTTGGGAGGATACTGTGGATCCACCAGCGTGTAACTCAGATCCAGAACACTATTATGCTCGCTCTCGAGATCCCGCACGCACACCTTATCAATGGGATGCCTCCCCGCAAGCGGGTAAGAAATTAACATTTTATTTGTAATCTGTCTTTTCATACATTTCTTTATTTGCTCAGGCTTTACTAGTGCTGATCATACTTGGCTGCCAGTCTCGGATGATTATAAAACGAACAATGCGTTGCAACAGCTGCGTGCTCCACAGTCACATCTGCAAATCTTCAAGACACTGGTGCGTCTCAGGCAGGAGCCCTCGTTCCGTAAAGGTGCTCTTAAGATTCAAGCGGTTAATGATGATGTTTTTGTTTACTCACGGTACTTAATTTGCGCTCCATAAAAGAATTTACTTATTTTATCGTTCACTTTTTGTATCTCTTGCAGCCAAACTGATGGAAGTGATCTCTATATTGTAGTGATCAATCTAAATGGAAGCGACATAACCGTTAATCTTACCCAGTATTTTAGCTTAGGTACTACTGCGGAAGTCATAACCAGCTCGTTGCAATCGCAACACATCAATGGTGATATCGTCAATTCCTCAGCGTTTGTGGCCAATGGATATTGTGCCACAGTCTTGGTTGCCATCTAAATAATTCCAGCTAAATAAGTCAATAATTTTTTTAAAGAATTTAATAATAATAATATGTAAAGTTTCTACATCTAAATAAAGCCTTTTTGACCTATTCCCGTTCACTTAAGCGCAAATGCAGGCCGTTCTCGGATTTAAGGGTCAGAACGGCGGACAAGATGGGATCGTATTTGTGACCCTGCTTCTCCTTCATTATTTTCTCGGCGTTTGGCAGACCCAAGTAGGTATTTAAGAGGCCATCCTTGGAAAGCAGTTCATCCACAGCTGGCAGTACCTCAAAGGCACGCACTAGTTTTGAAATCACAGTTTTGATCTCTAGCAGCGCAAACTTTTGTCCTATGCAGTTACGTGGACCAGCGCTAAAGGGCACATACTCAAATGGTCCGGGCTTCTCAAGCTCAAAACGTTCCGGATAAAACCGATGAGGTTCCTTGAAAGTGCGATCATCGTAGCCCATAAAGATCAGAGCTAGATTCAGAGTGGTGCCCTTAGGCATTGTGGTGCCATCTAGAACAAGAGTTTTTTGAGGTCATTGAGGGTCTCAGTTTTCTTGAGTAATAAGTTTCTGTTAGCTTACGGATCTCGTAGTCCTTTTCAGTGTAGCGCCCAATAAAGGGCACACTTGGATAGACTCTCTGCGCCTCCTTAATGAACAAATCCAAGTACTTCATTTCAGCGATTTCTTGGAAGGTGGCATCGCGATGCATCTCATTGCCCATCACATTACGCTGTTCCTCATACAACTTACGCTTGGGTTAAAAGATGAAAAAAAAAGTTGGCCAACTTTTAGGCTGTCAAAAAAAATATATAAATAATCTCTTACCTGTTCCTCTGGGAATCTGGATAGTATATACCCAGCAAAAGCAACACCCGATGTTGTCGTGTCATGACCCTCAAACATAAATGTTGAGACCTCTTCATAGATCTCCTGCTGATTCAACGGGCGACCGTCAATGGTAGATGAGAGCAGTGTGTCCAGGAAAGCCATCTTTTTGCGGGAGAATTCATCACCCTCTGTCTTTTTGGCGGTTCCTTCCCGATGTGCTGCAATTCGCTTCTCAATGATTTCGTTGGTGAAGTTCTGAAGGGTTTTTAGGGTCTTAGCATAGGCCGGATAGCTGGGTGATAGACGATACAGTAGGTCGTTACGCTTGAGGGGATCAAATGCTCGCATGTTCATGTTGTAGCACATGCTGTGAGAAAAAAGACAACTTTAGAAATTAAGCTAAAAGATGTAGTGAAATAAAAGCTTACTCTTTGAAAGCCTTTACAACATCGACTGTGTCCCGCTTTTCTATTGCATTTATGGTCACACCCATTGCTGTATCACAGATAACATCCAGTGTAAGGTAATGTGATTCTTCTTGAAAATCTATAATATTATCACCAGCTGATACCTTTTTCAGCTGCTTAATGAATTTGGTTGAGTTCTCGTTCATTGCTTGATGAAAATCTTGCAGTATATTGAAATGGAATGCTGGTGTTATCATTTTTCTATGCTTATGCCATTTGCTGCCGAAGCTCGTAAGAAGTCCTTCACCCAGCCACGGATGCAACATGTCATAAATATCTGATTTACGTATTAAAGTGTTGCTGTTCAATATGACCTAAAAGGAGAAAACTTTGTATTGAGAAGTCCATATGCCTACATTTTGCTCGAGACTTACCTCCAAGTGTTTTGGATTGCAAACGAGAATGTTGGCATAGTAGCCAATGGTGAAACGGAAGTTATCCCTGCCATATTGATGCCACCAATCAAAAAAGGTGTTTAGAATTTCTGAAAAAAAGTTGATTAAAATAATTTAAAATTTTTGCGATAAGCAATAATAACTGAGTAAGTTTTTATAACCTTTTAACGAGCAATATACATACACATATATTTAAGTTGCAGATTAACATATGTTATCATGAGTCAATAGGTTTATGAGCAGCTATAATGTGTACTTAGCTAATTACAGACAAGTGGCTAATAAATAACATTAGGTAAGGCACTTGTAATTAATTATTTGTTATATAGAATTCCAAGGAAAAGTTTTATTTCACATATAATAACAATTATTAAATGTTGGAGCTGTCATTAAGCTTTTCAGTCAAACTGGTTTTGATTCTCAAGCCATAGCTTGACTACACTCGTTCATGTTATATGTAAATTAGAAGCAGTTTCAGTTAACAGCATGGCCCACAAAATATAATAATCAAAGGCAAGGCAAAGATTTCATACATTTACTAACAGACTCCACCCACTCATATCAAGAAACATACTATTATTAATTTTAAAGTACAGACCGGTTGTTCATACGGGCTCTATTCCGCCATTATAACAAATACAATAATTGTAATCCGAAAACTAATAATTCTAAGTTAATGTAAAAACATTTTATGATATCTGAGACGTCTACTCGATTGTTTAAAAAGCTTTACGACAAAACTATAAAATACCCTGCTAATTTCTTGTACACGCACACTCGTACAAACACTTTGTGTAGCTGGCAATCAGTGTTATGTAAAACTTATCATATAATCGCACTATCACACTGTCTGGTCCGAAATACATATTTGCTTTTGTTTTATCTTGACGCTAATATTAACACTAATTTCTTGGTCAACACTCGCACACACACACAAAATAGTAGTAAGCTAAGTTAATGTCATGTCAGTTGTTGGGTGGATTTAAATTAAAAACTATATCAAAATAAGGAATGCTCGTTGCCAATTGCTAAATGCTTTAACCCGAATGTCATTATAACTGATGTAAGTCCAGAATTGTCATCAGGCTTAATGCAATTCGAGAAAAAGCAATTAGCCATCTGTAATGAGCCATTAAAACTTTTCATAAATTTTTATCGTTTCAATTTCAATGTAATTTCATTGTTAAGTAGGTCAGTTACCCGATGGATTTTTGCCCACTTGATGGGCATTGCCAAGGACGGGCACTGCAGGCGGTCCCTGTATCTTATTAAGCATGCGTTTCTTGTGGGCAAAACGAAGTTCAAAGTACACGAAAACTAGCACTGGCAGGGCCAGAAACGCGTACAATAAAAACCACATATTGTTTTGAGCACGCACTCACGAAAGATCTACAAAACAAAATTGAAAAAACCTCAATTTAAATCGATTCGATGCGGACCGGCCTGATCCGATCACAACAAGCTAAAGAATAAAAATGCTGCTCGTATAAGACGGCGCTCAGTTTAAATACGAAAACAGCAGCCGGTTTCTCGTATTATTAGAGTAATTTCCAAAACTCGCGGGTTTCAGCAATTCACAATGAGTTGACAAAATACCAACGAGAGTGAGAGCGAGAGAGTAATACAGAGAGAGCACTGAACTCTTCCACTATCAGTTTTTGGAAGATCCACCTGAATGCAAAACAAAATAAGAGAGTACATACTAAACATTGTTAAGTACTTTTGTATTTGTAATAATAATAAAAACGCAATATAAAGTGGGAGACTGTGAGAGCGTAGAACTGCATTATGTATTTAATATACCTCACACATCTGATATTTTAATAATACAGTCACGGTTTATAAACAAACCCAAAACAAATTAAACAAAGACGATAACAAAAATGTATTGGTAACAAAAACGCTCTATTTCAAACAAATTATTCACTTTTGATTTATTTTATACATTTTATAAGCCCACATTTTACATCAAAAACCAAGTATCATATTAGTTTTGAATTGCTGGCTTAACTGTTTTAGAAAGAACGGAAAACGAAAAAATAACATTAAAAATAACAATAATGAATGTTTCTTGAAAAATACGACCGGCTTTTTCTTGACATTTTGTTATGGGTTTGAATCAAAATAAAGATAACAAAAATAAACAAAAGGTGACAACACTCGAGAGTTCGCTTGATAAGGACGTAAGGAAAGAGATAAGATGAAAAAAACATAAGCAAAAGTAATAACATTTAATAGTACTTACTTATGGTAAAAGAACTCTTAGTTAACATTCGTTAAAAGAGTCTATCAGTTTGATACGCTTTTGTTTAAAGGTTGCCTAAAGTTATGCAAAGCTGTGAAGTATTTCGTAAGGGTTCAGATCTTTGCTAAATAAAATTAGATTGTCTTAAGTACAATAAATAAATAAAGTATTTCTCGAAAAGACAGCAAATTCTAATTTATATGTATCATCCGGCATAGCTTTTTAAAATCATCTTCAAAAATACCAATTTTGTTTAGCATATAAAGTGCAAAGCTCGACAATCGCGTTAGTTCTGATAGATTAATCAGATTGTTGTGATTAATCTATCAGAACCAATTTGTTGGTGTTGCATAGTGTTGCCCTTTAGACAAACTCGTCATAACTATGATTTGCGAGAGAGTCAGTCAATATACTTATAATGCAATCACTGTTAAAACACCAGACACTTCAAGGTGTAATAATACAACATCGCTAATTTATGTCAATTTCAAATATCTTGCGATAGTGTTAATGATAGTTAAGTGTCGCCAGTTGTTGAGTATTTCTTGTTAAGTTTTAATTAATACGTGCTGAGTAGAGGCCATTAAGTAGCTGTAGTAAGATAAGCTATGGATTATGTTATCAACGATTTGATGCCATAACATTTTGACAAATATTTAAGACATTTTCATGTTAGGCATATTTTATTATGGGGTTTGGCTATTTTTTCCATTTTCCTTCATGTGTTTTTAAGGCACTTTTTTGCATGTACAGATTCTACAGGTTCTATAAAAAAATTTAAAAAAATAAAATGTTAAGCAATAAGTTAACAAAGCGTTCCCAAAAAAAGAGTTTAATACAACTAGGTGATTATATAAACAATCGAAAAATGTTTCTGCTCGCCGCTGGGATAGTCTTGGCCACCATTTTGGTTATTTTATTACATAGATCACATGGCTGGTATAATGAAAATGATACCAGGACCAACACCCTATCCCTTTATTAGTTATCTATTTCAGTTTGGACTTAAGCCAGCTGGTAAGTAGAATAGATAACTTGTAGCCTATATTTATGAAGTGCGAAAATGAAAAACTAAAACAATTCAAATGTAAGCATTAAATATTCTTTTTGTAAATTGCTTGCAAATCTTCTTGCCAGATTAATATAGAAATATAAATTGCGTCTAGATAGATTTCAGCTGCAATCTTTTGTATTTTTTATTTTATTTTTGCAATTTTCATCAGATTTGTTTTTCATGCGCATTTACCCTGAGCCATAGAAACTGGTCCCAAAGCCAAAACCACGCGCCTGCACAATTTGTTGAGTAATTTTGGTGTTGTTTCCCTTGCACGTGCTTGCCAACAAGTAATCATTTCCAAATGCACAATAGCCGTCAAACAAAAACCCAGCAGAACAATTGATAGCTTTCCATGCTTCGATGGCATTCCCTCCCCAATATGACTAGGAAGGTTCTATTAAATCTGTGAGCTTGTGCGTTTTTTACATTGTAAGGCATCTTGTTTTCTTGTTTGATTTTTCTCCCATTGCGTTTTAATAGATTCTTGATGCAGTCTTTGTTTGTATGCAGCTTTTGCTCATTTTGTTGTGCTTATTGTGTTTTAATGTAACATTTACATAACAGCAAGCAATATTCAAATAAAGTTGACTAAGCTTTGTTTAAGCAAGGATTTTAAGCCCGAGGCCTTGCAATTTAAAAGTTCATGGCTCAAAACTACACTTAATTTAATAAGATATTCGCAAAATTCAAATGTTAACTGCATCGCGTAACTGCTGTCTTTACCGGAGTTTGTACTTTACACAAACCACTTATTACTTACTAGAGCACAGACTACTAAAACTCACAAGCTCGCATCGTTTAGGAAATTGCATGGTACAAACTTTTCGGCAAGTTTTGTGGCTAGTGAAAATGCCTGTTTTCCTAATGCCTCTGATAACTGAAGTGTTATGCAAAGCGAACAAATGTTATGGTGCTGCAGATGCCGAGATGCAGCGAACAACAGATGGGCTAAAATAGTTTCATAGCTAAGTTGTAACTTGCCAAATACCCAAAGTTATGTTAACTTTCTATCTTCATTCGTATATTATTTTTTATAACCATTTTATTGTTTTTTCTTTAATTTCGCAAAACAGAGCATCCGAAAAAGGTATTACAATATTGTCGGAAATATAATTTCCAAGGCTTCCGTTCACTGGTGTTCCTGCAGTATCACATAATGCTCAGCAATCCAGCGAAAATTCAGGTGAGCTCAGCATTTTTAGCTTTTCCTTGGCTACAAACTACGAAAACACACACAAGACGCATCACAATGCTATTGCTATTTTACAGAACATGTTGTCCAGCTCTTCACTGCTGTAAAAGGAGCATTTGTATTCATTTTTGCGCCCCTGGCTGGGTGATGGTTTACTTACTAGTTCCGGTGCTCGTTGGCTTAAACAACAGAAGCTCTATGTGCCTGCCTTCGAGCGGTCAGCCATCGAAGGATATTTGCGTGTGGTGCATAAAACTGGATTTAAGTTAGTTGAGAAGCTGTGCCATCCGGCTGAATCATCACAGCCCTTTGACGCCCAGCAGTTGGTTGCCATGTGTACTCTGGATATTGTGTGCGGTAGGTGGTTGTTTTGTTGGTGGCCGGGATGACTGGTGCAGACATCCTGTTGAAACTTAAAGCATTTGTCATGGACATTTTTTTTTTTTTGTTTTTCGGTAAAGTTTTTGGATTTGGTAAAGGAGGTTAAGCGCATTGCACTCGGCTATTTTTGTTGTAATTTATTATGGAACTTTTATAAATATGATTTATTGCATAGAAAATTGGTACAAGTGCCTAAGATTGTGCGGTGAATAACTTTTACAGCGCATAAAATGTAGCGAGTCCCTTTTAAGGGATATTAACTTTGAGATATTGACCACAATTAATGAATAATAATAGGCTTCAAATAGGTTTGGTACGGGCAAAAAGGCTGGTTATAATAAATCGTTTAATCGTTTCGGAGTTCGACTATAAGTTATCTTATGGTATTTTAAGGGTATAATAACTAATATTTATTCATTTACATTTTTCTTCAATATAAATGACGAGCCATCAGATTTTCATAGCGCTATAAGAGAGTAGGTTTTGTTTTTATGCTAAGACGTTTGCGAAAATTCTTTGTTTTGTTATCATTTCCCCTCATCGTCTCTGCGATGTTCAGGAGCGCACTTTTAGCATTTTAAAACGCTTTGGTCCACTTTTCCGACTGACTCATTGCCATGGGCTACAACGAGCGCTACTTTGCGGAACTCTGTGCTTTTCGATCCGGGCGTTTTGAGAAGGGCAACTCGAATAGCGAAATCGAAGCCTACAAGAATGTGCCTTTCAGCGCCGGACCCAGAAGCTGCATTGGTTAGTACTTCACATATTGACTTGGCTAACACTCCACCCTGTCATCCTTACTGCTAATCATTCGCACCATTGCAGCCGAAATGTATGCCATGTTACAGCTGCAGGCGCTTCTCTCGTTGCTGGTGCGACACTTTGAAATACTGCCAGCCGTCGATAATTTGCCACCGGGCATCAATGACCATTTGCGTGAGGATTGCGTGCCGCAGAGTGAATACGATCCAGTGCTAAATATTCGCATAACACTCAAATCAGAGAATGGCATTCAAATCAGGCTCAAACAGCGCTAAGCAATCCAGTTAAACACTGAACAGTGACGATATCAATTTATTTCTTTGCCCGAGAAGTTCACACTAATCCTGCAAACAATATTAATTTTTAAAGAAATTTTAACAAAAACCTATGCAAAAATTAAAACAATTACAAAACATGTTCAATTTATGAAATATACAATGCTATCGCCTTTGAAGTCTTACGGGCACGCCGGTCAAAGATTTTAGTGTAATGGGCATGTGTAACTTTAATTCTTGTGGGCCAGGCTTATATTGAGGATCAAAAACCTGGGCGATGGTTTGTTTGGCCAATGGTGCTGGCAGAATTCGAAATTTGCGCAACAATTTCGAGAGTGTCACTTTCAATTCAAGCAGGGCAAACTTTTGACCTGCAAATAAAAGAAACGTGACAATTACCTATCTATTCTATTTAATTTCAAATACTTACCAACACAGTTTCTAGGACCCGCACTAAATGGCACATTATCAAAGGCATTGGACTGCGTTCGTTGAGAAGTCTCGAAACGTTCGGGTCGAAACTCAAAGGGCGCCTCAAAGCTGTGCGGACTGTGACCAATTGGCAGAATGGACAGTACGATCGTTGTGCCCTGCGGTATAAATTTGTCCACTGTCGAACGAAATGTGTTCACACATATCAACAGAAATGGGTGTCAAGCATTTATCACTCACCAATGACAGTTTTTTCGCGTGCTGTGCGAGTGATAAATGGAACACTGGGAAATATACGCAATGTTTCCTTGATAACCAGATCCAAATATTTCATATCCCGCAGCTCTTCGTATGTTGGCTGTCGCTCTGGTCCATCCTTGTTGGCTTCTCCATACATTTGCATCTGCTCCTCATATGCGCGCTGCTGTACTTCTGGCGCCCAGGCCATGCAATAAATTGCAAATGTTATAGCCGAGGCAGTCGTATCATGACCCTGGTAACAATTGATCGTATAATCCATAACCGTATAAGACTTCTTCTGGTTACTTACCTCAAACATAAAAGTCGAAACTTCCTCAAATATTTCCTCAAATGTTAAAGGTTTGCCATCGATTTCAGCGGTCAGCAAATTATCCAGAAATGCCATTTTGGGTCGTTTGGTATCCAATAGCAAATCATCCGTATGTGGCGCTTGATAGCTTGATGTTTCCAGCAAGCGACGACGCTTTTGAATGATCTTAAAAATAACCGATTATAATTACAAGATGTTTACTAAAAAGTACATTTTCTTATGTTTACAACCTCTGCAAACTCCTCACGTAAAATGCTTAGCGCCTTTTGTTGCTGCCTATAGAGAGAAGTAAACTTGTAAACAAAATCCAAACGCTTGAATACTGAAACAAAACGTTCCGGAATAATTTGACAAAGGCTATCGATGGCGCCTACAATTGGCGTCGGACGACCCTCAATGCTGTTAACTCGTGTGCCCATTGCAGTTTCTAAAATATATACATATGTCTGAAAACAAGAATAAAATACTTTATTTACCCAGCTTACCACAAATGACATCGACGGTACTTCTGGCGACCAGCGTCTGTATGTCCAGCACATTGCCTCTAGCGGAATCGGATTCCTGCTCCAGTAACTTCATAAAACGACTAGTCGTCTCGTTCATAATGTGCATAAAGTCCTTGAGGATGCGGAAATGAAACGAAGGCGTTATCAGCTTACGCCTTAACACCCAATGACGATCATTTGCTGTAAGCAGGCCACTGCCCAGCCATGGATATAGCAAATTGTACGGATCGTATTTGTACGTCAATGAAGTGCTGCTTAGAACGTGCTTCGCCACGATAAAATAATGACGCCACGATAAGTATGGATTATTATAGGACATTTGTTATGCTTACCTCCACATATTTGCACTCAACGATCATCGCATAGGGCTGTAGTCCGATCAGAACACGAAAGTTTTTGTAATTGTATTCGGCAAACCATTTCAAGAGAATATTCAAATGAGCTGTATTAAATGCAGTAAAAATTAATTTTAATTAAATTATTGTTTATTGGTATCACTTCGAAATCATTGTGAAACGCTTGCCAATTAATTATGTTCAAATTGGTTCCAAATTGAAATTATCTGAACTTTTTTAAGTTGTCAAAAATCCAGCTTTAATTTGTTCAACTTTTTTAAATCAAGTTTTAGTTAATTTTTTATAATGTTTGGGCGTGTTTTTGTTGATCCTATGATTATACACAGAATGAATTGAATGAAGAATAGCGACGAATCAACCGGTTTTAAAGATTCTACAGTATCAATAGAGGAAATCACATCCAAATACGCACATAACTTATTAATAACAAGATGTTTTCATTCTATTTTTAAGCCCTCTTTATAATTATTCCTCTTTTGAAGGATGTGCTTGAATGTATTCAAGTGAGCGATGAATTGCTGCGGGGATTGGAGATGCGACTGGCAGAAGGCTACTTTCCGGTTGGTATCCATTCTCATCAGCAACATAGGAAAGTTTTACGGGTGTTCCGTCTAGTGATGTCCACTCGAAATCTCCCTTTTGAACAACAGCTTCTTTATCGCCGATTCTCTTCAGTTGTCCTGTTTGGTGTTGCAAAGTTCCGTCGCTTAGCTCCAAGTTGGTGGTAAAGCCTTTGTCATTAACTTCCTGTTCCGAATTTACAACGTGAACATCATCTTGGTGATTGCCGGCTAGAGTACCAACGGCTAGGGCGCAAACGAGCAGCTAAAATTAATGTGAAAAACTATACAAATGTTTTTTAATATAAATACCGTAGGATACTCACGATTTTGAATATTTTGGTTAGAGAACTTCTAAACAGAAACTGATGGTCCGTAGGGCCAACTATTCGGCTTTTATACGCGATTTACTTAAGGTGCAAAATAAGGTGCAACAATAAAGAAAAGCCTTAACGATTTTTGTTCTACAACAAATAGCGTCTTAGTTTTCTTTTATTCTTGCCTTTTGCGTATAACCTACACAACTATAGATTTCATGCAAAATAAACTGCAATTTATTTGTTGCCAAATGCTTTCCTAACACTTAAAAGCAGCTCATTTGTGGTTTTGAAACTAGCAATAATATGACTGGCAATTAATTTTGCATTTCATTATTTGTCTGAATTCAACATAATTAACATAAATTTTGATTAAAAGTCGTGACTTGACCTTGTCACTTGAGCATATTGTTCACACATGGCAGATTAAATGAGCTGAATTGACGCAGTTTTGAACATTTTTTTCATCGTTGTATGCAAATATTATTATTTACAATTGATCCACTTTCAATTACCAACAAATTATAGTTAATAAATAAAGATTCAGAAAACGATTTCAGTAATAATCAAATTTTTTTATTCGTTACACTCGCTCTATGAATCAAGTTTACTTAAGTGCAATCGTAATATCAACGATGTTCCAGAAACAAGTTCATAGCATTATGGCACTTAATGATTGTACTTGTCCTCATAGTGAGGATGGGCAGCAATCCAGGCAAGAGCGCGCTGGATCTCAACTGGGATTGGGGGAGGGGTTGGCAACCAGGCGCTCTGGGGCTGGTAACCATTCTCATCAGCCACATAAGTGAGATCGACGTGCTCACCCTCGGGCGAGATCCAGCCGAAGTTACCATGGATGTTGCCGTGCTCATCACCGCTCTCCGAGCGTGTAATGTGGTTGCTGGTCTCGAAACCCGAGTCAAATCCATCGGCACGGACATCTTGTGAGCTGTGAAGGACATCAGCGTGAGCATCATCGCTAGAGTGGCTGGCATGGTGGGCAGCATGATGCACTGGAGCAGCATGATGCACTGGAGCAGCATGATGCACTGGAGCAGCATGGTGTGGAACACCACGGTGTGCTCCGTGGGTCAAGGGAGAGGCAACGGCCAGACCGAAAATGGCGCAAATCATCAACTAAGAGAATAGGTATAAATTAGCCTTTAGTAAATTCCTAATGCTGTCCAACTACTTACTACTTTGAACATTTTGATCTGTTTGTTTGGCAGTTTGTAGAACGTGAAGAACGAACGCTGACTGATGCTGCACTCTGGACTGGCGATGTCTTTTATACAGTTACCGTCAACACTGGGTCCGTCCACAGACCGAAATGGTCAAATGAGCTCTCCACTCTATGGCTTTAATTTATTGGTTAAGGCGACACGCCCACCCCAAAAATCAATGCCTAAGCAGCACGAGGCATCGCGAAACAAATGCGAACTCATAACATAATGAAATACGGTTGTTATACTTTATTGAATGCTAAAGTGCATCAATAGCGGATGAAGCGAACTGGTCGTAAACTTGTTCCAATCTGTCACAAAAGCCATCTGCCCATGCAAATCACGTTATTGAACACATTAAAAAATTAGACAACAGCAAAAGGCATACTAAATTATTGAATGGCATCATATCGCATCGACTTGCTTTGAAACTAGTTCCTTGGGCCAAAACTAACACATTTTGCACATATCATTTTTTTTGTCACAAAAAAACTTAGAAACCAAAAATGGGTTAGATGTCATAAAATTTGAAAACTTGATTTTTCAACAGAAATGTGTGTTTAATTGATACAGTTAAAATTGATTTTTAACTATATATTAAGATCTATATTGAAAGATAAGCACACGAGTTTTAGTTTTCTTTTGGCAACGCAGACCTCATTCTCAAAATCCAGGTTCTTGCTGTCATAATTTGACATCAAGACTTTAACGATATTTATCACTCTAGTTGACAACATATTTTTAAATTGCATGGTTATATTATTTTAATTAAAGTTTCGCATAAAAAAAATATTTTTTCCTAAAGATTTTTATATTGTTAGGGAATAAGTTTTGTTGGGCCAAAAAGTTTCCAACGCATACAAAGTTGATATATTTGTCAACTCAAAACCACAACAAAGTGTATTAGAAAAATATTTTCATCAGTTCAGTTCTCCTCATAATTTTTGAAGGAAATCAAAGAAACAATCATTTTGCTGGGAGAAACAAAGATTTATATCCAGAAGGGATCCTAAAAATGAACTCCATTATTTACGGTATTTTCTTTTCTAAACTTGCTGCCTTTTAATCAAATTTCCTACTCAAGTACTGATTCCGGCATAGTAACAACCTCAATTATCCCCGTTTCGACAGCGTTTTGCATAAAAATGTTATACTCCAAAGGATCTTTGTCAAAATTGTCTTCATTTTCTTGTACATTGTCCGTATCAAAGTATAGCCTGTTAAAGCTTATCTGATTTTATCATCTTGTTTTATTTATTATTTTATTATTATTGATTTTTTTCAAACTATTTATGCACAAAAGCTCGCACTTGTAATTCACAAGACTGCCTCTAGGCTGCCTTCCTTTGACATTTGCTAAAGACCTCCATTTAATTCAAAGACTTCCTCTAGCTGCCTTCCTTTGACATTCAAAGAACTCAAAAGACTTTCCTTTTAAAAAAATATTTTTTTTTTTTTCTTATTTTGCTTTTTGCACAAAATCATTTTTTGTTTTGTACTATTCAAACTTCTGCATTCAAATGTCTTTGACTGCTGCATTGCGCGGTAGAGTCAGAAGTAAGCGCTGCAAAATTAAAATTTTTGAATCCCCAAAATGGATGAAACACACAAACCAAGCAAAGCGTTTAAGTTGGCAACACGATTATGAGCGCCAATCCAAAAATTGTATACCCAAAAAGTTAGTAGTCTACTCGAAACCATAAATGAGTTTAAGTGCCTGGTGTTATTTTTGTTATGCTTGTTTATTTTAATAATCACTAAAAAGTATGCAACATTAAAAGTTTGGCCTTTGTGACTAACAGCTTAATAAGCTGAGCTTATGCATTTCAAAAACAAATACCAATATATGCATAGAAAGGCACAATTTATTAGAATTACATTGCGGTTTATTAAACCAACATATGGAAATACTTATACTAAATATAAGCAATTGGTTGACAAATTCGAATAGGAATGTACCAAAAACATTCTTCTCAAACTATGCCGAATTTACACAGCACTAACTTTAAAATTTACTTTGATATTGACATGGAATATGATTGGGAGATTGATGAAATTATAATGCATGCAATATGTACCAGACGTTAACTGCTTAGGCCCCACTTCGTAAATGTTTGGCCCATAAATATTTAGCTCAGTTAGAAGCAAGTTTATATTTTTATTAGCTTTCAACAGTATTAGAATTTTTGTGAGGCTGCGTTGCGTTATTTCTTTTGGGGATTTTAATTAGCAGTTATTTGGAAGAATAAACGAGTTTTGAAGTAGCTCGACCCGTTTTCCCTAGTTATTAATGCACTGTAGCAGTCGTATTCTAAAATACATTATAGCAGTATTTTGTTAATTTCAAGCAAAATTTGCATGTTTGATGCACTCGCTAATATACCCAACATATCGGCTGAGAAAGTTGTATAAAAGCCACTGCCTTTCTAGACTTAAGCATCAGTAATCGATCGTTCAACGTTCCACAACTGCACACAATCAAAATGTTCAAATTTGTAAGTAGCTCGCTGTGAACCCAAGGATCAAGAACAGTTGATGACATTATTCAATCTCTTTCAGGTCTTGATCTGCGCAGTTATCGGCCTGGCTGCCGCCCATCCAGCTGGCCCCTCGGCTGAGGATGCTCACGCTGAGGTGCTGTCCCGCAAGGACGATGTCCGCCACGACGGCTTCGACTCTGCTTTCGAGACCAGCAACCACATCACACGCTCGGAGAGCGGTGATGAGCACGGCAACATCCACGGTAGCTTCGGCTGGATCTCGCCCGAGGGTGAGCACGTCGATCTCACTTATGTGGCTGATGAGCACGGTTACCAGCCCCAGAGCTCCTGGTTGCCAACCCCTCCCCCAATCCCAGTTGAGATCCAGCGCGCTCTTGAGTGGTTGGCTGCCCATCCTCAGGCACCCGAACATAAATAAGTGACATTTGATCGTACCTGGACTTGACTCTTGAATTACCCTCGAAAAAAATAACGTTTAAGTTTTACGCGCAATGTTAATGGCAAATATAGAAAACTTTTTGTCTTACAAATCAATATTTTTATCAAATTGACTTCAACTACAATTAATAATATCCCCTTCATCAAAAGCGCGAACATTTCCGGATATTGTTAGATTTGATAAGTGTTGAACTATGAAGCTAAACACTCTCACAAAATCTAATTAGAGAACGATGCGATACCACTTTCCAGAAAATATGCGATTTACCTCCACTTCCACTAAATACCACCCAGCAAACACTGCATCAAGCGTTTGATGTTTTTAAAAAAGCAAGGTTGATATCAAAGCTTGCCGTCAAGTTGATATCAAGCAAATGTCTGAAATAATAGCAAGGCTTGTCTTCTACCTAGCAAAAAGTGAAATATCAATAGTTTTGCAAGCATAAGATAAGAACATGCATGCTCTTACTCAAAATGGCAACCTTTATTGATATCAAACCTTGATTTTGAATTGTTTTAAATAGTTGATATTGGCTTGCTTTCAGGGCATATCAATACTTGACAGCAAGAGTCAATTTGAATTGATTTCGCTATCATTATCAAGTTGACGTCAAGGCTATATCAAGCATCAAAATAAAAGAAAGCGCTTGACATAACCCTTTACGGCAACTTGATATCAACTTTACGGCAAGGGTAAATGTTTGCTGGGCAGGATTGGATTAATGATTACCTATGTAGAAGAACTTTTTGCTTATTAACCATATAGAAATAATTTAGTTACTGTTTTTTGTTTTGGTAATTTTTAGGAAATAAAAGTTAACCTTGTTTCCGAATAGGCCATGCAAAAATAATGTATGTGTTTATTCCCGACTCTTCGTGGAGGCTTTTTTAGGAGGCTAAATTAAACATTTCACTTAATATACAAAAATTCCAGTAAAGTGAAAATAATATATTGATGAATGTCCCTCAGTGAAAATGATTTGTTTGAACTATAAGCAATTAAACGCTTCGATAATAAAACATTTTACGGAGGTAACAAGTATTTGGCATAATAATTCAATTTATATATTATTTTAATGTATGAATTATATTTATTTTTTACGCTAAGTGCAAGTCGACTGACAGCCATAATTAAATTAACAAGGCTTAATTATATAATGTTAACATTTAGACAAGTTAATAAAAGAATGTAATGCATTGAAGTGACACCCACAATGTACATTAAGATTAGACACAGATATAAAATACATCCAATAAGGCAACTGGTAGCTTTCAAATAAAACAGGCAAACAATCAGCATACATACAAAGTCATACACAAAGGCAATAAATACACGAGAATAGTTATTAAATATTCATGGCCTGATTGAAGGTTTTGGCAAAATAAAAGTTGCAAGTGGGTTTAGGCTAAAATATATATTCAACCTGATTGGCACTAGGTCATTCGATGCACGGTCAAATTCGGGAGTGTCTGGATACGCTTTCGACTCATCCGAGACACAACGCTCCAGATCTGAACACCAAACAGCCCGATTTTAGCAAAGCGGCAATGAGCTTTTTGGGTTAAGCAACCAGTTGACCTTTGACAGCTTGTGACGACAGAGCTTAAGGAGTCCAATTATTTGATAACTAGAACGTGCCTTGAGGCAAATGAACCTGTTTCATAAGCAGTCTTGAATGCACTTTAACATTCAAATTGATGAACCGGAAATAATAAGACACATTCGTCCGATCATCTTATGCAGGCTGAAAGTTTAATTTCTTTCTCTCAGACAGAACGATTTGTCGATATATATAGAAATAATGACCTTTTATTTTATAAATTAATTTTATAAAAGGAATATGGCCCCACAATGCTACTTGTTATATTAATGCCTGATTTGCATATGTGATGCTCAAGAACAGGTCTTATCTATCCTAAACGTATGAGAAATATGTATAAAAGGCAACGCCTGGCTGCAGTTGATTATCAGTCAACGTTTGTTCTCTACAACCACCAACTGTCCTCAAAATGTTCAAGATTGTGAGTTCTAAGAGAGTGTTAATAAAGAAACAATATTCATTATCTGATTCTTTCAAAAGCTGATGATCTGCGCTGTTATCGGCCTCGCCGCCGCCTATCCAGCTGGCCCCTCAGGTGAGGAAGCTCACGCTGATGTCGTTTCCCGCAAGGATGATGTCCGTCCCGATGGATTCGACTCTAGCTTGGAGACCACCAACCACATCACACGCTCGGAGAGCGGTGATGAGCACGGCAACATCCACGGTAGCTTCGGCTGGATCTCGCCCGAGGGTGAGCACGTCGATCTGACCTATGTGGCTGATGAGCACGGTTACCAGCCCCAGAGCTCCTGGTTGCCAACCCCTCCCCCAATCCCAGTTGAGATCCAGCACGCTCTTGCGTACATTGCTTCCCATCCCCAGGCACCCGAGCACCACCACTAAGCTCTGAATATGTTAAATGGATTAAAGAATGAACAACTCACTTTTTTTTTTGTTTTCACAGCATGATTGATTTATGAAATAAATACAAAATATGCAGTGAATTTATAACCCGTTTACATTTAATTATTTGTCGTTTAAAAACCGTTTAGAATTGTTAATCAGAGTACGAAAAAAAACATAAGGGTAGGGGCAGAGGAGCGTTTGTTAATTTTGGCTATGCCAAGACTATGATACCCTTCACACATGGATTAGGTTTTTGGTCAATTTGTATGGTGGCTATGTCGTAGAATGCTCCCAGCGGGATGAAATTTCATAGTGAACAAACCCGACATGATCTAAGCAATCTGTGAAAGTTTCAACAAGATCAGTTCAGCAGTTTGGCCGGAAATCGTGTTGAAACAGACAGACGGACGGACGGACACGCGGAAACAATTCCTGAGCGCGTCCTGATCATTTTGATATATAGTTTATGGGGTGCCTGTTTCACATGTGTGAAGGGTATAAAAATAGTTATAATACAATTTTAAAAAATTAAAATATCTAAAACAAAAAATACGAATATGCATATGGCGTAATTAAATAAAACATCTTATTAGACTTGAACGAGTTCTGCTTTGTATTAGATTGTTGCGTTGCTGTTATATCAAAGTCGCATTAAAATTTGTATGATTATTGCTATTCCTTTAACATCATTTAGTAAGGTTAGACCAATACATCTATCAACAATTAAAATGGTCTAGTCTATGAATCTCGACAAGGGGATACCCTGAATCCTAGACTTTATGAGTATAGTCACTCGTTGGCATGCCTTCACTACTGCTCATTGTCACTGTAAGCTTGATTAAACTTCAATGAATGTAATTAAATGATGTGTATAGTTTCTAAAGTAAGTTTTAAATTCAAGAAACTGAAGATTTTAATGTTATTGATTGAATGTGCATGTCAGATTGGCAAAGTATTAGCAATAATTTCGAACAAACTTCTATAAGAGTTACAAAATGAGGTAATAAAAAATCTTAAAAATTTATTTTTTATTTCAATTTCGGATCCGGACTTATGGAATACACCTAGTAGCCAAACAGAGAAATCACAATAATAATAATTGTTTATGCCCACGTTTACCGCGATAAAGCCACAATACACGTGGAACTGCACATACCATGGGTCAGCGATGGAATTACCAAAATGAACGCAAGCTACAAAAAAAACGCACTGTACAACCACCCTAACACTATTGCGCAGAATTTTCCGGATATCAGCCTTGCAACGCGTCGGCTGAAAAAAGTGCATCCACTAGACCTTTTAGAGAACTAGGACATCCCATCCCGCTCTTTTTTCCCATCCCACCACAAAATTTAATAATTGCCAAAAATTAACAAAATAAACTAAAATTTTAATATTAATATTTTCATTATCCTTAGTAATATTATGTTTTATATTATTGCATAAACAGTTATTTGTAAAATTATATACAAACAGCTGCAACTGCAGTTTCTGCAAGTTGTTAACTTCATTTTTTTGTGTGATTAATGTATTAATTTGCGATTGAAATTTTGCATATGCGATAATTAGGAACAGGTCTGAAGTGATTTCGGAAGCTATAAACAATTGACTGAGAAATATGTATAAAAGACAGCGCCTAGCTGGAGGGGATTATCAGTCGACGCTTGTTCTCAACTGCACCAAACTCAAAATGTTCAAAATTGTAAGAAGCTGATAGAATAAGCTGGGAAAACATAATTTTCAAAACTAACCCAACAATTTTCAGATCTTGATCTGCGCTGTTATTGGCCTGGCCGCCGCTGTTGACTCAGATGTGCACGCTGAAGTTGTGGAGCGCGTGCAGGATGTGCGTCCAGATGGTTTTGAAAGCTCCTTGAAGACCAGCAATGGCATTGAAGATACACAGAGCGGCGATGTGCACGGCAACGTTCATGGTAGCTTCAGCTGGACCTCACCCGAAGGTGAGCACATCGGTCTGACCTATACTGCTGATGAGAACGGTTACCAACCTCATGGCGATGTGCTGCCCACACCACACCCAATCCCAGCTGAGATTCAGCGCGGTCTAGACTGGATCGCTTCCCATCCCCAGGCACCTGAGCACCACTAAAAAGCTCTGATACTGTTGACTAGCTCGCATAATGGATTCTTTTTTGTTATATATAAAAATATATGCAAAAAACTGTTGATAGCATTTTAAAATTATGTTGTTTATACTATCATTAGCTGTCAGATTATATAAGTCAGTTTACAGCGTTCTCCCTTCAATGACTGACCATGAAACCTACATAACAAAAAGAAGCTAACTGTACAACCGGTTTCCAATTTAACAAATTTTAATTTCGCTTTCGATTTGCATGATTATTGAGAATATAACAATCAAATACATATCACCCAGTAGCTAAGTCGAAAACGTGTTGTTAACACATTTGACTCGAACTTGGCATCAATTCAATTTTGCCGGCCGGCAAGCGACTTGAATTGCCTCAAAACTCACCGAGTGTCTATCAATTCTAGATAAGTGCTACTTGTGAAGGGTGATATGACTCTGGATCGAAAGAGTAAATTAATATGCAATTAAATTGCAAGTAGAATACTGTTGTGTTTTTTTTTTACTACAATGTAATGTAACTGAAGTATACTCTTAATGAGTTAATTATTTTAATAATTCAAGTACTAATCTTATGATAGAGAAATTACAAACAGTATTTAAGGCAATTAAAATCCAGCTAAGTTCTCCAGTTAATGCTCCTCGAGAATTGTTCCTATACTCTTCGTTTAATGATGTTAAGAAATTACTATTTAATTTAATTCACTTTTGTTGAGTAAAGTTTTACTATAATTGATATATTATTTTTATTTTTCCAAGTATCATTGTATTTATCCAATAATCCACAAAATATACTTACTTACTTTTCGTTTCAAATGCCAAGAAATTTAATTTATATTTATTGGCGTACTTGAATAAATTTAATCAATTTGTATGCTTACTTTTACCAGGTTTGATTTAAGCTGTTGCTATGGATAAATTTGGATTCAAATATTTAATTCAATAAACTGGAGTACACAATTGATTTTGAATTAGCTTAATATATACTTGCTGTTTGTCAATAAACAAAATACAAAATTGAACGAAGTAAGAAAACAACAAAAATATTTTATTTTGTGTACACACATATATGGACACATTAAAATAAAAAGCATTTAACAGTTGCCTAAATCATATAAAAAAAACTTGATTTAGGCAGGTAATCAAATGTTTGTGTCTTGAACATAAACGGATGACAGTAACAACCCGATTGGAGACTGAATGCCAAAAGGCGCTTGCATCACGATTAGAGCGAACATATTAATAATTGTACTTTTGGGGATAGCATCAAGAAAACCAGACTTTTAATTAACACAAACAAAACCAGTCCGACATAACCAAAATCATCCAGTTCGAATCACTCAAATCAACTCGAAATGCTTTAAAACGTTTACTTACCATCAGGCGTGTAACCCAACTGCAACAAGTTGCCAACGAATGGCAAGGTGCTTGGACCCGGAAACTGTCCATTAATATGCTTAATACAGCTTCCGAATCGTTTCTTATATAGAAATGCACAAAGAACAACGATTGCACTGACCGAGAAAAGAAATAAGGAATTGTACATTTTAACGCTGCAAGCAATTCGAGAATACTGAACGAGATGCAACTCAACTGCATTATATTTACTGACCTAGATTATTGCAAACAATGTGTTAATACAATTAAATTGTTGAACCGATTAAGTACAACTAGAATGGAATCAGCAAAAGTTTCAGCTTCGAGATGCTCTCTTGATCTCAGAATCACATATGTTTAAGTTAGGAGATTAAGTGGCGGTTATATTAATAAGTAAAGGCTTTGAACAAACATTGGGAATATAATAAACGTTCTAATACACCAATATGCCAATTACACCTTTGTAAAATTGTATGGCAATTACAAGATAACAGAGCGCAATTATTATCTAAGCAAATACACGTATACAATCAATTTCCATAATCCTTAGTTCAACAAATAGTGTCCGACTGTCTTTTGTGGTCAAAGGTCACATACATATACAAAATTACAAATTCTTATCATCTCTGTGCATCAATTGGAACTTATAAATTAGGGCAAAACTCATTCATGCTTGGATTTTAATTATATTCTTACGGCCTTGTGTGCTTGCACAGCATTTGCAATTGCCTAACTACTAAACATTTACCAAGTGTTTAGGTTATTGTGTTGCATTAATCTAAGCAAGAAACAAACACACAAGCTTATGAGTCATTTCTTGATTTTAGACTTACCTACTATTTTCATCATATTTGCTACACAATATTTTATATGTATTTTACTGTGTTTAGTATAATAAAATTCAATTAGGTAATTGCTGCATCGTTACAGCTCACAGAAGGATCTATTATGTACCGTTCCATGTTTCTGTGTGCGTCTGTGTGTAAGCCGATTTAGATTTATAAAAGTAAATATGCATATAACACATGTGCTTTGATTTAAATGTGGTTACGTGCCGGAATTGTATGCAAGCCTACAATAATTTTTTACTTAAATACTCCAACTAGACAAATAAAATGTGCAATATTTTAGTATATTTTGCCAACACGTTCCGAACAGTACTACTGTCTGTAATTTAAAGTTTTCTACCTGCAAATATTATTTTAATATTAATAGCTTGTTTTAACGATTTAATGTCGTGTTGAAGGTAAAGTTAATGCGTCTTACATTCAGTAAGAATAAACAATAGGCACACATGACAGAATAAAGAAAATGCTTCTTGCAAACAATTGTGTGTGCATTTATGCACTTTCATGCACTTTCAGTTTTAGCCATACATGCACATTAATTTTTTTATAAATAAATTTTTTTTTTTTTTTCCAAAAAGTAAAGTTTTCTTGAGTTTTGGAATGTTGTCGATTTCTAGCGTAAAGCGTTAACCTAGGTCCAATTTTGTGTAACTTTGGAACATCAATATATAAGAAACTGGACGAAAAACAAATTATCATTATATTGATAAAGGATTTTATTGCCAATTTTCAGTAACGAGTGTGTCCATAATTTGCAGCTGTTGGGATATCTGAAGAACAAATAAACGCATTTATTACACATTGTGCCGCACATTGTTGATGAATTCAAATCATTTGCGTGTGTGGCATGAATACAAAAAAATAAAAAAAAAAACAAATGTATACAAGAATGGCAACACTGGGTTGTCCAAAATAGTTTGGGGTACATTCAATTTTACACACTGTTTGTGCGCCTCGTTGCGCTGCTTTGCTAATTTGCCACAAATCACTGATGTATGCCGCTTAATATGCGGTCCAAGCAAATACACGCACAATTTACATTCGCATTTCGAGTCCAGTATGATTGTGTGTGTGCGTGTGTGTGGTGAGCTACCAGTTATTATTCTGGCTTTAATTAAATGTTATGACATAGGCACGTGCATACGAAAACAAACAACAAAACAAGCTGCAGCAATGTATTATTTTCCTGATGTATTTAAATTTGTAAATTGTCATATGCAATTAGTTACGATTATTTTAATAACTTCTAATGATGATGATTTTTCCAGCGAATGCCTATTTCGTTGTAAATAGCCATAAAGTGAGTGTTGCATTTGAATGTCCTGCCAAAGGTGCCTAGTTTCGGTTTCTCTCAGTTATCTTCCGGTTGGCTCGTTGGCACTCGGCCTTCCTGCACTCACTTGCTGAACTTGAGCCCAACTTTATAATGAGAGAGAGAGAGAGGGAGATAACGAGATAAAGTAAACGCAATTTAGATTAAAGCAGCTTTCAAGATATTTTAAATTGTAATCGCACCCGCACCGCTACGAGGATTTTTCATCTTGGTTGGCTTCTTGCGCACTTCCGGTTGATTCATGCAACCGCTGCCACTGGGACCTGGTCCGTGTGTATCCACTTGCATGTTCTCATCACTGTCAGACGCCTGGCTCTTAAGGACTTTTTTCAAAATGATGAGCTAGTCAAGTGTAGTAAATTGTTTAGTATATATTTTAGTCAGCTCTGCTTCAGCTCTTCACCTCCTGTTCGATGCGCTCTTTGTTATACAAACGCTTCGCCTTCTCGGTATTCGCATACTTAATCTGCATGTCAATGCAGTTGGAGACACTGTCACAGGAATTAACCCAAGCCTGCAGGGTTTCAACCATCTTGCCCGTATAGCCCGGCGGAATGTCACGTCCCTGCGCATAGTCTACTTCCAGAATTCGTGTATTTTGAAATAGTTTGCCATGTATAATGTCTGAAAAATGCAAAAAAAAAAAAAATCACAAAAAAAAACAATTGGTAAAATTTACATTTATTACTTCCAGAAGTGTCCCTTAAATGAACCTTCAAGTAGGACAGACGTATAATATATTATAAGCTGCAGCTTTTTATATAACTTGTAAATTATTTATGAACTGCATCAGCTTGATTAAGTGAGCTGGATAAGAACAGTCAAGAGAGAGAGAGAGAGAGAGGGGGGGGAGAGATAGAGTTGGCTCAGAGCATAAATTTAGATTTTTGAATGCCCCTAAAATAACCAAGTGGACTCTCAAGTGTGTCGTCTGCAGACAGGGCTCAAAGGATTCGACATGCACAACGAAGACTTAGTCTCCGTTTTTATCTCTCAGTGCCAAAACCAGTCATGAGCTGAAGTTTGTATTTGTGGCAATCGTGTTGCCTTGCCATGCTTTGCCTCAACTTGTTAGGGCCAAACACTTAACTAACTGTCCACTGATAACAGTGACAATGTGTCCTTGGAGTTTTCTGTCTTGTGGCAGAAAGTTCTACTATATGCCAGCTGTAACCTTAAAATTGTTTGGATTCTCACGTACGTGATTCAACAAAATTTTAAAAGTTTGTTATTCTAGCCTGGAGAGTAGCAGATTTCAATAAACTTTCTAGAAACTGATATTTGGGTATAAACTTAAAAATAAGTTGATTTACATTTATATATAAAGTTGATTGAGCTGGAAGAAATATTTAATAATGCTACGAATGACTAGATATTGATTATTCATGCCGTACAGAATAATCCAATTGCTGCATGATAAACAAAATCATTTTTGCATAATGATATTTAAGTAGCAATTTCATAAATCAAGGCTAAGTATTTTCAAATCGTTCACTAAATAATTTTTTTTATTAGTTTCACTTAATTTTCGCAACCACATCAAATATCAATTAAACTGATGAGATATTGTGGTGCACACTTTAACAAAATCTCCCCCTATTTATCCGTAAAACATTATCAATAATTATATTAATGTGCTCAAACGAAATCACAATCCGAACTCAACCCTCCCCTTATAAATTGGTTGCTGGGAAAATACTGCAAAAATACAATTCGTTGAGCATTCGAATGTTGGACTTTTGTTTTAGATATTTTATGGCAACGAGAGCATATCCCAGGGTTTAAGTGATTAATTTGTTGGTGCTATGTTTGGCAGACAGATCTACTTAATTACTAAAAGCCCGTCCCTGCTGCAGTTGGATAGGTCAAAAGCAATTGTTCGCAGTAATTAGTTTAAAGTTGTTGTCGGAAAGTTTTTGGGTTTGTTGTAAAGTGCGCTTAAAACGGCTAACGATGGATTAGTAGAAATTTTAAATAAGACAGTTTACCAAAAGGCTAAATGGCCAACATAAAAATTACTTAAAAGTTGCATAAGCCAGAAACAAAATAGGACAACTACTATGAATGCGTCTTAAGTAATCGCCAGTGTTGGAAACTTTTCGACCCACCAACTTAAGCCAATTTTATGCCTTTCTCTTATTTTTTCTTCCTTTTTTTTTTGGGTAAATTCAAAGCACAAGTTAATCCTTTAAGCGCATTTTGGCATTGTATTAAGGGCCACTTGGCCTTGACTATGAGCCAACTTTAGTCATAACCATATATGCTGGATTCAGTTACTCTCCACATCCCACACGCTCTCTTTTCCCCTCATGTGGATTGCCTCATCGCCTAGTTTAATTAGCTTGAACTTGAGGCATTTTGATTGGATTTGTAGGCAACAAATAATTGGAAAAACATGCTGCAAAAAAAAAAAAACAGAAAAAAATAACACAATAATAGTAGCTTGGTAAGTGGGCGTGGTAGCCACAAGTGTTTTAAAATTTTGAGGCATTTTTGCGGTTGACATGTGTGTTTCGTTTGTGTGGGTGTAAGTGAGTGTATGTGTTTGTGTGTGAGCCGTAAATTCAACGCAAAAACAATCAATCATGCTTTTTGTTCATGCAAGCCGCGCACACGGGGCTCACCACCAATTGTGCCAAAAAAATTGTTCGGTTGTCTGCTGTCTGAAAGAGAAATTCTTGATGCGGCGTCTGCTGTTCGGTTGTTGTTTGTGTTTGGTCTGTGGCTGTATTTTAATGTAATAAAACATTTATATAGAATAAATGGGTGAATTACGCTTCAAATGCCATCGAACGAATGTCAACGGAATTTTTAAAGGAATGCAAAGAAATAATAACACATCCATATCCATATGTCAATTTATGATTTTGCAATTCCACAAGTGGTTAAAATGTAGGTCTCTAAAAGAAATCATAAAAGAATGAGAATGTCTGTTTAAATAAGGGAATTAAATGCTTCGATTAGATAAAATTTAATAATAAATATGTATTGAATTATCTCGTTAGACTACTTTCCAGTCATTTTTATGTCTCAATGTCACGTTTACTAAAAGTCAATAAGTTGCATGCCCCCGCTGCGTGCTTAACGGCGAGTCACATCCCAATAGCCAGAGTCAAAGATTTGAAAAGCTGAGAATTATGAAAAGTTTACATGCACCTGCCTCTGACAGCTTACGCCGAAGCTGATTCTACAAGTCCCTTTTTATATTTTTTGTTTTGTTGTAAAACGAACTTAAAATGAAAACTTATTAATTGAAAACTCAGCATACCGACAACAGAAAGAAAGACAGACAGACACGGTGACATAGACAGGGAGGTAGGTAGAAAAGAGGGAAAACACAAGGGACGCAGTAGCTTGCACCATCAATATTGAGTTTGGGGCAGGCAGGCAGGCAAACAACTATTGGAAACTTTTCACCTAAATCTGACAAACTGCCGGGGTAAATTCTCTGAAACTGGAAACTTTCGCGGCCCTGGTTTATATACACACACACTCACATAGCCATGTAAGCATACATCTATGTATGTATGTATGTACGACGTAGACACCTAAAAGTATGCTTTGCAAGCGTACAGCAATCAAAAACAGCTGAACAACCAACCAACCATGTTTGTTGCAATGATGTGGGCGTTGCCTAAGGGCGTGCCACACACATTCTCTGTTGTCAGTCTTACCATATGAAGCGTTGCATACCAAAAAACATGAGTAACTAACTGCATATTCACTTGCAGTCATGGTGCATGGGGTATTAGTGTTTCTATCGAAACTTCATTTTATGGGCAACTGATAATCAATTAGAACCAAGACCCATTTGACTGCCCATTCCATTATAGTCAACCAAATTGTACCCCTATGTAAGTCTGCCGACTTATTCTGCGACACATACACAAGCTTAAAGTCACAATCATTGCAAATTATCACTTGTTGCAAATCTATTTTAAGCATGCGGTAAGTATGAATATTGAAATTAATTTGCGTTAAGTGGTTCGTTCTATGTGTTCTAACAATAAAACCTCAACTGTTAAGTGTGCATACACAAATCTTAAGCAAAAACCCAAGTCGACATTCCACGCTTTGACAAGAATCGCTTCTAAAAAAACTAAAGCGAAGATGGAACTAAGCGCTACATTCAAAAAACCGAGGCCTGCCCTTTGTCACCTTTTAAAAACCAGCAACATAGAAACTGCCATAGAAACCAGGATGCAATCGTCAAACATAGGCATGGTCGACTAGTCAGTTACCCCATAGACCTCTATTAATAACATTAAAGTAAAATTGTCCAATTTTGCAAGAATAAACAGAAATGTAAAATTTTAAAAAGAGAAGTTGATATGTTCAATGCAACAATTTGTCTAGTCGACCTAAGCTATTTTTGATATTAGTAATTTCTTATATTAATAATTCAAATATTTAAAATCTTTAAAGTTTGAGTTCCTGGATCAGTTTGACCCGAAGGTAAGTAATGGAGGGTTGATTGTAAGTATAGTTATATGTTAAAGTTACTACTGTTTGTTCAACTGTAGCATAAGTTAAACTAGGCATACCCATTTGAAGGCCATAATTGTTGTTCTTGTTGTTTTTATAAATGCAAATCAAGACAGGTAAAGCAGGGTACCGAAACCAAAGCACTATGAGGAAGTTTTTGTATTTTGTTTTTCGTCCAAATCTTCCAGTTATGCTCGTTATTTATTATACTAATCTTGTTGCAAAAAGTCATCGAAATCGGTCAACTATATTATATATGTAGCTTTTATATAAAAAATAATACTCTTGGACGACCAGGTGATTACATTTTGTAATTGCTTTTCTTACATCTTATTTTGAAGGTCAATCTAAGTTTGTCTTCCAGCCATTTCGAATGCGTACTTGCAAACACTTTGGTTTTGCATTTACATTTATCAAAATTTGTTGATAACGTTGGCAAAACATGCGAACATTTTCATTTATAAAGCTTACAAATCTTTGTTGAACAAATCAAACAAGGCATTCTGTTTATTATAACGCCACACTGCAAAAATTCGAAATTGTGAATGTTTCCTAAAATATAAAATTTGCAAAAACTGCACATTAAGCTTGATTAGGAATTAATAGCTCTACAAAATGGTGGTACACTTTAACTTGACAATTGCTGACCCCCTTCCCTTGTATACAAACAAAAACAAAGACACGTATTAAAAATAAAACAAATGACGCAAAACAAATTATGAACTTGCATCGCCAATTTGTTGTTTCTTTGCGTATACTTTACAATTTGCTCATATTTAGTTAGCTGTCACGTTGTAACAGCTGACTTCAAGTGTTAAAATCATAGCAGAGGTCTGTTAACTTAACATTTATGTTATGCAACGTAAAAGCTTAACGTTTTTACAACAGGTTTGCATTAACAATTAGTTTATTTTAGAACATATAAAACATGAACAAATACCCATGGTGCAAAGCAAAGAAGTATAAAAACACCGCATCCCGCTTGGTTAAAAAGTTGCTGTTTGACATGTGTTGATGATAAGGGTCTGAAACGCTGGATAGAAAATGACAACAGCAAGGACAACAACTGCTAGCCCACAAAGGTGAACGTGAATGTCAATTTAAATTTGGCTAACACAATAAAGTTGGGAAAAGTGAGTTGTCGTAAACCGAATAGTGCTTAACGGTTGAACTAAACAAAGAACACGAAAGAAACATAAACTAGAAAGAGATTTTGTTTAATTTAATAGTTAGCCACTTTTGACTTTTTAAATATTATTTAAAGTAAAGAAAAACAAGAAGAATTAAGCTGAACCATGAATAATTAAAAAATGCTCTATCAAAACAATCTGTCTACATGGATTGCCACCTAGAAGCAATTTAGCTGTGGGTTCGACTAAAGCCCACTCAACTTACCGAATTTCAATTATAAAAGCATCTTGGAATGGGAAACAACACCAAACAATCACCATCCTCACCCACTCCACCCCACTGTCAAGACAAATGATGATCTAATGGGCCGCCGTGAAACGTGAGGCATACCAAAGAGCAAACATTAACAGCACACACACTAACACAAACACACTTAGAGATATAGCGGTCCCACCGCCCCCAGCAAATAGCGTTCACAGCAAACAACTGGAGTCGTGTCCTGTGGTGCCCCGTACCTAGTCTAATAGCAGCTTATGGCCAAGATGCTTACAGACCACCTCCACTCAACTCCAGTCTCACTAAGCAATTGTGATTTTAGATTGCGCCTAATAGTATGCAATGCTTTTTGGGCATCGAGATTGTCGCCCTTCCACCCAACAACAAAGATTCCCATCATACAATAAATCTTGGCGCAGCTCTGCTTTGCCCCGTGGCTGTGGCCAGGATTTGAAAAGCAATTAAACAGGTAGCGCGTGTGGACAGCCAGACAGTCAGCTCACATTGCGTCTTATTTATGAGTACACACTCAGCTAAGATCAGCATCAGGACTTGGACACTGGACACTGGACACTGGACACTAGACAGTGGAGAGTGTACTTAGTCCTGCGGGCAAGCGGCACTAACAGCATAGCAGTTGTCACTTTATTTGCTTAGTTGATTACTTTGATAATGGATGCGAAGATTTCATTTGAGCACTATTTGCATTTTGTTATTCCCTATAGTCAAACAAATGTGAAGAAAGCATATTCAGCGTCTGTTGGCTTAAAGTAAACACTAGATTTCTTAACTGCATTAAAAGTTGGTTTGATTTAGCTTTGAAACTATTAACAATCATATTCAATGCAGGTTTTCTTTATTTGTTATGTGTGCTTTGTTCGAGCAAAAATGAGTAAACGATTTGCTTTTAAATTGAATACAAATAATAAAAAATAGTTTTAATAAATAATGCAATTATTTTTTTGTTGCCATTGCAAAACTTTTGTTAGGCACAAAAAACTGGAGTTAATAAATTGTTAATGAAATCTTTACTTGAATATAGATTCATTTTATGCATTTCTTTCTCAATTAAATCTAAGTCAAGTATCACAGAAAGCTGAGTATTTCCTAGTCAAGCAACCTCAATCTGGTTTCTTCTCGTTTAATGGCATAGTTCAAGGCGTTAGAGGGTTTGCATTACTTTGGAATTTGGATAAACAAGAACAGATGTAGATTTAGTTATTTGCATGTGTTATGTGCTCTGGAATTCAAAGAGGTTTTTGTGCTGTGCTGTGCTAAATGAAACCGCGATAAAGTAGCCCGCAGCAGCAGCAGCAGCAGAAGCAGAAGCAAACCCTAGTTAACTGCATCTGATAAAGGGAGGCAACAATATCGCAATAGCTTGTGGCCAGAGCCGAAAAGTCAACACAGCAAGCGCGAAAAATTCTATGCGAAATTACACAATCAATGCAGCAGATCCTCTAAAATTTGGTTTCGCTATGCGTTTAACTTGCGGCTTTTGCTTTTGTGTTGCACAAAAATACACCGAAAACAAAATGTAAATTCACTGCAGCAAAAAGGGTCAAATAGTTAGTTACCCTTGTTGTGTTAGAATGCTGTTCAGGCTTAGTCCTGAAATTAATTAAAAACAACATGCAACTTGGCCAACAGGGGGGAGAGGGAGCGAGAGAAAGAGAGAGAGACAAAATAAATGCCAAAAATTTGGCCATAAAAGTGTAAAGCTGGCAATTGCAACATTTGTTGTTGTTGCTTTTGGCCATGTTACAAAATTTAACAAACACGGAAGTATATAAGCCGCAAGTCGCAATTGGCAAACAGTTCTAAGCTAGAACAATTCTACAAAATATGCAGATGCAATTTGCGCAAAAAAGAAAGAACAATTAACAGAGAGATTAAAAGAAATTTTTTTCGTTCTTAAGAATTTTCTAAGTAATAGAAAATGCATATGGATTATTCTAGTTACTAATTTCTTAACTTTTATAAAATAAATTAAGTTAAATGTTTTGCAGAATGTAGGCAATAAATTTTTCCTGCTCTTTTTTTTTTTTAGGCTGCTGTTGACTTAACAAATACACTTTAAAGGTGCAAAAATTGAATTGTTGAACGTCATTTTGGCTGTTCATTTGACAAGGATCCATATCACTTCATGCATTTTTGGCACCAAACACACGCTATAGCAAATCTCTTTTGTTTCAGAATGAAGGGCAAAAGGAGCTGAAAAGTAACTTTATGAACACGTTTTCTGCCCTCGACGGCTAATCAAGTGCACTGCCTTGGGGGGAGTTGAAGCGATAATCATGACACGACTTTATTCTAAATTTGTGCAAACTGTTGCCAAAAAGTCAAACAGTTGGTCGGTCTGTCGTTCAGGGGTGTTAAGTTAACCTTATTTTGAGGCAGGTTGGACATCATTTCTGCTGTTGCAACAGCCTTGAAATGGTAATTGTGGCGTGACTTTGCTCAAAGTAAAATAAATTAGAATTTGATTTAATTATGCGGAATTTTGGTGCTGGAAAATTGAAGGGAAATGAGTCATGAATTTACAAAAAAAAAAAAAAATTTAATAATTTGTGCTAATGAAGCTATAGCTCATGCAGTTAAACATAGAAAATCTACTCAATTTGTAAAAAGTTTTATATATGTAGAACAACACATTTTTCCATTCAAATTTTATTTGGTCATCGTTTCTATGGCAGCCAGCCTATAATAGTATCTAACTGTCACTGACAATAGCTGCCTGCTATAACATACAAGATGCCAGCAAGATATAAATTTTATTTAGCTCGCTGTTTGCTAGTAAATTTCAGCCAAATAATGTGTTTTTACACTTTTTTCTATAATAGTCACTTTCTAAACACAAAAATACACAATTTACAACTTACCTGCATAGATTGCTTCAATAATTATGTCTTCGAGGTGTCGCACGTTATCAATCTCAAGTTCGTTTAGCAGAATTCCATATGGAATGCTCTTCGTTTTAATTGCTAGCGAAACGATGGTCAAATGCTGCAGCTTTTTTTGCATCGCCGGCGTGAGCTCGATGTAGTCCTGTTGCTGGGCACGATACTGTTTGTAAGTGCCGTAGGCAAACAGATTCAGCGTATTGTAGTACTTGGCATCGGGACCGTCTTTCAGCTGCAACAACAACAGTTAGCAAAGCGATAACAGTGCTTGTGTACGTTTATAACTTACCTCTGCTACATTGGGCTCCAGTAGAAGCTCACCAAAAACGAATACATTTGGCGCATCCAAAACTTGTTTGATCACGTCCAAGAGTGCAGCGCCGGTTGCGTTCTTTGCAAGCAGGCAGAACTGTTGCAGAAATGTCTCCTTGTTGTTGCTGGGCTCCTCAGTGCCAAGCAGCATATCTTGTGCCATTTTAATTAATTTACTTTTGCGTTTAATTTGCAAATAATGTTTTGTTGCTTTATGTTGCACAGCTGCTCAGCTAATTTGTAATTATCGATATACATTAAAGATGGTATGTTGACAAAATAAAACATCGGTAACAGCACTATCGATATAAAAACACCACCAGCTGTTCCAGCTTGCTGCCTGACAAAAAGCTGACAGATGTAGCGGCAGGCCGCTTTTCAATAATATTGCGCGCGCACCGAAATTAAATCAATTGTACATTTTATATTTTGTGTTAACTCACTTCTTCATTACTTCATTACTTACATTATTAATTAAAGAAATAATTTATTCGGCTTCATCCCCGTTTAACTTTTCCCTAACCCATTTTCATTCATCATACTTATTATGATGAGTCACTTGGTTTTGGTTATAGTTTTAAAGCTGCTCAGCCCAATAAAACTTTCTCAGCTTAAAACACTTTTCACTTCCGCACAACAATTTTCACGTTTTCTCAAACATACACACATTTGACTTCTTTGGGGAACGCTTGTAAAAATGCCGGTAGCCATCCAGAAAAAATTCCATTCCACATCAACTTAAAACTTTTTATTATTCTTTGCCAAGTCTGCACAAAAAAAAACAAACATATACGGCTCATAAAAAAAAGGTGCTGGTCAAAGTTGAAAACCCTTTATAATGTGACGCCTTCTGTGGTTCGATTTGGGGATTCATCGATTATGAGAAGTAAGGCAAGACGAACTCAAGCATATATATATATATAAAAGGTCAAATGCCTTAGGGGGTGTGCAAGCTTTAAAGACTTTAAGCTATCAAATGCCATACAAATAATATATTTTTTTCTGTGCAGCTTCAAATTGTTAGGCACTGTGAATCGTTTACCATTCTTGTTTGCCATGCGGCAGCTGCAGGCGAGTCCGAAGGGGTTCAAGGGGGGCAAATGCCATTCGCATTTTTGATGGTAGTAACAGTATGCAACAGTATTTTGGGGGAGTCAAATCTGACTAAGCCAGTTTTCCAATATGCTTTCCAATTTGAATTACGAACCATTTGCCTTTAGGCCTCAATTTTATTGGATTTTTCGCATTTTTGGCCGGCTGAATGCGTTGCCTGCATGTGAATTTAATTTCTCTTCCGCTTTTTTTCCTGTTTACTTATTTCGCAAATTTTGCGAATTTTTTTGATTGTTTGAGGATTGTGTGCAGTGCATTTGTAATTTGTTTGACGCGATTTGTCAGCGCAACAAAACGCAATGCATGTAAAATAAACTAAAATATTTACACTTATTTAACACAGAATTCAATGAATTGAGTTTATTTTTCTGGTTGAATTTGCCAACCTCGTTTTCCGCTTGTTAGAAAAGGGAAGAACAAACCAGTTTTGTCATTTGGTGCAATACAGTACGACCTCGGTTAACACAACCTATCAAAATTTGGCCAGTTGTGGGGAAATTTTCTGGTGGTAAAGAGACATTTTTCAAAAAAAAAATGCCTTTGCTTACCTTTAAAATTAAAGTATGTAAATCAAATAAGACTATTTTGGATGCAAAGATTTCATATTAATTTATTAATTTTTTGAAAAATTTGCGTATTTTTTTATTTTCTTACAATTTATACTTTTCTGAACAGCTATTTTGCGAAAATCTTGAATTTGGGTGTTGCAATTATCGAGGAGTTGCGTGTAACGCAACTTATCAAGGAGGGTTTGCGTTAAGCGGGGTCGTACTGTATTTATCTTTGCCAATGTATTTATTCACTTCCTATTTATTGCAATGTCATTAATTTGACACAGTACAATGACGCTGTTGTCAGGTTCCATGCAATTGCCACAATATCCAAGAGAAAATTTAATACCTCAAGGGACAACAAATGACAACAATTCAACAACTGAAATTATATAAATGCCGCAGAAATGCGTCATCGCTTTTTACCATGACAAAAACAATCTCAACAGTTAACTCCAGTTAACAAGAATTTAAGAATATTTTTGTACCATTTCAATTTGCATGATAAAAATCTTCATCAAAATGATTAAATCGATTCCAAAGTTAGTTAAGCAGTTAATGTCCAAAGAAGGGGAAAGTCCAAACTGTTATACAAAACGCGTGCGTATAACAGTTTGTGCTAAAAGTGCTTCGGTAAATAACAAAATCGCTCACCCCATCCACCTCCTTACCATATGTATGTATATCTCGAATGGGCAGCCGTTGGCTTATCAGTTTTATCAGAAACGTGCGACGAGCAGAACGAAAGCGATGTGCTGGGAGCAAAGGGGAGCAGAGAAGTGGAGTGGAATGGTGGAATGGTGGAGCGGTTGCTTGACCTTGTCTTTGAGCTGAGCGCTGCTCATTAGGACTGAAATTGCTTTGTGTGATTGTGACAGTGTGTTAGTGTGAGTGTGTGTGTGTGTGTGTGGTTTCGCGTTTGTTAAGCTCACTTTGTGGTTTATTATTGATATGTTTCCTTTTGCAGTTGATGCCTATCAACACAAATGAAAAAAAGTTTGTGAACACATATAGACATATCCCACCTTCAATTAACATAGTTTTATATGGCTCAGCCGATCACACACACACACACACAGCCACACACACGCACACTCAAAGAAAACATTGTCATTTACTTGAAATGTCAATAACAATTCTTCGTCCTTGAACTTACTTTAATAAGTAATAATGTCAAATAAACTTTGATTGCAGTCTCAATTTGCACTCGTTTCTTGTGTTTTCTTTCACCTTTGCTCTTTCGTTATTTGGCACAAAGTAAAGCTCAAAACTAATTTAATCACAGCAAAATTGTTGCGAATATTCGGAATGTCCAAGTATCGTTGCGTTTGACATTTTATTCGGCTGTCTTTTACAACTTTGTCTCCGAGCTGAAACCAAACTTTCTGTACTATAATAAAACTAATGGAAATGGAAATAAGGTAAAAGCACCAAAAGCAAAAACAAAATCTTTTTAATGACAGTTCGATTATAGTTTTTTGCACTTTATTAACCAACGAAGTTCAGTAAATGTTCGTAGAACTTGAATCCATGGCTTAAATGTCTATAAATAGCATATATGTATGTACCTTAGAAAATATCATTATAATTTGTCTGATGACTTGGTCAAAGTTAAGTTACACGTTTTCTATATATATAATTTATTCGTATATTTATTTCACTTTTGTTGATGCTCGCCAAAACTTCTATCTGCTATCAAACTTTTTGACAGTTGACTTTAGGCCGGACTGGTATATATGCTATCAAACATTACCATATGCCAAAAAATAAACTTATTCACATATGCACGTGTGCGTTTGTACTTATAGTGTAAGTCAGTGAGGCGTCACATATGATTATATCGAGATTTGTTTACACTGCCGTCCTGCGGGAAAATCAACCAAAATTATAAACCGTGATGACATTGCGAGTGTGCCAAAGGAGGCGGGTGGGCGGTGTTGCTAGCCGCATGTAAATGTGTATAAGTATGTGTGTGTGCGTGTTTTCGGCCTATAAATATCTTTGTCTTTGGCAAGAAAATAATCAAGTGTTAACTGTTTGTGGTTATATTTTAAAAGTGATTTACCAAATGATATTAACTAAGTGTACGAAATACTATATAAATACGATTTCCTGTGTGAATGTTTCAAGTTAAACAACAATGGACTATTATCGATAAGATTCTATTTAATTGCTTACTTTGCTTGCTTACTTGCTTACTTTGAACCACTAATAAAAAAAAAACTGCTTTAAGGCAAAACAATTTGTAATTGAAACTTCAAACAATTTTATTTGTTTTTGTTTGGTACTTTCAAGCTGATTTTCTTATAAATCCACTCAGCTGGCTGGCTGTTAAACGTTCTAAGCGGCTTTTATGCTCTTATCAAAACTTAAAACATTTCACAATATCGGAGTGGGAGACTGGAGTGTAAGCCTTGGGTTTGTTTCCCGAAGCAACAAGCCCATATAAGCGGCGAGACATCAATTTCAATCTACATTGCCTATTTTTAGGATGCGTAACATGTTGACTAAGCACCTGCAAATGTTTGCAACTGCTAACAATCATGACGCATTTGTTTGTTTTCCTAAGGGCCTAAGCCAAAGGCATAGCACATAGCACCACCACCGACCCCCCGGAAAGATAACAAAATTGATGAATGCTTTGTAGGATTAAGCTACGTGAAAAAAAAAAAAAAAGAAGAATTCCACGAAATAAAAGAGAAAAAATTGACTTACAACAGCCAACACGTTTGAGGTAACAAAAAGTTTAGACACAGAGCCGAGAGATAGCTGCAAAAGTAAAATGAAAAGAAAATTGACCAAAAAACAAAGTACTCGCATGCCAGGAAAAATAACAAATAAATATAAAGCAGCAGCAGCATAAATAAGAAATCCTATCAAAACAAACGATAATGTTTCTGTTGCTGTCATTGATGATGTGCACGATTGATAATAAGGATGTTGGAATGTGAATGTGAATGCGAATGTGTATGTGTATGTGTTTTCCAATGCCATTTTAATGACACGCGAAGGTTTGTGGCTCAATCTCATGTGGATGAGGTGTTGATTGCCTCTGCGAAGAATTTGAAATGCCAAAGGGATGAGCTGAAGACACAAGTCAATTAATCAGCAAACAAATAAAATCAAGCGGAAAATTTACCAGAAACGCAACTAAAACAAACATCTAAGAATTGATGTGCGGATTGTAAGACATTCGCTTATCAAATAAAACTAAAATTAAAGCACGTTAAATGGTCCAATTCTATTTGGGAGAGTAAATGAAATTCCAATTGAGCCAAATGAAGATTTTTTAAAGATAATTTAAGAAAAGCCAACAAATATGTCAAGTTAATGTAATTATTACTTATTTATCAATTTAATTAAAATTTCGATTGAAGGCATTTAATTAAAATTTTAATTTATCAAAAAATCTTTGAGCTAATTTTAGAAATAATATGAAAACATTCAACTAATGTTTAAATATACTTATATTGTTTTCTCAGATAAAAAAGTTTACAAAGAAATATTAAATATAACATTTTTTTTTTATGTATTTACTCAACAAACAAATATTTGTTTGATTAAATCTGCTTGTGCTTTAAGCACTTTTGTTGAGAGACTTTTTTTTTTGCTGTGACTTAACCTAACTTTGACTGGCTGTCAGTTACATAATTAACAATAATTAGTTTAGCAGTCAATTCAATTAATAAAGCTGATGCTCATTAAATATGCAAATCCTATTGCTGCCAATTGATGCTTTAATGCAATTCTTTAATGCCTACTTTTTGTTGGGCACAAACCTCTTTCACGTATTTCAGACCCTGCAAATCGGGCAAAACTCAAGTGTATGTGTGTGTTGACTGTATCGGCGATTTGGGTCAAATTAAAATGGCTAACAATGAGCTGGCGATGGCATTTTGGCGCCATTCAATACGCCTATCAAACAAAATTGGTAATGTCATTCGTCTTCGTTGTGTTTAAGGTACTCGTAATCCGATACCGAACCTCCAGAACCAAACCAGATCTAAAAGGTATCCCAACTCTTAAGGCCCGGACATCGTCGCCATTTTGTTGACACTTTGAATGGGCGAGCAGGCCGGCAGTTGTTAACTGTTGTTGTTGTTGGCGGCATTTATATTGACAAATTTATTTATTAACATTCAAGTTCATTAAACCTAAATATTTCCACGGCTTTCACACGCTTCGTTGAGCCTGGTTTTTCAATAGCACCTCTCTTTCCCCCACCTCCATCTGGTTCGCATGCCGCATAAATCACTTTGTCGCTGGATGCTGACCGCCGCCATTTTGTTTGTTTTCTATTTTGATTATGGCATTCTCCCCACTTCGCACTCCTTTCGTTCTCTCATTTGTTGTTGGGGGTGGCAAGATTTCAGGCAAGAATTTAGTTTTAAAGCTTTTGAAATTCTTTTGTTTGCCACTGCGTAAACATAGAAGCGACAACAACAACAGCAACAACAGCTGCAACAACAACATAACATTTTTACTCCTTGTTATATGGCAACTTGGCAGCCCAACTAATCCATATAGATTTATTTGTTGGCCTGCCCCAAAAAATCCAAATTGTTGTGCGCACTTGTGCGTGAGTTCGTGTGTGTTTGTGTGTGAGCTTTTATTTTTTTTTAGCCAACAGTTTTTTAATTAAAACTAAAGTGTTTTGCTTAAATAACGAATTCTTTCATTGAATTTAACTGAAATAACTTTGAAAAGAATTCAAAAAATGTTTGCTTTTCATCAAAAATGCATTAAAGTGCAAAAATAGTGCTGTTAATTGATAGCTATTCGATATCCTATCAACATAAAGAAAAGATTTTTATATCTCTGTCGACATCAGCATAACAAAGCAAATGATTGAACAAATATTTATTTATTTTTTATTCTGTGGTTTTAGTCGATAAAAAAGGCGTTCATTAAATAATTTATAATTATTAAAAATAATTAAACAAAAATTGTTTTTGCACAAAAAAAAAGTCAAAGTCCAAAAGAGACAGAAGGAAAAAGAGGTAGAAAAAGGAGAATAGCAAGAAGAGAAGAAGGTAAGAGAGAGAGGCAGAGATGAATACAGAATGTGAGGGAGAGAAACAAGTATAGAGTGTTTTGCACAGATCGAATGCGAGCCAAGAAAGTTTACTTGAATTTGTTGAGAATCGCGGGGTATGCAAAACCAATTTATTTCATATTAGTTCAAAGATACTTTTAAACAGTTATTATAAAGTCCTTAAGGCATTCATTGTTTAAACATTATACAAAAGTTTACGGCGCGCTAACAAAAAATTGCATACATTAACTTTTTGAAAGAAAGAAACCAAAAAAAAACGGTGGAAAATAATCAATTTCATTGGGAGTATATTTCGTGGATCATTCATTATGTTTGCTTATTTCCCGCCCTGAAAATTTTGCAAATATATTGCATGTGTTATTGTTTTTTTTTTTGTTTGTTGTGACTTTCAGCCTGCGGGGACGTGTTTGGTTTGATTCGCTTGCCAATGTTTGCGTGTGCATGTATGAAAATAAAGAGAAAAGTCAACTGGTATTTTGGTGGCGTTACGGTGAAAAGGGGTGTGGCTTAATGCGCTGAGGCCTTTGATGAAACACGCACCAAAAATTGCCAACTGGAAATGCTCTTGACGTTGATCGATGATTGTGGCCTTTAAAGTTTTTGGGCGTGTTGAAGTGCGAAAACTTATTGACTAATTATTTATTGAATTCGCACGCATCGATTCAGCCTAATGGAATTTGCAAACAGAATTACACGCACTCAACCACAATTAATTGAGCCTAATTGCTAAAACAAGTTTTGCGGTTACCGAATTTAAAATTTTCTACAAACGCAAACCAGTTTATTTTTCGCAAATTAATTGCACTATTTGCCATCAACCGTAAAATAGTTTGTAAAATATTTCATCAGATTTATTTTAATTAAATTTCGATGTAGAAGCATCCATCTAGGAAACTACTAAGTGTCTGGCAGCAAACATATAAAATGTAGTCGAAAATAGTTTATTTATTTACCATGATTTTGTATGTAAAACTTGTTCTGTAAATAATTTATGTTTGGAACTGAATACCAGAGTCAATAACAACCAAGATTTAAATCGAGTTGTGTATTAAGTATCGTTATGTATGTTTTTGTGATATGTATGAATATGCAAAATAATTGAACGATTTCAGTCTCATGAATGTGTCACAATGGAATCTTTGATTTTTCCAGCACTAAATATTTTAATCATTCGGTTATTTAAATCAATTGTACTGATTTAATCATCAATATATAGCGGTGAATATGCTGCCAGGTAATTAATTTCATTGGCTGACATTTAAAATAAAGCTATAAGCTGCATTTATGTGTGGAACAATAATTTTTTGGCATCGAAAATATTTTTTAACGTTTTCATATATAACATAAATTTATTTTAAATGGTTAAATATACGGTAATATTAGCGATGTGACTTGCTGCATAAAGTTTGAACTAATTAAGATAACGGTAATTTTTTTTATTTAAATATTCTGGAGCGATATTAGTTGTAGCTAGCAGAAATATATTATATTTTCACATTTCTTAATTTTGCTAATACGCATTTGAGTATAAAAGTCACATATTTAATAAAAATATAGTTATTTAAACTTACAAACAACAGATATTCTAATAAAAAAATCAAACGCTGTTAAAATGAAATTAACTAACAAAATTTGTACATTGTCCCAAAAACAGGTTTGTGTATTGGCTATACAAAAGCTTTTGGGTTGCTAGCTGTGGAACCTATTTATGTTTTGAAACAGGTTTAAGAAGTCTAAGCATTTAGCAACATATCTACAACAATTAAATTTATCGTGTGCAACTTCAGATGTGTAATTAAATTATTAAGATCTCGTTATCTTCATCATCTTTAAACAATTAACCAAAACAAAATACTGTTATTAATCTATTAGTGCAAAAGCAAACAGGTGGTTTTCATATTTATCACAAAAGACAAGGAACGGATTAAGGCAGAGGGGCGGTATATTCTTAGTTTATCAATATGTCCAACTGACGCTTCAAACGCTTCTTAAAAACTTTTCTGCACAAATCAGCCTGAGCCATCTGAATCAACAGCCACAAATAATAACATCTGAACAATTTTGTATCGTTATTCGTTTGCGATTTGCATTTAAGCGCGGGCGCAATAAATTGATTGAAATTGAGTATGCTTAATCGGCACATCAAATTAATTAGGAAATCAACATTCGTATGGCCCATAAATCAAAAGTTTAAGTCATTGATTCGCTAGTCAATCTCAATGGGTAGGCTATTGTAAGGTTTAAACGAGAAATAGTTAAAATGTAGCCTTGATTAATGTCACCTAGTCAGTGAAATGTTGTTTGCTTGATCGTGCGGTTGATTGGTTTGAATTAATATACCGTTTTGGATAATTTTGAGATAAATTTAAAACATTCTTATATTGCTATCCATTTTTCAAGACTTTTAATTTGATAAATTAAATTTTAAATTAAGCTTTACTTAAAGGAACGATGAGAAACTAAAAATAAAAACAATTATACACTTAAGACCGGCTTCCAGTTAACATAAAACGCGAAGCAAAACATTAAAAAAAATATATATATATATAAATAAATGTTTATAAAAATAGAGACGACCTTCAGCTGAATTTATGGCAACAAAGCTTAAAGCTGCAAATTCATTGCGGACAGTTTCAATTCCAATTTGCAAACTGTTTTTTAGTGAAAGGCGTCAACGAGCAAATATATATTGAAGTACTTTAAGCTTAAGCAAAAAAAGCAAAAAAAAAAAACCGGCTACAAGCGCCATATGCAACAAAACGGATAAGAGAGAAAGAGAGATAGAGACTAGGGGTTTATTCGATGTTTGGTTTTAGCTTATAGCTTTGAACATATAAGCGGATTATGCAAAAAAGGGAAACAAGATGTAAAATCGCTTCTACCACTTGCTGAGTGCATATTGCGCATACTGGACATCTTTGCACTTTAACAAACCAAATGTAAAGCACACACAAGTTCAGATAGCACAACAGATTTCCAAATGGCAACAAAACAACAGAAGAAGCAGCATTAACGTAAACAAATGAAAGACTAGTTTTACTTTTACGTCAGTTTATGTCGACATGCTAATTTACATTTTACTTTAAAGCAGGCGTATTTTATTTTTGCGTTTTGATTTAATTATCATATATTAGCAAACGATTATGAATAAGTCAACATATTAGTTGTTCATATGAATCAGTTTGCAGCTAAATAAGTTTTATTATATGCAAGAGAAGATTAATTATTTTTCCTTTGATAAGGTAGTAATAACACATGTATGCAATTATGGTTAAATGTTTAAAGCTTAAACCAACATTTAGTTCAGTAATTGTATGAAATAAAACATTTTACACAGATTAAATATTTATGAACTACAGTTTTAGTTGACTTTTTGAATGCTTTTGACAAACAAATTAAATAATCTGGTAAATAGAATAAATTAGTGACATTTTATGGATTGGAGCACTTTAAATTTTGTCATTGCTGAATATATGCAATTATTCTTTGGAATAAACAATGTTTTCACTTGATTTGAATATTGGTTCAGCATTAACAAAGTTATCTTAAAACAAATAATTTTCTTTAAGTAACTTGACTGTTAACATTTTTTATCTATTGCTATCAGCACTGTATTTTATTTTTATATATTTTGCCAATAACTTGTTATTGAAAATTTGATTTTAATTTTTGATTGTAGAAATGCCTACAAGCTTTTCGATATGACCTCAAGACTTATTTTGCGCGTTCATTTAACTCACATTTGGGAATGTTTTTGACACATAACCGGCGAACGGGTTCGATAGCACGTTTGTGTGATTCCCTACCTAAACCACACAGGGTGTATGAGTAATCAGGTGCAAACTTACTCAGATAGATGTGTCTGAGAGGCACAGCCCTGGCCAAACCGCACATTGCGGTCAACACTGGCTGATTGAGTTAGGCCAAGTTCACACATGTACATGTGCTGCAAGTGAGTGCAGTACAAAAACTTGTTCAACAATTGAAACAATGCTTAATTTGTATGGATCGACAAAATGCAAATATAAATTATCAAGAGGAAACTCGATTCGAATCCCAAAACCTGTCTTGATCTCTGCTGTCGGACTAGCTGACAACTCTTGTCTGTTGCCCTCATGTTGTTATTGTCGCATTCATTTTCAAGTCATTTCATATTTAGAAGTTCACCGCTTTGAGGTTTCAGTTCAGTTTTAATAGCGCACGACACCGGAACACTGTACGATACGGAGCTCGGGAACGGTCGTATATCTTGTCGAGTGCTATCTATTTGTTTGTTTATTACCGATAGTAAACGCTGCCAACATTATTTGCGGAGAGTGAAAAGTGAATTAAAAATTACACCAGGTAAAAATATAAATGAAATGTGTATTTTAGTTAACCCTAGAATGGGTATAAATCAATTTGATTGCAAATTAAAAACATGCAGTGCTTAAACAGAATGCATATAATTGATTGCAAGTGATGTGATTTATGGTGGACAGAAAACATCACGTATACGCAGCGTTCGTGCAAAAGGGAATTGCATTAACTACGCAAAAACCCTATCGCCTGAGAGTCCATTTAATAATAAGACAAGAGAGAGGATTGCAAAAATGCGAACTGAATAAAAGGATAAAAAACTAAAGCCCCTTACCAAAAACCACAATGCGGAATGTTCTACGTATATTTCAATAAAAGCAGCAGAATATAATGAACAAAATAGGCGACTCGCTAAGGGTATATTAAGAATATTGAAATTGGCTTGTGTGAATGTTTGTATTTAATTAAATTCCAATTAAGTGCTCCATTTCCAGTTTTGATCGAGACGCTTGTAACGCTAAAGGAGAATGTCAATTTACATAAAAATCTTTGTTGAACAGAGATTAACTAAAGTGATACAAAATATACATATAAAAGCAACTATATTATTTTGAATTTTAAATGACTGCATAACTTTTAAGTGTTTCAATTCAATAGTTAAAAGTGTGACCACAAGAAATTTAGCTTTGATTTAAATAAATTCTAAAATATTTAAGGTTTTACCAAAATAAATATTTCATTTATTTAACTCAACTTTACCTTCAATATTCTTCTCAACTAATAAATAAATATTCAAAAGTAATTGCTTGAATGCAATTTTTCGCCTTTCGACAATTTTGTTGCGCACAAATTCTTCATCCTTCCGACTCTGTCGCATGGTTGAATATAAAATAATTCCATTACTTGTAAGATTGCGTGTGCTGCAGTCTCTGTCTTTAATTAAATGCATGCGGTTTTCAATAATATTCCCCAAATTTCCAATGCCATTTGCCTTGGTCAAACAATTTTTACGAACGGCCAGCGCTGAGAGGCACAACTTTGCCCGTAAAGCGTCATAAAAGGGCGATGTGGGGCAAGAGAAAAAGGGAGTATGAGATTGAAGAGAGGAAAAATTGTATAATAATTGAAAAGTGCGTTGGACGGACGTTGAATGGTTTGAGTGCTGGCCACATTGTTGGTTTTCTTTTTCGCTTCGGAGAGTATTAAATTAAGTTTGGAATAACAAAAGTTGTAAAGTTCAAAGTTTTGTGATGGCGTTTTAAGCGTAAAGTGCAATAAGTGCGGTTTAAATAATTAAGATTAATTTAAAAATTTCAACATCAATTTAAGTGGACTGCTTTAGTTTGTTGACTCGACTCTCAAGTGAAAAAGCACGGAAAATAACAAACGTACAACCACAATAAGTGCGTCAAAATTACTAAACACAAACAAGAGATAAAAGTTTGATTGCCGCAATGAGTGAAGAACAAATACTTAAAGATTGATTGCTCAAGCAGTTGAAGTATATTCAGAGATGTTGATTTCTTATGTGTAAACAGAAAGATATGAGTCGGCATTATAAGCTTGATTCTAAACTAAAACGAAATTTTTGTATTGCTTAGTTTTGAATAATGTCTATCCATCTTTAGTTGACTTTATCGCGATTTTGTGTGCCACTTATATTGCTACTTCTACAAAAACATACGTGAAACTCATTAAAATGCGCAACGGAAACGCAAAGTGAGATGCGTGGAGTTGCGTAGCTTGAATATCACGCACGGAGACACTAATACTGCACAAGTGGCAGGTGGTGGTGGGGGCAGGAAACGAGAGACTGCGGCAACATTGGCCTCCCCAGCATTCATTATACTTACACGCATGTTGCAGCTCAGTTGCCAAGCCCCGCCCCCAGCCCACATATAACGAGGGGGTCTTGTGGTATCCGATTTTTAGCGTGCAGCATGTGCCAAATGTTAATATTGCCCTCTCTTTAATATAAATTAAGCTATGGGTTTTGCCATACGCAAACATGAGACTATTGCTAGTGTTGGAGCTGAGCGTGTGTTCGTGTCACGAAAAAAATACGAATTCGATGACAAGTTTAACATTGAAAGAGTGTTATGAGGATGTTAGTTCAGTCGAGATTTTTCATTCAGATTAGTTACACTATCATATAACATGGAAATTTCATATGAATTAAAATTTATTTTATTTGAAAAATTTCTTGTTTGTGTACGGATTTTCTCACGATATACACGGCTACACACGAACTGAAAGATTAAAGTATTTATTTTTTGCGCTACAATTTGTGCTCATCTCTATTTTACCAGCACACTTCCCTTTAACCCAACAACTAGCAACCTCAATGCAATCTGAACAGCGCTTCTCTGCTCATTTGCCATAAATAACACTTGGCAAATGTGACACCGCCAGCCATTTTGGTTTGATATAGTTTATAGTAGCAGTTTACACAATTTTAGCTTATAGCTCGATGATTGTAGCCATCAACTAAATTGCATCAGCACTATGCTAACACAACTATACAAATATCGGTACTCCCTAGCCTTGATATTCTCACGCTCAGCAATGCAATGAGTTTGCTTCTGTTATGCATATTGAATGTCAATAACAAAATCGTTCAAATTCTGATTCCCAGCTGCTTAGCTGATTAGCTATTGAAATATTTTAGCACGCTGTTTAATCATAACGGGTAACCCACTCTAAAAACATTCCAAAAGAGAAGTGGGCAAGGGGGTGTGAGCGCCGAATTATTTTAATTAGTTATTCGTTTGCATTTGCAATTCACAACCCAATAATGTTAGGAAGCGGCAGGATTTCAGTACAAATACAAACTGTGAAAACCATGGCTATTGGCAGTTTATTGCACAAAACTTTATTAATTGCTTTTTGAGGTGCTTAACAATAGAGTGCAAAAATCAAAGAGAAAAATACTTTATGCACGTGGCAAAGGTATTTTTTTGAAAAAGTTAGCGCAGGTCAGTTTGTGTTTTGCATAAAGTGAAGGGGAATAATAATAAAAATCAATAATCAAGCATAAAATACTATTATTTAACATCAAATAGTACATTGATATGTAGACAAACACAATAACTGGTATTTGCCAATTAGTGCATTCAAATTTGCTGTTAATATTATTCATTGCATGAAACGTTTAAACGAGTAGAAAGTAAAAATAGTTATTACATAAAAGATTTAATTTAATTTAAGACATACATACGAAAGGAAATGAAAGCTCCAAAGTCATGTTAATGAGTTTGGCTAATTATCTGAACTTTTACCTGAACATATAGAAAAAGTCATGATTACCTGACAGCTACAACAAAATATATTCCCGTTGCTAATGAGTCATGCAATTATTTGTCCTTCTGTTTGCTTGACCAAACAAAAATCAATAAAGCTTTACGCTAAGAGGTATTTAAGGACATCGTCTTAATGCTCATTTGTGCACAATACCCAAAAGAGTTCAAAAGAGTACTATCTTCCACCCATAGAGGAGAACAAAAAATACTACAATGCACATATGCAGTGATGGGTTGATTTTCCTATCATTCCTTTCTTTTGTTGCAGTTAAATGTTTGTACGCACTCACTTACCCACATAGTCAGTCAGCCTGTGAGTCAGTATGTAAGAAAGGCAAGCAGAAAATAAGCAGCATTCCAAGCAGCCATGCGGAAGTACTTTGCAAATAAAAAAAAAAACGAATGAATGAAATCTACCAGGTTATTGTTGTGTGTGTGTGCACTTCAAGCGAATGCAAACACGCATGTGAGACCAACACTTAAATGTTTGTTTGCACATATGTGCCGGTATATAGTATGTGAATGTGGATTTCCCAAACACACCCTCTTTAAGCATCACCTTGCGAAATAAAAGTGTGAACGACAAACAAAAAAGTGAGCAAATATTTGCAAAACATATCCTGTGGCTTATGCATGTAATTCAATTGCTTTCGCAGTTGTAAGGATTACAAACGGCTGGGGTTTCGTTAAGTGTTTTTAAACCTAGCAAGAAAAACACATTGTTTTTTAGTTACTTTGCCAAATTAACTGTGCTCGACGGTCCTTAAATGTTTAATTGACCATTCGATTCAGCATTGGCATCTTTTCAGCACCATCTGAGTTCGTTTCATTTGTGAACTAGAAGTTCCAATGAACTTTTCAATTTTGTCGACCTATGGCATACAAAAAACCGTTTTCCTTTTCGTTTTAATTTTTGTTTCTATTTTCGTTTTCATTTCCGTTTCCGGTTGCCGCTTGTTTAGCATGTGGTGCCTCTCAGCATGCTCACCTTTCAATGCAATTTGTTGCGGCCACTTGCCAAGCCAGTCTACGTGCAAAATTAGTTGTGGGATCAACAGTGCACTCACTTCTATTACTCAGTACTCTACTCAGTAGTGCAGCACACTTTGTTGCAAGCTGCCTCCATTGTTCCATTGCTGCTGCTGCTGTACTTTATGGTGATGTGTGGCCAGCTGCAGCTCATATGGGTCCTCATTTTGTTTGGATTTCGTCTGAACTTTTGCATTTGATGTGATTTTTGGTCAATGGTCTATCAACTTTTCTGGTCATCTTTCATTTGCAGACCAATTGACCTAGACTTGGTCCAGCTTCACAATTTCACTTAAATGCTCACGAGATTGGATTGCTTAAATTTGATTCATTTTGTTGTTTTCTTTAGTCAAAAAAATGCCTGAAGTTACATAATCATGCACACATGAAACATACTAAAATATAATAGAGACAGTCATTGATTGCATCATCCAATTAACTATAAAATAAATAAACTTTTCCTAATAAATAACAACAAAAAATAATTCAATTACGTAAAAGCCTTCAAGGAATAAGTTTGTTTGCTCGATTTCAAATGCATAGCTTTTACTTAATGCCATTTGTTTGGCTCAATAGTTTTTGTGCCAACTTAGAAAGTAACAACATCATAAAACGAACGTTTTTTGGCGCCCAACTTGTTTAAGCTGCTTATCAGTTTTGATAACGTAAGTTGGCAAAAGTGACTCGTAAAACTTAACATCTCCTAATAAACTCTCTCTTAAGCTGTTAGCACATTAACATCCTGTGAGAGCAAAGGGAAATTTTAGCAGCACACTGTAATCTCACTGTTATTGCTAACAGCATCATATACTTTTAAGAGCTTACTTGATAAAATCAAAGTGAAATGGACATCAACTCACAAGACGAATTTATTTGATTGAATTATATATTATGCGTGTATTATTTTGCCCAAAGACATGATTTTGACATTATCCTCTCGGTGACTTCAGTTATTATTGGTATTTTTATTGGCCTTCAAATTCCGCTGAAGTAATGAAAAACGTTTACATTAACTTTTGCGTTACATTCGTTATGTTTATTTTGTTGGTTATGACCGCCTTAGTTCCGCCTAAGTCTGTGCTCACGCAAAGCCTCCTAAGTAACTTGGCTCGCAACACGCAAGGGGGTTGGTGATAAACATAAAAATGCTTATAGGTTTTGAAGACATTATAAATTTATGATTGCCTGACTGGTTGACGACGTACTGAGACGACTCCATAGAATTGATTTCAATGCGAGACGACTGCATCAAGTGTTGTGTGTTCCATAAAAATGGTCATGGTCAATGGACTTTAGTGATTCCATGCCTCATTAGGAAACGGCAAAAACATAAGCTAAATTATCGCCTACTCAAAGTGACAGTAAAAGTTTCAGTCAGAGCGCCTCGAAGCAAGTAAAAACCCCACACAGTTGGACAAAAAGTTGTTCAATTTGTCCACATTTTTGTTAAAGTCTTCGTTCCAATCTGTATGTTATTAAATACATATCTGCAATTTAACACCAAATGAAAAAAATCAACTCAACTTTTTTCAACTGCATAGAAGCTAAAACGATGCAATTTATTAAGTCGGAAATCTTTCTTTCTTTTTTATAAAACCAATTGCACGACTTACTCACTGGGCAGTAAAAACAATTTTGTCCAAAAGTAAGCTGTATTAAATGTGTGGCACAAAGGAAGTCACAGCTGTAGCGCTGTTGACACCGCCGCCGCATTCGCAGCATCAGCAGAAGTAGCCACATTTAAGGTATTTGGAAGATTTATGCTCTTGCCTCGACGTTCCGGCATTAAAATTGCATTTCATTTTTCTTAAGCAGCAACCAAAAAAAATAGAAAACTTTTTTTTGGTTTAATTTTTTTAGCCAACTTTTTTGGTAGCCTCCTTTTTGCCGCCAGCTTGCTGCCATTGCTGTAATGTAAGGGGAGACAAGTGGATGGTGTGGTGGACGTGTGCAGGGGGCGTGACCTGTCCGCGTGCTTGGTTAGTACACAAAGTAAGTTTTCATGGCAAAGTTTTTTTTTTTTGTCGAATGCACACAAAAGTTGGCATTGTTCGCTTTGATGTGTTTTGTTTGCACCTGACGCACTGTCTGCAGATACGTATGAATGTATTTTTGACGACTGCACGCTGCTCTTTGATGTTTCATATTACAAACTCTTTTATGACAGCTGCATAAAGCAGACTGTCGGCAAAGCAATGGCTTCAAAACAATTTTGGCTAAGATTCCACAAGCTAAGCAAAAAACTACATGCTCCATGCATATGAGCATTGTGGGCATAAATCTTATTGCAGTCGTATCAACTGCAAATGTCAATGTCAACTATTGGGAATGCCATATACAACGCACTTTACATTTGATTGATGTGCTTTACATCCTTGGGGTGCCCGGCACAATAAGGTCAAAAGGCAAATAGAAGATGATACTGATTTTGTTAAAGATTTGAGAGCGTCTTTTCTAGCAAAAGTGAATGATATCTTTTTTAAAGGGTAATTTTTAATAAAAATATCATCTGTCTTATCTTCGAAATATTTTTGAGCTGGTATGTAAATCAATAATTCTAAGTTCAAGCTAGTTAAGCTAAAAAAAAAATAAGAGTTTACTTAACATAAGTAATATTGCAGGGTAGCATATAGCCAAGAACTCTAAGCTTAATTTTTGAACATTGCTATTTATCTCCCTCCCTCTTCGCCTCGATATCTTCCTTCCTCTCTTTGCCCATCTAGCTATCTGTTTTTTCTCTTTTTTTTTTGGTAAACGCTTGCAAACCGTTTGTAATTTCTTTTGTCACTGCAAATCGTTTGACGAACCCAAAACGTCCAAGCTAACTCACAATTGTATTCCGAATATCAATTTCGCCAAAACTTCACATTAAGTAAAATCTACAAATATCCATATGTTAACTTATTTTATATTCACAGGTATCAAATTAAGTTAGAATACTATTTAAGTAGTATTTTAAAAGCGGAACTGATTTGAAGAACGTATTTGAATGCGTCTTAAAATGCATGTTGTCTGTATTTAGGGGGATTGATGACACTCAAATTGATGGGAATTTAATGGAGCAAATGGTAAAGTGAATGTCAAACAATCGTTGGATAGCAAAGCCAACCAAGAATTTACACACACAGACAGACAGACAGACTTTGGGGAGTGCGTGCTTGTGATTGTTGTTGCCTGCTTTTAGAAGCTATTCAAACTACATATATGTATGGCTGCTAATCAGTTTTTGTTAAGCAACGCTGATTTTATGATGTATTCGACTCATTTATGTGTGTTTTGTATTGTGCTTGATTGAGCCAAAGCTAGCATACAGAGTATATTAAGTATGACAGATCTAAAGTTAATTACCATCATTATTGTTGCACAACTAAACATGTGCTTCAAGTTCCCAGTTATAGGCTTAATTACCGACTTTTGCCAGCCTCTAATATGTATTTTAGCACATTTTGCTGCTCAATTTATGGTGTTGTTATCCTCCTAAGTTGGTCAGTGATTGATTAGCAAGCTGCCAAGCAGACGTTTTCTTTTAGCTTTTTCTTAGTCTGCTTTTCATTCCTAGCATCAAAAGGATATTTAAACCGGATATGTCTGCAAGCTTGAAGTGAATAAAGTTGTAGGAAATGTTTGACTTTATAAACAGTTCTCAGAAATAACCATTTTATATGAGACATTGTGGACATAAACTAAAGCTGTTCCTCTTTTATCTTACACAACCAAAATCCTTGAATTTAACAGCAGAAAATGAGTGCTTCAAAAAACTTGGTCTTGTTGCCTGAATTAATTTAATAAACTATACAGTGGGATGCCACATAAAAAGCAAACATAAAGTAAATTTACCAGAAAAAAAAATGTTTTCTGGCTCCCCACACACACAATCTTACACACACACTCAGACATACTGGCTGGACGGCATTTTATGGCAGCCTCAGGGCTTTGAAGCTGCGTCCAGTTTCCAAGTTTCATTGTTTTATTCAGCAGAATTTTGAAAATGTTTGAATAAGGCTACAGAAAGAGCGAGAGAGAGAAAAGAGGAGATTGGTTGTCATATTTGCTTCTCCATTTGGTGATTATGCCTGACTTTAATTTGACGACCCCCCCTCCGAACTTCCCTCTTCAAACTGTGAAGTAGGCGGGCGTGAGCTAAGTTATATGTTTGCGTCGCTCGAGTCGTCAACAAACCATAAAAAAGTTTAAATTATAATTGTGTTAAGTGGCAACAGCTCTCAGCTCTGTTGTTGCATTTTTTTTATTTAGTTATTTTATGCCTTAAACTCTTGTTATGCCTAATGATGCTGTGCTGCTGCTTAAGTTGCAGCTAACATTCAAAAATGGTAAATGTAGAAATATTATAGCGAATATTTTAACCAGTTGTCATACTGAAAAAAGATAGAGTATTCAAAATTGCACGGTTTATTTAATTTTCACCTATTTGCAGATTTTTTTATTATCAGAAATGCAAAGTAAAAAGCTGTTCAAGCAGCTTTGACTTTGAAGGTGTTTGTAATTAATGCAAGAGTAATTAGTAGGACGTAGCATTAGCTTTGACTTTATTACACAAAAACTAAATACACATGTGTGTGTGGTAAAGTGCAGTTGGCAATACCAATTAGTTGCATGCAGCGACAATCGATCAACAATGCGCATGATTAATGTGAGGCGTTCTTAGAGCCTGGCAAAGCATTTTCAAATTGCTCGAAAAAGTGATTTACAAAGTACGCTTGCGCCGGGTTGATTGCCAATCGAAAGTTCTAAAATTGTTTGAGAAACTGCGTAATTTCAAATTTAAAAATTAATTAAACTTTTGCCAAAGTTTTTTAAATGAAGCAATTAATAACTGTTGTTTCCACGCCTGAAGGTATTCTAAATCAATTTCGCTTGATTATTTAACCCTTTAATAGCGGTGCCAAAAATCTACGAAAAACAAATCGCTAAGTAAGCGATGAACGCCGCCAAAATAGCTCAAAGCTTGTGGTGGCGGCTAAATTCAATTCAATCATGTTGTCTGCGGGGGCTTCGGCGCCCTCTAAGTACATTAAATCAATATCATTGCCTTTATAAAATTTCAAGTGGGTTGTGAACGCTGGCTTTGGTTGGGCTGTCAAACAAACCTTTAACTTTATCAAAGGTGCTATATTTGCAGCAAAGTGTCGTTGGCATCACGAAATCAAATGCAAACAAGTCTTGAGCTGTGTGTGTTTCAGCCTTTGCCAAACAAACTTCCCGTTTACAAAATTTCTATTTTTGTGTTTGTGTGTGTGTTTAGTGTGTGGGCGTAGAGAGGCATAAATTTGTGCAAAGGCCTGAGCACGACGTGCTGTGTGGCAATGCCTAAAGGATTAAAGGCGGCACTCGACTCTCTCAGCAGACATCGTCCTTGATACTGTGTTTGTGGCATTAGAATGCCAGAAAAGCAACGGTTTCATGCCGCGCAAAAATTTATATCACTTTCCTTCAAAGGAAATGGGCGTAACGCCTGCAGTTAATGTTATTGCCAAACACAATGTGCGGCTGATTGACTTCAATATACCTAAATCCAATGCAAAAAATATATTTTTAGTGAATATCAGATTCCATACATCAGCTTATATACCCTTTTTATATGTATATTGGATCAAAAATTCAAATATTTTTATAGCACATCTATGTGAAATTATTCTCCAAGCCTGGTTGACAGCATGCGTTGTTGTATAATATACCCTGCTTTAATTTATTGTTAAGGGTATAGGAAATAAAAGTCGACAATGGTATTGCAGTTAAGTGTCCGTTCTTATTGGTATCTGTATTGAAAATGTTTAGCTATGAATAAAAAAAAAAGATTATCAAAATCGCTTCAATTGACTAAAATCAAAGTTGCATTTTGATAACTTTTAGGGGAAATAAAATATATGTAGATACTAAATGCTTTAAAACAATTACAACATATCGATAGGTAAGTTAACAGTTCAGTTGAGCTACGTTTCTTGTAGAAGTGTGTTCACTATCTGTCAGACAAATTTATTTAAGTCATCTAATTGAATTTCTTCGCCTATTCGGTGCTTCGAGTAAGTAAGATATCATTATTCTTGTAAAAGAAATAATTAAATTGCACAACTACAGCAGAAACTGTGACCTAATTTAAAAGCAACAATAAAAATCTTATTAATATGGCAGATATTCGTATCATGAACGAGTTGAAAGATTTGCGCAAAGTCAAGGACAATCAGTACACAATCGATCCGATCAATGACAACTTGCTAGAGCTGCGTGCAGAGATACCCGGACCTCTTGGCACGCCCTATGAAGGCGGCACGTTTATGCTGTTTATCAAAGTGCCTAGTACGTATCCAAGTACCCCACCGAAAATTCGCTTTGAAACAAATGTGTGGCATCCCAACATATTACCAAATTCTGGACACATTTGTCTGGACCTACTCTACCACAAATGGGAAAGTACAATGTCGCTGCGTTTTATGCTATTGGCGATTCAGTTTTTAATGACCGAAGGCAATCCATACGATTGTTACAATATTGAGGCCGCAAGTCAGCTCATAAGCTATACCGATATATATAAGAATACTGCCAGGCACTGGACAAACGCGTATGCCGGCGGTCCGCATGCAGTAACCGAATATAATTCAAAGATAAAGTTCTTAATGGAGAATTACATCGATGAGGAACTAGCGCGTCTTATGCTGTCTGAAGAGAATTGGGATGTAGAAACTGCGCTTGAAAAATATCATTGCTTTTACATCGAGAAAAGGACCTGAGTTAGCGAAACAGCAACAGAAGAGCAGCCAAAGACAGGCAACAGGGATCAACAACATTGATACAATTTGCCAACAAGTAACGCAAGTTGCCAAACACAAACACATTCAAAACCTCATTAACTGACACTTATATGAAATATACTTTATATTGAATGGTTTGATTCAAAACATAATTGGTAACCTGTAAACAATTTGTAAATCCATTTACACAAATAATAAATACCCAAGACACTTTCAATCAAATGAATTCAATTTATTTTCAACCACATTTAATTAAACCCCAAAATGTCAAGTTATAAAAAACACTTTGAACGCACATTTCAGTAAATCATCAGTATGGTTGATCCCAAAGACACAGCGGACCCACGCAATGAAGAACTGGCACTTGACACAAATGGCAATTCGGGCAATCAAATTGTTACAGCCATTGACAATGGCAAACAACCAAATCAACGCCTGTACGAGCCGCGTGAACGATTTATAATAACCAAAAATGTTGTTGTCATCGGTCTGGCATTCATGATACACTTTACGGCCTTTCACGGCACATCGAATCTGCAGAGTTCGGTGAATGCGGACAAAGCTCTGGGGACGACAACACTGGCTGTCATCTATGGCTCGCTCATATTGTCAAACATATTTTTACCCATGACGGTGATTAGGTGAGATACTATGTAACATTTTATAAGCACTTAACTTTCCACTCGACTGGATCATAATAAAAAAATATCTATGCGTGAGCTTACACACAAATCATGTTTGTGTGTTTATTTATAGTGGGCATAGTTTATTAATAAGCTTAAATAAATAAAAATACATTGCCGTATTTAGATTGTTATAGATAAGTAGTGTTAATTAACATATATATTTATTCAACTATCAAAAAGTGTCCTTTTGCACACATAAACCCATTTATAATCACCATATCATCACCATTTAGAACACCCAAAATGTACCCATTTGAAAATTTGTGATTTACATCTCATCAACAAATAATTGCTTTCATTCTCCTATGCGGGTGTAGCTATAAATTCTCAGCATTGCCATAAATGTTTGGCAATTGCGTGGCATTTTAATGGCAATTTTATGCAGATTTGACAGCCAGAAGGCAGTCAACAGTCAGCGCTTAATACTTTAAGCCTCAAGTCCCCAAAAACTTTCGTCTGGTAAATGTCAACAGGAAGAAGACCTTTAGATTTGGGGATGCGGCCAGCCCTTTTGCTATGCGGCTGCCTATCTGGCTTTTCCTTTTTATCTCTTTTACCCTTTTGGTGTTTCGCCCTTTTTTTCTTTTTGACTGGCTTGCAACCATTTTGCTTTGGCTGACATTCTAACAAATCGCTAATTTATAGGAAACTTTCGTAGCGCCCTCTCTCTCTCTTACTCTGACTTTCTTTCTCGCCCACACACATTTTTCCGACTCGTTTGACTTATTCCAGGCACGCGCGCTGCAAGCCGTTGGCCCAAAAAATGCTGTTGCTGCCAAACTTGAATCAGTTAGCTCGATTTATATAGATTTATGGATGACCTTGGGACAGCCAGTGGGCCAAATAACAAACAAACGGCTAACACAAAGCTCTTGCCACTTACTCTAATCAACAGTTGGTTCGGCTGCCGTTTGACCATGGCCCTGGCCCTGTTTGCCTATATGCCCTACATAGCTGCACAATTTTATCCGCGCTTCGAGACACTTATTCCAGCTGCTTTGATGGTGGGCTTTGGCGGTGGGCCATTGTGGTGCTCAAAGTGCACATATTTGTCTACAGTATCCGAGGCACTGACTCAGGTGCGTGGCAACAAATCGAGGAAGGATGTCAACACGGTCAAGTTCTTTGGTCTGTTCTTCATCTTCTACCAAATGGCCCAGGTGTGGGGCAATCTTATCTCATCCTCGGTGCTTACGCTCAGCGGTGCTTCAACGCCGGCAAACGATAGCATTGAAGTGGAGCCACTTGAGGCGAGCATTAGTCGAGTGGGCGAATTGTGTGGTGCTCGCTTCTGTCCAGGCATTGATGCTGAAGTTAATCCCAACCTGGTGCCACCCGCTCCTGAACAAATTCAGCTACTTAACTCTATTTTCCTCGCGTGCATGGCCGGTGCTGTGGTTATGATGATCTTTGGCGTGAACTCTCTAAAACGGTTTGCTTAAAACATAACGATAATTTAGAAAAGAACAGATTTATTTTTATAACTTTAGGTATGGCGTTAAGCGTGGCGACACTGGTGATGGCATATCTGGCTTAAAGCTTCTAACGGTTACCATTAATCTGCTGCGCAAACGCCGCCAAATACTCATGCTGCCAATAACCATGTTTATTGGCCTGGAGGAGGCATTTCTGGCCGTCGACTTTACGCGGGTAAGTTTCAAGAGCTTCCAAGTAGTCAGTGAAACTTGACTAAGATGTAAACACTCCTAACTCACCACAGTCGTTCGTTGCCTGCGGTTGGGGTATCTCGAAAATTGGATTTGCTATGATATGCTTTGGAGTTGCAAATGCCATAGCTGCCGGCATTGCAGGTGCTTTGGTGGAACGCATTGGACGGGTCACACTGGCTGCCATTTGTGCGGTAATAAATATTTGTCTGCTTGGCTATATGTACAACTGGGAGGCTCGTGAAGGTGATTATCTCAGCTATTGCGCCTTTGCGGCCATTTGGGGCATTTGCGATGGTGTCTGGCTGGTTGTTGTCAATGGTAAGTGCGGAGCTTTCAGAAGCTTTAGACATGTTGCTCACCTCTTTGACTTACAGCTTTCTATGGCATCCTGTTCCCCAACCATTTGATTGCCGCTTATAGCAACTTCCGTTTATGGGAAAGTTCTGGTTCGGTAATTGGCTATGTAATCAGTTCGCAACTATGCACCTCCACCAAACTGATAATACTTATGGGTGTTATGCTTGTGGGCTGTGTCGGGTAAGTTAATACAATTTTATAATAATGCACATTTTAAAGTCATATTTCTGGTTTTATAGATATTTTCTTATTGAGTATCGTGTGTGGCAAAAGCAAAAGAACTTGGATGCCATGTTGAGTGATTGATTGATTGATAAGCCTGCCATTTGTATCTCGCTTGATGTGATATTGCCAGTCTACATTAAGAACAGTTAAGAACAATTTATAGTATTAGCAAATAGGAATTTTTTAATTTTTGTACCACTAAATGTTGTTTATCTTTCCAATAAAACACAGAATTTCTCATATTTTTTATTACGTATTTTTTTTATTACAATTATTTAAATATTTGTTCAGTTTTTCATGATTTTGTTTCTTTCTTTTGTGTACCATTTGAATTTTTGTAATTGAAATATTTGTTTATTTTTTTCGTGTATTTTATTTACGTGTTTTCGTTTTTTGTCATCATTTTAAAGTTCTACATAAATTTGCTTATTCTAATTTAGTGCGCTGCCATACATTTTTAATAGGTTTTAATTTTGTTTTTTATTATTGTTTTGGGTTTCGATGGCCAAATGAGAATTTTTAATATCTAGAGTTTATAATTTGATTATAAATTGTTTAAATAAAAGTAGTATACACGTTATATATAATTAGATAGCCAACGCATTAAATGCAAATATTTATAGATTATAAAGAAACTCATATTATGTGTCTTCGCCATTTTGGTTTTTGTTTTGCGCTTAGCCGTACAAATAGTTTAAATGTAAAACTCGTTCAGGCAAGAATTTTTTTTATACATATATGTTTCAGTATACTTGTTTTATTTTTATTTATTTCTTTAATTTTTTGGAATGGCACATCAATATTTTTAAATGGGCCCTAAAAACGACACAAGTCTGCGCCTATAGAGAGACTTTAGACTACTTTTAAGCTACTTGGGATATGATAAATATTTCTCATAATTTTAGTCGTAAACAATATTTGATTTTTGTTTATTTACGTGGGGATGGGGACTAAGGAGGGGCATGCACATGCTGACACTTATTGTAAATGCTATGACACACCTTTTTACTTTACATGGCCTAAATGCTAAACACTAATTGTTTAAAACTATCACAAAATACACACACACAAACTATATACAGTATATATAGCATAACACTCCTGAACACCTTAATACGCAAATGCCCCACTAGACCATTCCCTTGGACATCATGCGTACGGTATTCTTTAGAGCTTGCCGCTTGTTGCAGAACCAAATGCGAATCACTTCACGCTCGTAGCCAAGTTGATGAGCCAGCCCAGTGATTTCGGTGCCTTAAAATGAAAAGAGAGAGGAATACAATTAGTATACGCATAAAAGTAGGCAATGCTTTCTTGTCAACTGAAAGTTACCACTCACCCGAAGGATGCGTATTGCGCTCAAAGTGCGCATTTAACAGCTCCAGAGCCTGAGGTGTAAACGATGTGCGCCGTTTGCGTTTCTTTGACGGCTCAACGCCAATGTAGTCTGTCAGATGATTTTGGCCCGATTTATAGCGGTTCCAGTGACTATAGAGGAAGAGAAAGTAAAAGTATTTAGTTGAGTTGCTTTATGTTTGGTTTAACGGCGCGTGGAACTGCCTCCATACTCTCACCTCTCTTCTGCCTCCTTCATCCAGCGCTCCAAGACGGGCTTGATTTTCTGTGCACTCTTTGGTGTAATGTCCAGTTTCTCGAACCTAGGATTAAGTAACTTAGTATCATATGACTACACTCTCACTCCTTAACTTTTCTGTATGCGCTATTAAAATCGCTTTAACGTAAAAGAAACGTAACTAAAGTGCCAGGACATTGTCAAGTAGCATACTTTTTTCTTTGATCGATTTTTTTATTAATTTTTTTTGCCAAAAAAACATACAAAATTTGTTGTTCAAAGCTGCTAAAAAAATTGCTCATTGGCAATGCCCTGGCCAATTTGAAAAAGCGCATACTTATAACAAAAAAATCAAACTAATAAAAATGTTTTTAAAAAATGAGCTCTTTTGCACTTTAGTTATGTTTCTTTCACACATACACACATGCACACACATACATGTTCTGTTGTTGCGTCGACAGCTGAGCGGCATACATCTGCGCAGCAAGTGCACTGCTTGCATTTTGTCATTTCATATTTGATATTTGGCGTTTGTGTTTGTGGGGTTTTCGTTCAACAGTCGCAGCATGGAGAGCGAGTGAAACGGTAGTTGTAGTAGTAGTAGTTGTAGTGTGAGAAGGAGAGACAGTTGGCGATTTAAAAATAAACAAATAAAATGAATAAAATTAATTTTGCATTATTTTTTTTGTTGAACAAATTAAGCATTATTTATGTTCGATATATCAGTAAAATTACATTTACATATATTGTATTGAATCTTTTTATAGCTTGATAAAAATGTCCTGGCACTCTAAAAATTATTCCATAACGTGTTGTGAAAATTATTAAAATTACTTTCAAATGCAAAGATCGTTTTTTTTTTGTAAATTAAAAATTTTTAAATATCGTAATTACTATTTTTATGTTGTACAAAATAAATTTCAATGGATTTTTGTAAATTATAAAAATATATTTGCAGGTCAAATGATCTTTTAACTGTGTTGTAATATATTAAAAGTACATTCACGTCTTGTGCTATTGTGTTACTGTACAAAATAAACAAAGACACATTTATATTTCAAAAGCGAAATAAATTTACTTTGAAAACAAAGATCAGAGATTATTCGCTTGCCTAGTTAATAATAATGAATTTAAAAAAAAAAAATTTTAAAAAAAAGTTCGCTTTTAACCTGTATAAAAACGTATTCAGAATTAAATTGTTTTAAAGCTATAACAGTTTAAGTTTCCTTTGAACCATTTGACTTAATGCTTATTTAGGCTACCTTTTCAAGATAAGACAAATCTTTAATAATTCTATATTTACGTTTGTGTATAAAATTAGAGTAATGAATTAAGCTGAGTCTAAATTATTTGTAGCTTACTTAAATTCGGCTTATACCATTATTTGAGCTCTCTATTCATATCTCACCTGCATATGGCACTTTGGCTGTACGCTGGTCCCTCTGTCACCGATAGGGCCTGTCCCACTTGCGTTTGAGTTAGGCCCAGCGAAAGGCGCCTCAATTTGAATGCTTTGGCAAACTCCTTGATCTCATCTAGGTCGATGCCGTCGACCACATTCGTGGTGGCCTGATTGATGGTAGGTTCATCTGGAAGATGCGTTTAAGGTTTCAAAAGTTAAAGTAAACACCGAAGTACACAAGCGAAACGCTACTTAGCTTAACGATACTTAAGTGCTTAGGTAAAATGGTAAATGGGAAATGAGAAATGGAAAATGAAGAAACTGTTTCTATCTATCTATCTGTCGGTCGGTCTTTCTGTCTGTCAGTCTGATAGTCACTTAACGAGCGCGGTTCTAGGTAATAACTGTCAATGCAAAATGACGACATAAATTGCCGACAAGTCGAGTCGAGTCGCGGCTCTTAATTACAGTTAATTGCGGTAATTGCGAAATATTATTAGAGTGTCGTAGGTAAATTGATAAAACTCATTTGCCCTCAGCTCAGGAAGATACTTGTAGATAATTGTTGTTGTTACAGTTAGTGTTATTGTTGCTGTATGTCACTTAGCTCTTGTCATGCTTGTCTATTAGGTAAACTTGCGAAAACTTATTGCTTAAATTTATCTGCTTAATTTGTTAGCAGCTGTTGCTGCTTTCTCTTCTACTCATTGTTTTGAGCACGCACACACAAGTTTGATTTATTTATTAATGATATGCAAGCCAAGGCAACGAGGAGACGATGACAACAACGACGTCTCCTTACAACAGACACCATCAGGCAGCAGCAGCACAAGTAGCAGCAGCCCAAAAGCAAAGCCATTCACTTGACTGTAACTGCAGCTCCGGCGCTTTAGCGGTAATTAAGATGCACCCTCCCCAATACCCTTGCTCTACTTTTTATCCTTTGCCTGAATCTTTGCCATAACTTGGGCTGCTGTTTGCCGCTTTGTTGCTGTTGTTGTTTGTTTGGCTTGGCGGAGTGAAATATGTCATTAAATACGAAAACATCTTAAGTTTTTGTATGCATCAATTAGTAGTAATTAAGCTGCATATTGTCTGCAATTTGTATGCGATGCGACACTAGAGAGCTGCCATCAAGTAGCAGAGAAGCAGCAAGTTACCAAAGGCAGAACGCAACAAACGATCCACCAATTGCAATTGAGACGACGCAACGCAACGTACTAAACCTGTTAGCTGATGGTTTAGCTTAGAGATGATGCCTCTACTTGGGTCTTGGGGCTTGTTGCCTTTAGCTTGTTCTTCTCGTTGTGCTGATTGCATGTTTAATGCATCCGAAGTTTCAATTAAGGTCTTAGCAAGCTGCCAGCAATGAATACATACATACAAAAATACCTTGTGTTGTTAGTTAGCCCAACACAAATTGAGCACGGCTTAAACTTTAAAAGGAGCTGACTTTAATAATAAATTACTATGACTAATTCCACGCTAATAACTTTGTTTAAATATATTAAGACTAAAAAAAAAAAAAATTTTTGTTTCATAATTCATTAATCAAGCGGGAAATTAAACAATTTAATTTCATGTAGCTAAACTTTTGAATTAAATGTAATTTAATTAAAAATATTTTAAATTTTGTACGTCGAATTTTGTTATTAATGTATACTTAATAATATTTTGTGCATCTTAAATTTATTATTTATAATTATTGGTGAATTTTTCTGCCAAAGAAAAGAATAATGAAAAACTTTGTTCATATGCAATTAAGAGTATTTCGAAAAAAAGGATATATTAAAAAGAACCCAAAAATTTAAATATTTCGTTACACAATTAGTGAAATTATTCAAGAATCACACACACTCAAACTGATAATAAAATGCACATAAATAGGATTGGGGTTAAATGAAATTTGAGTAGTAGGTGAAAAACTCAATTGGACCTTGCAGCTGCCTTTTTTGAATTGATGTATTTGCCTGCTGATGATTTGATATTTTAAGAGCTAGTCTCAACACTCAAACAAATTTGTGTGCAGCGAGTCGTATGAGTTATATTTGAATACACATACAAACATTCAAAACAGCAGCTAGTCATTTGGCGGGCAAATTTTTTAACATTAATTAACGCAGCTTAGAAACGAAACTTTTTGCTACGTTTCAAATGAAAACGAGCCCCAACAAGTTGAAGAGGACTTTATATAGATACATGATTTCTAAAGGAAAATGCATGCCAAGTTTCTAGAGTAGCATATCTACTATCTAGTAGATTCCTTGCTTCTGTCCCTTGTCGTCGTCGTGTGTGCAAAAGTTTTGCTCTGCATTTACACGACTTCTCAGGACATGGTTCATAATTGATGCAGCCGCGAGCCGGGTAAACAAAACTCCAGCCAAAGATTTTGGCAACGCGTTGTTTTTGCTCTTGCCAAAAGTTGAAAGATGTCAGGCGAAAGTGTTAGGCAAATTAGCAGCAGCGTTGATGCTGTCACGCATCACAGACAGTGAGAATTTCGCGAAGAACCTTAAACTGGTAGGGAAGACCTGTCAGAAGGCGTTTGACTAAGTTGTTGGGATAAGCTAAGGCGCTATTGGCAATGGAAACATCAAATGTGAACGGAAGTTATAAGACACAAAGTTTAAGTAATAATTTTATGAAATTTAAAAACTAAAATTAGCTTACAGAAATCCTAAAATCAATTCATTTAACTAACTTAAACTAATTGTAAGCTAGCTGAGTATTTGATAAGAGAAAAAAGAGTCGATCTTTACTCACTCGGTGAATCCATGAGCAGGTCGTTGTCATTGTCGTTGCCATTGGGCGACAATTGCGGCGGTTCGCTGTGGGACGAGGGGCTCAGCTTGAGAGGCTGCATAAGAGAAGAACCCGATGTGGATGGCATCGGCACAGGTGAATCATCACGCGGCGAGGCAGATGAGCCACGCGTCGCTGTTGCCGTTGGTGGACCCAAAGATTTGGTAATGGTTAGCTCGCCATTAGAGGCATTAAGTCTGCAAAAGCAACAGTAAAGTCATAAGTTTCTTTCAAGGATTAATCTTGTGCAATCTCTCACCTATTTATGCTGCTAAGTACATTGCTCGCGGAGCTGGATATCGCCGCTGACGCTGTGCAGTTGGTGCTGCCAACTGAGACGCCAGTTGGGCCACCGCTCAAACTTGGTCCATTGCCCAGATAGTCCCGTTCCAGACGCGGTGAACTGCCCATATTCAGGACATGCACCGGCGGCGAATGTGTGCGAAACAATGGAGATGAATAGCCTCTTTCGTTGCCACTACTAACAGTTCCAGTCGCCGTTGAAGTGGGTGTCAAACGTCCAGTTGAATTATTCGCAGCAACTCTTTCGTGTGGCAAATGATGAGCTGTTCCACCACCACTGGAACCACTTGCTCTCGTTGCAGTCGCTGTCGGAGTCTGCGAGCGTCTTTCCATTCGCTCGTGATGCTGGCTGAGATTCATGCCAGTGCCGCGTCCAGGACTGTGCTTGGGTGAGCTGCCTGCTGTACTGCGCAGACCGTGCCCAAAATGATGACGCGCCAGTGCCGAGGCCGAGGGTGGCAGAGCGGGTGGGGAGACGCTGCTGCTTCCACTGCTCAACTCGAGTGGTTTTAGTTCCAGCTGCTGTGCTGTCAGCTCATCCGGATGCCTCAAACTGATCTGCGGATGGGCCGACGACTGACCCGCTGAGCCGCCAGTTGTTCCGTGCAGATGATGATGATGAGGATGCAAATGCGTCTGCGTCTCTGGCTTGATGTGCAGCTGCTGTTGCAGCAAGAATGCCGCTGCTGGCGGCGGTGGTGGTGCTGCTTGCTTGCTCGGCAGCGATGGACTGCTCACTGTGGGTGAACTACTTGGTGGCGTTCGTTCCGCCGAGCGTCGCATATCGGCGGCAAGGTGGGCGGCATGTGGCAAGTGACTGGCTGCTGCAGCGGCTGCAGCAGCTGCCGCCAGCTGTTGTTGCTGCTGCTCCCGTTGCTGTTGCTGATGATTGGCAGCGGCAGCAGCAAACAGTTCCGGATGCAGTGCTGTCAGCAATTGTTGCACACCCGTCGAGAACAGATTGGGCTTGAGTAAATTCGTGGGTGTTTGTGCCAATTGTGGCAAGGCTGGTGCATGTTGCATCGCAGCTAACGGTGGTGCCAACAATTCACGTTGCTGTTCTCGTTGGTGCTGTTGTTGTTGCTGTTGTTGTTGCTGCTGATGCTGCTGTTGCTGATAGCTTGCAAACGCGCCAAATGCATTTGGTAAAAACTGTTCGCTGGTGGGAATCTGTGGACTCACTGGAATGGTGAGAATGGTCTGAACAGCAATGCCTGGAAGAAGGAAATAAGATTTTTTATCATTAAACAAAATAAATATTTTAACTCAGCAAAATTGCATTTCTAAAAAATATCGAGTTTCGTTTAAATACAAAATCAATTTGTAATCTCCCCAAAAAATGCTGCCATATTAAATCAGCGTTAAAGTCGAGGAAATTGAGAGCTGTCTGATCGCTTCAGCTTTGACTTAAATAGTCAACGACTTTGGCTGCGGCCCAAAAGCCAAAGTCAAGTGAAGTCAACTATGTTATTGATACCCACCCACACATACATAACTTATAACTAATCCCTTTACATAGTTTACCAAGCATGCATGTTTATTCTATTCATGTAGTTATTTGCACCCACCTTGCGCTGTTGGTATGAGCAGTTGGGCACCCTGCACACCCTGCACCAGCTGTCCGGAGGCGAGTATCAGTTGCGGCATTTGTGCGCTAGCCGGCGGCGCTTGTAGCGCTGGCGGTGGCGATGCGGTTGCCGCAGCCAAAACATTGGCCAGCGTTGTTGCGTTTAGGGGATGCGAATGGGGTGAGCTGCTGCTGCTGGGATTATCCTGTGGCTGCTGTTGCTGCTGGCTGGAGGAGTTGCCGTTGGCTGGGTTGTTGCTGTTGTTGCTATTACTGTTACCCTTTGACGTCTTGTGCTTGTGGTTGTTGTTGCTGTTATTGTTGTTGCTACTGCCATTGTGACAGCTGCTGTTGTTGGTGGGCGAGGCACTCGCTGTTGTTGCACTAGCAGCTGCTGTTGATGTTGAGGTGACTCCGCCAACGGCCGCTGATACTGCTGCTGCTGTTGTTGTTGTTGCCACAGTTTCAGCTCCAACGGTCAAATTCAAGGGTGAGTTAAAAACGGAGGCGGCTAAGCCCTGAAGACTGGCAAGTGCTGCTGCCGTCGCTGGATGATGATGGGAATGATGTGAATGTGTATGCGGATGTGGATTTGGATGTGGATGCGGATGTTGTTGCTGCTGTTGTTGTTGCTGTTGTTGCTGTTGCTGTTGCTGTTGCAGCGTGGCCAAATTTTGTAATTTTTGCAAATTTATCATGTCTTGCACTGTTTGTTTTTTCAGGAGAAAGGATAAAAGACAGACAGGCATACGTAAAATGTTGTCATTAGTTTTAGTTGATTAAATAAGTAGAGATTTCATAAGCAAAGGGTTAAGGGTTCTCATAAAGCAGCCCTAAAAGTGTATGGCTCTAATTGCTCGTTAAGTTTGTTAAGGGCTTAAAGCATAGTTGTTGTTTTTTCTTTTTGTTTAACAGAGACGGAAACTTATTATTGGAATATGAAAAGTTATAAGGTGTTGTTCCGATTGAATTTTAAAAATGATTTGAATTATAGCTTAAGTTTTAATGATAATAAATAATTGATTGCTCTCCAGTCTTGTTTCCATCTCTGTTGTGAATCGGTTTTTCAGTTTGGTTTTCGATATGTACTCACTAGTTCCATTTAGATGTGCCGCAAATGCCTTAGCCTGAGCCTGTTCCTCATGTCGCAGACGCAACGCCTCGGCCGTTGAGTCTTCCACATCGTCCTCGTCCGCATCGATTTGCATGGGCAGGGGCGAGGTGGAGCTTGTGTCACGCTGATGATGATTGGCCAGGGACGCAGCCTTGGCGGCTAGATTCTTATAAAACTCCAGTTCCTTAACATGATCCTTGCTGTCGTAGCCTGAGTGGGTAGAGTGTGCGGGCGAGAGCAGCGTTGTCTCCATATCATCTTCGTTGTTGCTAATGATGTGGTTATGATGGTGGTGTTGCAGCTGATGCTGCTGCTGCTGCTGTGGCTGATGCAGGGGGTGGTGTTGTTGGTGGTGGGAGGTGTGGCTGCCACTGCTGGGCGAATGGATTTTATGGCAGCTAATCTCCTTGTCGTAGTCCTGCAACAAAAGTAGATAAAATTAAGAATTAGTCAAAAGTCAAACGAAAATAGAATGTGACTTAAAGTTAAGCAAAAAACTTTAATGAGCAACTGTGTGAGTTTATTACGCATACGCCCTGTGTGTTGCCATAAATCATAACAGAGAACCAATGAATCGTAAGCTGTGATTGCCTTTATTATTATTAAATTATATTTGCGCATTTGGTAATTACATAATCCACAGCATTGTCAATTGTTTGACCACGCCCAATGGGTAAGGGGCCAATTGTGCCACAGGGATCCAAATGTTTGCTGATTGGATTATTATTTAAGCGACTGCGACGGCATTTACTCGTATTACATTACATTTTGTCAGCTCAACGAGGACGCGTGTGTTCATTTACATGTTTAAATATACTCTATCACATTGGGAGCTATACTATGTGAATTAATAAGTTAATTTAATTTTTGTTCGTAATTGTCAACGCACTTTTGTTGTTTGACACTTATTGTGTTTCCTGATGCTGTTGCTGGGGTTGCAGCTCAATTTATGCAAATTTAATTGGTTGCAATTGTGACTGAATGTATGAGTGGGATAAATAAATTGCAGGACATGACAGAATTTTCAAATGATTTAGAAAAATATCACATTTTTTTCAAGTAATCGGAATTTAAAACCTTTTAACTGTGTAGCAAATTTGTTATTTTTTTCCTCTAATTTAAAGAAGGAACTTGCCCTTAGGTAAACAGTTTGATATAGAAAAAGTATTTATAAAAAAAAAAAAATAGGAGGAAAAGAAAGTAGAAAGGTAAGCCAATATAATTATTGGCAATTAATGCTGGCGCCGCTCTCCAAATGTGCTGCTAGCCCGGCACAGGGACAGACGCTTAAAACAGAACGTTCCGTGAAGGAGGGTGTGGTGTGAGCAAAACATTAATGCCAGGGCGTTGAAGTTGTCTAAGTGCGGGCTGTTTGCATCGTCTCCGGCATCGTGGGTCGCGACGTGCCCTGGCCAGAGGTTCAATTAAATTTTATTTGCATAGGAAATTAACATAATTGTAGTGCAAAATAACAACCCAAAAACAAAATACAAAACAAAACAAAAAAAAATATTTGTATATATAAAAATACAAGCAAAAATCCAAGTAAAAAAGCAATAAAAATAAGCAGCGAACGTGACAGTAAAGCAAAAAGTGTTAAATGTATGTAAGGAATAAATGCAAATAGAAATGAGTTGGCCAATGCGGTAATTAAATGAATTTTTATCGAAGTGTAAAATGCTCGGTGAACCAATGAGGAAAACAAATTGAATGAATGTTGCTGCTTGCAAATGCAATTACCCATACATTTAGTTTAAAGATAATACTAGAAGAAATATTTAAAATTAATTAATTTAGGGAAGAATTAACAATTCTGTTTAACTAACTTAATAAAAACTTAAGCTTTAGAATCCAAAATTTATTGACCATTAAATATTATTCTCGCTTTAAAACTCTTTAAATCTCAGTTAACAAAATCAATGCATTTATTAACTCTAACGACACTAAAAGTTGACCTGTTCATCTAAAACAAAACTAGCGCCGATAAGTAGCAACTTTACTTATGTCATGTGTAAGGACATTAATGAAGCGCTTGATAAATTTCATTGCCGCGTGCCAAAACTTCATTAGAAAAATTGACATTTATTGACGCCCTGCTCACAGTGGTAAAAACAAACAACCAGAACTACTTAAGCAACTAGCAGCTGGCTGCTGGTCTGGACAGCAAAATTCATTAAAAAACAAACGAAGCAGTAGGTGAAGCAGGACTCTCGATAGTTGCTTGCCACCTAGCGAGGACGAGCAATTTAATGTCGTTGAACAGCAAATCGAACTAAATTTATGACACACAGCAAACGAGAACAAAAAAATGAGAAATAAAAAAGCTACGGCAAAAATTACAAAATGAGAAGCAGGCAACGTAAGTGTCCTGCTTGCATGTCCTTTGTGCAAACAGGCGGCAAACAGACGGCAACCGCCGACGATGCTGACACTCACTATATGTCACACCACACTCACACACATACATAGAGAAAAATAGTTGGGCTGACTGCAGCTGGAACTGGAACTGAAGCTAGAGCTGGGGCTGATGCACTGATGTGCAATGAATTAACTTTTCAACATATTTACACACGCTCAATTGAATGGTGTGGGGTGTTTGGTGTTGGGAAGGGGGTAGGTGGTAGGCCAGGTTGGTCGCTGTGCTCGCGGCAGCAAAGTTGCTGAACAAAACGAAGCTTATAATGAGGCGCTGACATGTTGACTATTGTTGCAGACAGTCGCAGTAGTTTTTGCAAATGAGCGGAAATTAAAAACTGATTTAGTATGAAAGCTGCCTGTGGAAAGGCGGGTGAAGACACGGACATCGCTTTTTGTAGTCTTGTGTAATGTGTGAAGTTAAAGCTCATTAGTAGCAAAGATGAGAGAAAGACAAAAATAAATCGAGTACTAAAGCTTAAATGGCTGCTGATGTGATAAGCACTTGAGATGTCATGCAATCTTGTTACATCACTTGACGCTCATACAAGGAATGGAGGACATTAAGTGACAGCGTTGAAAAAAGAAAAGGGACAGCTGAAATGGCATAAGAAGCCAACTCAAATATCTGAGCGTCACTCCTTCTGTAACAGGATCGTAAAGATATCCTTTACTTGATCTATACGAAGTACGTAACTAAATGATAAAATGTTCTACCATGCATATATATATATCTATGCAGGTAGATAAAATACGCAACTTTTATTTTATGATACATTTTAAAGATAATTGTTTGATAATTGAAATTTTTGTCATTCTTGTACAAATCCTTACAAAATCCCAATAAACTTCACATTAATTTTCACTTGTTCATTGCTTTAGAGTTTGTTGTTCACTTAAACATTAACTCAAATGGAACTTCAAGGTGTTTACTGTCAATGCATTTGCAGACTATCGCCTTAAGTTGATACCTCAGTTGCCAGAAGCGCCTTAACGTATGCAACACAAATGTCCACAAAAGGTAAAGCGCCAAATTAACAGCCATGCCACTTGTTCACATCCCCAGTACTGGACAGTGGCAGCCAGCAGCAAACACCCGAGCAGACACCCACAGCCCAACCATCCAAACCACCCACCCACCCCCCGTTTCAAGCCATGGTCATGGTCTATACAAGCGAGCACTTGAAGCCGCCGAACGTTGAATGTGCAACAACTTTTACTTTTTTTTGTTTCGGCGATGCCGTCAAATGAAAATAAGTCAAAAAATAGAAAATGAATTGAATTATTGCAAAGAGCGCGAGTTGCCCACCATAGCATGAAGTGAGAAGTTTGGGAAGAGGATGCTGGGCACTTGACAGCCCCAGTGATAAGCAAAAGCCCCGGCACGAAATAAATACGCGATGGCGATGGAAAACTGGCAGCTTTTGCTTTCTTCTTGTTATGCGATGGGCACTTTTTTGCCTGTATGTTGAGGCTGTTGTGTTTCTTGTTTTGCATACCCTGCATTTTTAAATTTATTTTGAGAGCAGTATGTGTTTTGTGGCATTCGAAAAAAAAAAAATTGATACAAAAATAATGAAAATATTATTAAAAATTATTAAAGATAACCATGAGAATATTAGATTAATAAATAGTCAATTAAAGTAAGCATTTAATACACCAATGTTTTTAATTTTTCCAATCCAAACATTTTTAACAAGAAAATTGGAAGAATATGTGTTCTTAATTATTTACAGAGTACATTCTAGTCGATTAGTTTCAATTACAAAATTCTTACTTGTTTTGTTGCTCGCTTTTGAGCGCGACGCCGAATGCAAAATTATAATTCACACATGCGACCAGGGCCGAACGCGACTTGTGGGAAGAGTTTGGGCCCTGGCATTACTCTTTGGGTGTCTGGGGTTTTTTTGTGGGGTGGGTTGAAATGAGTTGGTAGCAAGGGCTCTGTTTGTGCTTGGCCATTTGCAGGGTGCGCTGCCGACGCCTGTTAAAAAATGCAATTGCCAAAAAGTAGCCAGCAAAAAGAAAAGAGTGAAAGAAATCAGCAAAAGCAGCAGCAGCAGCAGCAGCGACTACGTTGCTTGTTTGCTTTAATTGCAAATGGCATTTTTTGGGGGCCGCGTGCGCGTTACAAGTTGACCAACAGCCACCCGGGGACCCTCAATACCCTTCCCAACCAAACCAGCATTAAGTGGACATGCATTTTGTAGAGTAGAGCGGGTAAGGACACAGGGAAAAAACAGGCTCATAAATTGTCGAAAAATATTTGACTTGTTCTATTTTTGGTCGCCCAGCGCGCCTGCTGTGGCCAGCAATATGCTATATGCTTGGCCAGCTTACCCCCACAATCCCACCACACCCATCTCTCTTTGTTCATGTGCATGCAAACATTTTTGGGAAGCTGGTGCTTCGAAGCCTCATATTGGTAGAGACGGCCTGCAATGCACTTTTGCATATTTAATGTTTTGTTTAATGCAAATGTACATAATTTCATCACCGAGCATGCGTATGTGTTGCGTGAATATATGTACATATGTATGAGAATGTGTGTGAGTATTTGTTTTCTCTGTGTTGTTTTGGGTATAGTTTTCTTTTATTTCTACTTATGCGCCCGTTAAGTCGCACACAGAGATGTGAAAATATTTTCCAATTAATATTTATGTTGCTTTATATATCCCTGAATTGTTAATGCCCCAAGCTCAAATGTAACAAAATGACTATAATGGTAGATGGAGCTTCTAGCATTTTAGCATTTCAGCATCTGACCATTTGTGGGCGTTTTGTATAGGTCACCCGGGGCTGTGGGCTTGGCTCTAGCTATTGGCAATGCCATTGTGCAATTCTACTAGTTGTTAACTAGTTAGACAATTGTTTTATTATATTGCACTTGCTCTCTGCATATAAGAGTTCATTGAACTTAAGATAACAATAAGAAAATGAAGATGTAGCAGTGGAATTTATTGCAGATTTTATATGAATAAAAGCTTTATTGCTTTTCAGAATAGAATTACTTTAAACGAAGCTTTTACAGTAAAAACTAGTAAGTTGTAAAGTAACTGTGAAAACATGATTAAGAAATATTGGATTTTGAACAATTTGAAAAGAGCTGCGCTGAATATGCATTGATCCAATCCTTTGACCTGCAGCGTCAATTGGACAGACCCAAAAAAAATTGACACAGAAACCAAAAAAAATACGTTAAACGAATAAAAGCAAAACAAAATTGACGAGAATAACGCACACAAACAAAAGCGATAAAATCGACAGTAAAAACGTGAGCCGCCATTTGCAATAGCCGAGCGATATCTTGCACAATTTCCTCGGCACACACTGGCAGGCAGTGTGAATAAAAATGTAAGCTTCTGCTGCAGTCCAAAATCCAAATACGACTACAACGGGAATTGCAGCCGAAGCCCATTACTGATAGCCCCCCCTCTCGCTTTGTTCCACTTCGCAGTTCAATCAGTCGATATAGCAAACAAAAGCTGCAAGCTGCAGACATTGCAATTTTCACGAGCATTTGACCGGTTCTCTCTGTCTCTATATACAACAACAATCAACATATAGCTCCTATGCATGTGTATGTGAGTTGAAAGGTTGTCGGTTGGGGTAGGAGGAAGTATTGGGTCGCAGACGCAGCTGACAGTCGCATGGCGAATGGCCAAACAAAAACAAAAAAGCGTGCAAAACAACAGCGAAGCACAAAAACCAAAACAAAAATGTGTAAAAAATAATGGAGCAAAAGTGTGTGTGGAGAGAGCCGCGTATAAAAATGGAACAAAACACAGGACAGTCAAAACTGGCAAGAGAAAAGAGTGAGAACGAGAGAGACAAAAAGAGACAGAGATATGGACTACAACTGGAAACTGGAGATTGCCTCCACTTCATTCCCATTGCTTTCCGCTCTGGTCCAGTGGTCTAAAGGCCCATCATCAGCGACAGCAGCAACAGCAGCAGCAGCAACATCAATGGGCGCGCCACTCAATCAACCCCATGTAGTCTGTGTGTGTGCTGGGTGTTTGTTTGCAAAGGGTCGTGGATGGAGGAGGTGGGGTACTGCTGTTACTGCTGCTTGACAACAATGAAGGCCAAGTATTGTCCAGGGCAGCGCTTTCCAACCTCCTTAAAACCCACAGCAGACCCAATTCTTTTTTGCTTTCTTTCCTAGTGTTTTGCTGAGCATTTTTTTATGCGCCGCTTCATTTAATTTTTCTTTTTTTCGTTTACTTTCTTTCGCTCGCCCTTACTCGCACTCGCTCTCCCACTTGCGTTCTCTCTGTCTATGCGTTTTTTTTTTTTTTTTTTTTTTGCTGTTGGCCATTTTTCATGTTGGCCTGAGCGCCGTGTTTGCCTGCTACAACTTTCTGACTGCTTGGTCGCTGGTCAGCCACAGTTATTCTTGGGTCCCTCTCGACGCTTGCAGCTCAAATAAATGCAATTTTTACCACCCCTTGCCCCTATTTGAACTGGCTCAGTTTAACGGCAACGCCCTCTCTTGCGTTGCGTATGCAAAACTTTTGCTTGATTTTCACTTTTGCCGGCACATTTCATTTATTATTTTTTTTTTTTTTTTTTTTGCAAACCAAAATAAAAGTAAAAGTTGCACACACACACTCATCCGTTCAACCCCACTGCCACCACTCGTTTGACTGGTCAGTTGGGGTGCCTCATTCCAGTGTGCTTCTTACATTTTTTGGGCGTCTGTCGCGGCATTTATTGCCATGTTGCAGAGCACCTCGGGGGCCGCTCCGTTTGACTCTGCTGCTCATTTACATCAAATTTTTAATTGGAATTGGTGCCAGAGAGAGTATAGATTAAAATGGATTATGGGTGGGAGGGGAAGAACAATAGAGAGGGAGGGAAAAAGAGACAGGCGTAGAATAAGCCAGAAGCGGCTTAGAAACATTGATTGGCCTTCTCTGTGCCTATTGCGACAATTATTGGTTTTTTTTATTACGTATGCGTAATCGTTGCGTGAAGTTAAGTTTAAGCACAACTCCGTTTTATACTTTTTAGTTCATATTACTGAAAAACGTATATTATGTTAAGGCACTGTAATCTGCAGATTAATCAATCTCACAATCTTAGTTCGAGTCTTTAATCGATATTCAAATCATGCCAACTATTTTTAGTTTATGTGAGAGTTAATTTTTTTTTTTTTCCATACTCTAGATAATTTGGTCTTCAAACTCTGATTGCCTGTACCCCTTCACATAACACTTATCATTTGCTTAACAACTTAGTTAGTGCGATACTTATAGCCTGACTGCCGATCCCATGCTTTTGTTAGCCTAGTCTATAGTTTAACGTACAAAATGTAGTCACTATGGGTAGCACTAGGCCCTTTCCCATATACATATGTAATACATATATACAACCACCCCTCAGTTGTACCATTCCTTATCTCACTTGGCTGCTGCTTTGTCACCTTAAGCGTCAGGTTGCATTTTTTGCTGCTCCTGATATACAGCATCACTCGACTGCCTACCCACCCATTTTCCTCTTGCACTTATGAGTACAAATCCAACCCCCCCACCCCACACCCTCTTAATGCCTTACCCACCCCAATCCATTTCTCAATTTGTGCCTGTTGCCTGCCTCTGCTATTTTTAACAATTTTTTCGTTGGGGATTTTTTTTTGCTTTTTTAGTTACCCCATCCACCCCTCCCCCAGCAGACTCACTTTGACTTCGATGTCCACTGCTTGGTACCGTTATGTTTGTTGTTTGTCTGTCGCTTTCTTTTACTTCTTGTGTTGGTTTTATTTTTTTGGCATTTTTGGTTGTTTTTGCTGTTGTTGTTGCTGATGCGTTATTTTATTTTAGGCGGCCGTTGAGAAAACACAAAAGCTTTGCATTTTTATGCAAATGTTTTCTTCTCTTTGCACACCCTACACACATTTCATGTGTGTACGTGTGTGCGAGTGTGTGTGTGTGTACTGGTAGTATACGCTTTTCTCTACACTTCTCATTCGCTGCCGTCGCTGCGTTTTTATCAAGAAAACGAAAAAGTAACGCTTGTGCGCCTGCTGCTGATTGGTCCTGTAAGTCCACCACCCCCTTTACTCCCACCAACCATTCCAATTGAGGGCTTTAGTATCCCTAGGAACCCACATGTACCGCAGTGACAACAGCAGAAAACATTTTTTGTTTTAGCCGTACAGCAACACACCCATTTTATTGTCCATTGTCCCTGTCGCACAGCCTGTGGGGCAAGTTTGGGTGACTATTGGAGCCACTCAGCTCCAGCGGCAGCCATGTCATGTGTATCCAGCGATTGGCCCATTAGTATGGGCTGAGTGCGTTTAAAAGAAATGCTTCTGCTGCTGCTGCTGGGCAGGTAAAATGATAAGGCACGCTATTAAATATTTAAATGCGTGGCACTTAAATATATAGAAAAATCACTCAATCGTTGACTATGATACGAATGAAAATTTGGTGGCAAAGAGCTTGACTAAGAACTTTTGGCAAATACATACTATAACTTAAATAATATTTAATTTCACGTTAAGTTTTCTTCATTTCTTTATTAAACAATATTTAATAGGAATTAGATTTCATTCTGATGTTAGTTTCCAACCAATCCTTTATCGTCTCTTCTAGTTCAGCGATTGAGTTGAACGAAATGTAATTACTTTGCGCTGCATATTTGCAACGTGTCTCATGCTACTTGAACATGTTACACTTTCGCGTCCCACACCCCCTAACCAGCCTTGCAATCCCTCTTCAACTGCTACTGTAACACTTTAAAATTAATATTCCTATTTTTCAATTACAACTGACACTTGTCTATGGCAGCCGGGCCCAAGCCTCACCGTTCACATCTCCTACACCCACCCACCTCTCCATTACCATTTAGCATAGAGAGAATGAGAGAGCCTATAAGTTACAATTGTTGCTAGCTGGACGTGGCAACGTCGTGGATGTGAACGGCACACACCCAATGTAAAATGTCATTACCGTTGACATAAATGAATAGCTGCATTCATTGCATTTGGCAGTGTGTTCGCTTGGTGTGGTGAAAGACAAGATTAACACCAACCACCAAACAAACAACCCACCAAGCACCACCACAGCTACAAGTAAGTTTTATTATAATATTGCATTAGCGTTGAGTTTAGTAGAGTCAAGTATCAAATATAAGCAGGTGGATTGTGTGGAACATATTTGAATTGAGGGAAATGAGCGATTAAATGTGCGATTTGGTGATAAAGCTAAACGAGTTTGATACGTTTATAGTTACAGACACACATGTGTATCTCTTGGTTTATTGCACAGCTTAAGCAATTTAATTAATAAATTAAAAAATTGTATATCTAAATAGCATTTTTTATCACTGAACATGCATTAAAATAGATAAAATAAATATCTGCAGCAGATAATTCAGTTAAATTATGAAATATCGACACTGAATAATAAGTTTATGAATCCGGTTTACTTGGATATTAAGAAAAGGAAAGTTTAAACATAGTATATTTTTAACTGCCATATTGTTTATAAAAAAGAACTTTCATTCAAAAAACATTTTCAACAGTTGCAAATATTTAGAAGCCCATGAAAACATTACTTCAGTTAAACAACTCCATAACTAATTGTACATTATTGTAAGAGCGTAACCCGATCTTTTCTTTTATATTGTGTACCATTAGAGTTTAATTACTGCTTCGTTGTTGTGCTGTAAATGAACAACTGATGGTCTCATACCACCCATTCCACCCACATTGCGCATTTAACCCTAATATGTTGTCCAAGCATATGGACAGCCAAAAACGTGCGCCTCATATAACATTTCTAATTAAAATTTTGTACAGCAGCAGCAGCGGCAGCAGAACGTCCCACCGAAAAAATGGTTATTAACATATTTGCCATAACGTGGCCCATTTGGTTGAGCCATCGTCTCATTTTCCCCCCGTTATCCTCAGTGTGTGGGTTATTTACCAGCACAGTTTGTCCCAGGCTGTTGGCCATTAGTTGGCATGCAATCGAGCAACTTGTCCGAAAACCATGAGCTGCCCAACGCAGCTCAACTAAGTAGCAAAAGTTCTATAACCAGATTTCCAATGCAAGCAAACAGAGTAAGAGGAGTGCGACAATGTTAGACAAGGAGCGCAATAAGTGGCGACATGCATGCATGCATGGGTGCCTAAGTAGCTGCGCTGTCTTCATTAAAAAGTGCCACCCAAAACCCACAGCAACCGTTACCCAGAACCAGACCTAGACCCATGTAACGTTAGAAGTTGCAGCTACAGCAATAACAACAACAACAAATCGAGCTTCATTCCTAATTTAAATGCAAATGAGATTCATTTGCCAACGAGAAAGAGAGGGAGAGAGAAGGAGACGAGCTGCAACATTGGACAGGCCCATAACCCCGGTCTCGGTCAAAGCCATAGCACAAGAGCGTACTAGTACCCCAAACCCGTGCAAAGTTTTTTGGAGTCGCCTACCTTGGAGCTCAGCTTTTCTTCTTTTCATGATGGGGTGTATGTAGCTGCTCTACTCTGCTCGGCAGCTACATTTATGCAAGTAGCTTAAATGGCTACAAAATGCGTCGCTTCGGCGAGATTTGTTGCATACATTAGGGCCGACTAGCCCGACGGACTGGTACTGGCAACGCTTAGGCGCAACTTAAGCCCAACAATGCGAATGCGGCAGACACGAGAAACATACTACCCCTGCGCCTTACCCAACCCTTGACTCGGTTGCAATCATCAGCCTGCATTGCCTTATCTTCTACTTTCTGTGCCTCCTGTTCAGGTGTCAAGCTGCCTGCCCCGATCCGCTTGCAAATATAATCAGCCTGAAAATATGCCATGCTTTTTGGATTTCTTGATTAGTGCTGTTGCCTGGTTTTGGTTTTGCTTTTGGTTTCTGTCTCAGTCTCTGTTTTAGCCAACTGTCTGACTGGCAGTTGATTTTGACTGGAACTGACTCTTGAGCTGGCTGGCCGTTGGCGTTAGGTTGCCAACCGCACATTGCACGATAAATTACGGTTCACAATTATAGGGTGGTTCGGTCGAACAAAAGACATTATCCTCTAGCTAGATTGGTCTGTAATTAGCACTGGTCCTGCCTTCAACTCAAGCAAATGCTTTATTAATTCCTGTATTAGCGCAGAACTGAGGTTATTGCAAAATAGGCAAAAAGCTTTTTCGGCTTATGAAACCAAATAAAAGTTTATCTTGGTATCAATAGCTTAATGCAATACTGATACAAAAAAATTACCGATTCAACATTTACGTACGTACTTCTTAGATAGAATTTATTAATATCGATTATTTTATTTAATATACAACCCATTTCACTTTTCAGCCCTGCTGTTAAAACATTGACAATATCCAAATACATATAGAAAAATTGCATACGTCTTTGTATTCAAATGCTCATCTTTGTTTACTATGTACTTTCTTAATACATATGTACTCGAAATGGCTGTAAGTATGTGGATAAATTTATTACTCATGCGCCACATTGCACAGAGCACCAATCAATATGCAAGCCATCAAATATTTAAACTAAAAGTGCAAAATAACAAAAATGGCTGCGAAATTTAACACACAACAACGAAATACAAAAAGAAGGTCTGGTGTGTGTGAACGAGATAGAGATATGGCAAAATTGTTGCTAGACACAATGACAAAAGTCTTCTAATTGAGTGCAATGGCATGATGGCATGAGTGAGCGAGTAAAAGAGAGGGGCTTAAGAGTATGTGTGTGTGTTTGTGTGTGTGTGTGCGTGTGAGCTAGACAAGTGGATAAAGACAAATTCAAGGCAGCAGCTGTAAAGTATGCAACAAAACCAAAACCTTCCTTTGCGGCTAAAATGCATTTGGAGTTATGAATATACACATTTAGACATGCATACACTCACAAATGTATAATACATACAAACATATGTACTTATACATATATTGTTGTATATATCTTGTTGATTTTTGAAATTATCAAGCTGGCTAGACAGGGGTTTGGGTATTTGTGACTCTGCCATTTGCTGGCCTTTTGCTTGTGGCGATTTTTTGAATGAATTATTAAATGCTTTGTAATTTATTTGATTGTGATTGTGTTTATTGCAATGCATATACGGTTCATACATACATATGTATTTAGTATGTGTGAGTCATGTATTTATTGCACTTAACTGTTTAGGGTTATATATACGATAGAGAGATACATACATACGAGCAGTTGTCCCAAACCCCAAACATAGTTCCATTGTTGAAATCTTATGCATTTGTAATGCATTTTAAATATTTTCGGTTGGTTAAATGCTTCAATTCTTCCCTTGTCGAAGCTCCAATGACAAGGCGTTCTACTTCGTGCATATGTGTGTGTGTATGTGTGTGAGTGCTTGTGTATTAAAGTGTGCATCTGCAATTGCTTTCGTAGGGTTGTGTTTATTGTGTTGTTGGTTTTCTTTTCTTTTTTTTTTCTAAGTGTTGCAGCAATTTATTGATCAATATTTCAGCTAAGGCATTGTCGTCATTGGCGTCGTTAGTTAGAAAGAATAAGACACATAAAGGCCTTGTGCAATATCCATACAGCCTTGCTACTCAACTATTTGATTGTACATTTAAAATATTTGGTTATCAAAGGTAAGTCAATTTTATTGAATATATGTTACAACAAGCTATATAATAGATCGAGAAAGCTTAATATAGCTAAAACTTTTGCTTTAATTTGTTTTAAGGTTGGAAGCAAATTTATATTAGCTATTCGAGCATTTATTTAGCTTAACTCAAAGTTTAACTTGTCGCATTGCTTTAAGAAAATAAAGCGCGTAAGCAAGTTAAGACCTCACGACGCCATTTTGGTCGGAAATGTCAGACAGGATAGTTAGAACACACACTTAGATGTGCTGACAAACATAATTAGATTGCATTACATAAGTGTTGCCTAGGCGGCCAGTGACTACAACTAGCCCCATCATCCACGAAGGCAAGAGACACACACAAATTCTCTGTCTTAGCTCTTAACCCTAACCTGAGGCAATTTCAATAAAATTCGGTGTTAGTCTGAGGGCCAAACTAAAACCCAAAAAGCAGTCAAATGTCTCAGACACAAACCACAGCGATGTCTCGTCCTGGCATTATGCCTTGCCCATTACATACTCACACACACACACACACACATGCATAAATATCCCACTCTCTTTGGGATATGGGAGCTGTAGGATTTGGCCAAGGCAATGGCCTTTCAAAATTTTCGAATTTACGTAAATTTAACTTTCTTGAAATACACTTAACTGTAAAATTAATTATAAAAGGCAATTGTGTGTTCGTGTGTGTGTGTGTATATGTCTGTGTATAACATGCACCCACACACACACACAGGCGCACAACCCACTTAAGTTTGTCTTGGTCTTTGGCCGAAAAGGTGTTGGCATGGAATTTGCATAACCAACTGAACGTCAATGTCTTCTGCATGCGACCAGCATATGAGTTTGTATGTTTATGTGTGTGTATGTGTGTGTGAACTATGTGTAAGCATGTACAGTTGTGCGCGTCGACATTTGCATACACAACCACGTTGTATACATGACCAGCCAGTTTCTATGTATGCGAAAACACACTAATTAAATGTTGAAGGCAGTTTATATTGATGCCCCGCATGGCCAACGGGCAGGCAAATCGGGAATGAGGGAATATACTGGGTATGGTAATGGTAATGGGAATGAGTATGGGAATGAGTATTGGACCCAGGTACAAGTAAATGTGAAATATTGCACATAGTATATACTCAGGACTATATACATACCAGAAACTCTTCTTCTTCGTGAGTGTGTTTGTGTGTGTGTGCTTACTCGGCTTGCCTAAGAAAATCTATAGCCGAAGGGGGGAGAAGCCCAAACTCACAACCGCAACCAAATGTCTTCATTTTGCACATCAAACCAAATGCAGCCACATACACGCACACATTATCAGGTATTTTGCTTATGTGTGTGTGTGTGTGTGTGTGTTTGCCAAGGATTTGTAATTACATTCGGCATCATTCGGACTTGTCTTTGTTGCCCAAGGCAGTAACAGCATTAGCAGCAGCACCATAGCCAGGATGTGGCATGCAGCATATTCAAGGCATTTATGTCGATAAATTATAATGTCTCTTTGATGCAAGTTAAAGGAATTGATATCTTACTTGTTAGAGGCTAGAGAGATTATTGATTTTAATGAGGGCAAGTCAAATTTACTACTGCATTCAGAATCAAAATAGGTTAAAGAGAAAAAACGGTGTTTGTGGAAAATTTAGATTGACATTACTTCCAAAGTTTATACTGAGTGATTGTCTGTGGCTTTTGTTTAGCTCAAGCTTTTCTTCGTAATTATGCTTTATGCAATGCAATTATCAGTCTGACAGTTTGGTCAATGCCCTTAGCCAGAGGCTAACTAGCAACGACATTGACACGCTGACTTCTTGCATAGTCAAAGGCTCTATAAATAGGGAAAACACTCCCAACAATAAGACACTGTCTTAAGGCTCTGCCACCTGCCCGGTTTACACACGCAGACATTTTTAATTAAACATACAATTTTGCGCTATTGATTAGTTTCGAAAGTAGCGAAGAGAGAGAGAGGGTGAAAATGGGAAAGCCATGCGAGCATGTAAAATTGTGCAGTCCTAGTTATTGCCAACGCATTAGTATTAGCGCCTCAAATGACGTGACTTGCACGTAAGAGCTTAGTGGTGTGGTGTGGAAAGAAGGGGAAGAGCGCTTGCATTTGCCATCAGGACTGACACGCAAACAGCCAACAGAACTACGGACTTAAGGACTATGGGCCTGTCATTGTTCGGCTGCCAGGCCACAACACAGGCGGAGCAGAGGTGCAGTTTGGTTGCGAGTTTTGGTTGCCAGTTTGGCGTCTTTTTAACACAATGACAGTTAATTAGATTGTAAGGATAGGTAGTAGAAGGATATATGTCTGTGCAAGACGATTGTTGAGTTTTCTATGCAGGTGCAATAGTTTCGCCAACAAAACTTTCACCGTCTACTCGTAAATGAGCCTAATTGACTTGGTTAGGAAAGTGGTTAAGATAAGCTTGAATCAAAATACTCATATTAGTATAGATATAAAGTACAACAGAAGTATTTATGTTCCATAGATTCAATTATGCATTAAGTTTGGTTTTCTGTTCTCTCAAATCGATATCTTTATATAAATAATAACTTAATTTAAAGACCCTTACATTCTCGATTGTTGAATCAATTTTCAAGTTTCAAATGATTGGAAATGTGCTCATTAAATTGCTAGTTGTGTGTATGCCTTCAACTAATGAAATCATTAAAATTGTTTAAAGGCAAATTTACGAATGGCAAGCAGGACGAAAACACACACACACAAAAACAGTGTTACAGTGGCATGCAAAATTTATGTGGCTAGTTGAAACTATGTTTCGGCTACATATAATAAGCTCACAGACACAGTTGAATGCACACTCAAACTCACACTTTGTAAGGATATACAAGGAAAGGACATTGCCTTGAGCCGACCGAAACAAACACAGACACAGTCAAAGTTGCGAGTGGCGCATTTAAAGGCAAAGATACCAAACCAAACTACCACCAAGCTGCCCTTACCTCCACTTCCACCTCCAATGCCGCGTGCGCTACTTAAACCCTTGCACGAAACTATTCCTCCCAACAACCCAATCCCTAGAAAGACGTAGAGCGTCGGCCAGACATTGAAAACATGATTTTAGTGTTTTCAAATTTGAATTTTAAACAAGTCATAATATAATTTGGCTAAGCAGCAAAGGCAACAGCAAAGCAAAACGCCCAAAACCAAAACCTCACCCATTCCACTTCATACTTGTTAGGCCCTTGTCTGTGTGTCCACTTGCTGTGCTTTAATCCGGCATAGAAGATCCCGAACCATGCCCATATAACCCAAACACCCAAACTCAAGTCCAGCTAGACAAGCAGCTCGAGAAAATTAGCTCAAGCATTGGGGTCCCAGCTCATTTTTCGCATGGCGTTTTTCTTGTAGCACAAAATTGAGAAATTTAAATTAGATACAAAAGCAAACTATATTAATATACATATATACATACTATAAATATTGTGGGAGTGGGTATGCAGGGTGTGCGGTTTTCGTCGCGTCAGGCAAACTATCTCACACGAAATATTGTAATTTTCTTTCAACTAAAGACGTAAACGGATATTAGCAGCAAATGTATCTCTACGTCATTTGTCCTTAGCGGCTGTCCTGCTGTCTTAACTCTGCTTACAACAAACTGGTAATGGAGGCGCCTTTTGTTATCGAATACGCTGATTAGTTTGTGAGAAGGGTTGATTCACATCGCAGACGACAACGCTATCTCAAACAAACTTTCAATTAATTGAGCAATTACAGTTTGTAACTCAACAACCAGTTCTTAAGAGCCCACGGTGCTTGTTGTGCTATCGACAAAAATGATAATACGCTTATTTACTATTAAAATATACTTTCATCGATAACTATCGAATTTAATTAAATGCCTTCAAGTGTCAATAATTTTCAAAATTTGATCTTCATACGAATTGTTAACTAAATATCTTTTATTCGGTGTGCCATCTCTAACTGCCTAGTGTGTTCCAATGCAAATCGAAACTGCTTATGACATCGGTATAAGAACTTTTAGCAGACTGGCAGCTCCAGCGCCTGGTCTTGGATTGCTGTCGTGGGCTTGCTGAAAGGGACTAAGTATGTAAACCCATACACACACATGCATGCATACATATTTTAAATCACATAGTAGTTGTGTTGTCGCAGTCGACGTCAACGTCAACGTTGCCCTCGCTACACTTTAAATATGCTTCGCTGGGCTGAATGGAGAGTGGGCGTCACATTTCTAGGGCGTTGTTATCGTCAACTTGGCTTGCATACATTTTCCATTCTAATTTCTAATTATTTATATAATGTGTGTGTGTGTGTGTGTGTGTGTGTCTGTTGTAGTTGTAGCTGTCTGACCAGTTGGGTGGGCTCTGTCCTCGTCCTGCCGGATGGCCCCCCTCTATATCCGCTCTTCCTGCCACACAACCAGTCTGTCTATGCGAATTAATTAAGTGTTTTCGTGCGCGGGCAAAATCCTTTTGCGGTTCAGTTGCCTCTGTGGGCTGAGTAAAAGTTGTAAGGTTTAACTAGCTAAGACTAAGGCGTTCGTTATGTGCGTTTGTAGCATGTGAATGTGCTGAGGGAAAATCAATTATAAATTAAACATTTATTAAAGAAAGCATTGCCTTTGCAGCAGCAACATCAGCAGCAAAAAAAACAACTCAAACTCAGCCAGTTTACTATGCCTATGCAAATTAAGAGCGGCATAAATAATGCGACATCATTATTTAGGCAGGTAGGCGATACGACGAGAAAGAAGGTTCTCTTAGTCGTCAGGGCAGCCAAGGTATATACTACTTTTAGGTGTACAAAAGCGAGGCATCGAACGTAAAACCAAGCCATCCATCCATCCATCAATTATGTTGAAGTCAAGCTTTGCCTTTTGGCAGCTGTTTAAATGTGATTCCACTCATTTCGATTGTGTTTCCAGCGAGTTTCGCTTGATTATGCACATGCATTTGGTCGAAGCGCTCGTACATCAATCTCGAAACTCAAACTCGAGCTGGAGTAGTCTTCGAACTCAAATAAATGCGGCCTGCATGCATATACGATCTACACATACGACCATATGCTGATAGATGCCGAGTATAACTGATTTGTGTGTATATATCTGCATTGGTAATTTGTTATAAAGCGACTTTAATATGGCACGCAGTCTGCCCCTTGATTTTTCATTCCTTTGCATTAGTGTTTTTCATTTTATTTTACATAATTTTTTTATTTTTTATTTCTTAGTTTTGTTTCTTTTGCATTTGCACATGCGCTGTAGGAACCGCAAAGATATTATGCATGTCAGATGAGAGACTTCGGCTTTCATTTACATCGATAAGTAGCCTAGGCTGCAAGCAGATGGACAGACAAACAGATACACAGTAAAAGCATACAAAATATTACTGCAAAATCAGTGAGTTGTTGAAATTGTACAAATCCTAACAAAATTAAAAATGAGTTTGTACAAACTTTTGTTGTTAAGCAGGCTGCAATTTGTCTGTCATTACAGATTTGAAAAAAGTTTTAAAAATGCAAAATTCTTTAGTATTTGTGTAAGAAGCGCAGATCTCACATCAAAATTAGTTTTTCCATTTTCGGTACATTTTGAAAAATATTCAAAATTTAACATCTCAAAATCTTCAAATTATTGTAATGCAATCTTGTAAGCTTATACCTAGTGGCTCTCGCGGCCTGTTAGCAAAATCCCGAACGATAGCGGAGGCTCTTACTCGATGCTATGCAAAGAAAGACAGCTCGCCTTCCATGTGCGCCAAGAAGGACGATGATTGTGCGAAGAACTTAACTCAACAGAAGGCACGTTCCGCAAAGAATATAGAAAAGACCTTTCCATTTTACAACCTGATCAAATTTAAGGACGAATGCTGCCATATTAAGTGCTTTGAACCCAGCTTTGACGAGTGCCTGCTCAAGGTGTCAGACAAGAACAAGCGAAAATATCAAGTTACCTGGGTGGAGTGTCCACCAGTCAAAATCAAGCCTAAAAAAATCTGTTGCTTTAAACAAAGCGGCCAAAAGCCTCCCATTGTGCGTCGCAACCCAAAATTAAAACCGTCTACGGCCTGCAAGCCAGAGTGTACGAACCTAGAGGGAGCCTGTCCAAAGATAGCTATGCCTGGTTGTAGGCCAGTGAGAAAAAATGTCAAATGTCACGTACATTTAGAACCCAGTGGCTGTAGAAAAGTGAAGGCCCCATATCCAGCATACTCTGAATGCTCGCGTCCCAAACTCAAAAAGTTGCGCAGGGTCGAGTGCAATTGCTTATCGGAAATATCTACGTGCGACTTGTATAGGATGATGCAAACTGGTGGCCCAATAAATTTGAATCCATGCAAACCACAAAAAAAAAAAAAGTGAACAGTTGAGCTCACAGAATCAAGAACATGATGCAAGACAATGGAAAGGCGATATTAAGATTGATTCAATTTCATTATTAGAAAAAAGTTTTTGGGTGTTTGAAAAACATTTATAAAATTATTACACTTTAATAAAATGAATAAGTTTTAATATTAAAAATGATTTATTAAATATTTAAAAATATTTTGGGTGTTTCCAAAACGTTTACAAAATTACTACACTTCAATAAATTGTATGTATTTTAGTTTTACTGAAGACAGGCCCGTGTCCAGGATTTAGTCCAAGGGGGTTTTGGATTAAAAAAAATCTTTAATAAGAGACTGAACTGACGAATGATGAACCCAAATTCTAAAAGTAAAACCAAGTTAAATAAAATACTACTACTGACTGAAGATCATTATCAATTATCATATTCTGAGACCATTATTCATTTAAAGTTCGGATTAAAAATAGTACAAAACTGTCGTTGGTGTTTCCCAATCGATTTCATGGGCTTATAGTGCGTTTAAATTTAAAATTTATAACTATAGGTTTTGCAACAATAAATGTTTACGTATTCTCACTTTGGCGCCTATTTTATGATCATAGTAAGCATTTTCAAACACATTTCCACTTTTAAGTGTACTAGTAAAACATTTTTATATAAATATTAGTATCCGACAAGCATTGGTCGTGTCAACAACAGAAACAAAATTGTAACATATTAAAATTTTTCGGAAAATTCAACAAAATTTACTGTATTTGAGTTGGATATTTTGTTTGATATATAACATGTCCGGAATTCTTTCTCTTGCGAAGGGCAATAGTTTTAAAATTGTTAGTCCCATATGTCGCCAATTGTGCTATAGCTCAAAGCTTATAATGATCCGTTCATCGGCAAGCGACCAATGGCTCATGCGTAGAGAGATTTTGTGCAAAAAGCAAAAGGAAGAAAAACCTGTTTGCTGGAAGCAAAAGGAAGAGAAGCCAGCCGCTGTTCTTGATCAGATTTTCTGCAAGAAGCAAAAGGAAGAAAAGCCCGTCAATGTGAATGGTGATATTTTCTGCAAGAAGCAAAAGGAAGAAAAACCCGTTTGCTGGAAACAAAAAGAAGAGAAGCCAGCCGCTGTTCTTGATCAGATTTTCTGCAAGAAGCAAAAGGAAGAAAAGCCCGTCAATGTGAATGGTGATATTTTCTGCAAGAAGCAAAAGGAAGAAAAACCCGTTTGCAGGAAACAAAAAGAAGAGAAGCCAGCCGCTGTTCTTGATCAGATTTTCTGCAAGAAGCAAAAGGAAGAAAAGCCCGTCAATGTGAATGGTGATATTTTCTGCAAGAAGCAAAAGGAAGAAAAACCCGTTTGCTGGAAACAAAAAGAAGAGAAGCCCGTTTCATCACTCAATGAGATCTTTGGCTGGAAGCAAAAAGAAGAGAAGCCATTCGCTGCATATAGGGAGATTTTCTGCAAGAAGCAAAAGGAAGAAAAACCTGTTTGCAAGAAGCAAAAAGAAGAGAAGCCAGCCGCTGTTCTTGATCAGATTTTCTGCAAGAAGCAAAAGGAAGAAAAGCCCGTCAATGTGAATGGTAATATTTTCTGCAAGAAGCAAAAGGAAGAAAAACCCGTTTGCTGGAAACAAAAAGAAGAGAAGCCCGTTTCATCACTCAATGAGATCTTTGGCTGGAAGCAAAAAAAGAAAAGCCACATGAATGGAATTTTTGCAAGAAGCAAAGGAAAAAAACCGTTTGCAAGAAGCAAAAGAAGAGAAGCCCGCTTTCTTACTCAACTTTGCTGGAAGCAAAAAGAAGAGAAGCCATTCGCTGCATATAGGGAGATTTTCTGCAAGAAGCAAAAGGAAGAAAAACCTGTTTGCAAGAAGCAAAAAGAAGAGAAGCCAGCCGCTGTTCTTGATCAGATTTTCTGCAAGAAGCAAAAGGAAGAAAAGCCCGTCAATGTGAATGGTGATATTTTCTGCAAGAAGCAAAAGGAAGAAAAACCTGTTTGCAAGAAGCAAAAAGAAGAGAAGCCAGCCGCTGTTCTTGATCAGATTTTCTGCAAGAAGCAAAAGGAAGAAAAGCCCGTCAATGTGAATGGTGATATTTTCTGCAAGAAGCAAAAGGAAGAAAAACCCGTTTGCTGGAAACAAAAAGAAGAGAAGCCCGATTCATCACTCAATGAGATCTTTGCCTGGAAGCAAAAAGAAGAGAAGCCCGTTTCATCAATCAATGAGATATTTGGCAAGAAGCAAAAAGAAGAGAAGCCAGCTGCAGAAGAAAAACCCGTGAATGGAGCAATCTTGAGCTATGAACAGAAGGTAGAAAATCGCATTGCCTTGCTTCAGTAAGCAAAAGGAAGAGATATCATCATGCTAAAATTCAAATTGGAGTTTTCAAAAATAATTTAAAAAAATTTCTTAATAAAATTAAATTGAATTAATTAATTAATTGTTTTTTTGTTTGTTTCACACACATATTCTGGGGCAGGTTTAATATACGTGTCGGTAATCGATAACAACCGATGACCGATATTATAAATAAATAAATAAATACAACGGTTGGAGAACCACGAAAACATATTTAAACCGAACTTGTTGACAACAGAGCAGACATCTGAAAATAAGTTCGAGCACTAAATATGGTGTAAGACAATTGTTAATCCGTCCCCCAATCCTCTACTCATTCCTCAAACAAGCCCAATTTTAACCATTGCAGCCCCACTGCGCTTTATTGAAGCTTGTTGCACAATTAAGCTATTGTCATTGTAGAAAACAAATTGTTAATAATATAAAATAACAAAATATATTCAACTATTTTGAATTTAATGTCATGCTAGCAAATATCGAGAAATATCCTGGAAAATGCTACAACAATGTTTAAAAGAACACAGAAAAAAAAAAATAACACCTTTTTGTTTGTCATAGAAATAGTAAGAAGGTACTTGTACTGTAAACAACAGTAATATTTAACTATTTTAACGGTTGTCGCGTTTTTAACAATTATTCTGGTTGGTGTTAACTGTGCTAACAGTAAACTTTACGTATTTCTTACGTCAAATTTTACTGTTAATATCGGTTGACTTTTACTATATTGTTGGTTAGCACGTTTTTAACGGCAAAATTGGTTGATTTCAACCAATTTTTTTTTTCTGTGTATTTCATCGTAGGAGGCAACGCCTAAGTTGGTTGTGTGTTAATTGACTTTCAAAAGTCTAATACTAGTATCTTTGTGTTTGTCGAAGCATTACTTTTAAAATTTCACATTTTTTTTTTTCGGCATTTTGTGAAATTTTAAAAACACGGGAAACAAAATAAAAATTTTGATAAAAAAATGTTTTACAAAAGGAATTTATTTTCGGTAACACGTTGGTTAGATAACTTTCCTTCGCTTTGCTCTGTCATATTCGCCCAAAATCCGGTTCGACTATATGCAAGCGGCAAATGTGACAAGATAAAACCCACTACGTGCGGTAAACTAATAACCCCATGCGCGTCTACTGAGAAAGTTGATAAGCACGTTCCAGCTGGCCCAAAGAAGAAGCCCAAGAAGGTTTCAATGTGGCATATGGAAGACTGTGAAGCAAGACTCTGTGAACTGGATCTTCGCTACGACATGAAGTATTACTCAATATCGGATAAAAATCGAAAATATCAGGTAACATGGAACGAATGTCCGCGCCTGCTTATTAAGCCAAAAAAAGTGTGCATCTACGAGAGAATGGTGCGCCCAAAGATCAAGCGACGCCAGAGAGTCAAAGCCGGCTCTGCTACAGCTGGCAAAAGCTGCGGCCCAGATCGAAAAAAAGATGCGTGTTTTTATATAGTTGCACCTTGCTGCAAAACGGGTCGCCGCCCACCAAAGTGCGCAAGCGCATACCCTAGTCTTGGCAACTGTGAAAAGAAGAAGACACCATATCCCTCTTTTTCAGAGTGCAAAAAGGACCCTCTTCCGACTGGGCCGCCAACTGAATGTCACTGCGTGGATATTCCAGCCATCTGCGATGCTTGGGCATATTTCCGCCGCCGAATAGCTATGGGAAAAAAAGGGCCAAAGGAATGTGGTGAAGCCTAAGTTAGTTGAAGGTATTGAAGAATAATGAAGAAGCTTGAAAATTAAATATGCCCAAAAATCTACAAAATAGAGATATTAATAATTTCTTAACGGCAAGTAAGAAAGTGCATAATACCCGAAGATCTCAATACAAAAGTTAAATAATATGTAAAAAAAAAAAATTTAAGCAGTTCAAAAATCAAACACATCGACCTTCATTGATGTAGTCTTGACATAGGCATTTCCATGACGTCGAACAGGACGATCGTACACATGGTAAAATGGTCGAAATAAGACGGATCTTCAAAATTATAAAAAAGCTCTTGATTGGACTTTTAATTGGTTTTAAGCTCGGCTTGGGCCAATACTTGTTGTCAAGACTTTTTTGAAAAGCCAATCAAATTGCAGCAAAAGTTAAAATGAAATAAAATATTGACCCGAAAACCTTACTAATCTTTTGCATTGAAGTTTCTTTTTAATTGTTTTAAATTCACGCAAATATGGATTGTAGTTTTTCTTTTTTTTTAAACCTATTTTAAGCCTCTGACGCACGGGACATTTTTACAAAAATATTTATGTTGTTTCTGTTGCTCTTTTTCGATGTTGTATATAAACAAGCTGAGTTAACTTTTAGATGTGTAAACATCTAGGATTGGGGGGTAAAAATCTTGTTTCACATTACATATAAGAATCTTACTTTTGGGTAAGATCAAATAAAAATCAAAACGTCATTTCTCCCGCGCTCATATAAACAGCAGAGCTGCGTAGCTCAACTATCTCAGTCGGCTGCTTCTTTGCATCTAAGCGCAAACAAAACAAGAAGAATGCAAAGCAATTGACACATGTACCAGTGCTGTCTGTATTATATTTAGTAATAATACAGAATAATGGGTTGAAAACCTTTTGCAATTAAGACAATATATACATACTATCTATCACCAATGATAATACAAACAAACATGAGTATTCCAATGTTGAAAGTTTAGATATATTTAATTGTAAAGAAAATATTGAAAGCATTAGTATTTTCAACAACACAAAATATTTAATTTTTACATCTCCCGTGTGATCGGACTCACATTGGGTTTTTTTTTATTCTATCGTAGGCATTATATATATCTGGGAATTTATTTCTGCCATGTTCGGTATTAGTGACACTAACAACACTCTCAACACTGAGACCTACCTCACTCCCTCTCTTCTAGTGATGTACAATATCAAAAGCATCCCGCCTTTTATACCACTGATCGATTTGCCATAAAAGTTCAGCGCGCAATTCAAATAATTAATATTTCTAGAAAGATACAATACTTTGAATTTCAATGAATAACTCAGTTATGCTCAATAGTATTACCAATGCTTCTGCAGAAAAAAAGCGAAATAGTTGCGGGCACCTTTACTTTCGCAAAGCAAATGAATCACGTCTTTCACTTGCCAAGGCACCTACTTACAGTACTTACAATTGTACCTGGAAGTTGTAAAAATTATTGTGTACGGCTTAGAAGAAATCCAAGTGGTGCTCTCTTAGCCACTATGTAGAATACAATATCGATTATCCAATTTATGTATCATAATTGAACCACTTGAATTTACTAAAGCTAATGATTATAAATAAATAATACAAAATATTTTGTTGCGCCAAATTTATCTAATTATTACAAAATAAACATTTAAATCAAAACTTTATGCTACAAAGAACCACGCAGAAATATATAGACGGTGGTTTTATTATCCGTGATGCTTACATATGGAGTCTTGTATAGTCCCAAAATTGTTTTCAAATATTTTCATCAACTTGGCCTGGAAGTTGATTTTAATTCAAACATTCGGATAGGCTAAATGAGCACGACCATTTTTAGGGTAGACTTTCTGGACTTAGCATCATTTCAAATTCAAAATTAAGCTGTAAATATTTGAGCTCCTGTTTTTACGATAAAATTTTTGACAAAATTTCAAATGCTGGCCTTAAATAAAACCTTGGGTCGGCTTAGTTCCCAACATGTTTTAGGACACCTTCTAAAAGTTGTTGGATCTACAAGCGTCATAGCATCAAAACGTTGTAAGGGCGACTTGTACAGTGTTGAGACCTGTGAAGATTGCGTAGATTCCTACCAACTTCCAAAGGCGCGCAAAGGCTTGAAAAAGTGGAAAAAGGCCGATCCATTCAAAATGAAGGAGCCTTGCTGGCAATCCTCGCGCCGTTCTGAGTACAAGTGCCGTACCGATCCAGAGTTTTTGCTGGATTCATTCATCGATTACAAGAAGAAATGTATGGTGGATCAGTGTGCATTGGAAGCTCCGAGTGCCGATTTACGTCACTACCGTCCATCGGACAAGCTAAAACGCAAGTATCAGCGTACCTGGCTAGAGTGTGTGATTAAGAGGAGACCAATTAAGTTGAAATATTACTGCAAGCCAATTCCATTCAAGCGCCGCAAACCTAAACATGTGCATATAAAAAAGTCTGCCTGTGAGCGTACTGAAAAATGCCTTGGCGCTCCAAAACTGGACCTACTAAATTGTAAACCAATTAAAAAGACTTTATGTCCACGTATCACGATGCCCTTTTGTAAGCCAGCCGTTGTCCCATCCAAATGCAAGACGGGAAGGGGGCCTAAAAACTGCCGCAAGCGCATGACAAAGTACCCGGCTTTCTCGGAATGTCTTATGGATCCATTACCTGAAGCTCCGAGAATCGAATGCAACTGCCTTTTGAAACCATCTATGTGCGAAATGTGGGAATACTATCGCAACAGAAAATCCTAATTGACTGTTGGAACCAAAAAAAAACCTATTAAATTGCTGCATTAAAATATTTTAAAAGCTTAAAAAGCTTTTATTAATGAAAATAAAACAAGGCTAAATGATTTTACCTTAATAATTTTTAAAGTAAAAATCCACCTTTTTGCCGTGCTTGACATAAAAAATCTGCAATTGTCTATTATTTCCTGAGACGCAATTATTGCAAAGCTCGCATTCAACACGGAACTTCTGCACCAACAAAACGATATCAAGTTCTCGTAGCTAGCCTAAGCTATATGTTCCATAGCTTAACACTTTCAGTATTTCGGTTTTCATTTTGGCATATCAAAATTTTTTGAAAATTTAAAAAATAAATTTTTTTTTTTTTTCTAAAAATGCTGTCAGCACGATTTTTAACATCTCAGATTTTGCGCCACAAAATGGCATTGCCTTATGGGTTGGCAGTCTCTTTAAAATCTGACTATCATTGGGGTAACTATGACGTCACGCATGGCCAATGCCAAAAGATACGTCTAAAGGAAATTACTGAATGTTCGACGAAATACTCAATATGCAAGCCCGCTCATGTACCTCCAACTTTTGAACCGAAGAAAGACGACGATTATTCAAAGCAATTGCATATGATCTTAAGACCCAATGACGTTAAATGCGACTTCTTCAGCCACGATGAATGCCTCTATCAGCCCTCGGACAAGAGACGTCGGTACCAACGCACTTGGCCCACATGTCCAATGCCTACTCTTAAGCTAAAGAAAGCATGTTGCTTTAACAAGGAGTATTATCCACCTATCTGTCGTCGACCAAGGTCGGCTCCCCATGCGCCAATGTCTCCGATCGAGAAACATGCATTCCAAATGTCAGTGCTGTGCAAGTCTGTAACTAAAACAAAGTGCCACCGTCAACCAAAACCGAAGAATTGTGAGAGGGCACTTGCACCATTTCCCAGCTTTTCTGAGTGTGATAAGAAATGCATACGGCGTTATTGCCCGACTGAATGCGCCTGCAAGGTAAAGCCTTCTCTGTGCGAAATGTGGGCAGTTCATCATGGCAACCACGGCTATTACAAGACATGCACAGAAGCAATAGTTGGTTACTGTCCATTTAAGAGACGATCTCGTTTCTTAAACTAAGGAGCTTGGATAAGTGAGTGGGCTCTTTACTCCTAGCGAGCTAGTCAGTTTTAATCATATCTGACGTTTATTTTTTTTAGCATTTGAAACGTATAAATTCAAAATTGGTAGTAAAATTGGATCATGGAGACAAAATTTCTCTCGATCTTTTCGTCGCTGAGGCGACTGTGTCGCTCTCCTACAGTTTGTACTGGACTACGCAAATTCACCTGCCATTCTGCATTTCCATCCATTAAACCTCATCCGGATTGTCATTTTGTGAAAGACAGTTGCAGCGAAGCACGCGATGTGATTTCCCTGAAGCTGCCTTTCAACATGAAAAAGTTAACAGAGAAAGTTTGCTGCGTGCTACGATCGAACCCTTCCGACCCTTGCGCGAATGTCTATCCCAAACGTAAGCAGAAGACGAAGGAGGAGCTACCACCTTTCCGCTCCATGTGGGAGCCACACTGTACGCCACGCCAACAGCCCTACTGTCCAGAACTGTTGCCGCGCTTCGATGACTTATACTACAACCCATCAAACAAATGCAGATGCTTTCAGCGCACTTGGGTTGAATGTCCGCCGGTGAAGCAACGCTTAAAGAGAGTTTGCTGCACAGGCAACATCGAACCGCCAGAGGTGCAAAGACGTGTCAGGAAAAACCCTTGTTCGGTCGATTGTGATCTTGACATTGCCCGCATGCGAAAACTTTGTGACCATAAGCAGGATAAGAGATGCAGCAAGATGTATTGGCCCTGCTGCAAGCCAGTACGCTGCAATTTGAGCTGTAGTTCTCATCCGACGCCAAGTAATTGCAAGAGATTACGTGCACCTCGTCCATGTTTCTCGGACACTCGAGTACGTTATCGAGTAAGGCGTCCAACGGAATGTCTCAGTCCAGTAAGCAAGTGCGAAATGTACGCATTGCAAAAGCGGCGTGAACTTTTTAGCCCAAAATATAGCTTGTGCTAAATCAGCTTTCGTTGGAAGCAATCAAAAGAGTTGGTCCAGCTTCTGACTAGGGCAGTCAATGAATATAGTTCTAACAAACTATCGTTCAAAATATAGTTCCAACAAACTATCGTCATTGACTGCTCTGGATTAAGAGCAACTAGCTCTACTAGTATGAATTAAAGTTGAAATCTGCAAACATATCTCAAACATGTGTTTAAACTTTAAAGTAAATAAAACATTGTGGTTTCTAATCTATTGATCTATTATGGGAAGTTATTTATGTGCCACCCATGCAGTAGAAAAAATCCTTTAAAACTATTTTGAAAAACTTGCACGAGTCGGCAAAATTTAACATTTTAGTTTAAAAGGATTTGATCCGCGTGCAAGTGGGGCATGGACAGAACCTAGCACCGCGATCTCTAAGTTTAAGTGCTACGCGGATACCATCGCAAGTCGATACAAGGCTCAAGCAACGGCATTCGGCCGGACGATCGTACGAAAGTTCCTCGTGTTCACATTCCGAGAAGCTGGGAAAGGGACACTTGCGCTTCTTGCATGGAACGCGTTTCCTTACCACCTCGCATTTGGGTGGAATGCGAGCATCTCGACAGCAAGGCATTGTCAAGCGCTGGCAGGAGTCGGAATTATTTGCTTTACATGATGCACTCTCCTTTCGAAGACTTATCGTGCAGGCGGATTGCGGACAAATCTCTGGGCTTCGACGCAATGTCTCGGGCGGAAGGGCATCGCAATAGCAGCATGTGCGTTTGGGCACCATTCGTGGAACGCATTCCCACCAGGTGCGTTGGTAATAGCGGCACTTGTTCGACGGCCGATAGTACATAACGTCGAAGGGCGGGTCCGGACATTTTGGGCAACATTCGGGTGGAAAGTTCTTGTAAGGGAGATCCTCAGGCTCGTTATCATTTGGCGTTGCCCACACGGACAGAAACTTATCGTCAGCTTTTAATTTCGGCTTGCATTGCGTTTGCTGGCATTTATTCTGTGTACAATGACCGGGTTTCTTATGCAAATCAGCAGTACTATGAAGATATAATTTAGATAAAATGAGTGAATCGCACTGCCTCAAAGAATCCGTTCTGAGACACTGGGCCAGATTTCTTAGCATTGTGTGTTGAATTTGGAATTTTGTTTTGCAATTCCAAAAGTGTAACCGAAAAATGATGAGAATACTTATAATAAAATTGGACCGATCATATTTGCTAAGCTGAGTATTACAATCAGGCTAACTAGATTTAAAAAAATTAATTGCAGATGTAAAATATTTTTTAAATTAATTTTAGAGTACGGCAGCATTGATCCTCAGCCACAAACGATTGTAGTTTCCTTACAATTTTTTAACGTAATGAAACAACAGCCGATTGTGTTAGAAGATGCCGCTAGAATAAAAAACTTTATAACGACACACCTAAAAATAGTTTGGACACATCGTAAAGGCCGAGGAATATTGCAAAGTTTGTGATAGTTCCCGATTTCGAATTAGATCACTGGCATACTTCCCCAATGCCTGTGCACGGGCTTTCTTGCGAGCCAATACCTCAATGGAAGATAGCTCTCGACCCGAAGACTGGCTGCCCTTTTTATCGCCCAGGCATATACGAGAGGCATTTACGAGCTTTGATTTTGGTAGTTGTCCAAAAGTAAAACCATTAATGTTTTTCAAAGAATTTGGCTTTTCCAGAAACGGCAATTGAAATTGACTTTCAACTGACTGCCACAGCGAATACTTGCGATCAGCGCTGGGTGTTTTAACAGTGGGCACTGAGATGTTTGGCTTAATCGATTCCAGTGGAATGTTGCTGCGCAAGATGCTCGTCTGCGCTTTGGAGTAACGCGTAAGGAACTTGGTCAGGCGTTCTGCACAGATTGTTGCTACAATGGAAGTGCTTGCCATTACGACTAGTCTGCTGGTTGTCGATGATGTTTTGATTTAGTTTTTCGGTGGGTTGAATTGACAATAACAATGGATTTGGATGAATTCAGCCAGAAAATTATACAAATATCTCGTATCGAAACGTTTAGAATTATTTGTGAGTGAGCTTAAAGTCGATGTAGCTTGTAGAATAAGTAGAACTAAACTGAAAACTTGAAACATTTTGCACTGGCATAAAGAACATTTTTATATTCTAGCCATTCAACAGTTCCTTTATATGATCAATTGGCCTTAAGTCTACGCAATGACAGTGAACAGAGCACAAACAGTTAACAACAACAAGCTTCGCATGTTTCGATTTAATTGAACATTTAGCCAAATTAAAATACATTTTATTACGCAGCCATGAGAGACAGAGTCTCTCTTTGCAAAGAAATGCAAAACATGGCAATAAGCGCGCCCAATCAGCCAAAACTTACCAAAATGGCTAACAGACAACCGGAGACAGAGACAGAGACAGGGATTGAGACAACATTTGCTTAAGTCTCGCGAAGTTTTGTTGGCCAGGTTCAGGCACGCAACGGTTTATTTCGCTTTTTTGGCTGTGAATTGCGAAAATTTGGCACAGATTCGCCACAAATTTGAGACGGAACAAAAAGCCAAGTGGCCAAATGATAGAAACTGGTTTGCCAGCTGGGTGGGTGGATGTGCAGCGAGGGGTAAGGAACTTGAAAGTCAGCTAACATGCGTTCTACAATTGTTTAATAGCCTAATTAAAATGTGCGCTGGAACAGGTTAAGAGCCTGGAAAGCATATATGCAAAAAACGCTAGCAACCAACATTGATTTTAGACAGTCAGAGCTTGTGACAGCTGACAAGTCGCCGAGCAGTCACTGTGTTACCCAGTCACTGTCACTGTGAAGCGGGTGGTTTTTAAATGGCTCCATTCTAGTCTGTGCTCCCGAATGCTTCTATTTTTTTCTTTTATGAATTTTTCTTGCTTGCAATTACATTTGGTTGTTAATTGCATTATGCATATTTATGGACGGGCTCCTAGTTATAGAGAGAGAGAGAGAGTCTCGCCTCCCGAACCCGGCACAATGCGGCTCATTAGCATACATCAGCGCTTTAAGCGCAGAATGAGTTTAAGTATGAGAGTGAGTGTGGATGAGCATGAGTCTGAATGAGTTATCACAGCTCGTGTTGTCTGCCAGTTGAGTGCAAGCATCAAGTGATGAATATGAGTGTGTGTGTCTCTTCTCTCTCCCTCTCGCTCTCTCACTAATTTAAATTAAAGTATGAAAAATACTCGAGGCGACAAGGAACAGCAGCAGCAGCAGCTGCATCCAAAGAGAAGAGTGAAATGTATGTGTTTGTGTGAAAATCAAATCTAAAATAGCTGCCGGACATAACATAATCAAATTGTATGTATGTATGTGTGTGTGTATGTGGTCCAAAGAATGAGTTGCGGATGTTTCCCACAGAGTGTGTTTGCCAGATTTCAATGTTTGCACTTGGGCAAGGATATCGTACTAAATTTAAAATGCACTTTTTCTTCTTTATTCTTATGGAAATTATTATAAAAAGTATTTTATCTTCATGAAAAAAAATCTTTTTGCATTTTAATGTGGTGTTTATCATTAAAAAAAAAATAAAAAAAATATGTCATTATATAAATTTTTTTTAACTCTTTAGAAAGGTTTGCATGATTTTTTAAAGGCTTATACTTAATGACAAATCACTAAGTCATCATTTTTCTACAACTTTACTAATGTGTTAATTTATTTCAAATGAAAAGCTTTCAAGTGTTCGTCTGGATTCACATCCATGTGTCCAAGCAGTTTCAAAAAGGCTTTCAGCAGACTCAACCCACACACACACACACACACAGACCATCACTATAAGAATTCTCTTAGCTGCTAAGAAATGTCCAAGTACAAGTATTTATGCCTGCTCTCACTATGTGAGAATTTCTAGTGTGTGGGCTCCGAATCTACTCAAAACTTACAGACGCTTTGCCTGCCAATTGCTGAGCGCCTGCTACAACGCAAAGCTTAAACGAGAGAGAAAAAGAGAGAGAGAGAGAGAGCGAGGTAGGAGAGCAAGCAATAAGTACACTTACATATATATATGTACGAATTGGGCAGAACTAGAAGTGAGCACGTGACTGCAGCACGCTTGGAAAGTCGCACCAAATGGCCGTAATAAATAAATATGCCATTAACCCACTTAAAAAGCGGACAAAGCAACCAACATCAATTTACACATGCAAAAATACATATACACATACATACATATGTGTGGAAATATTAGGCGGCATTTGTATATCAATATGAGGCAGCAGAAAACTTTCTAATCGCACAATAATTGCAGGCAAGAAAAGGAGAATAAGTTGGCCGCAGCAGCTGCGATGCCAAGCAATAATTAAATGTTGTTGCAGTATGTTGCCAAACGAACAATGGTAAACATGTTGTCAAACTGTGTTTTAGAGATGAGAGCGTGATATGAGAGTTTGCTGCAGATAAATATAAAAAAAAAACTTAATAAATATCGTATAAACTTATTGATAAATCAATACATAAAAGCATACACCCTTAAAACATTTTCCAAAATAAATTGGTGAATCAAAGTGACAAGCCTCTTGCATTTACACTTCGAAAACATGTTGCTTACTTAGTATTTAAGTGCTTGGCAACATTAACTTGATAATTGCGTGCGTCCACATTAATTTATATGTTGCGATTAGGGGCAGCCCCAAAAGAGTGTGTTTTTTTGTGTGTAAGTTTTTGCTGTCCAATTTACAACTTTGACTAAATAAAATTTATTGTAATGACAGTCGCACGACATTTTATAATTAAGTCAAATTGTTGGCTAGCCAAAAAACCGGTTGCCTTGGCATGCCATTCAGCTGATCTAGCTGATTGATGTGGTAGCTGCTGCCGCTGCTGCTGCTGCAGTCGCCAGTACTCCATATATGCGGAGGCTCTATCGATGATCGGTTGCAAGAGTGCGAAGAGAGAAATAAACCCCGTTCAGTTCACTCAAGCAAGCCAATGCCAATTAGGCCGACCTTAATATGCAGAGGTAACCCCCCTCTCAAATACGAGTTGGTCAATTAAACGGAATGGAACGTTACGGAGGAACCAGGACTCTGGTTCAGTCGGACCTGGGACAGTAATTCGTATATCGTTTAATTGAAATAATTACACATTAAGTGCAATAATTATATTTTCACTCGCATTTTGCCAACTAACCCGAACCCGCATGCAAGCGTGGCAAATGTGGCTAAAGTTGCGACGCGCCTGAAAGTCGCCTGCGCCTTTTTCTCCGCAATTATTAATTTAAAGCATTTGCGGACTCCTCTGGGTATCGCTGAGGATATAAACACAATTAGTTGTTGTTTCAGGCAGTAGTAGTTGTAGGCACACAACAACAACAACAAATGCAACAACAGCAAGTTGCAACTCGTTTTGTTGTTGTTGCTTAGGTCATAATTATTAACGTGAAATCATAATTAAAAATGTATTTAGCCGGGCTTTGAAATATGCTTAGATGCCCGGGGGGGCCGCTAACGGAGTAAGGCAAACTAGCTACAGTTCCTGCTTTGCCAGTTGATAAATATGCCTGTGGAGTTGCAGTGGGTGCAGCTTGAAAATCCTACTCGAAGATAGTGCAGTGAATTAAGTTTACTTTACTACCCAAGTAGTTAAGTTTTGAAAGTATTAAAGAGATTTTATGTAGAACCAAACTCAAAAGAAGGTACTGTGAAAGCAACTTTAAGCTTTCAGTGGAAAGGAAAAATGTTTTAAGTAAACTAAAGCTTCTTAAAAATAATTGCAACTAAGTGTAAGCTAAAACTGCACAGAGTTAATAATTGCTAAACCGATTCAAACAAATATCTTTATTACAATATTATCTATTCATCTGTCTAACAGCAATTAATAATATACAATTATGAACTTAATCAAAAATTTGTCTGCCACTAATTGATAATGGCTGGGAAGTAAGTAAGTTTTGTAACTGTACTATACATTTCGAGCACCATGTAATTAGTCTTTTGGCTAATTGCAACTAATGTGCATTTGAGAGCGAAGACTTTTCAATATATCGTTAGTACCAACTAGCTGTTGGTTTTTTTGTTTTTATTATTATTATTGTCAATGCCAATTAAGTAAAATTTATGTGCTTCAATAAATTATGAGTGCCGCAGCTGACATATGCGCAGTGTCAGAGTCAACAAGCCAAAAAAAAAAAAAAACAACATTAAAAACAGCACAGCAAACTTTTCGCCCAAGGATAACTAACAAAAATATGTGGGTGGGCTTTTTTGAGTAGAGGTAGGACGACACATGTCGCTAAGGTAAAATAGTTATTAGTGAATATACATACAAATACACATACAGGGACATAGGAACTGAATATTTGAATAGAAGACACATGACGCTAAAGCATTGCACATACGCCCCGCTGCCCGCTGTTTCACCCTTTTGCGTTTTTACAACCACCCAACGGCATTGTACGAACTAATAAAACAATTGATGTGCCAGCTAGCTAGCTAGATAGCTAGATACTTTGGAAAGAGGTCGTTCGTATCCGACAACCAACAACAGTTGACTGCAATAATTATTCAAACAAATTTCGTTTGGCGCCAGCAGCAGGCAAAATGAGGTGGAGTATATGGAAAGTGAGCTCCATTGGCAGCCGCATCAAGCTAGCGTCTCTTTGCCGGGTTGTGGCTGCTGTTGACCCAGCCAAACTGACTGGATAGATGGCTATTATTGCGCACAAGTTAACCTGTTTTAGTAATTAATTTGGGTATTGTATGTTTTAATTAGTTGCACGGAACACCAGCAGCAGCAGCAACAGCAGCCACAACGGCAAGAGCAAAGGCGGCAGCTGACAGATGTTTGCCACCAAAATTGATCTATTAAGGGAATTTAAGGGTATACATTTTTGAGAAAATCTACACTTGAAGTAAGCTCTTAAACAAGAATGGAAATATGCAACTAAAAAAATAAAAAAATAAAATAACTAGCACTAATCGGACTAAATTACATTAATACTTATATTTAGATTCTGCTCTGAATTTTTAATTTAAGTCATTGTAAAAATACAGAAAAATAAACAAAGTTGTATATGTAATTTAATTATACATGCCTTTTATTGTTCTGATTATAGCTAGTTTTACCGGTTTCTCAATTCAAGCTTTTCACTTTTCAATTTATAAATCAGCAACTCAGGCAAATAATTAGTATTTATTGGTTTTTTTTTTTTTAAATAATATACTTTTAGCTTGTATTTAACTTTGATCATGTTAAAAAATAATCTTGCCTGATTAACTCAGAACATATTTTAAAACTTCTCGTTTGTATCAGGCAGCAAAGCAACATGGAAAAATAAATAAAAAATAAATAAAATATAATAAATAAGTCTATGAATATATTTTTACAATTTTCCTGTTTCATGCTTTTCTGTCCTTTCTGCCTTGAGTCTTGAGTCATTAAGCAAACAAAAGCAGCATGTTTGTTAACCGCTCGTATTGCCATTGTTAGTGCTTTTCCCTGGCTTGGCCCGGCCTGGCCTAGCCTGGACATGGGACACACCCAAGACAAACAGAGAATGAGTGAGAGAGATACAAAAAATTATGCATTTTCTTTAAGCTGAATATAGTTAGCCCATCTGTGGAGTGCATCTATGAAAACTATACTTCTCGCAGCCAGTTTGGCCTGCTCATAATAAACGAATTAGCGCCTTCGGCTAAATGGTTAAAGAATGCTGCCTTTATTGCAATTATCGAGTTCGAGTTCGAGTTAGAGTTCCAACTTACATCTCCAACTTTGGGCTCTTTTCTTTCTGTCTTTGTTGTTGAGCTTGAAACTCTCCGTTGGGATTTTGTTTGTTGCATGGCTGGCTTAAATAAACAACTGTGCTCAGTTTTCCTCGTTTCCCTCCCTCAATTGCCCCGAATAATCACATAAAATATTAATGCTGGCTTAAGACCAGGTTACGTTTTGCTCATGGCCAATTTCTTTTGGGGCCACAAACGCAGCTCTAACAAATAGAAAAATTATCGCAATTGTGGCATCTTTATTTTATTTCTTATGCTTGGTACAGCTGTCTTTGTGGGCTTTCTGTTATTGTTGTTGCTGTTGTAGGTTTTTACTTATGCCAAAACGAGTGTACATTTAATTTGCGACGCAGTCGAGAAACACTTGAAGAAAATTATAACCGACAAATGCAAAACATTGTGAATTAGTTAAAATAAATTTATGTTGCATAAAAATAATTTAAATAAGCTTTTTAATGAAGTGTTATAAGGCATCTTTCGAGCCGCTTGTCTTTCAGTGTAATTCTCATATATCTAGCCAAAAAAAATCCGCTGATGCATAAAACATCAATGAATGCGAATGTGGTCAAAAGTGAGGCTGCTTCTCCAAGAAGAATTAAATAAATACCAAAAAGTAGTAACAACAAAAACAAATATTCTGCCTTTTGGCAACGTTTTTCATACTCCAACAACAACAACTTATACTTACAGTCGTAGTTGTAACCGTTCAAACATGGTCATAATCACGCGTTAAATTAATGAGTTTAAATGCTATTTTTGGCTTTAACTATTGCTGCCACACACACAAACAAACACAGACACACCGACACACCGTGAGGCATTTAATTGAGTGTAGCAAAGTTGAACCAACAACGTAGCGTCTCCTCTCTGCTTGCCACCACCGCGCAAATTATGAGAGGCTCGCCAAGTTCAGGCTCAAAAACTATAAAAACGTGGCGCATGCGCAACGAGCAACTGGCTAACTGGTAAACTTGCAACTGCTGCAACTTGGCTGCTTGTTGCTTGCAACCGGCTCCACTCTCGCCAATATTATATTTATTTTAATGCGCGCGAGCTCATTGCATAGTCATCCCCCCCTCTTCACACAGCCCCTTCCAGCCTCTTCTCATATGGCCAGTGGGCAGAGGGCATTGTTATTGTTGTTGATATTGTTGTTGTTATTGCTGTTGCAGTTCTCAGCCTGCCTTGATTTCCACCGCCTCAGCTTGTCGCGAAGTCTTTTTTATGATTATATGCCTGAACTTAATATTTTATTAAGTACAAGTATTAACTCGACAAAGTTTTCAACTTTTAGCTAATTATTTTGGCCAGCTGTCTGGCTGCATTTAGCTAGTACAGTAAAACTTCCATATAATGAATCGCAAGGGGACAGTTATAGAGAAAATTCGTAGTAGAAAATGGGTTTTTAACTCAACCAAATTGCAGTGTTCTATCAATAAATATAGAAAATTTCGTTTTACGGAAGTTCGTTAAATGGAAGTTCAACTATATTTGATGTGATGAGGTCAGCTCAATGCGCTGATGTGCAACAGTTTGCACTAAGGCAGAGAAACAAACACAGTTGGCTAGTAGTAACAATGCTGACTATGAAAAGGTTATTAATGTTGAGTTTAAAAAGAATTCTGCAATGGTAAATGGTAAACAAAGTGATTTATGAACCAACTTAGAACTAAAGACAAGGTGACCTTATATATGAAACAATTGAATTAATTATATGCCAAAGCTAAAGATTATTTTAATAGTGTAGTTTGAGATTGTATACAAATAATAATAATTTAAAAGAACAGAATGGTCCGTTTTAGTCTCTTCTAAAGTCAAACTAACTCAAGACTTAAACACCTTTCAATGTATTTAAATTGACTAAATTAATTCTTCAGGCAACGACATTTCCTGTTGCAGACGCCAGGTGGCGCTTTGCTTGCAACACTCGATTCGCAAAGAGTTTCCATTCAGCTGACGACTGACGCCTATAATAACGCAATTTAATGCAACAACAACAACAACGGCTACTACAACTGGCAACTTAACAGCCAACAACAACAACAACGTCGACAACGTCAGTAACATTGCTAATAATTTTTTAATATCCACCATAATTAAGACGAAAGCAATTTGCAATTTGTTGTTGTTTCGTTGTGTGTGTATGTTTTTTTTGCGTTAATAAAATGAAATTAAGGCGAGTCAAGGCCCAAAAAATGATCAAAGGAGAAACACGGGGATCAGTGTGTGTTAGTGTGTGTGTGCGGGGGGGCATGTGAAATGAAAAATGAGCTCAGCGTCAAATTGGAAAAATCAACTTGCCATATACTTGAATGCATTGCCTGATGATTATTGGCATTACGTGGACCTTAACGTGCATAAGTACAACTTGCATTATAATTAATTTATAATTAAATGCGCTGCCAATTTCAAGTTGCATGCAGCTGACGGGACAGCCACAAAACTCAAGCCACAACACCAACAACAATGCCAACAACACCAACAACAGCAACAACTGTCCGACACACAAATTGCTTTGTAATTTATTTGCAATTAATTTTGAATTAATAAAAGAAACAAACCACAAATTGTTCGCATGGAATTTGGGTCTTGTCTTCAAGTTGCACTTACACTTGAGGCCGGGACATATTATCCACATAAATACCGAATGCTCGGGACAAGAGGAGGGGTAGGTGGTGCAACTGAAGAGCCTGTCAAATGTCAGACATGTGAAAGCGTCGGTGAAGGCGTGTCGAATGTGGAACTTAAGCTTGGGAACCTGCTTGAAAAACTCCACAAAGCTTGAGCTAAACATATTGGGGTAGATGTAAGTTGCGATTAATTGAGTATCAAGCAAGATAACTAAATAAATTAATAAAACTTGATCACGCAACAACATTTATTGATTGTTATTAATTAAATAAAAAAAATACGATTTGGTAATTGGAATTCATTTAAAAATATCGATTTGCTTAAAATGTGTTTATGTAAAGAAAAAGTCGTTTCAAAAATTGGACCTACAATCAGAATATTTCAGCTAAGTTTCTTTGATAAACATCGATAAAATAGTAAGGTTCTAAAGATGAAGAAATCATGATTTGGTTGTAAAAATCGTTTCACTTTTTTGCGGAAAATTAAGTAAATAAAATTGATGGCTTAAAATCGTCTCTTGGAAGATATGAATTCTAATACATCATTTCAAGATATAATATTATTTTAGAAGACAAACGAAGCTTTAAGAGATAAATCTTAAACAAATCGGTTCAGTTTTGATAAACTTATCAGAGATTCTTTTTCCATATTTGACATATTTTATGCCCGAATTTCAATATGAATTTCGATAAAAATGTCTGTTGCCTAAATTATAAATGCAGTTTTTATCGCGCTGTTCATTCATTCACCTAATTTGCACTCAATTTTCGCTTTGCATGACGGTCATAAAAACTGCAGCGGAGAACATTCTTTTTAATAAGCAATTATTGTCTGCTCCTTTTAAACACAAAAACGTTGACGCGTTGAGCATTTTTAACTAATTACAAGCGATTTACATGCCAAGCAGCCATAAGTGAGAGAAACACAGAGAAACGAGAGAGAGAGAGAGAGAGTATCAGAGAACTGGGCCCAGAACCAGGCCAGGCCTCCGGTTCACTTTGTGGATAATCCCGCTTCAAATATTTGCAACGAATTTAAAGTCAATGCCTAAACCGGTTCGACAGTTTTTAGCTGCCAGTTGTGCTGTATTGTGTGTGTGTGTGTGTGTTTGTGCTCTTGTACCGATCATCATTGTGTGATGATGACGTTGCAGATGTGAATGCGAGTACACAAACACATACACATACACACACCCACCTCACAAATCCGCTTGGCACGCACGTAGCCTCGTAGCTTCATGTCAAACGTGGATGCCACCGCGCCGCAGCAAGCAAAAGGCATCCTCATTGCACATGCGCAACATGTGCGCTACAAAATAAGCAAGTTCGAGCTTGAGTGCGAATACTGTAGCTTGTTGTAATTAGCGAGTTTAGACTTTAAATTATAGTACATATGCGGTTAACTGTGTGTGTGTGCTTTCACCAGAGTCTCGATCTCTCGCCAAGTTAAGCCTGCCGCTCATTAGACGCAGTTCCAAGCCTATGACTCACACACAGCGGGCTGCTTTTGCCGCCTTGGCCTAAAAAACAAGCATTGAAATTGTGCAGCCGGCAAAACTGTTGTGTGTTGCCAAAGCCGTCAAATTGCGTAGCCAATGGGCCGCTGCCCGACTGCCCCGATCATAATTAGCTGTAATATATAGACAACTGCAGTCAGTACACTCCACTTCCACAGATTGTAGACTAATCCAAGCTTTTCAAGCATTACAGTGTATTAGCTAACCAAGAGTTTTTCGGAGTTTTGGATTTTCAAGCTTAAAGTCTAAGAATATATTGAGTATAGTATTAAAGTCAGAATTTTAAATTTTGAGAATACATTGAGCAAGTTGTCATAAGTTCAACGTAGCTTTATATTTTATTCCATTGTTAATTTATTTTTTTTTTATATTTATATTCATGGCTTATTAAAACAGTGAGCTACTTATATTATTTAAAGTGTATAAAAACTTCGATCCTTTTTGCAGATTTTTTATTTTATGTTACTTTTTTATGCTGTGGCCTTTAATACGATCTTTATAGCACCTGGATTTTCTTGTTTCCAGTCGCCAATATACAATTTATTAGGTTTTTTTTTTTGTTAAGTGTGTGTCTTGTGCTGATTATTTTGCGCTTATTATGTGCTGTTTTTGTTGCAGTTTTCGTCTTTTTTTTTGTATAATTTTCAATAAATGTTTGCAATTGCTGTTGTCTTTGTTGTGTGTATACATGTGTGAGTATGTTTGTGTGTCTGTTGGCCCAAACGATTACTCATTTGACTGCAAGCACATAAATTTTGTGCACTTTTTTGATTGCTTTATTTTTATTAATTGCTTTTACAACATTTTGTTTTGGCTTTATTTTTGGTAAGCATTACAGTTCGCATTTCGGTTGCATGATTTGCTCAAGGGGGTCAGCACTAAGGGGGGCAAGGGTGGGTAGGGGTTTCGCCCAAGAGGGTGTCACTGGCGCATGAATGTGTGTGCGTGTCGTGTCGTGTGAGCTGATTGTGTCATTAAAGTGAATGCAGATCGGACAGAGACAAAGCGACCAAAACCAAAATGCGGTCATAGATATCGAATGCGCTTTTCATTTCCAATAGCAAGAGCATTGAAAGGAGCTGTACTTAATTGGCTATTAAATGTATAATTTAATGTAAAAAGTGTGTCGAAGGAGCAGATGATAAGCATTGCATATAGATTTTCTGAAATAAATAAAACTAAGTATATTTTGACTCAATATTTACACTTTAAGATTTGAAGAATTTTTTATTTCCAAGCCTCAGCCCTTTGTTCAGATCATAATTTCATCAATTTTATGATCAACGAAAACAATCGCTTTAGACGACAAAAATCAAACAACAATAAACTTGAAAACCGAGAACACAAATAATAAAAATAAAAAAACCAAAAAAAACTTATTCAAACGCTTCAGCTATCAACGGATCGGCGTCTTGTTTTAAAGTTGTTGTTATTGTTTTGTTTCTTGCTGCTGACTCGGTGGGCAACTATGCGCCAGCAGGCACAAAATCGAACCCAAAGCGAAACCAAGTCGAAGTGGAGCCAACGAGGACATGCGAAATTTTTATTTATTGCTGACAATTGCACAAACTTTTTGTTGTGATCTCATTTTGTAGTTGTTGTTGTTGCGCTCAGTTTTTATGGTCATTAAAATTGGGACAAATATTTGACCGCGTGTTGCCGTTAATGTTGTTGTTGTTGCTGTTGTTGTTGTACAGTTTTCGGCATTTATTTTTTGTGCACGACATGGCTCGAGCCTGAGGCTGCTCTATAACATTTTGTAGCGCAAAATGTTTGACACCAAGTTTGCCCTTGACGCTCTGTGCAGGAATTGTCACAGTTGTGACGACGGCAACATTTTGCGGCAAGCTTGCTGATTTTATGATTAGGCAGTCAGTCGGTGCCGCAACTAATTAATGATCGCCGCAACGCTTGCATTCTAATTAAATGCAAACCAATTTAAGTATACAACTAGAGATGAGCGCGTGATCACCGTATTTGTCACGCCAAAGTCCAAAGCATGGGAAATAGTTGTGGTACTAGGAATATTATTTCTAACTAATCCAAAAAGGAATTTGTTTGTGATTTATTTTGTAGTTGAATTTAAAGATAAATATTCTAGGTACATATCCTTTCCCATGACTTGTAAAATAGTTAACGATAATTAGTATATTTGTTATGTATAATCGCGTTTGAGACACCTCCCCAAAGGAGTAACAGCTCTCTCTCACGCAGTTGCTCAGATTAGTTTATTTCTAATGAGTATTGTGGTTTTTTTTTTGTGCTTCAAGCGACTCACCGACTCGGTTTTGATGTTTAGCGCCAGAACATGCGACGAACTGTTTGAGGAGACAGATGGTGGTGAAGCGGGTGTGGCACCGGCACACGGTGATTGAGCTGCCGCAGCTGCGGCTGCCGGTGAGCAGCGACTGGGTAGCAGAGGGCTGGCCTCGCGCAATGGCGAACTGGCGAGACTGGCGACACAAATGCCAATGTTGCCGCTTTGAGAGTAGGGCGATTCGGGTGATTTGTTGGCATTAGTGGAGCTATTTGAGGGCACTATGGCTGCGGTGGTGCAGCTGGTTAGTGTGCTCGCCGATGAGCTGGACGAGCTGGATGAGCATGATGAGGATGAGGATGATGAGCTGCTGCTGCTGTTTGTATTGTTGTTGTTGCTGTTGCTGGTGCTATTATTGTTGCTGTTGCCAGTGCAGATCAATGCTTGAATTTTGGTATTGTTGTTGTTGTTATTATTATTGTTGGTGTTGTTATTGTTGGTGTTGATGTTATTGTTGTTGTTGTTGTTGTTGTTAACACTAGCACCTGGCATAATGCTGCCATCGCAAAACTCTCGCTTCACAATATTGCTGGCAGTGTTGGTGTTGTTGCTGCTGCTGCTGCTGCCGGGCGTTGCAACAATAGCCGCCTCGCATGGCAGCACCGTACCCAACATCTTGTCTAGCTTATACTGTGACGTAGTGGATTCAGCAACGCCGGCAGAATCCTCGCAGCCCTCGGCCATGTCACTGACCCGCTCTCATTGTGTGTACCGCCTGCAAGCAGAAAGAAAGAAACGTTAACAAAAATTTGAAGTGAATTCATTAAAGAGCTGCTTAACTTAACAAACAATTTTGCTTCGCAAAGGAATGAAATGTTACCTTGAGATTTTTGTACTTATTATATTAATATTGAAGGCAAATGGGATGGGTTTGTTCGTAAACAATTTTACTTTTAAGGAGTCGAAAGTAATGATTTTTCATAATAATGTTCTGACTAAAATAAGTCTGTTAGATAATAATAATAATAAATATGAATAATAAAATATCTTAGATTAATCTTGTTAAACTTTTCCAAACAGATATGGGCTATGTGCACAAGGATCTGTTGCAATATACAGCAGTTAATTGTAATTAAAATGCAGCCGGGTTATGCAAACAACCCCCTGCATATCAGACTAGCTAAATGTGTAGGACTGTACCTGTGTGTGTGTGTGTCTTTTGCCTGTTTTTGTCTCATAATTTAGAATTTACATTTATCGAATATATTTCGTGCACTTAAAACTCATGCCCAGGCACATTAATTTCATTAATTATCCCTGTTGCCATCCGGTTGACCACGGCAACAACAGCAACATACAAATAACAAAAGGCAAAACGCAAACGCATAAGGGATTGGTGGGGGGCAAAGGGGTATGCAGGCAACGTCGCACACATGCCGCATTATTTTGCAAATGCAAAACGTTGCTTGCGACTCCGAGTCCTGTGCATGTCCTTGCAAGCAACGACGTCCTGCACTGGACAATGACTCTGGGCAGGCAAAGCAGGGAGATGGAGAAAGTGTTGGTAAAGTAGCCAACGAAGGGGGCGGGGAGTTGGCCAGTGGTTCAGTATGAGCCGACTGTCGTAATCGAAAATTTTACACCTTCTCCGCATTATAATTTATATGCCTGGCGGGTGGCTTGGCCTGGCGTAAAAGTCTGTTTTGGGGGAGTGAGTCACGTCTGGCAAGAAAGTTTTTGTTATAATACATACAGATGCTTGTATATGAATGTTTATGTACGTATTTAATTGCAAGAGTTGTAAGTGTATGTTCTGACACACTCACATGCAAGAATTATATGAAATTTTGTTCATAAATAATGTAGAGATGTGTCTAAGATTTTAAGGATATAAGATGTAAAAAACCTTTGAGAGGTTGTGGGAATGGAAATTGGTGGCGCTTCAATATCAGAAAAGTAGGGATTATATTGAATATGAATAATAATAAAAATAAATTTTAATAAGAAAATAAAAATCATAATGAACATTAAAACGAATGGCTATAATGTTAATTAATTTTAATTTTTTTAATTTTAATAAAATATTTTCCAACATAAAATTCGTTCTGCCTTTCATATTCTTCAAACTCCTAACATCTCAATTAAATAAACTCATGTAAAGTTGTACTTGTAGTCTTTTGCCCCTAAACTGATTTTGTTCTTATAAGCTTGATCAGATTTAACTTGCATATTGCTTAAGCCAAGTAAAAAGCGCCTAAATGTAGGCACACACACAACAGCAGCAACAAAAGCAAAATGTTTGCTTATATACCTTGACATATCTGTCGAAAACACACACACACACAGTTGTATAATGTGTTTTGTGCATGAAGAGGCGCCTGGACAAAAATCGAACACTAACTGCAAAGTAGAGCCTCAATTCTGGATATGAGCCTCAAAGTGTTTGTGTGTGTGTGTGTAAACTGCTGCTGTCTTCGACTTTACATTGCCCAAGTACACAAAACGGGCGTTGATTTTAATGCATAATGCAAGTGCATACACGTGTGTGTATATCTATATGTGTGTGTACATTGTTGTTGTTGTTGTAGTACTATGTCGGCAACTCGCCTACGACTGACTGTCTGCAGTTGTAATAATGCAAAGCCGCCATGACCAATGCAACAGCAAGCACGCAAGAACAACAACAGCAACAACAAACTCAGAGTCGAACATCGTTTGCTGTTGTGAGAATGAGGAGTTTGGTGTTAGTGTTGGTGTTGGTGTTGGGAGCCGGAATCGGAATCGGAGGCCGAGTCGACGTTGGGCAGCCGGCAGCAGTCAACGAACGCACTTTTCCGGCCACGTCGCCGACATCGTTGGTCATAATGAGCCACAATCGGAGTATGAAAGAGGGGTGCTGGTAGGCGGTGAGTGCGTGTGGTTTGAGGACGAGAACGAGAATGAGAAAGATGCCTTGTAAGTTGTGTGTGTGCGAGTGTGTGCAGGACATGTAATGCCTGAGTCAGGGGCAACAGACGATGTGTTGTAGATTTTGGACAGGATGTGGACAGCAACAGAAGCAGACGCAGCGGGTGGAGTAGCTGCAGGAGCAGCTGAAAGAGACAGAGAGGCAGAGTGGCATGTGGAATATACATAAGCAGCAAACAAAGCAAAAACACAAAAGCACAACAACGATAGCCACAATATAATTTGACACAAGAAGTGAGCGAATATGGAAAGTAAGTTAAAAAATAAGAACTTATGACATGCTATATTATGCTTGTAGATCACTTGCTTTTCTCTCAGTGCATCCATTCGAATAGTGAACAAGTGTTGCTGTTGCTTTTAGCTGCTGCACCTTGGCAACATGTTGTGAAAGTTCGTTCCGTAAACATTGGCAAATTGCAGCGACAAAAATATGCCAGCTAAATTAAGTACAATTTGTGCATATTAAGAGTCTGTCTAAATTGCATAGGCATTGCACCAGCAACATGCAACAGAGCTTCCTGGCAACAGCATACTAGTTGCCACAAATCTAATCAATAACCGACAAACTGGTAGAATTTCATGTAGCACACTAAATAGCACGATTAATTATCGCCATGGCCAACCAGCTATAATTCAAATCAAGTGCTGGAGTTTTTTTTTTTTTTTTTATTGTATTTAATGTAGCAGCAACAACAACAACGTGCAACATCTGCAACATGCGCTCGGCTAACGCATTACAAAACCGGTCTAATTATACTCATTTTGCTGGTGCTTGCAACATGTTGCTGCTGCCTATAAAATCTAGCTATAAATTGCAATCTCCATGCAACTTTCTATTGGTACAAAATTTATCATTTGACTCAAAGCCGGACCAATGTCTTGGTCAGCGTTTTGTCATGCCTCGCGACGATCGACGATTCACGAACGAAAACGGAGGCAAACGATTCGTAGCCAATATTCAAATTAATAAAATCATCAATAATTTTTGCATAGCTGCAACATGTTGAACATGTTGCTGCTGCCGCTGTTGCAACTTGTTGTAATTAATAGTCAAACTAAATTGTAGCACATTCTGGCATCCCATTTGGAGGTACGTATCTATCCGCTTCAAATGTGGCACAAAGCAATTTTTGATTAGAAAACAGCTCGTCCGGCTTCAATTTATGCAATTGCCAATTAAATTGCCTTCAGATTTGTAATTAGCACAGAATGCATATTAAATACCATGTCGAAACAACTTCAAGGAAGTAAAGTAAAAGTTCAGAATGGGCAAGGAGAAAAAGAGCAGGACAACTTTTTGGGCAGCTTAACTTTTCGAGTGCCGGCCTGCAAAAATAATCAATAATGCGCCTCATGCCACAAAAAAAGGGTGGCCAACACAACATTAAGTCATTCTGTTAAAATTATTTATGCAACATTTACTTATGCATACACACCCACACTCCAATAAACACACACCACACGTGAGCTAAAAGTTTTCTGCTTGAATTGTTATTGTTTTTGGCTATATTGCATTGTTTTTAGGGTTGTTGTTGTCGGGGATGTTCATGCACTCACACACACACACACATATATATATAAATGTAAGTAAGTGTGAGTGTGTTTGTAAAAACGTGCAATTTTCTTAAAAATTAAACACGATTACAAATGAATTACAACCGTGAAGGTGGAGCACATTATGTAAAGTGTATAAAATGGTAAGAGATGGGCTGAAGTTGAACAATCACACACACACAAACACCCACACACGCACAAGTTTGTAATGAAAGTACACGAGTTAAGCTCATATAGTTTTGAAAATTAATCCAGCGTCATAAAAGTTTTCGTGGGCGGAGTGTTAAACGGATTACCAAGACTTTAGTGAACAGTGAACTTAAAGCGAGACTAAATGAAAAATTAGATAAAATGGTTTCACAATATTTAAAATTCAAACATTTATATTGGTGCGCAGTTTTTTTTATATAATAAATATTTTTTTAAAATATTAAATTCGATTTCATTAAGCTTTACTTTACTTTATATTTGTATACTTTTGTTTGTATTTCGCAATGCATTGGGAAAACGCCTTAAGCATACCTTAGTGAAAAACTCGTTTGCTAACATTAGTTCATAGACCAGACTGACTAAATTACCTAAGGTCATAAGAGGGTACATTATCAAACGCACAGCACGAGCCATCATTACATTGCATAATATACGTGATCCACACTCGGATCCACAACCTCAAACTCAGCCTCACCCCCACTCAATTAAGGCTTACAAAATGCATTGCAATCCGGTCAGTGGACTATTTTTACTGGGTGCTTTTGTTGTGATACATTTTATAATGCTTTTTGCTGTCGACTTTTTTTCCACTCAAATCATTATAAAATAATAATAATAAAAAATGAAAAAATAAAATTTGCGTGATTCAAACTGAGCACGCACTAGGCGATACCAATAACAATACTGGAGGCGTACTCAATATAACAATAACAGCAACGACAACAACATCGACAACAATAAACATGTGCAACCTGAACAGTCAAACGCCCAACCAAGAGGGGGAGAAAGAGCGAGACAGACCAGTGGAAAGGAAGTCAAAGTCATGGCAGGCTGAGCCGAGCCGAGCCGAGGAGGCGGGGCTCAAGTCAGAAAAGACCAGACCCGAAGCAGGATGAGGCTAAAAAGCAGCCCTCTTATAGCGTGAGTCCTGCACCAACACACACACACAACCTTCTACACACGTTGTCCTTAATGCGCCTCGTAATGAGTTATTCGCATTTTGTATTTGCATTAAAAAGCATGCCTCTCCTTTACCAAACCCGCCCACATTTGGCAATTTTAATTCATTTAGAAGGGAAATAATGAGAAAAAAAACGAAAATGTAGAAAAGAATGCAAAGCTTACACATGACATGTGAACGTTAGACTACCCTCATGAACATAGAGTTGCCAAGAAATCTTGGTGAATTGAAATGCGTTAAGACAATGTTTGTTAATTTAAAATAACACTAAACTCCTTATGGAGCATTTTTGTATGAGTATTAAGATTAATATAATATTTTGTTTTTCAGTTCAGTAAATAAATTATTTATGAATTAAAAAAGATCAATTGGGAACTTAGTTTATATAAAAGTAATAAAAATTTTATAATTATAACTATTTTTCTCTTTTCTCCAACTTTGTCTTTCTCTTTTGACTAAACATTTTAACCTTTCCATTCGCAAGAGTATACAAATGTTTATAGGTTGAATAATTTGCTTGTTCTATTCGTGTTGCAGTTGTATAATAATAATAAGCAATGCTGAAGAAAAAAGGGTTGTGGGGCACAGAACGAGACTACTGACTGCAACACGAATCGCACACGACATAACACAGAATAAAAGAGAGAGAGAAAGCACAAAACATAATTTTGCTAAATTAGCGAAAAACAAAAGAAATGGCATGTGGGCTTTTGGGCGGAGTTCCTCGATTTTTTTTGTATTATATATATTTTTTCTTGTGAGCAGGGGCCCTGTCCAGAGTGGAAAAACTCCCCCATTGAGCACGCACCAAAATCGTTTGCCCAGAGCCGCGTTTTTAGCACGGTCTTTGGACTTTGAGATGGGGTTAGGGCGACATAATCAACGTCTAAATATTTGGCCAAAAACAAAAAGAAGGTAGAAAAGTGCTAAAATAAAAATATATGCAGTACTTGTAGAACCTGCTGTTGCTGTTTCTGCATTGCATTTGGTGCCGGGCAACGGGCAACTAATTATAAAAATGTTTGCAACCCCTGTACGAATTAAAGTTCGAAAAAAACCCTTTTTACGAATTGCATGTGGCCAGATCTGTGCGAGCAGTTTGAGGCCAAGTCCGGGGTAAGTGATTGTGTACGTGCTCATTATGGAAATATCTTTCATTTTTTTGCTTGCTTGAATTTGTGTGTGTGTGTGTGTGTGTGTTTCGATGTTGTAATGCCGTTTCAAAATTAATGCAAATGCGGACTGGCATGCACGAATCCTTACTTTTGGACAGTGTGGGCCGTTAATGACAGCACAAACGAACAAACTTGTGGAACTCGGAGCTTAGCGAGGGGCGATTGACAAAGGTTTTATTGGAGCTTTGGCACACAGACGGCAATACGCGATTATAATTAGAATTTAGCCGCGGGGAACAACATATAAAAATGGACAGGGATACAGTCAAGGGTTGCTCTCTTTCTATCTCGCTGGGGTTGTAAACTGTTTTCGGGTTGATTGCAAAAACTTCGCGACTGACTTGCTTGTAAAGTGTTAGGGTAATCGAATTTCAAATCGATTAACTGGCCAGCGATTGTCAGGCAGATGTGTTTGAGGCCAAGCTGATGATAAGTTGCCTGTAAGAACTGTAGAACTTATTGTTCCATTGTGCGACTGGGCTTTGAGTCATTAGCCCAGGGTCTTCCAAAAAGCCATTAGGAAAGGTTACAAAAGCAAAAAATGCAACGTGCATTGAAAATTAATCGATCAATGATAATTACCGATTATACTTTAGATTATACAATTATAATTTACATGCACGTACAAGTGTAAGCAATTGTATTTATTAAACATTCCTCACTTTTGCACCCTCCTCCTAATGAGGCACGTTTAAACACATGCACAAACATGTCGTCTACAAAGTAGCATTGAAATGGCGTCTTTAAATCGCTTAATAAGCCGTGATTAAGTAGGGCATAGGCGGGAGGGGAAACAAAACTTAAAACTTAACTTGGCACTTGGTAACGAACGAACGAATGCAGCTCATTTTGCATTGGCAAGTGCTGTAATTATAATTTACTTCCTCAAGTCATACTGGTAATTAACAGAGGTGCAAGCGAGATGGCAACATGTGCATATGTGGAGTAATGACTGTACCTACTACCTAACTGACGGCATTTATTGTTGTTGTTGTTGTTATTATTGCTAAGTGCCAGTCAACAATTATTTATTATTTATTTATTATAATTATTTATTTACCTTTTTAGCTGGCAACGCTTATTAAAATCAACTTAATGCATCGCTTGCCCGCTTCAGAACAATGACTACATGCATCGACATAAGTAAGTATGTATGGAATAATGTGTATGTGTTTATATGCTATAAGTGACGCCCCCAAAGCCAATCCCGACCAAAGAATTTATGCACAGCGATTACAGCTTACCCCTTGTCTAGGTACTACGTCATGATTATTACAGGTTGCACATTTTCTGGCATTACATGACATAATTATAATACCCTGTTCTCGCGAAAGAATATTTAAACAGAGTACATATACAAATTTTATAAAATTTCTCATTTGTTGAGAAGAACTATCTTAACAATCTTTGTACTTTAAGTATGAAGATTTCAGATACACATTTATCGATAGTTTACAATATAATATATTCCTTATCGATAACTTAAAGATCTATTCAGAGTATCTTTTAGTCAATCAACTGTTGTCTATTGTTTGTGTAGGGCTTAAAGCATGACTCACATTGCGATGTCATTTTGTGTTTATGAAATAAAACGAACATAATCATCAAACTGTAAATTGAGTGGCATTTAAGCTGATTACAAGTCGATAACGCTGTGGCTTTTAATTAAGCTTTGAGAGCAAATGAGAGCTTGTAAACTTTAAATGCCAAGTGGGCTAAGGGGAAATTGTGAAAATAACGCTGCGAAGAAAGAAGAAAATTGCTAGCAATGAGTTCGGATCATATTCTGGTTGAACCCGCATGCAAATATGTATGTAAATAGTTCTCGCAACTAGAGCAGATTGCTAATGTTTTGAAATTTTTGATTTCAATTGAAATAAATTTCTATTAATATTTTTAATTGTTTGTTAAGCGAAAATGCACAAAATGGCGAGAAGAAAGCATGAAAGCAAGAGAGAGCAACAACAAAATCGTTATATTTGTTAATTGAGATTTGACCTGATGATATAGTAGTAAAATGAGCACAACAACAGCAGTAACTGAAAGAAACAGCAACGACCGTTCGAAATTGACGTCAACGAAAATTGTCGCCAGAAAGAAATGCGCTGTGAAAGTGTGTTAATTAATTGAACGAAGAGCAGACAGAACTATCTCTGCTACAACGCAGAGTATGAAGGGTAATAAAAAGAAACATTTTTGCATACCACGTAATCAAAAAGTTCTCAAAGAGAGTCGCGTACTCTATAGAATAATAATAATAATAAAAATAATAACTAACGCTCAAGCAAACATTAGAAAGGTCTTTTGATATATGCACAACTATGCTAGACACGTGATTATTTTCCATAAATAATATAAAACACTTAAGTCAAATATTTGAAAAGCATGTTAAATCTATGACACGAGAGAATGTCTTAGACAGGCTAATTGAATACCGTTTGCCGTTATATAAAGACCTAAAAACTATATGCCTAAATATGCGCAGCTCTACTCCTTATAGCCAAAAAAAAAAACTAACGCCCCAATACACTGCAGACACTGCACACTAAAAGTATGCAGTCATCGAACATTTGAGACCTCTATCGTCGTCGAATTCACACTCTCCTATAATTTGAGCTCATAGTGGCAACAGCAACAGCAACTGCAACAGCAACAAACAGCTAAAATCAAATAGCACGCATGAAATTAAATTTAAAGCGCGCAAAAAATTTATATGTATGAAGCCCGTGTGCCAATTAATGTAAATTACGCGTCGTCGACGACAGCAACCAGCAACCAGCAAGCAGCAATAGCGGCAACACGACACCAACGCCAACAGCGACACAAACAGGCAAAGTCTTGTGACGCCTAGCTTAAGCGCGAACTGGCGGCGATATGGCAACGCTGTGGGGGCCACTGCTCGAACCTGCACGCATGCGTACGTCTAACTATCTCTCTCTCTCTCTCTCTTGCTCTCTCTCTCTAGCACCATGTGACTGAGGGCAATTTTGAAAGTGCGCGCACAACAAAATTAGTGGCCACAAAACACTGTGTAAATGATTATTAAATGCGCCAATTTGTTGTCGCCATCGCCCGCAGTTGCAGTTGCTGTCGCAGGTACAGTCTCTCCGGTCTCTATGCTCTGAGGCTCATTAAGTGCGTGACGGCCTCGTCATATGCATAAATGCATGAGCAACGGATTGGGCAACGCCACACAACCACACTTAAAACAACTGGCTCAACTGTACCATTATTAAATGTGTTTGCGCACGCGCAGATTTAATGCTATACCTTTTTAAGGAAAACGCAACAATAAGTCATAATTTAGAATGTAAGTAACTTTTATGTTTAGTTTTAACGAGCATTATAGCAAATCTTTCAACAAAAACTGAACGTATTTTCACAACAGTTGCTTTTAACATACAGATAAATATTTGACTGAAAGTGAAGAACACAATTTTGACAATTTAAAACACAACAAATTTGCTAAAGGCTTTACTTCTTAAAGATAGGTTGGTACCTCTTAATATACTACATTTGATGTGAGAAATGGAATTTGAAGTTGCAATTTATGTTAAGTAAAATTTTCATTCATCAAAAATCTACAATATTTCACTTAATCAGCTTTAATTAATTGTACCTTTCAATTGCGCAATTTTAACTAATAATTCGGCAATAGTCAACTATTTTCTAATGATTGTCGGTGTCTGTGGCTTATTAAAAGGTTAAATAACTTTGCATTGAACTCGTTATCGCAATTGCTTGGTCATTATCAGCATCAGTAATGGCATCATCGTCATAATAATAACAATAATAAAAATGCAAAAGCCAATCAACAAAATATATTTATTTAAATGAGTCTAAATTACGGCTCATTGAAAAAAATATTGAAACGAAGGCATTCTTTCTTTTTTTAATGGTGTGTATGTGTTTGTCTCTCTATGTCGTTAGTTCTCTGATTGAAAATCAACAAAACACAAAATGTCGCTATGCTCGATCAATACGTAAATTAATAAAAATCGAAATCAGTGAAAAACACACTAAATGATCAATTTATGCGACAATAATTGAGGGCCTCCTCACAAATGACGCCAATGAGCGCAAAGAAAGTTGAAACTGTACTGTAGAAAAAAACCAAAGCTCATAACCAATCAGGGCCATATTAATCAACTTTTAATGAATGTCATTTAAATGTGTTAATTTTTGTACACATTCACATGTGCCATGTGCGTTGTTGCATTGTTTTGTAGCCAGCAACAACAACCACAATTATAATGATGATGATGATGATGATGATTAAGTTGATGATGTGGTGGTGATTTCTTGGAATAAAGCATGAGGTAAGGGCTATAGCTTTGAGTAGTGCAATTTAATGTTAAAATCCCACACCCAGAGGAACTGAATATGGTTTAAGTAGTTCTACATAAAAATCCTGCTTGTGAAATTAGGTTTTATGCGTAGTGAGTAAATTTTGCTGAAAAAGTAAAGAGTATTGGAAATAGCTATGACGAAATTATTTGATTTTCTGTGCCTTTTCTCCGATTTATTTTGTTGAGGATTCTTGTTTTGGAGTTAATTGTTTCACACGTCACAAATGACGCAATTTAAAATGTTGCGACGTTGACAACGACTTGCCAATTAATAAACAACAATAACACAATACATATTTATTAATAATAAGAGAAAAACAAATAATTTGCCCAATTAACGGCGACAACATTCTAGCAGCTGCCTTCCAACTTCCAAACGAGCCTTACTCTGTCGGCCAATCAAAAATCACAATGCTCCAAAGAGAGCACCAGAGCACTACAACAACGTGTTGATGTTGTAATTGGAGGTTTTTTTTTTTAATGTTTGTTCCAAGTAATGCTATAAACGTTCTGCGGGCTAAGCGGCAACTGCAAGTGAAATACATTTTCAGCTTGACAGATTTAATTATTGATAAATAAATAATTATTTTTACCATGTTTGGGATGCTACCCTTGGGACAGGAGCTAATGTTGGTTACTACAAATGGGGGGTGAGGCAGATAAGCGGTCTAAAAGGTAAATTATTGGGAATATGGTACAAAATTTACTGCAGTTTTGACTAAGCAAATTGTGTGCCAAAATTGTATAAAATTTATTGGAAATTGATATAACATAAATGCCATTTATCGTTTTTGTATCAAGGTTATTTCGATTAAGAATTTGGCATGAAACTTGTGCAGACAAAAAACAAATAAATCCAAAAAAAATGGCACAATATATCTTTTTAATTAAAAAAAAAAAAAAACAGTTGAACCACCAAAGTCAACTTCAAATAATATATGCTTCGACGTATATGTATGTAAAATGCTGAATTATTTAAAAGTTATAGCCAATTGATCGTTGAGTTCGCACGTATCGAAAATTTGTGTGTTTGTTTGCTATAAACACGCACACTCACACCCTCAAACACACATTTGTACACAGCACATTTGGCAAAACAAAGCGCTCAATTTTGCGCTCATTTCGGGCTCATAAATTGCAGGCAAGACTTGAGCTGACATGCGCTCAGATTGGGCTATAGGAATAGCAATAGGAATTGTTTGCTATGAGTGTATAAAGCACAACACACACACACATGCATAGTTAATCTGAGATCAGCATTAAAATTTTATCTTGTGGTTTTTTTTTTTGTTTGTTGATTTTAAGGTAAGTACAAACTGGTAAAAGTTAAGTACAGATATATTGTATCTGTCTTGAGTCGGAAACAAATCTATATCTTTAAAGTAAGTTTTCGCTATTCCTATAAATTTTCCTTAGTCCTAACTTAATTTCTACAGCTCTAGTATTTATGCAATTTTTTTTATTACATACAAAATCCATTTAATAGTAACCCTTTGCCACAGGTCATGTGCCACGTCATTTGGTATTGCAGTGTTTTTGTTGCTTTGCATTTGGAAATTATGCGAAATTATAATGCATGGTGGCAGCAGCAGTAATGAAAAGTCAGTTGATTTGTGCCTTTGCCCGGGCAATCGCAGACAATTTGCATTACTTATACGCAATGTGCGCCAGTAATTGCATGTAATAAACGAGCGTGCGCTCATTTAGATAAGTTTGTGTACCTTTGGTAATGGAGTTGGAGCTGGGGAACTGAGCTGGCAGTAACTGTAACTGGTTGCTTCGACCTGCTAATCGGACACATCAATCGAGCGTCGGCCATAACAAACCATAAATAAAACACACGAATACGACACCAAAAATGGCGCAAAGATTTTGTTGTTGCTTTTTGCTGACTTTTCGTATTGTTTATGAATGAAGCAAGCAAAAGTTCATGAATGGAAGGCGGCGACGCTTGAGGAGATTGCACAAAGATTGCGACTAAGACTGAAAAAACATACACAGCTACACAAACACAAACACACACTAAGTTGACGTCGCCGCAATAACAGCAGCTCAGCAAACGACAAACAGCCGGCGAAAAAAGCAGAAATAAAAAACATATACAAAAAGCGTGCGAAAAATCGACAAAAGCAGCCCGCGTGACGTCACATGCCCGCCTGACGAAGATGCGCACAAAAACAAAAACAACAACAACAACAGCAGCAGCAACAACAAAACAAGGAAAGAAAACAACTTATAAAGTTGTAAAAGCCTCTTAGCTTAGACCGTCTTGGCCATGGCCATAGCCAAGCCAAGAGTTTGCCAGCGATGCGAGTCAGTGTCTCTTAACTTGGCTGGCGCAACAGGCGGCGCCTTCGTTGGGTTACTTGGCTTCAAGCAGCAGGCGCACAGCATTGGAAAAAAAACGCATTGCGACGATGTCGAAGTCGAAGTCAAATGCTGCTGCTGCTGTTGTTCGCTGTCGTCTTAATGTGACAGGCGCGAGTGTTGCAAGTAGTTGTTGTTGTTGATGTAGATTACTGCTGGTGTTGGTATGACAAGCAACTTGGGTGAGAGAAGGTAAGAATAACCCAGCCCCAACAAAGAGCGACAGAGATGAGAAAGCAATGTAAATAGAGATGTTATGAAGAGAATTATGAAAAGCTAATGCTTTGTGCAAAAATTCAAAAATCTTAAAAATCAAAAAAAAAACGTTCAAACCATCTTATATAGGAAGCACACTTAAACTTTCAAATGTATCTAACAGAGGCACAAAGTCTATTAGTAACTTGTTTCAGTTCAGTTTAGCTCTTAACATCATACAGGTACAGTTCTTGACCTTCAGCTTCAATTTGAAGTCAACATGCCAAAGCATTCTGCACAACCAACCAAACACACATACCAGCCAACTGATTTCTCAGGCAGCATTCAAGTGGCCCATTAGGCGCACTTAAAACGCCCACTGTGCAAAGGCAAACACCCACACTAACACACAACGGCAGACAGACGGCAAGTCAAATAGGAAAACTCTATTAAAACACCCACTAAAAGAAAAATTACAGACACTTGGCAGTTCGGCTCTCGGCTCAAAGAGCAGGACACCAAAAGCGTGCAGCGGGCAAAAGATTTTGCAAAAGCCACCTGTGTTTTTTTGGGGGCCACCGTTAACAAATCTTATACACAAAAGACCCAAAATAAAAGAATCAAGAAGGAGAGAAATTCAAGTTGAAGTATATGGAGAAATAAGGCAGGAAAAACTCACTCCTTCGTGTTGATGTTTTTTTTAACATATTATTTTGGCACACGACTTGTGCGCTATCAAATAAAAAACATAATAAAAAAATAAATGTAGCCAAAGAAAAGAGCTGCCACACTTTTGGCAAATTTGTGCTGAAATATGCAACAGGTTGTTTTGTCCTCCAGAATAGTAGCTTCAACTCTGTCTGTGTATGTGTGTGTCCCTTTTTTGTGAATGAGCTCATAAAACGTTTTTCTTTTCACATTGCCTGGGTGTTGATGTCGTCGTCGTCGTCGTCTGTCTGTCTGTCTGTATCGTCGTCTGTCTGTGTGGCTGACTGCTTGGCTGGCAAACTGTGTCCCTTTTGTTGACTGGCGTGCAGCCCCAAGTTGCTCTTTAGTTTTCAATTTTTTGCTTTTTAACAACAACAACTACACGCTACTCACACACACACACAGAGAGTATCTACGAAACGCTTTTGTGCAACTTTGGGTTAAAAATTCTGTGCTGGGGCAGCCTTTGATGGGCTACCGGGTTGTTGGATAGACCCCTGGCTCGAACTCCCTGATTCCCCTCTTCCTGTCTTCTAGTGCTGCTCATTTTGATTAAGTGCGAAACAATTAAGGCTACTGTTTGCTGCTGTTTATGTAGTTAATCGTGAGTTTGGCTCTAATATCAAGCGAGTCTTTCAGTTAGACGAGCGCTGTGAGAAGGAAAACCAGAAACAGCTGTGTCTCTGTTAACCACGAATGTGGTTAGTGTGGGTCAAATGTTTAAGGTTTGATGCTGACTGATGAAATGCGGTAAATATTTTTGATTTTTAATAAATGTATATAAAATATGTAGAATAAAAAATTTTAATATTTGTAAAAATATAGAGAAAAAACTTAAGAGAGTATAAATAGATAATAAAATTGGTGCAACAGTAAAATCAAATAACAACATATATATAATCAGATATTCTAAAGTTATCAAGAAAATAAGAATAGGAAAAGCTTGAATTCGTATCGTACTTATAACTTTATAACTACCTTGGCTAAGCTAAAAGTAACAAATTACTTAATAGTCTGCATTTTGCAGTGATCAAACATATATATGGCATTAAGCCTCCTGTTTTGTAATAATTACTTTCTCAGTTTCGTGCCAAGTGTTTTCAGTGTTTTTCGTTTAATTTTTTGTTAATTAAACGCAATTAAAAATGTCGTTTCTCTTGACATACTACTAACACACATAAACGAAAAGAAGAGAAAGAGAGAGCGAGAATGTCTTCCTTTTCAGCTTAAGAACAACATCTGCCCCGTTAATGAGACATGTCGCAGTCCGTCACATGGCACTGACAACTGGCCAGCTAATTGCGCAATTAACTGCCAAGACACGCAAAACGAAAAAAAAAAAAAGAGAGTTGAGAGAGTGGAAGATTAACCCACAGCGTGCCACATGTTGCATGCAATGGGACACAGCAAAGGCTGCAAATTTGTTTGTATTAAGTGTTGCAAAATCTCAAGCACTTAATTCACGCTTTGCTGAAGGTGTTGAAAGGCGGTCGCTGCAACATACTAAAACACACACACACACACACACACATCAATCCGAGAAGAGACCCCAAAAGGCATTAGCAACCAGCCAAGTTAAACCAAATGCGAAAACCGCAAAAAAAAAACCCCTTAATGTGTGGTCCTTTTTTTCTATTCGCATATATCCTGGTGAGGTCCGCAGATCATTTTGACTTTGGGCCGGCGAACAAGCTGCTTATCCTTTTGCCAGGCAAGGGCCAGGGCAAGAAAAATGTTAATTACCCTTTGTGTTTAAATAGACCCAAACATACTTATACATACATACACAACGTAACACTGTATCCCTTTGGCACACATGACAGAGAAAAGGAAAAAAAAATTATATTTCACAAGGGTCAAAGTCGTTGAGTAAAGAGTAGAATAGAAAAGAGAAAAAAAACACGCGGACTTTGTGTTATTTGAAGCAATTAAAATTATTATTTTAATGTCAACACTTTGCTGGCCAGTATTGCCAGTAATGCATGTAAAATGAAAACATTGCCAACGCCCTACCAAAAAAAAATTATACAAAAAAAACACGGGAAAACCCCAAATCCGTTAAATGTTTTTAAAGATTTTGTGTGCCCTTTCTCTGTCTCACCTTTTTTTTCCACTCTAACTCTCTTTCTCCTTCTTTCGCTTTTGCCGTCGGCTGTTTGGCGGCGACTTTAACGACTTTGTTTTGGAGTCACTTTGGTTAAGTCTTTTTGGGGTTGATTTTACGCCCGTACCATGGCTTACCAGGCGTTGAGAAATTCCGTAAAGTGTTTTTACGGTATTTGCGCCAGTGCCTGCCTTGGTTAGGTCAGGTTTAGACACCAAACCCAAACCTTCCCCCAACTTCTGTGTTATATTTTTTATATTCGTTCCCAGCTCCCGTTTGAGAAATGTTTTTGGTTGCTTTGGGTTGCTTGCGGTTTAGTTTTGTATGTATGTGTGTGTGTGTGTGTGTGGGGAGCTTGAGCAAGGTCCTGAGCATGCTTGTTGCCTTGGTGTTGCCTTTCGTCAGATGGAGGAGTGTGGTGCTATGGAAGGCATTGCAGATAAGCAGGTGTTACATTTTTATGACTAAAGTGGCTAAGCAGCTTATGCTGGGTTTGGGTGAATGGTGGGTGCAGTAAGTGAGCTGTTTATTATATTTATATCATTTTTGTTTATGTTATATTACCTTGTTATCATGAATATATAATATTTTATGACTTGCTTAAAAAGTTTTAAATGAAACCAACTATTTTCTCACAACATTTCCATCAGAACTTAAGATCAGATGTTTAACCAATACCATACTTAATTAATTTTACAGTTGCATAACTCAATGCTGCATGTTACAAAACACGATACATTTACATTATCAATGACATTTATCCATCCATCAAACCTTCCAAATATTATCCCTTTTAAGAATATTTCTAATCGTTCTCGCTCCCTCGATCTCTCTCTCTCTCTTTTTTTCTGTCTTTCTCTCTCTCTCTCTCTCTCGATTAACTACTAGTTAAATGCGTTTGAACAGCACTTTGACACACGCAATGGTCTATGAAGAACTTTAATTGCTAATTGAGCGAAAATGTATTTTGGCTACAATACTAAAACCAAAAACAAAAAATAATTAATTATGGTTTCATGACCGTTCATGAATGCTGGAATGCGTTGCAGTGAAAACGCAAAGCATTAATTATTTAATTACTAATTAAGAATGAGCAGTAGCTGAAACAGAAACAGCAATAACAATGAATTAAAAGAGAATTCGAATCGAAGGCACTTCTCATTTCTAGCGTGTGACAATTCGCATTAATTATAGAAAAATGTCTCCAAAAACTAAGCCATTAAAAATGGTAAGACTATGGTGGAAGGCAGTGCTGGGCAGGGGGTTGCGATCAGTACGAAGGGGGCTCGGCGCTTGAGGAAATGAAAATGCGCATCGGAAAGAACAACAGCTATTTACTCTTCAGCTAGAAAGAGAGAACTAGAGCTGAATAAAGAGAGAGTCCGCTCGGGCCGTGTGCCGTTTTCATTTGGACACTTTGTGACATTTTCTTAATTGAAATGATGCGCGTTCGTTGATAAAAATTCTTTTGACAACTGTAAGTGTGTCTCTCTCTTTCCATCTCTCTGTCTCTCTTTCTTTCACTTTGCACGTTTTGTGTTGATTATTATTATGGTTCATTATTAAATGAGCGTGTATATTGTACAGAGAAATAAATGTTTTTTCTTTTCTGTGCATTTAGCACTTTAGATCGTCGCAAAATGCTTTTTGTGGTATTTTTGTGTGGGCTTTTGAGGCATGCGAGCTACAAACATACTTCTCTCTCTAGAGTTGTGGCATGCATGATGGTGCGATAAACGAAAACTTAAGCTTGATTAACAAACTGGCTGCATAAACACTTCAGTGCTAAATGAGTTAAACAACCTAGCAGAAAGGTATGCAATGAAAAGTAACTAGAGAAGTAAGGCAAATGTTGGATGTAGCATAACTTGAGATTAAGGATTCAGCAAGATTATTAGTTAACGATAAGTTACTGTCGAAGCACAGTTTATTCCACGTACATTGTAGATTTACCAACTCATCTTCTTTAATCAAGCAATAAACACTAAATTAATTACTCTATTCGTACAGCGGGCCAATTATAAACAACAACCGAGCTTCTTCTACTCATTCTTTAGCCAGTTTCAGCTGGCGCCTTTCACAATTGAAATGCATTTCCTGTTTGCTGCAGCCCACATACAACCGCAATAAAAAACCATCCGACTCCGACTCCAAATTGGCAGCACACATCAAAAGCCGCTTGGCCAAAAAAAAAAACAACTTGAAAAAAATATATATATATAAAAAATACCAAACGAAAATCCTTTCAAGATGCTCCTGCTTTTGCATATGCTTGCACTTCAATGCATTTACGAGTCGTAATTTTAATTTTAATTTTGTTTAATCTGAAGGCACTTGGCCAGGTTGAAATACTTGTTTGGACTTAAGTAGCAACAACAACAAAGAGTAGAGACGCAAATGGGGCAAGCAGGGGGCGACGCTCATTAGCTGGTGGGCGGGATTTTAGCCAGCTGCACTCAAAAAATCTCCAAACATAATTACGCGAATTATACGCATTTTGACTTATGTTGTGTATGCCGCTTTTACGATTTGCCTACACCAAAAGTGACAACGTGACGCCGGATGAGGAGATAGTTGAGGGAGGTGGATAGTGGATATTGCATGGCTTTTGGTTATTTTTAATGTTGTTTCTTTTACTTGTGTTTGCCTTACGTATGCAGTATGTTGTTGCTGATTTTCTGTGGCCGTTTCTTGTGCGCCGCGTTTGCAGCATTTTTATGCGCTCGTCATCCGTTTGTCATAAAAAGTGCAACAACAATTTTTAATTTTAATTTAATATCTAATAGTGGTTGTTGTTGATTTTCGCCAATGCTTTTGTAATTTTTCGTGCAGCTATTTATGCATTAATAAAAATATAAACTTAGCGAACTGCATTTTGCGAACATGCGTCTTTTTAATGGATTTCTCTGTTGATGCGCAATATCTATCATTAAAAACAATCTTTAGCGAATGTTTTAATCAGCCTATATGTATGTACTAGGTGCAGTAGCATTTTACATTGCTTGCCAATTAGCTTTAAAGTGGCTTGGGCTTTTTTTTTTTAATATTATTTTTTCTTCATATTTGTTGACTTATGCTTAACAATCTAAGTGGAATTATTTAATGTATATTTCACATGTACAAGATAAATCAGAAAATTATTGACAACACATTTTATATTTGATGCTTAACTTTGTCAAATTTGTAAAAGTTGTTAAATTTCTATATTACGTATACAATTGTATTATATATTTTATATTTAATATTATTGCATTGATTAATTTTTATTCTTTTCTTTTTATCATCAACTTTGTATTTATTGTTAAGTTTTTGGTTTCAGTAATATTTTATAAAGAATCTTTTATAATAAATTATAGTATTGTATGTTTGATTTTAATTATTATTTTGTATTTTATTGATAATACTGTCAATGGATCATAATTATTTACGCATGTCTAAAACTCAAACTCGCATGCCAATAACTATACCATTAAAAGTAGATAAGCTTTTCCAAAAGGTTAGGGGAAAAAAAAATAAAACAATTCTTAATTTCGTTCATGATATTACCAAAATAAAATATCAAGCACATTCAATTTTATGATTTTTGTTTGAAGAAGAATTTTTCGAACTTAACTTAGAATTAAATCAAAACTTAGTTGTAAAACAAAGAACTTTAAGCAATTTTCTTATGCACAACTCTCAAATACGGTATGAAAAAAAAAATTCAATTAAAATGTCCGACTTCATTTAATACACACTGGAAATAGTGAACGATTAGTTAGCTATCAATTATATAATTTTTGTTGACGCCATTCCATTTGCATTTCAATAAGTAAACTACAAGCCAATTTTTAAGCCACATCTGAACCGGTTAGTAAAGTATTATCTAGTTTATTTGTTTTGTCACACGTATTTATTACAATTCGTAAATGTTTTATAAAAAACTTAAGTGCACAGTTTACAGTCACAGACTTCATTCAGATATAATTTATTATGAACCAAAGATATTAGATTACCGTCGGCATTTTTCACACAATCTCAAAAAGGTCAAGTTGAAAAACTCGATGAAAATAGAAAAGCTCAACCAAAAACAAACGAAACAATTAATTGGCTTGCAAGGAAAAATACAAATAACATCAAAAGCAAATGATTAACTCATTAAATGCAAATGCTAGACGAAAATTCAGCAAACATAAAATTAGCTTTGTCGGAATGTCATTGGGGGGATGCTTAAAAAAATGTATTTGTAATTGTAGTTCTCAAACTTTTGCTACTAAAATTTATGTGTGCTTCGTATCTGAAAACAGACTGGCCAATTCAAAAATAATAATGCGATAACGACCCGTGTAAAACGAGTTGCAGGTTGCAGGTTGAACGAGAAGCAGGCCAGGCCCCTACTTGGCAACAATGCAAAAAAAAAAAATACAAATGAAAACTAAGCTCTGTATTAATATGCAATTAATGCAGCTAATTATATTTAATTAAATGAACGATCCAAGCGGCTGAACAATGCAAAAGTAGCTCTGAGCTACAGATAGAAACACTCTACAGTCAGTTACCGATACAAATACAAAATACAGAACTTCGGACAGACTGGGAACTATAAAAAAAAGACCAAAAACAAAAAATTGTAACGCTCAGGTTTGAGGCTGCTGCCGAATGAAACTGATTATTACTAATGCTATTGTTGATGTTGTTGTTGTTGTTGTTGGTGTGAATTGCTGCTTATTGTATCTCACAGATACATTTTTACAAGCGCTCGGCGCGCGCGCGCTTCAAAACAGCAGCAGCGTCCGCAACTCATTGAAATGGCAATTGTAATATTTAGTTATCTATTTAATATTTGTTGTTTATGTTGTTGCTGTTGTTGTTGTGGGGTGGAATCAGTTGCAAGGCTTAGAATTCACACACACATTAAAGTATTTATGTGTAGACTTTTTTTTTATTTAGTTGTATCTCACAGATACACATTTAGGCAGCTCATTGTTGCAAATTGGCAGCGCGCTGCGGCCGTCGCTTAACATATGATTAGTTTAGTTTGAGGCTGCTTTATTATTATTTATTATTATATTTACTTTTATTATTAGATGGCCGCGTCTATTTTCGTACACACACAACAAAAGCCTATGCAACGAATGGGGAAGGGGTCGGCAGAGGAAGCACTTGATTCTAATGATGCTGTTTACCATTTAATCGTTTTGCTGTTATTGTTGTTGTTATCATCTTGAAAATTATGCTTAATTAAAGCTATTAACGCTTTTAACTCATTGCATAAAAATCACATCAATTTATTGTATTAGACTGCATTACGATGTCAAGGCAAAAAGATTTGCATAAAACTTGCATTCGCTATTCAGTTCTTAAAGTGCGTTAGAAGCAACTTTATTTTTGGATACTGAAAAGTTAAATGTCGCACTAATGACATGGTAATTGTTGGCTTTAAATCAAAGGGCAAGAAGATAATGATGATGATAACGAAAGGTCTTAAAGTTTATTTTAAATAAATACATGTGAATGTATATTTTTAGGATAATTTATTTTGAAAATTCTATTAGTTTCAAATAATTTGTCGTTTTCAATGATTCTCAATGAAAAATACTATAAAAAAATTAATAATATATAAAAAAAAATTTATCTTTAATTGCCATCTAATCAAATTGCAAAAATTATTAAAAAAAAATATTGGTAAAAACTTGGAATTAGCTCCAATTAATTAAGTTCAAACAAAATTGAACCGGTTTGTAAAATAGATATGTACAATTAATTTAAAGATATTAAACTGTCGAAATTACATCGATTATAATGAACTAAATGTTTTAAATGATTGTTATTTCATGCATAATATAACTGAACTCAAATTCGTTATTATTCTGCAGATATTAAATTTATATAAAACTTAAAATAATATAAAAACAAAGTCTTAAGTTGACGTGCATTAAACGTAAACAATTTATATATAATAATAGTTCTCAACAAATGCACTATTTAATTATTAACAATAAGTTATAGCATATATATTTACCTTTTTTTAATAGCAGCAATCAACGATTTTATATTTTTCTGGAATGGATTTTTAAACTGAATGATTTTTCTGCCGTTCCTTGTTAACCCTATTTAGAGCGTTAATTCAAAAATCTTATAATTTTTCTAGTATTTTATTTGAAAACGACTGGCACTGAAAACACTTTATTTAAGTTTTCGAAAGTTAATTTTTTTGTAGATCGCCAATAAGTTTGAACTTTCTTTGTAGGATTAATTCACACTAAAATCACTTCGGAACGATCGGTTTGATGTTGAGAGAGTAATTAACGGAACATTTATATGCAATTTTTAATTTTTTAATTCACACACATAGAAAGATGCTGCAAATTGCAGTTTATAGTTGAAATTGGTTTTTGTTTTTAATGGGTTTTTTTTTTTTATTTGGGTTTTTTTGTTGCTTGCTAAGCCACACGCGTCGATTCTCAATTGATAAGCGCGCGCAAAATCTTGCAAATACTTTTGCTCAGGTTGCAGTTGCAGTTGCAGATGCAGCTGTTAAATGTTGCCTGGCCTGGCACACGCCGGCAATGGAATGCAAAAATGCACACGCGTTGTATGCGTTGTATGCGTGTATGAGTTTCACTGTGCGTATGTGTGTGTGTTTGTATGTGCGCTCATGCAGCGTAACGATGCGTGAGTGGTACGTACAGGCGCAAAGTCGTCCACAGACTGAATGAACGTGTGGCGCACAAACGGCGCTTGGACCCCCAACAATCATCAACATAAGTAGCAAAGCGCGGCCACAACAACAACAATAACGACAAGCAGCCTACGACAACTACAACGAAAACGACGACGACGACAACGACGACTTACGACAAACACGAGCAAACAAAAAAGGTTGCCGAAGCCGCTGACGAAGCCGAAGTAAATGGGCCCAAACCTCAGGAGGAGCAAGCGAGCGAGACACAACAGAGAGACCAGCGTGCGGGTAAGAGTGAGAAAGAGTGACAGAGGGAGAAAGAGAGAGGGAAAGAGTGCGAGACAAAGAGCGAGAGAGCGCAAAACCAGACAGAGTCAAACTGACGTCGACGCAAGCAGCGTCGAGTGAGTGGTTGGTTGAGTGGGTGGGTGAGTGAGGGGTGGCTATTTCTGCCTGTGGTCTTGTCTCAGCTAATATGTGAAACAAAACGCGAGCGAACGTCGACAGCGGCGTTGACTGCGCAGGAGCGCAGCGCGAACACAACATGCACCATTGAAATACTTGCACTCGTTGTCGTATTTTACTCCGTCGCTGCCCCGCCCGCTTACGAGTGTTGTTAAAATAAAAATAATGACGTCATTAAGCGCACAAATGAGCGCTGCCGCTGCCAACGTCGACTACAGCAGCAACTGTGACTGTGACTGCGACGTGGGCAGCACTTATAACTGTTTTCTGATGCAGGAGAAGTGAACACTTGACGAAGCTCTGGCCCCCCCAGACTGAACGAGTCAGAGTTAGGTCCACACAGAGAGAGAAAGAAAGAGAAAGACAGAGAGAGTGAGTGGTTTGTGTGTGTGTTTGTGTGTGCGTAGAGAGCGTTTGCAATGTGAGCGCAAATTTTATGCAATTGTTGTTGTTTTTTGAATTCTTGCTGCCGGCATTTGTGGAGGGGCAAAAAGTAGGTGGGTGGCGGTGAGGGGTTGCACTGATGACCAGTCCGTTTAGACCAAAGTGAAGAGGGGCGCGTGGGCGACTTCTAATTTGTATTTACATATTTTAATTTTTCGAGTTTTAAATTTGTTTTGAGGTTTGCATTGCGAATGATACAACAAAAATACACAATTTGCATCTTTAAGATATGCAACCACATTTGATTTCCACCACTTAAAATTTGAGTTGTTTTTTCGATGATAGTAAAAAAATAGTTTTAATGCAGGATTTTTTTGGTTCTTGTCCAGGATATATGTATATATTCAGTATATTTTCTTATAACATATATATGGAATTATATACAGATACATTTCGGAAAAAATCTTAATCTTAGATTCATATCGCGACAAAATTGCTTCCTTATATCTTAGCTATTATAGCAGTCAGCCTATTAGAACAAACTAATTTTATCTTTGTATGTATAAGAAAGATATATTTTCATATCCTTTTATTGTTCAAGTATTGATCAAATTGATTTTACGTAAGCAGTCGCCATTTGTCACTTGCAGTCGCATTCCAAACAATTTCTAAATTGTATCTTTTTTGCCAAGAAATTAATAATTAAAACGCCAATCCGCAGTCCTTGGCCATCAACTCATCTCATTCAAACTCATCACGAGCTATCCCTCTAGTTCCCTCTCTCTCTCTCTCTTTCTCTCTGTTTATTTAAATATCTTGCTATGATTTTGATAGCGATTCCAAACTCTAACTCAACTCAGTTTGTCAACTATCTACAATTGCTCTTCCTTTTCAAACTTATTGTTCCTTTTCACACACACACACACAGACTGAAAAGTGCCAATAAATATGGAGCATTTGCAACAATTCTAACTTCTCTCGCTCTTTCTCTCTCTCTTTCTTGTCCCCACTCCTTTCGCTACCTTGTGCACTAATTCACATTTGATGTTTTGTTGTCTGTTGCTATGTTGTTGTTGTTGCTGTTGCTGCTTGCATTTTTCTGGTCAATGAGGTTACAGTCAAGTCACTAGACAAGCCAAAACTGAAACAGCAACGAAACCTCCCGCCCCTCCAGCCCCTCAAGCCCCACCAGCATGTCGCAAGCCTTGACTTTGACCATTTGGCCAGTTGGCCAGTTGCTGTGCAGTGCCAGGCAGAAGGCCAAAAGAAGAAGCAGCAGCGACGATGCCAACTCGTGCGGTCTCTGCAACCTCTCATTCTAAGCCATGGCCAGCAGCTGGAGTATCTACTAGTGTCGAGTGTCGTTGCCACCCACCCGGCTCATTTCAACTGAAGCTATCGCTCAGCTATCGGAGGTGTCGATGACGATGACGTCGTCGTCCATCGTCTGTTGTCTCCTGTCTCTTGTCTCGTGTCTCGCTTTTCTCATGTCCTGCTCACCGCAGACTCTTCTATCTGCATTTGTTGTTTATTATTGTTCGCAATACTTAGCCGAAAGTTAAAGTATACAGACTATATCAGCATATTTGTTATATAGAGAACTGAATTATATGAATAAATCTGTTATTTATTTAGGCTTCTTTAAGTCTTAACTGTTTCTCTAAAAATGCAAAATAAGCTGGAAAAAATAACATTAAATTTATATTGTTTGTATTTTTTTATTTTACATTGAGCTAAAGCTAATTGCCTACCAATTGCCAGTTTAACAATCGAGCTAACAAGTTTTTTACTGCTGGTATTATATCTTTTACACGCGAACTGTTTGATTTCAACTGTTTATGGGGCATACTTAGTTGATCGAGTGCGACACATAGAGCATCCAATTAGGCATAAGTCTTATGTTAACTAACCATTAGCCAATTTTGGTCATATAATATTTAAGTGCTGTTACCACTTCACAGCGCTATTTTCTCTCTATATATTTTGGTTCGTTGTTGTTGTTGTTGTTTTCGTCAATCGACTTGGCGGCCAGGACAGACTCCACCTCCATCTCCGTCTCCTTTGCTCATCAACTTAATTTTCGAAATTTTCACGTTGTTTCTCGGTATACCTCCCCTCGCCCTCCCCGTCTAGCTCTTTGGTCAACCCCTTCAGTCGGTTAACTGCATTGCATACACACACACACACATTGCCTGTTTGTCTTTATGTCTAATTTTTGTGCAGCGTTTTACCGGCAGCTATAAAATTGTATTACCGTTAAATGCGGCAACGGCGAGCCATCGTCTAATTTACGTTAGCCGGCAGACACAGTCAGCCAAGCTGGTTGGGTGGGGGAGCGGGGGTAGGCTGCCCACTTTCCATCTTGGCTTGATTGTCATTCGTTACGTTGGCATCGTTCGGGCCATGGCCAACAAACTGATTAAATTCAGCACGCGCCCTGCGGGCATCTTAGAAACTTCTCCTGCTTCGTCTTTTTGTTCAGCAAACTCGACTCTCTTACAAGACTGGGGGGGGGCGGTGGGCTGGAAGAGGACATCAAACTGAATCTCACTCGGGCCTAAGCTCTAAGTCTCATCAGCAAACTGAGCAGAAGTGGAAGAAGAAGACGGAGAAGGAGAAAAGTCGACGCTCTACATATATTTGAAATTAACGTTTTCTAGCACATTCGCTCTCACTCACTACTATTACTCTCTCGCTCGCTCTCCCGCCCGCCTACTTTGGCAATTTGTATTCGTTGCTGCTGCTTGTCATGGCCTGTCTGCTTGTACTGCCCCCCAAACCCCTCTCACAACTCACATCCAACAAGTTCAAGTGTTTACATGCTTTCTGTAATTATCATTGCCATTTGGCCATACCATTTGCCATGGAACACACACGCAGCAACAAGCTCTCCCAAAGTATCTTCCGACTCGCTTTGCCTGCTCTATCCATTCCCCCATCCCCCATGCAACGCACACTAATTAAATGCAAATCTTCAGCGCGTTCATAACTATCTAAAATAAATACATGTATACGCATTTGACCAGCGGGCTCATTTTGGCAACAGTTTTCAGCCAATGCACGAAAAAACTTGTAATATATGCAACAAAAATTAATAAAATATTTCTACAAATGAGTTATTAACTATCAACAGGCAATAACTCATTTTCCATATCTAACTGAATGCTATAATTTGCCTTTAAGTGTTAACAAGTTTGTCGCTAGATTTTGTCAACTATAATATAAGTTATAACATATCCTTTGAAGTGGAAAATAGTTAGATTTATATTGGATACTATTAAACAACATGTTTAACTGTAATCAACTTTTGAAAATAAGCTTAAGAAATGTTTGAAAGTTCATCTTCTTATCATACGCAATCTGCTTTGAGTCAACTTTTTCAAGCGCCTTAAAACCGCATTAAAATGATTTAAAATCGGTTTAAATATTTGATCAAACTTTGAACGTTATCAGCCGCTTTTGAAGCTGAACTGTCTCTACTGCCAAATCATTCGTTTATCTCTTATCATTATCAGATGAGAATCCTTAAAAATATCAAAAAAGATCTTTATGTTAGCTTTCACGCTTTCATCTTACATTCAAGCGATCTGCAAATCAAAGTGCATTAATAGCCAAATAATCAACAGGCTCTTTGGCCAGCTGACTGATATGCATTAAAGTGTTGCCAGTAAGAGAAAGATATGGAGCCATGGCGGTCTTGATAATTAACCGTGGCCGAGTCTGCTAATTACAAAAAGCATCCTGCAACATCATTTGAGATATTTTTCCATTAACTGACGACGTTGTTGTCGACGCCGCCGTCGACGCTATACAGAAAACATATTAAAATTAACCTGATTACTCCGCAGGCGCTGCCAACTCGGAATCCAAGCTGTTAGTTGTTTGTTGTTGTTGTTGTAGTAGCTGGATGTTGAGCTTGGAGTAGGACTTCAAGTCGGCGTTGCAAGCCACAAACTAATTTCAAATAACATAATTCATTCGCTTAGCCAGGGCGTGAGTGTGTTTGTGTGTGTGTGCGCGCAGGAGAGGGAGGGTTGAGTAAAGGGAGCACATTTAAACGAAAGACTCTGACTGACCGGTTTGCTGTGTGTGTGTGTGTGTGTGAGAGCTCCAAATTAGTTGAGAGTTTAATCACAGCGTACAACTTGCAAACAGCTAAACAATGCGCCAAAGCGCTGTCATAATCATCAAACTGAGAGGAAGAAGGAGTTGCAGGAACAGCATCAGCAACAGCAGCGGCCGCAGCTGGATTGTGTTAAAGCCAGGCAGAGTATATACGAGCGAGTGCTCAAAGTGAATGCTTATTGTTATTGTGCCAATGCCAAAGAGAGCAGCCCGTCCAGCAGCCAACCCAAATATGTCAAAAAAAAAAAAAAAAATACAATACTTAATTCAATGCTTGGCACGCAAAAATTTCGCACGCATAAAAATTTGTGATTATTGAATTTTTATTATTGCTCTTGTTGTTGCATGCATGCGCTTTAACTGCAAAAACAGCAATCACAACAACTTTAACCACAACAACAACAACAACAGCAACAGCAACACGAACAACAAACGGCGACAACCACATAAACGGCTACAACTATAATTTGTACAGTGGTACAAAGTGATTGTTATGAGAACTTAATCTGACCAAGCATTTTTCACTTTAAATTTGGTATTATTATATGGGTAGATTCATGTTTAAAAACATAATGATTTTCAAAATCAGTTTGTCTTAGACAGAGTTATGGCAGTTGAAATTGTATAATATTTATTTAGAAATCGCACTTTCAACTGTTATTATGGTATTAATCTAAAAGTCAAACCTTCATTAGAAAGCTCTTGATTTGACCCGTCGGATCGAAAGCTTTGACCAATCTATTCTAGCTAACGAGATTAAAACGATTTCAAAAATACCTAGTTGCATATTAGGTCTGTTGAATTTTGCCATATTTATGATTATTATTTTCGTTTTCATTATGTTTTTATTTGACTTGCCCCACTGTTAGTAGGCGTGTGTTTTAAGAGCCTGAAGCCCTCATTCTGTCCTCATTCCAAGTGTGGTAACCAAACGGCGCGTGTGCAACGACTGCTTGACTTAGACCTGAAGGTGGACCTAAACGTAAACGTAGCCTCGACTGAAGAAGCATAGTTGTGTTGTATGTGTCTGGCTTCAGATGGGCTGTGCCGCCTTGGACTACCACCACACGCACATGCTTGCATACATATGCACATATTCTACGTGGTAATTTTGTAATATCGTAAAGTATTTTTTAATTGAACGCACCTCCTTCGGCAGGCGTCGCATTACGGAAACTGGAAACGAAATCGAGTTTTTCGTATCGGCTATTTAAGATTTTTAGCTTTTACGAAATGTCAGGGATTTTTAGCTATGTCAACTTAAAACGATTTAAAATTTGGTCAAGATTTTTATGACTCACTTCGATTTTGATTTTGTCGTTTTGTTGTTGTAGTATATATGATTTATGCGTTAAGAGAGTGGAACATTAAAATTAGCTCTAATTATGACTATCGCCAGAGCACAACCAATTAAAATGCATTTCTGTGTTCGGTTTGGCCAAGAGCATAAATCAATAAAAAGATTTATGAGTCTGTGCCAAAAAGCGATAGAGAAGAAAAGGAAACAATATGAAGGCTAAACCTAAGCCTACATATAATTTTTTTTATGATTAGTTGAGCTTTAAGTTTTGCATAACCTTTTTTACTTAACTTTGGACTTTAATGCCGCCGGTCCAGCCTCCCTTATATTATTTCTTATATGTATTCTTATTCTACCTTCTGGCTGCCCATTCATCGCATCGCATCGCACCGCACCGCATCGCATTCATTCACTCCAGGTCCAGCCCTAACCTGTTCGCTCCAACTCACGACTTTATAATTAGGCACAGTTGATCTTCTTGTTGTCGTTGTTGTTTTTGTTGTTGTTGTTCGTTGTTCACTTAATGCATTCATAATAATATTTCTTTTTGCTGTTAAATTTATGCTCTTTGGTAGTGGTGTGTAGTGGTATTAGTAGTTGTGGTAGTCTTTTGAACGCTTTTGTTTGCATTTTATTTATTTTTGCCAGTTTTAATTTTCTCGCTTCTCTTCGCGTTCCGAGAGTCCGAGGAGATGGCAAAGGAGCTGAGCACAAAAATCGTTTTGCATTCTTAAACATAATTGCATGTGGGCGTGGTCACATATGAAATTTCTTTGATTAAAGTCGATTAAAATCGCAGCCTGTTTTGCCCAGCCTGCTGCTGTTTTGTTCTTGTTGTTGTTGTTGTCGTCGTCTTAACTTTAGCAAAGCCCCAAAGGAATTGAGTTCAAGGATTAGGGCGGATATGAATGAAAGAAATAAGCTAGCATCCAAGTCAGATGTTTTTGTCTCTTACTAAAAATAAACAATTAAATAAATGAAATTCACATTGTTCAATGCAATAATTTCAGCATATAAAATACTTTGTTATGAGCACCATTAAATTGCTAACAAGATGATTATGTTAACGCATTAACTAATAATTTCATCAACTATTTGTTTTCATATAACTCAAGTATTCAAGTTTCTTAACAGTTAGTTAGTTGTGTTCGCAATGTCGACTCCTAGTTAAATGTTTTTTCTACTTCTCCTAACTATAACTCTCATCTACTTCTATTGAAATGAGTTTGAAACGAATGCAGCCTCATCATCATCATCATCATCATCAGCAGCATCATCAGCAGCATCAGTAAACAGCGACTGCGTGCCTGTTTTTGAGCCACTCCCTAACGTTACTACCCAGCCCCAATTCCCCCTATCCTAACGAAGAGATGCCGCTTCTAATCTGCACTCAAGTGAATTGCAAATTACGTGTCTTAAATTGAAGTTTTACGAGTTGCTACTCTAAATGTTTGCACCAAAGTGCTCGCTAGCCTAGGCCTTCCCGGGCCAGGCTGTTTGTTGAAGAGTCGTCTTCCAATTTCTAAGCCAACGAAGACTGCAAAAGCACACACACACACAGATATTGAGTATGAGGTTGAGAGGCATCTTCTCCATGACTTGCTGCGTGTTTAGGCCAAGTGTTGTATTTCATGTTGCTGTTGTTACCTCTGCTCTCTCTCTCTCTCTCTCTCTCTCTCTCTCTCTGTGTTGTCGTCTACTACTTCTGCTTGTTGTTTATGCGATGCAGGATATGATAATAATTACACCTTCGCCGTTTGTAGCCTCTACCTTGCTGTTTGCTTCACCTGGCCAGGAAGTCGCCTGTTTGCTTGTTGTTGTTGCGTTTTCGTTGCGTTGTGCCCCGTGTTTGGCTTCGTGCAACGTCGCGCAGCGATTAAAAATTGATCTCATTATAATTATTTTTTTATAATTTATGAAGCCTTAAAAATGTGTGTTGTGCCATTTGCCATTTGCCTGCTCCCAATACACGGCTACAAAGTAGTCATTATAAAAGCCATAAATTTCGATCGCCTCGAGCCCCCAACTCAAGAGTCGCAGCCACAGTCAGCAACAGTTGGCTTTAATGAGAGTTCAGAGGGAGCGAGGGGGGGCTCGGCATTGCAAGCCAAAGACGCAAAGCTGTTTGCTAAGTTTTATGCCAAAGTCAAAAATCCGTCAAAAATTAACAATATGAAATAAAAGAGTTAATATTTAGTGCTTCCAAGACGTGGGAAAATGAATAAAATATTTTCGCGCTGTTTTTTTTGCCGATTTACAATAACTTGAGACTGCAAATAAAGAACTGTCATCATAAAGTTAGATTAGTAGAATTAAATAATTATGCATTCAAAAATTAATAGTGTAAAATCTAGCATTTAATGAACAGATTTTCTGTTAGATATAAGCTTAAAACTGTTTAAAATTATGTTTAAAATATACATAAAAATAAATAAATATATTTAACTGAATAATACAGTAAGATGTAATAGATTTCATAGCAATCCACCTATTTTTCTATCTGTACACACTTAGTTCGTTCCAAAGTCAATTGGCTTATTTCTAGTAACATTCTGCATTATTTAATTCCCAGAAAGAGCATATCTTAGATAGAATGCTGCAAATATTATGCATTATACATATTCTCCGCACAACTAAGACACACACATATTTACACACACCCGCACTGAGTGTGCGGACTGAAGCAAGTTGAAGTTTGCTCATTTTGCATTTTAGTTTGTAATTTAGTTTCATTTATTGCGATTTTACATTGACGCCTGACACGCAAATTCGTGTAATCCTGGTCGAAGGCGAATGCGATGGCGATGTGGCAATGGTAATGTGGCCAGCCAGCCAGCCAGCCGGCCGACCGACCGGCCAGAACTCACCGACCATGCGCCACACAAAGTCCAATTAAATTATGAGGGTCCACACGCCAAGACAAGACGCAGCCGAGCGGAGGAAAGAGGGAGACAGTCTCGAACTAAAAACCAGTTGTTGTTGTTGTTGCTAGCGATTTGCGATTTCAAACTGCTTATGCCTCACTTGAGTTTGGCGTTGGCTCATTTTCAGCAGCAGCACACACAGCTTTTGGCCATTTGCCAATGCCATTTGCCATTGCCAATGCCATTGCGGTGTAAGAGTAATTAAAATCCCTTGATTAATATGTAAATTTAATGAGATTACGAATTCAGCGAACAAGATTAGGAATGCACGGTCTATACAACTGACGACGACAACGACGACGACTGCAAAGCAAACTGTCATTGGACAACTTGGCCGACTTGGCTGGGTTGGGCTGACTTTGGCTATGGCTTTGGCTTTGACTCCTTTGGCTCGTCGTCGTCTTGGAGGTAACACACACACACACAGTTGTAATTTTCACTTTGTTAACAACACAAACACATACACTCTCACACATGTGTGATACAATATGTTTGTATATGAACGGGGATTGCTTGTTAACGTTTCTGTGGAAAGCGGCAAGTGAAGCCACCCAAAAAGCTATGCGACATTGGAAAATTGGAAGCGCGAAATAAACTTGTACATAAATTGTGTGAAATGGATTTGCTTGCAGTTCAAAAGGTTGTCGATTTTGTCGTCACTGTTTTTTTCTTTTTTTTTTAGCTTGTTGCTGTGGTTGTTGTTATGGTGTTTGTTGTAGTTGTTAGGACCCAGTTGCGTACTGATTCGGTTAATCTGTCAGCAAGGCATTTACCACGAGCATGTTTATGTTGTGATCTTTAAGTGATAAATTTTCATTAAACACAGGCAACATTTTGCTTGCATTTGACGTCGTTTGTTATGCTAGTCCCAATATTATAAGTTAGCTCAATATTAACCTGATTTGGCAGTAAATGGAAGGTTTATAGTTAAATCAACTGCTTAAAGTACTATGACAACTAAACATATAAACATAACAAAACTTGTCTAATATTGAAATATATGTAGGGTTCCTAAGTTTACTTTATCTAAATTCTTTTTTCAACATACAAATTATGCAACCATTTTTGTTCATATATTTTCTGAGTTTGTGAAAGCTGAATGCTTTCTTGTTGTGTCATTTAAATTGCTGTTACTCACTTCTCTCTGCCCTACCAGCTTAACTTATCAAGGCCACCCAACCAAATTCTGTCTCCTCTAAGCCCTACAAACAAAACTCAACGAAACTCTCACGTGCATCAACAAAAAAAAAAAAAAACAACAATCAACTATAGACTCAATAACTTTTCCCTTGTTCTGCGCTATTTTTCCCCATTTGCTTTAGCCATTTCATCCCCCAGTTTTGATGTTGCTGTTGCTGCTGCTGTTGCCGCATCTGCTACTACTACAGTTGATGCTATTGCTGACTGCCTCCCTACTGATTAGCAGCTCTAAGCTCTGAGCGACTTTTTTCTCATTACCGAAAAGCTCGCGCGCGTTTTTTGCCGCGCCAATGGCTCCACTTGGCGTCTGCGATTGGGTCGCCAGCTGCCGCTGATGCTGTTTGCGATTGGTGGGAAGCCTTTTTAGGCGCTAAGTTTAACACACAGTACTTCTGTGTGTATGCGTGCGGGGGTTGCATTGAGTTTTGTTGTGCTGCTAAGCAGATTAGAGTGGGCTTGCACCGAGTGCTCGGTTAAGTTCTAGCGTTTTGCGTAAGCTGTTGAAATGAATGCAAAGTTGCTAAGCAATACCTACAATTGTGATAAGTGATGCCAAGAACTATTTAGATTCTTACTTCCAGAAACTAATCTTATCTAAACTACTATGAAATCTTTTCAAAAATATTTTGGTCTAAAGGTTCTGCACAAATTGTTCAAGAAATCTTTTTTACATACAATACATAATTTATGTGACCTTTGACGAAGTTTAACTTACCTTAAAGATTTTGAACGCACATTTGGAACATTTAATCGATTTTGGGTATTTTGGATTTCAACATAAGGCGTTAAAATCCGTGATACACACATCAATAGACATAAAACAACAGACAAGCGGTGCAGGGCTACGTCCTTTATGAACTCTTTTCGGAATGAAAGGATGGCAACACTGAGTGAAAGTGCGCAGCACACAAACACACTCACAGACTAACAAATTGGTAGACAGGTCAAAAGCAGTCGCAGACGGACAGTTGAATGAGCAGCCATACCAGTCACACCCACACACACACACACATATCACACCAGAGCTGGGACGCAGGACAATAGTGTGAACATGCTCACATTGAAGGCTCGTCCATGGTTAGTGTTGTGTTCTTGTTGTTGCGTGAAGCAATGCAAAAAATGCAGCCAATGCAACAGAGCCCGGAACACAGATATCCAAAAACTGCAGCGACACGCAAGAGAGAGTTGGAGCAGGATTAAGGCACGCACCACAACAAAACGCAGACGGATACTAAACAGTTAAATACAGTATGCTCGATATTTTGTGGATATGGCCGTCAGTCAGTCAAGGTCACATATGGCTGAAATGCTTAAAGCTAGAAATCACAAAAACAACACGTAACTAATACCGAAAAGCCGCCAAAAAGTGAACCGACACCAGGCAAGGCAGAAAAAAAACACTAAAAACAGGAAGCTGGCCAAAAAGAAGAAGCAGCTGTTGCAAAACGGACGTTCGTTCAACTTTACGGCAATCCTTACACACACACACACACACACATACACTGATATACAAACACCTTGCATACATACTAGACACTGTCTGAGCTTAGACGTTGCTTTCAAGGACTTTCACCCACACAGACAAAACCGAACAGAGAAAGAGAGTGAACCAACAAAAAATATATATCAGCAAAAACCGGAAGAAGCACAAAACGTAGCATACTTTTTCGAAGCGAGTCGCATGGGTTTTTCCACGTTTGCTGTTTCTGGCATTTTGCTTGCCACTTGCCACTTGTTCTTTAGCCAAATACTTTTGCCGCTTTTGGCTTTTTAGATGGCAACACTCACACTCCTGCTCTCCTACTCTTGCTCTCTCTTTCTCTGCCTCTTTCTCTGTGTATGTGTATGTGTGTGTGAGTGTTTGCAAACTTCAGCCACGAAGTATGCAATATATTTTTGGGTCTAGACGCTAGATTGTGCTCGACTGTCTGTGTAGTACTTCTACGTTTTCAATTTTACAGCTCTGGTTGTAGGTTTCGTTTTTCTTTTTCCTTCTACTTTTTCTCTGGTGTTTGAGAGGCACTCAACTTGCTGGCCCCCATTTTAAAAACGGGTCAAGGTCTTCGTCGTCATATTTTTCACACTTTAAACGCAGCAGTCGCTTTAAAAATATCTTGCCCAACTGTTGCTGGCATCGGCCTCCCCTAAAAACAGAAAATAAAATCACAAACTGAAACAAAAACCCGGAAATGCAACGTACGCAATGCTGGCCAAAATTTCTCAACCTCCTGGTTCTTTTTGGCTGAATGCCAGCAGGCGCGATTGTAAACACAACAAATAACATATTTTGTGTGTGTGAGAATGTGAGTGTGTGTGTGTGTGTATGCGTGTGTTTGAGTGTGTGTGAAAGTGTTTGTGGCATATTTTTTGGCGCCTGGCAAAACGCATTGTAGTGATTTTCACTCTAGCCTAACTATAAATTCGCATGTGGCCCAGTTGGACACCAATTGCGGCAACGCCCCTCCCTCACTTTCTTCTTCCACTCCACTCTTATCGTCTCATGTGGCTTGTTTGCGGATGGTCACTTGTCGTTATGATGATTCATGCGGCCTGCCACGCACCCCAGTGCCTGTTGAGTGTCCCTGTTGAAATTCGCTCAATTGGAATGCTAATTTGTGGTGTTTCTGTGTGTGAGTGTGTGAATGCATAAACACTGCACAAATGCACGCATTAAGCATACGTCTCGTATTACACGATTTTAAAGCGTTTGTGATTTGGCTAAAAAAGATCCCTCCCTTAATTTTAGGAGGTTTTGTGCAAAGTCAATGTCCGGTTTAGTTGATTTTGGCAAAGCCAAAGCGCGCTGTTTTCACTTGAAAAAATACTCGCTTTGAGTTGTCAAATGCAGTCGGTTTTCCGTTACATTCAATAAACATCAACTTCTTATTGCAATTTATACTCTACGAAGAAAGCATTACTATTGAGTTGGGGCTTTGTAAAAGTTCTTTGGTGAAAATTACGATTTGAACGATTTATAAATGCTCATTAAAATGTCCTTAGACATGAGTCGGTTAAGTTTAACTAAACTAAATATTTTTAATTGTTTATTGTAAATGATTTTTATAACACAAACAAAAAATGGTATCCAATTTTTTACGTATTAAGTATACGTAGAGTAGAATAGAGTACATTTTATTCGGTGTTTACTCTCTAACAGCATCGCTGACCAGTTTGTGTTTTGCTCTCGGGGTTTGTTTAACCCCTGACAACCGTCCAGCTGAAGTCACCCATGTTTATCAATAAATTGGCAGCCATGCCTCAAACTGCAAAATGCATTCAACCCAAAAACAAAAAAGAAAATCAGCCCATCAGCCTAACCAAAAAGCAAGAAAAATGAGTAGAAACACACACACACATGCCCATGCCCATGTCCATGCATATAAACATGCATAGTAAAAATAAAAAATCAAAAAGTCAGCGTCGCGTATTCTTATTAAAAAAAACCCAAAAAGACTCTCAAAAAATTGTCAAAAATCAACTATAACAATTTTTTGTCGTCGACGGGTATTGCCACCGATGACGTCGACGTTGACGCCGCCGTCGCTGCTGCTGCAGTAGGCGGAGTCATGTGTGAGTATTTTTTTATTGTCGCTGTTGTTGTTGTTGTTATTGTTGTTTCTGGCTGTTACTGTGCGGCCATTGCGTAGTTTTTTGCTCACTCATTTGTTTTTTTAGCGATGGGGGCGTGTGTGTAGGCAGGCAGTTGGAGCTGGATTGGGCGAATAGCCAAGGAAAGAGACGAAGGAAGAGACAGAGAGAGAGAAGGAGAGAGAGAGAGAGCCAAGGTGGAATATGCGAATATGCAAAAATATATCTATTTATGTAAGTGCCGGAAAAAGTAGAAAAAAACAAACAGTCTACAGTTATATCTCAGATGAACAATGTATTCTGCGTAAATTCAATAATTATAAATACATATGCTGGCTGCAGTAGCAGAAGCAGAAGCAGAAGTCACAAACGCATTGCGTAAATGAGGAATGTCCTGCGGTTGCCGGCACTTCACGGCTTTCTGCTTTACGGTTAATCATTTACCAAATTATGCAGCCGCAAAATGTAAAATATATACACCGACTGGCCACACTGCCAACCCACAGATACTCGACTCCTTTTCAGCGCCTGCCCCTCCTTGTGGCACCAGCCAGGTTGTCGCAAATGTTTATTAATTGAAAACGTAAAATTGCATTTCGGGGGCACTTGACCGCCCGACGGCGCAATGATTTCGATAATGCGGTTGCCGCTGGCCACAAAAACAGTTTGTTGCTGTCATCGCCGCGGGGGCGGTGGAGTTGATAGCCACGTGTGGTAGCAAGAACCTGCAACAGCAGCAGCAACAACAACACTAACAATGCGCTGCACAATTGCAACTGGCTGATAATTGGCGTCGGGTCAACTGCAATTGCAACATGCCTCATCGGCATGTGTGGCAATGTAAACGCATGCAAAAACAGGAAGCTTGTGAAGTTGGTGGAGAAGGAAGCGGAGGTATTTGTTTTAAATGAAATTCCATAGGCAAGCCAATAAAATTAAATATGACTTTGACTCTACGCTGCTCCAAAAAACATTTATCCATTTCAATTTACTTGTTGTTGTTTTAAATCTTGCCGTAATTATCTTATGCTTTTTTCACAATCAAAACTGACTTAAGTACATCACATGTTAATACCAGGCAATTGGCAGTGTTAACACAAACAGAAAACAGGCTTCTAGGGCGAGCACAGAGCGAAAAAGTTTATATAATTTTTTTATTTTTAAATTTTTAAAATCATGCTTTATTTTAGCAAGGGCTATTCAAAATTTATTGTACACAACTTAATTTAGTAGAAAACAATCTTGAATCAAGTAAAAGTTAAGGTAAGAAGTTTTAAAAAATGTGTCTTAAAGTACAAAATAATTGATTTCTTAGAATTAAAATGGTGGATTGGTTTCCAAGCCACAGAACATAGTTTTTACACCAAACCACATTATCAGATTATACCTAATATTTGTATTAAATATAAGAAAAGCTTATTCATGGCAATTGCTATCATATTCCAGAGAATGCATAGTTAAATATATGAATACTTTATTTCGATCAATAAGACAGACTTCCTATGCAAATATAATACATATACATCAGTATCCCCTCAAATGTTTTAGGCATGAAAAACTAAAAAGCCAAACAGACTCTCTTAATTAATATATAACAAATTCGATTGATATACGAAAGATGTTTTCAAGTTTTTGCCAATCGACTTTCCACTTTGCTGAGCCAATTTGCAGCCTTGTTGTCATTTAATCATTTGAATTTTATTTTATATACATATAGAGATGTTGCATTAAACATTTGCAGAGTACATCACTGTTTGCTGTCTCTTTTACACATGAGATAGAGAAGATACCTCAAAACATTTTTGGTCACCTCAAACATCAATTCGCTTTCAATGCAGCATTTTCAATTCATTTGCCACAAAAGACAGAAGCACACACACACATACGCAATCGAATTTTGGGCTAAAAACTTTAGCTGCTGGCAATTTGAAAGCATTTTTGGGTAGGCTCATAAATTTCAAATTATGTGCCATCGAATGCCTTTATCGGAATGAATGAATGCATGCGTCTCTATCTAACTGTACAAATCAAGCTGAAGGTGTGTGCTATGTGAGTATTTGTATGAGGAGGTATGTATGTATGTTTGTATGTGTATAAATATCAGATTTTAAGGCGTTGCTGGGACTGTCAGGCTGCTTTTACTGACCTCGGGGCATGTTTGCACTTTAAAAGACACACATGGATAAACTAAGAAAATTAAGAAAAATTACTTTCTTGCTGCACACATTATGTGCAACAATGCGTATGTGTGGGTGTGTGTGTGTGTGAATGTGTAGCTCAGAAATCATAAGCCATCAGGCTGCCTCAACTCATTTCACACACACACACACACACACATTAGCAACATCAACAACACCTGCCCTGAGGCATTGAGCTGAACTTCAACATGATTTTCAACATTCTACGCAAGATTTTTAGTTCAGGTATTTTGGCCCAGGCGACGGTTTATGTTACATGCCAGCACCGACGACAGAGATGGCAACCGATTTGGTCAAGCTACAATAGAGAGCGAGAAATAAAGTGTTAGAGCGAGATAGTGAGAACAGCTGCTGCTGCATAACTGCAGCTTTCACATGTCAAAAATGCATAAAATGCTCTCGCATGTTTTTCATTAAATTTTTTGGGCCAACGAGCCAGAACAACCAGATATATATACAAAAGTAAAGTCTTTATATAAGTGTATATATATATTTACATAGTTTATATGCAAATAAGTTAAATGACATGTGTGTGTGTGTGTGTTGAGTGTAGAGACTTTAATTGTGTGGGGCAAGTAACAACAAAAGATACAGCTGGCAACAGCCGCCCTCTTAGCTGCAGTCAAACTATTGTTGCAGTCACAAACTGCATGTGGAAATAGACAAGATGAGAACTTATTTAGTACGCTTAATTAGTAGGAAACAAAAAATAAACTCAAACACACACACAAACAACAAGAGAATTGACAAGTGTGTATATACACACTTCCGCCAACAATTGTGCCACTAAAAAACCCACCAAGCTCTAGGATGCAAGGTAAAGGCATCCTTTTAGATTGTCAACTGTTACATGCATCATCATACACATCCAAAGAGAGTCCTCCTCTCGGGCTAATGATGTCAAATTACTTGCGGGCATTTTTATGTCATAATTTAACTGCAACAAGAGATTTTTGAGTAGCGTCAGTGCCACTTAACTGTCAACCAGCAACCAGTGCTGCAAAATATGCTAGGGCCCTTATTTTATTATTTTTTTTTTATACCCTGCAATTGTGGCTATTAACAAAGCACACTCATTACGCCTAAGCTTTTGAGAAACACTGACTTATAAAAAAAATATAAAATCAATAATGTAAGATTTCAAATGTTTCATAGCTTTATTTCAAGAGATGTACAAGTGAAATGAAATAAATTGGACTAATATAAATATTTGGACATTCCATAGTCATTGTTCAACAGGGCATCCCTTGGTTCATCATTTGTTCCATGCTAGTTGCATTTGCTTTTTGCGCTTGTTTTTCGATGCACAATTGTTGCAGCAATTGCATTCGCTAACCCATCCGCCACTCGCCACCTGCCACCCGACACCCTTAGCCTTGTTAACATACTTAAATGCGCACACAAACACAGCAGCAGCATAACCTGAATAGGCATAAAAATAAACACACACAAACAAACACACACACACACATAGAGATACAGCTTGTTTGAGTGCCTGCAAGTACGCAATATGTTTTTGCCATTGCCACTAATTACAACGTGCCGCGCTGTCGTATGAGCAGCTTCTACTTTCTACAGTACATCCTGTTCTACTCATTGTTATTGTTGTTGTTGCACTTGTTTATATTGTTATTTACAGTTACTTGTTTGCTGGGTCTGTTGTGTAGTGCGCTTTGTTCGTTGGTGCTTAGCACAACGGCATCTAGTAGCATGTGTCAATTTAATAAAGGCAACGTTTTTCTCTATTCTAAAAACACTTAACTTCCTCAAAAACTAATTCAGATCAGTTTTTTTTGCTCAAAATCACATAATTAATATTCTCATTTGTACATTAATACAAACGCTTAACGGAAATGGGTTTTTGCGGTTATTTAAAAGTAAAAAATTAAAATGAAATTGTGACGTCACAAAAAGTATGTTCAAAAAGTATGTGAATGAAAGTTCTTTGATGGCTGGAATTTCGAGCTATTGTTGTCGAGCATTCACCGGATAAGCTATGCAATTATCAAACCAAATAGGGCAAGGCATCAGTTATCAGCTGGTCAGTTAACTTTTGGCGATCTCCCACCGTCCCTCCCACCAAACATTTGGCAACCTTTTGAACAACCGTTCAATCATTGAGGGACCCTGGATGGATGCGGCAGCGACAATGGTAAAAAATTGTTGCGCTCTTACCTGGCAGCAGCTGGGCAGCAAATTAATGTTTTTTTTTTTTATATGTTCATATGTATATATATATAGATATATATATTTTATTGCTCTGGTAGTTGAGAGGAAATGAAAATTGTTTTATGCGGTTACGCCAAAAAGTATGCAATGCACGTGTTTTTGCGTATGTGTGTGTGTTTGAGTGTTTGTGCTATGCCCATCAGGCATCTGCTGGCCCCCGCAAAAAGTTTAAATAAATATTTGATGAAATGCACAATTTACACGACACTCACCTCCCGCCTATCCCCCACTGCTCCCTGTTGAGTTAATTGTTAATGCAGCTGGATTCAACCGGCAGGCAAATTTACTTATTTGAAATACTTTATATTTTGGAATTCGCAGCTGGCGCCACATCCGCTTGAAGCCCCGAATTCAATACATTATACAATTAAACTAATTTTCGTTCTTCTTACAAAAGACAACTTATTTTGCATCCATGATACAGCATTCAACCAACAGCAACAGCAACAACAACAACTTGTCCTCGCCTGTCCTTTGCCTGCACATGTCAATCGCCTGAGCCATCGATTTAATTTCGCGACGACTTCAACGGCAGCAGCTGCTTCTGCTCATCAGTTTCTTATTTACAAAAGAAATCATGCAATTTGCATTTGTCTCTTTTGGTGGCTCTGTTTTGTGTTTTATTTGCATTTTTGTATTTTTGTTTAAACGTCAAGCACAGTGGCACAGTTAGCAGCGCACAGTGGTGCAAAAAATATGAAAATTATTATCAATGAGCTGCACGATGTAAATTTGAAGTTTGATTGTTGTTATTTGAGCTCTGATCAGTTTTGAATAATATAAAAAATAATATTAACAAAAAAAAAATATTTATTTTTTATATTTTTATTTATACAAACCAATAAATCTTTACGTCTTAATTTTGAGGCGATCGCAGATGGCACAAACTATGATAACACACGTTGCAAAATTACGAATTTTGTGTATTGCCATTCTCATCTCATTAAATGCCAAACATCATGCACCAGTGTGGCAATGTGGCCAGCTGATTTGCATCGAAACGAAGGCAAAAGCCACCAGCCAAGTCACATTGCCATTGCGCTGTGCGGATTAATTCATTACACAAACCCGTTCAGCGCAAGAAATAATAACAACAATCAACGTAGAAGAGCTCACGGAACAAGGGAAAAGGGTAGGCAGAGGGCTCAGAGGCAGCTCGCTGCTGGCAGTGCTGCCAATCTTTTTTTTCTCTTTCTCTTTTTTTTCAACTTTTTGCTCGTTGCTTCTTAGTGCCCCCGCCGAAATCTCATTTGAATTTAGTTTTCATTTAATTTAATTTAATTTGCTTTTGGCTTTGCGCTTAATTTTGTTGTTTTTCTTTTTGCTCTCTTCTTTGGTTTTTCGTCTCCTGTTTTCATGATGATGTTGCCTGATTTTCATTAGTTTTTTCCTTATAAGTTTCAAATCGATAACGAGCATTCGTCGGAATCATATACATATTATATATGAGTTGCCTGCGCCCCCTTCACTCTTCCCAAGCCACACTACTTCTCCTAATCTGAACCTCTACCACTGACTAACCACTAGCTGGACGCCTGGCTAGCTGCTTGTTTGTCCAGCCGAAAGTCGTCTGCCTGTCTGATGGGTTAGCGCTCTTATTGTTGTTGTTGTTGTTGTCTGGCATGCGCATTGAGTGCGCTTAGTCCATGGATAAGTCTAAGGAGCAGTTGTGAGTTATGTAAAACGGCGCTGCAATGAAATAAATTGTTTGCTTTGTTTAGTTCCATTTCATGGAAGGTCGTGGGAGGCGAAGGCTGCCCAATGTGTGGAGGGCTTGACAATCATAGAGATATATAAACTAAAAGCTGTCACTAACACTTACCTTTCATCGGATTTGTACTTTGATATGGTAAGAGTATTAGTATTTTAACAAAAATATGAGAGAAATTTAGCTAGTGTGAAATAATGGGTGAAAACAAGAAGCCTAGGAACAAATCATAATTTTTTCAATTATTCTGTCAACGCTTCAAGTTCCAACCATTAAAATACAAAAATAATAGAAATCCTTTAACAAAAAAAAAAAAATACTTTTAATTTCAACAACTTTATCGAAATGTCTTTCTTTTATTTGGATAAGCAAAAACCATTTAAGAAAATTGAAAAGCTTTTTCTTCCTAAACATCCCGAATAAAGTTCCGCCAGACCGTAACCACCACCAACAAAAACATTTTCCAATTTTAAACAGCGCACAAAGACAAATTAGCATACGTTTAGACCAAGAGCCAAGACAACAATATGTCTAATACTAGCCAAACTCCTTAAAAAGAAACCCATCCCACCCCCCGCGCAGCAGCATTCACTAACAAGAAAATTAACCCTTTTTGGATAAGGCTGTCAGCGTCTGTTGTCATCGTCGTCTGGCCGACACATAATTAAAATGCATAATTATGGCGAAAATGCGACAACATTTCTGGCCAAATTACGACAAATGCTGGCGCCGCATTTACAAATGCAAATCAATTGATGGCCACACATTCAGCAGGCGGCTAGAGAGGAAGGTTAGCGAAGAGGGGGTTGTCTCAAGTATTCAACACAAACGGAAAATGCGAGTCCAGTGGCTGACATTATCATTGGATACGCAATGGAACCAAAAAATCTACTTCTGATTAGCATAAAATTTCATTCGAACAAAAGTTTATTGAGTTTTGTATTAATTGTGAACCCTTTAAGATGGAGGGTGGGCAAGAGTTTGGTAAGGTGCGTAGACAATTAATCTCAAAATTGGGCAATATTTGACTTTTGTAGTCCTCGGCCCAGCCATCATCCACAACCACATCATCATCGTCATCAGTTTGGCTTTTTAATGACCAAATTTGAATTGCTAATATCTGGTTTTTTGGGCAAAGCGCTGGTTTTTGTCCGCCTTGTTGTGGTGGGGCTTTTTGATGTTGACATATCGAGCCAAATAACATAATGAACGATTTAGCATATTTTTAAGACCAACAATTGTTTGCCATCAATTTAAATAATATGCGTCAAATATATATTTTACTCATTGATGAAAAAATTTAACCATTCGATGTATGAAAACTTCTACAAAAGGATTATTTTTCAAGCATCTATTTCTACATTAAATAACCAGTTACATTGCCTTCTCGAATGTAAAAAGTGGCCAGCAATTTGGCTAATTAGAAAATTACATTTTAGACGCGCACTAATTTCACAGGCAAACAAATTGGCACACCTCAAAAGTGTCCGCTGGCTGTGACACAATCTAATTGCATACTTTGGGGCGCATAACTTTGCACTAAAATTAACCCCTAACCTATTTTGCTTGCCGCTGCAGCAGCAACCAGCAACTCATAATGAAGGATGCGCTGCCGCGGATGCAAATGAAGCGCCGCAAGATGCCTGCCACAAGAGCAGCAGGAGCTGGTTGCATAAGCAAAATGCCAAAGGACACGCCAGTAAAATACTGTTACTTGCCACATGATGCTGCTGCTGCTGCATGTGGTGAGGTCAGCAAGCCGTGCAAGAGCCACCCTCATCATCATCACCACCATGATGATCATTATATTCATCACTATGATTATAGTACAGCCACTGCGCACAGCTTCTACTTAATTGCACGAATTTCATTTTGTGCAAATTAACAGCAATTTAAGTTTTAGTAGTAGTTGTAGTAGAAGGTAACTCTCTCTTAGGGAAAGTACAGGTAAATAGTGGCACTAAAAGCGTGAAGGAGGAGAAACTATCCACAAGGATGCCCGTGAAATGGCTGTTGTTGCCCTTAAGTCTTATATTAAGTGCGGTTATTGCGGAGGCAAAAAACTTAAAATGTGAATGCAACTAAAAGCAATTGATCTATTTGATAAATTTATATCACACTGATAAATAATATTCATTTACATTGTTTACATTTAATCAATATCAAAATACTTTCTGGTTATGACTAGACAGACGATAATTTGTAGCCTGTCACTGCTCAATTAACTTCCTAAATCAATAACCCACATAATTGACAAACTTGCCCCAGTAATTAGCTTCAAGGTTCTTAAGCTAGTTGGCCTGATTTTATACAAAAGCAAATTTTTAATTGCACACACAAAATGCATAATCATGCGCTACGAAAGCTTCGAAACAACTTTCCTTTGTGTCTGAGGGCGTGTGTGTCAAGTAAGGGAAATACGTGTTTTGAATATTAATATTTGCACAAGAATGTGTATCCAAAAAGGAACTATGTCAGACAGGCAACAATAAGATGAACAAATAAACTCATAATTAGCTATAATTTATATAGCTCAAAAAGTCATTGCAAATACAACAACTACTTATCAAATTGAGGTATAAATTTTGTGCAGTATTAAAAAACATAACTGCAACATTTTGAACAATCGTAAAAGTTGTTTGAATGAATATTTTACTAGTTGTAGGTTGAAATTCAAAGACTATCGATATGGTTGACTCATCTCTCTATTGACTCACCCTCTCTTCCTCTCTTGTTCGCGATAAATGTTGGTCTCGTTGCTGGCAATGCCTTTTGCATTTGGCTACTGCTGCTCTGCTATTGCTTAACAATCCAACCAACCTGTGCCCCAAACCGTTGGACATTTTTAATTTATTACGTCTGTCGATGATTTTTCTACTACTTTTTATGGCGATTTAAGCGCGCTCGCCAAACCCCCAAACAACCTATCCAACCTTCCACCACCCCTCCCCTTGTTCAAAACAAAATAAAAAATTGAGCACCCAACACAGCATACACACACACATACAAACACACACTCATACATATATGCATATGTGAGTAAGTTTGTATGTGCATACAATACGAGCCCCGAAATCGCGAATTCGTAATTTTGCATTTTTATACAAATTCCGCGATTTTGTTCTTATTTGCTGGACAATGGGGCGAAATGGCAAGAAAAGACACAACAAAAATTTTGTTTGGTGAACGAAAAACCGAAACAGAGTCGAAAACTCGCAGCGACAGTCAGCGATGGTCAGCATTGTTTTCCTTAATTAATGTTTAATCAGCAGGACTCGACGAGAGAGCTGCGCCGCTGCTGCTGCTGCTGCTACTGCTGCTGCTGACCAAAGCAGCGAACCACATGCGATAATGGCCAAAATAATAAAAATCAACAGCTGAGCAACAGCAGCAGTACCAGGAGCACACCCCTTCTGCCACCACATAGTGGGAAGGGAGATGGGGCTTGTGTGTTTCTGTGTGCCTGGGCTTAATGTTCGGGTGTGCGGCTTAAGGTGGCGCGAATGCCAAACGCGTTCTGCGTCGTCTTTGCCAACGGTCTTTTTTTTGCTCTCATTTTGGTGCAAGCTCTACTGAACCGAAACCCACGCGTTGTTTTGTATCGGCCAAAAATATATATGTATACACACGAGGGGGGGGCTTGAGCCAAAAACGAAAATGAAAACAAATTCGCGGCCAAGAAAAAATTAACAAAACACAAAACAAACTTTTGGGCGCACGTAAAACGCAGAATTCTCTCATTCTCCCATTCTCTCTCACTCTCTCTCGCTTACTTTATGGGAGAGAGTATGTTGGTTTACCCTCTTTTGGGAGTTTGTGGGGTGGCAGTGCACATTTTCCAACGCGCGAATACTCATAATCAGTACAAACACAGCTCTCTGAGATGGGGGTCCAAACACAAACACACACACACATTGTTGAAGTTGTCTCAGGGGCTAACGGGTGGCGACCATTTGGTCAAGCGCTTGCACAACCCAACAGAATAAAAAAATAAACCATGAGCAAGACGAATTTACGCGAAATAAAAAGAACTTACATGTATGTATTTGTGTGCGTGTGTGTGTGTGTGGCAAGCGCTAAAAATGGCAGTGCAAAAATGTTGTTGGCTGGAAGGCGAAGAGGCAAAGTCCTGCGGTTCAAGCGAGTACCTCTTTGTCCGGAAGGGGTGTAAGGGGTGGCCAGACGACAATCGAATGGTTTGCGTTTTATTTTATTCGTTTCTTTTTTTCCCAGGCAAACTCTCTACGTGTTGTTGTTAGTGGGTGGGTGGGGTGCAAGGAGACGTGGCAGTTGGTACAATTGGACTTGGTGCGCTGGTCAATTGCAAGCCAAGTTTCAGCTTCGATCGGTCTAAAAAAAAATCAAGAGCGAGCTGAATTCTAATGGTGGCTTGTACTCCTGATGTATTGTTTCATGTGTGTGTGTGTGTGTATGAGTGTGTGTAGGCTTTCATTGTTATTGGTATTGTTGTCGTTGTGCTGGTTTAGCTTTTTGGGGAGCTGACAATGAAATGGATGTTAGTTTGAGAATCGATTTAGGCAAGACAGGTACAGTTGTGATCCCAAAAGCAAAGCTAAAAATCGAAAATAGAAAAAAATAAATTAAATAAAAAATTGAGCATAACCGTAATTAAGGTTAATTTTCTATTCCCTAATACATGTACAGTATCGCACAAATCTAAAGCACCCCCTTGGACCATTTTTATAAATTGATAATTATTTTATGAAAACAAAGATATTAATATAAGGTGTTAGTGTTTTTTAATTATTAAGATCATAAATATTGATAAACAAAAGAGTTTGGCATGATACAAATATATAAACAAACAATTTTGATCCAAAAACCGTTGTTTTTCGTAAATCTCAAACAAAAAAACAAAAGCACCCCCTTTTAAAAAAATTTTAAAATTTGTATTTATTTTCGAATTTATTATATTTGATAACAAAAACACATTTTCTACGCATTAGGGATACTAAATTATAAATAAGACTTAATGAGACTGCTTCCCAGGCTTCGAATTGATCTAGCTTCCTTTTTCAATTTTTTCCGTTAATTTTCCAGTTAACTATCTCCCACAAATTCTTAATTGGAATAAAATCGAGCGATTAGATAGGCCAAAGAAGAAATTCTATACCATTGCTCTAAATCCAATCCGTGACCACTTTTGCTGTGTGTATTGGATCGTTATCATACTGGAACCTCCATTGGAGTGGCTTCTCTTCATCAGCAAATGGCACCATGACGTACTTAACTATACAAAGTTACTTAAAACGATCCATAATTCCATTTTACGGAAATTTTTTAAGCTGAATCGACAAAAAACATATAAGGCAATTAATTTTTAATCGTATTGCTTGTTGAAATTTTGGAACCATACCAAACATGATTTTTTGGAGGGCTTATATATATTTACAGTTTACAAGCAAGTATTAGATATTAATAATAAGAATAAGATATTAATAATAAGAAAAAATAAGTCTTTTTAAAACTTTTATCATACCAAAATATTTAGAGAAATTTGAAACTTACAGCAACATGAGTATAAGTTGATTAAAAGTCAAAAACAACTGTTCCCCATTTAGTAGATATGTATCAAATCGAATGAAAAGCCATTGAAATTACAACCAAATATTCTCTTTCACTGTAGCAACTTAAGCACACACAAACACGCACTTGGATTCATCTATCTAACTCTATATCAAATAACCAGCTGCTAAATAAAAGCCCTTACAATTTGCAAGCGTTTATTTGAGAAAACAGAAATAGTATGTGTGAGCATATAGAAAAATAATATAGTATCTTTGTGTGAGTGAGTGTAAGAGTGTGCGTGTGTTGTAATCTGGCCTAACCAGGCGCAGTTAGTACTTGGCTTCAACTTCAGCCCAGCAGCGTTAAGCAGCAACCTTCAAAATTTGTTAGTACTAAAAATCAATAATCGATTTGCCAAACCAGCTAAAAATGCAGTGTGAGACTCTGACTGCAAGTCTTATATGCACATACACATGTAAATATATATGTGTGTGAGCTCTATATATGCATCTAGTATAAACACATAAGCCTATACATACGTTGTTAAGAAACAATTCGAACTGTACTATGTGGCGTCGTATGTGGCTGCAAAATTCTAATTTACTTAAATTACATTTTATTCCATTCAATAACTTAAAATGACTTTTGAATGCGCTCGACACGGACACGTAACCGAAAACTTACAACATGCACAATGAAAGAGTGAGGCAGAGAGAGAGAGACGAGAGAGAGAGAGAGAGAGAGAGAGAGTAAGCAGCTAGAAAGAGATGGCAAAGTTTTTGTGCGACGTAATGAAAACCTGCGAAATGTATGCAATGCAAAATGCATTTCGGGGCGGGCCACCCAACCGAACTGAGCTGTACCGAACCGAAAGCAAACCAAACCAAACTAAACCCAAACAAAACCCAAACCCGACCCCCAAACCGCCCTTTTTTGCGAGCAACACGACTGCAACTTGTACTAATAATAATGCAAATGTCTGCCTGTCATTTCTGTTCATTTACTTAAAGTTCCTTCAACCCACACCACCGACCTGCCTCCTTTCGTACACACACAAATGAGCAGGGGACGTCAGAACTTAACTACGCATACTAATACATGCATAGAAAGCCCCGAACGAAAATGCAGAGCAGAGTTTTTGGGTCCTTTAACTGAATTAACTTGTACGGCATGGCCAACAGAAGCCAGCAAACACCTCTGCACACCGCCCCCTTTCCTTTATCCAAACACTATCGCTCTCACTCTCTTCCTCTCTTGGAGGAACCCGCTACACTAACCAACTATTGTGCGTCACACTACGACGACGAGCCAAAATCCCGGCCCAAGTTACGTTCTCATAACATTTTCGTTTGTAAATTTTGAATTTTCGTAATTCCAAATGAGAATGCAAGGCAGCTAGCTCAAACCCTCCTTCCAGCAACCAACATCGCCCTACCCCCACCCTTACCGAAGGCATAGAAGACTCGCCACCCACTTTAACCCACTCCTCCGCACTGCCGCAGACTTAGACTTGGTCATTTTATGCGTTTGATGCTAATTTTCCAAGGCGGTTTGGCAGCGTTGGCAAGGACGCTGCTTTGGTATTGGTGTTGTCAAGCAGAGAGAGAGTGCTATATGTCTGTATGTGTGTGTGTACGTATGTGTGTGTTCGTTGGTTTCCGTTCTAGGTCTGACTCTGACTTTGAATGTGAGGCGGGGTATGGCTGGTAGCTTTGTTAATGCCAAAAACTTAAGCAGCCGTAGCGTCGTCGTCGTCGTCGTCGATGTCCAAAAAGGGGTATAGTAAGGCAGTGTGCGTCTGCGTGTGTGTGTGGACAGATTTATAATTGTGCATTGTTGTTGTTGTTTGTATATATATATATATGTATATATGTCTGTAGAGGGACAGCAACAGCAGCAGAAAGTCATCTACATGAGTGCAAGTAGCTGGCTGCATGTCCTGAAGCTTCCTGCCTGCTTTTGCCTGTCCAACACAAACGCACTGAACGAGTTGTTGTTGTTGTTTTGTTGTATGTTTGCAGTTATCGGTGCGGAATAGGCTTTTGTATTTGGGCAAAATAAGGAAAATGAAGAAGCAGCAGCAACAGCAAACGAATTGCACTAACAAAACGACAGAGCGACAGCGACGTCAACTGAGACAGCAGCTGAAGCAAAAGCAGAAGCAGAGGCAGCGGCTGCTTTTAATATATGCAGACAAGTGCTTAATTAAGGCAGTGGCGTCGTAGCGAAGAAAACTTGATAAGAAAAAGGGGATTTGAGATGATTTGCAAAAGAAAAACGAAATGACTAGAACAGTTAGGATAATGATAGAATATATTGTAATAAAATATTTAATTTTGCTTATATTCAAAGTATTTTACAATCAAAGTACAAATTAATGTAACACAGATAATTGAATGTGAACAAAATAGTGTTTGCAATTTTAATTTACTCTTTTTGCAAAATATTCTCTCATTAAAAATTTCATTGATAAAATTAAAATAAATGAATATAATATAGAAAAATAGCTTACTGCACATAAAATAATTGTATTATTTTTAATATGTATGTTTATATGTCCTCATTCAACCCCTTTGCCAAACAAACTTCAGCTACGCCATTGTCTTCGACTAATTCATTTACACTGCAATAGTTCATTTATATATGGCAAAATGCGAACGCATAGAGTGGAAAGGGCAGATGAGGTGCACTGCCCAAAAGCCCACTTATGTATTTTATGCGAAAATTTAGTTATGTACATGCAACTAAATACATGCACAGACGACAGACCGATGTCTAATTGTACACACACACACACACACTTTACTATCAAATTCCACATTCGCATATAGTCACACACACACATATATTCACACTGTCGCATACAGAGATAGAAACATGGAGACGGGCTATGCAAGTGCAAGACATGGACATGGACAAAGTATGTTGGTGTCGTCGTCAAATGAATCTCATTTGCATTTAAATTAGGAACCTCGAAGAAGAAGAAGCAGCAACAGCAGCAGCAGTGGAGTTTTGCCCACAGTGTCCGTTTGGCAGCATGTCAGGCAGAGTGCCACTCCCCGCTCCGCCCAGTTTTTAGAGACAGAGTTAAACCCACAACCTGCTCCATGTTGCACTGCCCCATCATCGTCGTCGTCGCCGTCGTCGGCTTGACGTCAACGGCGGGCGACGACTTTGCTGCATAAAATCTGTTTCAACATTTCGATAAATTTCTTAGGGGACGCATGTTTTGGGGCAGGCAACTAAAACTCACTCACAAAACAGTTTGGCTTAGTGCTTAGTTTGTCTATTCGAAAATATGTGAGTGTAAGTGTCTGTGTGACTTTTGAATGCATAAATGTTGATAATAATGTTGAGTAAAAGTTGATTTGTTTAGTGCTTACCAAAATACATATAAATGCACATAGAACTCTCTCAATACATAATATGTATATGTATATATATAATGAGTATATAGATGCAGGCAGAAAAGGATACAGAGTAGCAGGCAGAATGTCCGTTGGCACAGTGGTCTAAGGTGTTGCAAACAGTTCAATGCCTTAAGCCAAAAAAAATGCTATCAAGCCACAGCCCAAACGGTCAGACTTAGCGATTTAATTTATTCCGGATATTGTAACATATGAACCGGAGATCAACGCTGACTGAAAATATTTTAAAATTTTCAAAAGCATTAAATATATTTTCAGGTGAGATATTTTCTGGTTTAGGTATGACGTTATACAATTCATTGTAGGTAATAAGTTACATGTTTAAAATAAAAATCCAAAATTCAACACATGCTTATCGATTTTGGTTATGCACTTTGACATCAATATAATGTTATATTAGGCCACTGTGCAAATAAACACCAAGCTATACTAAACCCAACTCATCTGCATATTGACCATTAGTTCTAATCATTTTATATGCCTAAAGAGACAACACACACACACACACTCAATTCAAGCAGCAGAAGAACACAAACAGCCTGTCTTTGTCGTCTGAACAGACACACACACACACACATGCTGGACATTCACATATACACGTTTATAGACATGTGGATAGGACTAGGGGCAAGTACATTGAAGAAGGAGTTGCATGCATTGCTGTGGCATGTTGTATACCTGAATATAAAATAATCTGTTTACTATAAATATCATTTCATATGCAACATAAATACATAAAAGCCAGAACATACACACACACACACAGACTGCACACACACCACGCTCACACACACTCTGCACAAGAACATCAAGTAAATTTGCAGCACATCAAAGTTATACGAAATATGCATTAAATAAGCACAAACTGCAAGGGGGGAGGTGCGATTTTGTGTCGTTGTCCTGCTCATGGCAGTTGTTGTCTGCTGCATATCCTTAGCACCGTTCAGTGTGTATGTGTGTGTGTGCATTTTTGAGTTTCTAATTAGAACTGATACTTATACACACACACACACACACAAATTGGTTATTTTGCAGACAATTTTTAAGGCGCCTGCAAGTATGCAACGCTCAATGCAGCTGTTATAAATTTGTTGCATCCTCGCAAGGACCAAAATCCAATAGCTACTAAATATATATATATAAGTATATAGATAGAATAGTATATGCATGAATATTATTATGCATACGTATATTTCTCAACTTATGAACTTACCAAAAATTGCAACACTTTTTTTAGTTTCTTTTCAAATTGTGCTGGACTGTTTTTGTTGTACTTGGTTTCTCCCCTTAAACAAGTTTAATTATAATAATTTTAATTAAAATTTTGTATTCCATTCTCTGTCCCTCTCGCACACACACACACACACACACATAATTTAGAACAAGTGGTAACAACAACTTGAACATTTTTAAGCATAAGCGAATTATGCAAAAGTTTTGATGTTTTTTCGCCTACCCCCACTTTCAACCTAGAAACTCTTCTTCTTGCCCAACCCCAATTTTTACACGCACTTTTGCCCAACGGTTTTTGATTTTTAGTTTTCATTATAGCCGTAAAGAGGGAAAGAGAGAAAAGGGAAAAGTGGGAGTGAGAGTTGGGAAATGGGGTGGCGAGGCTTTGCCGCATAACATTTACCGCTATGCAGTGGTTCGGTTTGCTTTTCATTCTGGTCCAAGTTGCAAAGCATTGTCATCCATTTGCTTATTTTGCATATTCATAATTTCATTTTACGTATTTCAATTAGAATATCATCATCATAGTCGAAATGTTCTACTTACAACAATGGAACTCACTACCTGCCCCCTCTTAGCTCCTGTTCATGGAAGTTGCGACTGACAAACCAAAAATGAGAAAATTGTAAGTCCAATGAGTTAAGGTGATATGCAATTTCTCTCATTTACTATTCTTTAGATAATGGATTATGGATTTTTAGATTAAAATCTAAGCTAAGAATTACAAAACATATCGCTTAAAATTAAAGCTTTCGATAACTTTAAACTGAGATCATAAAGTTCTACATTTACATTCCATTGAGTTAAAAGTATTCTACTTGAAAAATTACTCGATGCTGATAAAAAAATATACATTCCTTATGGGGTCTTATAATACTTAAAATGATCTAGAATAATGAAACTAATTCACTTCTACAGTCAAAAGTTTGTAAGCCTTTTGCCAAACAATGCATAAATTATAACTCTATAGAACAATAAAATTGCATGCCAAAGTAAGCTTTATAACCGAAAATGCTGCGAAAAGGTTGATTTGATTGGCTTGGCTAAATGTGAAATCTTTCAATGACACTGACAACACACAAAGTCAAACGTCAAAGTAACCAGCATTATATTGATTATAAATATGCATAGAAGCAGGAGCAACTAACCAACACGTAAAGCCTAACAAAGTGCGTCTGCCAAAGACGATGATGACGATAGCTATGACGTTCGGAGAAGACTTCAACTATGGCTATGACGTCGCTCTTGACGTTGATGTTGACGTCGACATATATGCGGTTCCCTTTTGTCATACAGCCACAATAAGTTACTCATTTTCCTCAATAATAAATGCAATTATGTGCCCGCTGTGTGTGTGTGTATTTCCTAGAAAAGAGTCATGTGGGCGCGAGCAGATGCAGCAGTGGCTGTGGCAATGGCGCTGGCAACGGCAACGGTGGTCCTGGCCAGAAACAACGGCAAGGACGCCAACTACGAAATTAATTTAGACACAAAGCCTGGCCCACCATTTCGGCGAAAGCTGTAGCTGGAGATGGAGTGCTGAAGCTAAGGCAAGTCCTTGGTTTGGAAGCTTTCAGACCCGAAAAATTTGCATTTTAGCGTTGAAACGCTTTTGTTTAGATTTTCTTGTGAATTTAATTTATTGGAAAATTAGCGCATGACGTCAAGCTGCAAACTAATTGAATGCGAAGCGGCATACAACAACGGTTCGGGCAGCTTCAACTATTAATTGAAGCCATAAGAGCTGAGGCAGCTTGCGTCTGAGCATGGGAAGAGGTGGCAAACAAACTTGCCACACGCAACAAAATTAGCCCACGATATGGCAACAAATGCAAAGAGCAGAAAGTGTCGAGTGTGGAGACTGTAAAATGTATCGCTTTATAAAGAAAATCGCATAATTTTAGCATATGAAATTGTTTTAGTTCCTCTTAAGGCAAATCAAGTTACAGACTTGGCAATTACCCGCAATGATTTGACTAAAAGCAACCTTTGTCTAAGCTCTATAATTAGCACATTTAAACTTAATGTTTAGCTAGGCTAAGCACGCAGTCTTAAAAAGACCGCCTGGGTGGCTTGGAATTTTAAATTAAATGTTGTTAGATTTACGTTTGTGAATTTGAGTGAAAATTAAAGACATGATTTTCTGGTAGTATTTTAAGTAAAGAGGTTGTTGGTGGTCAATCGCTTAAAAATAGATAGGAAGTAAAGCTGTATATAATTTAACAACTAATACTTAAGAAACACGATTGTAGTTTCGACACCTTTCCATTTAAAAAAAACCAAACCGATCTTAAGTGATGCAAAATGGTCAATTAGCTGCCTGACTTATGCACACAAATTACGCCAATAGCGTTTGTCCGACAAATGTTAATGAAATATATTTCACAAGACGCGCTCGCAACGGAAATGCTTAATTTTCATATTATTATACGGCAAGGCATATCGTAGATATATCGATGGATGTTTGAATCTCAGCTGTGGACCGGCTTCAGAGTCTAACTGTTTCGATTCGACAAAAGCAACAAATTAACATAATTGAACTCGACAAAGAGAGCAGCAGCAACCAGCAGCAATGAGAACCAGTTGTAGTCATAGTTGCCCCACTCTACCGGGTTTTGGGCGACGGACTGCTTGGGTAATAGAATTACAAATTAAAGCGCACAAATTATACTGAAGCGCGGATATCAAAACCACTCTCTTCTGCGCCTTCAATCTGCTTCAAACTCTTTGAGCTATAAAGACCTCCCCAGCAAGACTTGTATCTCGGAGTCTTGGAGTCTTTGAGTCTCTATTCTCAATCTCGTTTATGTAATACAAAATTAGAGTACATTTTGAATGATTGCCCGGCTGAATGATCTGCAAACCAAATGTGATGTACCAACAGACGGTTGCGTATCTGTGTCCCAAAGTCACGATCTAACACATAAACGCAACTAATAGTTAGCCCAAGAACAACAACCCCAGTTTGTAAAAACAGACACAATCCCAACTAAAAATGTCAAATTATATTTTATACAATTTACCCACACGCACTTTTTGGTTGCCCATCAATTAAATTGTTTGTATAATGTTGTATATGCCATTTGGGCGTTAAATGTTTTAATTTCCTGTACCGAATGACATTTTAATGAAGCACTTGCCAAAAAATATATATATGAATTGGCAAGAAGGGTGCATCAGAGTTTTCAATGCTTAATTTTACATGGGATTTTAATGCGTTATGCGAATGTGACGACCCGAACACGCAACGGAAGTTAATTAATAAAATATTAAAAGTTATTTATTATCATTTAAGTTAATTACGAGCCAGTTGTTGCCCAACGCCCAATATAATCGATTGCTACTCGAAGCGGGGGGGTAGAGTTGTCTGGACACAAAACATGCGCATAGTATATGAAGAATCAAAAGCAATCTATATCTTATAATAATAAATAACTGTGCGAATAACTAAAGACTAGTGTCTAAGCATAAGTTGTAACTTCAGGGAAGAGAGAAAAATTAAACAGAAATAAATATAACAAGTTTAACGATTAATCTTTATTAAATTTACTTGCATTGTAGTAAAAACAAGTTTTTAATATCCTAGTATTTCTTAATTAGGCAACTTGAATTTTGTCTTAATCTCTTAAGCTTATAAGGCAAAATTCAAAAATGTGCTCTGCTCTTTTTTTTAATTTACATTATATTACTTTGATATTATCTCATATTTAATTTTTTTAATCTCAAATACTTAGTCAATTCCAACAGCTGTCGAGAATTCTTTTACGTTAACTGCCATCACTCTTTCCCCAACCCCCTCCCGCAGAAAAATGGCATATTAACACCCAGCCATTGGAGCTGCGTACATGCCTCAACGCCACTCGAAGGCAAACTGATAAAACGTGCAAGAATTGCTGGCAGCGCACACACAAAAAGACAGCAACAGCTCCAAGATGTTGGTATGCTGAGAACTGGAGCAACGATGTGACGTCACTAAAATGAACACACACACACACACATTCAAACAGAGCGTAGGAGAAACGTTGGGGAAAAATAAAACTGAACGAAAATGCATGACTACCCCAAGCAACAATAAAGAGAGAGAGAGAGAGGCAGAGTGAGTGAGAGAGAGATGGAGAGAAAATGAGAGAGCCTATGAATTGAGCGCAACGATATTGCTACTCAAGAAAGGAAGCAAGATAGCAAAGCAAACTTGGCAAGTTGAGAGCGAAGCAGGCTGAAAAGGTGGAGCATGAGGCGCACGAGGAGCAGCTGGCTAAGTTCGGTGCATTTTGGGCTCCCACTGATAAGCAGGGCGTTGGAGTTGGTGAAATTTTAGCGTGTATCAAAAGCGAAGCAACCGGTTTAAAGTCCAAGTAAGACTAAAACACCAAACTCTGACTCTCTGCTTCAGCCTTCTCTCTCTATATATGGCACGCTGTCAATTTGACTAGACTGTTGTTGTTGTTGTTGCTGCTGATGTTGCTGCTGCTTGAGTGCTTAGTGGGTTAGGTCGTGTAGGTTTACTAATTGCTGGGTGGCGGAATTTTTGAGTCACTGCTAAGCAATTGGAGCGTAAATAAAACGGTGCAGAGACTGGTCGAAGGCAGGGGCAGAAGCAGTACGGAAAGATGTTTGTGAAACGTGTCAAAAGTTTGGATTAGTAAACGAGTTAAAGTATTTTAATGAAAATTCTATGATGCCGCCAGACTTTCCAAAAACTTGAAATGTTGTAAATATTTTATTTAATTTTTTGTTTTATATTTTATATAATTTTATGACTGGCTAAACCAGTTTGAAATGGTCTTTAGTTGACGATCCTTGTAATAAATCTTCCCCGTGATATTCGACAATTTTAATATTAATTTAAAGTTTAAATCAATCTTATATGAAACTGAAAATCATTTAAGAACTTTTTTGAAGCTTGTTCATTAAGTATTCAAAACATTTTCACAATTATGTTTAAGTAAACAACACAATCCATTAGACGAAAACAAAGTCAAAAAGAATACTAAATTCACATGACAAGTAACATAAATCAATTTTAAATGCCAGATAATTCAATAAATTCGAGACATTTAATCATAATTACCAAAGCAAAATGCCAGAGCCAGAAGAAACAAAAACAATTCAGTCAACCATGCCATACATATAAGTGGATGAAAAAAAGGCAGCCAGCCAAAGACATTTGCGAACAGCATCACTTAACATGCCAAAGCGCAAAAACCTGGTCAAAATGCGAATCGGAGAGAGAGAAAGAGACACATTCTTAGATGGTGGAGGCTAGACTCGACTCGATTGTTGCTGCTGCTGCTGCCCAGCCTCATCAACATCATCAATAGATGCAGCAGCAGAAGTAGCAGCTTGTAGATGCAACGAACTCCTGCTGCGTTTGCTGCCGCTGCTGTTGCATGTAACTTAACCTCATTGACCAAACGCATTCGACGAACATCAAATGTGAATTAGTGCACTACGATTGCCACACACACACACATCCACACACCTGGACATCATCAGCGTTAGCCGCTTTTGTTGTCGGCGGTTGGTCTATGTCCATTCTTCCTACCATTTCGATTTGGTGGCTTGAGCCTCGACTTCAGGCAACACAGCTTCAGCTGCAGAGTCTTTTGGCCACATCTCTATCTCGCTCTCTTTCTCTCTCTCGCTCTGTCTGTTTGGCCATTGACGCTGCTATGCATGCATAATTTGCAAGCATAATTTAATTTATAGACGAAGGCAGGCAGCGACGCCGCGGCGGTTGAAACGGCAATTGCATTTGCATAGGACAGCGCAAGTGACTTAGGCCAGTCCCCAGTTCGAGTTAGAGTCCAGAGTTGGAGTCTGAGTTTCAAGTAGAAATTATTACAAAGACCCATAACCCCAACCCGCTGCTCCATCCCGCTGCCGCCAGCCAACAAAGCTACCTTCTCAAAGAAAAGCCTGAACGAAAATTTTAATTGCACAAAATTTGCGAATGCGCGTATAAGAGAGAGAATGAGAGAAAAGTGTGTGTGTGTGTGGGAGGGAGGGAGACGAATGAACGTGTATGTGTGTGTGTGTGTGGTCAGTGTGCATATCTCGCAAGAGCCAACGCAGGTTAATGGCGTAAATGTTAACAATGCACTAGGAAGTGTAAATCTTGACTGGGCTGCCAACGGGTCCCAATAACAACAACAAACTAACAATAACAACAACAACACTAACATCAGCCACAGCCCGTAGCCACTCTTTTGAAATTGTATCAATATAATAGTGGCCAGAGGACCACCAAGTTAGCTGCTGCTGCTCAACAAATGTGGTTTCACGTTCGATATGCTTCTTGTCAAATTTTGATTATATTTGGAAAAGCTGTGCTTGCCGTTGTTTTGAGTCAAATATAAACAGAATTTTATTGATATCAATGGACAGAACTTGGGGCATATAACAGTTTTTATTCAACATGACAAAAATTAGTTAAGGCAAGTTCACAATTTAATTAGATGGGTCTAAAATGTTTTCCACTTATCGTCTTGCACTTGCAAGAGTTAACTGAAAATTGAAGTTATATGACTGAATATTTAAACAGTTCTTAATTCATACAAAACGCATGATTGTAATATTTTATTTTATTCTATTAAATAATTTGATTAAATGCTTCAAAAATATATATGAAATTTGTATGAAATTAATATATTTACTTTTTCCCATTGTACTACTATGTTAATAAGAGAGCGTCCATCGACATGGCACATGATCATAGCCTAAGAGTTTCTGGCGTCCAATTGGCTAATAACACAGCCAGCACATGACGCCACAAAATTGAAATTGTGTGCGGCAAAAAAAAATTTAACTGGCGACGCCTGGAAGTCGCCAAACTGTTGGTTGTTTTATGTTTTATGTTCATAAAGCAAAGTTATTTATTTATGTTGATATTTATATGGGCTTTTATTTTTTATGGAATGTCTGTGTATATGCAACAACGACAACGACGGCACGGAAATAGTTTAATTGCATTTGCCAGTCAGCATGCGGCATGCGGCAAATAGCCGCAACAGCAGCAGCAGGCGGCAGGTAAATTGAAAGCCATTTGCTACAATCTCAACTTGAGCGGAGCGCATTTGTCGCCATGTCAATATGGTGACAGCAGCACTTCCGTTTCCGGTGTCATGGCGTCGTTGTGCTGTCAACGCCACCTCCTTCTGCAACTTACTCCAGTCCAACCAGCTGGCTATCAAGCTATCCGATTGTCCAATCTGTCCAGCTGCCATTGTCTGAGTTCGTCGGCAGCTGCTTATCAAATTGTTTTTATCATATTTACGCTCAGTTTTTCATATCAAATTAAAAGGAAAATGTTCATCTGGCAGGCAGTAAAAACTTTGCATTGTACACAGACACTTAATGAATTTAGCCGCATATACAAAATCCATTATTTTGACCAAATACTTTGTCAATCCATATGTTGTAAATTTATTTGAGATCGAAAATATCAATATTTGGATAATTTATGTATGTTTGTACATATATGGAATTAAAATCGTATATCTCACATTGTAAAATAATATTCCAACTAATTTTGATCATGACCTTTAAAATTCTTAAAAAATTATGTTTGAGACTTTTCTCAAGAATTTTAATAAATGGGTAATTGGAAAATATACACTGAGCTTATGGAATAAATATATTCACGCAATATATGTATAATGGTTTTTCTCACAATTTTAAATCATCAAATAAAATTGATCAGAACTAAACATATTTGTCGTAAGATATTCATAAGCATATACAACAATTTATCAATCAATGTTGAACGTGTCTTAAAAATATTCTTGATTCTTTAATGATACATTCAAAAGAACTCCTCTTACTACCCTTAAGAATATGGTGTCGTTGGCAACTTCAGCAAACAATGCTCAAGATATACAAAAGCCAAACACTTCAAAAGCGACGCTTGGACTCAAAATAACAAAAATAATAAAGAAGTAACACGCATACACCTACGATGTGGGGGATTAGAAGAGGCAGCGAGCAAACAAAAGGACAAACTGGAGCTGCTCAAAACTGTAACATAACTTTGAGCGCAAAGAAAACGCTTCCGGTCGTAGCTAACAGACAGTGAATTGAGAACTAGAGCAAAAAGATTAATACCAGCAGCCAGCCAGTCACCCACACCATCCAGCTACTTCAACCACCTTCAGGACATGTGTCGATGCCTCAGCCCCAACAAAAAAAAAAATAACATGTATAGAAGAAGAAACCTAGACACAGAGAATCCACCCCTTTTAGGAACCAGTTGCCCAGTCAGAGATTCCTCAGTCAATTGCCAAAGTGTCACAACGAACATTTGAAGCACAATAAAAATATAAGGTCGGAACGATGTCGTGTCTGTTGTTCTGTCGGTCTGTCCCCATGTCTTGCCCCGTCTGTCTGCATGTTGATTTTCAAGGACGCGCTTGCAAATTGTTAGACACGATTGAAGTACAAACACAATATGTGCATACATTCACCTAACTGTGTCTTCAATGTTGCAACATTGGGTCAAGTTTTTCGCAAGTTGTCTTTAAAAACAAACTCCTGTCGCGTGCAAATATTTAAAATGCACATTTTCAATTAAAAACGCTAGCTAAAAACTAATTTCTAATACAAACACAAACAAATATCACAAACACACACACACACACAAGAAATGGCAGCCAAACTAAAAATCCAATTAATCTTGAGTTGCTTGGCAGGACACACTACAGCCAAAGCAAAAGCCACTACAAAAAAAAGAACAACAAAAAAATGCTATTGCTCATTAAAAACAGCGCAAAAAAGTAGCAGGCAGTTGGCAGCGGCCAAAAAAAGTAAAACAAACATATAGAAAAATAATAAAATTGAAAGAGGATAGTGAAAAAAAAAAAAATAAAATTGTGAACATGGTGCAAATAAATTGCAGAGTCAACTGGCCAACCAAAGCCGCGGCGGCGGCAGGCAAAGGATGCTGTTGCTGTGGCTGTGGCTGCTGCTGCTGCTTCAACAGCAGCTCCTGCCGCATATCCTTAATCATAATAAGAAATGCGCTAGCGCCAGCGACCGTTGCTAAACAGAGACAGCGAAAACGCGACTCGCTAACGTTTACTAAAAAAGCAAAACAAAAACCCTCACTCACACACACACACACGTACACAGGATATGTGTGGCAGCTTCGTCGTCATCGTTGTCGTTGTCCTCAGCATCCACGTCGTTGTCGTCCTGCTGGTCCTCGTGTCCTCCAGCGCCAGCGCAGCTACCGCGACCAATCACAAAATTTCGTGGAAAAGCGCGCAAAAATAAAATAGCGCACCAAAAAAATAAGTAGCTGCAACAACTACAACAACAACTCACAATGACGAACGCTGCTTGAGTTCGCTGCTAACTAAAATGCGTCGCAGCTGGAGAAAGCAGCAAAGCAGCGACGTCGCAGTCGGCGTCAGCAGCGTAGGAGAATACAACGAAAATATTTTGTCCCCTTGTTGTTATCCTTATTGTTGAGGGTAGGTTTTTCCTTGCCGTGGGTCAGTTGCCTCGCATTTGCAGGGGAAATACTTTGAGTGTCTTTCAAAAGAGAGGGAGAAAACAAAGAGCGCTTTAAGGAAAAGGAGCAAGAAAGTTGTTGAGTGTGTTAAGAAAATGGCATTGAGTGAGTTTTCTTAAAGACACCAGTTTCAAGGTTGGCTAACAATGCAGAACTGATAAGTGAAATCAAGTTACGACAATGGAAAGCAATAGGTGAAAAAACGATGCATATAGGTAGGAGAAATGGAGATATATTGTATATGTCCATGTAAAAGACGTAATTATGCTGCAAGTAAATTTATACAACTTTAAAAAAACTTTCGGCTGTGCAAACGCAGCAAAACTTATATTTGTAGACTTTTCATTCAATATTAACATTATGTTTTCTAGCAACTTTTAGCAGAAAAAATAATTGATGCTTCACTAATTAAAAGTGGGATAAGGTTAGGGATATAATCACATAACGTTTGCATGAAAATTAATAACTTTTGTCCTTGAAATTTCTGCGACTTTTTTATAATTAATAGGTTTGACACAATAAAATTTGATTGAAGTGCACAGTGTGCACTGCACACATATTTCAAACAGTTTTTTTCGTCAACTCAAGACTGCATATTGATTTTCTACAAGCTTAATTCTTAACGATTAAACAATTCAATTTCAAGAAACCGTCACCTTAACAGCCAGCTGTTGAAATCTCAGACAATTTGCTAATATTTTCAGCTTATAGCTAAAATCAAGCATACGCAACGTAAGCTCCAGTTTCTCTCTTATATTGCTCTTAAAACGCCAGCGGCACTCATCGAAAGAGAAAAGCCAAAAGAATTTGCCAAAAACAACAACACATTCAAATACACAACAGAAGCGACGATGGAAAGAGTTCTCTTTTTTTCTAACTTATGCCTCGTAGTTTTTCATGATTATTTTTGGTCATTGCCGGAACCAGAAGCAGAGTTTTAGTCAGAGCCCATAGTCCAGGCCGTAGTCAGAGCCCGTAGCCAAGCCTACTCGCAGCCGCAACGCAATTTTCTAAGCCAATCGGAGCGCAACCTTCCAGCAACGATGACGACGATGACGGCAGCGACGACGACGACGATGACGACGACGACGTCGGCGCACGACAGCAAAACAACAACGAAAAACAAACGAACGCATGCTCTGCATAAACGAGTCGCACACACACGAAGCCTGATTATGCCGACAACGAGTGAGAGGGGATAAAAAGGGCTGATGCGTGTGTGTGTGTGTTTGAGTTGGCCGACTAGGCGTATGAGCAACAATTAATTATCGGGACGCCTCTGTCGCAGTTTTTTCCACTACAAATTCTACAGATAATAATGCAAAAAAAATGCTATGTCGTACGAATCAAATTCTTTGCCTTCCCCCCTGCCTGCTGACAATCTGTAGATAACCAGCCCCAGCGCCCATTAAAAACGCACACACACACATAAACGCAACAGAGGCATAGATCATTTAAAATGCGCGTCGATGACCATTTCAAATGGTTTCGCAGCACTGCCCCCTTCAGCCACGCCCTATTCTTCGCATGTAGACAGTAAAAATAGTAAAAAATGGCTGTGAAAAAGGCGATTGCCGCTTGATATCAGAGACACAGCGCGGAAAATAAAACGAACTCAAATATAACACAAAAAATTCTACAATTGCTGCGCCTTTGCATCCCTAACTCATGCCTTCCAACGTTAAAAAATATGTGAAAAAAACGTCGTATGTCTGGGCCAAAAAACAAAGTCAAATGGAAATCATTCGGGGGCAGCAATAACAACAACAACAGCAAAAATACAAACAACAACGCAAAGTTAGCAAAACAATTGAACAATCGCAGGCACGGAAGCTGGCGGCAAGGTTTGTGGTTCTGATGCGCCATATAGGGGAGCTTCAGTCATGCAAAACTGGCTGGACAACTCCTCCACCAACAGAGCTTTCCGTAACGGCGACTTTTTCCTCCATAAGTATAAAGAAACGAACGGTTTCTGACCAGCGTAATCCGAGTACACATTGTGATTTCGATTGCTTGAAAAGCGAACCGAAATCGTAAATTTAACACAATCTTTCTGAATTATGAAAATGTAGTTTGTTCAAAAAGGCTCGACTAGTATGAGATCACCCAAACTCTAGACTTTGCACCTTCCATAATTGTTTTAGCTGGGTTCGAGAAAGTTTAAAAGTTATGCACCGTATTCATTTGCAGAAGAGTGCAATTTGGTTCAATCAAAAACCTATTCTATATTACGAATTTTCTTTGAAGCAAAGATTTTTCTTGTCCCTTTGATATTCGTTATACGGAGTTCGACTGTATTTTAAATCACCCAGGTCAATTTGTTTGTTGAATATTTTCAAAAACAAAGATTGTGTGGCTATCGATTTCATGTGTAGTATATCGAAAACGTGTTGACTTATCGACGATTTTCTACAAAACTTGTATTGCGCGGGGTATTCGAAAATGTATATTATAATTTCAAAATCATTAAACCTAATATTCAGACAAACTGATAGACAGAGAGATATATTTTTAAATCGACTTGGCTGTGGATGCTGATCAAAAAGTCTTAATTGTATCCTAAATCGTAAAAATATAAATATGCATCTTATCCAAGTTTTCCTATTTTGCTTGTATCTACAACCATAAAACACAAGATTAAAATAAAAGTTAAAATATTGGATCGTGAACGTAAAAGAAGTGTGTATAAGTAACAAAGCACATCCAAATAATATAAAAATTGTATATCACGAAAAAAGAAAATCTTTTCTCTTTCCAATTCTCACACTACAAGTAATTCATGACCAATATTTTTGCTTTTTCCCGCTAAGCGTACGCACTTTTTACACAGTCGATACGCATTCAAAATAAAATAAGTCATTTAAAGGCTTTTGCAGCTTTAAAATATTGTTTGTTCTTGAATTTGATATACATTTTTTATACTAAAAATGAAATTTAAAATAAAAAGTGCTTTCGATTTGGTTTGTTGTTGTTGTCGGTGGACCGCTTGTCCACGATCAGGGTCATGAGCCAAATACTTCAACTGCATGGAATGCATTTTGTGCATTTTTTGCACTCTTCATTTCTCGATACATACATGTATATAAATTTATATATAAATTTGTTTTTTTTTTTTTTTAGTTTGCCGGTGTTTGTTTTTTGAGTCTATACGCTCTATATTTTTGGTTTTTTTTTGCTTTTGCTGGCCCTTTTTTTTTGCATTTGGGACACAATCAAGTGCAATGGCACGAGCTGCAATAAATCAGACATTGATCCATATATATTTTTGCAACACACACACACACACAATTTTTCACATAGACAAACTCTCGACTCGACGGGATATTTTTGTTTTGTTTTTTTTTTTTTTTTGTTGGCTGTTGTTTGTGCAACGACCTTGAACCCCGGTGCGGCAAGCGTTCAAACACAAAGATGAAAAGAAAGCAAAACAAAAAAAAGAAAAATAAAAACAAATGCTCCACACACACTGAAGCTTTAAAGCAACAATTGGCAGGCATATACATACGTAAAAATGTGTTAAATAAATACCTCTCCATATGCACAATATATAACTTTTATATATGCAATATATATATTTTATATGGCAAAAGGCAACGCACAGTCAAACAAAAACGTGAACGAGCCTGACTCCGGGGCCATGACAGGACATAGCATATGGTCACAAAGCCGGCCTACATTGCGTGCCACATGTTGCAAGCGCTGCACAAAACACACACAATGCAATTTCAGCAAACTGCATGCAAAGTCAGCTACAAAAGGGGGTAAGAGAAATGAGATTCAAACTGTGAATGGAACTGAAATGCAACTGCAACGAGTGCATTCGGTTCAAACACACACACACACATACAAAGAGCATATTTGATGCGTTACTGCATATTGCAAGCTGCAGTCAATGCGAAGTCAATGTGCAACGATAAGCCTCAGCTGACAATGCAATACAAAAGATGGCAATAACATCACACTTAAGCTGCTAAAGAAGTAATGCCAGCTTATGCAATAGATCGCCAATTGAGTAGAATTAATTATAATATTAAACTAACAATGTTTTATTTATATGGAAAATATGAGCTTATATAGAGTCTGACATGACTTTTTCTATCCTTAAACCTTACTGCTAGAACTAGATAATTTTCATTACAGTTTTTTTAAAGAAGTGAAAAACAAAATCGACTTAGCTTTCCTTCTGTTGTATAATTTTTGTAACCTCTAGTTGAAGGTAGGACCTTAACGAAATAAAACAGTTACGAACAAATCGCAACAGCTTTAGAAATATAATCAGAAAAAAAATTTTACCAAAAAAAACGAAATAGATGTAGAACCGCATGAAACCGCATGTGGAACTGTCATTTGCCTTGCAGCTCTGTAACCACAGACGCCATCAACGCAAAGCAACCAAGCGCTTTCATTAAAGGCAAAACTGGGCTCAAATTTGTGCTGCCGATTTTTCGTTTCAGCTGCTGCTTTTTCTGCTGCTGCGTGGCAACAGCATTCGCCAAAGCGAATCTAGTACATAAATAAACAACAACTACACAAAGACAGTTAAGGGCAGAAGCAAAAAAAACCAAAAAAAAAAAACAACTAAGATGACTTTAATCGAGTAAGATCGACTTGGAAATACCCTGAACGTTTGTGTGTGTGTGCTACAGCGCTACTGAATGCTCGACTCAACTTTAATATTCGATATCTCCTGTTTTTCTTAACTTGTAGATGCAATTTTCACTCTTCATTTGACCTGCGCGTGGTACACACGATCTCAAGACGACCAGACAGAAGGATGTCGGAAATATTCCTTATGGGACTGGAGAAGGTTCCTCCTACCTGTTACATACGTTTGCACAGAACCATTATACCCTTTTTTTGAACATTTCACAGAGAAAAAACGTCGAAATAGAAAAGCCGAAAACATTTTTCAGCGCTGGCTGAGCAACAACAACGGCAACAAATGGCGAGCATCTTTCGTTTTAATTGCAAACTAAGCGTGCGGTTGGCAGCGCAGCAACAGAGGCAGCAGCAGCAATACCTACAACAACAAAAAAGTGCACATAGAAGACGCCAAAAAGTAGGCTTCACCGAGTGATAAATAACGCTCTGAATAGGGTTTGGTGATGGTGGTGGTGGAGAAGAGTGCTAGGGGATGCACCGCTGCAGGCAACTGCGACGACGATGATGACGACGACGGCTGCCACTCTGCTGGCTTTGCAACCCCCTCATATGCACCAATACCAAAACCAATCCAGCTGCACCAGCTGCGAGTAGTTTTTGTTGGAGTAGTTAGAGTAGTTTTTGTATACGCAGGCAAAGCAGGGCGGAGCCTCTCTACCGTATATACCCACATACACACACACACACATCATACTTTTTTGCGCTGCCTAACGTTTATGTTTGTGTATGTATAGTGTGCGGGTAGTGTGTGGGTGCAGCTTGCTGGCTGCATGTGTGAGTGTAGTTTGCACGCATTTCATCATTTACAGCCCAAATTTTTTATACATTCAAATGGGGTGGTTGGAGTGGACCAGTTTTTGTGGGATGCTGGCATAGAAATTGTTTTTAGAAATACGCGAAAATGTTTGCTGAATTTTCTTTCTTTCCACTTTATTATTTTTTCTCTCTGGCTGGCCTGAAAATGAAAATTTTTTAGTGTCTACATAGAAGTTGGCAGATAACGGCGCATTGAGGGCGTCTAGTTGGTTAGGGTGGCTGCCTGCTTCTGACTGTTTGTACATTTTTTTAGGCACTAACTGATGGGAAAAATACAAACATACATCCGTATATACATACATATGTATATATATAGTATATGCACGCAGACAGAATGCGCAGAAAATGGTTAAAAGCAAACTATACGTAGGCATAGATAAACACATAAAGGGCTCATGAAGAAATCAATAGAGGATAAGCAACTAGCTGAAACGAGAAACAACAAAACCAACAAAACATTGAGTTCTTTAAAATTCTTATGTTGCCTAAATGAAATTAAAATGATCATTGAAACGAAAGCTTAAAGAACAAATACCTTTCTAAAACTTTTGTTCAAAAAATCGTTAAAAACTAATCTTTAACTCTAAGAGTAAAACGATATTATTACAATGATTTGTTTATTTCAAAACTAAAATATATTAACGCGATATGTAGAATAAATTCCCTTTCAAAATATTATTTAAAAAAGAGAGCCATTTATATTTTACAAATAAAAGTCAAATATGACACTGAAAATTATTGATCAACTGAAGCTGAGAAGGCTAATAAAGTTACTTTGGTCACGCATTAAATGTCAAAATGAAGACACGCATAAACCCAAAACAAAATTAATGCAAATAACCGGCAGGTATTTTAATCAAGCCCGAAACCAAAACCAGAAAAAAAAACCAAGTAGCAAAAAAAATATAAAATTATATGCAACCAACCCTCGGGAAAATTGACAAGCGCCTAATACTTTTTGTATATGTTTTTTTCTATGATTTGATATGTAAAAATACAAAGAAAAAAATGGAGAACGAGTGGACGTGTTGGCATTGATGGGCCCATGGACTCGTTCATCGTCTGCGCCAAATTACAGGCAAGGCAAGGAGGCAAAAGTAGATGGTTGTGTAGAGAGGGGATGAGCGCTGTACAAGTGCGCATAATAACCATCAATCAAGCGGCATAGACAGGTGGACATGCAGCTTCGTGGACAAGCAGCGTCAAACAAACAACGTGGACCAGTCGCTAACTTGCAGACAGACAAAAAACCAACACACACACATGAGCATCGTAGTACGTCTGCTTTGAAAAATAACGCGAAATTTCGCATTTCCCGAAAAATTTTCGCATTAATTTACCAAAAGGCGTTGGGCCAAAACAAAAAACCAGAAAAAAGATCTGGACAAAAACAAAAACACCAAAAAAAAATATTGTAAAACGTGGCCGAAAAAATGCGCATACACACACACACAAAATGACAAACAAAAGCAACAAGCCAACAATTTTTAGAACAATTTTTTCAAGTGCCAGAGGCATAAACACATTTGAGTTGGCCAGTTTTGCAATCGGAGAATGAGTGGTGGGTGGCATGGAGTTGGGTGTTACAAAAGCTGCGTCCATGTGCCTGCTACTTTATCGGTTTGTTGTATCTGCGGGCAGTTGGGGCCTTTTAGGCAGCTTTTTGGCCATGGCACAAGTGTAAGTCGAAAACGCGGCATTTTTATATGTGCGGCTATACAAATGCGTTTTATGTGCGACTCTGAAGTGGCCAAATGGTTGTGGCAGGCGGCAGGGTTAGTGGCAGGTTGATATAGCTACAGCAGGGAAATTGTATTGGGTTTGGGTTTGCTACTCAAACATAATTCACACTAAGCCACCAACAACTTTAGCGATCTTAATGTGGAATGATGCTTAGAATTATTTGCAAACTGTCAAAATGCTAAAGCAAATCTATTAAATAAGAGGTACTGACTTTAATGAATAAATGAACTCTTAAGAGAATATATAATATATAAAATAAATGTAGAATATCACATCAAAAACTGTCAAACATTTTCTATTTTCATATGCAATTGCAAAATGCACAAGAACGTATGTATCAAATTTAATTGCATTTGCAATAAATCACCTTTGGCTTAAGTTGAAAGCATTCGCTCAGAAATTTGGGAATCTACTGGCATAAATCAAAAACCGATTTGACTTCACTCATGCTGACTTTTGACTATATTCCATTAAGTTGCAAATTGCATAGTTAAACTAGCCACTCTCATCAAAACAAACATACACAGCTCAGCCACTTGCGTCAGGGCAGCAATTAAATTGCCTTTTTTCAAATAATTGTCAAAATGCAATGCAAAAAGCCGTAAACATATTTTTGACATTTGTGCATATATTTTTGGAAAATTCTGAAAGCCACAAAGCATAGACAAAAAAAATGTATCAAACATAAAAAAAATATACTCATATATTATTTATTAAATAAAAGTTAATTGAGAAATTCTGCAGATTCTTTACAAACGGATGGCAGATTAAAATGTTTACCAATTGGCGAACTGGAAATGATTTGAGGATGGAGGGGCTGCAATATAAATCTTAAGGCAACACATTGTGCAATATACAAACTACAAATTATTATTGCTATTAAAAGCACAAGCAAGAAGTTTTTAAAGTTTTTGCAAAACTTTTACACATGACATCCCATAGGGGAAGGTTGAGAAAGGGGGATATGTGTATCGACTGCATTTTGCTTCATTATAAGAAATTGTACATCCTAGAAACAAGCTGGACAATCGGACACTGACGGCTAACCAATCAACCATCGACGTATATGGCAAACGCATCTTCATCATGGCCAAAAAAGCTGGCAAAAGTTTTCCGCACTGCCTTTTGCACTGGGCAACTTAATTAGTGTTCAATCAACAATAAACTATAAACACTCTTTGCTTTCAACTTGTACGGACTTTGCCTGAAAGCTTGCGGTTGCCATGGCTCGGCCAAAACTTGAAGGAACAGTCAAAGACGGCACCAAAAAACGACCATAAACTAAAAACAGGGCAGCTTCTGTAGCCAAATTAGTAGTTATTAGTTTTGAGTGCGAGAGTTTTATAGGTTTTTATTTTGTAAAAGCTTGGCCAAAAGCCTTCTGCTTGAACAAGCGTCAATATCTATCAAGCCAAAACTAAATCATGGCAACACATAAACAGACACTTCAATCGAGTTATTTTGTCATGCCACAAAATTTAATTAGTGATGATTTTTTTTTTGTTGATGTACTAGTTGTTTTTTGGCCTAGTGATATTGCATTTTTCTGCATTATTGCGATAATTGCATTTACTAAAGTGCATTACAAACTTTCGCTGTACATTGTTTCTATCGAAATTTTCTATTTGTATAAGTTTATTTACACTAAATGCAATTAAGTTGGAAAATATATATATATATGTATATTGTTTGAAAGTGGCCTTTGAACTGTTGAAGGCATTAATTTATTTAATTATTTTGCATTGTTACGTCAATAGCTGAATTTAAAACTTTTACAACAAAACGAAAAACGTTTGAATTTAAAAGTATTCTTAGGGGTGAAAATAAATGTCAGCGTAAATATCTGTTATTAATTTCCCCACAAAAAAAAAAAACAATAAAACAATTTTATTTTTACCAAGAAGAAAATGCTAAAAGAAACAAAAATCTTTCACATTATTCCAAGACAATATTATACATAACATATTTATAAAGCCTTAAATATTTAAAAATTAATTGCTGCACTCTATAAAATATATGTATGACTACATAGTAGAAATTTTCTAGAAACAGGTATTCAAAAAAAAGAATACCTGAGAAGGGCAAACTCATATTGCCGCTAGTCAAAAGTGTTTTCTTGCTGCATAGCAAAACTTTTATACTTTCATAAAATTGCGCCAAGCTGCACTTTGGGAACGTGGCAACCTTACAAAAAACTTGAAACTTGCTATAAATTGATTTACTTTAGCACAACAATAATGAGTGCAAACATGACCACACACACATGCACACCTACATACGCACTGTTTGGGGCAACTGACGCAAGTCGTGCAGAATATTAGTAAGAAAATTAAAAGAAAATTTTCCATAAAATGTGCAAAAGTATGCGAAAGTTATTAAGTGCATACAAAGTAGAAAAACATACACTAACCCAAACATACACACACACACCCCCACACTCTTAGATAACCAGCACACAACATCGATGAAGAGAAAACTTTCTAATCACGTGTACAAGGCAGTAGTCGAAGTTGTATTACTTCCTGGCAAGATGTTGGCTGCCTCAACTCTTCGCTTCTTGCTCCCTGCAAGCCACTCTCTTATATATATATATATTTACAAGTTTTCTATTTAAAATATAAACACATGCTTGATTGGAATTGGGCAGCTGGAATGCATCGAACTGCAGCAAAGTAAAAACTATATTTGACATTTTAATAAATTTATCAAAACATTTTAATGCTTTTCTTTAGGCATCTGTGTAGCTTTTTCGTACATATATTTTAATTGATATTATTATATGCCCAACAGCTCAATAAGAACTGCTCGTAAGTATACAGCGTGTCGTATACTTAATTTGCATTCTGTTCTGATTTATGAAAATCAATCAAAGTACCATTTTATTAATATTAAAATAATAATTCATACCAAAGCAGTTTAATCTAATTTTAAAAACATACTAAATATTAATGGTAAGTCGCCTGCAAATAACACTACATTTAGATCTGAACTGACTTTTAACATAATACGTAATATTTAACTACAGAAAATTGACTACTCTTTTGCACTTGCTGCAATATTCCCTTGAGTGGAGATACAAAAATTGCACACATAAATGTTTATATTTTTGAAGCCACATCAGAACTCTCATGAGATTTTTCAAACACACTCACATATTTTGACCAAATAACCATTTTTTTCTCGCCCCACATTTTTTTCAAATTTTCAACCCAAAGCTCAGTGCACATAACTCACAACACCTGGGCAGAACGAAACGCCAAAAGTGCCGCAAATGAAAAATGCAAACGGAATTAAATTATAGTCAGTAACGAAACAGCAAAAACAAACAACAAAAAAACGGCCAAAAACACATACATATGAAAAAAATAAAAACTATAGTATAGAGAAGCTGCAAACTAAAAAAGTTCAAACAGGCGGCGCATAGTTGGCTAGCTGGCTACCTGGGCCGCGTTTTTACTCCCTCTGTTACTTTGCAAAATTAAATCTGAGCGGAAGCACAAACTCACACACCAACACTGCTGTAATGATGCAGCAGCTGCGCTTAGATTGCATCAAGTGGGTGGGGCCTGGGTGTTGGCTGCTTGGAGGCGCTACTGCTGCCTGCAAGGGCAACAAACAAACAAGCACAAATTTTAATTTCCGCGCTAAAATCACAAAACTGGCAAATGGCAAAGCAAAGAGGCAACCAAAAAAAAAGTACGAAAATAAACTTAAAAATCTCACAGCGAAAGGTGCAAAAAATGTGATCGCTTTTGCGCACATTAATGAAACGCGCTCATCCGAATACTGTAAAAGCTCGTACAAGAAGTGCCAGAACTAACAGAACTGACTGCGATGAGTGTGTTTACCCAGCAGCATAGTTCTTAAAATGAAGCACCCTCGCTATAAAACCCAACTAAAAATATGTCTCAACCTAGGTAGCTAATATATCAACATAGGATAGAATACAAATAGGAAAGCCGTTCCATTAGTTGATTTTTACACTTTTCCACTAATCCAGCGAAATCTTACTGAGTATATTTTTCAGTTTGCTGTTGTTTTATCACAATTATCTTCATTTAAGATACAAAAGGTTCGCTTGGATGCAATTAAAATGTATTTGATTATTTAATAAAAAAAAGCGAATGGAAAAAGCATAGCCAAGCCAATTATTTGTGGTTACGAATGTTTTTCATTTGTTGCAACATTTCATTTTTTGTGCAAATGTTACTCATACGACCAGTATGTCACTAATTAAAACATCATATGTAATTTCAGCTTTTTTCAACAATTCCTCTTTTTCTCACTGTCTCTTACACATGAACTCCGACTGTTGCATTAAAATTAATTTTCGTATATTTTTATACATTTTTTCCTCTCACTTGTCAAGTCAAAAGCTTAGCACTAACTACAAAAACCAACCCATAAAACGGAGAGGAGAAAAACGTGAACAAAAAAATAGAATGGAACTCTGGGAACCAAAACTCTGAAGCTGGCTGCACTTGGACTGCCCTGCAACCTCCCACAATATTTGTCTTTTTTAATAAAAATAATATTTCTCCAGCGCTCGTTAACTTAACAATGTCCTTCTAGTCCGGCAGCGAGTTGAAGTGAGCGCTCAAAAAAAAAAGCTCAAATAACCAACGCCAACATTTTTGCCAGCCAGCCAACAAGTTAAAAGTTAATGAGACAACATAACTTTTGCGGTCAGCTAAATGAGTAGACCAGGCAAAAAAAAAACCTATTCACGAGGGTCGCTTATGAAGTGGCGAAACATTAAGCAAATTGTTTTGATTACAAGAATAATCAAATGGTTTATTTGTTAAATTTTAAAAAATTTAAGCCATAAAAACGTTAATGTTATTTTGGTTTTTTTTTTTAGATGCTAGCATAAGGACATTCAGTTTCTCAAGTAATCAAACTCATCTCGAATTCACTTACATATGTGCCAAAACTTGCAACGCTGCGGGAGTTACAGCCCAACTGCATCGGGTTGTAATCAATGTTCTCATGTGCGGCTCACAAAATTAAACAATTTGCGGATAAAAAGCACCACAAAAAAAAAATGGCTAGAAGTGGTTCAAAATACAGTTGCAAAAAGTTGTAAAATGTTTGTTTCAAGAGCAAGGGATCGAGGTAAAATGACGCCTGCAACTTGTGTCTTACGTCGTGTTAACATTACAAAATTTATGTGATACCTCCATTGCCCACTTTAGCCATTAATCAGCGGAGTGACACTCAGGCGACGCTTATCACTTGGTCCATTGAACGCTCTCGTCGCGTCTAGCATAAATACTGCTTAAATCAGTTGACTTAGCGACGCGAACTGCAAAATCGTGAGATGTGTGAACTGAGAGAGACGTGAGACAGACAGGGACGCCGCAGCTGGCCAGGACATATCAACTTGTAATTGTGACAATTGCTGTCAACAAAGCACAGACACAAACCCCATCAAAAAGCGTCAAGCTATAGAGCTTCAAGCTTCCATCCATCCGGCTCCCAAGCAACATACAACCAACGCTCAAACTCATGTGGTAGGACACGGGACGGCCAGACGACAGACGAGACAGACTGCTTAGCCAGAGAACTCTGTGTGCGACCTTTTCTCTACATCTCTCTCTTTCTCTCTGTCTCTATTGCGATGACAATTTTTGACAAAATAAGATAAATGAGTTGTTCTTTCTGCGCTACACAAAAGCAGAGTTGTTCAATGATCTTGTTAAGTTTGTTCTCTTTGAAAAAGTATGTTAAAAGAAAGAAAGTATTTTAAGCTTAACTCTCAACTGATTCTCTATCAAGCTTAGAAAATAATATAGCTCGATTTTTTTATCTTCTTCATAGAAGCTTGTAATTAGAGTACGTTTGGAAGCGTATGCAAAGTGCTAAATGTTAGTTTCCCTTTAATTGTCTTCGCTCTATTTTATACAGGGCAAGGGAGAAGACAATCAGTGTGTGTTAGTTGTGTGTGGGAAGTGTTTGCCATAAAATGGCGCTTACTATAAATTTTAAAGCTAGACAAAAGTTATTTAAAAATCATTGAGCTGCTCGCAGTTGGCATCCTTCTTCAGTAACCCCACCCACCACCCCACCAGCAACTCTTTTTGCGCGCTCATTTACAATAAATTCGCGATTTCGGTCCGGTTCGGTTCGGTTTAGTATAGTATTCCTCTTTTTTTTTTTTTGCTCTTTCTACTATATGTTTTTATTTTTTTTTTTTTGCTTCGCTGTTTGCGCTTTTGCTGCTCTGCATTTTGCTTGTTTTTTTGCACCATTGACTAAGCCAAACAAAGTCTGATGCTCGAATTTATTACGCTCACTCCAATTGCTAGCCTGGACTCCGGTTTTTGTCTTTGCGCGCGTTAATATTCTTTTTTTTTTATATTTATTTGTAATTTTTTGGTTTTGCCTTTTTTAATTCAATTTATTTTTGGATTTATACGTATTTATGCACATGGGATTCATTTCCGCTTACGGTTTCTAACTTTTCTACGCGGATATTTAAAAAAATTTCTGTATGTTTTTTGTGGCGCGTTTTAATGAAAATTGATGCTGCAAAAGTGCGCAAAGGTTATTGGCGTGTCTAAATTAATGTACGGATGTTGTATATTTGTGGTAGCACGCCCAATGTTTCCCTGGAACCTCTGGAACCCCTTTTAATGCCCAAAAGCATCAGAGCCGGAGCCAGAGCCACAACTACAGCTACAGCACCTGCATGTGCATTGTGTTCAATAAAATTTTGACATTTCTTAATTGAATTCCGTTGCACAAGTTCGCCGCGAACTCAAACAAAAGCCAACAAACCAAAAATCAAATTACAACAAAAGTCAGCCAACGAATGAAAATTTCCACAACTCATACACACACACGTACTAACCTGACTTACCTTAGCGCTGGCATTCACATCCTTTGCAGGATACATATTCATAGCTGATCAGCGTTGTGAGGAAATTTTATAACTTCATTAAATAATTGCACACCAAAATGCAGCAAAAACCGCAAAGAGCCGCCGCTGCCGCCCAGACTCTAATTCCTGTAGTACCTTTAGTTTGGCCCCCAAAAACTTTTCGGGGCGTTAACTGGCAAAAGACGATAGAAGAAGAAGAAGTAGAGGTAGCCAAAGTTGCACCAACAGCTTCCAGCCACGTTCTTTCTAACTTACCTGCCATGTGTTGCAAGTGCTCAAATATTGAGTTTTTGGATTTTCTATTGAACCTTTTTCATTGTTTGTTTGTGTGTGTGTGGTGTGGTATGTTTTGGTTGTGTGTATTGTATGTTGTTGGGTCAGCCCTTGGGCAAATGATTTACAATACTTTTACTCAATTAGGCGATATGCTTGACGGTTTATGTGTCGAGCGGAAAATTTGACGAGATGAAAAGGAAAGCTACATAATATGAGAACTTGTAAGGTCTAAAGGATCTTGTTACTACTTTGACCAACAAGGCTTGTTCAGTTTTAACTACTAAACTTCCACTACCAGTACTGGTACTTACTAAATACTTTAAAACTTTACTTGTTCATACTGTTTTCTTTACTTTATCTTAGTCTTTGATTGTTCAGTTTGGTATTTGTATTTTCTTTTTATTTTAATTGTCTCAAATTGCTAATGCATATTGTCAAGTTAATAACAACTTAACTCCAATAACATTTAATCAAAGTATTATTTGCAATAATTTCACAATTAGCAGTATATCAATTTAAAGTCATTACAATTAACATTTTCCCAGGCATAATTTCTCCATTAGCTCATCAAACTTAACAAGCCACTTAATATATTTAATTTGCCTATTATAAGCAATTCACACATTTATATATTTAATCGCAGCCGCAGGCTGCAATCGCAACAACAGCAAATATATATATATATATATTACGCATACGCATCGTACAACCACCAAGCTGCATTGAACTGTACTTAAGAGTGTCTTGAGTGTGTGTGTGTGTTTCGCTTGTGGCACTCATTAGCTTTACAACACAAATATTTATGTGCCACAAACACATTTATTTTCACACCTGTTAGGCTTTGGGTTTTATGGTTTCTGGTTTGGTTTTGGCTGCCAATGTTTGCCACTTAATTGAAATATTAAATAAGCCAATTAAAATTAAAATTATCTCTGCATTACGCCACGCCTACCAACGCCCAGCCACTGATGCCAGACACACGATAGTCGCCCAGCCGCATTTATTGAAAATTACTGAATAACAATAATAACAATAATGATTGTGAATTTGCAGCAGCTGCGACGCATGTGCGACTGTTGATAATTTGTAAATTATTGCATTACTGATAAAAGTGCAGAGGGCGCCTCTTTTTTTTTGCCAATACTCAATTCAATATTAATGAAGTTGGTAAACAGTTTATGGCTATGGAGGTTGAGCTACATTTCAATTATCGCAACAATTTGTTGTTGGCATATATATTTTGGTTATTTCAAGTGAATTTTAAGGTCATGTTGGGAAAGGGAAGCCGTGCGCCGTTGTCCTTCATTGTCCTTTGTAAACATGTTGACAAAACAAACGCAGGAAGCAACCACCCCTACCCCCTTCTCCTATTTACCTTCATTTCCTTATCGTTAATGTCATTCGGGTACAAAAGCAACAATAGCTTAATTTATAATTAAATTAATTGTTGTAATTACTTCATTAGCGTTTACTCTTGCTGCCTATTCCAACTGTTCATTAGACACACTTCGTTTTGGACTCCATTATGTTAACAATTGCGTGCTATTGTTGTTGTTGTTGTTGCTGCTGCTACCATTTGTTGTCAATGTAAATGACATTAAATGCGACACCAAATTACACAATTAGGCAACATTAACATTTAATGCGTTATGTTTACGTTTTGTTTACCTGTTATCCATTGTGCAACCACCTCTCACCTCTCCTCTCGGGACTCACCCCTTAAAGTGGCAACTTGGCACGCAGGTCATAAGCATTATAATCGATTGTTAGTTAATAGAATTTCCCTTTCAGTTCAATATTAGTAGTTATTAATTTCGGAAGTTATGTATATTAACGCGTTTTGCCTTGAAAACTTTTTTCCGTTGGCTGCTTCTTAAAGCACTTTTCTTTCCCGTGACTAAATGTGTCTTAAAAGGTTTGAGTAATGCTTGGGTTAATTGGGTTAACTGGGTTTGTGTTAAATATTTTATGAAAATTTTATTCTTCGGAGTAAAGAAGCCGAAATAAGTTTAAATGCTTTAAAAATAATTTAATGTTGTGAAGATCATAATAAAAGTGAGGAATATGAAATCTTTTTTATTTAATATTATAAAATCAAGGTATTAAAAAAAGTTTTACATAATTCTAACTAATAATGCATACTTTATTTTAAGATGTTATAGGATATTCTCAACATTTTATGTTAATAAAGTATTGGTTGACCGATTCATCTTAAATAAATGTAAAATAATTACATAAGCATATACTATTAACTGCATTAACTAAAACATCAATTTATTTCATTGAAAAAAAATTAACCTGCTAACGAAATCCTATTACTCTTTTCCATTGTCCAACCAACCAAACGCCTCAAACAAATACAAATCAAACATCAACAAAAACAACAACATCAAGCGAGGTTCGCGTCGTTGTCGTAGTCGCAGCGCCCCAAAGCAAAAACTCAACGAAGCGCTAGTTGGCAAAAGCAAAGAGCGGCACACAGCACTAAGAGAGCGTAGCACTGTGCACTCTTTTGGTGCGCACGTTTGGCAGCGAACGTTAACGTCGCTGCGGGCAGCGCACGTGGCTGCTTTTCTTTTACCTTTTACGCAGCGCAAATGAGCAACAGTGGAAAATGTAAGGCAAAGCAGCAAAGCTAAAAAAAATGTGCCAAGCGTCGCTGCCAGCGTAGACAACGTCGACAACAAGAGAGCTGCAAAGACCGAGAGTGTATGAAAGAAGTGTGAGAGTGTAAGAGTGTAAGAGCGAGAGCGAGAGAACGAGTGCACACCACGGCCATTTGATGCTGTGGGAAAAATTGAACAAAATGAGCGACGCTCTTTTTATTTTTCGATGCCAACGCGCGTTGGCGCTGCCGTCAACATTTTCTTTGTGTTGCTTTTGCCGGGCGATTCGTAAACAAATTCTGTGATTGGCTGACAGACGTTGGTGGCGCATTGGAGGGAGGCCAGAGCAGAGGGAGAAGGCCGTTTATGTGTGTGACTGTGTGTAGTTTTTGCGCCACGTTTTCTTATTAACGCGTTTTTGTGATTGGGTTTGGGGGTGCGGCCGCCAACTGGTGCTGCTTGCTGCGCAGCCAGCGTCTGCGTGTCGACTTTTTTCGCATTTGCTGGCTGGCTGGAGCGTCTGTGTGTGAAAATGTGGAAAATTGCCTATGCGCACCCAACTACAGCCAAACAGAAAATCACAAAAAAAAAAACAACAACAAATGCTGTAACAACTATGCGAAATGAGTGTAATGAGCGTGGCAGAGCGAGTACCAACTATGACTACATGCTATCTCCCTTGCACATTACACATACGCCGCGTTATCTATGTATGACGTGTGCAGTAGTTTTTGTTGTTGTTGTTTTCTAACTGCGTCGTCGTCGTCGTCGTTGTTGCTGCTGGCGCCGTTGGCTGTTGGTTGGCTGCGGCTGCGGCGGTGTTAATGTTTTTGCGTGTTTATGTTAATCGGGCAATGTTGGCAGCGCCGCCAGCATCTTTCGCTGTCGCAGTGAGCAGCATCAACAGCAGCATCAACTGCACTGCTTGCTTAGACGACGCCTATTTTGTTAGCAGCCCCACCCGCCACACACACACACGCATCCACTTATGTATGCGCATGTACACACATGTATATATATGTATTTGTTTTTTCTGTATGTTTGTATTCGTGCGTTTTGTTTTTTATGCATTTACTAGGCAGCATTTTGATTGCATTTTTTCCAACTACTATTTGTTTTTTTTTCTTTTTTTTTTTTATTTTAGTTTCTGCTTCCCTTCGTAATGAAAAATTGTACTATAGCAGGTGTGGTGGCTGCGTGGGAGCGAGATAGCAAGGGTTTGGCTTTTTTTTTAATTGCAATTTTTCATTAATTAAAATTTGCTTAGTTTGCATTTGAAAGTTTTTATTACAGTCGTTCCTCTTTGGGGTGCTCTGGATATAGATATATAACGGAAATTTGTATGGATTTATTGTGATTGAAGCTCCGGCAAATTGATTGTGTATGCGTTTGAGTATGTGTGTGTGTGTGTGTGTGGCTCGGAAAAGTGATAAACGGGTTGGATGTGTAAGTAAAATGGACAGGCGCAAAGTTAAACGAATAGCGATTTGAACGTTAAAACAGCCTTATAGAGATAGAAAATATTGCTGAAAATAAAGCGCCTGTTGGTTGCAATTACTGTTCAGCATGCTGATAACTAAACATTCAGAGGATTTACGAGGCAATAACTCAAAACTCACACATTGCAATAGCTTAAAACATTTTTAGAATTGATCACAATAAAATTAAGGGAGTCGATTTGAAATGCTGAGAGTAAATATCTAAGGTTTAAAATTTTAGTTATTTACAAAATATTTAGAATATTATTTACTTATTTATTTGGCTTTGAGGGTCAGTTATATACTGTACAAAAGTTACCCATTGCTGTACAATATTTATTAAAATATCTGGGAATTTTATAAACAACTATTTTGAAGAGAACTAAAGAAGAGAAGAGCAAAAAATGTATAAAACGAAATTAGTATAATTCTTATTATGCTTTACTTTGATTTACCTATATAAATATATTTATGTGATCAAGCATCAGTTATCAGACACACTTTTTATATTTGCTCCGTTACTCTATTTTCTATTCTTTCTCTTTTTTTGATCATGCAACGTGCTGTCCACTAATTTGTGTGCTTCTTTTTATGGCCTGCTGCTAGCGGCAATTAATGATATGGCCACAAAGTCACAGCCACATCAAATGACAGGCACTCGAAATGCAACCAAAAGCACCTACACACACACACACACACACACACTGATAAAACCCAACCCCTGCTGTTGGACAACATTCGACAGCCAACCAATGCATGGAAAACGCATTGCCCCTGCCACAGACCCCACTTTGGCCCCAGTTTCAAAGCAAAGTCAAAAAGTGCGTAGCCCATCCACCCAAAATACCCACACAAACACGCACACACACACACACACCGAGACAGACAGAGAGATGGGCAGAAAACGGAGAATGCGTTGAGCTGATTGGTGGAAAGCAAAAGGACGATAAAAAAAACTCTAACACATAACCAACATGCTGCACATGGCGTAGGGTAGAAATGAGGCGGTGAAAGGGCACAGTGAGGGGAGGGAGGAATGTGCTTTAACTGTTCTATGGGAGGCATGTAAGCTTGTATGCTGGGCTGGGGATGTCGACCGCAACAATACAAAAGTCAAATTAGTGGAAAATGCGAATGCGAATAAAAAACCAAAAGAGAACTGCACAAAAAATGGGACTAGAAAATATGTATTTAGCTGCCTTATATACAAACATAGCGCACAGCAATAGATAGACAGAGTGCAAGAGCTATAGTGAGGGAGAGAGATAACCATAATAGAGAGCACAAAAAAGTGTTAGGGACAAAACTGCAACGAGAGTCATTTTCCAAAGTGTTGGCACACAAAAATTTATATTATAATTACACAACGCAGCGTTGTTAACTGACTTTTGGTTTGGCCAAAAACTGTAGCCTGATTTTAGGCTGTTGAATTTTTTTATTATCATTTTGTCGTTTGCGCTTTGCACAAAGTCAATTTCAAATTGATTCTTGTTGCTCTCTTTGTACGCCACACATATTTAGGTATTATGCGTAGCACTTTTTTCTTCCATTTCAGACATTTTTTGTGTGTTACCTTTTGTGGCAATATCCTCGGCCGTGGCACAGCTTGAAAATATATTTCTTGTTATTTTAACATTTTAATTAATTTTTTTTCACCAAAAGCAAATGTGCTTACTTTTTTGAGGGTAAAAAGTTAATTGAACATAAATAAACAAGTAATTTATAATGTAAAAATGTAATGGGCGTCTTTTGTCTTTGCGTTTTTTCTCAAAACGATTTTTAGACACAAATGGATTTAAAAAACAGATAAGTTTTGGCAATATTCTGACTGTGTTTAGACTTATACTCATGATTTTTATTATTATTAGCTCACTTTCTTGATTTAAAAAAGGAAGTTGAGCCAAATAAATTACTTTCACGTTTATTTATTTGCGTTATTAGGTAAAACTAAGTTGTAACAATTTGTTTACAGACATAAAGGTGGAGCCAATAAAATCGTATTTAAAAATAATTAAGGCTAGCACTGTCAACAATTTTAATCTGTTCAAACAACGTGACAGTTCGTTGACGTCTCACACTCCGACCCTCTCCCTATATTTTATATTTGTTTAATTTTTAGTTTATTTTTTATTATTATTGAGATCGTGTTTATTTGTTTTTGGCACAAAGCTTATCAAGAACTAGTAGCATTTGAATGTTGTGGTTATGCAGAAGACTTTGGGTATATTTAATATCTGTGTTTACTCAACTCAGTCAGTATTTTAAGAATCGAGGTTCATTCAAGAGATGAAAAAAGGATTATTAGGGTACAATAAACTTTGAATAATTTCAAATAAAAATACATATTTTTTATTATTTATTTCACCAATATTATACATTTAAAATAAAACACTTGTTCCAACAGCCCCAATGCAAAACAGGAAAAGAATTTCATAGATAAATTGATGTATACTGTTTAGACATTGCTTGAATGGTCCAACAATTCTCTCTTTATAATCATTATATTAATATTACCTAGTTCTCAATAAGCCCTCGCTAATGTTAGGTAAATGTAAGTCTTATCAGTTGCCACGCATTTTAGTTGGGAGCAATAATAACCCAACGACAGTCATAAAATTCTTTAACGTTTACCGATTATCAACTGGCCAAGTTCAAAACCAAATGCAATTGGAGGTCGAGGTGAGTTAAACGTAATTTTCCGTTACATTTGCACAAGTGCAGCGCTTACAATCATTGAAATGTAAAATAAATGTTATACGAAATAACGTGGCGTATGCGCAATGTGTTCACAAACTCTGTTTTATCAACTGCTGTCGCATTTTATAGCGGCACAACAACGCAAATTGTTGGCTAATTTAGCTTTCGCTTTTGTTTTTGCTTTGGTTGTTTGTTTGCTTGCTTGCCTGAGCCAAAGTATGAGCATTAGTTGGGGGCGGCATTTAATTTCAAGCCAGTTAAGTGTTGGCATCGAAACCGTCAGGTCTTTTCACAATGCTGAGCCATTTTCTAATCATCACCAGCTGCCTGCTGGCACTGCCTGCTGCTAGGGCCTACTTTGAGGGCTGCGATAATGCGTTTCCTCTGGAAGGGGGTCGCTCGTTTTTTGAGTCGCCCCAGTACCCCAACAACTATCCAGCGGGCACCTCGTGTCGGTATCAACTAACAGCTCCCATTGATCATTATATTGCTATACAGTGCACCATTAGTTTGCCATCGGTAAATGGTTTTTTTTTTTTTGCATTCGCATTTTGATTTAAATATAACTTAATAATTCTCGCAGAACAATGGCCAGTGCACCACGGACAACTTTTGGATAGACACTGAAGGAGATCTGTTAATGCGGGGCGCTGAGAACTTTTGTGGCGGCGGCGTTATTAACAGGCAATCCCTCTTCACCGAACTAACCTTTGCCTACATCTCAACGGGTCGTAGCACGGGTCAATTCAAGTGCACAGTGGATGTTATACCGCAGAATTGTGATTGTGGCTGGTATGCCTCACCGCGCATCTCCAATGGTCAGGATGCCGCCGCAAATGAGTATCCAAGTATGGTGGCGCTTAAGGATGTCACCTCCAGTGTGTCTAGTTTCTGTGGTGGTGCTATCAGTAAGTCTCTTACAATATATTTACAAGCTATAGCGAATGGAATATAAAAAACAAAAACAAATTTAAGCAGTGAAAAATCTTGATTGCCAGTAAGGTGAATTTTACCCGATGGTTTCAGTGAACTGTTCAACAAAAGAATATTGGTTTAATTAATTACAACTTTTTCTAGCAGCTACGCAAATCTCTTAACTAATCCTCGAAAATATCACAAATTAACCAACAATTATTATTATATAATTCTTAAATTTTTTAGTTTCACACCGATACATTATAACGGCTGCTCACTGCACATTTCTGGTCAGGCAGGCTACCCAAATTGTGGCTATTGCCGGCACCAATAACTTACAAAATCGTAAGTTGCTCGAATTATTAACATACAAAACAAAGATCTACAGAATGTTCTTCTTACAGCCGCCAGCTCCAAATATTACGCACAGTATCCTATACAGCAGATATTGAGACACGAATCTTATCAGAATAATCCAAATCCCGTTAATGATATTGCCATATTGATCACAGCATCCAATATTAAGTGGTCACGTGGCGTGGGACCCATTTGTTTGCCACCTGTTGGCACGTAAGTAGAGAATCGAATGTTAAGCTTGACAAGCATTTTTCTCATCGGCCACAATTGATCTTCCTTTTTAGAACCTATGACTTTGCGCAAGATTTAGTTGATATAATTGGCTTTGGCACTGTTTACTTTGCTGGCCCCACCGCTACCAAGCTGCAAAAGATTACGTTGATGGTGACTAAGAATCAGTATTGCCAAACAGAATATCAGGATTCGGCCACAATCAATCCGAATCAAGTGTGCACCTATGACTATGCGGGCCAACGACAAGATTCCTGCCAGAATGACTCTGGTGGTCCGGTTATTAGCCGCCGCTCTAAACAGTTCCTTGTGGGTATCATTAGTTTTGGCAAATCATGCGCCACCGCAGCTTATTCCATGGGCATTAACACGCGTGTCACAACATATATGACCTGGATACGTAGAAAGATCGGTGATTCCTACTGTCCAGTTCCCTTAAAATAATTAAAATATATTTTCTCCAACAACTCCAAAGTAAAACAATAAAATAACAATGCATCATTACTAGAATTTTGAATTGTTTTGAGCTTTGTATTAGAAATACATAATGTATACTGAAAAGCACAACACGTATTTATTATATCTTTCGAATACACTAAGAAATCAAATCCGTGCAAACCAGGAACATATTTTTATAAGATCAGAATAAAGAACATGTTTAAAGACCGCTGATTGATTTTCAATACCAAAATAACAAATATTGCTGCTCAGTCGATTTGTTTATATATTCTTTAATTAAGATATATAGATATAGAATACAACGGAACATGTATTAAATAATCGCCATGCATTCAAAGTGAACGTAATGTATGTAATTATTTATATATTTTGTCATATCTTACGTTAATATGACGTCTTTTGAGAGACTTTTGGCTTGTTTGCTTCAGGCACAAATCCTTCTTCAGACAAAAGTCAATTAGCTCGCGTGGCATTGACTTGGTAATCTACTTACGTCTTATCATATGTGGCCATATATTACTTATTTACCTTATGCCGTTTCAAAATCTCTTATAAGATCTCGCAATTCTTGAGTTATAGCTTGCAGTCGTCTGTTATTTTTATTGTGCGTAAGAATGTTACTGGTCCTGCTGCTGTTTCCTATGCTCTTAAGCCTGGCTCGTGCTCAACAGCAGTGCAGCTGGCAATACAATCTGCAGACCAATCAACCCATCAACATCACAAGTTTAAATTTTCCCAGAGCACTGCCAGCTGGCAGCTATTGTCGTTACCAGCTAAAAGCACCAGTTAATCATGTTATCCATCTGACTTGTCGCTTCGAAGTGGTAAGAAAAATGGTGTCAATTGCTCATAAGATTTGCAATTACTTTTGATATTCTTTCAGTATCCGGATGTATGCCAGTCTAAGTTTCTGTTTATCTCACGCGACGGTGATATGGAATTTCGTGATGCCGAGCGCTTTTGTCGCATGGGACAAATAACGCGCATCTCCAACTTTCAGTCTATATCCCTGGGCTATCAGTCGAACAGTGCCACAACGCAGCAACGTGCCCGGCTCAGTTGTCAGGCGGTTGCACGTCGTGTTCCCTGCGACTGCGGCTGGTCACAGCCAACGCGCATAACAAATGGCGTCGAGGCAGCTAAACACGAGTATCCCTCAATGGTGGGTTTACGGGAAATAAACTCCAATCTGCCCATCTTCTGCGGTGGCAGCATTGTCAGTGATCGCTTCATAATCACCGCAGCACATTGCACCGTTCAAAGGGTGCCCAGTCGCCTTCTGGCCTTGTTGGGTCATCACGATCTTAGAACTGGTAAGCTTTTGATTCCTTGAACCTTTTGTTGTGTTACTTATTATATTTCGTTTTGATTTATTCGTCAGCTAGCGAGTCTGTTTTTGCATCGCAATATGCTATACAAAGCATTATCAATCATCCAGCTTATAGCAGCCTTGGCGATACAAATGATATAGCCTTGCTACAAACTGTTGCACCCATGGAGTTCTCAAGGGGTGTGGCGCCCATTTGTCTGCCCTTTGGACAAACACAAACGTAAGTTTAACTTATTTATTTCCCAGCTAATTTGAATTGTAAAGAATGATAGGAAAATTTACACACTTGTTATTTGTTTACCAGAATATCAGGCAAAACACCGATTAAAAAGTGTTTTGCTTCGGGAATTATATCTCAAGTGGCCTACTTATTTAATCTGTTCCTAGAATTTTCAACCGAAATTTAGTTCCTTATCTTCCGAGTTAATAATTCCAAGGCAACTTTTATTACAACTTTGTCTACACTGATATAACTGTTCTAGTTCTGAAACGTACGAGATTGTTGATATTGCCGGCTGGGGTACTCTAGGTTTTGGCAATGCCAAATCGAATACACTACAAAAGGCACGACTGATGACCATTGTGAATGCGGAGTGCAGTGCGCGCTATAATGCGACCATAGCACCAAATCAAATATGTACCTATGATCATACGGGTCTGGGCCAGGACTCGTGTCAATACGATTCGGGCGGTCCTGTTATCCAACGCCAACGTTCTCGCATGTTCCTCCTTGGGGTGATCAGCTATGGCCGCGCCTGTGGAGAGCGCTATGGAATTGGGGTCAATACACGCGTCTCGGCACATCTCAACTGGCTGTGGCGCTACTTGGGCGGCTCAACTTGTCTGCGATGGTAAAGAGTGGAATGAAATGTAAGTTCATTGATTGTTTGTTGGCCTATGCCATATGCCAAATGCCGTATGCCATCTGCCATTTGCCGGCAGCCACAACAACTAGATGCTCGACAATTGCTAGACAACTCCTTTGAAATTTTAGACATTTGCCGCTTCAGCACCTCCTCCAACTGATGTACTTGCCGTTGTTGTGGTAGTCTTGAGCTTCAGTTTGGCAGTCTTGGAGTGTTGACAAAAGCCTTAATTTGCATTTAAATTAAAAAGGCAGTGACATGTTATGCCTACATTTAAAACAACGCACAAACTTGCACCGCCCAAACCCTTCTGGCCATGCAGTTAAGTCTACAGCTGTTTGCATAGTTTGTACAATAAAATGTACTGACATTTTATACACTTATTGTAGTTAAGTACTTAAGTTTTATTAATGTTTTTGCTTTTGCTTAATAACAATATAAATATTTTCTAGTGATGCAAATTTAACATCATTTGATAAAAAAAAATAAAATGTGTTAAATAAAAAATTAAATACTCCCATTTATATCAAATTATGCAAATTAAGAAAAATTAAACATTACGAAAATATAAACCGCATTAAAATAGTTCAAATAAATGTTTTAAAATGCTGTCCAAAATTTAAAGCTTTACAGTAAGTGTATTTCGCATTCGGCTAGTTATTGTTGTAGCTTTTGCTATTTCCATTTATTGTAAAATGCAACTCATAATTGTTGTTGTAATTGTATGCTAACTCAATTTCTTGGCGTCGGTCTTGTTGTCGGCTTTTGTGTTATCTCAAAATTGTGTTAAATTTAGCATAGGCCTCTCAAGGCAACAAGCCAAATGCCCCAATCAACACCCTACACTTTTCTACTGCATAATTAATAAATGTGCATGTTACGAGGAAAATTGTTTTCTGGATATATAGACAATTTTTGATTTGTTTAACTATGTGTGTGAGTGTATTCTTAATGTAGTAGTAGATTTTTAATTGCATTCTGCCACCTATAAATACACAAAAAAAAATAATAATAATAACACACAGATATGTATAAGTGTGTTATGAATGTTTTCTTTCTGACAAATTTAGCTATATGCTTTTGTATTTCAATATTAAAGCAGTCATTACTTTAACTGTCAAGTTCAAGTAATGGGACAACATCCAAGGGTCAATATTTATTATGTATTATACCTTCTCACATAGTCAAACAAAATTGAAATTTTATTTCGGCCAGCAAATAGATATATTTTACGTAGCCAAAATTTTCGGTAAAATATTAAAAATCAGAAAAAAAAAAAATGCCTCCCAAAAGCGTTTCGGCCGTACAACGTTTGACACAAACAATGCGCCACTACAGCAAAAGCAACAAGTACCTCTATAAAAAAGGGAACGATGCCTTAAACTTTAGCATGATGCTCCAAGGCAGGTCTTCATGGCCTCAACGCGAGGAAAATTTTGCTGCCGTTCAATTGCTGCGTCAGAACCGCAACTGGAATAACTTTCATAAAACTGATACCGCAGCAATCCACAACAGTGTTATGTCACGAAAAGGACTCGCAAACCGTCGTAATAGCATTTTGGCAAGCAGAAATGCAATGACCAAGCGCAAACATGTGGAGGAAGCGTCTACGAAACCTCAAAGTGAATATGAGGAAATAAGCTTTGAGAGGGAGGAAAAAATTCAGCCGGATAACACAATCAAAGAAGCTGAATGGGAGGTCCCGTCTTTGCAGGATGACCGTGTTGATGAGCAAGACAATAGCGATGATCCGTTCCAAATAAACCATATAGCAGATGAAGAGTTGTTTAAGCGCATATCTAAGAATCGATTTCCCAGTCGAGATGCCAAACTCTCCAAAAAGGTGATTGCGCCTTATAAGACATATCAAACTCATCGCATTAACTGGGCAGAGTTTCGTCATCGCATGGTCTACGGCGGATTGAGTTTTAAGTAACATGGTGGCAGTGTTAGCTTTTGAAAGTTTTAGATGCAGAGTTATTTGCGATTATATATAAAAATTAGTTGAATGTAAAGAAAAACAGAGCGTTAAGATCATGTAAATTATATTTCGAATAAAAAAGTTACATAATTCGTAAATTTCCTGTTTAAATATTAAAACATTTGTGAAACCATTTTGTCATATTTTTTCTCTCAGCGACAGCATAAATAAAAATTAAGCAATTATAAAAACCCTTTTGGTACAAGAACTTTTTCTTGATGGTACTTGGTCCATTTTAACGCTGAACACATCAAAGACAAACTCAACGCGCTGCCGCGCCTAATTACGCCAACAAGTGCAAAATACAATGAATTCTAGAATTAATACATACAAAAAAATTTATATGTATATATGTTATTAAATTAACTCGCACAAAACACTAGAAATGGCAACAACTTAACAACGACAACAACAACGAGCTGTATAAAAAAAAATAAAATAAAATCAGAAAATTTTTGCAGGGAAGTTAATTGCATGCCTTGGCGAAGGGTTCAAAGGGTAGCAGGGGATAAAGAGGACATCAGGCAATGGATGCTGTGCTAGTGGGCCAGTGCTTTGCATAAGAATTGGCCTGTCCTGGCGCAGGACCCTCGACCCACGAACCTCTCCACGTAATCCTTTTGCACTGACGTTGTTTGTTGTTGTTTTTCTGTGCTCTGATACCAAAGGTGAAGAGTATATTCGTCTGATGAGACTTTCGATAACAAGACAATACACTTATCCTCGATAGTTGCAACACCCGAATTCTTAACAGAAAAGTATAAATTGTAACAAAGTACAGACCACAATTTCTGTTTTTTCAAAATAAATAAAATTAAATGAAATCCTTGCTTTGAACACAGATGTGTTACATTTACTTTAATTTTAATAGTTACCTAAGGAATATATTTTTGAAAAATTTACGCTCGGATTTTGCAACCACTTCAGTTTTCGCAAATAGCCATTGAGCACATATTTTAATACTGGTATCAGTGCATTTCGCGGTCGGCTACGTTAATCTGCAACGTTTTTTTCTTGATTTTTTTTCTTTTGCTTCCATTGATTTTGTTGTATATTATAAAATTTATGCTGCTTTGTAAAAAATGCTGCTGCTCTGCTTTGTTGCAATCTCTCTTGTAGACTGCACTTCATTTTATGCCTCTCCCATTCCGCTTTTTGTAGCTTTTTGCTTTATTGTGTTTTTTTTTTTTACTCTGCCAAGCGCTTTGCAGCTTTTGTTGTTAAGTGGGGCAACAACGACAACGCCAAGGACCCAAACCCCAAAAAGACTTGACAATAAAAATTATGAAGCGTATTACTTGAGTGCACTCTTATTTGTATTCGGCCCTTTCTGTAGCCACTTTTTTCATATCTCTCTCGCCCTGTCTTATGCATAAAAAGGACGTAAAAATCTGACAAAGTGTGTCGCTAGTTTGTGAAGAGCAAACTTGCGTGTTAAGTAGCACAAAAAACGAGGTAAGAGCCCTTCAAAAATATTAATAATGCAATAACCAAAGAAAATAGACAGGAAATTGTCCAAATCTTATTCGAGAACAGTGTTTACTATCCCTTAGTAAATCAAAACTAGCCATTCTCTATAAAATTCCTACTCTTCCATCTCATCCTGTTTTTTATTTTTTCATTGTTTTTATACGTCGCTGTATGTCATGAAAACAAATTTAAGCAGAAAACTTAAACTAGAAAATCATTTCATTGCCACAACGTTTACAGTTAGCTTGTTTCTAAATTAGCTCAAAAACAAAATTCCAAATTGTTAATTATGTTATTGATGATGCGTCGCAGCTGCACCTTATTGTTTGGCCCAAAAAGAACATCCACATCGTCCCATCGAATGTACAGACTGCGCTCCAAAATGAATAGGAGTCGCACCACTCATTATCCGGAAGACGGAAGCAAAAGCCAGGAGAAGACGACCAATAGTTTAAACGACAGAGGTTCGGACAGATTGCTCAGACAATCATTGACTGCTGAATACCTGTCGCCACATGCAAAAAGACGCTGGGCAGAGTTCAGGCGCAGGATGATCTATGGCAATTTCGCAATGTAATTTGATTTGAATACCTACTGTAATCGGATGATTTTTAGTGTAAAAATCACTTTGGCGATGAGAAAGTGAATTATACACTAAAAAACATTCGCTAGAAGATAATAAATGATAAAAAAAAAAAGTGAGTGTGTTATAACTAAGTGAAGCTCTTAAATATTCTCTATGCGCCAGCAGTCAGGCTTAAACACAGCACCAAAAGGCTAAACACGCATTTTTTTCATATTTTTATTGATGTACACGGATTTAATTGGGCGACTACGTGGACAACAAAGCGACGCTAATTTCTGACCACACAATGTGGCCGATAAATAAAAACTAAAACAAACCAAATGTTGACCAGCACACAAACCAAAAAAAAAAACAGTTTAACAAATGTGGCTCTTCCAAGTTACTAAAACTCAACAATTACTCAACATTTTGGCGAGCATTTTGTACTGTTTCTTTTATTTATCCTTATTTGGTTTTGCTAAATATTTCAGTATTTGATATGGATTTGGCGTTTTTGTGGTCAAAGCGATTTGTGGAGGGCTTACGCTCATTTGCACTTTTATTCTTATATATGGCAGCCATTTTGTATTTCGATGTGTTTTATGCAACAACAATTTGGCGGCTTTTGTGCGACGCGTGGTTTTATGTAAGCGGGCTGCACCACCCACAACTGCATCACACACACACACAACCAAGGGCCAGTCGACGTTCTATCCAAAACGTCAATTCCATGAGCTGGTCATGTCGATATTTTAGCCAATTTTTAGCTGCCGCTTGCAAATTGCTTTTTGAGCTTGTTAGAGTTTGGCACACACGCTAATGAATAGTCAAAGTCGTTTCGAATTGCATACTTTTTGGCGCGGCAGCAGCGGTGCACCAAAACAAAACCTAAACGCCAATGTTTAGGCGCATATTACGACAGCAACGGCCGCAGTTGCAGTCGCGGCAGGTTGTTGTAGTGGCAGAGACGCGCCCATCATCGACGCCATTTTGCAATCAAATGCAGCACAAAAGTATGCAAAGGAAATTTGAAAACGTTCGAGAGGAAAAGAGCAAAAAATGCGATTTCTTCATACAGTGAATAGTTGCTGGCAAAGAAAATTAGAGTAAAACAATGATATTGAAAGTTTCATTCATATTTAAGAATTGACCTTCAATAATGTTTATGTAATTCTCTTTGAAGCAAAATATGTGTACGAGAGAATTAGTATTATTATTTAAAATATGGTTAATAAAAAGCCACAAACCATAGGATAATTTTTTGTTAGATGTAGATTTGTTTGGTCATCACACTTAGGGTAAACTGTGGCTTAACTGTAGTTAAAAAACTGCATTTCCCCTAGAGCCGAAACACATATACAAACACACACACACACACACACACTGACACTGAGGGCTGATGTTGATGTTGTTTCCGTTAGTGGCTGCTGCTTTTCAATTAGTGCCCCAGTCCATGGCAACGATTTCTATGCCTAGTGCCACGCCCAAAACCGAGCGCCCACTAGTACCAGGCAAAGGCACCACGCAACACTTGATGCCGCCGACTGCAGTTGACGTTGTTGCTCGCGTTTTACGTAAATTGAACAACAGAGTGCCAACCAGAAGAGCCTCACAAGGCATGATGAGGAGGCTCAGACATCTGCCATGTACCAAATAAAACAAACATATATACAATACACATACACACACAAAAACACTGTTAGAAACAAGAAGAAGAACGAGATGGAGAACGAGAAGAGCAGGCAATGCAGGAGCAGCGCCCAAATGCAGGCAGCTTAGTTCGACAGGTAGGCAGGTTGAGGAACAGTCAGATAGACAGACAGACTGACGGGCGGGCAACTGGGTATTGAAAAAGTGCATTGCAGTTAGACAAAATATACGAAAAGAAAAAATAGAACATAAGCCAAAATAATGTTGCTGAATATCTTGCAACGGAAGACAACTCACATGAAATACCCTTTTAAAAAAGCAGTATTCGATTAAATAAAAAATCAAGAAAATTATTTAACTTATTTTAAAAATATTACTGTGTAAAATGTTTAAATGCCTTTTATAGCTAAATATGTATATTGTTATCAATTGTAATGATGTTACATGTATCACCCTGAAATTGATAATAACCTCTAAAAACAACTTACTTAACAAACTGTTGAAAAAAATTACTTATCCCAAGACATGTGGTTATACGTATGTAAATGGCAGTAACCGCATAGACAGCGACTGTCAGTAGATGTTTTGTTGGTTTTAAGCCTAAAAGTATGCATCACATGTTATGGCAAACGTTTAATTATTTATTTGAAAAGAAGACGATAGAACAGACAGAGTCGCAGCAGCAACAAAATCAAAAAAAAAAAAAAAGCACATTGCACAGAGTTGCATTTTTATTGAAAAAAAATCAGAGCAGGGTAAAACATGAAAGGGAAGAATACGGGCAGGACACGTTGGCTGTGATTTTGCCTGCGGCCCCATTGAGGTTAATTAGTTGACATTTGCGCTTAATTGCAATCTGTGGCGGCAGGGTTATTGAATGCCATCGAAGCGTTAAGATTTCCATGCATGATTGATGACTGACTGATGAATGACGGCCGATGAGTGTTCTACGGCTGTTGTTAAAGCGTTCAACCAAAGCGACAAACTTGACACCCACTTAACATCAAGGGGCGCAAAGTTGTTTGCATACTGAGCGAGAGAGAGAGAGAGAGAGATATGTTAAGATGCACATTGGCTTTCTCTGTCAATGTATCTAATATAACATTAGCAGTCTTATAATTAGTTGATCAACATAAAAGTGCATTTGATAGTTGTACTTATTTTATGTTTGCTTTAGACAATATGACACCTCGGGCGTTTTAGTTCTTATCCATTTGATAAAGGAGGCGACTCTTGTGTTCACCGATGGCTGTTGAGTTGCGCAGGCGTAACCATAGCTAACAATACCCACAGCCATGAGACGACCATTGCTTCGCTCGTACAGTGCACCACCAGAATCATATTGACACGTGTCTCTACCTGGAGTGTAGGTGCAAAAGCTGTGCGCAGGCAGCGATCCTTCAGTAAGGGAGCTGCGACACTGCTCCTCACTGATTACATCCAGGGTAGTCTTTAACAGACGATTCGTTTGCGGACCACCATAGTATGTGGTGCCCCAGCCTGCAGCTAGCAACTGTTGACCCACCAGTGGCAGTTTCTTACCACTCGCCGCTGGCTGCAGTGGCAAACAGGCGGGTCCAACCCGATGATTGAACAGAATAGGAGCGCGAGTGCGCAAGAGAGCGATATCATTGTGCAACTGCCCATTTTTCTGGCTAAACTGCTCGTGGAGAATCAGTGCATCCAGTTCGTAGCGCCGTGTCAAGAGCGTTTCGAAGGCAGTCGAGAGATCATGTTCACCCACAACAATCATAAGCAGCGAAGCCTGATTTGTCTGCGGACTGAGAAAGCAATGTGCAGCAGAGAGCAAATAATGATGGTGAACTGTGTAAGAAACAAACCTTGCATTATTTCACTTAGACTCTTTGAACTTTAGTTCCTTAGTTACTTACTGATCGCAGCGCCGCAAAATACATTGCCCTGCTTCTTGGTCAACACTCCGGCCATGGAGGGAAACTCATGCAAGGCTGCCTCATCGTTTGTTGGACTTGCAATGCGTTTGATTTGGCTCCAGCCGCAGTTGCAATTGGGTGTGATGGCTTCGACATGGCAGGAGAAACGACCACCTCCAGGCACGCCCAACGGATAAAGGGACACAATTCGATGACCACGTTTTGCGGAAGTCTTTGCAATGCTGCTACGCCTTGGCAACTGGGCCAAGTTGATGGCCAACTGGTAACTCCTAGTCGGTGCGGGCGAGTTGCCAATTTCACGACCATTGTTGGGCTCATCATCATCGTAGAACAGTGAGGCGACGTAAGCCAAAGCATCGCTTACGCCCACATCCTGCAGCACGTGCAACACATCGTTTGAAAAGTAATCATCGTCGTCATAATAATCGTCATCCTCATTGTGCTGCCCCGCTTCCTTCTCAACTAGGGGCGCCTTTGTAGTCGTCGTTGTGCTTGGCAGCTTATCCCTCAACTTTGGCACCTGCACTGCTGGAACAGCAGCCGTGACACCCGCCTCCCTACGCTGCGATATGTAGGAAATCACGGCACGATTTAGAAAACTTTGACGCTCAAACTTGCCAGTGCCACAAAAGTATTCGGAGCTTGTCAACAGCTCGTCGCCCTCGGCATTAAAATGAAACACCTCCGTTCGGCAGCGCGTGTCCTTAACCAACTGCGGGATAAAGGAGCAGAGAACAAAAGCAATAAATATGTACGCGTTGTTTTTTATTATTCAGTTTGTAAGTTATTACAGATTGAAGATGTAACGATTACAGTCGAACTTCCATGTAACGAACTTCGCTATAACGGAGTTTTCTATATATTTTCAATTCTTTTCAGAAAACTTGACATTTGTATCAATCAAAAACCACACACTCACCGTTAACAGCTGCAGTTCACATTTGAATTTGAGCACATGATTTTTGGGTGCTTGTAGAGCATAGCGACAAGAGCTGCCCACTGGATACTGGCCAGGATAGTAGGGCGAATTGATATAGATATGCTGTCCTGCCTGCAATTCCAGTTGGTGATTACACTGCTCATAGATTGCCACAATAATAATAAATTGCCGCAGCACTAGCAACAATTGAAATAAATTCCACGGCATGATCAGTTCAACGTTCAGCGAGAAACTAAACAAAAAGCGGCAAAGACAGCAGCTTAAGAATTCAAATGTCCGAATACCTGTTGCCAAATATTTAAATATATGTACTGTAAGCCTTTCATCGAGATTTGCCGCTGTTCGCTGACAGCTGACAGTCGACAGTCACGCGAGCCGCACCATAATGGGGAAGCTTCTCGAGTCTTGAATATAGCACCTACGCCCACCAAACCAACCATTGGCCTTAAATATCAAGTAATTAGGGTATTAAAAGACAACAGCAAACGAAAAACCGAAAAAATACTTGCCAGCTAATTGAAAGAAAGTGCAAGTGTGTATCAACATATTTTGTTTTTTTCAACAATTTGTTTTTATTTTTTGGACTCTAACCAGTTTCGGAAATGTGGAACAGGCACGAACAGCTAATGGCACTAAGACTGCTGACACAAAACTCACCAGTTGGGGTAGGTAAGTGCCACAACGGGAGACAAAAGATAGCTAGAGTGGGCGGTGTGGCACGAGTGGGTTCCAAAATAGCGTGTGCTGCTTCAAACAGATAACAATAATGGGAAGTATCCCAAACAAAATATAAACATATATTCTAAAAACAAGAACTAAGTCTGTTTTGTAAGTGCTGTTTTCCGATGTTAAACGTTGTACTCCATTTAAAAAAATTTAAATAATTGCTTAAGTTCCTCGTTAAAGATAGCTCAAAATCTTGATAAAATGTACATGAGGCATTTGAATCAAACCAAAATCGACTTATGACTCAATAAATTGTGGTAACATGAAAGTCAAATAAAAACATAAAGCTCCGATTTGTAGAAATTCTTTATGCTATAATTGTTTTGGTATATTCTCCGATCATTGAAAAATGGAACTTAATACATGTTTTAAGGTCTAGAAAAGAAACCACATTGCATTCGTTTTGTTTGAAATATTGACATCAATATTTTTAAACCACTTCTCAACATTGAAAAGAGCCACTTGGCATTATTCTTTCTTTCCTCTGTCCAACATTCACCTCGCCTACGCCACCTCGGTTTTATTTTCTAGAGCGTTTTTCAAGCGCTGCTTAATTGGATGTAACTCATGCTCTGGCTGCTACTTTTTCAGCTTCTGGTGGCGCCACACATGTGGCATTAAATAAAAAAAAAGTCTACATTATGGCTGATGGGTTGGCAAGGTGGCGAATTTTGCCTTTATAAAAAACACGAAAGCCAAACATAAAATGACGGCAAGTTTGTCGCCCATTTTGTAAAATAAATACTAAAAAATAAAAAATATACATAGGACGAAGGATGGCGCCGCGGCTGTCACGAGGCGCGCAGACAAACGCTTAATGCTAATATTATTTTCTTGCTTAACAAGCAATGTGTGAGTGTGTGGGTTTGAGGTGGGTGGTAGGGGGATAGTGGACCCTACATGCATGCAGAGTTTTGTGCTGGGGCGGCTGGTCGTGTGACTTATTTGCGCAAGCCATAAAAAATTTAACTTTATTTCGCCATTTTTAATTTCCTACTCCGCTCAGCGCACATTTGGCGTAAACAGTCAACGTTGGACAATAAAACTACAAAACGTCCAACTCCGAGTCAGAGTCAGAGCACAGAGCCCAGAATCCCGGAACCTGGCTGGATCCCAAACACCGGACCCGTACATAAGCCGAGGCCAGAAGAACAATAACGTCAACAAAAAACAAGAGCAACAAAAAAATGTAACGAAAACTTGGCTGCTGGCTGCTTTATTTGTGTATTTCGCATACGTTTTTTCTGGCTGTATGCGCGAGCGCGGAAAACAAACAGCAAATAATTCAAAGTGGATACAACTAAAGCAAAGTCAAAGCTAATATACGAAAATGTAATAAAAATTAAAAAGAAATAAAAGCGAATTAAAATGAATTCCAAGTCCAGCAGCAGCAGCATATGAGAAATATCTCAAAAGGTTTGGGTGCCACATACATATACTATTAAGCGACAGTTGTGGGGCTTAAAGAACGGCTGGATGGCGACGACACATGGGCTGTCACAAATTTGACAGAAAGGGACTCATATACACTACACAAATATAAGAATTGAGTGTAAAATTGTCTACTAGTTATATATTTTAACTATTATATAGTAGTAGATAAATGCAGATTGACAGAGTTGCTAATTGTGATTATACCTAACCGTGGCCTTATAGAGTATTAATATAGCTAATTATTTGTATAGATCATCTAACAACGCAATTAACCAAAATCAATGATCACAAAGCGTGTATAAACGCGTTCAAAACGCGAGAAAATCTATGAACTGCTTTGCACTACTTTAAATTGGTATGAAACTCGGCTAGTAAGCAGTGCATGTACTGCATTGCCAACTGCTTTATCGCACTGCTTTGTTGTACTAGCATGTGCTTGATAAAAGGTGCGGAACTCAGCCTTTAATGGTGTAAAGCTTTGCTAAAGTAAATTAACTTGGCTAAAAACGATTGCAAGTACTACAATTAAAAACATTTCAAAAGTACTTTTCCACAGCTTATTATAATGAATAAAATAGTGATCTTAGCTGGACGGTTTGAGAATCGTGAAAGCTTCAAAAAAAATGCAGATATGTTTCAAGTTTCATCAAAATAGCTTTGACATTTCCTTGCAGATCCAGTATTAAAGCAATTTCTGTGACCCTTTTATTAAATTAATTATAACCACAAAGAGAGGTTGATTGGTTTGCTTCAGTTTCTTGATACACGATTCACAACGAAAGAACAATCAGCGGCTTGAAATCCACTTCCGCTGCTGTCCATCACCCGCAGCGAGTAAATAGTCGGAACAATTAAAATTAACAATAGAATGTTTTGGCTGACCCACAGGAAGTGCAAAAGTGCTGGACAACAACATTGTGGGCAGGAAGGAAGGAAACAGGGCGCAGGATCGCAGTGCAGTAAGCAAAGGAAGCGATGCGCAACAGTTGCATGACGAGCGGGGTACTTCAAATTAATAATAATGAAAGGAATTGTGAATAACAATAGGTTTGGCAATGTTCCCGAGGTCAGTGAGTGGAACGCCAGGAGAAGTCCACTTGCATGACCTGTGTGCGGTCCTTTCTCACAGGTGTATCCTCAGATGTGTGATTATGCGTGTGATTTAAACCGATCGAGAACGAGAGAGAGAGAGAGGTCCTGTTCAATACTGACCAGCTCTTTGAATAGCCGTAAATCCAATTAACGCTCCTTAGATGCGATGCCGCCAACGCCACAGGATGTCCCTGTGAAAAGGACTTAGGAGCGCAAAAACGCAATCAATTATCTGCATTTTGTTTGCTCGTTGCGATTTGTTGCGCCAGCCAGTTTGAAGGCGCAAATGAGCTCCCAGGACCAGCAGGACTACCTGTCGTCGAGCACTTAACCGCGCTCCAGAAGTGTGCAAGCATCAAATTACCATTTGCCGCATACCCGAAACACGCCCTTGTTTCATCCAGCATCCTTTTTGGCTAAACGAAACCAATGGAAAAACACTTCAACTAATTTATGCAAGAGTTGAATGGATTTTTCTTGTAGTTGCTCCAATTTTATGGAGCTAAAAAACTAGCCGAGTCCTTTTCAATGTATCCTTAGCGACCACCCACTTGAGCATTGCTGATATGCTGTCTCTAATCCTGACTGATCCTCAGTCTAAATACCTGTTAACCTGTTTCTGTATACAAATATTGTTGCAGCTCACACAATGAGTGGAAAAAAGGAAACCAATTTAAGGCAGGAGAGCAGCGAAATCTTTGATATTTCTCGGCTCAGCCACAACAAATAAGATTTTCTCAGCATAGCAAAGATAACAATGCTATCGGTGCGAGGGTGGGCCCACATCAAATTGGGAACAGCCTCATCCTGGGTTCCCACAGACCAGTTCTATAAATGTTTCTTTGTATGTGTGTGTGTGTGTGTGTGTTTCATATATTTTGCAATTTAGATTTCTACACTTTGTCTGGGCAATATATTTTGTTTGCCTGTGGCTGGTGCAGTTCCGCTTACCGGAAGGAAGTTCACAAATTTTATTGTTATAGCTGCGTCCTTTATTGGGCTCATTTAAAAGAGTTTCATTCGAAGCGCAGCTTGTGGGCGTGGCACTGATGAAGTGGCCAACGTGAATAAGACAACAATTTCTTTGAACGTTCTCATCGCCAATATATAAATTAATATGCCTTATGTGGGTCAAAGATAGCAATTTTCTGCGGGTATAGAAAGATTGAAGTGTGTATTCTCATTATTATTATTATTATTCGACTCTTGTAAAGCAGAATCAATTAAAAAGTCATATTTAGATCACATTCATTATTTGATTAAACTAGAGTTTTGACTTAAAACATTTTTAAGCTGATTGTAAAGTTCGACTTACCTTATTTTATAGTCCTTTTATAGAATTTGTGTCTTGTGACACCGCCCACATAAATTTTTTGGTCTCATGGTTTCGTTTTAACAATATTCCCATCACTCCGTTATGTCCCTGCATGCTGAACACTTTTCCCAAGGTAACTCCACAAATACCAAATTCCCATACAAACATTTGACTTTTGCATACAGAGAGAGGGAGGGAGAGAGAGAGAGTGTCATATGTTTGTTGTACCTGTTAGCCTGTACCTGTTACCCTCTAACCCCGCTGACAGTTCTCACGGCCAAACGGTAACACTCCAACGCACACAAAAGGACATCCAACAACCCTCAAAACCAAGAAACACAGCGAAACAGGTTCCAACTCAAATGTGGACGAAGACGACAACACGTCTGAAGTAGGCGCTTCGTTTTCATTTCTGTTTCGTTTGGTTTGGTTTGGTTTCGTTTTATTGATTCAGCTCGTTGATCATAATAAACGATTAGTGTGCGCTCCCGAGATCCTTGCTGATCTTTTTGCCATTCCATCCATTTTTGCGCTGATGAGAATATTTTCTGAGGCTCTGCTTATTTGCTTTGTATCCATTCATTTTCTTTTATTGTCGGAATTCACACGCACTTGTTACTCCGTTTGTGGGCTGGGAAAATTAGTCTAGCCGATTTTTTTTCCCATTTTTATTTTTATTACATTTGATTTTCTGTCAAAGTAATAATTGGGAATTTTTTTTCTAATTTCTGTATGCGATAATTGTCCTGTAGTTTTCTGATATTGATTAGGATTTATGATGCTAGGGTTTTTTAGATAATACTTATGACATTTTATGATTCTATTGGTTTCCTAAAATCCATGTGCATTCTCAGTTAGTATGAGCTGAGGGTCCTGCGTTGTTCCTTACCCAAAAGAACAGTCGGAAAAAATAGCCCGACAAAGCCCTTCCCATAAATGCGACGTAAGGAGTTTTATGCAATATGCAATCACATTCCAGGAAAAATAATTGACTTCTTTAATCTGTTGGGCAATCGCCAAACACTTTTTTTACGCAATACAGCACCAAAAAAAATCATAAAAAATAAAGAAAAATCTCTTTAAAAAAAACAAAATGCAAGGAACAAGAAATTACAAAAACCAGTTTCTATTGCATGTTCCTGGAATGATGCTAGCTGGCTAACCCACCCAACCCCTGCACAAGCAGCCGCTAATCGTTGCGCTAATGGCACAAATGCTGGCAAGGCTGTCTTCCTTGCATTATCCTTCTTGCCACCCGCCGCTTTTATTGTGACCAAAACAAATAATCACCCATTGCTTCATGCATACATATTGATCAATGCAAATGCGTTTATGGACCCGCTCGTAAAGTTATCCTTTCTTGCATCGGGTCCTTTGCTGTTAACTTTGCGCATCCTTTCAGCACAGCCTTTCGCCCAGCCCAGCACAACTGTCTGTCTGTCTTTCTATAGGTTACTGTGGCCGTTGCATTTAAGAGGAACTCTCGGGAAATTTCGCCATGTCTGTATTGTAAAACCGTGTAACCTTGTGCGTGACTCATTATGTTGCATCCTTGTGTGCCCGCTTTGGTCCTTTTTGCCATATAAAAGCATTAGCGCTGCCATCAAGGACATCGGCATACATTTGTTTGCATTTGACTTGGTCGGCATTTTAACTGTAAGCACTCACAAAAACACACACACATTAATAGCTAAGCGTGAACTCATCAAAAGATACTTTTCAAGGCTCAAGGTCTATCTTTAACCAAAAACTGGAGCATTTACCAAAGTACTGAATATACCAAATAACTATGGCTTCTTGTCTGTTATTGATTTCATCATCTGGCTTATTTGTAAAAAGCATTTAAGCTACGAAAACTATTCAAAGTTACAGCTACGCCCATCTTTACTTAGAATAATAGAAATAATATCAGTAGCTGGGCGACTAAAAAAATTGTTCAAGTTCAATAACACCTGTATTGAGATATAGAGCCAATATAATATATGTTTGATGTAAAATTATTTTTGAAAAATATTTTCTGATATGTGTTTTATATATTTTTTTGACTAAAATCCATAAATTTAACGATCTCTGCTCTGATATGTATTTATTAAGAACTAAAAACTTTAATATACAAACTTTTTTATAATTATAAAATAGTTTATTATTTATATACATATGTCATTATATTTATATTGTGAATCTTTACTGATGACTTGGATAAGATATTGTTTTTTTTTTTTTTTATATTATTTTAACGTGAGGTATCAAAAAAATAATATTCTTTTGACAACACAACATTCATAACATCAACTTGATGTCATCAGGTACATCACCCAGCCCGGTTGGTTCCAGGCGTTTGCGTTGGCAGCTAGTGTAGTAGGTCCTTAAAACTCATGCGTTTTAAACTTCTTACTACGCTTCTCCCTGCAATATAAGATATTGTACCAACAAAATTAAATTTCAGCCTATTTTTACCAACAAATCTAAAGTAAACTTTTTTTGTAAGCTTTTTATAAACGTTATTGTAAACTGTAAGTTCATGAAGATTATAATCTAGGAAACAATAAATTTTTTTATTCTTATTAAACCTTTGATTATATCAACTTGAAATTAAATCTTACTAAAAACTTCTTTTAAATAGAATTATTTGCTAAAGAATATAGAAACTGTAGGGAACTCTACTCGTGTGCTTACACGCTCCTGGCACATTCCCTGACAAAAGTAGGGTTTCTCATAAGTGTGAGACTGTGAGACCCGATCACAAATTCATTCTAATGCCAGATGACGGATAACGGAGGCAAAACAAAATGGCTGAAGTGTGTGTAGAAGGTTTTGAGTCGCATGTAGAAAACTTTCACACGCGTTGCACAGAACCAAAGCAGCAAAAGACGATTTATAATTATTTTTGGGGTGTCTTTGGCACAGCCTTTCAAAGAACTAAAACCTCTTGCGCAGCCAAAAACAACAGCTGCATAGTACAGTAATACAGTAAACCAGCCCCGATCCCGACAGAGACGAAAGGAGAGACGTGCGCCCGAAATCGCCTCCCCGTTCTGGCCAAAAGACAAAGGTCGTTGCGCTTAACTGAACCACACAAGAACAACCCTGCCTGTCTGTGCGAGAGTTGTACATTTTGCATAAGATTTCACAAATCTTAAATAAAAAGCAACAAAATGGGGTGGCTAGCGAACCCCGGGGCCCTACTCACAAAACTTTTGATCGTTCTTTTTGCGCAGCAGCATAGATTAAGAAGGGAAGTTAACATATACATAGGCATATATATATGTTTTATTCTGTTTTTTGAGCGCGTTCCATGTTGCGTGTGCGATTCGAAGTTACACGAGTCTTGGCGCACACCTGGCCACGAACCATGCCATGCGATCCCAGGACTCTGGCCTCACAACATAGTACTATACGAAGTCCAACACATGACCTTCTTTGTCTTTTTTCCTTCCTTTGCTTTCGTTGCGCCTCAGCGATATGTTAAATTAATGCTTTATTTATGCAGAACGGTCTAATAGAGAAAGAGACGAGACCGAAGTTGACTTGAATTTAACTTTGCTTGCCTTGAACATTTTTATAGCAAATCGTAAACTACAAACGGACTTATACATACTTATACACAAGCAAATATAATTAGAACACTTTAAACAACTTTAAAGACAATTTTTGTATCTCAAGGCAATTTTGTGAACAAAAGGCGCATTTAATTTTAAATCATAATCTGTTTATGTGCCACCTACACAAAATACCCTTAAAAAGATGGAAAACATTGTTTGTGTTGACACATTTTACCTGTGTACAGTTTCCTAGAAAACGCGTTATGGTTTTATAGACTTTTTGCATTCACAAAAATACGAATTTCGTTAAGGTTTTTAAGAGCTTAGATATTTTGTACCCCCAAGGCGGCATGCATAATGTGTTTATGAGTGTGGCTCAAAGTCCTGGGAGTGTTCCTCCCTCTCTCTCTCTCTCTCTCTCGTTCCACTTGCTGTGGTCGCTGTTTGTTGGTTTGCAATCGCGACCAGCGCACGCTGTGCGTTCGACCAAAGCCAAAAACCCCGGAATAGATAATTTGACGGCAACCATGAAAATGGTTAGAGTGCTCGCTGCTTTCCGGCGAAATGTCTGGCCAAAATGCAGTTGAGACATTTCACGCCTAAGTCTACTATATAAATTTTGTTAAGCTTAGCCGTCAGGCAAAAACATTTAGACCTCAAAAGACTGTCCTTAAAGAAAATCAATAGCTTCAAAAGAAAAGTCAAGCAATATCTTTTGCAGTTATAATGTTTTAAATTTCTGATTGTATTGGACTTATTTTTGATATTTTAATTGAAAATGTGGCTAGTCTCTTACCTTCCAACTGTAATCAGATTAATAGTATCTGCTTCAATATTAATTAGGTTTCATCCAAAATGCATTTGTCATGTTGGTTTTTGCAGCAGCTGCGCCTTTATTAGAAAAGAACCGAAACCAAAGCAATGTAAAATGACTTTGACGCGTGCCAGTCGAAAAACACCAGGCTCAAAGTAACGTTCATTTCGGGATCACTGATACAGGACGAGAACGGCCCTAACAACCGCTGTGTCCTGGGTCCTTATATATTGTTTATTCTACAACTGCAACCCCCGAGATCTGGCGCAGGCTCAATGAGCAAAGCGACTCATTGCAACAACGCTCAATGAGGGTCCTTCTTCTTTTTATTCCTTGCAAGGCGACTCCACGTTGCATGGAGCGCGGGAAAATAAGAGAGGGGGTCCTTGTCCATTGTTGCCTGCATGGCTCAATAAAAATCTCTATCTGCATTGTTGGGCCTTGAAAATTAGTTGCTGTAACGTATTTTCTGTCTACCTTTTGAGAGGAGACCGATTTCCTGGCACGTGTGGCACGCGTTGAACCCAAGGAAAAGAAAAGACTGCGGAAATCCATTTCATTTAGACTCCAACAACATTTCTCATAGTTTTGTGTCAGCTTCCGCTTTTCGAATTTAAACGAATTTAATCAATTTAATGTCGCTCATCCAAACTATCATAAATATAATAACTGCAACGCAAGCGAAGCTATTGTGGATCGGCAGTTAGGAACTAGGAAATACTCATCGGATGGTTTGAAAAATATGACTGCCATCAAATATTATATTGAATTTATTTAAATATCTTTTTAATGTGAGATGTACATTAATTTTTATTTTATTTTCCTTATCAAAAAATCAATGTACCCTTCTAGCACAGACACTTCAAGTACAGGGCATATCAAATTGTCACAAATCAAATGCACGTTGTACACACAGTGCTTGCCTGCCTGCATAACCCTCATTGGATGGTCGAGGAACGAACGTCAAGCAATGGGCACAAAAACTGTGACAAGTGCTTCCTCGACAGCAGCGCATCATTCAACAGCAATTTGAACATCAATTATGAGTCGCACTGAATGAATGGGATGCCCTGCAACTGAATTGGGGATGGTGGATGGAGGTGGAGGCATCGACGTGTGCTCATCCTCAGCATGAGCACCACTCGGCATGCAGAGGCATTCACAAAAAAAGATAAAGGGTGGCTTGTGCCAAGATACTGCACAAAAGGCTGACAAGCCGAGTGACAACAAGTTGAGGCAGCCGCAGCCTAACCTACTTTTAAGTCTCTTAAGAAGCTCTGCCTCAACTAAACCCATCCCCTTTCCCCCTTAATCTCTTACTGTAGCAATCAATCTGTGCATCTGTGTAACTGGCCAATTACGAATTGACCCAAATTTAAAGTACTTTGCTTAGGCCCCCAAAAACTAAATGAACTGTCAATACAAATGGGATTAAACGAAGAATCTGTTCTCAGGGTCGTTTTGTGTTGACCACAAATCTGTTGCACAAACACATACAAACATGCACAGCAACTGTTGCTCAATTATGGAAATTGTGGTCAGTAAGAAGGCCATTCAGTAACTTTAAGCTTCCATTGTTGTGATTGCACACACACTTATCGAATGCTACGATAAGCGCCATAATAATGCGGTTATTGTACTTGAAAACATATGTCAACTGTTTTGACAGCTTTAGTAATTGCCATTGAATCAATGCGAATTATCTGGACCTTTTGTTATGCACAACAAAAAGGAAACGAAAAATGCAGGTACATATTTAATTGCGTTAAGCTATTTTTTAGTCAAGGTACAGGTGTTAATGATGGAAGGAAAAAAGTTATATGCTATAATTCTTAGTAACGATCATCAGTAAAAGATGAATTTAATTATAATCAATTCAAATTTTCATCAAAATTTCCAGTTAGCAAGCTCAACCTTAACCCTTATCATCGCAGCCACTTAAGATCAACACAAATGGAGACCTGAATATTATAACACCTTAAAACGAGATGAGCAACGGATTGTGGTTCACCTGTTAATGGCTAAATTCCCATGCCCCGGATGTGTGGACGGGACAATTAAAATCCCTTATAACTGTAAATGCACAATACAATAGCAAAACGAGAACGAACACCAAATAATCGCAAAAAAGGCAAAACGTTCAGGATATTTGTTTATTGCTCTTCCAAGTGCCTGAATGAGAGAGCGAGAGCGGATGTTGTGCACGCGAGCACAACGGAAATCAAAGCAGGAACAAGTCAGGGAGGTGCAAGGGAATAAAATAACCGCTATAGGACCAAAATACCGATTCTATTGTTCGAATGAAAAATAAAAAAAACAGCCAAAACGAAAACGGAAGTAGAGCCCAAAACTTCCGTAGCCGCTGTGAAGATCCTTTGCGTATGTGCAACCATACACACAAACACACACTTGCACACCTCTCAATCCCGTTCGAAACGCCCTTACAATGGACCATATATTTCTCGTCTGTTTAAGTTTCGAGTTTCGCTAAATGCTATGCAAATATTTAATCATTCTACCCCACACGAAAAACTGTGTCAACTTTAACAAGTGCTTATTTACTTGGTGCCGTTAAAGTCTCGACAAGATAATTTACAATCGAAGTGCGTCTTTATCAATACCATTCCCACAAGTGTTACATAAAACAAACTGATAAAACTCTCGATCTAATTTCTTTGTTTGTAAATAAAAATATAACAAGAAAATATGAGTAATATTTGTATATACAATATGCAATATGCCAAGTATGCCCTTATCTGCTGACATTGACGACATTATGTGGAGGGGATAGGGGGAGCTGAGAAACTCGCAATGCAAACGAGCCATAAGCCAAAACAAGCAAACAAACAAACCTATTAAAATCACTTCCCGTTGCCGCTCAAAAAAAATGTCAAATGTCAACTTGACAGAGAGAGAGAGAGGGGAGGCAGCAAGACAACAAACATTGGAACTAAGCAGAAGAAATTGTAAACGGAAATTTCAAATAAAAACGACGCGCAGGCGTAGCGTAGCGCGTAGCGTCTCCGTCGCTGTCTGTCTCGACGTTGGCAGCGACGCGTTCTCTCAGTTTTTGGTCAATTGGCTGCTCTCACACGTAAATATGTCAAGCTTTGCTGCGATCGTGTGGGTGAGCGTGCGTTGATGCCATTTTACTCGCTCTCGCTCGCTCTCTCTCTCTCTCTCTTTCTCGCTGTGCGTTTTGTGAGAATGCTGGTGGTTATGGGAGCGTGTGTATATGTATGTGTGTTGTTGCGGTTGCCGGCTTATTAGAAGAACGGTCAACATTTGTTTTTGATTTCAGTGTTCGTTCTGCGCGATTTGACGTGCAAGAATGTAGCTCAAGAGAGACAGTATGACAAACAGCGCTACCGCAACAGGGTGTCCAGCCGCATGTGTGGGCCACATGTGTGTGTACTGCTAAACAGGGTGAGCCATGCAAAAGTCAAAACATACTTCTTAACTTCACTCTCATTTCAGCTGATAAGCGCTTAACAAACACCATTTGTTCACCACACTCTCCGTGTATACGTATACATTTATGTATGTATGTGCTGTGCTCTGTATTTTTGAGTCATCGTCCTAAAAACAACACAACAACAACAAAATGAAAAGCCAAACTTCACAGTGCTGAAGTTGTTGTTGTTGCTGCTTGCGTTCATTGATCGCCAGCAATTGCTGTTTAAGTGCTGCGTCAACGCTGTTGACTTACATACACACTCATGTGCATATATGTATGTACTAAGACTGTTTATGTGTGTGGGTAACTGTATGTACGCTGCACGCCTCCGCCAGCCCCCTTGCACCTCCTTGCCAGTCTACTGGTCGCGCACTCTCGCTCCATGTTTCTTTTCTTGTCTTTCACTTGGCTTGGCTTTTCTTTTTACGCTTTATATGGCATTAATTGAGTGCCTTTCAATTGGGTTATGGATTAATTTTTATGCATAAATTAAATACCCATATGTACATACGTTTCGGTGGGCTCCGTTTCGCCGGCTTTGCCCCACAACAGCCGGCCATTTAGAAAGCAATTTCAAGTGGAGCCCCTCGGCTGCCATATCAACGCCATGCATTGCCATTTAGCATATACTTTAAACATACATACATACATACATATGTACATACGACTATACAGTATATAGGGTGCGGCTGACGATGGTATGATATTGCATGCTCTCATAATGCACATGAAGAAAATTATGGGGAAGGGTGGGGTGGTAATGGGTGCGGTTGAACTTTGCCACAGTGTGCTGAAGGTTTTGCACTATTTAAACTTGAGAACGCAATAGCTGATAATTTAATATGAAAAATATATGGAAAATATTTTTGTTATTACAGTGGGCCTCGGCGAGAATACTATTTTTGAAAATTTCAATTTATTGAAAGTAATCGATTAAAAAACGCATATTTTCCAATATTTGTATTATTTGTGAAACCAAAAAACTAAAATAGGCCCACCATAAGGCACATGCGCCATATATTTTTTTAAAGATATCACTTACATTGCAATAAAGTCGTACTGAGGCATTGCATGAGATAAGATTCTATTGAGCTTATTACTTATTCAAGAACTTAAAACCGCATACCAAGGAAATTACCAACATCGATTGTATTTCCATTCCCAAGCTGCGTCATGCGACTTTTTATGATGAATATTTGTTGTTTTGTTTTTGAAAAAGCATTGAACAGACTTGAATTGTTGTGTATGTAAGAAATTAGTCAGCACGTGAAAAGAGTGACGACGATTGGAGCGGCGTTTCGAAACGCGGCGTCACGGTGTTAATTCCAGTTATGTATTTTTAAAGCAAAAGAGCAAGCGATGATTTCGACGCGTGCCAGACACCAAAGAGACACCCTGTAAATTGACTTGCAGTTGAGTAAACACAACAAGAAAACATCAAAATGGCATATTTGGTAGTTAAACTAAAAAGAAGACTTTATTTTGTAAAATGCAAGAGTATATTTGTTTGTTGGTTTGTTGTTTGTTGCTTTGTGTTGTTATGACTTTGATGCACATTAAGTAAATACAATACACACATTAATTATACAATATACGTACGTTTATAGATGATATTAATGCATTATTGTTATACTTTTTTGTCTTAGGATAAATCATTTTTCGTTTTGTTATTTTATTAATTAAGCGATATTTAAGTATTTTGTAAATACAATCAAGGTTTTTGTTTCTCAATTCATTTGGGCTAGTCAAAATTGTTACGTCAAGTTTATAATAATAATTCATTATGCTTATATTTGTAACTGTGTTTGTATATATATTTTGATGCGCTTCTTAAAATACTGCAATAATAACTGTTAAATATGTATGTGTGTAAACAAACAAATGCGCGTACTGCTGAGAGAAAGCCGAGTGTGTATGTGCGTGTGTGTGTGTGTGTGTTTTCCAAGACTGGAGTCCATAAACAATTTATGAGTGTATGTGTTAAGCTTCTAAGCAGTAATTATTGCAATCTCAAAAGTTAATTGAAAATCTTTTATAATTATTATTTTGTTTTTCCTTGATTTCATTGAATTGAGCATAGTTGCAGAAACAGTAGAAAACCTGTATACACATACATACATATATAGTATGTGTGGTTGTTTATATATGTATGCATGTATTTTTGTATAGTATGGTATGTACCGCTATATGTTTATATATGTATGTTTATTTATAATTCATTAGATTATTTTTATTTTTATTTTGTTCTGGAGATTTTTAGCATGTGCAAATTGGATTTTCTTTCTTTTGTTTTCGTCACTTTTGTTGTTAAGTAGGAGGTTAATTCGGAATTCGCAATTATGAACTGACTTAGAACAGACCTTTCTTCTTCTTCTCCTTCTTGGCATCGACATTGTCGGTGCTGCTATTGCCGCCAAGACTGCGTCGTTTCAGCTCCTCTAGCGTCACATGATTGACATCCTCCCATTCCTTTTTCTCACGCTCAAACTCGCGCCGCTTCTCGTCCAGCTCATGGATCTGTAGCTCCAGTGCCTTCTTGCGCTCCTCGTGACGACGCGCCATCTCCAGTTCGGAGTCCTTGAGCTTTTGCATCTTCTCCTTGACCTTCATGTCGAACACCTGCTCCATTTCGGCCTCCATTTTCTTCATTTTTTGCTCATGCTCGCGCTTCTCCTCCTCCATTTGGGTGAGAGGATTCTTGTTGGAGAGTCGCGCCTTCCCATCAACCAGACCCAGTTCGGAGAGTTTGCGACATCTATAGTTCTCATAGTGCACATTGTTCGTGACGTCCTTCAGATCCTGGAGATGTGTGCGTATTACCATATTCCTTAATGCAATAAAATCGCAGTGCGTCAAATTTTCCACCTCGACAATGCCCCAAGGATAACGACGTCCTCGCACCTTCTTGCCATCCAGCTCGATGATGGTATTGGCACCGACAACGGCAAACGGCACCCGACTCCGAAGATTCTGTGTGGCCTTGGTCTCCTCGGCGGCATCCTCCAGTGTGGCGGGAAAATCATAAATCTTAATCTTATGCTGAGCAATCTCATTGAGTATCTGCTTCTTGAACAGATGCACCTCGTCGGGCGTCATGGTATCCGCCTTGGCAATCACCGGCACCAGGTTCACCTTGTCCGACAAGCTCTGCATGCAGGCAATGTCCAATGGCAACAGACCATGACCCGATGGCGCTATAAAGTACAAACAACAATGCACACGATTATCCGAGATGCTCTTGCGATAGACACGCGATTCGGCCGTCAAATACTCCTCGTATTTGCTATCCACATACTCGAGTATGGGCACCCAGCAATTGCTATTGTCGACAGCATCTCCAAATCCAGGCGTATCCACAACAGTTAGCGTAAGATTCACACCGTTCTCCTTCAGCATCACCTTGGTGGCCTCGACGGCGACAGTCTTCTTCTTGCGCAACGATGGCCCCGGATACTGTTCGGCATTGTAGATGTCCGAGAGGAACATGGAATTGATGAGCGTCGATTTGCCCAGACCACTGGCTCCAACCACCATCAGTGTGAACTCAAATCCCCGCTTAACGGCCTTACGGTACACTTGATTGGGCAAATTAGCGAATCCCACATAGCCGGCGATTTCCATTGGTTTTTGTCGCACTGGCAGTGGGGGTTTCTGTGGCTTTTGCTGCTGCGATTCCTTCTCTTGCAAATCGTGCGTCAGCTTGTTTGAGTCACCATTTGAGCTGGTCACACTGACAGACTCGGCTAACTGCGATTTTGGCACACTCGGCGGCTGCGTCTGTGGACGCTGCGCTGTTGTCGGATTTGCTGCTACTGAGGATGAATCGCTGCCATTCGATGCCGTTGTCGTTGTGGATGATGCTGAAGCCGCCTGCTGCTTGTCGCGCAGCGCCAACTGTGCCAATGTGCTTGGCAGCGCTGAGATGGCGCCGTTTGTGCGAGGACTATTCATTTGCTGTTGCTTTTGCTCTTATTCTTGTTAGTTTTTAGTTTTTATTTTGTATTTATTTTGTTCTTTTCACTTTGTACACGCTTTTGGTCGTCACGCCTAGTTTTAAGTTTCTCTGGTTTAGGGTTTTTTTCTTTTTTCTTTTCGGTGTCAACAAAACTTCTGCACTGCTATTGCTGCTGCTGCTGCTTCTTCTTCTTCGCGCAAAAATAATAAGTACGCCAGCAACGCGCTATGGCCGTGCTATTGAGTGAGCGAAAAACAAGCGACTGCTGCCAATGCAGCGAGAGCGCATGAAAGAGACGAAAGAGCCAACATTCACACACACACCCATACTCATATGGCACACTCAAGGGCTCAGCGCATGAGTAATACACAAACACACAAGCATATGGCACGCTGCAAGTGAAACGGTGCTGCCAACGTGATATAGACAAAAGTGTGTCACTAGTGAAAATCATTTAAATAACAAGACAACGTGCAATTAATACTATAAATTAATAGATCAACATTTCAAAAAGCTTTTATGCTATTCGGTATTCAGAAGTCTGCTTTATTAAACGCAAATTTGTGCAACCAAATCAACAATTCAAAGCAACGCACGCGTTGGCAGCACACAATTGTTTGCGCGCTCACATACAGCACTGCCAGCATTAAATTTTTCGCTCTCTCAGTAGCCAAGCCCAAGTGCAGCTGCCTCAGAACTTTGATGCTGACAATGCTGCCGCTTGTTCTGCTGCTCGTCTCAAATTTATCAATGCGCAACCAAATATTCTTATCATTTTGTGTGTGGGTTTAAAAATAGCCGCATACACATGTGCTGTATTTGTATGTAAATGTGCATGCGTTTCACTTATTTTAATTCCGTAATGCAACAGCACAGAAATATTCCATATGTGTAAATCAACGCTTTTACTTTTTTTTTTGTTCTTTACTTTTTGGTTTTGCAAGACGCTGTTGTTGCGCATGAGCGTGATCGCCCGCAAAGAGAGCAAGCGACGCTGAGAGACAAACTGATGCGCTACACCCATGTGTGACGGGCGTGTGGGTTGCTCGTTTCAACTAAATTTCTTTGGTTGAAAAATTATTAAGTCACTCTGTCAAAGAACGAATGTGGGAATGTGGCGCATTAGCGTATAGTTAACCTGGACTCGAACTCAAGTAATTGCCCGACCCAACACACTCGGCCCGCTTCATGCTCGACTGTGTCCTGCTCAAAGTTCCCACACCATCATCTGTTGTCCTGCGCGCCCTCGTCCCTACAAAATGCCGATGCACACACGCACAAACAAAGGGCCGCTGATTGTGTGTGCGCTGTTTGTTTGTAATTTAAATTCTCATGCACTTTCGAGGACTATTGCTGACTCGAGGGGGCCGTCAGCACCAAACACACAAGAACTAAAATCAACCACCACCATCGTTATACTATGTAGTATAGTATGTCCTGTGTCCTACTCCGCCTGCGTGGCCTCTGCCTTCTAGCTTCCTTCCGCAGTTGTCGCCAGTTGTTGCTGGCGTTATTGTCGTTGTTGTTGTTGGTGGTTGTTCCTTCTTCCCCCTTTTGCACGTGGATTTTTATGCGTCAGTCCAAAAGGTGATCGTGAGAAAGTTTTTTTCTCACATTTCGATTCGAGAATTTAATTTTAGTTTCTGCATCGGAATTATTCTGTTTATGAATTGATATGAATATGAGTAATGCAGTTGTTGTTGTTGTTATTGGTCGGTTTAACGAGATTTGACTGTACTTTTTCGTTGATGTTAATATGGAATTGAATATTGCAATATTCCTATAATATTAAGATTCAAAATTGATACAATAAGCGTGCCCAAAGAAAACCTCATCCTAATGATGCAGTTGTGAAAAACCGCAAATCCTTTAAGCAAGCAAACATAAATGCACTGCAGTTAATCTCCCCGGCAGCGTAGGCAACCCTTCAACAGATTCTTGATCTGTCCCCTTTGCAGCTGTTTCGCATCAGGCACGCTTCATCCAAATCCATTTGTTTTGTTACTTAGGCGCGCATCTTCTTCACTGATTATGTAAGACGTTGGTTGTCCCAAAGCCAGAGGCAAAAAAAAACAATTAAGGCGCATCAGAACGCCGACCGCTTGTCCCCTCTAAAGTCAGTTGAGGTCTTAGCGCCGTTTTCACTTACGGACCCAATCCCGAAACTATTGTTCTCTTAGCCAAACGTTTTTCGGCAGCTGTGCCAACTTTCGGCACAAGAGGCACGAGGCAACATCGTTGTTGACATTTTGTCATAGAGATAGAGAGAGAGCAGCTGACCATAACCTTGGATAGCCGTTACTTTGTCCAGAGAAACAAACATAGATATTCGCAAAGATCTTTAATTATTTTGACATCAGAAATTTATTTTTATAAATATGCATTTGGATAATGACGATCCTCCAGATAAGTTTTCTATGTCCAAAACCCAACAATTTTGTTAAATCAAACACTCATTCTATATTACAAAGTTTTTCCTTGCCCCTGTATTCACCAAGTTACTTAAATAAATTATTTTTTTAATAAAAATATTAACTTGTTTTTGTTGAAATAATTTTGGCCATTATTCAGTATCGCTTAGTTTTGTTGCCATGAATTTCAACTTTATTATATATGAGATTGCATTTGCCTTTCCCAAAAGATAAAAACTTTTTTGACACTTAAATAATCGTGATATTTGTGCGCTCTCATGGGAACTCATTTTCAATTGATCCATAAACGGTTCCCAGGTATAGTCGTTTCCAGACCACATCTGTCTTAAAAGTTTCCAGTTATTAGCCCAACTACCGCTGGCCATTTATCAAATTCATAAAAATAAAATATCAAATAGAGAACTCCCTATAGAACTCCACGCCTGTCATGACGACTAATGCCACCCCAAGCGCACACTTCACTCAAGTTTCTCCCCTCCTGGAGTAGTACTAGACTGGATGCATCTTTGGGCCTGCCACCCTAACTAGGCGCCATAAAAATCAACAAAAAATTCATTTAAATCAACATATATCTTAGCCTAAGCATCCCAGAATAAGAACTTAACACATTTGCTACTGTTTCATATTTTTCATGCTCATTACATTATTTTTTTCCCCTTCTTTTTTATGTTGGGGGGTTGAGCAATATGATTGGAGTGGGTGTAGCACACCCTATAATAACTGCAGTTCCCACAGAACACCAAACAGAAGAAAAAAACATAATGCAACTAAAAATATATATCCCAGCATCGTAGTAGTAGTAGCATTATGACCGCAAGCACTAATTTGAGGTTGCAAAAGGTCTCACATATGCTACCTTGCTGCAGAATTGATTAAGAAGAGTGAGAAAAAGTGAAAAAATGGGAAGCAATCGCGTCGATACAATAAAAATTAAAGTGTTTTAATGTGTAAATCGTGCGTTGGGGCATAAAAATAAAAAATGAAAACACAGTTGAGAGAATACCTACCATAAACGCAACGAAAATAATGCAAACTAAAAATACAGATAGACAGACAAGGAAGCCCCAACCCAACAGCAGCACAGAAGACAGCTACCGATCAGCGATCACCGTTCGTGCCACACTAAACGGCATTTACCTTGATCCCGAGATTGAAACCAAACAAGAATGAAAAAAAATAAAGGAAGCCAAAGCAACTCTGGGGCTGATATTGAACTTTGATTTTTTCATATGGCGCGTTTGAATTTCATTCTCTGATTTTTCATTTTCTCAGCCGACAGCCAACTTTTGCGACTTTTGTGAGTGTGTGACCGTTGCGATCATCACGTTTGGCCCAGACAACAAGAAGACGAACTGATCCACATTCGCATACTGCGAGTCCGAATCCAACTGCCGCCCATATGTGTGATGAGTCTGCGGTTCTCTTTTGCTCGGTTTTTGCTTTTCGCTTTTTGTTCTTCTGCTGCCTTTTGCCAACTCATGATTTTTATTGAGTTTTCTCGTGGGAACTAAGTTTGCCAAATTTGCCAGCTAAATGGCAGCTTATTAAGTGCAAACATCAAATTATCATTTAGTGTACTTATTAGTGATCCGAGGTAGATCCAAATTAACAGCATGTGGTTTAGCCATTTAGTATATGTTATACTAAAGAATAAATAACATTTGCTTTTCAACTCTTTGATCATAGTCAAAATTGCGACGCTTATTCAATTTACAAAACTATTATTCTCCTCGTTTTGTGAAGGGATTCTTTTGCGCTCAAACAAAATTGATAAGCATTGCCAGCTGAGTGCAATCTTTGCACAACCAGAGTTGTCAGAGCGGCGCAATAATTTTATGAGTGCCTTAAATCTGGCTAACCGAACACTATAGTATAGCAGCTGTCAGCTGGCGCATGTCCCAAAACCGGGCGATTGACAATTTTTGCATTGTCGATCTTAAATCCTACCAACATTGTAAAGTCATAAATATCCTTATGTTGCAAAAATCTATGCGCATGTGCTCATCATAAAAGCAGGCAAGTTAGGTTAGCTTCAACTATTGATTGACCCTTGACCAGGACGAAAAAATCACAACCCCCTTAGATAAGGTAATGTCTTAAGAGGGGGGTTGTTAAGACAGCTGCCTTGTCTGCCTGGTTTTGTGTATCTACCTATGTGCTTGGCGTAAGACAACCCCGAAAAGTCTGAAAAAGAATTTTTAATGAATTGCATCCAATGATCTTGGCATTGATTAAGGGGTGGCTGTACGCAATTTGGATTTTGGATGATATCCTCAATATTGCTAAAATCCTTGAATTTTGTTATACATAAAATCAATCTAAGAAGTAGAGCTACTTCATAATATCTGATTATTTTTCATGCTTAAAATCTAACCACATATGTATTAAGTTTTTCTACGATCATGAGATCGCCTTTTAACCAACGTGTGCAAATTTGCGCGAGCTCGACAACTCTGTTGAGCCATAAACACAACTCACTCAGGCAATTGCTCATTATTTGAGTACTTTGAGTTTTGAGCGCGATTTGCCTGCTCTGGAATTTCTTGTCGGCGTCTGCATAACCACCCCAAATGCGCTGCTGAGCGTACGGCGGTCTGTAGTTCGCTCTCACGATGGCTACCTGCGCCTGCGTCGTCGTGTGTGCTGCTCAGGTAAACGAATCGACTCGGACTCGTTTTGCCGTCGTCGCGTATGGTTTTTAGTCAGCGCGTTGACTGCAACGAGGATCAGTATCCTTTTGGCGTTCCGTGTGCGCGGTTGTCTGCCGCTCGTCCTGAAACGCAGCCTACAAACAACAAATCGAACAATCTCACAAAATCGTATTCATTTCATTAAAAACGCGTAAAGTTTGTTAAGTTTTATCTGTTCGGACATTTGCAAAATATAAGTACGTGCAATACTTATTTGTTGACACTTTAATTCGTACTTTAACCAAAGTTTTTGTGTTGTGAAATATTTAGTGTTGTGTTAAAAAACAAAATAAATAAACATAACTTGCCGTTCTATTGGATTACACTTTTGGATTATCAACATACAAATATAAATTTACTAAAAATGGATTACAAACACGATCTTAACTCGGATGATGATTTTGACTGCTCCAACGGATATAGCGAAAGCTATAGCAGCAATGGACGCAATCCAAATGGACTGTCCAAGGCGGAGCTTAGAAAGGTAAGTTTTAAGCTTATTGTTAATGATCAATTGTAGATAAGGAATGTAATTTGATCGCATCCCAATCACACACAAAAAAATGCATTTAATTTGGCTGAACAAAACTTAATGATCACCATAATGTAATTAATAATAATCATAATAAGAACTAGGAGATGAAATTTATTTAAAATAAAAACGCATAAAATTATTAAATCTTTTGTTTGTATTTTTTACAGACCAACAAACCCATAATGGAAAAACGTCGTCGGGCTCGTATAAATCACTGCTTAAATGAGCTCAAATCGCTTATCCTGGAGGCAATGAAGAAAGACGTAAGTATCCTTACCAGACAAGAAAAACAACAAAACCCAAGCCAGCCCCCAAAAAGTCGAAGCAGTGATTTAGAAACTAGGTTCGCGATAGGTTCACTTTCCTTATAAATGGTGTCATAAAACACATAAATTTGAGAAACTCAAACATTTTCAAGTGTCTTGCGCGTCGGCAAAACAACAAAAGGATATACTACAAGACTCCTACAACAGAGAGGCACAGGGGCAGAAGACACACACAAAAAACCAAAACGAAAACGAGTCAACAGTTTAATTGAGTATTAAATTTTATTGATGATCATTACAAGAGAGCGCCGACAATGACGATGATGATTTCGATGGCGATGGCGATGTCGATGGCGAGTCAGTCAGACAGACCAAAAGTGTTAACAAGTCGAGGAATTACGCAGAAATCTCCGGCAGAGCAGACAGTAGAGACTGCAAACCTGTTTCTACAGGAGCCAACACTGAATCCTGCTGTGAGAAAAATACACAAAAAAAAAAAACATTAAAAAAAAAGATGAGCCAAAAGCGAAACGAAGACGCCGACGCCAGTGTAGCAGAATTCTGCAGGCAACGACCAAAAATCAAATAAGAAAGACATTGAAGAAAAAGCAAAAGTAAACAAAAGATGCAGACATGACAAGAAGACAAGAAGAAGTAGTAGAATAAGAAGAAGGCGACCCAGCGGGCGGGGCAGCAAAGCGGGCGACCTGCGTGGGAAACTTTTGCAAAATATGCAGCCCAGCAGCTAGCAAAGCATACGCAGAAGAAGTGCCAAGCAGATCGAGAGAGAGAGACAGAGATAGAACGAGAGAGAGAGAGAGAAATGAGCTTAGTGGCCGGCGCAGCTTTTGGGGCGTGTGAGATTCACTGAAGTGGTCTGTAGAACAGAACAGAAACAAATAATAAAAAAACACACAGAGGTAGATTACAAATAGTTGGACATATGAAGCAAGAAACGTGCTCGAGCCTCTGCATCATTCACTTTTTGTGCCCTGTAGGTACAAAGATTGGCCGAGCGGGGTATATAGGTTTGGGTAAAGGTGTGGGTGCAAAGCAATCAGGTATTCCATTCTAAAAAGTTCTTTGTTTAAACCTCAGATCGAACAACCATAACATAAAGCTGCTATACATATGCAAGCTTTTCTTAAGATGTTTGGAATCATTTCAATCTGTTCTTTATAAGTCTTTAAGTCTCCAAGCAATCCCTCAACAACTTCATAGCAACCTAAAGTCATTTACAGGGTATTTTCAAGCTTGTTAAAAGCGTTTAGCTGCTTAGTTACGTGTTTCACTTGTTTCCCATGCATTGAACTTGTTATAGGGCCTTGTGTAAGTCGGAACGAGGGTCGCTGAGAGGCTGAAATGACCGTCTGATCTGCTGTTGAGCAGAGTGCACGAAAAACAATTAGCCGGGCGGCTTCTGCTTTAGTTGTTATCCACTTTTAAGTCTGGGCCCTGGCCAAAAACAAAACCAAACACCCAACAACAACTTGAACTCATCATTATCATTGTTTTTCTCTACCGCTTTTTAGCCGGCGCGACATACCAAACTGGAGAAGGCCGACATACTTGAGATGACTGTGAAGCATTTGCAGTCGGTGCAGCGCCAGCAGCTCAATATGGCCATACAGACCGATCCGGGTGTGGTGCACAAATTCAAGACTGGATTTGTTGAATGCGCCGAGGAGGTCAATCGCTATGTCGGCCAAATGGATGGCATCGAGCCGGGAGTGCGTCAACGTCTCAGCGCCCATTTGAACAATTGTGCCAATAGTTTGGAGCAGATTGGCTCCATGAGCAACTTCAACAACGGTTACCGTGGCCAGTTGCCAGCAACCATATTCCCAGGCGCGGCAGCTCCCTTGTTTCCCGCATTGCCACAGGATCTTAATAACAACAATAACAGTAACGCTAACAGTAGAGAGAGTATTACAGCAGCCGCTTCAGCTATACAAATGGGTGGATTGCAGCTAATACCCTCTCGCTTGCCCTCGGGTGAATTTGCGCTTATTATGCCCAATACAGCAACAGCGGCAGCAGCAACGGCAGCAGCAGCAGCAGCAGCTCCAGCACCATTTGTCTGGCCAGGTTCGGCGGCAAGTGCAGCTTTGGCCAGCATTGCGAATCCCACACATTTAAGTGATTATGCACAAAGTTTCAGACTGAGCGCCTTTAACAAACCAAGTCAAGCGCCAGCAGCAGGAGCAGCAGCAGCCGCTGGACCAGTGAGGAGTAAGACGACAACCAGCAGTCCACCCTTGAGTCCCATCTCCTCCATCTCCAGTCATAGTCAAGGCGATGAGTCTCGTGCCACCTCACCAGCACATGTCCAATCGGAACTCCTAATGGCCAAGCAACAACATAGCTTTGCGGGCGTCTTCTCCACACCGCCACCCACTTCAGCGGAGACATCCTTCAATACCAGTGGCTCACTGAATCTGAGCGGTGGCAGTCATGATAGCAGTGCTGGCTCCCTTGTGGCACATCACTTGCAACAGCAGCAAGTTAGCTCCACCAGTGGCAAGGAGAGTCGTCGCACAAAGCGTGAGCGTGAGGAGGATTTGCAGCAGCAGCAGCAGCAACAGCAGGATCAGGCTGATTCTAGCGATTCGTGTTCGATATCGGACGAACAACCATCGTCTAAGAAATTCCTGGCCGCTGCCATCGAGAAAAACAGCTCCGCCTGGCGACCCTGGTGAAGAAGACAGTCAGCAATTAAAAAATGTATCATCTCTAATATTTTGTATGTAGTATGTTAAGTTTTTTTGCTATCTCTTGACTCTTGTTAATTTATTTTCATTGCAATTTATCGAAGAAAAAACAAAAAAAAAAAACAATTAATTTATTTTATGCTCTTCATGTTTTTCGCTTTTTTCAATTTTAAGTTCAGCTGTGATTATTTATGCGTGTGTATATTTTTGTGTAATTTTTCTTGTATAATTTTTGTAATAATTCTTAAACTATTATGTATTTTAGCTACTTAATTGAAAATATTTAAAGTTCTTTATTACATTATGTATTAGAATTTTTAACTAAGTTATGTAATTATGTAGCATCAAAGTTTTTCATGTTTTGAATTTAAGTTTTATTTTAGAGGTTTATTATTATTATATAATTAAGGATATAGTAAGTTGTACGCCAACTGAATAATGAGTGAAACAAAATCGAATAAAACTTCAAAAAAAGCAACAAATTGCTGTAATATTTTTGAAAGGGAAGAATAAAAATCAATTTCTTACTTAGTTAGTTGGGCATAGTTAAGTCTTGACCCACCAGAGCTTGAACCCATAAAACGGAAGCTTGGACTTGCATAAACTTCCGCTGATAGTAGCATAATCTATTTTGCGGAAGTGACCTTGTTTGCATTTTGCAACGATTCACTGATTTGATAACCCACAATTGCTATATAAACAGTCATCGTTTGATATTTGCCGACACTAATTTCACACACAGCTTGCAACCGAGCACGCAGTAAACATCAGCTAAACAAGCTGAATAGGCGTGTTTCGATAAAGTTTTCACTTACAAAAGTTCTGTCATGCAAAAGAACTTATTTTTTGGTCAGCTTTTGCTGATTTCTTTGACATTATCGCGTTTGATTTATGCCAATGAATATCGTGCCTCACCGAAGCTTATAGGTCCTGCACATCTCTTGCATAATCCAGAGGATGATATCCTCCAGTCCCTGGATGTGGCAATGGATAAGATCTCCAATATCTATATGCAAGCTCTACTCTCCGGCAGCCATACACCTGAAGTGGAAATATCATTTCGAGCACTAGAAATGGAAGTGTATGAACTTCTGGATCGGCTTTATAAGTTGCATCGGTTGAAGGACTACATGAAATATGAAGCGGAAGTGTCGCGACAAATGATTATCTATGCCATGCTCAAGGAGCTCTTTGGTTATACACAGCATTCGAAGAAACCAAAGTAAAAGTGCTTGAACAAATTTTCGATTTCAATAAATTGATTTACATCCCTTTTCCCATATTTTATTCTTCTTTTTTTTTCTCAATTTAAATCACATCCGTAATAACTTCCGTAAAGGAGATGAACCCTTGCTGCCTTGCGTGTGTCTGTCGAGCGACACAAACATCACCTTTGGAGACGCCCCTTCGGCAACTCAAGTTCTTTCGTCCTTCGTTTCTCTCTGAACCGCGAACTTCCCACACTCAATCATATCGACACTTTTGTTACCCGATCTGCTGTGAGAAAGAACTTAATTATCATAATTTTCATTTCCTTTTAGCGCTATTATCCTTTTGCAGTCTCCAAATACCGTTGCACTTGTTTCGTTGTGTTCCCACACACTAACACACATACTCAGACACACATACATCCTCAAAGATCCTTTATCTTTGCTCGCTTCGCTGTTTGCTTTGTGGTTGCCTGTTTGCATTGCACTTGTTCTGTGGATCCTTTTATTGTTTTTCTTCTTCTTTGTCTCTGTTTGCTGTGATTTGATGCTGGGCCTCCTCGAATTCTGTGTGCTTGTGTGGGTTAGTCGGCATCTTGGGATCTCTTTTGGTATGTGTGTGTGTGTATCTGTGTGAAATTCCTGAGCACTTCGTTACGGCTTATCACTTTTGTTTTTACTTTTAATTTCGTTTTCCTCATATGCTTGGTGGGAATGGGAATCTGTTTCGTGTTGCCATTGAAATTTCGTTAGTCTCAAAAATTCTAGATGCATAAACTGTGACCTCCCAGTGGGCTGGTCCAGTTGAATAAATGCGCAGTTTTGGTAAACTGGTTTTATGTCTGAAAAAAAAACATAATTTGATTCCCTTTTGTAAGCAAACTTTGTGGATTACGGGTTTCAATTGCGCAATATAAAGAGAGCTAAGGATACTCAAAATGTTCAAGGAATTTCAACAAACAAGTTTTAAATTCGCATTTATCAACAATACAACAAATCTTGCCTATTTAATTGCTATTAATTTGACAAAGTATGTAACCGATGCATTTTCCCACAACTAAGTTTTGGCTTAAACCCAAAAATCTCGTTTGTATTATAATAGAGATATCCTTGCAAACAAACAAACAACAAAGTCATGCAGTTTTTAACAGGAATTCTCCCACACGAATGCGATCCTTTTTTGCCGCAGCAAAGGATAAAATGTACTCCGACCGACAGACAATCCGACTACCTGTGCCAGGCAAAATTCAAATCGCTTACGATTTTCACACGACCCAATGAATGGGCCCTGATCGCTCTGCTCAGGTCCTGTTGCCAACAAGTGCATTCGAAATCTCATATCCATAACCCACAGTAAATATGCGTGAGACAGCAGCACAGAATGCATCTTTGCGTAACATCAAAATGCACGATAAAAGTTGAAAGATACATCAGAAAATGTTCCCAGGCACCAATCACTGTTTGCTCCATAAGGGGTCAATGGAGTTCTCTAGGTAAACGAATCGGAAGTGCCCACGCGTCGTACACTTGAAATATGGAGAAATCAACAAATTGAATTTTGAGTGCATACAAATTGTTCTATCATGCATATCCTTTATGTGGCGAGAAAAAAAAGGAAACAAATTACTGTCGATTTTTTCAGGCTCGTTTTCCCTTTTTCATGCTGTTAAACAGTCAAGAAAAAGGATGAAAAAGGTTGAGCAAAAGAAAATTGAAAGTTACTTCCGCTTTGGGCTGAGATTTTCCAAACGGATGCCATATGGCAACGTTTGTTGGGAAAATGTGTGATGTAAAGAAATGTGTATGAAAACTGATATATTATCAAATATTATTAAACATTTTACTCGATTTAACAATTGATTTTATTTATTTTTACAATTGCTTTCGAATGTATGCACTCTGCTTTACATTCCATACATAATTAATTGTGTATGCGCTATAGTTGTTAAGTTTTTACATTGTATATGTTAAAATTTGGCTTTCGTCTGAGCATTATGTTTTATACAGTAAATCGCTTTTTGTTCGATTGCTGAAGTTTTGTTAAATGTACTTAACTATATTTAAATTATGTAAATTTGTTCGTATTCATTTTCCATCGTGCTATTTTTCAAGTTGTTTTTATTGCGTTTGTGCGTTTAAATTGTAAGTGCTTATTAAATGCATTTTCTAGCAATCACTTTAAAAAACACAAATTTGCATATTATTTTTACGTTTAAACGTATAACGTTTCACTAATTTGCAAAATGTTTAGTGATTGATTTTTTTTTTTAAATGTTAACTAGGCTGCCAGTCAGGCGTTTAATTATATAAAATATTTACAAAAATTGTTTTTGTTTTTTTTTTTTAGCTCACGTCATCTTTAACTAAGTCTAGAAACTACAAAATTTACAAATGCACAAATACGTTTTAGTTTGGCTGATTAAAATTATATCATAATATAAGGAAGGCAAATTTTTGTAAACATTGCGACAATTATGCAAATGGCGCTTAAATGAAAAAACAAAAGACATGTGTTTACAAGTTGGCGTATAAGAAGGGCATTACATAAGATGCAAGGAGACGCCCCAGTTGCAAATTAGTTTCAGCGCTCTTTGGGTGGGCACGCACTCCAAAACCTCCGATTCCCTACCCTTTCTCAACACAAATAATAAGAGAAAACATAATGTATACAAAAAAAAACGTTTACAAAATTCGTAATATGGCTACGCTATCAGTCCATTGTTCGTGTTTGAAGTCGGTTTGGATTTGGATTTCTTAAAATGTGATGCTTGAGTGTGTATATGTGTGTGTGTGTGTATGTGCTCTTTAAGTTTACAATCTGTGAGCGCGCTTAGCACTGCTCTCCATCCTGACTGACACGGCTCAATCATCAAAGTATGTCCGGCGTATGTGTCTCATCGTGCGTATGCTGCAACAATCCTTTCCGTTCGTCCGGCGCCGTGCTGTGCGCTATTTCCGCACTTGCTGGCTCCGCAATTGCATCCGCATACATTGATTCGTATACGGGATTGGCAAAGTTGCCCTGCAACCAAGAATGTTCGGGTAAGTTTTTGCATTTTATATAAAATAAATAATGTCCTTACCTTATCATCATCGTGTGGAAAGGGCGGCGCCTCATCGGCATCGCCACGATACATTGGGTTTGTTAGCATTATTTCCACATTGTCGGTGAGACGAGCATGCGTGAATGGCTGCGCTATGCGATGTTTCCTGTACAAATGAATGTAAGATTAGTATTTGAAGCAAACTTGAACTTAAGCTGTTTAACATACTTGAGTAAATAAACGGCGCCGCCAAAGAGCGACACTAGCAATGTGGCTATTGCTAAGACAACGGCCATCACCGAGACCCAACTGGCTGAGTCTGTTTGATCCTCCTCGCCACTCAGTGCGACAGCGCTCTCTGCTAGGCAAGGCACCACCTTCTTGTTATCGCATAGGCACTCGTTAATGGAGCTGCCCGTGCGGCAGACGCTGCACTCGCCAACGCAACGCGGCGGCAACTCACAGAAATCGCCTTGCCACTCGCCAATGCAGGTGCAATAAGGCAGCGCATACGCTTCGAGATGACAGACGCCACCATTGGCACAGTAGCGCACACAGGGATTATCCTCGCCCACAGGAAGTGTACAAAACTCGCCGTTCCACTGATCCGTGCAGTTGCAAATGGCCATACCCTTGATGACATGACAAGTGCCCGAGTTTTGGCATATGATGCCCGTGCACGGATTGCGCGATGGCAGTTGTGGGGCATCACAGAAACGTGGTGGATTCGATGTCTTACACAGATCTGATTCACAGCGATCGCCAATATAACGTGTGGGACAGGTGCAGGTCAAACGATGTCCTCGATTCATACAGGTGCCGCCATTCTGACAAAAGTCGCGACAGGAATTCGCCTCACAATGCTCTCCATAGTAGCCGCTAGGGCACTTGCACTGACGTTGTCCCTTAGCGCCAATGCTGCAGGTTCCTCCATTTTTGCAGAAATCCGCACATTCATTAAACTCACAACGTTTGCCGGTATAGCCATCGGGACACTCGCATTGTGGGGCACCCGTAATTGTCTCGCGGCAAATGCCGCCATTCTCACAGGTGAGATTCAGGCAGTGCTCGCATTGATCACCCACATACATTTCGGGGCATCTGCACTTCATGCCCTCCGTGTCGGAGACGAGACACGATCCACCATTGTGGCAACGGCTCTGGCAATCCGATACTGAAGTTTCGCAACGTGCGCCCGACCAGTTGGGAGGACAGGTGCACTTGAGTGGTGGAGGATCCTGCAATCCTGGCAGCTGTGGCGCCACAGTACATAGTCCATAGTTGAGACAGTAGCCAGAGCAACGATAATGCTCGCAAAGCTCACCCTCAAACTGTGGCTGGCAAATGCATTTGGGCACATGATTCACCAACTGGCATGTGCCGAGATTACAAGCAAGTGGACAGTAGTTGGGTATATCGGTGTGTGCCTTGCAAATACCCTCCTCGGTCATCACATAGTCGTTTGGACACTTGCAACTGTAGCCACTAGCTGATTCCGTTGAGAGAATGCAGAGGGCGCGGGATGCTTTGCAGGGCTCTTTGCCGCAGGGATTACTGATATTGCGATTCTGTTTCATTGGATGCAGTATACCAATATCCGAGGATCGGTAGCCCTTTAGCAAATAGGTGCCATTATCATTGCCGAATTTGTTCATCTTAATGATGCTCTGATCGTACAACTTGATGTACAGATAGTCCTCAAAGACATCGATTTTTTGCGGCTTCTCACGGTTACCAAAGCGCCGCACCACATTGCGATCCTTGCCATTCAGACGACACGTCTCAATGGTGCCCTTGCGATAATCGGCCCAATAGAGGCGTCCCGTTGGATAGTCTATGGAGAGGCTTATTGGCCAGCCGACATCACGTTCCACAAGACTCTTTTTGTTGCTGCCGTCGAGCGAGGCAACCAATATGCCATTCTCCAATGTAGACCAGATCATGACACGCGATTCTGGTTCCAGCACAATATCTGTGGGATTCATGCCAGTGGATACCAATGAAATGTATTTCTTGCCCTCAATATCGGTGGCAATAATTTGATTGTGTCGCGAGTCCACGATGTAAACCATTTGTGTAACCCAATCCACGGCTAGTGACTTGGGATCGTCCAAATCGGGAATCTACAGAGCAAAAACATATTTATTACATTGAAAACGTGAAGAAAGAAATTCAACTACAACTCACATTGAAAGCAGTTAGTTCCTTGAGATCACGACGCACACGTACTCCATTGCCCTCGACATGAGGCGTGGCAATTTTCATAGTGTGCACCTTGCCATGATGCGAATCAATCCAGAAGAGCAGCGTATCCTTTAGCCTTATGAGTATGTCAAACACATCAATCTTTAAACTGTCCGTTTGGAAGAAACCCACAACAGTGGTGCCTTCCTGTTTAGCGGGCAATATGAAACGGAACTCCTGCTCCGAGGCCAGCAAAAGTATCTGATCTGGTCCAGAGGCCAGGCAAGTGGCGTTCTTTGCCGCACTCTTCTGGTAACCCGGCGTGCACTTGCAGTTGTAGTGTCCCGCCTTCTTCTCAATGCAAATCTGTGAGCAAGTGCCAAAACCACAAACCGGCGGCTGGCAATTCATCTCATCGGAACCATCAATACAATTGTACTGTCCATCACAGCGGAAGTTTTTCGAAATGCAATCATCGTTCTCGCATTGAAACTGATCGTGTCGACATTTGGGCAATGCTGCGCACACCTGATCCGATTCATCCTCATTGTTGCCACAATCGTTGACGCCATCACAAAGCGCCGATTTGCGTATGCAAAGCAAATTCGCACACTTAAAGGCATTGTAGTGACAATGGACATGGGCACACGTGCCAAAGCTCTCGTCACTGCCATCCAGACAATCGTCCCAGCCATCGCATTTCCAGCGCGACATAATGCACTTGCCATTGCCGCAAGAGAAATGATCTGGTGGACATGTGCAGTTAACCTCATCGGATCCGTCGGGGCAATCATCATCGCCATCACATTGATATTGTCTGAATAAAAATATATTAGATTATAAACGATTTTTTACTTAACTTTTAACTCACTTGTTAATGCAGGTATTGAATGCAGCACATTTGAATTGATTGGGTTTGCAGGTGATGTTACAATTGATCTCATCGCTGCTATCGTCACAATGAATCTCACCATCGCAGCGAAAATCATGCTTGATGCACTTCCCGGTGCCGCAACGAAACTCGCTCTCCGAACAGTTGCGCATCTGGCAGTTGAGCTCGTCGCTGCCATCGCCACAATCGTTCTCGTAATCACAGCGCCAGCGTCCTGGTATGCATTTGGAGTTGTTGCACTTAAAGTAAGTGGGATCACAGGTGGCCTTCGAAGTGTGACAGCTGGGCGGTTCATCCTCGCCATTGGGACAATCCTCCTCTTCGTCACAGCGCCAAGCAAGCGGTATACAGCGACCCGAATTGCATCTGTAAGAGGAATGAGAAAAAGTCAACACAAATTAAAAAAAATTAGCTTATTTTAAATGACTCACTGAAAATCGTTGGGCCCACACGAGACGTGCTCACAATTTGCCTCATCGGATTTATCGGCACAATCAATATCGCCATCACAGACCCACACGTAGGGCATGCATCGATTGTTGCCGCACTGGAATTGATCCTTTTTGCAGATTAGTGGCGTGCAACCGGCCTCATCTTCGCCAGCCGGACAATCCTTGACGCCATCGCAACGCTTAACGCTATCCACACAGAAGGCTGTACTATTTGCAGTTGCCTCGCATTTCAAATGATTCTCAAAGCAGGTAAACTTATCACAATTGAGCTCATCTGTGCTGTCACCACACTGATTGACACCATCACAAATGGCCGAGGGATGTATACACTTCTTGTTGCCGCATTGATATTGACCCGGCTCACAGTGGAATGGCGGGCAAGTCTCTGGCTCATCGCTGCCATCGCCGCAATCATCCTGCGTATCGCAGCGCCAATAGAAGGGTATACACTTGTACGTATTCACACACTCGAAATGCGCTGCTGTGCAATTGGCGCGACAGGTGATTCCATCCTCGGCAAGCACAAAATTGTTGGGACAAGCGCACTTGTAGTAAGGTGCCTCGGGCGAAAGCAAACAAAGCGTGGAACAGTTGGCTGCTAAGCAAGGGTTGCCACTCAATGGCTGCTGCTGGCGATAAGGATGATAGACACGCAAATCCATGGGTCGATGTATGGTTGTGATCAATGTGGAACAGTTTTGGCCATCATATTTATTGCAATACTCAATGGACTTTCGCTCCCAGTCGGACCAATAGATCCGGTCCTCCCAAACCGCAATGGCAAAGATGTGATGCAGATTCAAGTTGGGATTAATGCTGCGAGCGAGCAGCAGACGCGTATGATTGCCATCTAGATCACTAACGGAAATCGTATCCTCTCTGGCATCACCCCAAAATATCTGCTGCGTCTCGAAGCTAATAGTCAAAGCATTGGGCCAGCCCAAATTCTCGCGTATAATCATCCGAGGCTTTGAGCCATCCATGCCAGCTTTGCCTATGTGCGGATTCTCACCCCAATCGGACCAGTAGATGTGCCGCTGATAGGGATCCAAAGCAATGCCACGCGGCTCACGCAGATTCTCATTGATGAGCACACGTCGATATTTGCCATCCAGCTGGGAAACCTCAATGGTGTCCAATCCCTTGTCACACCAGTACAAATTCTTAGCCACCCAATCCACAGCCAGGCCATCTGGATTCTTAAGCATAGCCTGATGCAGAGTTTGAGTCTTATTCTCAACGGGGCAATAACGTTTAATGGTGCCCACTGTGCTGGTCACATCCGACCAATACAAACACTGACTATCCCAATCAAAATCCAAGGCAACTGCATTGGATAGCGAGTGTATGAGTATGGAACCGTTGCCAGTGTGATTCACCTGTCGAATGTAGTAGCGATTGGAGAATATAAGCTTCATGGTCACATTGCTAGTTGCCTTGCACGTCCGATGATCTCGCAGCTCATAGCCCTTGGCGCACAGGCACTTATAAGAGCCATAGGTGTTTATGCAGGTTTGGGAGCAGGGCTGCTGTTCATCGCACTCATCAATATCGGTGCAGAGATGTGGACTCTTGGGCAGCAGCTTATAGCCAGGTCGACAGCGGCATTCGTAGCCCACCACCTTGTCCACACACTCGTGTTCGCATATGTCCGGTATGAGGCATTCATTCACATTGCACAGCTCTTCGTCCGAGTAGTCTGCACAATCGTTGCGCCTGTCACACAATAAATCCGCACTGATGCACGCTCCATTCTTGCAACGGAAATCATCGGCACCATTGCAGGCACGAGTGTGTGCACAGAGAGAGGCCAGCTCATCGGAGCCATCGCCACAATCGGGTTTGCCATCGCAGGTCTGATTCTTGAAGATGCACAGGCCATCTTGACACTGGTGCATAAGTGCACCGCCTGGACATGCGTGTGGCGGATAGACGGGTTCACAGCCATCATACTCATCATCGCCGCCAGGACAATCCTCGTCACCATCGCACACATAATGCGAATCAATGCAGAGACCTGTTAAAAATGAATACTTTATTAAATTTCTTCATTGAGCCAAATAATAAACTTACCACTTGAACAAAGGAAAGCAGGTGGCTGACAATCGGGAATGTGTGCAACTCCTCCACAATGGGGTCCCTCATCCTCAGAGCCGTGATCCCCATTGCTCGGGCAATCCTGTTCACCATCGCACACCCACTTCTGTGGTATGCAACGTCCAGAGCTCTTGCACTGAAACAGATGAGCTCGACACGGACGATTGGGGCATTGTGGCCCCTCATCTGCACCATCCTCACAATCGCTCTTGCCATCGCACTGCCAGCTACTGGGAATGCAGCCATTGTCGCATTTAAACTGATTCACCTGACAACTGGAACGGCAGTTCAACTCATCGCTGCCATTAGCGCCAACTCCATCATTACAATCATTCTCGCCATCACAACGAAAGGCGCCGGCAATGCAATGTCCATTCGAGCAACGGAATTGACCCAGTTCACAGGTGGCACGAGTGAAATTGCTGCAACCGATCTCATCGGTGCCATCGGGACAATCCGGCTCACCATCACAACGCCAGGTGGGCATAATGCAAATGGTGCTATTCGCACAATGCTCAAATAATGCATCGCCTTGCTCACAGGTTCGCTGGGCGCATTGCTTCTCATCACTGAAATCGCGACAATCGCGCATATTATCACAGAGGAAACTGCGCGAGATGCACTCACCGCTGCCGCAACGGAATTGCTCCGGCTGGCATTTGCAAAGCAGAGTGGCCTCATCGCTGCCATCGCCACACTGCTGGATACCATCACAGGTCTGTTCCTGTGCAATGCAACGATGATTCTGGCACATGAAATAGCTATCGGGGCACTGTCGGATAACACAATAATTTCTCAACTCGTCCGAGCCATCCATACAATGCGTCACATTGTCACAGGTCAGCTCCAAGGGAATGCATTCGCCCGAATGACAATTGTACTGGGATTTGCCACAGCTGGTATGAACGGGTGCAATGCAGCCACGTCCATCGGACGCCAGAATACCTTGGGTGCACTGACAGCTTGCCAAACCGTTTTTGCTCAAGATGCACACATCTTCGCAGAGTCCATTCAATATTTTACATTGGTTCGCATCGCAATTGATGCTGCTATTCTGCACTGCTATAACGCCCATGGGTCGAGCCACATGCTCTCGCAGAAACAGGACATCAGTGCCCGTATATTTATTGGCACGCACCACTGCGTGCAGCACCCAATCTGTCCAGAACAAAAGATCACCATACACAGCCATGGCAAAGGCATGTTTGGGTGTTGTGTGAGCAAGCACCACACGATTGGTGCCATCATAATTGACACGCTCAATCTTATCGAGACGTGCATCGGCCCAGTAGAGCTGTTGCTGTTCCAAGTCTAATGTTAAAGCATTTGGCATTTTAATATCCGTTCGTATGATGCGCTCCACGCCATAGCCAGTAAGATAGGCACGCTGTATGCTTGGCGATTCCTCGTTCCAGTTCGTCCAGTAGATCATGCCCAGACAAGGTTCCACTGAAATGCCACGTGGCTTATCCTTGCTTTGCAGCGACAATACATTCTTTACATGCGGCAAGTTCTGTTCGGCCTGCGGTGTTAGATGCAGCAGTTCCAAACTACGTATGGCTGCATCATTATTTGAGGTCCAAAACAGCTGCTCATTGACCATATCAAAGGCCAGTCCCTCAACGCGTCCCTGCTGCGTGACAAGCACACGCTGGCCGCTGCCGTTGAAGTGCACCTGATTGATCGTGCTTAGCTGCACATCCGAGTAGTAAACCAGTTGTTGCTCATAGTTGTAACTAATGGCAATCACATTTCGCATGAGTGTCGCATTCGATATTAGTTGAACGGGCCAATTTTTATTGGCGTGCTCCGTCATGTGTATGCTCTCGATGTTGCTACGATAGCTGAAAAGCAGAAAATTCTCGTAAGGCTCACAGCTTAATCCATCTGCGGCGAGGCGACTGTGCGAGCAGGCGCATACTGCGGTGGTGCCATTGAATAGGCACAGTTGCTGACAGCCACCATTATTTTGGGCACATGGATTGCTGCCGTGTTGAACGCGTTTGGAGTAAATCTTTAGATCCCTGATAGCATCCTGTTCCGTTTTTAGTATGAGACGCGATTGCGATAGATTGGTGAGAGGTGCCACCTTAATGGCACCCTCATTGTATTTATTCTCTGCCCAGTAAAGATAATCTCCCAGTTTGGCAAGCGCCACGGGCTTGTTGAGCGTATCATTGAGGAGCTGCTCTCGCAAATTGCCATCATAATCTACTTTCATTAGAGCATCGGGATATCGTTCACACCAGTACACCTTGGTGGCATCCATGTCCACAATTAGACTATTTATTGCCCAATTGGAGCTCGTTTGATTGACCAGAACAAATGGTTGACTGCCATCCAAGCCGGTGCGTCCAATATGTTGTTGTGTGACATAAAACAATAGTCCCTGCAGCGGATCCACAGCCAATGCTGTGGGTTTCTCCACATTCGAGACAACTACATAGCGATGGCTACCATCCAGACGAGATACTTCAATGATATTTCGCTTTGTATCGCTCCAATAAATGTTGCCCGCAATCCAATCTATGGCAATGCCACCGAGCCAATCCTGTTGTTTATAACCAGCCAAATTAATGGCTTCCAATATTGTCTCACGATGTGTGCCATCACGACGCACTCGGGATATGCTGCCCAACTCGTTGTCGCCCCAATAAAGCATATCTGTGGCAGCATGGTATTCAATAAAGCTTGCCGAGCTGATGCGGGAAATGGGCACAAGAGCCTACGAAAAGAGTAAACAGAATGTTAAAATAAAAACGTTATTTGAATCTATGCAAAGGCATTTCATACCGCTTTGGGTGGCTCAAACTGTTCACTGGGATCAATCATTTCCACGCCCTGCATTACATCAATCGAATAGAATATAAACTCAGCTCGTGGTATGCAACGTGTCGGATTATTTGGCTCCACATCATAGCCCAGGGCGCAACGACAAACATGTTCCGTTGCCGATGTCGCCAGACAAAGTTGTTCACAGCCTCCACGCAAGGGTCCAGCGCAAGTATTAGTGCCAGTTTGTGCATCCGCATAGAACATTTTCATGCTCTGAATGGCTTCTAAGAAACAAATTAATTACATATTAATTTAAATATAAATAAAGTCAATTTTTTTCTACGCACTTGTATTCACACGCAGGAAGGACATATTTAGGCATTGCTCCTTCTCGCAGTGCATGATGACACTCTGAATGTTTTCTGGAAAATACAGGCTGCCATTGTAGACGGTGAGCGAGTTAATTGATGTTATAAGGCTGGCCACCAAGACTCTGTGCGTCTCATTTTTGGGTATATCATAATAGGCAATGCCTGAGCCATCATAGGAATAATACAATCGCTGCGAATCAAAGTCCATGGTCAAACTTTGCATGCTGTCATTGTGCGTGTGTATAACTAAACGATTCGATCCATCCAGGTTCGATTGTTCCAGCTGCCACAGCGCCGAGTCGTGTGAGGAATGTATCCAGTACATTTTGCCACTGTAAATCGAATGCCAAATTAGTTGCATATTTGAATGAATTGTATTATTATTTATTGAGTGATTATTTACTTAGCTGGATCCAAGGCAATGCTGTCCACCATATTTAAATTCTCATGAATGTGCGTAGTGTATTCACCCTGCAGATTACTAACAAGTATGGTGCACGATGTTTGACCCGAGGAGAAATACATATGCTTAGCTATCCAATCGATGGCAAAGCCAAAAGGCTTCTCAATATTAGTATTGATGATGGGTTCAATAAGTCCACTAGATATGCCCGCACGAGATATTTCATTTTGCTGTACGTCGGACCAATATATATAACTGTCTTCGACTAGGAAATCAATGCGTTGTGGTGCCACAAGCTAAGAAAGAAAGCAAAGAAATTGTTATGATTAAATTTTTCAAGCTAATAATCAGAGTTTAACTCACCCTTGGAGATTGTCTGATGGTAGGTATGGTATGATGATTGGGCTGATGCAAATCAATGCCACGTATTTCCTCGCCCATGACAAAGAGCAAAACCTGCTCATTGGGCACACAGTTACGCTCATCCGCCGGATCCAAGCGCATAACATGCGGACACTCGCACTTAAACGTACCTCTGCCACTCAAGAGGCAAAGATGCGAACAGCCGCCATTGTTATCGCCACATGGATTGCGATCCCAGGGCTGGCGACTTGAGTGCAGCACTTGTATGCCAAACGGTTGGGTTTGTGTGCGTTGCAACACTTGAATATCGCTGCCATTCCACTTATTGGCACGGATCACAGACGTTGTGCGCCAGTCTGTCCAGTAAACGTAGTTCTCAAATACAGAAATGGCAAACGGATGCGAGAGCATCTCCTTGTTGCGCAGCACCACATGATGCTCGGATCCATCATATTTTGTGCTGCTTATCGAATCCGACTTGGCATCCACCCAATAGACACGCTTCTGTGTGTAGTCCAATGTCAGGCCATTGGGCCAACCAGCGCTTAGTTGCCAACTGGTGGAGATTAGTCGTCTACCTTCGCCGGACATGCTGCAGCGTTCGATGCGCGGCGAATTATCATCCCAGTCAGTCCAGAAGAGCAAACCTTCACGTGGATCCAATGCAATCGCTCGTGGACTTTCCATATTGCCTGCGATTAGTGTTCTTCTAAAGCTGCCATTCAGTTTGGCCACCTCAATTTGATCCAGATTCGAGTCAATCCAGTAGAGATTCTTGCCAATCCAGTCAACAGCAAGTCCTTCAGTAGTAGACAGACCCGAATGTACTACGGCCTCCACATGCTGCAGACTTTCGCCCACCAATTGTCCACGATAGATTTTATCATCTATGACATCGGTCCAGAAAATTTCTACGCTCGATTCGTTGCTGTAGAGAAAGTCTAGGGCAATAATATTACGCAAGGAGCTATAAAAGCTACTAGCTGCAAGAGTTTTTAAATTAATGCCACGTATATCCTGTCGATTTGTAAATATCACATATGGCTCATCTGGAGCAGTGCTCTTGCACGTAAATTTATCGTATGATAGATCGTAACCTTCTAGGCACTGGCAAGAATAGCCCTTGCCGTTATTCTCACAAACCTGTGCACATGTGTCCCAGTGCTCACAGGCGTGTTGCATGCTGCAGCGTTTGCCATTTGGCTGCAAATATAAATGCGGCGGACAGGAACAAATGTAGCCCTCGGGCGTATTGTGGCAATTGTGAGAGCATTCGTGTAATTGATCGCACAGCTTGTCTGCACAAAGGAAACCCTCATCTGTTGTGTCCTCACAGTCGTTGTGACCATCACACAGTTGACTGACCGTAATGCATTTGTTACTGAAGCCACATAAACGATCTGGCTCCTCACAGACGACCGTCTCGTTCATATCAAATTTGGTGGGATGGAGCTGAGTGCAATTCACTTCATCAGTCTTGTCAAAGCAATGATTAATGCCGTCACAGCGCAGAAACTCTGGTATACACTCAAAGGGATCAGCGCAGGCGAACTCAAAGGGCGCACATTCTCCCAGTTCCTTCCAACCGCTAAGCGGATGATTGTCACTCTTTGTCTCATTGCAATTGGCCTCATCGCTAAAGTCCCCGCAGTCATTGACACCATCACATATATGCATATCCCCATAGCATCCAATGGGGCGACAATACCGTTCACCAATACCGCATTCGTGCTCGCAAGCAAATTCATCCGCATTGTTTCTAATAGGAGAAAAACAGTAAATAGGTTAGCTTAAGTGAGTTTTTTAATAGGAATGCATTGTCTTACCCGCAATTATCTAAACCATCACAGATATCGGAAAACTGACGGCAACGTCCATTACCGCAATCAAACTCCGGGCACTTGCTGCCAAAGAAAACATCCGAAGATTCATCGGAGGCATCATCGGGACCACAATCGACAACGCCATCGTTGACCCAAGACAGTTGAATACAACGACCGCTCTTCTCGCAGGTAAACTCATTGCTATTGCACGTATTATGCTCACAGTTCAACTGATCCGACCCATCCGAGCAGTAGGCAATGGAGCTGCATAGCAGAGCACGCTGATAACAACGTCCGTTGCACACAAAATGCAACTTCTTGTCGCACGTTTGTGGATTACATGGACCCTGGGCATCGTTGCTCTCATCGCTGCCATCGTCACAATCCTCAAAGCCATCGCACAGATCCTTTCCATCAGTGCACTGCTTTGTGCTTCTGCACTGATGTCCCGACGTACAATTGGAACGCACCGGCACTGCAACTGTTGATGGCGTCAGCTGTGGAATGCAATGGGTGCCAGTACCATTGAGAGTATAGCCATCTGGGCAACGACAAATGGCACCCTTGGGCGTATTCAGGCACATGCCCGGGCACTTGGATAGCGCACACGAGCTGGGTGTTTGCGGCAACGGTTGGGTTGCCACATCAAAGATGCGCAAATCGACTGCGTTGCCGCTCGGTTGCAAATGCACCGTCGAACTAAAGGTGCTAGTCAAATTAGCGTGATGCACATGAAGCCGCCAAATGGTCGAATTGATATTATCCACCCAATAGACAATGCCATTGTGTTGCACAATGGCGAACGGATGAAACTGTTCCGACTTGAAGAGCAGCTCACGTCCAGTACCATCCAATTTCATGCGCTCAATGGTGCCCAATTTAAAATCACACCAATAGATGCGCTTTGTGCGTCTGTCAACGTCCAAGCTGCGTGGCCAGCGCATGGTCATTCCCTCTGTGGACTTGGCCAGCAGCTCCTTGTGTGTGCCGTCCATCCAGGCGCTGTAGATGCCCGCTTCGCAGGACTGAAACGACCATTGTGACCAGTAGAGAAGTCCAGTGCCGGGATCCAGTTCTAGGGACCTAACATAATAAGAAATTAAATTATTAACTCAATATTAATAAAATTGAATTCCATAACAATAAAAATATCCATAGCTAATTAAGTTTAATTGGAGTTAATGCGATTAAATCAATTAAAAGCAAAGGACTTCCTTAAAGTTTGATAAATTTGTTTAAAAAGGCTTTACAAATAAATTTATTTGGTTTTAATTAGTTCAAAATCATTAATGAAGTAATGACACAATAAATGCTTAATTATGAATATAAAAAATGACTGAAAATTACACAATTCAGTGAATGTATTATAATTCAATAACAATAAAAAAATTTAGTTACCATAATTTTTACGATTAAATAAATTGATGACAAAGGAACAAAAAAAAATTGACAAGTTGTTAAAAAGGCTTTGGAAATGAATACAATTAACATTAATTAGTGCGAACCAATTAATATATAATACATGATTATATTATTTATTAAAATGTATTAAAAAAAAATAATAAAACTATTTTCGTCACGCCGAAAATTATGTACACTTAAATTTCATATTTGCTCATACTCAAATCATATTATAGATTTTGCATTTGTATGGCAACTATATGATATAATTGTTAAGTCTGGCCGATTTCGAACTGTATCGTAAAGCAGACTACGACCAACGTTTCGGCTCGGTAGCCTAAGAGGGTTAGTTGTGCATAAAAATAGAAATAAATTAAGAAATAAAGGAATTTTTTTTAAAAATTCCGTTTTACTTACATGGGATTGCAATCAATGTTAAAGGTTAAAACTTTGCTCATGTTGCGTAATGGAGCAACATGCAGCTTCTGATACTCTGTCCAATACAAATGTTCGTTGACCCAGTCATAAGCCATAGCGCGCACTTTATGCCAGCCCGTGGATAGAGTACGCGATACGCTGCCATTGAGCGACTGACTCTTGATGGTATAGACGGGCTCAACGGAGGAGAGTGAGGCATCTGGATCGGGTATAACATACAGAATGGATTTGCCGCGCACATTTACATCGATAGCCTTTGGGGCGGACACATTGTTAATGGGCACCATTACATCGGGCTCCTCGCCAAGCTGCTCCAGCTGCTGCACCTGTTCAGTGCCTAGAGGTACGCCCGTGATGCGAACCAAACGCTTGTCCGTGTACACTAGAAATTTATCGTGCGCGGAGAGCAAACAGGTCGTCTGATTGTGCAATTTATAGCCGGCTGTACAAAGGCACTTGGCGCTCGCAAATCCACGTGTCCAAAGCGGCACACAAATCTGGTTGCAATTGCCGTTCTTCTCCCGGCACGGATGCGCCACCTCCGGTTGTTTCTGGCGATGGAAAATGCGAAAATGTGTACCGCGTGTCACATTCGCCAACAGCACGCGCGCTTTGAGCTTAAATTTGTCCAGGGCAACGATGGCACGGTCTGTCCAGGCAGCCAAATAAATTGTGTTCTCGAATACCTCCACCGCCTGGATGGTCTTCAACGGCAACGGTGACTGCAAACAACAACAAACGGAAATTGCGTTTAACACACACAACAATAGCAAACAACAACAACGTTTGGAAGGTTTTTTGTTTTTACTCTTTGTCCCTGATAAGCGGCTAATGCGGTTTTGTTTTTGAAAAGAAATGTATACTGTTTATAGGTCATCGAGATATGAAATACATCAGAGCATTACATTTAACCACAAAACAACATCCTTTAATATTTGGTTGACAAAAAATTTAACTCTTCTGCAAAAATGTTTTGCTAATGTATACAACAAATGTAAAGGCGTAAGCAAATAAATTTCCGGTTCTATTCTATATTAACTTTCTCCACTAATAAAAATTAATAATTAGTAAAAAGGCTGTTTTGAAGAAATCTCGAATAGCAAATAGAATGAAACATAGTCTTTAGCCATTACCAAAACTTGTAAATGCATGAAGTTCGCACTGCTAAGTTCAACTTTCCCTACTGAAAAATATATATTCGGTTAAGTAGGAAAATACTTAAACTAAATTCAACATTAACTGCTTCTAAACTCTTCAAAATATCTTAACTCAAAACCAAAACAATGAAATTTTAGCTTGTGTAGAACTCACATCTAGGGACTTTTTCAATGCCCAACGCTGCTGTCCATCATAGTTGACCCGCTCAATGACATCCTTGTATACATCAATCCAATAGACATGCCCAATGGCCAAATCCAATGTAACGCTACTCAAATGATAAATCTGTGTGCTGACGAGTGTTGTACGATTGCTGCCATCCAACAGGGCACGCGACAGGCTGGGCGACCAGTCCGTATAAAAGAGATAGCCTTTTGTGGGGTCGAGCACCAGCGACGATGGCTGCTCCACTTGCTGCAGTATGAGGCGGCAATAGGTGACCGCATTGGTGCACAGAAAGACCATGCCATCGTCCTCGTTCAGGAAATACCAATTGCCCGATAGCCAGTCCAGTCGCAGCTCCACAAAAACTGCAAACAAGGCAAACAGCAACATCAGCAACCAAACAAATGCACAAAAATTATGGCCAACTGGACTCACTTTGGTGCGGTGAGTTAAATGCGGAGACGGGCAACGTCCAGTTTACATTGGCATCATCGATGCGCTGGCAATGCATGACCAGCTGGGACATCTTTTGGAGCATGCAAAGCGTTCGATTCCTATGCCAAACCTCGTAGGCGAGGACATACTGTACGGGCTGTGTGGACAACAGTTCACCAACTCCAGTAGCATTGACTGTGTTGATGCGTTGTATTGTGTCCACAGAGAGCAGAGAGAGCGATGCTTGCTCCGTGCGTGGCACTGAGAAGAAAATTAAAGTGGATTGGTTCCGTAAATTATACAAATAATGACTATACAAGTCTATGTAGCTGCTCACCATTTATGGCCAGGCAACGGTTGGCCAGCGTTGTGTAGCCTGAAATGCAATCGCATTCATAGGAACCGGGCGTATTTTTACACAGCTGATCACAAATTCCTGTCACAGTGCACTCATCATAGTCAACGCATCGCGTTGAGTTTATTGACTCGGGCACCTGACCGTTGGGGCAATAGCAGCGTGCCCCTTGCGGCGTCAGCTTACAATTGTAGCTACAGTTGAGTGCAGCGCAGGCGACATTTTGTTTATCTGTAAATGAGTAATAATGCTTAACATTGATTTGTTGTTGGCTTGTGCTGTTCTACTTACCACAATTTAGCTCATCGTTATCACAATCCCAGTGGCCGTCGCAGAAACGCGACAGCTCAATGCAGGCGCCATTGTGGCATTCGCCTTGAAAGGCGCGACATTTTCGCGCAACGCCATCAGGACCTGCCCAAAAGAAGGAAGTGAGGTAGGTGGTTGGGTTAGTGCACAATAATAATTTGTGGTGTTTTTTTTTTGTTGGGCGGGATGCTACTTACAGTTGGTCTCATCCGATACGTCGCCCTTGCCACAATCGTATTCCCCATCGCATAACCAATTGCTGGGTATGCATTTCAGACTCAGTCCACAGCGAACTTGTCCCTCGTTGCATTTGGGCGACTTGGCTGCAAAAATGAGAGCACAGAAACAGAAAACCACAATAACAATAACGTAAATGAAGATTTATGAACGGTTTGTTAGCGGTTACCATTGCGTTGAATGGGGTGGTTTGGGTGGTGCTTTCAGTTTATCTTTGCCATTGTACAAATCACTGAATTATTTTGCGTAAGTAAACTACAAGTTTTGAATTTCATGGGTTTGGGCTTAGTGGTGTTGGTGGCAAATAAGCAAGTATTTGTGTGGCATGTTTAACTTTCATGTGCTTTTGTGAATTGTTGTTTAAAGTACAAGACAATCCACTTGGAAGCTACTTAGGTTATGGTTTCTTGACAAAATAAAAATAGATAAAAAAAATTTGTGTAGCAACTTTTCTTATTCAATTGTATACTTTTAAGCCCAAGTTATCCTTTTTGTATTCAAAATTTGATTCAAATGCTTATAAATTTTGTTTAAATTATATTTTTTACACAGCTCCATTAAAACTTTTTCTGATTATTCTTTTATTTTACCTACTTCAAAGTATTTCCTATAAATATGAAGTGTGAGCTTGAGATGTCGCAGATTTTCAACACATTTTGTTTTATTGTAGCGCCAATATTAAAAAAATGCAAATTGTCATGCTAAAATATTTGGATAAAGTATTAAAAGAATTCACGAGTTTGGTTGTCTAAAAATCAAACGCAACGACAGCGACATCCACGCGCGGCCATAACCATAAAAGCCACGTTGGCAACACATGGGACGTTACACAAAAAAAAAAAAAAATTAAACCATATAAACGACAAAAAAGGTGGCTTGGTTTTTTTGTGTTGCCAAGAGGTTAAACTTCCAGAGAGACAAACCCATCGTCCATTCCTATCCACAACCGCGTGACTATATACACATGGGGGTGCTACCAGGGTAACAGAGGGTGGGTGTTTTTATTATCCCTAACTGGTCGTGGGCGTGATACTTAATAAGACCAAGGCCATGCAGATGTTTCGCATACAATTTAAATTTTTATTTTAAACGGTACAATTAGGGTGACAAAATAAAATAATAAAAAAACAAGTCAGAAAGCTCTGGACGAGGAAGCTCGACTAGGAGATAGCCTTGATGTAACGATAGTTTGAACCAATTTAAAATATCTTTTTCTTATATAGGAACAGACTGCGCAACTTGACTGTTGATGATGATCAAGAACATAGTAGTATATAATTTTTGAGGAAATGCTTTTTTCTGCCTGTTACAGAAATTTGCACGAAATCATAAAATTGTTTCAAATCCTGGACAGGCGGAGCATTTAACCAAGTGAATGAAGTCTTTGCCACAACAACTGCATCCGATTTACCAATAACTTAGTTCACTTGGCAGAGGAAACAGATCAAATCATTATCATTATTATCAGATTTAAAGGAATGTTTACTAAAAACTATCAATCTTAAATAAATAACTGTAACAATACTTTTACGGTTAAAGTCGTGATTTTTTAACTAATTATTTAAATTAAAAATGCTATTTGTTGTCAAAACAAATGTTAAAATTTGATTTAAAATCTTTGCTATAAAATTCTTGGTCGTTTGCTCTTTCAAAAATAGTTTTTGTTTGTTTTTCAGCTAACAAAACCCTATTGAAATGGCCTCGCTGGCTAATGGTTATTGGAACTGAGCATTTATTTAAGCTTTTGAGCATTTAGAAAGTTAACTAAAATGAAAAATGGCACATAAATTTAATGAAATTTATTTTGAGCGAGTGCAAAACCCCTAGAAAACTTTTCAGCGTTGCAGGCATTTTAATACTTTACAATGCATAAAAACGCGTGTGTGTGTACAGCTGCAGTCAGTGAGCTTTAATTGAAATTGCGTGGATGGGACAATGACAGAGTGATAGAGAGAGAGAGCAAGATATGGTAGTGACAGAGAAAGTTGAGATAGTCAAGAGTGTGAAAAGGCATGAGGATGTCGTTGACGTCGTCGTTATAGTTTGTAGATGAGGACGCTGCCACTGGCTGCCACATTTATTATAATCTGTTGCATTAATATTTGCCGACAATTTGTCGTCAGAGTCGTCGGTTTCTGTTGCTTGTTGTCTGTTGTCTGCTGTGTTGCACTGTTGTTGTTGTTGTTCTTGTTGTTACCACACACACACACACATAAAAATGCTATAATATAAAATGAAATTAAAAATGCCAGAGAATGATACTACAACAGTCCAAGCTGTGCACAGCAATCGGGCAGTGTGTTGGCAATTGTAGCCCTGAAGCTGTTTCTTGTTGTTTTTATTGTTGTTGTTGATGTCAACGTTGCCATTTCTCAGTGCTCGAGTTTTGTTGTTATTGTTGATGGTGTTGGTTTTTATTGGCAAGCAGCGAAAATGTCTACACATTAATTTAGCGAGCGACTGGCATGGATGGAAATTGGAACTTAAAGGCAACAAATGAAAATGCATTTCACAAAGTTCACACAGAGTTAAAGAGACTCAGCGAATTTGGCATATTAAGCGAAAATTTCGAATGCATGCCAACCAAAATGAGCTAAGTGCCGCACGGTTTTTGGGATATAGAGGCAACACGAGCCACTAATTGCATTTGGTGTTTTGTCGGTAGAGAGGCTTTTACGCATTTTGTGGCACGTTGACCAGTAGTACCTGTCATTAGGAGCAGCCAGACAAGAGAAAAAAAATGAGAAGCGATTACAGCCAAACAGTCAAACCAATAATATAGCAATCAACGGCAAATGGCCAACATCAAAAGCATGTGCAGTGGAAGGTGGGGGGCTAAGTGGGAAGGCAGCATCCTGTACTCACCACAGTCGTTGGTCTCATCAGAGCCATCCGTACAGTCCAGTTCGGAATCGCATTTCCAGCGCATTGGTATGCAAGAGCCATCATTGCAAGTGAAATACGACGGCAGGCAGGGACCTGAAATCGAACCAAAAAGCAAAAACAGAACATAAGAGAACGTCATATAACTATCACCATCAAACTTGTGTCCTGCGTCATGTTTAAATAGAGTTCACATGAGACAGTGTGAGCAAGCAAAAAAAAAAAAGTAGTAATAAAAAAATTAAAATTATAAGCACTTTAAATGCCAAATTAAATTGTACATGTGTACATAAAATCAATTGAGTGTGTTAAGTGTCGGTTGTTAAAGCTTTTAACATAATTATTCGATAATAAGTGTACAAGTATGAGTGAATAAAATAATAAAAGCATAGTCAATTATTGCCACTTTTAGAACTCAAGTAAATTTTAATTACGATACTTTATAAACTAAATTATATAACATCAGTCCGAAAATCAAATCGGGAATCATAACATGAAATGTGTACATATTATGATGATATTTATAGCATGATCTAAAGTAAATCAACTTAATTTAAGTAATTTAAAGTATAGAAAAATCGATAAAAATCGATAGCACATTAAGTTACTGTAAGTGAAATTGATTTAAGTATAAATCAATTTTAAAATGTTGGGTTTTATACACGAAATATTTGTTATGTTGCTCTGCATTCGAATTATTTCTTGCGTTCTTAATATTTATAATGCGATTACAAAAATATATTTATTACAACACGAACTCGTGCCTGCCAACTTAATATTATTCACAAGTTCTTGCATATTTATATGTGCTGGCAAGTGTGTACGTATGAGCTATAGATATAAATGTATCTTCTAACTACTAACCGAAATAACATATCATGTTTGTGCAGTTTGTAGCCAGTTTTGTGCCCAGTAGCTGTCGCCTTTAGTACGTGCCCACAATTAAAATTAACATAAAAAGCAGCAGCAGCAGCACAACAAAAGTTTCCCAATTGTTGTTGTTGCTGTATCTTGTTATTTGATTGTGGCAGCAACTGGCGACGATACTGCCAACGTATCATGTACGTGACTTTGGAGCATTGCATCATTAGTTTAGCATTATTCTGGGTCTCCAGGCCTGTGTGGCCTGTGCGTCTGGTAAACAATAAAAACTAATTTAAATTTGCTTAACGCATAAATAAAAGGTGTCAAAAAAAATATTGTTGCGGGCTTCCTGATAAACTTTTACCCCCGCCTCTATGTGTGACAAGCTGCTGTTGCTATTGCTGTTGCAACTTGAAGGAAAATGGTGTGAGCTTGAAAACAAACTTGACTAAGTCAAACAGACCATGGGCTTAAGTGTTGACACAGCCGCTGGCTGTCAAGCTGAAGAATATGTATAAAAAGCCAATGTGCAAGCAACAAGACCAACATATAGATTCCAACATGTCGTTTAAGTGCTTACAATTCTGCACAATTGTGGTGCTACTCAGTTGTTTTGGTGAGGCTCTTGCAGAAGAGGTAAAGACGTACCAGCCACGCCCAGTCGATCAGCAGTTGCGACAAAGCAAGGACTTGCGCCTTCAGAATGCGGAAATCTTGAACGTGGACGACGAGGACGACGAGGACGATGACGTGGAGGAGGAGGAGGAGCTCGATGAAGCGGCACAACGTGAACAAAATCAGAAAGATTTGGATGCACTGGATGATGCCGAGCTCGACAAGCTAATTGCGCGCTTGGAGGCAGATGAACGCTTACAGTCGCATGGTCAAGCCAGGCAGATTTCTAACAAGCAACGCCGCAACCGAGGTGGCCAGAATAGGCGACGTAATAGAAATGGCGCAACAAGGCGACAGGGCAAGAGGCGCAACAATAGACGTGGCAATGCCCAGCGCCATCGCAATGGCAGAAGGAGGAAGAACGGTAACAGCGGTTAAAGTTAAATAAAATGCAACCGAAACTTCAAAAGGTACGTGTTACGTCTCCAGCGCATACTATATCTAACAGATCAGAACGTCAATAAATAAAACAAAAGAAACTGAAAAAAAAATATTTTACTTTATATAGCTCTAACTTTAAAGTCGAATGTTGTTTTGAGGATTTGTGAAACCCAATCACAATTTATAGTTATATTTTATAATACTGCACAAATTAAATTCATATAAAGCGAATATAAGAGAAACCCTTCGTACATCAAGTAAAACTCTACATTTTATTTTTTTTTTGTTATTATTAAGTGAAGAATCTGTACATACAAAAAGTACCTTAACAACAAATGGAAAAAGGAAAAATAAACCAAACCCCATAAAATATTATGAGGACTAATAGTAAAACTCTACTTGAATTAAGATCGTTTTGATATGTTGAGTTTTTCAATACAAAACTCGAGTCACTAAGAAAAGCGTTCGCAATATTTTAAATGCAATACAAACTCAATCACACTAGAATTCAGTATAATTATGCAGTTGATAAATTGCTAATGTCTGATTTATTTTGCTATTGCAAATAATTTTGTTTTCATAAATTGGACAACGCTAAAGGTTTTACCGCACGGCCATGCACGGGTCCCTGATTTCACAATATTGTAGCACACTTTTTGGCGGAACGGTTTCACATGCTGACCACATAGGTGGCGCTGTTATTTTCATTGTTATTAACGCACACATAAAGTTTTATGGGCGTTTTTCGTTGCTGTTGTTGTTTGTGGGTGTGGCTTTGTGTGCGGGCAGGTATGAGTAATAGGTAGTAACAACAACAAAATATGGAAAAAATTTATGTATGAAACATCATAAATTCTTCGCTTTTGTCCGCAATGCGTACAACTTGTTGTTTTTGTTCCTGTTATTGTTTTATATCAGCGCTCCCCCTATAATTTATGAGCATTGCAATTACATTCAGCGACTTGGCGCCATTTTGATTAAGTTTGCAAAAAGCTTAAATGCATTTTTATTGTTATGAGTATATAGTATGTACAATGTACATACGTGCAATTGTGAAAAAGTCAAGTCGAACATTAGGTCACATTAAACAATGGTAATACCTCTAAATGGCAAGTTATATTTGGTTTAATATTACTTGTGTCATTATATGATCTCTGTGTTCCCCTGGCCTTACAATCAGATATGCGCAATCAATTTCACTTTGTTTTACCTTCCCATCATCTTTAAGGTGTCTGACTGGCTGTTTATTAAGTTTGTTTATCTGTGTTCATTCAAAGTGTCTTTTAAGTGCGTTTCCTGAAATAAATTTCTGCAGAATTTTTACAATTGTAAAGAATTTTTAGGTCTTCTTGGAATTATTTGGATGGCATATTTATCTTATCTTTAAAGGATGTTTTCTCAAAGCTAAAAGCTAGTTTCAAGTATATTGATTTTGTTCCAAAACGTATACCTGTAATACAAATGCTCGTTAATGTTTGCACTCTACCTGTAGCCAATATTCGACTGACCGACTGGTATTGGCATTTGGTCAGCAGCAAAGGCAGCAGCAACAGCAACATTGTGGGTGGCCACGACGCGGGTGCTTTGTCAGCATCTGCATTGGGGCTAGAGTATATCCTGCGCCCTGAATGGATAGTGAATGGTTGTGGTCCTTGCCACTGACATTTGCCAAATCAAATAGAAATTTTAATTGACTCTTGCTAGAGCTACATAGTAGTACATACGTGCAGCATTGCATTGTATCTGTGTGTGTGTGTGGGAGTTAGCAATTTTAGTTTGAAACGCTTTAGACTGGTTGTCACATTGTCGCCAAGTGTTTTCTCGTATACGACATCCTATTACATGTTATTTCACATCTCTTTTATATATTTTTTGTGTGCTTCGATGTAACTTTTGCGTGGCACGGAACACACAAACTTTTGCCTTAGCTGCGCTACGCTTGTTTTTCCGTTCCACCCGACACGACAACACCGAAATCGGGTTAAGCGCCTTTGGGCATGACTCCGGGAGTCGCGCATTTGCATCTGCCAGTGTTGCGAGAGAATAATGTGGGCACACTGAAGTGTGTGGCAGTGTCAGGAGGCGCCCAACAGCAGTAGCAGCAGAAAAAAGTAACAGTAACAGAAAACAGAAACAGAATCAGAACAGAAGAGTTTGCTTTTGGGTTCACACTGTTTGTTGTTTGTCAACAACTTGGCACGTTTTTTGGGTCAAAAAGATGCGACAGTGTTTTCAATCCCGAGCGGTCCCTCTCACACCTACCTGCACCCGCAGCCCTCAAGCCTGCACATTTTAACATAGTTTTTCACTTAATTAGCGCGCTGAACGACGCGTTGACAGTTAACGGTACGTGCGCCCCAAGCATATGCAACACTTTTTATGCAGCTGCCAACTTACAGTCAGTGATTTTTTTTATTTATAGCGGGGTCTTAACAAAATATATAAAAGAACAGTTTACTTTGCAGGAGTCATAAAAAAATATTGGGTTTAGCTTCATTTACCCATGGTTTATTTTGGGTTTACTTTTTTTTATTTAAATAGTTTGCCTGCACTTGAAGTATCATGTGCATTTAAAGAGCTTTGCGACATGCAACTGTTTTTTTTTTTTTAATTCCCTAGCGACCCCAATTTGCAGCTCTTGGAAAATTGTTGTTGAGAAAATTCGCACGCCATTTCCGCAGTATACACGTTTGCAAATTTTACGAGCGGGTTTTTTAATGAGAGCCCGTTTGAATCGAAACGTTTAATGCTTGAAAGGAATGTTTATGCTTCAAGTCCGAGAATGCACTTGAAATGATAGCCCAAAGACCTGGCCAGGAATTTCAACAATTTCATTGCTTAATAAATTACTGAAACTTAAATAAATAAGGAAACTGCAGTGGGAAATTCTCAGACACTGCGTAAAATTCTCTATTTACAGAGCGATAAGATAAATATTTTTCTGCAGTTCTGAAAACTTTATTCGTTAGACAAAATATTGCTTGTTTGTAACCAAATTAAAATTTGTGTAAAAAAAACCAAGAGTATAAAAAAATTTCATTCTAAATGAGACTTAATTTAATATTGCATTTATTCCAGAGATAAATACCAATAATCTATCATCTGTCTATCATCACAATCGGGTAACTGCCATAACAACTTTAACAAGAATGGCGCCTTGCCATTGCGTTTTTAATTTCCTTGCTTTGTGGTTGCAATTTTCATTAACACGGTCACTCTTCTTAATTCTATCCCTCTTGCTCCCTCTTGATATGCGAGCTCTTTTCAGTCTGTATAATTAATGCACTGACGTGCGCATAATGAGCGTGATTGACATAAATGTACTCAAAATGCGCACGGGAAGGGATGTTGCGAACAAAATTTCTCTGACTGATGGCTACCCAACCAGAAATGTATACGTCCAGAACGAAGCTGGACCTATGGGATGGCTGGCAAACAGGAAAGAGGAGCCAGGAGTCAAGAGTCTGCAGCTTTGCTCAGCTCCCTGTGCACATATACATATGTACATACGTACATATAAAGCCGCAGTTGTGTCCGGCATTTGCTTGTTTGTTAGCCTCGTTTGCTCGGTTTGTTGTCTGGCCGTATGTTTTGTGCACTTTAATCGAGTTTATTACGTGCCCTTGCAAAGGAATCAGGGTAAGGGCCGCGACGGGACGGGGGCGGTTGGTTGGTGGCTTTGGTGACCACTCGAAAAAAGCTAAATCACTTTAAAACTCTCGCCACAAAAGTTGCAACGCTTTTTGTTTATTAATTTTAATTGTTTTAATACAAAACAAGCTGCAGCAAACCAGCAACATAAAAAAAAACAAAAATGAGAAAAAAGAGTGGTTGAATTTTTTTTAACTATTTTTTTTTAATATATACATTTCAGTTTTTTGGCTGTACCTACATATTTAAGTGAACTTACAGCAGCAAGCGGTCACAAGAATAAACCGGTTTAATTTCCCATGGGTCAGAATAAGTTATATATGTATATACAAAATATATTGCCATAATAAAATTATATTTTATTAAAACTTTAAATACAATTTATGTTAATAAGGATTCAAGTCAAGCACTAATGTGATAATAATTAAGGAAAAACGTGATCAAGATTGCAATTTTTAAATAATATTGCGATTTAACATTGATAACACATGAGTTGATGAGTTTTGCAGTCCGAATAGTCATAATAAAAATTCGCAACGGTTTTATTTTGTTTTAATAGCACTTAAACTGTCTAAGCTACTTATTGCCTAGTATCTAAATATTATGGGTTTATATTATATTTATATGCTATTTTGCGAAAGTTTTGGTTCTGCACTTCAGGCTAAGAGCACATACTCAAACATACATTCTCAAAGTCATTCAGTTTGGAAAACTGAGATGTTATTTTGCTCCTTTTGGATGGGCCATAAAAAGTTGCTGCATCATCAGAGCGGTTTGTTACTATGGTTGTTTTTGTTGTTGTTGTTGCTTGCCCCAGTGAGAAAAAGTTATTCTATGCATTTCTTGGCTGGAGATAAAATTTTTATGGCAAATATTTAAGTGCGTTGCTTGTCTACCAAAATACGAAAAGTTTCATTAATGACATGACGCCATGACGCTCAACACCTTTCTGGGACTACTTAAAAGTTGCCGTGCACATCCACACACTAATAAATACATATGAGTATATTAAATTTTAATCATCCTAATCGTGACGTGTACGGGCAAACTATATAGAACTCTATCTCGAATGCTAAGACTCATTATTGTTGTTGTTGTTTATTGGATACGGTTGCCACTTGACACCAGCTATTGGATGCAAGAAAATGTGATTAGAGCTTCTGATGCCAGGCTAAGAAACCATAAAAAGCCCATCAGAGAATGCCACTAAAGTCTGCATGTATTGTAGTGTATTCCGTTTATGACGGTTACTGCAGTTGGTAGTTGAGCCAGAGGCAGGCAAACAAAACTTTTATTTACAGCATAATTTTGCCCTCTGCAAACTTTTGCCTTCGTCGAGTAGTTTTGGTTTGAGTTTTGGCTGTCAATAACTTAAAGCACTTGCTACATTGCAGTATAACAAACTACCCCCAGTGCCATTGTCCCGCAGAGCCGCAGGCTCATTCTGTCTCTAAGGGCATCCTGTACAAAAATTTCCTTCATAAATGTTTATAAATACAATTTTTAGCCAGTTATCTTTGATGCTGCCACTGTTGTTGCAACTATATTTGTTGCAAACTTCTTACGGTTGGCGAGGGCTGCTTTATAAGTTTCCAAGTGATTGCTGCATCCAAAGTTTTGAGAGAGCTTCCTGTGTCTCACTTGCTGATTGTCCTGCTGGCACCTTCCAATCTGACTTGGAAAAAGAGGAATTGTTTAACTGGCCTTACTATGAAGATGATCGAATATAAATTGCCACCTTAATTTTGTCATATCTTCTAAGCCAAACCCAATACTGAAATATTAAAAGAAGTTTACATACAATTTTAAACTTTCAGAGCTTGCCTCGCTTGTGCCTAAGCCAACACGTTTCGGTCTCATCAATCTTGCCTGGTTGACAATTTGTGTGGCTGTTGGTGCCACATGAATGCGCCCAAAAACAACAAGATTTAAATGCTTTTTGCGTTGATTCCAACAACTAGAAACCAATCAGCACACTATTGATATCCTCCATTCAAGCAGCAAATTCATGCTGCTTTGCATTTGCATTGCGATAGGTTTAAAGAGTGCATTGCATGTCTACAACAGGCGGCTTATTCACATATTTTTCTTGTAGGGAAACGAAGTATGACTGTCTGCCATTGTCATGTTGTACAATGCATTTACGGCAATGCAAAACAGTCCATCGATGATTTTCACCCGATAAGCTTAGTTTTTGTTTAACCGTAGTCGCCTTCTAACTGTAAGAATTTGACATGCTGCTTGACATGTTCAATAAATATCTTGTTCAGACGACATATGTCAATTGTTAAGGGTCTGTCGTTTTTCTACTTGAAGCGCTTTATTGGCTTGTATAAGCTATCTTGTGTTGGCTGTTATCCGTTTTGTGTGCTGTGGTTAACCATTGCGTATACGCAACACTGTCTATGTTAACACAAGCCTGTTTAGTATTAGTACACTCAAAAAATTTAAGAAATTATTAATAATTTCTTAACTTTTGAATAGAATTGTATGCCCTCTTTAAAAGTGAAGATTTCTATATTTGGAATAAAGTTAAAATATTTTAAAGACAAAGTTTAAGCTACTTTTCAATGTGTACATTGTGTATACGCCGCATTTACACACAGGCAGCAAGCTGTCTGTCAATGTAAGTAGTTCACAGCTTAGCTGACACACAATTCAGCTGTTGCGCACAGGACATATGACATTCTCTACATTTTTTCATCTCATTCCCTCAATTTCCTGTTCGCTTACTGTTTTATGTGCTCTCAACTAATCCCAACCCCAACTTTTGTTGCCTTGGCTTTGTGCTATCAACAATCCACACGCCACTCTTCTGAAGCAGCGCCTCATAATTCTTGTGGGTCTTTAAGTGGCTTAAATATCCGTTTGCATAACTGGTGCAAACTCTTTCGCACACTTTAATGGATTTACATGTCACCCCATTTTGATCGACTTTTGAAATTTTCTTGTCAATCTACGTAGCATACTTTTGTGAGACACAAAAATGCTTCAAATTATGGCGCATGAAAGAGCAAAGACATCGAGCGGAAATTGGTGGGGTTAGACACAAAAAAAAAAATGAAACAAAACTTTATTCAACTCTCGAACGCATATTTTAAGTGCCAAGTTTTGAATTGTGGGCGTCGAGTGTGCCAAAATGTACGGAAATTGTTGCAGCTACTACGTCTGCTATTTGCCATTTGCTATTCTCCTGCAACTACTTCAAGCAATAAAACCGAATCAGGCTGCCAGCCAGCCAGCCAACCAGTCAGACATCTCGACAGAGTTCAGGCAGACAGCAGTCGGCATTTCAGGGCAAGCAAACTGTAGCAGTAGCAGCAGCAGCAGTAGTAGCAACAGTGCTTGCTACCAAGTAAATAAAAAATTATTGCAAAACTTTGTGCAATAAACGAAAAAGTAAGACATTCTGCAGAGTTCTCTTCCGACGTCGACGTCGACGTTGACGGTGGCAAAGCATGAAAAACACAGTAAAATAGTTATAGCCAAAAACATCAACAAAAACATCAACAACAACACAACATATTATTGCAGTACTGAAGTACTCAAGTGCTATAGCATATTTTTGTATAGTTCCCCAAACTTCTACATACATTGTTGTGTAATCAACGCAGGTACTATAAACAACACAGGCTCAGCTACCAGGCTACAATAACAAAAACAACAACAACGTCCAATAAGCTGTCATTTGGATTTAAGGCGCAGCTAAGCGGCCTTCGCCCTTTTTCTCTCACTCTCTCTCCCTCTGTCTGTGTTATGACTGTGGTGGCATGCTTCATAAGTTTAACTGCCAACAGGCAACACTTCCGTTTCCGTTACGTTTTACGCACGTGACAAAAACGCAACCGAAATAGCAAAGCGACAGTGGATTCAAATATACAACAATGAATAACGATAAGAATGCTTCGAACTATAAAAAATTGGTTTCATAAGTTAGGTAAACCTATCGAATCGGAGTTGTTTTATTTTTCGTTTGTTTTGTTTTTAGGAACCATACCCGAAGCAGATTTGCGTAGCTTAGTTTCCAAAATTAGGAATTCTTTTTGAGTTAGAGTTAAGAAATTCACTTTGTCGCTTTGGAAATATTTAATTCGGAATATGAATTTTTAGATTAAAGCATGCCGGAAATTATAAAAGAGGTTAAATGTATATTTTTATTAAAATTGTATATCATAAACTAACAAATTTTTTTGTTGTTTTTTTAAATGAATCCACACCCTGAACACATCTCGAGCACTTGAACTTTAAAGATTTATGAAGAAAGTCAACCTTCTTGTAATAATGATTTCTGAATTGTATACTTTGCATGCACTGTTTTTAAAATTTAGCCCACTGTGCTCTATAGTAGTTACTAGCATTGGAGTTATTAGCAGGCGTAGCTGCTATCAAATAGCCATAAAAGTGAATGCCAAAAGCTAAGTCGCAATTTAGGTGTACGGTCATGTCCCGCTGAGAAGAGATGCGAAATGTCAGTCAGTTGTCAGTCAGTTCTCTGGCTCAATTAGCCCCAGCAAATGGCGAAAGAGCATGAGGAGGCGGAGGTGGGTCAGATTAGATGTACAATGTACACGGCTTGAGTGGAGAGCAAACGAATTGTTGCCTTATAGGTTACACTTAGCCCTGCCCTCGTTTTTATTAGCTAAGTGGCAGCCAGGCAGACTGAATTGAATTTTGTGCTCGTACCGCGCACTCGAATTTTGTAATTACTTATTCTGCAAAGTAATCGCATTTTTTATCCAATTACTTTATTTTGGAATGCTTTTATTTTTAATTTGTGGCCACATTAAGTGCATCATTGTATATTTCAAGTGGCATAAGTCACACGCATATACACAAAAGCATAATTGAATGTAAATGAAATGAGCTGTTTTGAAGATGTTATATGTTTGGAAGCCTTAATGGAGATGTCTGCATCGATAAGGCTTGCAGCATAAGGGGAGTAAAATGAGTTTAATGACGTCAAATACAATTTGAAACGCACTTGTTAAGTAGTTTGTGGAGGGCCTTAAACCCATTATTTACAACAATATTCTTACTTAATTTATATCAACTTTAAAATGTTTTATTTCATTAACCATTTCAAAGAGAATGAGAATTATTTGGGCTTCAGTAACTCAAGACACATAAGCAGTGCAACTTTAATTATAAAGTAAGATTTTAAGTAATATTAAGCTCATATCGACAAACTAAGTAAGCCAGATACAATTTATGAAAGTAAACAAAACTTTTATGTTTTTGCCATTGATTTTAACAAGCTGTAAATTCATTTTGTGATAGTTTAAAGAGCCAGCATGTCTACAACATGAGGGTTTTCCCACAAATAATTGTCAACAGACCTTGGGGGCCAGTTTGGCATCATTATAAAAATATATTACCGCACAGCACACCAAAAAACAAACAATGAAGAACAGCTGAAATAATGGTTAAAACGTGACCACAGAAGGCGCCAAGGCATTGAATGATGACGACGAAGATTTGAAGCGCCGCCAAGTTGGCCAATTGTGGCTCAAAAAGTTTTTGGCGCCCAAAAGGATTGAGTTTGAGGTGTTTGCTGCTTACAAACACAAAACTGGGCAGGTTTTCATTTGGGTTGGGTTGGGTTGGATAAGGTTTGGTTGTGGTGGTTGTTCTAGGTTACTGTCAGATACAAACCGCAGAGTAACCACAGCTGCACTTGACAGTCCACTCGCTGGCAGCACAGAATTTCTATCACTACCTTTCATTTCTCGAAAACTTACTACATTCTCTATCATTCTCTCTTTGTTTTTATCTCTACATATCTATCTCTTTCTTTCTATATATATTGTCTGTCTGGTGCAAACACGCAGCAGCTTTAAAGCTCAGCGAACGCTGCTCATTAAAAACAACAGTCAGTTGACTCGTCCACCTGCAAGCCTGCCTGCCTCTCTGACTTACTACATCAACGGACCTCCAGCTTCCCATGTTTGCTTAGCAGTGGCAACAGCAGCAGAAAAGCGCACACAGAGTCCACGTAATTGAATCACCCTCGAGAACATATTAAAACCATCCAAACAGACACAGAGCTCGCGTTCTCTCTACTCACCTCTCCTCTCCTCCATCGAGAATGGAGCATTGTGTCTGACTCGCCTGGACTTCATTGCGACCTGTCTCGACTGCGGTTTGTCCTTCAAACAAAAGCAAAAATAAAAAACTAAAAAAAAATGACCGATACCAGAGCTTAACTATTACCCTTCCCTCTGCTTGCATTTTGTTTATGTATGACACATTGAGCTCAAAAGCTTGAGCGCTAAGTCATGGAACTTGGCATATGGTCTAACGGATGTATAGGAACTTAAAGTTTAATTACTTACAGATCCCTTAACCATATTAATTTACAAACCTTATGTTCCAAGGAGGAAAATCTCAAGTCTCAATTTTTGTTAAGCAATTTTACATTAAATTTTTAAAGTAATCGTAAATTTTTATTTTTTTTTTTAAATATATTTATTATGTTTCTAACCATTCCAAAATAATTTCACTATCAAAACATTAGCAAGATCTTTTTTTGACACTTAATCCACACGTTAACCCGTAAGCGTATAGTCTATTCGGTGCGGATGTGCTATTTGTTAAGTTCTTGTTCTCTTTCTTGTTTTGTAATCCAACAACATGTCGTCGTCATCGTCGTTGTTGTCCACGTTCTCAACGTTGCTGGAACTGCCGTTGAACAGGTTCAGCAAAAAAAAAACAAGCAACAAAGCCAAAGAAATCACGTCTGATAAATATATATACATTTAAAAATATATATATATATATACATCTAAATGCATATATGTATGTATGTCTCTCGTCTGTCCATATATGGTACTTATATGTCTTGTCTTGATTCCTGCGCTTGCTGCTCTCTTATCATTTTGTGTGCAATGTCTGCACTAAAAAACTGTTTGCATTGAGTGCAGCTGCTGCTGCTGCTGCTGCTGTCTTGCTCTGATCAAAAGGTACGAGGGGGAGAGGTGGCAGGGTGGTGGATAGTATTGCCCAAAGGGTTTAGTAACATTAAGGAAACTAGCAACTAGCTGCATCGGTTCTCAGCTGTTTCTTTGACTTTGTCATTTTCCAAATGCAAGAAATTTGATGCCAGCCGCTTGTTAAGCCGTTTGCCTTTGGCTTTTCCTTATACCATTGCCATGCTGCTGCAAGTTGCACGTTGCACGTTGTTCGCCTTTGATTTTTTTAGTTTTTTTCTTCTATTTTTTTTTTTTGCCTGCCCGCCGTCCAGCCTGGTCTTAGGCCAGGTCTTAAGCTGGACTGCGTTCTGTGGTTGATTGCAGCAGCATCAGCAGCCCGTGTCTTGCAATTTTGTTGCAGTCAATGCGATTGGTTTTTTTCTGTTCTCCTCCCATTTTTTTATTCTTTACAAAGCGTTTCCCACATTAAGATTTTCCCCTTTTGTGCAAATGCAAAACTCATCCGTTGCACATTTATGCAGAAAAAGTTCATTGCTGATGATGAGTGAATAAAGAAATCTTCCAGATAAGAGACTATACTAATTGTGATGACAACAAAGATGAGTTGATCTTTGAATACGCATTCTAATCTTTAATCTGAGAAAATAATTTAGACATTCTGCTTTAGAGATCGTGGAAATGTTAAATCATTTCAAAAATACTCTTAATAATCTTTAGCTCAACCTATGAACAATAAATATGTAATTTTCAATGTGGAAACCCAAAATCAGAGTATTAAAATCGTTCATGTAAACCATTTATTAAGTACTTGCACTCAATCTTTATCCAGTTAAAAATATTCGATAATCGTTTTTAACTTTACATTATGCTTCAGTAATTTGAACACTTCCTGCTCTCCATTTATTTTTATCCTCTGCAACAGCTGAAAACAACAAAAAAAAACCCATTGGTCATTTCCCAGTCGCTTAATATCCTGATCCCTGCTCGGACAGCTTCTTGTGTTATTTATGAACTCTCAACGAGTTTGCCGCCCCTCCCCAAGACACCAGTTTCAACTTACGATAAACGCACAAACTCACATTAACAAACACACACACAGAGAGAGCTCACACCTATAATCGTATAACAAATACCCACACGGGCATTTCAACACCTGCCATTGGGGGTTAAAATTCTGAACTCGAACCCATAGCCGAACCTGAACCGATAACAAAACACAAACATACAGTACAGTTGTATCTATAGCACACGCTGTAAACTAATCTGCTCAACTAATCTTATTGGAAATCAATCTAAAATAAATCGAACGATTGGACAAACATGCTCTACGTGCCGGTCAAACCTGTGACTGCTCACATTATAATGTGATTTCAGCTGTAAATGTGCAATAATTTATTTAAATTCCCAAAAGTGTTTGCCATTGCCGCACTGCCTTTACTTAAACTAAGCCCCTCGAGTCTAACCCCACAATAATCCAGCAGATAGCACATGCCATTAATATTTACACACTCAAGCATAAGTATTTGTATTTGTATTTGTAGCTGTATCTTTTGGGGCCCATGCCATTAACTTTTGAGTAGTCGTTTTCTTCGTTTTTGCCTGCAGTCGTTTTTAACTTCTCAGACTGCGTGGGTTGCTTTCTGGGTCTTATGAAACTTTGAAAGTCGTTAACCGGCAGCAGCAGTCAGAACAGTTTCAATACCCCCTTCCTTCAATGACTCTCTCTCTCTCTCTCTCTCTCTCTCTTATTCTTTCATCTGGTCATGTGTTTTTGGCTATCAGTTGAGAAACTAGTTTAGATAGATTTCTTGGCCTCCGTTTACCTGCCTCGTTGAGCATTCAACTAAAAAGACACAACAAAATGTAACACAAATGCCGAATGACAAGTTTTGTGCCTCTTCAAATGCATACTCAAAAGGAGTATAAATATATTCAGCCTATTCAATGTGACATTCAATTGAGCTACTGAACTGCAGCTAACTACAAAGATTGACCAGCAGTCAATAGCAACTCAAATTTATATATTCGCTTAGTATTTGAGTTATTTGTATTAAATTTGAAACACTTGAGAACTTGGTTATATTTTATTTTTGTTTTTAGTAAACATAAATAATAAAGGGCTTTGCGTTAACAAAGCACATTCACTGTTCTTGACACATTTTGTGATTATTTTGCTGTTTGACTGTTTGCTTGGACGAGCGCAAATTAACCTTGACAGATTCGATGGGAACGATAGTCCGGTCCCAAGGCGCCATTGGAGCCCCAAATGTTTTGCAGCCAGTCGCAAAAAATTCACAAACAAATGTTTTTTCTTTGCCTTTATTGCTATGTTGTTGTTTCAAAGGGTATTTTGGACTATAAGTTAAGATATCATTTATTTGTAAATTAAAATGGTTCCTTTACCCCGTGTTTAATATATTTTATAGCAAATGACAGAAAAATTATTAATTATTTTCAGAATTTTGCTGAGTATCTTACAGTCGCTCATCTTTCACTTCTATTACCAACTGACTTATATATTTTGTAGAACAAAACCCATTCTATGGCCCACTTGATTGACTTGCTCGATTGGGGTTTGTTGATTTTCATGCCTTGCCTTTCGATAACATTACGCACTTAATTGGGGCCTCGATGCTGGGCTGAAACTTTACTCATTTCTGATGCAGTTTTATGTGCTTTAAGCACGTTCATCTACAGTGAGTTTATGATGCATGTAAAATGGGTCTACGCGTTGTGGGCAATCAAATCTCTTCTGTCCAATTTGTGCGTCATTTTGGGGATTATGTTTTGTGCTTGACTGCCAATTTGTGTGATTTGTTTGTTTGTTTGTTTATTGTTTTAGTTTGGTCTGTCAAAAATAATCATAAAATAATCGAGATTGTCTAGACAAGAAGTGTGCGTCGGAAAAAAAAACTCACTTACAGAGTTTTATATCGGTTTTTAAAGGAAAATCAGTTTTTGTAAAAAGGTTAGAATAAGGTCAATACATTACTTATAACTAACAGGCCTTAAGGATGTTTTTCAATCACATTATTTAATTTTAATGGATAGCTATATTTTGCAGATTTTATTTTGTGCATCTGTAAGGGATTCTTTGCTATATTCCTTAGTTGTCATAGTAAAATTTGTTACAAATATTTATGCTTAACAGTTATCAGTAAGCAATATCATAAGAAATAATAAAAACTAATTGGAAAATAAATCATTATCATAATCCCGACAACTAATCTTAAGCTGTCAATGCTAGTGTCAGTCAGTCTACAATAACACAGTAGTACTACTCTTTGTACATTCCTAACAACTGTCATCAATATTTATGTAGCAATTTGAGCTCATTCTAGCACACCCCACAGAGCAAACAATTCTCGATACTTCCATATGTCCCACATGTGACACATGTTAATGTCTGTAGTTCACTGTTCGTCTACGCATTGTCTGTCTGCCCCCAGATGTTGCACCAGTTGGAAGCACCCATCTTATCATGCTTGGAAGCATCGATTTCCATATGAATCGATTGCTGTCTCTCCATTGATGTGGGCTCTCTGCATAACTTTAAGCCAGAAAAGCGGGGCAGCAGGCAGCTGTTGTTAAAATGCTTTATGTCTTCGCTCATAATGTTGTTCTTTTTGTAGAGTTTTTGTTTGCTTATCTTGCTGTATACCTTTCAAAAAAACATAAACATCAATGGGAACAACAGCTGGCATAGATGAAGGAACCAAACACACTTAAGCCGCTCAACTCGTCGCACATCAAAAACTCGAATCAATGAATATATTTCAAAAATACTTTCAGTAGCTACTGTTGAGTTTGAAGCTATAGCTATTGGAGATTGCTTACGGCTATAGCAACTTTGTGCACTTCAACAAAATCCATTCGAATTCCACTCACACTACTCAATTAATCGATGCTTCCCGTAAGTCTCAATTGAGGTTCAAGTTTGTGGCGGCAACAAATTTAATTCACTATTTTCCCAGCTGTAATTGATGTTGTTGTTTTGCTATTTCGTTTCAGATTTTTGTTGCATTTCGTGAATCTTGAAGATTTGAAGCTTTAATAATTTTTTATTTGCGTTTTCCGAATGATTTAGCAGCATTTGACAAGCACTCGGCATTTGGAGGGGGAGCTATTAAGTTGCCAAAGTATTCCATCACTCAACACAAACAACAACAACAACGAAATGTAAGAGCATTGGATACTTTATTCTTTTTGTGTTGACTTTGACCCCCTAAATGGTTGTCTGTTTACTTAAGCTTCAAATTACGGTTAAATTGTTTTAATGTCGCTTTTGCCAAAGTTACTGTGCGCAGATCTATAAAAAGCTTTTGGCTCTGGGAACATCTCGACAAACATTTTTGAGTGTTTAGGATTCGATTTTGCGTTGCTTTTAAATTCGCTGCAGCAAATTTGGGGTAAAAATGACCGACGAAGTAAATTTTTAATGGATGAAACTTAATAACACAAAATAAAAATGTTTCAAATAATATTGTTATTTTTTTCATTCATTCTTTACCTTTGCACTGGTCTAAGTAAAACATTTTTCTTAAAATTTAACGAATGACCCAGAATAAAAAACATCCACCTGCCGTTTCTTGTCATATCTAAGTAACTTGAGAAGCAATCTAAGTGCACAAACAACTACAATTTTAGCACATCATTTACTTGAAACAGTCTCCAAAGCACGACCACCGACCGAATCACAAGCATCTGACACCCCCACAGTTTCCTTCCGCTACGCTTCATCTGTCCTCTCCCAACCCCAGCCCCCTGTTCAATTGGCAGCCTTGTTGGTGTACACACAGCAATACAGCCTCATTGTCTGGGTCTGAGTCTGCCATCAATAATTTATGCATTCAACCATCAATCACTTTGTGCTGCTTAACGTAAAGAGAACTGTGAACTGAACTGAGTGCTGAGAATGCTGAGCTTCGTCGACAGCATCTCGAAGCAAAACAAACCCAAGTCCATTGCAAAACTAACTAAAATCAGTGAGCTGTGTATGCGCAAGTAAAGTAGAAGAAGAGTCTCTCGGCGAAGGGCGGCGGCACAAGGCGTAAATTGCTACGGATTGGGAGATTTCAACTGATGCTGCTAGAGTAGCCAGACCACGCTACGCTACGAATGCCAGAATAACAGACCAAACCCAACCAGACCAGTAACCGAGCCAAGTAGACATTTCATTTCAATTGGCGAGGCGCTGTGTGAAAATAATACGCCAAACTTTCGATGGCAAACGTCGAGGGAGGATAAGAGACGAGGACGGAGACGGTAGGATAAACCAACTGACGCACTGGGCGAATATTTTATGTATTTTTCTTCATTACTTCACTTTGCTCAGGGTATTATGACAAATTCATCAAAGTTGCAGAATGCATAGTCGATGGGGATGCAAACAGAGTGAAGAAATGAATAAAATGTGGCTTTGTGTATTCAGAATGAACGAATGCACTAAGGGCAACAAGTTGAGTATGTCAAATGTTTTTTTCAATAATCAAGTTAAATTCACTTATAAACGATCTTATAAAATCCAATGTTTGTTTGTAGTGTAATAAAAAAAACCATCATATTTTTCTCTTTTGTTTTTCTTATTTTCTGAGAACTTGCATTTGATGCCGCTGCTTTGGCTCGACTTCGCAGATCTCAATTCCGAATCCCACAAGTTCTGAGTGTCTCATTTTGCTGATGCGTCAATTTGCCTGCCTCTCATTTAATACTCTGGACTCATGAAAAGAGTTAAGATTTTATGAAAATGTATGTAACAGGCAGAATAAAGCAACTCGAAACTATAAAGTATCTATATTTTTAATCAGCACCAACACCTGTCATTTTCTGTATACGCGTTCACACTTATTCATGCATACAAACAAGCGATGAATGTCTAGAGAATACAGGGTATTTCCCAGTCGAGGTTTTCTCGACTAGAGCCTCTTACTTGTTGTTATTGTTGCTATTAGCATTGTTGGCAAATGTGTAAGGAATATGAAATTTCTTTTATTTTTATGTTGGTGGCCCTCTGTAAATTTGCAAAAATTGCTTCCTTATTTCATTTGGCAAATAAACTGAAGCAATGCCATATGCCATGTGTGTGTGAGAAAGAGGGTAAACTGTGTGTGCGTCTGAGTGCCAATATTTTTTAAGGCCATTTACAGCGGCGGCATTTGGGGCAAATGTCTTTGGCGTATTTGATTTATTTGCCTGCTGAACAAATTGATTTTCAATTGCAAAGCGTCGATTTATAAACAAGCACCCAAAGCCGTCGTCGTCGGTTGTCTTGGCAGCAATAGAAGTTGAACACAAAGAGTATGTATAACAATTGGCAACAATCGTTGGATGTTAACCTAAACAGAGAAGCATTTAAATAGAGAGATAAGTGAGGGCAGAACGTTGGTACAAATAATAGAAATTATAGCTGAATGAAATTGAAATAAAGTTTTTAAAACTACTCAAAACATAATCATAAAACGTTGCTTGGATATTTATAATTATAACTTTAACTGAGATATAAGTTTTCAAGTGAGATTAAAAAGTATGAATACATTTTTATTCCTTTCAAAAATAACATTTTTTTTAGGTTATATATTTTTAAAAGCTCTCAGTACAAGAAGCAGTATCATTGTGGGTCCCCAAACATTCCACTACCAAGTTCCTAATGAAAAACAAGACAAGGGCAAAGTTCACGCCCGCTGTGTTTGTTACCAGTTTAACATCAGCAACAAAACGCAAGAACAAGCAAAACACAATTTAAATTATATTGAGTTTTTTTTCGTATAATATTATGATGTTGTTCATTTACATACATATATGTACATATGTACTTAACACGCGTCGTATGTATTCTTTTATTTTCATTTTAGTGCTCGTCTTTCAATGTCAAACTGATGATGATAGGGCCAACAGAAGGGCGACTGAGTCAATTAGTTAATGAGAGCCTCAGCGAATGATTTAAGCCAATTGCAAATATATAATACACACAGTCTGATTGTAATGAAAGTTATACTACAGAAACGGGTTACAACTGTTGAAGACACTCGTTTCGTTCTATTATTCAAATTACAGTACTAATTAATTTCAATTGTTGCGCAGTCGGGCCCAGGTACCTAATGAACTTTCGCCACAAGCGTGGTACAGTGGAAATTTTATAGCAAAATAAAAGTTGATAAACTTGAAGGCAATGCAAAAATCGAGAGGAATATGTTAAACTATACTTTAGTTTTATTTTATTTCATTGTAATTTTTTTCTATCAACCCTTTGTAATTTTCAAGCCACTGTGCGTTCACATTAAGCAACAGTCAGTCGCAAGTTCATTACAAACAATTGATTTGGCAGAACGCCGTTAAACTTGGCACAGGTAAAGACATACAGATTGAGGGGGAGGGGGGGTTGAGACTGACGACGACGGCAAAGCAAGCAGTTTCATTCAGCACGACCAAACTCTGTGTGGGAGTAGGGGGCATGGGGGAAAGAGCGAACCACATCGACGACGTCAGCGTCTGGCCATGACCAGCGCAATGTGGTTGCAACTTCTAGACAAAAAGCCAAGTCAGCAAATGCGGCTACCTAACAAAACCGAAGAGGAAGCGAGAAAGGAAGGGCAAGAAGTTTGAAATGAGAGTTCTGCAACTGAGGCTAGTGGGTGTTGCGGTGTGGAGGCTGCAATGACTGCCGTGGGCCATTAATGATGAAAATATGCAAGCTGCTGTTGCTGCCTGCCTGCTTGCCTGCTTGCTGATTGAAACTGAAAGGCAAAGCCAGTCAGACAGCCAGTCAGCTAGTGGCCGGGCAGGCAGTAGCGCCAAAAGGGACAAGGCAAGGTAGGGTACATGGGAAATCTTTTGAAAAAGGATTAACATTAAATATGTGTGTGTGTGTGTTTGTTGGTGTGTGCATGAAAAGTCGGGCTACTGGTTTGAGTAATGTGCGCACATAATGAGTAACAAAGCGCGCTAATGAAGTACTCAAGCTCCAGGCAACCAAGAAGATCTCCTCCCTTTTTATAATGTTGTTGCGCCAAAGAGTTTTATGGTAAATAACTGGGCACAGGACAGCAACAACAACAACAAGAATATTCTTTAAAGCCGAATGCAGCATAAGCACAAACAGAAACGGGCCAATTGCCAAAACGGAAGCACAACAGACGCCAAGAACAAGCGACAAAAAATCCAAGAAAAACACACAACTGTGCACCAATTGGAGACTGAAACACACAGTAAACAAAACACCGCCGTTGTCCTCGGAGTCTCGGAAGATTTAAGAATTTTAGTAGAAATCGCTGTTTTCTAAGCAAATAATTATTTACTAAATATTTACTACAAATTAAGAGTGGGTTTGACTTAAACTTCTTCAAAAAAATAAAGGCAATTTATGCAAATGTTTCCTATACATCAACTCAAAAATCTCCCTTAATAATATTCACCAAAAACAGTTTAGTACATAATCATCTTATGCTGAGGTTGATTATAAGCTGTTGGGCGCTGATTTGATTTAGTTAGAAGTGCGCATTGATGTGATTATACATACGAATGTATATTTACTATTTGTATAGTTATGTCTGGATGACTGACTGCTCATGGCACTTAAGCTTATTTGATTTGCGCAATTCTGGTTGTTATTGTAACAGCATACACGCACACACACACACTCTGGTACACACAGATGCTCTTCGTTTATGCATAAGTGTGTGCTCTGTTTTGCTGCTACTTCCAATTGTCCCGCGGCTGTCTGTGGCGTATACGTAATTTGCTAAATAAAACGCAAGCTTGCGGTTATTTTGTGCTTTGTGCTGTCGTTAACTTTGTCTACCATTTGGTTTTTCAAATTTTTTGCTATTGTTGTTGTTGTTACAATAATAACAACAACACTAACAATGATAATAATAATAATAGAACAAACCCACAATATATATGATGGCCAATAAATTTAATGTGCACAAATTTAGCGCTCAATTAAGTTTGACTTTGGTTGATTTAATCGCCATGTGAAAAATTCCTAGAAAAATACTTACACACACATACTCCGATAGATAAATAAATAAATGTGAGTTGCGTTTTATTTACCTGCAAGCAAATAGAGAGAAGAGAATTTATGAGATTTATTTAAGACATAAAATAATTTAAATGGATTAAGGTCAAATTTATACAAATATAACGAATGGAATATTTTAATAGAATGCAAATAACAGCAGTGGCATTCGAATAGAGGAATTTCTTCAGGATTTCTATATTTCTATTATAATATTTATTTAGATTTTTATTTATATTTATATGCTTAAATGGCTTTTCCAGTAAAATTGAAAACTAAAACATTTATTTAAAATCAATGGCATGTTCTCACTTGTTTGTGTTTGAGATGCATCTTGGGTCAGAATGGGGACAGCGTTGTGAGGCAACGGCTTCAACTAGAGCAAGCACATTGACTAACCTACTGACGACTTAACCCGCACCCACATAAATTCTAAAAGAGTCAGACGTTTTGCTCGGCTGCTTAGGAATGGGGGCCCAGATAGAAGCCATTACCATCCAAGCAAGCAATCTTAAGACTGCGGAAAATTTATTATAAAATTCAATCTTTTTATTTTATTTTTTTTTTCTTTTTACTTTCAGCTAGCTTAGTGAACTTTTGCCAACGTGTGCAGGACATAGATATAAATACATACATACATATATATATGTATGAATTTAAAGAAAGAAAAAACATAGAAGCAAACCAGGCAAAAGGTATTTAAATCGCTTTTAATGGAAAAATATGCAAAGCAGCGGCTAGGACAGCCTACGTAAGCTAGTTGGGCTACTTGCCTCCTAGTCCGGAAGCTATGTTGCAAATCTCTGTGTGCGGACTATTGGCCCTGTCAAGTTCCATACCAGTCTCAGACTCATTCTCAGTTTCAGGCCGCCCCTTCATTAAAATTCCAAACATTTTCACTTTACCAAGACGACGCGCGCTCGGAAATGCTGACACACTTTAAAACAATTTTCGGGCATTTTTCCCGCACTTTTTGTGTGTGTGCAGGAGGAGCTGGCATGGGCAACGTGGCAACGCAGGACATATGACAAACTTGGCGTAGCATGTCAAAAGATTTCAAGGCAATTTGCCAGTGACAGAGACAAGCACTGAGAATAGAGAGAGCTGCGAGAGACAGTTAGACAGACAGTCAGAGTCAGGGCGTGTGTGTGTGTGTGTGTCTATGTTTAGTACTAAAAACGGAGCTGGGAAGTGTTGTAAAACTTTGCCAATACCGTCAAATAAGCAATGGTAATTTTTAACACCACACACACACACACACACACAAACACACACGGATGCACAAAAAGTTTGTGTCGAGGGAAATAAATTGAAATTCAATTCATGCAACACGACGAACATTTCAAATTAGACAATTAATGTGTCTCTTGTAGGTGTGTGTGTGTGTGTGTGTGTGTTTAAGCAGATGTTGATTGATGTTAGACACATGCCTAGGCAATGCAGTCAGTGAAACGCTTTCGGAATGCAGCATAAGAATTTAAAGCTCTTGAGACTTGGAAGTTTGAGACAGACACTATGTATGTACGAATGTACAGAAGCTTAATATAATCAGACTATAAATATATACATGACGTATGCTTAACAAATTCTCTCTTTAAATTAAGTCGGAACAAGCTTTATAAGCCCAATTCAATGGTAAATATTCCATATTTAAGTTCATAAAATTTGATTATAGTTCAAAAACTAAAACTAAACACATCATCAGCAAATAACATATGCAATTCATATGCCAAATGATTATAATATATGAATAAAAATCACATATGTTTGCATAAACCGAAATTGATGAGAGCGGCGCCCATACATATGTTATTATAACTGCATTACCAAGTTTTGGCAATAACTGCATTTATTTTCTAATTAGCTGTTATGCATTGCATAAGCCTAAAAACAAATGCAAAACTTGTGGAAGTTTTAAAATTAATTAAAAAGCTATTTGCTATGTACCATATGCGTATACAAATATTTATTCTGATTAAATAAGCTACAAACAAACAGAAACATGATGGAAAATCAGCTCTTTCACTTGCTTCAAAATGTTCAAGACCCCAAAGTGACATACTGATGAGTCGAAAATGGAATTTGCTGAATAAGAAACTAGAGCAAGAAGGACACATCGAAGAAAAAGGAAGACATGGCACTACCATTAAATGAGGATTTAAAGCTTCAACGATTGTGTGTGTGTGTGTGTGAAAAATGCGTCTGTGTGTAGCATTTTGCTGTCCATACACAGCTGTTTGTTAATGGTTTTTTCTTCAGAGGGTAACAAAAAAGCTGCAGCTGTCCTTGTGCGCCTGGATAATCTGCCATACCGCCACAAAGGATGAGGAAATTAAAAAATTTCCTCCAAGCACCTAGCGTTAAGTGAAACAAAGCAGCGTTTTAATTTACCAGCATAGCACACAAAATGGTATTACAAGAACATCTACAATCTAACAACAAAGTGAAGCAACATGGCGAGTGGCAGCCCTAAAACAGCGAACATAATAAAATGTATAAAAGAATTATATATGTATGTATATGTATATATATATAACAAGCCGAACAACCACGAATCGATGGTAGCTCCATGAATATCGGAGGGCGACAATTGCTATCAGCTTCAGTCTTTAGCAAATTTTTGCGTGCTTTATCAACGTGACTAAAAATCATTGTTTTGACATTTTTAATTTTTGTGGCGCATCAAAAGCAATTAGCATTAATTAATAAAATAAAATCCCGACTGTTCAAAATTGTTGATGCCAAAAATAATCAATTTAAGTGCGACAACAATTGCGGTTAACTTAATAAATATAAATTTTGTAAATGGAAAAAGAATTTATGCTAAGGTCATACAAAAATGTAAATAATTTAAATGTAAAGTAAAAATAAACTTGTAAAATTGCAAATCTTTTTTATTAAACTAAAAATTTGATAACTAAAAATCCCTATATAGGTCAAAGTTGTATGCAGCCATAACTAAGTCAACTCAGATAGGATTTGCAAAAACTCAGATTTTTTTGGAAAGGGTTTGATATTCATATATTAACTTCATTCAAAGTTGAAAATAAAAATGTTGGTCAAAAGTTATGTTTAATGAATATTCCCTAAGACTGCATTAAGGTTGTATAAAATAAATGTGAAACCGGCATTTAAATGAAATAAATTAAGAGTAAATAAATAATACATTAAAGTGAAAAACATAATTTTCGTGACTACAAATCGAACAGAATAAAAAAAACCACCCGTTAAAGCACAGGATATTCGTATACACTAAAATTTGCGGAAACTGGCGTCGTACAATATAAACAAAAATAATTGCAACAAAAAATATATACGTATATATAATCTGCGCACTGCCTCAAAAATAAATTTCAATGCGGCGAGCTGAAAGATATGCATAAATATTCTCATCTGTATATATATTTTGTATGAACGTATATAAATGAACATGTTTCGGGTCATGTAGATGAAAATGATTATCAAAGATTGATTAACATGTGTGTGTGCAGCGCCCTTCGGGTTCGTAGGTCGCTGTGAGCTCGGGGGGCTATAAAGTGGGAGCATCAGCATCGAGGTCAGAGCCCAGACTGGGCACTAAAGTTCTGCTGGCAGTTTTTTATATATATTTTTTTAACACATACAATTTTTTGGTGGTGGCTTTGTGACTTTTTATGTGGGGTACGCGGCAGAACAACAAACAAATGTCTGTTGGTTTTCTGTGACTATGTGTGTGTGTGTGTGTGTGTGTGGAAAAGGGTATTTATGTAGGATATACGTGTATTATTGCAATTGGGTCGCCCGCATTTGAAAAACGCGTTGTGCATGTGCGTTGGACAAATGAAATATGAGAATGTGAGAGGAAAAGAGAAACACAGCGATGACAGAAGAAATTAATTTCAACTGTTTGTTTGTTATAGAAAAGATCTTTTTCTTAATTAAATTTATTAATTAAAGCATATACTTGCTGTATATGTTACATAAAGTATATGTACAATGTACATATAAATACAATACAATATATTTTTAGTGTGCACATCATGCATTTCACAACAGTCAACAATCATAGCAATCAGCTTCATCATACGAAAGCGCAATCAATTGCATTTTATTGATTGTATTTTTTTTATTCACCCTGAGCCAGTGAAATGAATACAAAGGGTATAATGGTTTCCGTCTCTTTTTCCCCTCTGACCGTCTTTCCGGTTATTTGTTTCAAAATATCGACAAGCCCTTCCGTTTCCGATAAACACATGTTATCGATAAAAAGTTTAAAACTTGGAAATTGCTTGGAGACTTTTTTACAAATTTTCGTCCTAATCGATTCAGAAACACCTCAAAATATTGAAAATCGAAGTTTGGTCATAATGCATTAGCGCAAAGAGCAGGCATGACCGTAAGGTAAAGGTTTCAGGGTATATCTTAGTCGCGCTTTCTTGACTTCAGCGACCTTACTTGATTTTTATGTAATTGTTTTGCTTTCGTTGTAAAATTCCAACGTTGTCCATCATTTGTCAATTTGGCACTCCATCAAATGAATAAAGTTCGCATTTTTTTGTCAATTATTGATATTATTGTGTGTGTGATACAGTTTGTTGCTATCACATGTAACATGTATACAGTCAACTGTATATAAATATATGCTACATGTGGGTGTATATATTTATTAATATGTATGTGCAAATTGAAATTCATTCGTGGCAAGTGCGAACAATTTCATCTGTAAAATGTCTGGCAATGATATTATTGTTATTAATACCAATCGGGCAAGTCAATTTTTCATCTCACTCCATGAAATCCACGCAAGTCGCAACAAATTGTTTAAATATGCGTCCCCATTTTATATTAAATTGAAAAATTGTGTGAAAAAAAAAAATTAAAGCTTTTAAAATAAGTTGCAAATTTTATATATATTTTTTTAATTGAAAAGTTTAAAATCAAATGCAGTGAAAAATTAGTGTTTGAATGCCCTGTTTTTGGTGTTGGTAAGTGGTTTTGGCAGTGCAAAAATGTTAGACATGACTAATTAGCACCTAATGCGCACTGATTGAAGCGCAACCAGAGTCAATAAGGAAAATGTATCTAAACATTTAGTTGGCAAAAGATTATATAACGTATACGTTATGGTAATTTAAAGAGCTTAGCCTAAATTGAAATTGATTTTCTGTTTGCAGCAAATTTGATGCAGGTTAATTTCGAGAACGAACTGTGAATGCCAGCGTGAAATTTGTTTATCCTACCCCAATTCATCGTCATTTTTAATCCGCTTAGCCCATCAGTTTATTCAACAGTTATTGCATAAGTAATGAGAATACCAACAGCATACATATAAATTTCATTTATTTTTCATTTTTTCATCAAGGTATTTAAATCAATTTAGTTAAGTGGAATAAATAAATGGTTTATATTTAGTAATGCAGAATAAATAATGCATTGATTATTTATTTGTTTTGAATCAAATTTGGATCATTTATATTTTATTTGTCACATGTTTGAATATTATTTAATTGGGTTATTGCCATTACTTGAAAATTAATTGTATGTTTGTTTTGTACTCAAACAGTTTCCAATATTTTGTACTTGTGTTATAAAACGTTTGTTTATATTATACAAATAATAATTTTAATACAGTTTATTCAAAATAAATAACATTACTTGCTTTAATTGTATACAATTGAAACACTTTATCATAACAACAAAAATCTCGATACATTTCTACACTTCACTGTAACCATGGATGATGAGCCATTGAAACTTTTTAAACCAATTAATTTCATACTTCATCGCTCCCTCCCACGTATACCAACAAATGAAAAAACAAAACCAAAGACCCCAAAACGTTTTAATTAAGCTTCGCGCCACATTCACTGAAACAATTAAGCAAAACGTTGCCTAGGCCAGCAGTATTACAGCAGGGCTCTTTAGTGCTAAACAAAATTAAACTAATTAAAATATTTTGGCATATAAATCAACAGTAAAAGCGTTCCCCTCTCCCACTCATACGCAACACTCTCTTACTTGCCTACCCTTAACATATAGTACTCGTGTTATGTGGAGAGGAAAGTGCGTTTTTCTGGCGGCATATTCCGGAGCTACTGCTGTTGACAAACTTTTGTTAGTTTTAGCGCCAATTTTAATGTGGAAACTTTTTGGTGAGGCGAACAGGGGAGTAAAAGCGTTTTTGCCACGTTTATGGACTCTGACTCTGCGGGCTTAGCCTTCAAGCAGTTGTTGTTCTTGCTTTGGCTTTATGTTGAACGATAAGGCAAAAGTTTTTAATTTTCTGTCTGTCTGTCACACTTAAAAATCCAAGCACAAAATTATATTTTCCTCTTTCTTACACATCAGACGTTCGCTATGAGTCGTAGCTCATGGAAAAGTTGAAAAAAAAATATTATTTATTTTTACCGACAGTAAATTTTTAAGAAGACATCAAGTAATTGACTTAGGTCTGTGGGTCACTTTGAAGTCATTCAGTTACAGCTACAGAAATACTAGAATTGCTTAATTTATGTAGTATGTATCCGTACATTGCAATCATTTTGATTCACTCCGAGTTTAATCTTTCTTTTGCTTCAATGTCTCACACAATAACTATAGATTGTCCAACAATGTAACTCTTTTGGACTAGATGATTAATTTTCATTGTCAATCTATTGTCTGTGCGCTCATATTTCATGGCTCGCTCATCGTTCGCAGATAAGCAGCGTTCACTAAAATCTATCTTGCCTGCCATTACTTGTCTTGGTAATGTAGCAAACGTAGTCGGACATGTCATAAATTAGACAAAAAGCTCGTCAACCATTGGTCCAGTAGCATCGTACTATATTGATGATGTTTATCGATTGGGCTCTCACTAAAAACGTAAGTTGAATGCAAAATGACAGACAAACGGATGCAGAGGGGCGAGAGAGAGAGAGAGAGAGAGAGGAGGACGTTGATTAGAGACCAAAACGATAGATGGATGCGTTTAAATCACTTTTCTACTGTTTCCACTCATATTTGCTGATGACCAGGCATTAGGTACAACTGCAAAAGTGTAGTGCTAGAAAGCATATTTTGAAATAGGCCACAACTACACTTAAAAAAAACTATCCAAAAATAAACACAAAATTTATGTGACATGATTTTAAATTTTAGAATGAATCTATAACTTTAGGTACTCAAAAAAATTCTGTTTGTTGGAAAATTGTTTCTCTATTTAGGTTTCTTTATTTTATTTTTTCAGTGTAGCAACAAGAGTGGCAAACAAAAGGCGTTGCGTAAAAACGAGAAGTGGAAACAATTTGCCAAAGCGTCGAGCGCTTGGTTATAATAACAGCAGAAGCAACAATAGCAACAACAACAACAGCAACTGCAACAACTGCGAGTGATTGGAGTACAGAAGCTGGCAAACAAAAGGCGTCGCGCAAAAAAAGAAAAGCCGGAAAAAATTACTGCACAAGAAGCAACAACACAGTAAACGCTGACTGCATCAAGGTAGACAAATATGTATGTAAAAAAAAAAGAAATACAAAAAAGAAAGACAACAAAACGGTAACAAAAAAGCTTATGCCAGGCAACTCTTGTACCTCCCTTTTTGTTTCGCTCTTTCTCCACACATTTTGCGGCACTGAAGCGCACTTCAAAAAAAATGGCGCCCACATAGAAGCGTGCGATTTGCCGCAATTGCGTATCATTAATTTGCGTTTTAGTTGCCGTACGCTACTCTTTTCAACAGCCCTTCTCCCCCTTCCCTTTCCCTGCAGCAGCCTTTTGTCCGTATGTCGTCGGACGCCTAAATTACTTTGTAAAATGTTCATGCCTGCAACGCGGCGTATGAGCAATAAATGTTAAACACACACACACACAGAGAGAGAGAGAGAGAGAGAGAAAGAGGATGGGAACGAGCAAACGCCTCGACCCAAGTCAACCAATGACGGCGGCCATGTGACGATTGATTTCATTTATGGTTTATGCGCAGCGATAAAATAGCGAATATTTTAATCGTGATAAGTGAAAAGGTTTAGACAAAACAACTCCAATTCCAAAACATGATTAAGAATTTGATGAATGGAAAAAACTGTGTTTTCTTAATTCTTAAACATTTCATAAAATGATAAAAAAAAAATATAAAGAAATCTTAAGGAAATACAATATTTATTACCACCAAAAGGTATGGATTATCTGTAATAAGTATCTTCAGTCTCTTTAGCAAATTTACTACAAAAATGTTTTGTCTTTTTAAAATAAAACAACATTTCGGTTCACTTGTTATTCAAAATTAGTAAAAATTTATCCACATTTTGGGTTTTATAAAACCCAAGTAGAAAAACATACAAAATTCTTAAAATGGGCTTGCATAAACCTTATTTATGCCTCTATAACGTAACAGTTTAACGGTAATGTCCGTGTGTATGTATGAGTGAGTGTGTGTGTGTGTGTGTGTGTGTGTGTGGGTGAGTGGATTTTGGATACTGCGGCTTGTCATTACATGACTAGAACATTTACTGCGACAAGCTCAACGCCTTAGTGTACTCTTCACTGTCTCCACTTTAGCACCTCGCACTCTCCACTTTCCCTCTCTCTCTCTCTCTCTCTCTCTCTCTCTCTCTCGCTGGAGTGCAGTAAGCAAATGCAAACAATGTAAAATGATTTTCAATAAGTGTTGGGCTTGTACCCAGAATGAGTGAAAGAGAAAGAGAGAATTTTGTTGTTGCTAGTGAGTTTTTACGGTTAGCGAGTGCAGACAGGCTTTAGTGCCGCTTATGCTACAGCATTATGGTCGTATTATATAGAATAACGTTCCGTTCGCATATGCTTTATGGTTATACATGCTGTTGTTGCTTTGTGTGTGTGTGTGAGGGAGAGAGAAAAGGGCAACAAGGAGTTTTGTAGCTGTAAATTTAATAGCCAGCCAGTTGTACGGCATTTAAGATCAGTTTCACGCACATAAAGTTTATGTTAGTTTGTTTGTGTCTCTATTTGGTTGAAGTGTGCATGTTTTAGGCTTTTGAATTTAATAGGTTGGCAACACGACTATTTACTTAAAACGCTTATTGGCTTGTAGTTAAAATGAAGCTCAATTTATTTTATAGCATATTTAAGTGGGCCAGCTGTTTTATAGCTTGCTTCAACTTTCCATCCAAGTCTGGGGTAGTTCGATTGCGCTTCAACTTTAAGGCTTGTTTTACAATGTGGATAATAACCAAAAACAATTTTGGACTAGTTATAAATTAGGTAAAGTATAAAATTCTCAGTATGTTAGCAAAAATTGATTAGCTGCTATCATTTCAATTCAGGTCATTCAATTGCCAGCATCAGCTATAGTTTCCTGACCAACCGCAACAAACTAAATATATCCCTTCCTCAATCATCCAAACTGGCTGAAAATTGTAACGAAAAGACAAAAAAAAACCAAAAAAGTTCAAAATGGCCTCAAGTCAAGAAACGAGCCGAGCCCAGGTAATTAAAAAATAAAATGGGTCAAAAAATAATTATGCCAAAAATGTCTGCAAGGGTAATGGAGCGCTCGTCAGTTAGAGCGTTGGCCAGTCTGTGTTATCGGGCGGGGATTGGGGCGCACTTGAGCAGCTCGTTGAGTTTTGTAGCTTTTTGGATTTTGGTACAATTATTTCATGCTCATTGCTAATTAAAACTAAATTGAGTGCAGACAGACACAGCAAGCGGAGCTTACGTGAGAGAGAGCAAGAGACAGATATACATATACAGTTATATATAAATATGTGTGTGTGTGTGTGGTAAATTAGTGAAAAAGCAAATGCATGTCGAAAGGCAGACAACGTAGAGCTTAAATTATTTAAATGTCATAATGCTTGCCGCGAATTTGTCCAACCACCCGCCTCCGCCCTCACAACGGCTAGAGACATTTATGTATGTGTGTGTGTGTGTGTGTATGTGAGCTTTATATTTATATGTGTGAGCTCATTACAAAGCTGTCACGTAAAAGTCTCACTAATATTAGCGTGTGTTTTACATAGTGTGTGTGGTTGCGTGTGTGTGTGTGGGCGGTCTTATGTCAGCAATGAATTTTTAATTGCCAACTAATTATTTGCAGTTCTTTAATTGAAAACCTGAATGCCTTATATTTACTACTATACAAATGCTATTCAGTTGGATGCTTGTATGCAAAGAACAAGACTGAATTGACATGTGGCAAGAGGCATTTGCATGCAACAGCAGCAGCGGCTTACTTGAAAGAAGCTAATACAAATTGTATGGGATAATTGCAATGAAAATAAGTTGGAGGGTTTCTTTGGAATATTTACTTGTATAAACAAACTTGGAAAAGGCATTAGAAACTTTCAACATTTTAAGCGGATACAAAAAGTACCTTTCTAAAAGTACCTTGACAAAACCGGTTCAATACAATGTGGTTTTTCGATATATAAAAATATATATTTAACTAGACTTGAATTGCTTCTTTAACAAATCTTTGTAAGATTTAACCTACTTGTTGAGAAATTAACGAAAATATATTGCCAAAGAATCTCTTTTGTATTATAAAATGTTGCCATTCTCAATTGAAAAAAGACAATTTGTTTTGTTTTAAATATACATTTACTTTGTTCTTAGCCCATAACCATATTAGGGCATTCTCGTCTAGACTCTGGACGCAGGCATTGTCTTCCGAACCGGTCTCAATCATCATCATCATCATCATCATCATGATCATCATCATGCGTCATGCGGAATCAAACAGACCATAAAAAGTATTGCAGCTAAGTGCAACTACAAATTTTATTGTTGCCAACAAGCAGCAGCATTATTTTGTGCAATAAATCAATAAAAAATAATACAAAAAAAATCGAAAAAAAAAAACAAATATTTTTCTTTCTTTAAGTTTTAAGCCAACAAAAATGGGCTCAGAGCAATAACTAGCTGTTGCTCTTAATTGTTTACTTTAAGATATTTGCTCATGTGCTTTGCTGATCCATGTCCTGACTTCCTCAGCATTCTCTTAGCCCCTGTTCACATTTGAGTTGATGTTGCTGAAGTTCTGCACAAGAATGTTTGTTTGTTCTATGGTAAGCGTGGCACTAAAAAGCCCATTAAATGGCTTAACTACCTTTTGGTCACTCTTGACTTGTTGGTTGTTTTCGATACTCAGAGTCACAGAGTAAGAAATGAAGTAATCTTAATATTTTCAACGTTAAGAACATATTGAAACACATTGTTTCCTTAGTTGAACAATTAGTAACAAACTCTTCTACTATTAATTCATCCTATTTTCTAATCTTAATTATTGGTATTCGCATTTCAGAGCATCTAAGCTGCGGCTTGTTCCCAGCCTTTCTTTTCTGCAAACTTGACTTATGTGTGTTTGTTGTTGTTGTTTTTGCTGCTGCTGCTGCTCAAGAGTTAAGGCCGGCCGGCTTGTCCAGTTGTTGTTTCTCTACTCTTTTTTTCTTCTTTTTTACATTGTTTGCTTGAACAAACAACGGCAGATTTTTTCTACGCTATTTCTATCTCACTCTAACTCTGCTGTTTTTGGGCTCACTTAGCCTTACGTGGATTAACATTTGTTTTTTGTGGGTTTGTTTGCTCGGCCCTAAGCAGGTGTGACTTATGTGTGTTTGTGTTGGTGATTGTTGTTGTTGTTGCTGTTGTTGTTACTTAATCGTCTGTGCGCAGGTTATCGTTTGCTCTTGAACTTGAGCTCAGCGCCAGCGCAAATAAACAACAACAAGCAAACTATAAAAACCAAAACAACTTAAGAAAACTAAATACAGTCGAACTTCCATATAACGAATTTATAGGCAAGTTCGTTGTATGGAAGCTCGACCGTACATATAAAATTGAAACGAACGTTAAGCTCGGTCTCTGGTCAAAGGTGTCTTACATTGAATTTTTCTTCTTTTTTTTCTCTGCATACACTAATTGGCCTGCTCTACACCTCTCTATCTTTCTCTCCCTTGCTCTCTGTGTGCCTCTCTTTTGAGTTCGCAGCAATTATTAAAAGGCAGCCATTGGCGACATGATAAACGATTTCCGCAATATTTCCGCCTCCCGCGCTCTCGCTCTGCTCGAAGGGTTGGTAAAGGGGCAATGGACCCAACAGCTGCAGTCTCACCCAACCCTCTGTATAGAAGAGAGAGAGGTGAAAGAGAAATGGAGTAAGATAACCCCCCCTCTCGCATCTTTGTTTGCACAGCTCTTCCCTTGTGCACGCCCACGGCAACAACTTTTTCCTCGTGGCCCACTTCACACGACGCTTCATAATTTTAACGCAGCACACAAATTGTCCTCTTGCCTTGTTTACAGTTTGTTCCCAGAATGAGAATCGCCCAAGGGAGAACATCTCTTGATAAGAGGGGTTGCAGGGGGGGGGAGGTTAGGGTTAAGCTAAACTAAAAGCAGAGTGAATTGAGCAAAGAGAAGCGAAACATTTTTAATCCCAAATTGAAGTTGATTATAAGATTTAAGCATATTTAAAGAGCGATAATGTGATATTTCTTATATGGAAATTCTGGATTCTTCCATAAGAAAAATATTATTGAATTTGAGATCCAATTCCGCCTTGTTGCAAAAATTGTCGCCCTGACGCCGTTAAATGAGGAAATGCTTACTTTAATTTTAATTTATTGTTTACAATTTCTTTGGTCAAACTTAACGAGCTCAAAACGCTCATGTTTACTTATCCCTCCCCTCTTCCACCCCGCCACACCAACCCTCCTGTCATGAAACACCCACTATTGTCTTCCTCTTTTGACGTTCTGGAGCATGTTGGTGCATAATGATGCGGCCACAGGTCGCTAGAGGTCGCCACATTTAAGAAATTGCGCTGCACACACAATAAATACTTACATAAATACAAAGGCACTTAGATCCATACAAATACACATACATACATACATACATCATAAATATGTATGTAGGTCTATTTATTTAGATTTATTTGTTGATTTGCACCACGAGTGGTTTACGGTTAGTTGACAGTTGACAGTGGGATAAAACGGCTTTTGCATCATTTGTTGTTATTGTTGTAGTTTTTGTTAAAATAAAAAATTGTGGTCGACACATTTCAATTGTTGTCGCTATAAAATTCAAAGCAAAATCCAGCAAAAATAACAAAACAAATATTTTTGTATTTGGGTATTTCTGAAAAAAGAAAAAGAATTTGCATAACAACAACAATGGCAGCACTGTTTGTTATTTTTGGCATAGAGAGAGAAAGAGCGAGAGCGTGACAAAAGAACAGAGAGGTGAGAGCGCATTTCATATGTTTACTCAAGCGACGCTAACGACGACGACGTCACTGCCGTCGGGTTATTGCACCGCAGTCGCAGAGATTAACTACAAATTAAGGCTTACCTTTCTCAGTCAAGGGATTTAGTATTTTTGTTGCTTTTGTATCTGTGGAGACAGACTCCTGTTGCTGCAGCTGCTTCGATTTGCTGCTAGCGGCGAGGGCGATGAAAGCCAGCAACAACAACAGACACAAATTCGCTGTCGCCGGCATTTTGCCGCCGCTGCGCTGCTTCGGTTGTTGTTGTTGTTGTTTTTGTTGCTGCTGTTGCTCTTTACTCGTAAAAATAAGACAAAAACAAAGCGCTCAAACACGCACACACACTCACAAACACCAACACGCAAGCAACTTTTGCTGAAAATATTTCGTTGTTTTGTTTATTTGTTCAGCATTTTTGTGCCGCAATTTGTGGCAGCGATGAATAAAATTTTTGTTGTTTACTTTTGCACGAGTTTGTTTTTATTTTCTTCTTTTTGCCGCGCGATTTACAAATATATGCATACAGTGACAAACACACACACACACACACAAGAACGCAGCTAACACCAATACAAGAGCAAACAGCGAATTAAGCACAAGGCTCAAAAAAATCGTAAACACTGCGTTGCTAATGCACACATATATATATTTATTTATTTTTTACATAATTTTCATATATATTTTGGAATTTGTATGTATTAAATTCATATATTTTTGCGTCGGCGTTTTAAACAAAGCTCGCACACCGTTGTCGAACCGCACGCAAAGAAAACCGTAAGAAGACTGAGAAGACAAACACAACGACTGATGCGGGCATCAATTAAAAAGGTAACGCATCGCGCAGTCACATGCTGAGAGCACCAACAATGCCAAACAATGACGTCACATGTAGACAGTTTTGACATCATAGTGCTTGCTAACATCCAAGTTCTATTTTGGAGCTAATAATCACAACATATCTATTTATGTTGTAATATTTTTATTTTTTATTTAAATAATTTAATGCTCGCACATCAGCGGCATATCGATACATGAACTCGATGATTCAAGTGCTGCCATCTTTAGTTGAAATACATAATTTTGTGCAGCCCTAGTGTTTGAGTGATACTGCAGCCCTGTCGTATACGCTTTTTAAACAACAGCAGGCGGCGGCGCCAAAACTACTACTTACTAAATAAAAAGTTAAGCATTCGGATTCTGGTCACGTTGCTGTAGACAACAGGGAAAAATCAAAATTAATCGTCAAATTTTAACTCTCGAAACGGAACAGTAAAATAAAATTTGGGTTCAATAATGTTGCATCAGCTGCTTGTGAGTAGAAAATCGAAATTTACGAAATGCATTTCGATTGCATAATTTGAAAATTGTAATATTGTTTTATAAATTTTGATAAACAGCTAGGCCGTAATCTGGTGCGCTCTCTGATGCCAATGTCTTGGCAACGCAGTGTCTCTGACTCCAAGGACGATACCATCGTCGACTACGATGATCCCGATTTGCCATTGCCCGAATATCCAAAGCGGCCCAACGAGCCGCTGGGCGAACGCAAGTCACGGTAAGCGTTGAATTGATACGATCTTGTCAGATTGATATTTTTGGTTTTCAGCTTGCTTTACCAATCGCGCAAGCGTGGCATGCTCGAAAATGATCTGCTTCTGAGTACCTTTGCACACAAGTATCTTCAGGATTTCGATGAATCCGAGACGGCGATCTATGACGAGCTCATTAACGGCGTTAGCAACGATTGGGACATCTATTATTGGGCGACGGGCGTCAAGCCCACGCCCGAACAATACGAAACTGACATTATGAAGCTGCTCAAGCAGCATGTCAAGAATACCGAAAGGGTCACGCGTTTCCGCCAGCCAGAGATCACCTATTATACGTAGAAACAAGGCGACGCCTGCCTTACGTATTTCTCATATTTTATCATGTGGTTTTTCCCCTCCCCCCAATTTGCCGTCTTTTTAATGCTTGAAAAATGAACATAAATGTTACTTGCTGCAGTAAATACACACAAAATACACACACACATACAAACACACACTGGGTTGTGCCATGATTTATAGATATAATAAATGCTGTAATTGTTGAATTTTTAACAACGTTCAAAGACCTTATATAACGAAGGCAAACTGGTCAGTTCGTAGAGATGCTGCTTGAGGCGTGGCGGTGGCAGAAGGAACTTCTTGAAGCCCGGAAAGAGCACGTGCTCCATATACCAATGCTGGCTACGCATATCCCCATCATCCTGCCAGTCCAGCTGAGCATAATATCGAGCTGTTTCGCGACAAAAGCTTTCGAAGCATTGCGCCTCCTGCTCCCAGTCCACCTCGGTGGCCAGGCGCAGCAAATAGACGGGCAGTTGGGCGCGACTGGGCACATGCTGGGGCAATAAAGCTGGCAGGGATTCCAAACAGCCATCGGGTGAGATGCGCAATGAGAAATACTCTCGCATAATGGCTGACTTTTCCTGCAATATGGATACAGCATTGGAAGCCAGCTCCAATTTATCACCATCATCGGGCATCCAGCCGGCAGCTCGACTGTCAAGTGCTATGAGCAGGAGTTGCTTCAACGGCAACGGCGGCACCACGCTAATCTCTGCACAGTTCTGGAACTCATAGACCAAACGCTGATAATACAATTCTTCGCTCAAGGAGCAAGTGTTGCACATATAGAGACGCGTCTCGTGCTGAAAGAGCGCACGTCGCTCATCCACACAGCCGACATAGACGAGCTGCTTGAAGATGCTGCGCAAATCGACTTGACACTGACGCTCCACGCGTTGCTGCATATCCAGAACGCTGGTGAGGCGCACTTCCTTTGACTTCCGCGAGGCTGTCAAACGGAAACTCTCCTCTTGCGATCCTGTTGGCGTTTCGCTTGAGCTGGTTGACAGCCCCGATTCACTTTTCTCCAATGGCCGAAAGAATTTGTCCAGCTTTTGTTCGGCGGAATCGGTGCGAACCATTTCCTTTTCATATATGCGCTGGGTTTTGTCCAATGGTTGGGTCACCTCCAGATCTGCAGTGCCCGGCAGCTTGAGCTGCTTGTAAAAGCTTCTGGTGGCATTGCTGCCCAACAGCTTAGCCTCCACCTGTTGCTTGATGCGCTCAACGATCTCATCCTGATACAGAAAATGCACCTCATGCTTGGTGGGATGGACATTGACGTCGAGATTCTGTGGTCGCATCACAAGGCTCATATAGACAAAGGGATGTTGGCCACGCGGCAGATACGTGCCGTACACAGCATCCACAGCGGCTTTAAGCGCTGTGAATTGGAAAGGATTAGCATGGTTTTGATGATTCTCTAATCTTCGCTACTCACCTGGTGACTCTACTAGGCGATGGTTGATAAACAAGAGCAGCGTTGACTTCTTGGCCGCGTAATTTACCTGGGTTAGCTGGCAATCCAGCTCGAACTTGAACATCTCATCCTTGTAGCTGAGCTCCATTAGCTCCTTGGCCACACCGTAGCCATAAATCGCTCGTATGTTTTCGGCACGAGAGCTGCTGGCTTGGGTTTTAAGCGTAGGCTGTTCTCCGTGCTTGCGCAGCACGAAGCCCACCTGAGGATTGTGTACAGCGTATTTGGCGAGCACATCGGAAATCTTTTGAAACTCCTCTGCTGGCGATTTGAGCGCTTGCCGCCGCTGTGGCATCGTATAAAACAGATCCTCAATGGTGATGATGGTGCCTTGATTGCCGGCACACGGTTTGGGTGCAGCCAGAAGCTTGCTATCCGAGTAGGTGGCCTTGTAGCCGCATCTCTCGCTTGCCGTCTTGGTTTGTATGGTAAGATGGGCGACATGGCTGATGCTGGCCAATGCCTCGCCACGAAATCCGAACGTAGTCATCTCTGTTAGATCCTCGAACTTGGTTAGCTTGGAAGTGGTAAAGCGCTCGCAGACAATTGCCAGATCCTCTTTGCGAATGCCGGTGCCATTGTCTTGGATTTGCATTAGCTTCAAACCGCCAGCTTTGACGCTTACTTGGATGTGGCTGGATTTGGCATCTAGACTGTTCTCCAACAGCTCCTTGAGCGCATTTGCTGGACGTTGTATTATCTCGCCGGCTGCAATGCGATTGACAACCACTTCGTCGAGTTTCTTTATTATTCCCGGCTCCAACATGGCGCCAAAAGTTGCGGCCTCAACAAAAAAACAATGTAAACAAGCTAGAGAAGTGCAAAAGAAAATATCTCAACTTATCGATTGGTAAATCTGGTATTTTTAATAAGTGCAAAAGAAAATATCTCAACTTGTCGATTGGTAAATGTGGTATTTTTTGTAATTAAGCGCGACTTTTCTTGTAATTCAACAATTAATTTCATTTATTAACTCATTTTATAACATTTTTCGTAAAGCATTTGGTAACTATAACTATATTTGATTCGAGAACTTATCGAAAAACTTTCAGAAAGCTTAATTTAAGGTTAATTGTACTGCATTGTGTTTAAAAATTTGTAACTTTCAACGGAAATGCTAGTTAACTAATACTATAAGTTGTGATGGATTAAAATAACCATTTGGATTTCAAACAGATAAAAACCGATATACCCACAATAATGGTTGTATATTTAAATACACTGCGCACTTTGCGTCTTTTACGCTCGGCAAGAATCTCATTGTAGTCAATATAAAGGGGACTTTTTGGTGGACTGAATGAACCAAGCTATAAAAGAGATATTAATATAATAATAATATGATAGTTATAGTTGAGACCTTCTTACATATTTAACCGTCTTGGTTAGATCGTTAATAATGCCACGATATGCTTTCAAATTGCTTTGCAAGTTAGCCAATTGAAGCTCCGTTGGTTGACCAAGTTTACCCTTCAATTGATTCTGCATGACGAAGCGAAGCGATGCTTGAATGATTACTAAATGCTGTAGGTGATTGGCGGTGATCATTAGGATTTCATAGAAGCTGAAAGTTAAGTTAATAAAAATTTTGTCTTAACATTTGTATTTGTATTTATATGAACCTACTTTCCCATGCTATCCGTTTTAACGCGAGCAATCGATTTCGCCGACCAATGATGCAAATGAAAGCTAAAGAAAGAAAACTTTTACTAATTGCGTTAAAGGTAACTGAGAGTACTTACTCTAGTATGCCCTTCATGATCTTATTGCGATAGATGGGAAATTTGACACCAATGTTGGCCAGCTTCTCATCATCCATGTTGAGAAATTCGGCTAGTGAGATACGAGCTTTGGCGAAGTGCTCAAGCATATTTGCCATATCGATGGAGTTGAGTATGCTGCTCAGCTCCTGAAAGTACTCCGGACAATCGGTCTTCAGGAAAATCCTTGGAACATGATCCCGCAAAGTGCTATAGCCCAGAAACTCTGCGGGAACCAAATAAGCGGCTTGCTCACGAGGCAACAGCTCCAGCAGATCGTAAAATCCATGGAACTCGGCAACCTGTTTGGGCGTATAGCCCTTGCTGTTGGCCAAGCTGGCATTGAATCCAAACTCAACCAGCAGTTTGACTATATCAGCATGATTGTTCTCAATGGCATGGAAGATGGGCGTACAGCCCTGATTGTCAACCGCATCGAAGCTAACCTCCTTGATCAGCAGCCTGGCAATGTTCGTGAAGCCATTGCGGCAGGCAAACATAAACGGCGTCATACCATATTTATCGGATACATTGATCACAGAGCCATGGCTTAACAGGAGGCGCACGAGCTTCTCGGCCACATGCGCATCTTCCGGCTTGCAATCGCAAGCGCACATCAATGGCATAACCGAGTTCACCTGCTTGTTAACATTCGCTTGCAACTCGGTCACCAGATACACGGCCAGATTGTAGTGTGCCTTGCGACAGGCGTAAAGCAGCATTGTTTCACCGTTACACAAAGGTTGATCCACCGGAAACTTAAGTGCATCGATATGTTTGCGCACTAGCTCCACGTCGCCATCGATAACAGCGTCGTACAGCATTTTTTCCGGATGTACGTACGGCGTGATCTTCTCCCGTTTTACCTAAATAGAACAATTCAATTGCAAATTAGCCGGAAATCAAATCACAGCACGAGAAACTCACATTGTCGGAAAAGTAGAAACCGTCATAGCTGCTTGCATCTGAGTCATCGGAATCCGGCGGCGGGCCGAATGAATACTTGGAGGTCATGTTTTTTTTGTTTAATCCTTTAAACCATAACAATTAAGCTACTGAAAAATTGCGCAGCGGAAAACCAAAAAACTAAACAAAAATGGCAAAGCCTAGCAAGCCGTGTGACCAAGTCGAGCTTAACGAAAAACGCGGCAAAACCTACAACTAATATGGTCACCCTGCGCGGCTTAGGCCGAATAGCTCATAATGGACGAACGCGTTATAGCATTTAATCGACATACTAAATAAAACGGTTTCCTTTTTCAAGATAAAATTAATTTATGTAAATTTTTGAAATTTCTTTTAATATTTTATTACAAGTATTTTTCACACGCCTTATTTTTACTTTTTCTTTGTAAAACGCGGACCACCAAAGCTTTTACCCTTGTTGAACTTATTTTTACCCGCCTTGTTGGTTAGCTTAACATTGCTAGTTTTCTTCTTGGCGGCAATTTTCGACATCTTCTTGTGACGATTTGCTTCCGACCTAAGACGCAGTGCACCGCCGCGACTGACATCAGTTAGATCGTTGGTGAAAGCTGATTGTCTGCCATGCCGCTTGGGTTTGCTTCCACCAGCGCTGGCATGTCGAGGCGTCTCAGTGGCTGCGCCCAACTTTCCCGGTCGCTTGCGCAACTTGGCCATTTTGGCTCGCACTAATGAAACCTTTTCAACTTCCTTCATGGCGCGCTCCTTGGCCAACTGCTCGGGTGTTTTCTTTCTCGGCTCTTCTTTCTTCTTCTTGTTACGCCTGGCTTCAACTTCCTTGACGGACGGTCCATCCTCACCGTCGCCCCCATATTCGGGTCGCTTGCGCTTGCCAGCAAATTTACCCTTACCCGCTCCTGCTGGGCCGCCAGCTGCTGGCTTTGGCTCATCCTCGTTGGTGGTCAGAGCTAGACGAGCCTTTTCATTCTCGCGCTGTTGCTTTGTCTGGAACCAAGTGCGTCTCTCGTTGGGCTGACCAAGAAGTTTACGTTCGGTTTTTGACAACTGCTGCTCCGTTTTGGCCAGCTGCCGTTCGGCCTGCTCCTCGTCAAGAATGTTCTCTGCAAAAGATTAGCCAATGCAGTTTACTGCAAGATAAAAAACAAAAAATTGTACTTACGTATTTCTGGCTCCAGTGCAGTTAGTTTGTTGCGATACTTTTCAATGATCTCGGGCGGTATGATGCGATTCTTAACGCTATTCTCAGCATTCTTGATAATGTCCTTAACAATCTTTCGTTCCTTCTCGCCGGCAAGCGAAACAGAGATGCCTGCTCGGCCGGCACGCGCTGTACGACCCACACGATGGATATAATGCTCTGTGGTGATGGGCATCACAAAGTTGATGACTGTCTTGACGCCAACAATGTCAAGACCACGTGCCGCCACATCTGTGGCAATCAGGACATCGATTTGCTCCTCCTTGAACTTCTTGAGCGATTCTAGACGCTGCTGCTGGGTAAGATTACCATGCAGCTCGCCGGCACGCACGCCCAGCAGGCCAAGTAGAATGTGGAGGCGATGCGCCTGTTTCTTGGTCTGCACAAAGACCATGCAATGATCGTGGAAAGTGCGACAGATCAAGCTGGCAAGGATGGGCTCACGATCGCCTTCCTTATCCTCTCGTATGCGTATAAACTCCTGTCGCAAATTGAAGGCAACCTGTTGATTATTGTTGACGAACACTTTGACCGGTTTGTCCAACGAGACGGCCGCCAGATCCTTGACCTGTTCGCTCATCGTCGCCGAGAAGAGCATGGTCTGGCGTGTCTTACAGCACGAGTTGATAATCTCCTTCATTTGCTCCGCAAAATACTCGTCCAACATACGATCCGCCTCATCCAAAATAAGCACCTGTAATTTGTTATAAATAATACATATATTTTTAGAGTTTTGCAAGAGAACAAGAATTTAATTTCTGAAGAATGACAAGTCAGCTTGCATCTGCAGCGCGGCAGACGCAAGTACCAAAGCTGTATCCGCATAGCTTCGAAAAGCTTGGAGCGCAAGGATTGTTATTCATCATGCAATCGTGGATTGGGGCAATCCCATAGCAAAACTATTTCTTACCTCAATGGAGTCCAAACTAAAGCTTGGCGTATTCTTGATGTGATCGATCAGACGACCCGGCGTTGCAATAACGATATCCGGATTCTGCCGGAGCACTGCTTCTTGTGCCTTCACATCGAGACCACCAATTGCTAGGCCAACATCAATGCTGGTAAACTGGCACAGCTGCTTCGTCACTTGGTACACCTGGGCGCCCAACTCACGAGTGGGCACCAGGACCAGTACCCTTGTAATGGCCTTGTTGTTCAGTGGTCGATAGAGAAGACGCTCCACTGTGGGCAGCATATAGGCAGCTGTTTTGCCTGTACCCGTGGCTGCACAGCCGCAAATGTCGCGACCCAGTAGAGCCACGGGTATTGTGGATGCCTGAATAGGCGTTGGATAAATGTAGCCAAGAACTCCGATTGCGCGCATGAGCGGACGTGACAGATTCATTTGATAGAACGAGGTTATTAAATCATTGGCCTCAACAGTGTCATCGAATTGCATTTTTTCGCCTTCATCCTCTTCGCTATCCTCGCCCGTCGATTTCTTCTTTTTGTTTTTGGTCAGTTTTTTTTCTCGTAGTCGCAAATTGTCATGCTTGAGCTCATCGTCGGACAGTGCTATCTCGTCGTCGTCGTCGGCGCTTTGCTCGCCAGCAACAGCTTCAGCTCCACCACGCTGCTGCAGGCGGGCTGCAATTTTGTCGTCGGTCTTTGTGCGAGCCTTGCGTTTCACATATTTCATCAGATCATCCCAGGTGTCTTGATTGTACTCCTTAACCGAGGATACAAACTCAAAACCCTTCTCAAACTCCGTTACCTTCTTGTGCCGCAGTTTTGTCGGTTGATACTAAGCCGAGAGAAGAAGAAGAATATGTAGAGCTGGAAACATCACAACATTCACGTTTAACTCACTTCTACTTCAGCATCCGAGTCCTCAGATAGATTCTCTACTTCAGCATCATCCTCAATTGTGCCGATAAGGTCCAAGTTTTTAGTTGCGCCCATTTTTATGCGCTAAATTGTAGCGCGTGTTTACAATTTTAAAGACCGACCAACACGTGTGCGAGTGTTGAGATGACAAGAACATTGCTCATCTCTAATTTAAGTTGTCGGCAAATATATATCGATAGGTATCGATGGCAATAGACCGGCAAACAGCTGTTAAGTTGTTATGAAATTGTTGTAAGCCAAAAAAATGTTGCGTTTGTTGACAAAAACTCGTGCTGTCAGGTAAAAATGCATTTATATTGTGTTATTTCAAATTAAATGGCAATAATTTCATTCAGGTCACTAATGCCTGCAGAAAGCATTCGTTGCTATGCACAAAAAATGCCTAGTGGTGAAAACACTAAACCGAGGGACGAGGAGCCCACAATTAGCAACGATCCAATAAAGTTCTTTGGCAGCCAGGCGGCTACTTGGCGCGCACGCGACACACGCAGCGGCGGCAGCGATGAAAATCTGTGGTATCAGCCCTACGTAATCTCCGCAAGCTTGGCCATATTTCTGGTCTACTTTTGCATTTTGCGCGAGGAAAGCGACATTGATCAGCGTTTAGAGGGCAACCTTTACGATCATGTCGGCGGTTTGGAGGAGGTGCAGCTCACAGTCAACTACAGATACAATAAAGAGCATGGACTGGACACCAAGGAGCAGGAGAAACGTCTCACCGAACTGGGCGTCGATATGAAACAATTAAATGCCAAATTGGCAGCACAATAACTTAAAACAATTATGTAGTTGTATGTGTGATGTTGTTTTCTTTTTATTTTTTGTTAAGCGAAATGGTTAAATATACTATTTAAAAATTATGAAAGCCATAAAATAAACTAGAAAATTTGAATATTATCAAAAGTATCGTTGTTACCCATTTTGGTATAACGTCTTTTAATTGTCAAATTTATATAATACCAAAGATGTAAATTAGTTTGAAATAACAGAATTTAAAGTGTTCAATTGAAAATCGGCAATTTATTTCATTTCATAATTTACAGCTTGCTTACCAATCGAATTCAATTACCCAACACTGGCCGATGACAGAACAATCGAGAACATTTTTGATAACACGTGATTAGCAAGTTTTATTTTAATTTCTTACCATGTCCACAACAATTGCTACTGAAAGTACCAATGGGTCGGCCACAACACAGCCGCAGGCCATTTTCCAGGACATCAGCGGCGACCAGAATGTGGAACTTGTCGAAATTGAATCAGCATGTATGAGGTGTTTCAAGTCGGGCACCACACGACTGCTGCCCACCAAGATACCCTTCTTTCGCGAGGTAGTGCTTATGTCCTTTAAGTGCGATCACTGCGGCTATGCGAACAATGAAATGCAATCCGCCTCGGAGATACAAAAGAGCGGCGTGCGTATCGAGCTGAATGTGCAGCAGCTGTCTGATCTTAATCGGCGCGTCGTGCGTTCCGATAACTCCAGCGTTAGCATTCCAGAAGTCGAGCTGGAGATACCTGTGCAATCGCAAAAGGGTGAGGTGACAACCGTCGAAGGCATCATTGAACGAACCATTGCTGGTCTATCACAGGATCAGGAGAAACGGCGTATTGATCATCCCGAGGAAGGGTCGAAAATAGATGATTACATTGATCGGCTGCGCCAGTTGTTGCTAATGAGTAAACCATTTCGCCTGCTTCTAGAAGATCTCTCCGGCAATAGCTTTATTGAAAATCCATTGGCTCCAGCCAACGATCCGCAGCTAAAAATAACACATTTTACGCGTACCCAAGCACAAAACGAGCAATTAGGTCTCTATGAGCAGAACCATGAGGAACAGCATCTATTGAAGCCCATTGCTGAGGACGACTGGGCCCTAGAGAATCTGCATGGCGAAGTGCTGCAGTTTGCCACAAACTGCTCAAACTGTCAGGCACCATGCGAGACAAACATGAAGTTGACATCAATACCGCACTTTAAGGATGTCGTCATAATGGCAACTGTCTGCGCCAGATGCGGCATTAGAACGAACGAAGTTAAATCGGGCGGCGGCATTGAGCCAGAGGGTGTGCGCTTCACAGTGCGCATTGCCAGCAAGGAGGATCTGTCACGTGATGTTCTGAAATCGGAAACGTGCAGCTTAACGATACCCGAACTGGATATGGAAATGGGTCCACATGCGCTCTGTGGCCGCTTTACAACTGTGGAGGGCTTGCTTGTGGCGATGCGTGAACAGCTGGACGGAACCGTCTTTCACGACTCCGCCGATGAGCCATCAAAGCAGAAGATGCAACGCTTCCTCGAACACTTTGATGATGTGCTCAAAATGCAGACTGTCATTACCTTAATACTGGAGGATCCGGCTGGCAATACATATGTGCAATCGCTGAGCGACAACGATGAGCTCGATGATAAACTAACCTTCGAAAGATACAAGCGAAGCTATGAGGATAACGAACAGTTGGGCTTGAACGACATGAAAACCGAGAACTATGAGCAAAATGCGTAACAATTACATAAGTGTTTTTGATTCGAGAACGTGAATGCATTTACTAAATAAACTGAAGAATAAAATATGGAAAAGTCAGAAATATTTATTGAAAGTGGATTTAATTCTAGTTCCTGAAATGTTAACTTTAACTTTAAATCAAAAATGAAAATGAAATGTCAGATTCAATATAATTCCAAAATTAAATGTTTAAAAGTATCAAGCTAATGTTGCATCTTATAGATCATCTTGTTTGTCCACCCACTCGGTTAGCCGGCGTTTATGCAAACTGCTCTCGCAATGAATTTTATAGATTCGTTCGCCTTTGAGGTTACGATCGCAGAATTCGCAATAAAACATGGGAACATTTAATGTATCCTTATCAATTATTCGCGGACTGTCCTTGAGGTTGTCCAAATGGCGACTGGTCTGGCAATGTCGTTGATAGCTTGCTTTTCCCGTGATCCTAAGCTTGCACAGATTACAATGAAACTTTTGTGCTGATGTTGGCACCTTTGGGCTGTGCATCGTTCGAATGTGCTTGAGTAAGTCAATTTTGGCATTAAACTTCATGTCGCACGTCTTGCAGATGGGCTGCGAATCGGTCAAGTCCTGTCGCTCCAGCAGCTCAATGTGCATCTTACTCTGGCAATGATTTTTGTAACATAACTTGCTAATATGACGATCGCAGACGCCACAATAGTTCATTGTTGATTTGTATACCGGATTCTCGATAAGTGCCTGCGCTGATTTGCCTTCCATTTCGCTTAACCGCTTCAAATGGTTTTCACTGGCACAATGTCGCTTAAAATTGCTCTTCTCCTTGATTGTCAGATTGCAGAGTTCACAATGAACTGCTGCCTCCCGGGTATGGACCCGCTGAACATGCTCGCTCACCTGCTTGTAGAGGTAAAAATCCCTGCCGCACCACTCGCAAATGTAATCCTTGCGCTTCAAATGATGCACCTGTATATGATTCTTGAGTGCACACGCATTTGAATACACCTTATCGCATTTGTCGCACTTAACGGGGCGTCGCTCCGGTTTCTTTGGTGGCGGCAGTCCCAAACGTTCGCGGCGTCTCAACACTTCCGCATTTATTGCCGCTCGGGCTTCCTTGCGCGTGTGCTTCGGGCAGCAACGGCCCGTTGATATGGCATTGCAGATAAGGCACCTATAGTAGCGTGTGTGCACCCTTGCCACATGTGCCACCAAGGTGCGCTTCAGCTGGTAGCGCAACGAGCAGCCGCATTCGTGTTTACGTGCACGCAAACTATAGTTCTCGCGCACTCGGCGCAAGTGCTTTAGGTAAACGCGACGAGTGCGAAACTTGCGTTCACAGCTAAAGCAATCAATGCGTTTGGCCAACTCCTTAGTGCTCCCATGGTGCTTTTTCATGTGCAGCTGATGGCTGTAGCTAAAGCGATAGGCGTAAGCGCAGTGTGGACATGCAGCTAGGCGGCAACGCTTGCGCGGCTTGGGTCGTTTTGGTGGCACACGCAGTTCGACATCCTGTTCGAAATACAGATCCAGTTGAGTGCGCTTGGGCATGCGTACACGTAGCTGCTCCACTGGTTGGATTTGTAGCTGCTGCTGCTCCGCTAGCTCCTGCTGCCTGTGCGCCTTGACGCGCTCCTTGTACGCTTCGTTTTCGATGAGAGCGCCCGACTGGCCACGCTTTGTGTGCCTGCTCAGATGCAATAGAAGCGTTTGCTGGATAAAGTAGCGACGATAGCAGAGACGGCAATGCCAGTTGTCACTTGACTTGTGCAGCCACTGGTGGTCCTCTAGCTGCTGCAGCTTGTTCCAAGGCATCAGTGAGCACGGCTCGCAATTGCAACGCAATCCCGGATAGTTGGGAGCAACTGCAGGTGGCCGGAGAACAGTGCGTGCTCTCGCTACGCTTAATCGGGCCATGGCCCGACGATAGCCAGACGTTATTGTTGCCATAATCTCCTTTAACTGAGCCAAGTTCAGTTTTGCCTCCTCTTCTATGTTGAAGGGTGCGACTAAGGCCGCGTAATCCTCAAGCAGGTTGGCTTTGTAGTACTGATTGCTCCAGAAGTTCTCACGCGATTGCGCAACGCACAGCAGCAGCATCATGTCTGCGGTGCTGAAGCGCACCATCTTCTGCACGGATCTAATGGACGTCGTTGAGTCTGGATCAAATGCGACGAACTTATCCACATGCCCACGACAACATTTGCATTCGCAGCTGCAATCGTTGTTACAACTCGATTCACTGGCTGCGATGGGCTTTGCCGGCAGGCTGACGCTAAAATATTGCCGAGCAATAGACAATTTGCCGGGCCAGGACATGTTTGTACCATTCAGTGAACAAATAAAATGCAATTATTGTTTTTTGTGTTTCAAATGCAATTCCGATTACATTTTATCGCTTTGCGTTTTATAGTCGGATGACACTTGCTTAATAATGTTGCAAAATTTGTGGTTCATTTAGAACTTATTACGTAGTATAAGCTTATCAAAGCCATATATATTGATTACTAAATTAACAATTCTAACAAAACGAGTTTATTATATATTTAAAAATGATTACCTTAACTTTCAATACATCGATAACAATATTTAGTATTTTAGCCAGTTCCGCGTTGCGGCCACACAGTTTTATATATATACGACAACAAATAAAAACACGATCGCGGGCGGCGTAGTTCAATTTTGTTTTAGTTGCCAGACAGTGTCTGTGTGTGTACGGGGAAAGGTAAACAATAGTGCAAGTGTCATATAAATCAAAAACGTAAGTGCATAGAAAATAAAATGTAATTTTTTTTTCACGTTAAAATCGACGATGCTTCTTTCATTGACACGTTCATTCGCACACACACACGCACATACATGTGAATGCACCTTTAAATTTGGGCTGTTTGTTGTACGTACATATACATATATGTGTATCAATTTAATAGAAATTATACTCTTCTGCATCCGTCGAGCAGCTCATATTTAGGTCCAAAGTACAGTTATTGTGCAGCGGTTGCTAGTGTTTGTGTGTGCATTTGCTTGGCTATGTGTGTGTGTGTGTGTGTGCATACACACTGCATACTAATTATAATGAATATTATTATTACATATCTTTTCCAAGTTCTTCATCCTCGTTCGACCAATGGCTTCGCATTTTATTCGCCCTGCATTTTATGCAACTGCAGCGAAAAAATCAATAAATGTACCGTTTGCAGCCGGACGCACGGCTGCCACTCTAGCTGTGGGTCTCTCCTTCGGTGGTAAATGCTCAAAAAATTACTCTCTTCCAATTACATTAGTTTATTTATGTATACATATAAATATCTCACGCTACATCGACGACAACGACAATCTACAGCGCAGAATAATCGCACCAATGCTGTTACATATGAGAACAACTATGCGGATAGATTCTACAGCGGCACCTGTCTTGGCGCCGGCAATGCCAAGGGCAACTCATTTTTACAGGGTCCACTAGCCGAGTACAGAAAAATGCAAAAACCGATCTCTCGCAATTTTTCAAGTCTGCAAACTCAACTGGTGCGTATTTTCATAAATTTATATATATGTGTGTATGCATGCTGCTATTGCTTTTATTGTTTGCCAATCATATTTAATTAATGCGCATTTGCTTTTCACTTCCTCATTCTAACACGCGTAATTTGTATACATTTTTCATTCTGCAACTGCAGCTTGCAGCTGTTGCTAACATTGCATTTACATCAATCTAACATTTCAATTGCCGTTTATTTTATTACATTGTTAACGCACCCCCGCGCGCACATTAAACATTACATTGATTGTGATTAGCATCTTCTGTCTGTTAGGCCAGAGTGCGCTGCTTAATGAGCTGTGCGTCAATAATTATTTTTGTAAACTTTGATTCCGGCGTAATAGAATGATTAAAATTTTTTGTTTGATTAATGTGCCGGTTAAATAAAAGTACAGCATATGTATATTTAATCTTTACTATACCTGCAATTACCGGACACTCATTAAACGCTTGAATAAGAAAATTAATAATTGTCATTGAAATGTGTACAAAAATAAAAAACGTAGTTTAAAAGCATGTTCCCCTGATGCAAAGCGACATTTGTTGTCTGAGCTTAGGTCACACTAAATTGGGGCCAACTTTTAAGAATAGATCACCATAAATAAATGACGTCCAAGCTCGTTCTCTAAGGCCGCTCTCTCTATTTGTATCTCACGCTTTGGATAGTTCTCTCTTTATGTTAGCTTTCCAGTCAATGCCGCAATGTAATGCAATCCACTGCAATGGCAATTCAGATTACTCACACACACACACACATACATACATATATATGCATTCAAGCTTTATGTATACTCTCTTTTTAGACAGTCGATCAAAGCTTTTGTGGCTGCTAAAACACATGTTCGGCATATATACATACATATGTATGTATGTATATGCATTAATTTTTATATCTATCCATTGATTATCAGGTGAAATTGTCTAACTGATAACACCTTTAAAATTTCCGACATTTTATAACGCTTATCAAAATTGCAACCATCTTATCTATTAATGCATATAGATTTTGACCGAACATAAAGTTTAATGGATTTAGTCCATTGATTAAATTGTTGCTAGGGATCCAAAAATAAAATATTTCCTTCTTACTTAGTTCATAAAATACTTAAATTGGTGATTTTTTTTACAATTTAATAGTTTGGTATCGGTCCTTGATCCTACGTCACGTACTTTGGATAATTTCCCTAAAATGCAATTATTTTGTAGAATTTTTGCAGTTTTCATTCCTGGTCCTATCTTATCTATTGCTTATAGTTATCTTAACGTTCTATATATATTGAAGGTCAAATGGTACAAATGCAAAAATCAAACAACAACAAAACATATTAAGTTGTAATGAGCAAATTTTCAGCTAATTTTCATGGTTACCCTAGAATCTCAAGAGTATCTAATCGGCATTCTGGACTGAGAAATTAGACCATTCTTTATAATTCTTTTTTTTTTTTTATAAACAAAATATTATTTAAAAAAAATTGCATTGCGATAACTAATTCATATTTCTTTACAATCAACAGAGCGCAATGACACCATTAAAGAATCGCCGATATCTATCCTCCAAGGATATAACAAAGAATATGACGCTCTATACGAACCAAAAGGCCAATATCGATGTGGATCCGAAGACGCTGGAGTTTAAGAAGCCCACCGGCAATCCGTTGGTGCTAATGATGGCCTGGCTGATGGCCAAGCAAAAGCATCTGAAAAAGTATGCCCAAATCTATACGGATATGGGTTTCGATGTCATGGTGGTGCACATTACGCCGTGGCAGCTGCTTTGGCCCACCAAGGGCACCCAGGTAAATGATATCAAACACACAAGAAAAACTTGTTTCTATAAGATGATATATTGTTGTTGCTTTTCCAGATGGTCGCAGCGGAGACTTTGAAATTTTTGGAGAACAATAAATCGTATGCGCCGATCGTGATGCACGGCTTCTCCGTGGGCGCGTATCAGATGGGCGAGATAATGTTGCAAATGTCGCGTGACATGGATCGCTATGGCAGCATATTGGATCGTTTCGTTTGCCAGATTTGGGACAGTGCTGCCGATATTACAGAAATACCAATCGGTTTGCCGAAATCCATCTTCCCCAAGAACGAACGGATGCAGAGCGCCTTGCGCAACTATACGCTGTATCACATGAAGACATTCCACAATCAGGCGACCGTACATTATATACGCTCCAGTCAGATGTTCCATTCGACAATGTTGAAGGCACCGGCGCTGTTCTTTGTTTCCGAAAACGATCCGATCGGACATCCTGCCTCGAATCAGGCGGTGCGCGAGAATTGGGAGAGGGCCAACATTAAGGTGACATACAAGTGCTGGCCAAGATCACAGCATGCGGCCCATCTGATCAAGCACCGTGATGAGTATTTGGAGGCGCTCTTCCAGCATCTGGAGAGCTGCGGCGTCCTCGAGGCTGCTGGTGTGCCCAAGCGCGCCAAATTGTAAGCAGAGAAATCATTTCTCTTTCTCTCACTTCAATCGATTTGGGTGATAAAAGCGATTAATGAAAACTATTTGCGATGAATTTATGATTTTACATAGCTTTTAAGAATTATAGTTGAACCATGTGTATACTCTGTGTGTGTACTAGTATCAGCAACAAGATATACTTTAACAAAATTTAGCTGCAAACTTACTTTTTTAGAACTTAAGCCATTTAAACTGTTTTTGTCTCCATGTCTGGAGCAAATGCTCAACAGTATAAAGATATATTTTGTGAGAAGCGCTCAGCATTCAACACTAAATAAAATAATTTTATTATAGCCAATCAAAATCGATTCGTGTTCAATTGTTAAAATAACAAAAAAATTGAAAATAAAAATCGCTGCGGACAGGATTCGAACCTGTGCGGGTAGAACCCAATGGATTTCAAGTCCATCTCCTTAACCACTCGGACACCGCAGCATTGAGTCAAGCGATGGCAAAATGCCAACAACTCAGATTACTGCTCAGTTTTCCTATTTTCACGATAGAGGGCGCTTCATTACTTGCATGGCAATTCCACAGATGGCGCTACATTTGTTCCGATTTTAAATGCCTAATTTGACAGCAATCACGATACGTGCTGCGGTGTCCGAGTGGTTAAGGAGATGGACTTGAAATCCATTGGGTTCTACCCGCACAGGTTCGAATCCTGTCCGCAGCGACTTTTGACGTTTTGCTTCTAGTATTTTCTTTTTTGTTTAAATAAAGTTTTTCCTTATTTATATGGAGTTTATACGATTTTAGTAGGTTATAAAAGCAATTGTTTTTACATTTTTGTGTTATTTTTATATATTTTGTACGTCTGTTACAAAAAATAGTTTGCATTTTGTTTGTGTTAACCTAACTATTATTTTTGTTTTATATATGTAAAAAAGAAACTTAATACAATACGACTCAACTGATAGAAGTATTATGTATATTATGTATATAGCTTAAAACCTAACCACATTCTACACTCTGCTGAAGAGAACTCTTCTTCTCACTGCTTTGGCGGTGGTCGATAGACGCCCACAACGACAGCATGATCACGTTCATAGGGTTCCAGCGTTAGCTGTTCCTGTGGTTTCAGTTTGTCAGCCTGCATCTTTTTCACCTCGGCGGCAAAGACCGCCTCCGGTTGCGCTGTCGAGTCAATGCAGGATGCCTTAATAGAGATAACAAAGTGACCGCCATTCTTTAGGAAATGCTGCGCATTCAGCGCCACAATACGGCCCTGATCCGGCTGTGCCACATCTGCGAAAATCGTGTCAACCATGCCGACGAGCATGCGATACTTGTGTGGATGACGTGCGTCTTCAATGATGGGTATGATGTTGGTACGTTTCTTGGCTACATTTATCAGATCGCGACCGGAACGATGGGAGAACTCAACGGCATAGACAAGACCCTCAGGTCCGACAATATCCGAAACGTGCGACACCGTTGTGCCGGAGGCGGCACCCAAATACAGCACCTTGGAGCCAGGTGGCATATGTATCTTCTCCACACCGCCAAGAACAGCAGCAGCCAACTTGGACCGGAAGGGATTCCACACGCGGTACTCAATTTTCTCGCCATTGGTCTGTAAATATACAATAACAAATAGGATCAAGTATTAGTCTGATGCAAGGATTAATGTTGCGATAGTTGTAAGGAGCTGTTGTCTCAGTAGTGCTATAGTTCTAAGCATCACATGGACGCCACCCACAGCTGTTTAACATGCACCTGAAGTGCACACAGAAGGGGCAGACGCCAAGGACGCTCATGGCCACATAATGCCATGTTCTGTACCCCTGCACAACATCATCATGGACAAAAAGAGAGAGAGAGTTATAAAACTATAATGGAACAAACCTCAACGGAAATGCGCTTCTCGCCGTACACCTCAGAGCCGGGCACAAAGTTGCGGGTAACCAGCGCATCCTCTTTGCCGCGGGCAATGAAGACTCCTTCGTGACGATGTGGCTCAATTGTAACAGTCTTGCCACCTTTGAAGCCGCCTGCACCACCACCACGGCCACCGCCGCCGCGTCCACCAAAACCACGGCCACCGCCGCCACGATCACCTCCACGTCCACCACCACCGCGTCCACGGAATCCACCTCCACGGTCGCCACCTCGTCCGCCACCGCCACCGCGATCTCCACCACGTCCTCCACCGCCACCTCGGCCACGGAATCCGCCGCCGCCTCCACGATCGCCACCACCGCCACGACCACGGAATCCGCCGCCACCGCCGCCTCCTCTACCTCCGCCACCACCACGAGGACTGAAACCTGCAAATAAATCAACAAATGATTAATTTAAGTCCACACCGCATTGCATTCAGAGGTTAAATGTTTGTTGTTTGCTTTTTGATAAATAAATGTGCATTTCTTAAAGCACAACAACCTGTAGAGATTTGTTTACTATCAAAACATATTGCTTACCCATTTAAAATGTCTGTACTTTTGAGTTTTAATACAACTTGAAAAACCAATCCAAATCACAGACGCACGCGGCACGATAGAAACACACTGGAAAAGAAACCACGTGTGTGTGGAGTAGCGTTGCGTGCTAAATAAATATCGATAGCATTTTTACATTGCCTTAACAGTTATGTTAACATTGCTCTTTTTTGCGTTCACTGAATTGTTGTGTAATTTTGTGTTTGATAGTTTCGGTCACACTGCTACCCAGCACAAATATGGCCGTCGCATGAACATTGTGTGAGAAAAGATAAATTTTGCGCCGTGTTTGCCATTTGTTGTGCTGAAAAGCAAAGAAAAACTATACAAGCGTGCACGCAAAACGTATACAAATGTAAGCAAATTAGTTAAGTGCCTGTAACTATCGTTTTAATTAGCTTAATATAAGTTGATTGCCTGTCTACGGATCGTGTCGTGTTCGGTGTCCACATTAGTTGCCAAATCTGACAAAGCAAAAACAGAAAAGCTACATACATATGTATGTATGTATATATATATACATGTATAAATCGGTACGTGCGTGACTGTGTTTGTGTCGTCGCTCTGTGCGTCAAGAGCACAACATCAAATGTCGGTGAGATGCCGGTGCGCGTTTCGTTACATTATCGAAAATGTACAAATGAATTTAAACACTTTGCATTTAATTGGCCTTTACGGCTATAAAATGTGTCGCGGCATGGGTTAGAAAATAGAAAACCCCACAACATCGATTCGTTCGGGCTACGGGTACGCTACGTTCATACGGCAGCCGCGACGCGTAACGTAAGAGCCGCTTACGTATCCAGCTGTTTGGTCGTTACTCAGTCTGCTCTCTCTCGCTCTTGTACGTTGGTTGTTACGCGGTTCGCTAGCCCCTAATTGCTTGTTTGTATGGGCTGTTGGCGCAATAACATAATGTAAATAAGCTGCCAAGCGCGCGCGCGTTTTTCTCGCGATTTGGTCGCGTTTCTGCTCCAGAGGAAAATTTGTTATTCTCTAATTGTTGTAAACGTTGATCTTCTTGTTGTTATTGATCGCCATTTCTAATGCCTCTGTCTTTCTCTCATGTTTTTTAATCAATTGTAATATATTTGCAGCTTTTTGTGTATGTGTTTTTATGAAATATATATAAATAAAATATAATGAAATAGTGTGTTGCGCGCGTATTAAACGAATAGCATAAAAAGAAAGAAACGTGCGTGAAAGAGATCGCGATACGATCCGTGTAATGGCGTCGCGCAGACGCCCCGAAATGAATCCCAAACTGCACATGGACAGACAGCCAACAGCTGCACGCATAACAGGTACCTAATAGGTCTATCGATACATTCTGTCATCGATAGAAAACAACTGCAGAATGTTGTTTTTTATTATTTATTTATTTCTTGCATAAAATATGAGTGGGGTGAATGTTAGTTAGAAGAACGACTAGGGACTACTCTGATACCAGTTGAACAGTAGAAGCAAACAGTTCGAAAAGAGGCAATGCCTGATGTGGCAAGCAAATTTAAAGTTTACTTACTAAACTTTATCCAAGTTTCATGTCTATAGGATCACAGACGAACGGACAACCATTGCACAAGTCAAGCACGTTCTGCTAAGTACGTTTGGTATCAGAGTATGATTACAAAAAACTCAATAACTGAACTTTCACTAATAAATTGCAAATTCTTTTTTTGCATTTTGTAGATCCATCTTTACCGGCTGGCAAGCGTCGCGAAATCGATAACGTTATGAAGAAAGCACGTGCGAACACGACCAACGATTACTGGGACAAGAAACTCATCGAAGCAGAGGAGAAGGATCCCAATCGATGGCGTCACACTGGCTACAAGAAAATGTACATTCAAGGCGAGAGCAGCTCGGGTGAAAGTGAACGCGATTCAACACAGGCCGGCGCCTATGGTCGCTATCCGGGTGGGTCTATCCCAAACACTGGCCTCCCGCCGCCCTCAGCCTCGTCATCCGCCGCGGCGCGTTACGGCCGCTCAAGGTCACCCCATTCGCGAAGTCGCTCCCGTTTGCGCAAATCACCGCCGTTGTCGCCGCCGCCACCGGGGCATCCGCGCCGCCGCTCACCGCCGCCGCAGTATATGGAGCGCAGGCCGGTAATGTCGCCGCCATCGCCACATCACAGTGGTCCGCCGCCGCTACGTGGCCGTCCACGTTCGCCGCCGATGCCACCGCGCAACATGCCGCCCCGTTCGCCAAATAGCAACCATCACAGCAGCAGCATTCGTCCGGGCAACGGTCATGGTCGTCCGCGTTCCCCGCCCGAGCCAATTGGCGCATCAACGTCATCTCAGTTGCGTCGTAAACCGACAAACGCGTCGCGTTCACCTCTAGGCCGGCGTCGTTCGCCTCCGCTGCCGCCTTCATCAACGTCGTCGGGCATTGATAAACGTGGCATGCCCCCAGGTCACATTCTGCCACGCTCCAAGCGACCACCGTCACCGCCACCAAGAGTAAGTAGCTATCATCTCGAACGCCAAACTGGTTATTCTGACATATTCCATTTTCCTCTTATTCTAGCGTTCAATGCGATCGCGTTCCAACAGCTCGATGAGCAGCAGCACAGATGATTCCTGTTCGCTGTGCTCGCCCAGTCATCGCCACAGATCTCGGTAAATATATGGTTTATTCTGTCAATGAATTGAAAACTGATTAGCTGATTTAACCGCTTCCACAGCTCGCGCGGTCCGCGTTCTCCGCCGCCAAAGCCACGTGGCCATTATCGGGGTGCCGGTGCCCCGCCGCCGCTGTTACCGCCGCCCGATTCCCATGGTCGTTTGCATGGACGTCCAACAACGCCACCGCCGGCGCGTGGCAGTGCCGCTATTGACAAATATCGTGAAGCCAAAATGCGTCATATCGGTCATGAGCGCGGCGCATCGTCGGATGCGCATATGAAAGTCGGTCGCGTTTCGCGTCATTCGCCGCCGCCCGAGGATCCGCGTCTTAAGCATCGGCCGCCTGAGCCACCAGAGCCGGCAGCAGCCGCCGCAACAGCAGCCGCCGCTGCTCCACAGGCCAAGAAGAAAAAGAAGGAGAAGGAGGTAAAGTGTATACGTAATACCCAAACATTTGTCACCTCAATCATCGTACTAATCGTTGATCATTTACAGTTGCGTGCGCGCGTCAAAATCGAAGGTGAGAAACGAAAGAAGCATTCAAGTGCGACGGCAAGCGCCAGTGCAAGTGGCAATAATGGCAACTCATCATCCGATTCGGATGATTCGGGCGGTTCCGATAGCGATGAGGCAACCACACCGGCATTGCCCTCATTTTCGGCAACAACGCGTCTAACGCTTTCTGAGCGCTTCGGCAAAATGGCTCAATGGAGCATCGATCGCAGCAACATGGAGAATATGCGTATCACCAAAGATTCGGCTGGTGGTGCGCTCAAAGTGATGATCGAGGAGGGCATGGAATCGCCTCCGCGTCGCTATTCGTATTCTCCAGCGCCGGCTGGCCACTTTCCCGAGGAGTTGGCCACAACAGCACCGTCGGGCATGCTGTCGTGGGACGATGTGCGCGTGCGTTACGAATACTACAAAAGTCGCGGTTATTTAAGGGATTTGGATTTAAAGGTGAGAGCGATTGAATGGCATCTTTTAGTACTCTTTAACAAACTAAGACACTCTCTTCTCTTTGGCAGGACTACATCAAGTGGGAAGAATGGTGGTATAAATATCAGGAGTGGTTAAAACAGGAACGCTACTACGAGTACTGGGATCGCAGTCAACAGCTGCGACGCCGGCGCAAGAAGCTGCCAGTTACTCAGCGTTTAAATTAGTTGATTGCACAATTATTTCACAGAAACCTATTCGCTGTTTCCCCCTTTTAACCTCTTCCTTTATAATTTAACGATATCATTATCACTTTCACATATTTCAATAATATATTTTTGTACATTTCGAATGTATGAAAATGCATTTTGTGTTTAATAACTTCTCTTTTATATATATATATATATATATATATATATATATGTACTTATACGATTTATACGTGAATCAATTATCATTTTGATCACTATAAGTTTATGTATCTACATATATATATATATATATATAAAATATTATTTAAAATTGAACACAGAGCGGTGTAATATCAGTTTTATACATTCTGTGTGCGTGTAATATTTTTCCAGGACGCAACAGACATTTGTAAACGCAATAAATAACATACATAAAGAACATAAATAAAAAAATATATATAAAAAAATACTTTTGCGAAGTTTATTGATTTGATAACATCGCTTACCCAGGATATGAACCATTTTTTTTGGCTCTTAACTAACATAGTTCCCAGTTCTGTTAACTTAAAATGTTCCCTTGCAGATTTTTCCTTGCGTAAAAGTGGAGCATGTATTGACTAAGCTTTAGCAAAGCTTGGCGGAGATGCAACGCTTTGCAAGTTGAGTTTTATTTCAAGGTCGACACATTTGCATTATTTTACATACACCATCCATTACTTTGACTTGGGTGTTATGAGTACAATGAGAATGTGTCGCGGATGCAGTGTCGTGACACGTCACGGGAAAAATATGCAAGCAGCCGTAATAGCTTGACGGCATATAAATTGAAAAATTCACAATTATTTGTCATGATTTCAATTTACGCCAACCCCAAGACATTAAATATGCGGGCACAATGGCATACAAGGGTGAGCTGGTTTGTCCTTGGGATGCGTTCTCGGGATGTGTATGGACTATGATAAAGATTTAAATTTGTATCGTCTTGAAGGAAAACAGATTTTATGCCAAACAGTTTTAAGTCAATATGCTTTTTACTCGTTGGTTTTTAATCATTTTAATTTCTTGCAGTGCTTTGAGTTGATTTTAGTTGAATTTTAACACTTCACGTAGCAATTTGTCCTTAAGCACAGTTACATTATGCCATTACACTTAACTCTATAGTTTAATAATTGCCTTTGGCACTTGGTGTCTCTAACCTCAATCTAAGCCCCGACGCCATCAACACCCACAGGCCGTGTCCTGGTACAATTATGTCTTAAGCAACAACAACAACAACAGTGTTAACAAAGCTTTAAGCTATAAGGACTCTCTGTATCTCGCTCTAACTCGCGACCCTACCAACCCGTTAGGTAGTCATACAAAAAGAGCTAGAAAAACTTAAGGAAAAGTCACGTCTAATTACACACATCTTAGAGCAGCATTTTGACCTGGTTGCCTTAACGGAGTAAACGGTGGAGAGCAAGGTGTGGGGAGAGGGGGAAGGACGCTGTATAGGGTTTCTTATATTCTGCCAAATTGGTTTTAAAAGCCACAATGAGTCGCAAGGAGGAAGAGCATAAGCACGTGAGCAATTATTACGGTTAAGTAGCAGAGGGCGAGTGTCAAGCAATATATACGTATGTGTGGCTAAAATCAAGCCTTGTATAATCCACACAAAATGCTATTATACTTATGCAAAAAATGTCAAAGAAAAAAACATCTCGCGTTGAAAGCTGCTGCACTGGACGCCCTCTGGCGCCCGTATGAGCAAACAACATGGAGTATGGTGGAAAGTGTGTTAAAATATGTAACGTAGCTTTTGCCATATATCGTAATTTTTATTATTGATGGTAGAGAAATGGAGCGTGGGGTTGATACAGTCGCCAAAAGGCAAAAGTGAAGTCAATGCCTGCAGCCGATAGTCGTCATCATTAAGGAAGCTCCATTTGGGCCGGCCAATCACGCACAAAGCGAGAGAGAGTCAGCAGGAGAAAGATACGGTAAGAGAGCGGAAGCAAAGACTTGTGAATTAACAATTCGTTTCAATTAACTGCACAACCGACAAAAAGGCGTGCAAAAAATCAAGCGTTCAACGATATTTTCGTTTCAATACAAATCGCACAAAACTGCAACCAGGGCAGTAATGTATAAATTGAAGCTGCCAATTTGAAAAAATTTTAATAATAAATTGATCATAACTTTTACTCATTTGCATCTTTTATTGCATTTTTTTGGTAAGCATAAGATCTGAGATCAGTTTTAGGTAATTTTGTTCTCATTGTGCAGCCCTGGTTGATGGTAGCACAAAGTAAAAGTAATGAAACCGTTGCATACGTACGGGCGCAGCAGCAAAAGTACATAAACAAACGCAGAAAAGATAACGGGGCATGCTGCAATCGGGGTTATTCATTCGGCATTTTTTCTTGCTTTATTTTTTGGCTTCGTGATTGGGGCTTTCGGAGGGGGTTGTGAAGGTTGCGCTTCTCTAAAATCAGCAACGACTGTAACAAGTTTCGTGTTTCTCTTTACAGTTCTTTTGCTTTTTGTATTTCGTTACAGTCAATCAGTTTTGCATGAGCGATTTCTTTACTCGTTTGCGCCAACTGTACAATTTACTTACTGCATGCAATGCCAGACGGCGAAATGGGGCTAGCGGGGTATGCCAAGGGGGAATATATATGTATATATATATGTATCTACGATGGGTTGCGGCTCGCTTGGCTTACTCGCTGCAGTTGGAAATGAAGTTAAAGCGAGTAGCTTGTTCTGCTGTTGGATTTACTTGAATCTTGTTTGCGCAAAACTTGCTGTGTCACTGTTTGAGCAAACAACAACAACCTCAACATCCATGTTTACTAATGATTTTAGCTTTACTCCGCAAATAGGTTTACTGAGCCAATGTTTTGCAAAAGACAAAAAGAATCTAAACCGGAACTGGAAAGCCAAAAGTATTGATGCAAATGCGATGTTTTGTAATCTTTAAGTCAATTATTGACGTCATTGATTGAAATCAATGCTCTGTCGTCTCAAAGATTCAAAATCGCTTCAAAAATTAGCGCCAATTTGTGCCAATTTCCAGCTTTGTCTTTTCCCCTAACCAAAACAATCCACATTCGCTCGATAACTTCTCCAAATAGCCACTCTCTGTAATTAAAACCTCAAACAATCAAACTGAATCCGATCCAAAGCCCCCATACCAAAGCCTTACTCACAAATAAGAAAAAGTTTAGACACTCACGTAAAGATTTTCACACGCACTTTAAGCAGGACTTTTGTTACAGTACTCGTCTCCCATTGTATCCGAACACAGAGAGAGGAGACGCTTCATTGGTTTGTCTTTGATTTGGGTTAGTCCGTCCAACGACGTGATATTTGCTTAACTATTGGCCAGGAGGGGTGTGGCTTGCACTGGATTCAGTTTGGCTTGCACGAATAATTATTTGCCCATTTGGGGATAAAGTTTTCCTCATGCTGTAGCAGAAGTAGCAAGCAACACAGGTAATTTCGCAAATGCGAATCAATGTGGATGTGGAAGGAGCAGGCACTCTCATTCCTGGATGGACGAAAACAATTAGAAACGAAGCAAACCAGAAACAATACACACATACACACTTAAAGAGGTAACACACAGCTGGAATATAGTACACAAACAGATATCAGTCAGTTGATTTAGATGAAAATCAATCGGAATTTTCATGTTAAATTTTTGGTTAGTCGATAGACGACAAATGTGTGTCATTGTATTTGGAGCAAAACAACTTCATATTCTGTTTACTGATGATAAGTGTTTAGTGTAGCACCAGAAGCAGTAAAAGTGCTGAAATTGTTGGGTTCACAACGTTAACCAGTTTAACTCGAGAGACTTAACAAAACGGAACATGGGTTAAGTGTGTGCCCATCTTTGTCTAGCTTTTAATGCAAACACAGTAAACAGTGTATTTCTGTCTCTATTCAGTTCACAGTTGTGTTTGCTTTTTAGTTTTGTTGTTATTATGCTGCTTTATTTATTCACACTTAATTCTCATGTATCGTTTTTGTTGTTTTGTCTATAAATAGTTGAGATAAGAACTCGTGCGATCATCGCTCGCTTGCTTGTAGCTTAGGTATGTGAATAGCTGTTGAGCTAGCCGACGGTCCTGTGGCGCAATGGATAACGCGTCTGACTACGGATCAGAAGATTCCAGGTTCGACTCCTGGCAGGATCGAAGTGTTTTTTGTAATTTTTCTTTATTTTTTGTAGACATTTGGCTGATCTGTTCTCGTTATAAGCAATTTTTGTATCAAATGAATATATGTAGTTAAAAAAACTAAAAAATATGCTTTTTAAAATAATTGAACTAAAAATATAAAAATAAGGTTTTCAATAAGCTTAAGACAATAATGATCGAAAAACTCTATTATTATTGTAAAAAAGCATACATATGTGTATATAGATAAAAATAATCATCCATTTTCCCATACCGGGAATTGAACCCGGGCCTCCCGGGTGAGAGCCGGGTATCCTAACCACTAGACAATATGGGAGTGATGCCCATATTGCCTTTTAAACCTAATTTATAAGAATAATTTTCAAGAGTTGTGTTTTGGCAACTGATTTTATTCTTTTTTTTTTGTATTTTTAATCTTGTTATTTTATTTCTTGTTTTGTTGTTATCTGTATTTAACAATGCTTCCCCATATAAAACACACACAAGCAAACAAAACTCATCGAAAATATACGCACAGAAATTTTTGGTTTAAGTATAACTTCTTTATGCCCCGCACTTTCCACCAACTTCATGCTCCTGACATGGGCAACCCCGAAGGAGATACTGTCAACACTGCGCGTTCCCATTTCCTTTGCTGTTAACATTTCCTCGAGCCATGCGAGATAACGGTTTACTCTCTTAATCTTTGTACATAATTTTCGTTACCTTATGTTACGCTAATTTCCGTTATAAGGTATGATGCTCCGTGAAGAACAGAGAGAAGTTAGCAATTGTCATGAAGTTTATTTATTTACTTTTATTATTATTGTGCGTATTTAAATGTATGAATATTTTTTTCTTGTAACCTATTTATACTCTTAGTAATTAATTAATTAATTTTTCAAATTTACTTTTTAATTATTTAAATGAAGAATTATTTTGCTATTAAGATATTAACATACATAAAAATACTATTTTTTTTTTGTAGCGTAAATGTTTGTTTGCCTATAGCTGAAGCTAATTTACCATTGCTTCTTTTTATCTGTTTTTATTTTGTTTTTGGTTGTTTTCCCCATGTCTGGCCCAAGGCGATTTGTCCCCTCCCGTTCTTTGCACACTCTCACACACACACACACACACATGTGTGAGCAGGTGTTTCTTTGGTGGCAGACATCGTTGTGCGATTTTCTGTTGATAGTAAGTAGCAATGTGGCTGCCACATTATCCAAAAACTTAACCATAAGTTGCGCCCCAATTTTGTTGTTGTTGTTGTATTCAAGATTTCAATGAACTTTGCTGCTCTTCACTATGTTTTCTTTTCTACACTTCTTGGGCTCTTTAGTCTACTTGACTCCACTCTACTTCACTTTAGCCTTACTCCAGCCACACTCTAGCTTCATTCTGTAGCTCAAGTCAAGTGTGGAGAGGATGACGTCGACGTCGCACTTGACCGTAGCCAACAACAAAAATCCGCAAGTGTCTGCGTTTTGAGAAGAGAGAGGGATGGAGCTGTGGCAGGAAAGTTACGCTTTCAATTACCAACTTAGCGCTGATTACTTATTCCTCAGCACAAAATCCAAGGCATGCTCGCTAAGCTCCTCCACCCAAACCACAAGCAGGACAACCACCAGGCATATTAGTCAAAGCGAATGGCTGCTGCTTTCGCATAAGGAGTTTTGCGTTGGGGTTCATCGTCGTCATCTTATCCAGTCGCACTTTCACTGGCCTCTCAGCTCTCAGTTTGAGTTTGCCACTTAATCTCGCCTCTTTGGTATGCACCGACTGTATTCAAATGAATTCTGATTGAATTCATTGAAGCTCATCAGTGAGAAGCGATTTTTTCTGATCTAAGACAGACACACACATACAGATAAGCACACACACACACATACAGTTAGTCAGTGCTCGTTCTGTGCTGAGCACATCCCTCGGACATTTATTTTCAGTAATGGAAAAAATGTGTTCTGCAATTTCGCTCATTTTTATACATAAATTTTTGCTACGCGCGCACACACACAGACATACACACACACTCTCGCATAATGCTAAAAAGTAAAGTAAATAAAGGATAATGCAGCAAGGATATAAATTACATAAAGCAGCGCACGAGAGAATGACTTATTGTGGCAGGCAGCAAGGCAGGCAGGCAGCAGCCGCTGGACAACTCGAACATGAACGTGAACGTGGCCAGCATTGTGGACGACTTAAAAACAAGGAGAAACGGAAGCCAAGCCGGCGCATTAGAAAATGGCGCACAGGAAACAGGAAGTATTTTTAACGATTGGTAAATTTTGACGGGCGGCTCATAACCTCCTCGCTTAACCCACTTCTCTCTCCATCTCGTTCTGTTGTGGCACATTTCCCTGAACGCATCGTCTAATATTCTTTTGTTATTGATGGAAATGCAAATTGGATTTTTGGCGAAATTTGCTTCCTTGTTTGGCTTTCCATTTTTTTCTTTGTTTTTTTTTCTTGTTTTTTTTTTTTGTTGCAAGGGCAGCAGAGCGCCTGTGGCCCCGGCCACGTTTTGCAATTTGCTTTGGGACTTGTGCGCGAAAATTTATAGAAAATTATTAACGGCAGGCGAGCGTTGCATTTATCATTCGCAATTTGTGTTTGCTTAGCATTTGTGGCCGAGCACTCGCTCCACTTCATCTTTTTCAAGACGCACTCGGACAGCTAAGGCAGCTTGGGGCGACTAGAGATGGACACGTGAAACGCACGACTGCCCACGACATGCGAATCTACGTTTGGATCGATACATCCATTGCTTAGATCTACCACAATATCAAGCCAAATAATGGAGCATCCGGAAAAAGAACACATGAAAAATGTACAGCGGATGGTGTCTTCTTAGACGGTGGGTGACGGTGCTGCTGCCTAGGCTGGTTGATGGCAAGGGGGTAATATAGTAAGCACTAATTCTATGCTATACAATTTTAAAATCACTCCTTAGATCATTATCTATTTACTGCTGTTTCTGATTAAAAAGTTTAACAATTTCCTTACACATTTTTCTTAATCAATCTCTCATTTTCCAATTCCATTTAAGGTAAACTAATGACATTTGAATTTTTCTTTTTACATTTCATGTCCAGTTCATTCAGTTGCTTTAACTTTTATAAATTCAAATAATCAATGCAGTTGTTGCCATTGTCAAATCCAATCCTTTGACTAAACAAGCAACCCAACCCTTCCTCCAACGCCATCCCTCCGCCTCGTCTGGGTCACGGGCAATGGTCGCATGCACTTTACTTCAAAGTAATTAACGCCGATCCAAAACAGACGCCAATTTACATAGCTTTGGCTCAACGCTCCTTAAGCGCCTTCTATTACTCAAGTCGTTCAAATACACACACACACACTTACAACCATCTTTATATATATATATATATATATACAGTGAGAAAAACTTGCAGCTGGAAAACAAAACCTCTTGAATTTTAATTAAACGGTTTTTATGCTAGATCCAAAGCGACTTCTTCTGCTCAACGCTCATTTTTCTTATTTTTCGGGTTTAGCTTTTTGGTTTTGTTGGTCGTCATCGTTATTGTTGTTGTTGTTATGGGAGGAGTGCATTTGAATTTTTGCCTTTTACGCTGTTTGGTCTCGAAGCGATTGCATTTTCTTGCCATATAACTGCAAATATTTTTCTGGCAGCTGCTGCAACAACAAGACAAGCCAAATGAAGGAGCAGAGAAAAGAAGAGAAAGCGTGAAGCATGATGAAAAATAAGATGAAAATTGCCGCTCTCCCTCCGTCTTTGTTGATGAGGTCGCCATTGGAAGGTGGTGGGGTAGAATCCATTGACTGCACTCTGTAATTCAATTATCGACTCTTGGCAGTAAAAAGTGTTAATTATTAGTTTCCTTTCTGCTGCTGCGCTGAAGATGTCGCCTGGGAAAAATACTTGCTAATGAAGACGCTGTGTTGTGAAAAGAAAAGACCGGCAGATGAAACTGGGATGAGCTCGCTCAATGGGCTTGCCTGTTCGCTGGTATACACATAAATATGCATTATAATTAAGCATATTGGCATTGATGACATTCGCAGGCACCCAGGCCAAGTACTAACCAATTGAACTAACGACAGCGACCAGAATTTGAGTGCTCTTCACCGACTAGAGTTGATAATTGATATACTTTTTAATCATATTTATCAGCTGCATTTGCATTTGCAATGAAAAGTGAGTATAAAAATTAATTAGTTTTGAGTTACATTTAAGAACTAGCTCCAGAAACAGTTAAGTAATAATTTCTTAAGAATTATATCTATGCAATAATAGTAAGGCTTGGCAGTTTACGGAATTTTGTGCTATTTTAATATGATTTTTATATAATTAAAAAGCCACAGCTTTCAAATTCCGGAGTTTTAATCAAGCTATGGCAGTGCCCAACAAAAAAGTTCTAAAGTTAGAGTTTGTAGCAAAAAAAACCAAACCAGGCGAACAACCTCAAATCACTCAAGTAATTGTAATTCTGCACGCATTGACGCGCTTAGGCCCTGCACATAAAAAAGGATATTACACCAAAAAAGAAAGAAGCCAAACCAAGCCAAGCATTTGGGCAACATCACACTTCATTAGCGCAGGTTATCGCTGAAATGTGCAACTGCCCCAAACATTGGCCCCTAAGTTTTGCTTGGCATTTGAAATTTTGCATGCACATGGCGCAGACATTTGAAAAACGGCATTGTGATGTAAACGAACGCCAAAATCCCAGGCACGAAAAAACTGCAAAGTTCGAAAACAGACAGTCAGACAAGCGTATGTGAGAGAGGGCGCGATGGAGACAGTGAGACAGAGTTAGGTAGCCAGTGTCAAAGGCAAAATACAAATGCGAAACGAAAAACAAACCACGTATAGTGGAGACAGTGCAATGGAGAGGGGGTAACGGGGCCATATCGTTGGTCTGCCATAAATTATGCAGCACGCGGTAGCTGCAATCTGATGCCCTCAACGAAATGTCGGCTGCACATTCAATTTGCAGCACTGCTCTCTGTCTCTCTCTCTCTCTCTCTCTCTGTCCCTCTCTCGCTCTATTCAACTCTACTCTTTACCATTCCTCTTCTTCTGTCACTGTTTTTGATTTTTTTTCTCGGTATGTTTGTGGAAATAATAGCTGTATGAGGCAAACTTGCAACGGAAGTTGCAGTTAGTAGTTAGCAGTTGCAACTGCCAACATCAGCTTAGCCATCGTATCCTTCTCACGCGTGTGCCAACTCAATCACCAATCGGGCCAGGGAGTTGCCAATAGAGTAATGAACTGGAGAAGCCTGTAACTTCCTTCAAAATATGCGCAATATATTGAACTATTTTGGTGATTGCGTTTTAAGCTTTGATCATTAAAAGAAAGTGAATTTTTGATAGAATTTTATTGGGAATATATTTATATTAGTCTAAAATAATATTAATATTAATATTATTAGAGAATTTAATACAGTCACAACAAATGGGAAAATATGAATTCTATTTCATATTTATAAGAAAATTATGTTTTTTGGTTACTTAACTTCTTCGATAGAAAAAGATGAGAAAAAAAATGTGTCTGTTATTTTAACGCAAATCAACTACAACATAAAAATTTATATCAGCTCACATCGCCAAACTTCAAAATTTCTGGCAATTTCGAATTTCTTTTTATAAAATAAATACTAAATTATTGATATCATTTAAAAATAAAGTGCATTGAGATATTAATGTGTTTACGCTGCACTTAAAACGCAGCCAAGCAGAGAGAAACATAAAAAGCATCTAAAAAATATTTTTCATCCAATTTTGTACTGGGTATATTTTTTGTTTATATTTTTGTTCTTGCTGTGATCGATTGCGGCAGCCATTATATCAACAGTCTTAACTAAAAAAATGTGTTAACCGTGCCAAAATTGTAAACATATGAATTTATTTAATTTTACTTAAATAAAACAAAACTATTTTCTTATTTTTATTTGTTTTATAAACAAACAATATTATGAAATGATTTAAATATATTAACACAAACTTAATAAAAGATTATTACTTATTTTGCAGTCACTGTTAGTGACTTAAATATATTGAACACTTCGACGCAGTACGACGTAAAATGTGATTCATAATTTGGAATCCTTTCAAAGTATAAATGTATCAATCATACGCCATGGATGCGACCCAAGCGGTTCGCATACAGCAAGTGCAACGCATGTATGTGTTTGTAAGTGCGTATGTGTGTGTGTGTGTTCAGTTGAGTATGCAGACGCATAATAGACTGTTTACAATGCATGCACGTATTTCTTCACGCATTAATTTACTCCAAAAGCAGCTTAATGCTGCGCCAAAAATATATTTTTTTTTTTTTTCTCAATTTTTTTTTGTTCAAAAAAAAAAAAACCATATTAATATTAACAATGCTATTGTTGCTTTTGGCAGTGTGTGTGTATTTTATTTAATGTATACATAGCAACTAAAAGTATTTTTTCCACAAAAATTGAGTTTGCCGCTTACAGCAAAAGTCCATGTCGCTGTTGTCGTCATCATCGCTGCTTTTGGCATTGCCAATTTTGCTGCCAGTCATCGGTCGCTGCCATTGACGATATGGAAAATTTGCTGCCATTGCCACGTCACTCACAAAATATGGCATTAAAAATAAAAGGGAAGCAAAAAGATCGAAAATAAGCGAAGAAAGACAAGCAATATTCCGCACTGGGGTGTTGGCTGTGTGGCATAATTTAATAGAGTCGGTAATATCAATAAATTTTAAAAGCCTTTTAATGCGCTTCGATAAAAATATTCATGCGACATAATTATGCTGAAGCGTTGACAGCATTGTTTCTATATATGTATAAGTATGTATATATATTTACAAAGAGTGGCTTGTAAAGCAGCTCCCAAAAAAAGGGAACCAACAGCACCAGCAACAAACAATATAAAGCGCTTTACTGAAAGTTGCAATACTGATAATTTTTAAATGAACTATCGCACAATTAACAGCTAAACAGGTTTTTACCAAATTGACTGTCTATAAAGGTGCCTCGCTTAATTAAATTAAAACTAACCCTATAACATATGTAAACAATTAAATATTTTAATTTGCACAGCTTATAATATTTGGTGTACAATTCTATAATAATTGCATGTATTTTGTGGCAAGCATTTCAAACAATTTACCACATTTTATATAGTTCGTTTAAGCCACAAAATTTAAATGCGATTGCCTTTGCAGCTATAGCAAGGATTTTGGAGTGTTTGTAGCATACTTTTGCGCGCTCATGCACGCTAAACCAATGCCCCAACTTGTAAGCGCCACTCGCACGCTATGAAATCAACTCAACAACATGTTCAACTTGGGCTAAGCCCCCATGGAAATTTACTCGCAGCAAGCAACCAAAAAAAAAACTAAAAAATAAAAGAGAAAAGGAAAAAATTATAATAAGTAGCAGTGCGGCGATGGCAACGATAAAAAGTGTTGAGCGCTGTCGTTCATATGCTATAGAAACAAAGCAACAAACCGCAAACAAGAACACCCCCAAACCCACCAGCACCACCAACTCCAACACCAGCAGCAGCAGCTAGCCAGCGAACTAGCCAGCCAGCCGGTCACCATCACAGCCAACCACCACCAGATGAAGCCACCAAAGACAATACCAGCGCATGCATCCCTTGTTGAAATGCAACCAACGAAAATTCATGGTATTAAGGGAATGCCAAGTGAGTTGGGCTACAATACAGAATAAAAGAAGAATGTGGTACAAAGCAAAGAATGGACTACCAAATACCCTAGCAAAAAATTAACTCGTTGGCGGGTTAATTGGTTACTCTTGTTACACAATTAAAATACTAGCCTAACATGACTTTTATTAAAATTTTTTTCATGAAAACTTGAACAAAAAACTACAGAAATTGCCAACTCAAAAAACTTTTGCTTTCTTAGGTTAGAATATTTCATTGTTAAAAAAATCCATTTATTAGTGTTATACAGGGTATACATTGAATCTGTAGTCGACTTAGCAATGCGCTTTGTTTTTAGGGGGTGTGAAAGTATTGCATTTTGATACTATCGATTAGTATGAGATATCGATTGTTTTGCATATTATTATAAGAAGAATTAAGTTAAAAAAAAATAAAAACGGTTAAAAGATATTTTTAACAGTAAAGAAAGCATTACAGATTCATAAGTAAAGAAAATTTGTATTTGTTATTAAAAATCAGCTTAACATCATTTTGGTCTCCATTCTTAAATTTGATATATAGTATTTGCGGCAATTGAATTGACATCATGCTGAACTAATAAAAGGCAACCAAACACAACATTTATTGGGCTTGAGCTGAAAAATCGATGTTCAATGTATCTTTATTCAGGATTTGGTAAGTGCTGCTAGCCAACTTGTTATTTTCATCTACTAGTCGTAGTTGTTGTTGCCGTTGCAGTTTTGGGGGCCATTGCAACTTTGGATACGGTTTGTTGCTTTGGTGCACACTGCCAAATGCCATTGGCTTATAAAATATTTAAACATATTCTTTTTTTTTTATTGTTGTTGTTCTTTTTGTTATTTTGTGCTGGCCGCAACATATTTGCACAGAGCCTGGGTATTGGAGACTTGCTAGTCCTGCTGCAGTTGCTAAAGTTCAAGTGGCGCCCCAGCGTATGCTATTAATACTGTGCGACAGCTGTTGGACTATTTAAATATTTATTCAATACGCAAAAAGTATGGCGTCAACGCGGCTTATCAGCTTGAGGAGCTGCCTGGGGACAAGGATGAACGGGCAAACGTTGGTTGTGTCATTGTCATCAGTTCCACAGTTGCCGCTTGATATGCTAATACGGTTATGGTTACGCTGCTGCTGCTGCTCCTGCTCCTGCTAGCTTCTATTCTTTGCGGTTGTCCTCGTCGTTGGCTGAGAAAATTTCATTATGCCAATTACTTGCATCAAAGCTGCTGGGATAATTGACTTTGCTTAGCGGCAGGCAGCGTAGTGTGTTTTTTGAGTCAAGACCTCATCTTTACACAATCTCCCCCCTCGCTCCTGCTAACACTGCTGTAATACTGTTTAAAGCACTTGCATAAGACGCTTTTGTGGTCATATTGCACATTAGTTAGAGTGTGTATGTGTAGCCCCATTTGGGAGCATAAAATAATTAAACTTAATTGACAGTTTTCGTGTATTCAGCAAGAGTATCCTTTAATCTTATGATCTGAGCTTTTGTCTTCTTACCAGTTTAAAATTGTTATACGCTGAGTTAAAGCTGACAAAGAAGTCATTTAAATTTATGATCTGCGAACGTAACGAACCCATTTTAATGCGGCATTTAAAAGTTCATTCGGATTTTTGTGGTAAAATATTACAGCTTCCCAAAATGGTGCAAAATAGATAACGAATTAGAATTTATGAATTGATGTTGAAAACTTAATAGATTTCGCACAATAAAATGCAATTGAATCGTTCAAAGCTAAAGCACTTTAAATATTGTTTAATAAAATGGGCTATAATAATTATTATTCACTTTTTTAGCACTTTCTTTTCATTGACACTTTAAAGTTGTGATGTATTTAAAGTAAGCGTTGATTTTATCAAACCATAAATATAAATTTTTTCGAACAGATCTATCATTATTTCTTTTTGCTGTGGCTTCAAATTCCAATTTTAAATTATTTTTAAAAAACAATTTAAATTTTTTTACAACATCAAAATGAGATTTTATCCAGATGCTGATATTTGGTTCTATGTGGACAAACCAGGCTGCTGGGGCAAATATGAGAAATATGCGCCACATCATAGCTGGAAGCTGCCCAACAAACCCTTCACGCCAAAATACATGAGACATTGGAGGGATCTGGAGGGCGTTAAAATGCCGGAAGTGAAGCGCACGGATCTCTACTTTAAGGACTGGCCCAAGTCAAGGATTCGTCCACAAGCCTGTCTGGGCATGCTCTATTCAACTGGTTTTCGTTTTATTCGGCTCAGCATGGCACCACCAGCTGGCTTTAAATGTGCACCGCTGCCTGTTAATTTGGCTATGGCGCGAGCTATTAAAGGTTAGTTAAATAAAGGTTTATAAGTGTTTGTGCATAACAAGATTTTCAAATTTATAGTAAAACTGGCCAAAATGAGGAAACAAGCAAGGTTGGAGAAAAAGAAAGCTAAGAAGGCAGAAAAGGCTGCAAAAAAAGGCGCTAAGAAAAACAAAAATAAAGGAGCCAACCAAAAAACTATAAAAAAGAAATAAATTAACAGTTGATTCATTAAAAACAAAAACATGCATTTAAAATTAAATATTAAAACATTTAAACCATTTGTTAGATTCAAATATGTCAAATGATAAATAAATAATTTTAAATTAACAAATAGGTTAATGAAATTTAAACCTTGAACTTTAAAACTTATTAACTTCCATAATTCGACAATTTATTTATACGGCTTATATATTCGAATTGGATGGCGGCAACACCTCAGACGTATTGCAATTTAAAACCATTGTGGTTAGAGCGACGAATGTTTAATTTACCAGTACAACTCATTAGACAACAATAATTTGGTTACATAATATACATACATACATTTGTACATTTATCAATGTATTTCCGTCGGCCGCATAATTAGCGTAGCCAAGCGCACTGATTAACTTGCATTCACCGATTTTCAATTGAATTTTGCAGTTCGTTGATTCGTACCAACAACAAAAATAAATAAACAAAAAAAATCAGAAACGAACTGAAACAAAATTAAACGAACACCCAGTGAGAATGATGCAAATGCTGCGACGACTGCAAAGTGCAATCAGGAGCAGGATGTGGGCGTTGGACCCTGGACGTATGGCGTTGGCAGTGGGGGTGTGGGAATATACTATAAAGATAGGTTAATAAAAATACAAAGCTGAAAAACGAAATGAAAAATATGCAGCCGGGTAAATGATGAATGTGAAATGTGCCATTAATTAATTCGATTAAATGCAGCAATGCAGGCAATCAACCAAAAAGGCAAAGTGAAGCAATATACAGGACAACGGGCTTACAAGAAAATACACAGGACACTCACACACAGACAGTTAAGAGTCAGTCAATCAACATCGCCACCACAAAATTACTGGAAAGATGCTTCAACATCATGCATGAAAGAAGTAAATAATAACGTTTCACAATTGTAATTAAACGTAGCGAATTCATCATTAATTGTTATTGAACAAAGTTAATAGATTGCCAGTTGAAATGTCTATATTTTGTTTTGTTAACAGCTCATTAGGAGAAGAGTTTTATAACTAAATTTCAGCAATAAAATATTTAAGTATGTTTACATACAAATTTGAGTCATTAATCACACAGGCTTTGCCTTAGTCCAAAACAATTTATCAAATTCGTTTTGCATAGTTTTTAAATTTGTATCACCGTTTTAGAAACACGCGAAAAATGGAAAAGAAGGAACCTAAACTGACTGCTGATGAGCGACAAAATTTTGTTTCAACTCGAATGAGTTTGCCCCTTTATATGTTAACACGTAAGATAACTAAAACAATCTCCAAAAGACTAAAATCACGCTAATGGCAATTCCATTTAAGGTAATCGCATTCGCGATGATCACTTGGATAGCGTTCGCAAACAATTCAAGCTGGCCGGAAATTACTACAATGATCGCTGTCAACAGGGTAGGCAGGTAATCAAAAACCTAAACTGTTTAGGTATTAAGTGATGTTTATTTGACAGAAAACCGCTGTGAGGATTTTAGTGCTGCAACCTATGCACATTATCGTCATGTTACCGGATTGCAGAAGGCAACCCAACATCCGTATCCGCAAAAACGTCCATTGCACTTCGATCGAGCGATGACAACATGGCGTAGCTACCAACAGGCTCCCAATCGTTATGGTGTGCTGCCCGTACCGTATCTCAGTCGGATGGGCGCCAAGGGCACTACGTTCGCTAAAATGCATTATAACAAGAGTCGCGTATCGATTAAACCACCACCAAGTCAATTTTATGAGGTGCCAGCGGAAATCGATCGTTTCTCCAAGCCAGAGAATAGACAAAAGGGCATCTTTCTGACAAGTATACAGATAAAGAACTACATTTATAGTTGATTAAACTTTTATTTCTGTTGCAGATGCTCGCGACCGTCATCCATCCTCTCGGATCATGATCACCGACTTGACTAGCTGTTGGCGCAATCCGAATGAACCCGGTCCCACCGATACCTATACCAGTTACAATGAGATAAGATCACAAATACCGCCCGCTAAGAACGTGCCACCATTTAATCCGCACCTTTTTCTCCGTCACTCCTGTGTGCCCACAGAACGTAGTGTGCTTGTGCGCAGAGACATTGGTTTTGAACCGGATCCGGGTCGGTATGACATACGCTATCCGAATGTTTGTGCGTGTGAACGGGGCAAGAAGACAGTGCCACGTCTGACGTTGCTCATCGAGACACAGAAGCGCTATAAGTTTCGTCGCTTGCCCTACAGACCAATAAATTCCAAGAAATACTGTGAGCCCGACTGGCGTCATGTGTTTGGACATGGACATCGGCATTTGTTCCAGATGGGCAAACATGATTTGCCCAAGCCGCAAAAGAAGATGCCAGCAGTCAAAGGCAAGAAGACGGAAAAACAATTGAAATTGTTTGCCGATGGTAAATATATAAATATGCTGGAAAATCCACATCGTTGGCCAATCTCAATTAGGGATTTACCCGTGCCGCCGTATGTGCCACATATTGTCTACAATTGTATTGCAAAGCGTGTGGTACGCAAACAGTTGCGAAACAATAAGAAAATTGCGTTCATGAGTGGCCAGGAGCGTTGGAAGGATGGTGCACGTCCGATGCAACTCACCTCAAAACAATTGGAGGCAATTAAGGAAAGTTTGCCGGTGGAACGACGTCTCGCCGATCATAGTGTGGAGCTGCGTCCCGAAAGAATGGTCAGCCGGCTGCACGAGGTGCCACAGCACATGCGTGTCACCTATAAGCCGAAGTTGCGCAAACGTCTATTCAAATTTTTGCCAACACCGGGTGCTCGAGTGCTCGTTACCGAAAGTGACATACGTCCCGATGTGCCCTTTGATCGTGAGGATCCCACAGGCATGTACAATGTCAAAATTGATAGCACGGCATTCTATCGTGATTCTGTGCTGCTCGATATGGAGAATCAACGTTTGGGCATTAAGGCTGATACGGCCGAACGGCAGTCAAAGAGCGAGATGAGCTTGGTGTCATTTAGATCTAGCTCGACTAGCAGAATTTCCTTGGCTCGGTCATCTAGCAGGGCAAACGTTAGTCGCCGTGGTATAGACTCAATTAAGCGTAATATTTTGTTGACCGCAGCTGCTAATGAGGCACAAGCGTCGGCTGCTTCGGTAGCTGCCGAGCTGGCTGAAGATTGAGGAGATGGGAATGGCGATGGCGATGGCAATGGCAGGCCCTACGATTTTTGGTGACAATTAAATTTATTTTCTATTCCAAAAGTACGAACGTACATGGGAATCACGTTTACATAGTTTATGATTTATGTGCTATGCTCCAGTAAATTTAAAGGCCACCACAACTATGTGTGTTCCTTCTTCTCTTTCTGCAATATAGCTGCAGCAAGTAACTTTTGACCATAAAATAAATAACTTTTCAGCTGTCCGTCGCCCTTGCTCAGTTTCCCATATATGTGTGTACGTATGTATGTATGTGTGTGTGCCCAAAAATGGCCAGCAGCAGCTAGCACGAAATAATTAAGTTTTACAACGTTTTGCGGGATTTTGTGCGCCGGGTCCGTGATTTTAGTTGCCAAGCCAGCCAATGTCTACGTGTGGCCCGCTACATGTGGCCATTAAAATTACGAGCATATCTCATATCTCCTTACTTAGATTGTAAAACATAATCTGTTATCAATTATTTTAGCTGCGTGCCTTTTGCCTGCCCCACTTACCTCCCTGCCACCAACCCCCTGCTGTTCTTGCAAACTTGCAAAAAGCGCTCACGTTGCATTTGGTGTGTAAACGCAAAAAGAGAAAGAGAGAGAGATAAACTTTTACACATACTATTTATGACTTAGTTAAAATTTTGGCATGTAAGCAATTTCATTTGCTGCGCCTCAAAACTTATACTACACCCCAAGCTCATAAAAATGGTCTCCAGCCTAATCGATTTTAGACTCTTTAGATCATAGTGCGTTAGCCGAGTGTGAGAGAATGACTAAGAAAGAGTGCGAGTGCAAAACTTAATTAAGTTTTGTGAGCCAATGGCGTTGATAGGCAGCAGTAAAGCTTTGCAAAGTCAGCAGTAAATTAACTAAGAACTCAGCTGTCGACAGCTCTGAGAAATCGACTAGAAGTTGTACTGCAATCAATATTTTGAAATGAGCTAGTAATTTATGGTGTATGTAAGGGAACTACTATTTATCTAATATAATAAGTTATTTAAGAGATAAAGCTTTTTTTTTTATCACTTAATATACTGATGAATTTGCTTTGATATTCTCGATTGAATTTCTAGAAATAGAAGAAAACTAGGGAACGAAAAATGCAAATAGAATCATTAGCTTAAGAAAAATGTATCAGGATATTTAATTAAATAAAATTAACAAATTTCTGCATAGTGATTTCACATAATAACTTCAAATGGTGAAAGAAATAAGTGGCAAATATTTCAGGTAAGGCAAGCTAAAAGCTAACATATTCTTACGATGTAAGCAAGCTTATTTCATTGGGTTTTTGAAGATTCCTAGTGTATGCCACAGCGCCTTAGAAACTTCACGAGTGCGGAAGCACAACTCTACTGCACGAGCTGCATGCAAACATTGTGCATTCGTCACATTTTTTTTTCTTAAAAGGGAAAAGAACAATTGGGAAAACAACGGGACTCAAGACAGCTTCATTCAATGCATTTTGTTTACCAGCAGCTGGCAGCTGATTAACAGCGACAGGGACGCCCTGCACATGTCCTGGCTGCAACTTTGTGCAAAGAAAATTATTATGGTTAATGCTATGCTGCTATTGTCGTTGTCATTTGTTGTAGTCATTGTTGTTGTTGTCAGTGTTGGCAGTGCAAATATTTTACACGCCACAAACACAAATACAAACGAGAGCACAAAGCCAGCGCCAAAACACACAAGTAAAAGTAAATTATAAGCAAAAGGCAACAATGCGAAGCAATGTTGAAATGCAGCTGATTGTGCGCGAAAAGTTTCGTTTCTCCTTTATTATTATTATTATATTTTTTTTTATTTTGGGAGCAAGACGAGAATTGGATTGTGTTGGAAAATGGAGAGAGAGAAAAAGAGAAAAAAGACTGGGTTTTGGTTAACATTAGTTATTGTTATAAAGTGGGCGAGTGAAGGAAAAAAGAAAGATGGAGAGAGAGAGCGAGATGCCAACGTCTTGCCAACTGGTTCAAGATGAAGCCATTATGGCGAAAGGACGCAGGCGATGCCTTTTGTCATCCTCTGCCTGCCCGACTGCCTCAGAAATTAATACCCAAGCGCGTGCGCCTTGTTGTAACAAAATCCAAAACGAGAGATATGGCAACAGTATTATTATATGTGGCACATGCATCCAAGGCAAACTTGCATGGCTTCATGATGAGAACTGATTTAAAATTTCCTGCTGTGATTTCATCATAAATTACAGTTGTGTGGGTGCTGCACTGATTACAAGACTGCATCCTGATATTCTAGTTGAAGTTAAAACATAAAGAAATTATTATGTTATCTATTGTTTACTGAAATTAAATTAATTTTGTTTTATGATAAATTAAATTAAAAATTAATTAATTAATTTTATATAAATGTAAATGTATATAGGGTATATTAATTTCGATACAGGATTATCTGTTCTGTATTTTCTTACGTTTTGTGTAGCATACTTTTGTGCGTCAAGGAAACAAATGAGCCACAGCGCGCTGGCACAGCGTGTGACGCGTTGACTGCAGTCTATGAAAGTTGGCTTTGCAAGCCTTTGTTTGCCCCGTTCTTCATGACGACGAGATTTCTTTCTTCTACGACTATTTGGGTCATGGGGTCGTGGCGTGTGCAAATTGCAACAAGCAGCAGCAAAAGAAAAGCTGCGCGAGTCGTGAGTCGTCCCGACATGTCGACTCAACATTTTCAAATAATTTCTGATTAAGCGTGGGCAAAAACTCTACCACCCTCTCCTCCTCCCTTACTGACTGTACACCCTTTGGCGCAAGCCAGGGCCGCCATGCTGTGTGACAAACGCAACGGGTGCAAATGCAACTCTGGCAACACGCTGACATATTGCGGCGCATAATTTACCGTTGCTTATGCGTTCTCAGTTAGATTTTTTGTGTGCGTGTGTTTGTTTTTGTTTTTTTGCCAGAGCGAGTGCAACTAATTTTTGTTTGTTGCCAGAGCAAAAGCCACAAAGATTTATGTTTGAGAAATTATGCTTTAAAAGTTGAGCGTATGTCTTCGTTCGGGTTGTTGTTCTTCTTTTTTTTTCCATCCGTTGTGCTTAAGTAATTTAATATACTTTAATGCCAGCTTGCACTCCCTGCTTCTTTGTCTTCTACACACACAAACACACTCGCATGCATACCTAATGCATATTAGTGTATGCGCATATAAAAGACGTGTATTATGAGTGCGGGGTATGTTGCAAGAAAGCAAAAACAACAACAACAGCAACGAGCAGCGAAATGTTCATAAAAATGTAAATGTGCAAAATGGTACGAGCTGGATGCGAGGGACAGTAAGTGAGAAATCATAATAAAAGCGCGTGTGAAAGGCAAGTAGAAGAGCAAGAGGAGTAAGGAACGCTCAACCAGAATATAACAGCCAAAGGTTGCCAAATGTATGCGTGTGTGAACAGTAATGTGTCCATGTGTGTGTGTGTGTGTTTTTTTGTCGTTAGTTTTTGCGCTGACATTTTAAGTGCATCTTTGTGAATTATTTAAACAAAGAATAATTACACAAGGCATTATAAACTAAATGCGACGAAGTGCATAAATATGTCTACTTCAAATACTAGTAGATCCTGCGCCACCCCCAACTTATACTTAACCCGCTGCCACCTCATTTAAATAATGTTTGAGTGAAAAATATTTCAAAATTTGTGGATTGTAAATTTTTCATTAGATTATTTTACAATTTTTTAACAAACCTAAATTAAATCTAAGACATATTTTGATTAGTTAGTATTTGAATGGTGCAACATAATCAACAAGTTATTTCGTAGGTAAGCAAGCTACCTAGCATCATAGGTTCTTACATGTATATAGTATATAAATTCCACTCAACTAAGCAAAAACAAAGACATAAACCAAACAACAAGCAATGCAAATGGCGTCAGCTCAGTTGAGTTTAGTACAGCTCAGCTCAACGCAAGCCTCATGTTTGTACCTACAGGTTTAAAGAGGTGGTGCGGGTGGGTTAGTGGTGTTGTTGCTAATGCTTGACGGTTTTCGCACACTTTCCGCTTTGTTATTATGCGTATTATGCAAACCACGCCCAACCATTCTTATAACTCCCACTCATTTTTCCCGGCTCTGTTTGCCACTTACATTTTACTTTACGCGCTTTTGCCGCGTATTTTTATAGCAATTCTACATAGCGAGAGAAAAAGAGCAAACCAAAAAATTGTAGGCACCACTCAGTTGCCGCTGTGGAAAAAAAAAACACTGTAGAAAAATTGCTAAAACTTAAGCGGCTATAAACGACTATAAAGCACACTGCACAATCTGCTATGAGCCAGTTTCGTGGCTATGGTGATGATTCCATCGTTAGTGTAGTCAACACACAATGTGAATCTACTATGATAGATGCTTCTAAAAAGGGTCTGCTCGACTTGAAGTTGAACTGGATTTACTAATGAAGAAATAAATTAATTTTCAGGAAAAGTAAATTATGGTCATTTAATTTTTGGTTATATTAAACTAAAAACTCAAAAATAATGAAATAAAGGATTTTCATAATTTAATAAATAATCATCTAACAATATAAGAACCATAAGCAATCATGATTTTTGATATTTATTTGTAATCAAACTATTAAAAAATAATAATTATTATTTAAGAAAAAATAAAAAGTAATGATTATTATTTAAGAAAAACAAAAATGAATATGTTATAATTAAAATATAAACTTTATAATATATTTAATAATTTTATCATAAGGGCTCTGTCAATTTATTTACAAAAATACCCAAATTTCAAAATTTTCCCTAACAACAGCTCTGTAGTCGCATCCAATTCTATGATTACAGAGTAAACAAAAAAAAAAAAAAAAATGGCATGTGTAACGGGGTAAGTAGCAAAATATAAAGGCGAAGCAAACACACACAAGAAGACAAGTGTGTGAGTGTGTGTGTAGTATATGTGCTGTGTGTGTTGAAAAGCACTAAAAAGTATTATCTATATGATAATTTGTTGCTGCTTGTCTGTTTGTTGAGTAATGTAATTTTATGTACAGCAATGGGAGCTGTCATGCATAAACCATTGGAGACAAAGGATTCAGTTCCTACATACTCTAGCTTCTGACTCCCTTACTTTGTGCATGCGTTATGTGCGTAAAGCATATTTCCGCTTCCTGTTGCTGGCCATGTCAGAAGGGCGTAGAATACGCTGCTGGTTGACGCAAAAAAAAAAAAAAAAATTGAAACAAAAGCCACTTTGGTCAAACAAAAGAAGAGTCTTAACTATTTAGATGAAGTTGTGCGAAGACAATTCAATCTACGTTTTAGAACTTTTGCAAAACATTCAAAGATTAGCTTTTAGTGCCGTTTACCTGCAAAGATCCTCAAATCAATTGCACATTTTGCGCAACTTTGGACAAATGCAATGCAATTAAATGCGACAAAGTTTAAAATTGAATTGAGTCCAAAGAAATCGACGGACATGTCCCTAACTTCATCGGCCAAATAAAAAAAAAAATGGAGTCAAAAGAGGAACATGGACAGAAGTGGACTGGTTAGGATAGGTTTGGTTTGAGTTGACTGAAATTCAATTCGGATGCGCTCGATTGCGTTGCATTTCAATATAAATATTTATTTTATTTATATAGCAACACGCACACACAAACACACACACACACAGACTTATTGGGGCGACAAGTTGCAGCTGACAGTAAAAGATGTTGTGGAAGCCATTTGTTTTAGTCAATGGCACAAAGTCAGCAACACACACACACTTACACAGTTCACTTGAGTTCAGTTTTAGACTCGTTCAGTTCGTTTGCAGTACGGTATGCTGCATTAGAATTCAATTTTCAAACTGATTTCGTTTCTATGTACGCGTGTTTCTATGTATTTGTAGTTCTATATAGAGCCAGTTGGTCGAATGCAATGCCATAACTTTGGCTTAGCTAAGGAGTTTCTGTCTGGCTCTGTCTCAAACACTGAGCTGCTAAAGTTGTCAGTGGATTGAGAGCATCAGTTGTGCAAAGCAAATTGCGTGTGGCGTGTTTTTTTTGGGTACATCAATGTACATGAAGTAGTACTTGTTGTTGCTGTTGTTGGTACCAATCAGCGCTGAAATAACTGAAATCGGAGTTTGAATGAAACCAATCAACTGTACACTAAGCCGGCTTATATGTACATACATATTTACATGTACGGAAAGTTGAACTATAGAACATCGATAATTGCATAACATATTAATAATAGATAAGAGTAACAAACTAAACTGCTGTCAAGGATTGAATAATATTTTGTGGGGTAAAAAAAAATAATATTTTATACATCGACTCGTGTGCCAAATATGTAATGCAATATGTTATTTTGTGCAAATTTATGAATAATTTATTTTATTTTTTCTCTTTATGTAATTAAATTAAGTAAATTGGTAAGAGAAATAGCGAATTGAAAATTTAAAACAGAATATTTTTGTAATCTTTTTTATTGTCTTTTTACACTTGAACTGTCCGTCTGTTTTTATGCAAAACTTTGATTATTGTCTTCTTTTATCTACAGTTATATCATTTGTTGACATCGTCCAGATTTTGTCCAGATCTTCAATAAGATTTTTTCATTAAGAAACTCAGCTTCCTATTGAATACGCATTTTTTATTTAAATCTAAAACTGCTGCTAATTATTTGCATATATTTCTTTGCGTGTTGCATGCAACGTTTGTAATTTTACCAGAAAATAGTGAGCGTTGGTGAAGAATAGAGAAAAGTGAGTGAGACAGCTGCAGCTGGAGCTGCAGAAAACCTGGAGCTGTCACTAATTTGAAAGCTTTTTGCGGAAGACAAATGCAAATGTCAGGGATGTGCGCAGCGTTGCCAACTTTTTTCTTTTGCATTTGGCTTGGGTTTGCAGTTGTCATTTTACGTTGTGCAAATGTCAAACTTATCGATGCTGTGCAACGTGCCCCCGGATGAGGAGCATACTAAAGGTGTGCATTGTGTGGCCAGAATGACGTCTCCACCACTTCGTTGCTTCGTTGCGTGTGGTGGTTGTATACGTGTGTGTGTGTGTGTGGCACGCCAATGTTGCACGTTCAAATTAACTTTAATGAACTCAGTTTAGTTGCAAATGAGTTACAAAACTCGAAAACACATCGAGACGTGTTTAGTGCACAACGAGCGAAATGCATGGAAAAATCCCTCCAAAGGCAAAAATTCAGCATACATACCTAGTGTGTGTTTTTGGTGTGGTTGGAAGGCACAGTCTGCTTTAATCTGTTGTGTTTTTATATGAACTTACCAAATTTCTGTTGCCTTACAGCTGCAGGGTACAATTTTTTATTGTTGGATTATGTTGCATTAAATGAAAACAATTTAATTGTTGGTCACTTCGGCTGCTGCTTTCTTTTAAAAACTCTTGAATAAAGATTCTGATTCTTCAATTGTAAGTATTAAGATTCATGGTTCAATGCAAGTCTTTTAAGTAACCTTCCATATCAAACTTCTTATAAGCTTCGAAAAAAAAATTAAATATCTGCTCAAAAATTTAAATTTAAATTTATGCCTAGGGCGCAACGCATGAAAATTGGAATGAATAAAAAGGTGAAGAAAATTTCAATAAATTTGCTGCGAAAGTTTTTGGCGAATCGAGTCAAATGTCAAATTTCATGTTTGTGACAGTTGGGAGATTGCGAAAATTTCCATGTTCGGCAAAAAAGGTTAAGATGGCATCCGCTGACTACCAAAAAGAAAACTTCTGCAGCGAAATTTCACACGGAATGAACAACAACAACAACCAGCCAAAAAAAAAAAAAATGCCAACTGTCTGTCTGTGGATCGGGCCACGCCCCCCTTACGCCAATGTTACGTAAAAATGTGCTAATACTTGGCATAGACTTTCACTAAGCCAAGTTGATTTTTAAGCAGCTCAACATTGTTGTTGATGATGTTGTTGTTGTTGGTATAAAGCCTTAGCAATTTTGTGTTTTTGTTATGCTGACAGTTATGCTTATTTATAGGCGTGTTATTTCGAAAGCATTTCAAGGGCCTCCTATCAGTTTTTGCCCAACGCCCTTTTATAAGCTAACACACAATTTATTGGATTGCTGTCTGTCGATTAGCCGCATATTAAAAATTATAGACGGATGACATTTAAATTTGCGGCTTGAGAAAAGGCTTATGCGCTTTGATTCTATCTCGATAATTGACACTGTCAATTGCAGGGCTGCCACGCATTAAAAAAAAGTGCTCCTTTTTTGGGGCGGGTATGGTTCAATGAACCGCTTTCAGATTGCGGATTGTGGCGCTTCACGGGCGTTCATCCAATAAAAAGAATCGCTGCGATAACCAAACAAATTGAAATAACACCAGATAACTGTTTGTGTTCGTGTCCGCTCATGTTTGGCCAAAAAGAATGCGAGCTGCCAAAAAAAAAACAACAAAAAAAACCGTGTGAAAACCGCAGCTACAGCAGCAGTAGTTGCGTTAGCCAATGGTAACTGTTGTTGCTGGATATTGAACAAAAAAAAAAAAAAAAAATACTGCAGTGACTAACTGACCGCCTGACTGACACATATAAATGGCTACTATTCGACTTTTCGTCTCTATCTCTCCCTCTGTCTTTCTTTCTGACTGTGTTGCGGTTTTTGTGGCCGTCATTTGGTGCAAGCCAATTGATTTATTCCAACAATAAAACAGTAGCCAAAAACGCCACTACAATTATGTTCAGCCGCAGCTTAAAAGTATGCTACACAATTTTATCAAAAAACCACACAAATTGCGAATGCTAATGATAATTATTCCAGCGGCATAAGTTGGTCAAAATAAGGTTAGAAATACCATTTTTTTCTTAAATAATTTTATGATTAATCGATATAGGAATCAAAACATGTTAAACAAAGGGAAACAATTCTTATAAATATTTTATCTTATTAGCTTAATATAGCTTCAACAAAATACACATCGAAAAATACTGTACCTTGCAATTTTTTAAACATATATTTACATATTTAATAAACGCAGCTACATCTCAAATGTAGCACAAAAAACTTCATCCTCGAAGGTTATTGGGTCAACGTCAGACAACAGACTCGAAAAAATGAGTAAAAGCAAATAGTTAATGATAAGACGGCAGTTGAACTTGAAATATGTATTGGCAACACTGGTTTTCAAGTTATTGACTCCGCAGATAAGACGAATTGATAAGCAAATAGCAAAACATTATATCATCACATATAAAAGCAATGAAATAATTGGCAGATAGACACAGTTACAATATACGCACCAGACCAGAAAAATGACTCGATTAGCAATCCTGTTTAGTATTTCATTGCTTACTGTTGCTATTGCCACGCCACAATACGATGTTCGTATTGTGGGCGGCGATATAACGGACATACGTGATTTTCCCTATCAAGTATCCATACAGCTGCATGGCCAACATGTCTGTGGCGGTGCCATTATCGGAGATTACTTCATATTAACTGCAGCGCACTGCTTTGAGGAGCCATGGGACGTGCTCGACTATAGTGTTCGCCTAGGCGCCACCGAGCACGCTTCAGGTGGTGAGTTGCTCAGTCTACGCCAAATCATACGCCATGGCGCCTACAATAGTCAGACACATGATAATGACCTGGCGCTCCTGCTGCTTAACGCGAGACTAAACTACAACGAGCAACTGCAAGCGGTGCAATTGGCCAGTTCCAAGGATGTACTAACACCCGAAACGCGACTCTATGTCAGTGGCTGGGGATATCAAAGCGAGAGCGGTGAGGAGGGCGTGTCGCCAGTATTGCGCTACGTGGATGTGGCACATGTGGAGCCGGGTATTTGTCGTCGCGCCTATCGCAAAGTGTTGCCTGTTACCCAGCGCATGCTCTGCGCCGCCCGTGATGGTCAGGACAGTTGTCAAGGTGATTCCGGTGGTCCACTTGTCGGCTATCAGCCGGACAACACGGAACGCAAACTCTATGGCATCGTCTCCTGGGGTCTGGGCTGTGCACATCCAGAATATCCGGGCGTCTATACGAATGTGGTGGCATTCAGGAACTGGATTGATGCTCAGGTGGGCGCATGGGGCTGGAATACATTGCTAAAAAGTTGGCGTGGTCTGCAAAGATTAAGTTAGAGTCAAGGGCGTCCACAGACCTGAAGGTAGGGGGGCAGGCTAAAAAAAACCCTAAATAACTTGATAATTTCTTTTGAATAGTGTTGCAAACCAAAGTTTTATCGTTGATTAGTACTTAATTTAAATAAAAATATACAAAATATTTTATTTATGATCAAAAATGTTCATATTTACATGCTTTTATTTAACTTGACTTGTTTGTCTGTTTGTCTCGGAGTCTTGTGTTCAAATTTTCACCAAGTTCCCGACTGGCTAGAGCTCTGAAATTTTCACTGAAGATGTGTTTCGGATGACAATACATGTTTTTAAAGTTATTTAATTTTTTAGCTGCCCCAGAGTAGGTAGGAACAAAATTTAAGATTAATGTAATGTATGTAGTACATACTATATACTATGTACCACAGATCGATACACTACCGATTAATGTGGCGGTAGGTTGATCGGACTATCGAGTAAATGTAATGACGCGATAATTATAGAGCGCACCCAACTTCACTTAAAATATGTAAAAGTGATGCGAACCGATCGGTATAAGAATAAATAAAAGATTAAAGTATATTAAAGAAACCGGCTACATAAGCAAAGTATTAAAAGAGATGGTGATAAAAATACTTGTAAGTAAGTCAGCCAAGGAATAATATTATACAAAAAATATATACATTAAAATATTTACTTATTTTTAAGGGTAAGCGTATTTTGTTCAAAGTATAAGTTGTACGTTTTAGTTTCAAACTGATATGCTCAGTCATAAATTGCTTAAGTTTTTAATTACAAAAACTTGCAGCAACTACGTTTTGCTTAACAATTAAGCAAGTGTGTGGCCTAAAGGTCAACCGCATAAGAGGCGAGGCAGACAGTGGGTCTAAATAACTGGCTCATAATTCAAAATGAAGCTTAAATTTGTGAGAGAGCTCGAAACTAATTTGGATTCAATGAATATGTGAACATCTTGGCTGGCAAATAAATCGTTGCCTACATGCAGCAGCAGCAGCAACAGAAGCAAACATCAAAATTAAGGCTAGCAAATATCCAAAGACCCACACAAACATGTTTATTTATATAGAAGAAGATGTGTGTATATGTATATGTATATGCATGTTTGTGCAAAGTGTTTTGTATTTCATTATGAGATAAAGCAACCAGCTCTACAACAACAACTTATTAGTTTAGACAAAAATAAATTGCATAAATATTTAAGGGCGAAATGCAGAAAGTGGCTGCATATGGTCAACATCTGGACGTGTGTACCTTGCTTCGGTCAGCAGCAGCTGCATCAGCTGCAGTAGCAGTGGAAGCAGTTAAAGGCCAACAAGTCACAGTCTGAAGGGCGTGTGGGTTCAGATTTGGGTTTGAATTTCTGCATCTCAAACAGATGCGAGTACATTTCACAGATTTTAATTTGTTTTGCCGTCAAGCAAACTGTGTAAGTGCCTGGCCTGATGATAAGGCACACACACACACACACATATTGCTAATTGTTTCATTTTGCTAGGCAGTCGGCAAACATTTCAAACGATATTTCATTTACATAGGGCTTCATGCGTATTTTAAGAAATTTCAATTTGCTTCTGCTGCTGTCATATCATGACTGCTGTCTGCACTCGGTATGCTAATTGCAAACCAGCTATTAATTAAATATGCCAGCTCAAAGAAGTTAATAAACCACACGAAATTGCAACAAGAAACCAACGCGATGTCAAATCTGAATGGGGTTTTCTCACTTCTTTTTCTCCTTGTTACACAATATGGCAATGCATCATGCATTATGCAGAAACACACACAACTGCGCACGCGGAAAAGCGATACTTTTCAATACATATTGTGTTTGTCAACCATATCGCTTTGCTTTTATTATTGAAGTTATTGGGGGAAATGCACATCAGTTTTTATACGATGTGCAGCAAAAAAAAGGTTGGTAAATTTCATAAAATTCAACTTTGCATAAAATTTTATATTGCGGTGCATATCATACTAGTAGTGAAATGAAATGAAAAATATGTAAAAATAAAAATGAAATTAATATTAACTTTGGAATATTTTAATTACTTTTCGAAAACGCATACTTTTATAGTACTGTTTTTTCTATTTAAATTTTATGCTTTAAAAACGAAGTAAAAATATAAATATATAAATAAAAATAGAAAATAAATATAAACAGTGAAATATTATAATTGCATTTTAAAATAAATTTTTTTTCATTCGTATGATTAACACAATGGTTGTAATAATTATGTATGTATTTCATCAGGGTATTTGACAGTCTCTCTTTGTTATTTTTAACTGTTAGGCAGCCCGCGATTTATGGTTGCCACACCAATAGACTTGTAAATATGATCAATATGCGCTGAAAATATGCGAAGCGTGTAAAATATATGAAAATCATACGAGACGGGCGCTTTATACGACCCCAGAACCGACATTTGCCACAAGGGTCCTGCCAAAATGGGCAAGGATTGACATGAAACAACAGAATGTGCACTATACGAGTAGAACAAGACCCAGTTTCAAATGTACTAGTTAAGTAAGCTTTATGATACCCTGTAAAGGGAGAGAGTGAGAAAGTAAGAAATGATATTATTTCATTAAACTGAGTAAAACCAAATTAATTCATTAAACTTGTTATCAAGAAAAAATATAGTCGGATATCTCTAATTTTTTAATAGGGTATACTAAAACGAATCAAAACCTAATTCTATATCAGCGGACATGCATCTATTTTTTTTTGTCTTTTCGCCATAATACGACCTTTTAAATTTAATGAACTTCTTTCGAAATTAAGCAAGAACTTTTGTAGCAGTCGGTTCGAGTACGTGACGCATTGGAAAGTCATACGCACGTAGGCTCTTCCTACCACAGAGCCCCTTGGGGTTGACTATCATCGAGAATTCTTGGACTGCGCCTTGATTTTTATTTTCTGCGAAGAAAGCCACACAATATTTTAATAGTGTTTGCCACGAACTGAATACATATGTTTATGTAAATACATATTTTTCTGAACATTTTAAAGAGTTTTGTTAATGTAGACATGCCAAAATCCTCTCAGGTTAAACCTAAACCCACAGTAAAAAGTAACTTTGCTCAATGTTATTCCAGAGCATTTTATATTGATTTTGCATATTTAAATAATATATACCTGACTGGCATAAAAAACTAGATGTTGCATAGTTTGTCGAATGGTAAACAGGCCAACTGTCTTTGGGTAAACTTTAAGGAACAAGGTGCACTGTTTAAGTGTTGACATACCACTAGTTAATTTTTGTTGGCATTTAATTTGCTATTTGACCTCATCTCTGTTCTCTGCCATGTGGCCTAGCAACTAGATTATACAGATACTTGGTAGGAGTTTTATTCTCTTTAAGATGCTTAGTGTGCTGCTTGGAGTGGCTGTTTTGCTGTTCAAGTGGAAAACTGCGTAAAATATGTCTGTTATTGATTGACAATGAGAAATGTGTAGAAAATATTGAATTCGAATGAAAATTGTTGAGTTTCGATATCATAAATACCATAAGAGCATCGAAGTAAAAGATTTTATTTGAGGATTAGGTTGGTAAAAAAAAAATGTATGCTATGAAAAAATAAATAAATAAAAGTTGTGCAAGTAAAATGCTGGGAATTCCAAGTGCAAAAAGAAATTAAATAAAATGGTTTTATATATTTCATTAATTTACTGCTACGCATTTGCGATTTAATATTTTATTTATTTTTGTGATAAGTAAATAAGATGTCTTTTACTATTTATTGACAAGTGTAACGTAAGGTATTTGTTTCTGTGTGTATCGCAATATTGACTGTGTGCTCTATGCAACATAAGGTATGTACGATTTTCGTAAATATTTCTCGCTGGCTTTTGGGCTCGTAATTCTGAGTTAATTGCGTGTAATTGAGAACGCTTTTAGGCAAAAGACGCATCATAAAATACGCGTCGTCCATCCCTAGAACATAAATCTTTGGCAGGCGGGAGTTAATTGCGGGGTGGCAACATTAATTACATCCCTTCAACAAAAATAAAAATAAAAATAAAAAATGCAAAAATACATTGCCGCAAACTCTTGACACATAAATTATGCAGTCATTTTTTGTTGTTGTCGCATGCCACCGACCTCAGACAATCTACCGAACTGTGAGTTTGACATCGTGACAACAAACAAAAAACGCACACACGCACGCACACGCACACTCACACAAACTTACAATATAAAATCAGCGAGCGACTTTATTTTAAAATGCGTGTTCATTATGCCATAACGGTAAGTAAAACACAAGAAAAGAGTGAGAGAGAGAGAGAGAGTGGCAAAAAGTGTTGCAAAGTGTCAGTATTAAGGATGAAATTAATTACAAACGTTTACTTAAGTTAAATATTTGTGCAAAGCCTTTACGCGACTCCCACACCCAAAAACCAACACACACAGTCCCTCATCGCCCCTTCAAAAAGTTGCCAACTGACAAAGTCAAGTTTTCAACGCCTTTTTATATGTGTTGTTGTTGTTGTTATTGTTGCTGGGTGGGGTTCTGCTTGGTTGGGTTAAACCCAAGGTCTTTTGGCTTCATTTTACATGGCCCACAGGCGAGAGTAGCTGTAGTAAGCCGAGGCACTTTGTCAGCGTTAAGGCAACGCGAAACTGAGCAACTCGCCCGAAAATAGAGTAAAGTTTCCTCCTTTATTTTGGAGTCCTTTTTGTTATTTTTTTTTAAACTTTTGTTTTGTTTATTGCTTTAAGCGCCACTTGAACATTTCATTTGTCATCCTTTTTGTGCTGTGCTAACGTTACCTGGCAAATGCCACACCCATGCAACGAGAGGGCATACCAACTCTAACCACCCCTAGCCCTCCCACGCATATGTTGCGCCGCATTTTGACTGATTGCACAGGACAAGCAGCGCTGCCAACGATGACGTCGACGGCTGGGCACCCACGAAGAAGTTAAAAAAAAATATATATACATATATATATAAATGTACATATACTAGAATGGGAGCAGCGTCAAGTGACTGGCAGCGCTAACGGTAACGCTAACGGTAAAGTGTTGCAAATAGCTTTTTTGCGTTTTTGAATAATTTATAAGATGTGTTTACTCTTGAAACCAAGTGACTAAGTGTTGCCACGCTTGGCAGGACTCGCAGCAAAGTTCTCATCGGCCCCACTCATCACCCTCCTCATCTGATCCTGGTCAGAAAGAAGCTCTGCTACTCTGTTGGTTGGGTTGGCAAATGAAACACGATAATTTACTTAGCTGCAATGCGGTGGATGTACATGAAGCATAAAGTAATGCAAAGATTTTTGCCTCTTACCTCAATCTTATGCAAACATAAAATAAAATGTCAAACTGCGTAATTTGACTGGACAACAGCTGCGGCTGCTCAAGTAAAAGAAGAATATTCTATTTGTATGAAGCTAACAAAATTTAAATATGCTGTGAATAATTTGAGCCAAAAAAAGTTTGCACGTAAACAATTCTAGAATTGAGAGATAAGTGAAGCATTAACTGGATATATTATCAGATTTCCATATATAATAATATGTAGAAAAATTATGCAAAATAACTTGTTTAAAAAAATATTTTCAAATACACAAATTGAGTTTATCTTAATCTTAACTGTAGATAGTTAGTACTTAAAAGTCACTGCTGTCGCTTATCACCATCATGTATTGTTTATGTTAGTTAATGTTGCATTCAACCTAGTCCGGCTACTAATTGTGCTCATTATCTGTTAAATGTTGCCCAATTTATGTGACGCATGCTGTTGAGGCACCAAATGATTTGATTACCCGCACGTGTGTCGCAAAATGTTGCCACAGGCGAGAGGCAGCAGCAGCAAGAGGGTATAGAAAAAACTGGAGCGCCTTTTTCAGTTACCTGCACTTGACTAGCAATTCAAAAACGAACTCATAAAACATGTAAAATGCTAAAAAGCTCACATACACAAGGCCAGAACTGGCATGCTGTTACATCGCACTACCCCACCAACCGCCGCCCAACACCCACACCCAGTCTATGTTTGGCGACTCATTAAAAATTCGTAGAACGTTCTACTAAATGTTCATGTTTTGCATAAAAATTCAGTAAAAGGACTTGGCTACAATGTGATGAGCTCTAGCTACTTTTCCATGTTATCCGGAGTGGGTGCGTATGTGGGTGTGTGGTTATGTCTGTATGGTCTGAGCAAAGTAAAATAATAATTAGCTCGTCTTCGCCTCGAGATGAACTGCAAATTGAATTTAATTTTTTTTTTTTTTTACTTATTTACTACTTACGCCCACTTGAATTTAAAACGTTAAAGTAATTATTTAACAAGTTCTTCTATATTTGTAATAAGCTTAATACAAGTACAAAAATCTTTGCGGAATATATTTAAGCACAGACAATTTGAAGTCACATTAAATATCACGTATACGTTCTAAAAATCATATTTGCTTTAAATTAATCAAATAATTTGTCGTTGATAGTAGCTTGCGAACATAAATGACAATATCAATATAAATCAAATCAAAAACAAAACGGTCAACGATATTACAGTTTTAGTAGCTCAACGAGTGAGCAAAAGACTAAGCAGGAAATGCTATTGAACATCACGTAATCATATAGACGACATTAATACACACACACACACACACACACACACAGACAAACACACTACAATACTGGTTGCAAAGTCGACGTAAAATTTCATTTCAATTCTTATCATTTTTGCGGATTTTTATATAATTTGTTTTTTGTACAATTTTTATTTTTGAATGCATGTGTGTTAGTGTGTGGTTGGTCAGCGCATACAAAAACGCAAAACGGAAATAGCATGAGGGATAAATCAGGAAATTGCTAAACATCAAATAAAGCTGATAACGTAACTTAACTCAATGACATATATACTTAGTAGACAATAATACAATATATACATATATCTATGTATGTTTGTGTGTGTGTGCATATAAAACGATGCTACATTTCGTTGCGGACGCTGCCGATGTCAACAATTCAAAATCATTGCAGTGATGACGAGGCAAACAGCTGGCAAAACAAAAGTGCTGTGCAACGAAAAATTCAATTTTGCAATATGACATCCGGCTAGCACACACATTCACACACACACACACACACACACACAGACACGTAGACTTACACACACGAGCACACATGCGTTTGCACTTATTGTGTGTGGCACACGGCGTATACTTAACGCCGCTTCGCTTGAGTCAACATCCAACGGCATTGACATGCCCAGCCATTGTTGCTGCCATTCTATTCTGTTACTTTTACAGCAACTGCCGTCAGCTGTCGACTGCTACTGTTGGTCATTGCAACGCTGCAGTTTAAGGGCTGGACTGCATGTGGTGGCGCTTTTGTGGTCGGTTGTGTAGCCAATGCAACGAATGCCAGAAATTTGCGTTTAACTAATTATAATTGGTTGTATGCTGAACTAACTGACTTAAATTTGAAGTGTTTTTCATTTGGTTGTTAAGGAAGTGAAGCAGATTATTGCTATGATTTTTTTCTAATCTTCATGATATTTATATCTGTAAATTTTAACAATAATAAATACAAAAACCTATTATATATATCTAGGAATATATTTATCATCATTTATATACATAATTAGGCCCGTAGATATATGCGGGAACTTTTCTTTTTATAGAAAATGGCACTTGAGCTGTGAAGTTGTTGAAAACTTCAAGTGAATATTCGTTGCATAAAGCAACGCGCACATTTTAGACACTTGCTGCCGTCGACTTACCACCCCGCTCCACACACTACCATACACTCCCACTCTATCTCTAGCTGAAAAATAAAGCGAACAGGCGAACGAAAATTTAATTACACTTAATTAAGTGCAAAAAATTTCTACAATGCTATTAAAATGTGCTCCAAAATGGCTTTGGTTTTTTGGCTATGTGTTTGGGTGTGCGTGTGTGTATAGTGTGAGTTTATTTAAAAAGTGGTGTGGTTCCTCTGCTTGTACGAGTGGATTCTAAAATGTACTTTGCATTTATTAGAACATTTTTGCGGTATAGCCATAAAAATGCTTTGTTCAACATTACTTTTCAGGCAAAAGTTGCACACACCCACAAGCAAAATACTTATACTATATGTATTATATAAATTTTGGGGAATTTTCTGTAAAACATAAATTACATTTCAAGCTTTTTAGTTAATACTTTTCTAATACGTCGACCATCAAAGGCCTTTAAAGATAGGTTGCTCGCCTTTAAAAAACGTTTTTTGAACTCCCACAAAACTATTTAGCTTCAAAACGACTGCTTGGCAACCATTTGCATTCAAATTGAAGAACATTTCTAATTTCTGTTTACTACTGTCTGTGCCATAAATTTACCAAATGCTCTTTTGCGGTTTGCGTTTTTGGTGAAACGCAGCACATTACGTAAAGACCAAAATACGAAATTACATTTTGTTGTTGGGCAAATAGTAAATACGTTTATGGCGGTTGTGTGTGCTGAATTACCTCTAAAAAGGCGCATTAGATAACTTGCTGAAAACAATAAGTAGCATTAAAATTTTTTTTATTATTGCCACGTCAAGAACTTTATGATCAAGTCCAAGTACCAAGTCTATTTATACATAATTTTGCCCATTCTCAAACTGTTTTTGGGTACATACCCAGTGGTGGATATGTGTGGGGTCTTTAATCTTGTTTAATTCCTGCAATTTAGTTTTTATTAAATGGATTAATGTGAAAACAGCTAAACAAAAAAAAATATCATACCTTTAATTCTTTGTAAATATTTTATTAAAATTTGTCTAATTGGGTATTTGATAGTCCAAAACCTCGCTTAGCGCGTATTATCTCATTTTGTTTGGTTTATGAGCTGTCCGCTTTTCATTGCTGTTGTTGGCTTTGGTTAGCCATTTGGTTTTGTAGAACTTTGTTGCTGCTGCGATTTGCTTTGAGCTCTCTGCGTTGACAGCATGTGGCTGGAATTGCGTCTACTTAGCATCATTTTTTGTCTACAGCCGTTGTTTTTGTTGTTATTATTTTTGGCTCAGTCAACAGACTGTTGTTATAAGCCGTTTTTAGCCAGGCAAACTGACAATCCGCGGCTGCTGCTACTTATTTTGATTAAATTTACATAATTTTTTCTTTGCTGTCCCCATAGCCATGGCCTTAATTTAATTTAACCTAAGCGCCTGATTGACGGTTCTACTGTCTTTTTTCGTTTTGCCCCCTGCCTATTTCGGTTTTGATATTTGCCAGTTACTGTTAACTCGATTGCCAATATCGTGTGCAAATATTTCAACAGCATTGCAAAGCCGAGAGCGCCAAACTTTGTAACTTTTACGGCCAAGTAAATCAACACCAGCCCTTTGCCACGCCCCCCCAGTCTCACAGCCCCTACAGTAATTGCCCCACCCTCTGCCTCATGGCAAACCAAATAAGTCGTCCCACTCACTGAGTGTAAAATTTGCGCTTTGTCTAACTGTCAACACTTTTAACCCATTTTTGTGTGTAATACGTTTGGTTTTGTTTGAAATGCATATGCCAAAGTACAGTGAAACTATGCTAAGATGTACTTAGATAATAATAATAAAACATTAATATTTTTACATTTAAAGCATATATAAATGGATCAAAAACCTCTTTTCTTTCTGCCCGATTTCTTGCACATTACCACGAACAAAGTCTTTTACTTGAAAGCAATATTCACTGTACACTCCCTTTGTTTTGAGTTACTTTTTTTTTTTAGTTTATTACAAAGCTCTCTCATTCTGTTGAAGCGCTCTCGCTTCAAGTTGATGCAGATGCAAGAGCTGAGCATATCTCAGAGACTTCTCACTGGATTTTTGGGTACATCCGAGCCTTTTTAGGTTGACTATCTGGCAGTTGAAATAATATTTGCGATCATAATGGATTTTGCCAATTTGAATATTATTACAAACACACCCACACATACCCAGAGAGCATATTTTTATTTTGTTTTGTGGCAGCTTTCTCAGCAGCGATGGCAAACAATTTTCTTAAGTAGTCAATGCTCGAATAAAGTTTAGATTTTGCATATATGTAAATGAGAGAGGTTTTCGAAAATATATCTATTATATGGGTTGATAATGAAGTGCTCTATTATATATAGTCAGTATAGTGCTTCTTAATATGGAGAAACATTTTTGGCTCCACAAGAATGCCAATGGGCAAACAGTCAGGGTTTATTAGTTGCCCGATTTCTGCTGCCGGTAAACAGTTTGCCATGCCTTTGCCACAGTGCAAACATGGAGCACATTATCTTTGCCGGGCAAATGACGTACACAGCTTAAATATTTGCTCAACTGTGTCTCAGCACAACAACCAACAACCAAACAGCCAAACAACCAACAAGCAGCAGCAGCAACAGTAGCAGTCTAACGGCGGCCAAAGGATGCAATGGAGTTTGTTGCTACTGCGTAGTGAGGAACATGAAAGTTGGCTAGCATTGCGCATACGACATGTAGCCTTTGCTCAAATATTAAAAAATAAGCAAACGCGTCTGGCAACTATGTGGCGTAGTAATATTCACAGCGTTTTGCCTAAAGCTACACCGACCAGAGGAGAGTGAAAAGAGAGAAGCTATCAGACCAACCAGCCCACAAACCAACAAACAAACAACTAACATTTGTTGACAGCAGCAAAAAGTAATAAAACTTTAGGCGTTGACTGACTGGGCTGACTGAGTGACTGACTGGCTGAATGAATTATATGGCAATGAAATGTGTCGACCCGCAAAGGCGTACTGTTATTTTTTTCCTTAATATTTATGCCCGCCGCTGGAATGTCAACAAATGCTTTGATAAATAACAGTAAAATATATTAATGATTTCTCTATGTGCTGAATGTGATTGGACTAAAATGAGATTAAGTAAATTTTTCGATTCAGATCAGAGCTGAGATTATAAAGCAAGTATTACGAAATCATTTATGGAATGCAAAGAAAATAGCTTTTACAAGTATCTGCAACTAACATGAGAAAAGAAAAAATATTTATATGTTTTTAGCGTTTTCTGCTTCATCAAATACCGTAATCTATAATAATATATATGAATGTTAGTGGTGACAGTTTATGTCGACTAACCATGAAGTTACTTACAAATCAGCTAAAAGGCAATCAAGGCTAAGCCTTTTATATCACATCTTACATTCCAATGGCGCTTTGCACCGCCAATTTAGTTCGTTATTCAATAAAGAAGGAAAAATTATAAAGAAATATTGTATTGGAAAATAGAGAAGGCATGGCTAGAACATACCCTACCATTTCATTAAATAACACAAAATTATTAAAAGGTTAGAAAGAGTAATTGGTTTATACAAATATTTAGTTTTAAAGACGGAAATCAAAAGACAGAATTATTTAGTAAAAATTCCTAATTTCGTTACATAGTCAAAATTTTTAAAATTTTGAATATGCTGGGTATAAAAAAAGAAAATATTAGCCACAAAGTTTTTTTTGCCTCGTGCCCGCGAACATCCCTTTCTTTCTCATTTCTGTTCGTTTTCTTTACCTTCATTCCTCTCATCATATATTTTCTATACTATACTGCGGCTTGGTTGCACAAAAATTGACATAAATAAACCAAAACGCAGCGAATCTGAAAAGGAAAAATTTTGAAAAATCGCTGGCATGTGGAAATGCGTTTGAGGGAGCGAGATCGGAAGCTATTCTGTAAAAATGGACATGCTATGCATGCCGAGTGCTGTCGCATTTATTACAAGTTTTCAAGCCAGATCCCGCTACCCGTCCACGCCATCAAACGCTCGGCCTGTCAATATGCGGGCGACTGCGGGGGTGTGCTTTTTTTTTATTTTTATATATGGTGTATAGATATGTATGTAAGTACATATATTTTTGCGGCTTTGTCGTTGCGTATTGGTACGTGCCGAATGGCAAATGGAAAACTTTTTTAATTTTAAAAATTTTGTTGTTGCTTTGCTGCTATGAAACAGAAGAGGAAGGAAAAGACGACGCGAGACACGAAAACGATGTCGATGAGGCGATGAGAGTTCGATCGAAGCATTTAATGCGTCCGAATTCTAGTCAAAGTAACAGTCCAAAAACAAAAAATAAAGCACAAAAAAAACAACTAGAGAGTGCTTTAAACGGCGAGTGTTTCAACTTGGAAGATTTCCTGTTCAAAGTTAGAATTTCCGGTTAGTTAAATCAAAGAATCAGAGCTCAAATCAATTTAAAAATAAAAATAAAATTAGGATTTAAAAGATTTTCTTTATTTAAACTAGTATGGAAAAAAAAACCATTAGTAAAGGTAAAAAGAAAGCATTTCAAGGAGCCTAAAAAATTGATTTATTTTGATCCTGGCAGAATTGAATATTCTCATCTTTATCACCCATTCTATTGGGACACATAATCTTCCTTTTTTATGCCCAATTCCAGTTACAGGGTATATAAACTGCAAAAGAAAAGTTAAAAAACATTCGATGCCGCGAGCGGTTAAGTTAATTTACAAACGAAACATTGGAATTGGTCCCGAACAGTAAAGCTGAACGACAGCTGCGGCATAATAAATGCTAGCATAACTCTGACTCTAACTCTGATTCAGTTTTCAACTCTGGTAGAGCTCTTTATCATATTTGACCTTACTCACACACATATATAGATGGAATATGTGCGTGTATTGCATAGTGTCCCAAACAGACAGGCTGAATGTTATTGAAAAGAGCTGCTCATATTTCAAAGGGACAATCACGCGTAAGTCAGCCGCGGGCTGTCAATGGTCCCGGCCATTGGTATCATTGGTGATAGCATTGCCATAGCCATGTCTGCAATTGCTATTTCTAGCACTACTGCTGCTGCTGCTGCTGCCGGCGCTGCTGGCGTTTTTATTATTATAAGCCATGCTGTGCATATTATATTACCACACAAAAACTGTTAGCACATGCTTCGAGCGACGAGGGTGCAGCGGGGTGTAGAAGAATAGACTGTAACAGAGATTGAGCCGTGGTGTGTGGCCCAATTGTCACTTATAAATTGACATTTAAAATGTTTGCTATTGGACATAGTCTGCGAAATCTGAAACTTTTTTCCAAGATATCAAACAGTGAGTGTGGACGAAGGGTAAACGAAGTATGTATATCAAGTAAAAAGTACTTGAAATATTTGTACAATTTTTTGGCTTGTACTGATTTTTGTCTCAAAATAGAGTTTCCGGTCTTTAATGTAGTAATACTAATATAGTCAACGCTTCATGAAAAAGATTTGTCTTTTGGAAAAATGATTAGTACTTATGTATTGAAACAGTTGGAAAGCTTGCAAGAAATGCAACTCTTAAAGGTTAGAAAGTAACATGAATGCTAACACTAGCTTAACTTGTATTATTGAAAAGAAAAAGCAATTTTTAAGCAATAGCTTTTGATTTTTTGATTATTTGCACTTTTTGAGTTTAAGTTTGAATTTTAAAACTTTTCAATTTGCACACATTGAATATTTAATGTTCCAATTAAAGTCAAATCCTCGTTATTTCGTAATCGTTCATATTTGCACACTTTTATTAATGCCTGTAATATAATTAATCAATTCAATTTACACGCATGTAAATAAATATATATATATAATAAATATTGGTATAAGGATATGTATATGTACACTGAGTACTCCAAATTATACGCTTCTGGCACGTGACTTTAGCACTTCAATTATTTATAATTGCATAATATTTAGTTTGTTTAATGCGACAGTCGGTTTATGCTATTGTTAATTTAAATTGAAACTTTTAATTGCATTTAAATTAAACAAAATACACTCTCTCGCTCAAATACCCTTAGTGTCTCTCACATATAGCGATAGGTTTTGCATAATGCTCACAAAGTAATGCAAAATGCCAAAACAACCCCTTTTTTAATTCTCTTTGACCGGCAATTAAGCGGGGTACAAAAAGTCAGCTTTTGTATACAAAACCGACTTTTACATAACAGTTTGTGGAATTTTTTTTATACTTTTTATATAGACAATGCGCTCAGATACACAAACACATACGTGGGCAAACAAATAAATTTACTTAGCTGCATGCATTTTTGTTGTAATTTAACTTAATATGCAACCCTTTCTTTTGCCTGGTAAATGGGAATGGCGAATGCTGTAAAATGAAACAATATTTACCTTCGTTAGCACTCAAAAAATAGTTTTCAATTTTGTTCTTATGCATTTTGAGTTGCAGCAGCCAACGAACCGTATGGCATGCTCAAAATGTACAACTTAAACTTAAATTTTAACAAAATTTACGCAGTGAATGCCGGAGAAGAAGAAGAAGAAATATGGCCAAAACTATATGCAAATGATGCTGCTGCTGGCAGGCAAGCCAAGTCAGCCAAGTAAAGCAGCCACTCAACTTGCCAGTCAAATTTCCTTAACAAGCTTTTGGCCTAATCAAATAGCAGCCACCGCCTCCCAAAAAACCAAGAAACCCTTTGGTGACTTTGACTCGACCCCACACAAAAACAAAAAATGAGCCCCAAACCGTCTTGAAACGCCGCTTGACAGGCAATTGTCTTATGTGGTATGCTAATTTTTTTTATGTGGCTCTTTTCCATCCTTATGGCTCTTTATACATATTGTACATTTATGTGTATGGGTGCGTGAGTGTGTCTGCCCTTTGATGCTGTGTGCTTCCAGCCAGCAAAATATGCTGAAAATTAAAACTATAAACTATCGCTTTTTGAAGCCCGGTGGGCGATGTTGTTGGGTTATTACCATCATCAAGCAACTGCATACAATATGTACGGCATAGTCTGTATTTATTTGTAAATTCCACAGCTACTGCTTGAGTGTGGTGCAGTTTTGGTAGTACATATTTCATGAAATTGGATGTTCTAAAATTAAAATAAGTTAAAATTTTGTTTTGATAACGCGTCTGTTACAAAACGAATCATTAAAATTCGTGACTTATGTACTTGTACCTCTAGTTCTGAGAAAATGTATAGGAATGATTGTGTTTTAGAAAAATGGTCACTTAATTGAATTTAGTTTATTTCTTTTACACCACCCTGCAGGATATGATTATTTGAATATTTACTGGCCTCGTTTTTATGATAATTTTCTTTATATTCGAAAAGTGCATACTACAAGCAAGTACACGAAAAGAACTCAAAAAATACCATGCAAATTTTAGTCGACAGATCGCTGACTTCCAAAATGCCTTCGAGGAGTTGGCATCACACAACTCGCACATATTCTCTCCATCGCATTCCAAATTACGTATTGCCTTGTAAAGCAAAAGTTTTTCATAACTTTTCATAAGTTACGCTTATTTATACTAGACCACAATTTGGTACTTTACATTTTCTTTATTTTTCAACATTTCGTTGCATTTTCGCTTCTTTACTCCTTTTTGCCGTGCACAGCATCTATTTCTATCCAGTTTTATTTTCTTATGTATTTTATTTTGTCGGTTTCTTCTTTTCTTCTGGCAAGGAAATTGAAACTTTGCTACTATTTTGCATAATTTTCTTATGCCAGAACAGGCAGCCAGGGCATGAAAAAAAAAGAGAAGAGAAAACAGAAAAAGACAGCAATCCTTAAGCAGAAGCATTCATATGGCACTGCCACGAAGTGCATACAATTGAAGTTGAGGCAAAGACAGACAGACAAGAAGGATGTCGACGCCTTGCCAAAAGGAAATGTCGCTTTGGTTGTCTCTTGCTCTGTGTGTGTGTGTGGTAAAGCCAACTAAATTTAGTATTTACTTACCACATCCTTTACAGCACAAACTCGTCTCGTTTTTGGCTTGGACCGATAGCTGCCGGCATTTGCATATGTATTTGTCTGTGTGCATCTATCAGTTTATTTTCTTAGAGCAGTGTAGTGCATTGCAGGCTGCAAACGTCATAACTTTATCAACCTGAGTGAAATAACATTGACGTATATTGCAGCCTTCCACAATTGCAACAACTGAGTACTAACAATTGATTCCTTCTAGTTCATTCACCTTGGAAAATTTGCTGTTGCCTTAGTGTAATTACATTAGCAGTTACTTTTTGGCACCTGTTTTAAATAGCTGGCTGTCCATTTGCTGCAATATGTTCTGTGGTTGACAGTAAATGCATTCGCTGACTGGTTGCCAAAAATGCACTAACACAGATGAGTTACAGAGCTACCTCGGGTTATCTGCCCCACCCCTTGTTACCAGCATAAAGATAAATGCTTGCTGAAAGCAGCAAAGTCTCAAAAAACTGGACATGAATTAATTACAAGCTTATGGTATGTACACATGTTTGAACGTTTGTATGTATATGGAAAATCTGCTTACAAATCAGCGCTCATAAGTCAATATGCCAAATGCCAGAAAAGCTGAAATTGTCCGACAGTCGCCAGTCGGCGATAAAGTATTTATAGATTCCTCGCATTTTCTCTAGAATGGGTCTGTGTAGTAGCTCCTCCCCACCCGTGAAGTGATGTGCTCTGGAATTAATTGAAAGGCTTTTGCCTTGGCTTTGGAGTGATAAATTAATGTGTCGATTGTGTGTCGAGGATTAAAAGTAACTTGGTTATGTATGTGATTTGTATTTCGTTGTTGGCATCGCTGCTGTTCCCTTCTTCATCTCCTTTGTTGTTCATTGTTTTCCTCAGGAATTGTCGGCTTATGCACATGTTTACAGGGTTTTAGTTATTTATGATTTTTTGGAATATGTTTTTTTTTGGATAGAATGCCTTTTTGTTTTGGCAGCTTTATTACTTATGTAGTTAGTTGAATAATTTATAAATAAATTGTTGTTTTCTTTTTTGTGGCAATGCTGGAGTGGGTCTTAAAAATGAGGCACGGGAATTACAAGTACAAAAACTGTTGTAGAATGCAAATTTATAAAAAACGAAAGTTATCGATACAATTTTGGAGCTCTAATTACAGTTATAACCGTTCATTAAATTATTTTTATCTTTTCTATGTACCAATTATCTTATAAATGTTTTTTTTGAGTATTTTTATGTTTCCGCAATTTTAATGATCTCAAATTAACTGTGAAAAGAAATTTTTAATTGGCATTTTAAAATGTGCAGCTTCATTGACTTTGATGTATTTCCGTCATATTTACAAATTATTTGTTGTTTATTGTGTCCTGTGCAAGGATACTAATCACATTTCTAAATTGCCAGCCTGATAGCTTATTGTTTTTCTGATTGTTTTTTCTTTGCTTTTATTGCTTTGTTTGGATAGTACAAATTAAATAATTGGCATGACAATGAACATGACAATGCAATAGACATACCTATACATTGTTTGAGGCGCGGCAAGAGGCAACAACAACAACAACAACGAAAACAACAACAGCAAACAATGGAAAACAAGGCAAGGTCCAATGTGTACGCAGTACAAGTTTCTTACTACATGGCTGCCCTCAATGCTTGAGTAGCAACCGACAACAATTTCATTAGAGCTGAAGCCTTGTGTCCATGTCCATGCGTGTCCAGGGTCCAGAATCTAAAGTACGAGTCCAAGTCATTGTCATTGTCATCGACGAGGTTGTTGTCATCGAGAGGCATTACAAACAAAACTACTTAAGTAACCACGATTACATGTTATCGTAAATTAATTGTCGGACATTTTGTTTTACTAACAACATTCTAAAGACACGCGTTGAAGCTGGACATCTGTTCTATGCATCTGAGTCCTGTGCGTAAATGTATTTATGTGTTTGTGTTGATGTCAGTGTCACATTCAAAAAGGCTTTGCTGCGGTGATGTCTTCCTAAAAGTGATTTCTCTTCTCTTTTGTTTAACGTTAAATCAACAGCTTCGTTTAGCGAGCCATGTTCTCAGCTTAAACACTATAATAGAGTTACAATGCAACAGAATGTAGGTGTAATGTGAAAATTAATTACTTAAATTAATTCAGGATTGTTTCGACACTTGTTTTTTTGTCTTATAAAATAAATACTATATTATCTATAAGTCACGTCAACTTTTTAATAAGAAATTCCAAGTTGAAATTGTTTTCTGAAATGCTTACAAACTAATTATGTGTATATCTAGACAATGCTCATTTATATGCGATGTACAATTGGCATTGTACAAATGCATTCGTTTGTTTTCCTAATTGACCACAGATATTGCAGTTAGGTTTCCGATGCACAAATATTGCAGCAAAGTTTTTGGTTCTCGGTAATTGACGGCCCGGTGTCAAGTCAAACTAATTAAAATTTTATGCTAAAGTAGCGCCGCAAAGTATGCAGCAAATTTGTGTGTGTGTGTGTGTGCTTGTCTGGACAGAAAACAGGAGGCTGCCACTTGCGCCTTGCTTAATGCATAATTACACACACAATTTTCATTGAATAAACGTGGAACGGCAAACGCCAAATGTTTGTTAGTGTGGTGGCAGCTCACGTAACAACCTAACAGCCTTCTCAGGCTGAGCAGCCGGTACATTCTTGCAACACCGCATCCCTTGTTGCATGCAACCTGCGCGTTCCAGCATTCCGACGCTGTTAAGTGCGTTTGATTTGCCGCTCGAGTTAGTTTGCACATGCCGCACTTGTTTATAAGTTCTCTAATTAATTTTTAAGTGCCACTGCTAACTGCCTGGCGAACAGCTATATACTCATGTCTACATCTATGTGTGTTTGTGTGTGTTTGTATATGTGTGTGTGTTTTGTTTGAGAAACACACTTAAAGTTCCAAGGTTCTATTGCAGTCAGCTGCGGCTAAATGCTAAAAAATTATGTACATGTGATTTGCTGGCCATAATGAAATTAGATGCTCAAGCTTTTTGTTGTTGTTGCTTTGCGTCTGCTCGAAACGGTAAGTTGGGTGGATAAACCCGAGTCGGGTTACCCGACCAAGCTCAAGATTTGCATTGTGTTAATGTGGCTATGGCTCGATTTGCATTAGGGTCTGCTGCATAATGTTTGCATGTTTTGTGAGTGTGTGTGTTTGCGTAGCTTTAATGGAAATTTATTAACACGAATTGCTAAAATTACTTACACAACGCTATTCATTAGTTTCTCTGTATGTTAATTTATGTACTTACTATATGCTAAATATTTATTCATGGTAGCTATAAGCTTAGCACACATTGTATAAACATCACTTGGCATTAAACACACACACTTAGGTATAACTATGCATTAGGCATATGCTTCAATTGACTAATTAAAATGCTTAAGCTAGGATTTTGATTTGATGGCTATATAAATACAAAATGAGCTGCTAAACAAAGTAAGACAATATACTTAATATTATCAAATATGAACCAGTACTTGAAGACAGTTTAAGAATTAAGTATAAACAAAACATTTTATTAAAACTATGATTAACACCTTCTAGAAATTGTGAATAGAAATTCAATAATGAAATTAAATCCAAACTTATATCGCTTGCTCTGATCTCAACAAAGGCTCTAACAACATATACAACAATTGCTAGAACAGAACGACTTATATTCGACGCATATGCCTACATTGACTAATTTATATGCTTGAGCTAGGATTTTCAATTGATGGCCATATAAATACTAAATGAGCTGCTAAACAAAGTATCTATTGTGCTTCCCTTAACAAAACATATTATTTAAACTAATTAACACCTTCTAGAAATTGTGAATAGAAATTTAATTAAAATTAAAACCCAACTTATATCGCTTGCTCTGATCTCTGCAAAGGCTCTAACAACATCAACAACAAATGCTACAACAGAACGACTTAAATTCGACGCACATGCTTACATTGAGCCGAAAGCCTTGCAGCTAGCGCTCTTAAAATTAAGTAGTATAGTAAGAATTCATTGTAGGACTTTTCTCTTATAATAATACTAAAAATATACTTGAGCTAGAATTTGAAATGATGGCAATAGAAATACAAAATGAGCTGCTAGAAAAAGTAAGACAATATACTTAATATTTTCAACTATGAAACAATCAATACTTGAAGGCCGCTTAAAAATTAATTATAATGTTTTTTGTGTTTCTCTTAACAAAAAGTTTTTTATATAATTGTATAATTATATTTATAAATAATTGAAATTAAAACCAAATTAATTTCGTTTGCTCTGATCTCAACATAGGTTTTGACAACATCAACAACAAATGCCACAACAGAACGACATGTCGACAAAAAGGCAGCTGTACCTGATAAATAAAACATACACAAAAGCATGTCCTGATGTCGTTGCCGTTGTTGTTGTTGTTGTCTTTCATGCTCTATCATGGGCTAATTGTAGTTGTACATTTAGTTGAGTAACACGCCCTCGGCATGCTCTCTGTTGTTGCTGTTGTTATTAAGAAATAATCTACTTGTAAAATCTTAATTAAAGTTATTATAAATATGTATGAAACGAGCAGAAGGCAACAGCTAAGAGCCAATCGCAATGGCAACAGTCATGCCAGTGCCGTCTGACAAGGACATACCAAAAGACATACACAAACACACACTTATACATAAATTTATACTCTATAATATTTGTTGTACATTTGTTTGTTTGTCTCCTTGTCGGCTTGTTTGTCTGTCGTCCTCACTTCTTGAGTATCTCTTTTTTTTCTTTTATTTTTTTTTGTTGCCCGTTGTATGCCCTTGGCTCTACTTTCCTGACGTTAAATTGCGCAGCTGTTTGCATTTTACTTTATATACTTTATATATATATAGATGTGAGTATACATGTGTATTTGTTGTGGCAGCAGCAGAGCACAACAAGAAGAAGAAATGTGGGTGGCCAAGTGGCATCAAAAGTATTTGCGCTTTATTATGACAACTGACATTAGTTTGTTTGATATTTGTGTTTGACTGCTTGGCTGGAAGAGAAAAACGTGCGTGTGTTCTCTGTACTCCCAGTACCTTCCCCGCCTCCCACGTTGATAAGATTTAATTGAGTTGACACTGGTGAGGGTGGACACAATGAGGGTAAGCTAAAAGTCAAGTGTGCAGATCCTTTTTTTTTTGTTTCCCTGACACACGCTCAGTTTTCAATGAGTCTGATGAGTTTTGTTGTTGTTATCTTTTGAAGTTGTTCAAATGTACAGAGGCATTAGGTTAATGTGTGTTAATGCGCCCTAATCAAGTTAAATGCACAGCTAATCAACTGCAGCTGCCCTCAAACCCAACCCTTACATTTTCTACCATAGGGGTGAAAGAAAAATCTGTCGCTTTGCATGCGAATTGAAAAAGTTTTGCAAGCGCAAAATTTTTAATGAAATAAATTAAAAAAGCTGTCAGCTGACTGTAAGTTTATATTAGAACTGATAAAAAAGATGCACACAGCACAAGCAGCTCAACGGCAGCAGTAGAAGCTCCGTTCCAAGAAATATGCTTAAGTGTTGAGTTACGCTAAATGGATTTTCAACTTGAGCGCGACTTCAACTAACAAAAATAAAAAAATTGTATAAGAAAAAAGTAAACTACTGCCAACTAAACAGTCATGAGAGCAACGAAAAAAAAAAAAAAATGCAAATAAGAAAACTGGAGACGCCATGAAATTCGATTAGCAACATGCCTTTAAAACGACTGGGAGATGGGGTCGGACTGAGTACTCTGGACTTATTCAAGCTACAGTTAAGCATTTTAAAATTTATAAGATGCCAAAAAGTTAGTCCGTTAGTTCTGTTGAATTAATTAGGCAAAGACCGAGTTACCAGCTGAAACATAACAGAATTTCTATGATTTCTACAATGAGTGATTTACGGACTTTGGATATTTAAAGGGGGCAGTCCACAACTATTCAGTTTGTGTCTTAATCTGTTTAGCTACGGTTGGGTAATATAAAACAAAACAAGTTAATTTATTTATTTCAAGTTGTAATGCCGTCAAATAATTTAAGAAAATAGTTACAAAAAATGTGTAGAGTATCTTAGTCAAGCTTTTGTTATATATTACATCTGTTAAAACTCAGGGATTTTTTATTGACAATGTTTTGTGTTTGTTTTTAGTATTTGGTCGCCTTTAAAGTGCGCTCAGTTTAAGTATATTATGTTCTAACTAATAAGCTTTGTATCGTATATCCATTACGAAAATGTGAAAAAAAAATATTTGAGCCAGTTACTCTTGTCAAATCCTAAATATAAGGATTGTTTAAACAAATTTGTTGTATTATGTTACTTGATATTTATAAAGTTAAATTTTGTGGAATAATATTTCAGAGTCACTTAAAATTTTGCCAATCAGCGCAATGACAAAAATAGTTTTCAAAAAGCCAGAGCAGCTTAACAATAAGAAATGAACACACATACACATGCACATGTAAATAACTTGGCTCAAAGCAATAAAGCCACAATAGTGAATACTTCTATGTACAAATATGTAACATTGTGTGCACTTTATTTATTTAAGCATATAAACTTACCTACAACAGGCGAGTTACACGATAATAAAACATATTTTAGAGATGGCAACAAAAAGCGCTTACAAACGACAGTTGGCAAGGCAACAAGGTAAGGATGGTAAGGAGCAAGGCGAGAGCACTTTTGAAAGCGCTTTTATAATGGCAAATACAATCGGGCACATAGACACACGGAATTACAGAAAAACAACACTTACATATGTATGCAAGGAGCACTACTTATGCCAGCCAAGTTAAAGTGCAGGAAAAACTATTTGTATGTGTGTGTGTGCAAATAAAACATTTATTTGTTTTTGTCGGAAACACTTGGTGCGTATGATAATAAATACTTAATCCGCAACAAAGGAATATTAAAAACAACAATAAATGGATATGCCAAGGGGAGCATAAAAGAAAATGAATGAAAACAAATGCTAGTACTAGGACCAACAAACTGGACCTAGACTGTGGGTAGTTAAGTGGGTGGCAGGTGTACTATGTGTGCCATGCATGTAGCATAACACGAAGCGCTTTTGAAATGTAAAGCGAACTTACTTTTTATGGTACTCAAACATGCTGCATACATACATAAAATTATTGTTTCTAAAAGCCAAAACGCCAGGAGTCAACGAGTAAACGAAATGTGGTGTAGTACTGTGTGCTGCAACTGCTCCGTTCTCTTTTAACTTTATCAAAAGCAAATAAAACTTGGCGAGTAAATGTTAGCGTACCACAATAAGCCAAGAGCCGCACAAACAGTTTTCGTCATTTTCCGAAGAAAAGTCATTAAAACTGAAGCAAGTCAGTATAACTTGTGGCACTACAATTATTATAATAATAATCATACGCACAGTTGCACACAAACACAGCGAGAAAGACAATAGAATATAAGAAGGGGGGTGGGTCGTGGTAGAGATGATGACACACTCTAAACCCAAAATGTACATAGGAATAGAAAATAGCAACAAAATCTATTACAGATAACAGTTAACTGCTGTCGCTGGTATATTTGTTTTAGTTTAGTTTTATAGTTGTAATTACCATTTTATGCGGCTTCATATTCACATTGTCTGCAGCATTTGCTGTGTATAGAAGAACTTTCACTGGAAGTTTACGTTTTTCGTTTCAACAAATATTAACATTTTGTTGGATAGACGATAAGCGAAAACTTTACTTTTTGTGCGTGCTACCGGTTTTTTTTTTTTATTTGCTTTGAATATGAATTGAAACCGCTCAAACACACACACACATTCGCCAGCGGCGCATTATTATAGAAATGCTCCCCGAAAAAGTTTGCAATGCTATCAAGGGGCAATCTAAAAGTGTGGCATCAACATAGACCCCGACTTAAATGCAACCCTTTCTCCCTCACTCGTTTTCTAGCCCACTCCTCAATGCCTGTCGTTGTTGTCGCTTGTATGCTGAAAAGTTACCGTGCTCAACTTTAATTACACAACTATAGTTGCTTCTCTGTTTAGGATCTGAGTTGTCTGACATCAACAACAATAATAGGTATGCGCGAGCTTGAAACTTTGCATGGCCTAATGCGTATTTACATGTGTAGTCATCAGATAATAACATATTAGAAAGCACTCAGTCTGTCTCTGTGACGAATGTTGCGTTGTTATTCTCAATGTTATACTTGCTTGTTCAAAACAGCTTGTTCTGTCAGTATAAGCCAGGGAGAAGAGCTGGATTCCGTTCTGTTGTTAATTTGATAACTTTTAATTGTGTTAATTAGACAGGGGAAAATAAATTTATTGCTATGAAACGTACAGATATGTATGTATATATAAAACACTTTTATATTTGCAGTTTTAAAGTATGCTAAACAATTTTACAATAATATTTTCAACAGTGTGCATCATATATTAAATATATATAAAATCTTTAAATTAAATCAGACTGTAAAACATATTTTGTGTTTTTATACTCTTACACCGAAGCTAAAAACAACCTTTGCCTATGGGCTGTTCATATAAACTCTGAGATTTCAATAAAATCGATATCTGAATATCGCTAAAACTATAAATTCCCCAACCTTAGTATCAAATTTGACGTAAAGATAGCTAGACGCAATCGTTAAGAAAACTGTGTTAGCAATTTTGATACCACACCTATCCTTTTCGACCTTAGCCGTCTCCCGTTGCAAGCAGACTTTTTACTAAAAGCTTTAATACTGGTTTCAGAGTATTCCGCAGTCGGTTGCGTCCGACTTACTTGTTAAAATTGTTTATGTGTAAATATATTTATGTGGCCGCTTTGCAGCGCTTGCACTTTGTTACTCTGAATGTAATTTAATAATTGCCTGTCGAATTGCATATTGCTTTAACCACAATAACATATTGAATTTAATTATTTACTATTTATTGCTCATTACATAAAACAAATTTGCACACAGCGTAGTATAAACCGCGACGGGGTTATCGGCGCACCAGATGTCTGTCTGGTGAGTTATGCTCAATTTTCTGGCTTTTTTTTTGTATTGTTGTTGTTGTTGTTATAGTGTGACAGTGACTGGAAATTGACTCGCATGGCACAAAGAATAATATAACGTATACGCAGTGATATGCATGCGACGCGAACCAACATTGCAATTGATGTCGTCGGGCCAGTCAACAGACGAGGCAGCGTTCAATGTATTGGAAAATTGCATAAAGTAAAAAACGAAAATGGAATTTGTCATACACAAAAACAAACACATTAAGTTAAACTTTGTAGCTGATTGTTGTTGACTGTTTGTTGTTGGCTGTTGGTTATTGGTTTTTTGTTGTTGTTGTTGCTGCTCTGAAGGCGACAAAATAATTTTACAATGCTGACACATTTTATGTATATTAAATCAGCAAGCAGAATGATTCTGGACTGCACAGGGCACCCAGCGCCCAAAAGTGAGCCCCAATATATGCATGCTTCATTTGATTAAACATTTATGCTCAACGGCCGCCTGATGTGCCTGTCAGTGTGAATGTATATAGTATATAAAATTATTCCATATGATTTACTTACCAGTTCATTGGTCAACTCAGAGGCGATGATCCGTCCCATCTGGCTGGATGCAGCCCTAAGCTAGGCTAGATTGTTGTTGTAAGCAAATCTAGTGACCCGAAAATTAATTGATTGGAAAATAATGTAACATGCATTTATTGATTCATGTTCATGTGAGGCTGACTTTTGGGGCACAAGTGAAGGCATCAGGTTGCGGCCGGCCAACATGCTATGTATCGCAAACAACACACACACAGAAACAATTGTTTCCCTTAAAATGTACGCCCTTCACATATGCTTGTTTTGAGGTCAGGCGAAAGGTTGTGGCATACTCAGCCTCTACTTGCTGCTTTCAATTTGGTTTCCGGTCAGTCCACTTTAATATTTATCTACTTACAGAACACACACATACTACAGACATTTGGCTTTTTTGTTCATCATCAAGATCAGCCTGGTTTTGCCTGTCGGTTTTTCTGTATAAGTGTGTTTGTGTGTGTATTTTATGCAAAATCCATATTCAATTTGCCAGCTGAACATCTGTGCAAATATCAAATATTGACTACAAATACTTGCTTGCTTGGCAGCCCGAAGTCCATTCCGCACTTGATATGCTCGAGTGCTGTTGCTTTTACATTAAATTGCAATTATGTGTATGTGATTTTATTTGCTCTGCATGCGCGCACACATACACATATATACACTTCATACACTTATTGTATACATGATTTTTGTACACTTTGAAAATTATTAACATTTTCTTTGAATGTGTGTGTGTGTGTGGGTGTGTGCTGTATAATTGCTGACTTCTGCAATGTGTGCAATATCGCTTATTTATGAACTTGTTTCACTTGATTTGGTGTTCAAGTGGCATGCATCAAGTGAACTTCATTGCTCTTCCTAAAGTATGATAATTCATTCAATAAAAATTCAATTATTACAAACATAAGTGGTACAAAAAAGTGTAGGTTATACTATATGAGCGCAGATTCTGCAAATCAATTGAAATCATTGGCTGCTAGCTGATTATACAGCTGCTTATGTGTTCTGTTACATGCGCTTTACAAAAGCAAACAGCTGTTATTTAACAGAAAGCTTTTCGGCTAACATTAAGCTATCGTTCTCTTTCGGTTGACGTTGCCGAAAAACTTTCTCTTCATAAAAAGTGTGTGTAGTGCGTTTGAAATTAATGAGGCATTCTAGCCATAGTAAAGAGAAAACAACTAGTGTTATAAATATATTCACAATAAACAGAAATTTTAGTAATAAATTATTTAAAATTCAAGAAATTCGTCTTCTTTAAATAAATCTTTATTCTTTATTGTGTTGAATAAAATGTTGCTTAAGGCCTGTCCGCAGATGACAGTACAGCGCCCGTTCCGTACTGCACACATTTTACGACCGTAACGACCAGTTCTAAAAATGCACATATTGTTTCGGTTGGTTGCTAACTTTCTCTAAAAAAATCGGAAATGATGCAACTATGTTTTTTTAAAATTTACCTGAATTTAAAATAATTATTTTGACCAACGTACGCTACTTTCGTGTTTGTGTACAACAAACGCCTATCTGTTGGCGGTTATAAAAAAGGCAGGCTGCAAATGCTTAAAACCATTGGTAGTATTTTGGTGAACCAATATTTGGTGGGCAGAGGTGAAATAACCAAAGCTTATGCTAAACTACTCAAAAGACTCAAAGCAAATTCACCAAACAGATCTTTAGCCGGGCAGTACGAGTCAGCATTAGTTGAAGAATAAAAATACATATGTTATTTAAATTTAATCGTATGAATTAATAAATTTATTTTTATTAATTTCTTGTTGTGCAGCATTGACTGCCAAAACAATAAGTATGGCTCTATTGGAGGTCAATTTTGTCAATATTTTCTGAAATATGTATAAGCCTGCTCCTGTCATCTGCGTACAGGCCTTTACCTGATTGTAATTTTTTTTTTTTTAAAGTGCTGTACTCTTTGGAACTCTGTTCATCTTAAATGTCAACTGGCTGTCAATTAATTAATTTTGTACTTTCTCGATTATCTATCGATTGTTCCGACAATTTAATACGCCTACCCACGCACGCAAACACATAAACTTCTATTTACACTTGGTTGCTTTTCGTGCAAATAATTCAAAATTTATCGATTCGTAAAATCTCACGCACGCACGCACAATACGCACTTACAGTCATCCAAGCATCCTTGGCATCGTCCTATCGCCAAATGTATCTTTCCACACTCACACATGCACCCTTACCAGCACAATTGGTGGCGACTTCAGCTCATAACTCAAAATGTATTTAGTAGCCAATCAAGCAGAATGACAGGCACAAGTTTAACAACAGCAACAATAATAACAAAAGCTGTGGAAAGAAAATATTTCATGGCACGCTTTGGCTCCTTTTTTTTGGTCAAAAACAACAATGAAAGGTGATCCATAAATGAAAATTGATAAACCTGGCCACAGGTGTCCAGTTCCTGCTTCAGTCAGACCACAAAGCTTATATGGATTTCTATATGATCTTGTATGCCTGTGTGTGTGTGAGTATATTTTGAAGGTCATATTTTCGTTACTTAAGCAAAAACTTTGAATTCATTCATACAGATTAAAACAATATTTGTATTATTAATACCTATTAATTATGCATTATGGTTGGCTCGTTGGGAAGTATAAGGATTGAATCGCACAAGTGGAATATCAGCTCTTCACCCAACATACATCTTATAATTTTCTATTATGCCACGGTAAATTAAATTTTTTTTCATTATGCCCTCAAATCTATGAAACAAAAAATCCCTCAACTTGGCACCATTGCTTATAATTCAATTAACTTACTAATAGTAGACAACAACTCAGGCTCATAATTGAAACCTTGCCAAGCAGACGAGTTGAAAGGTTAGTTGCCCTCCCTATCACCCCCTTTCCCTCCCTCAACGCCGGTTATCTGATGAGTCTCCACAGTTGCAAGCAAATAATTTTTTGTCAGGAATGGGGTTGAGACAACACACAAAAAAGGTCACCAATAAAGTAATTAGGCGCTCAGTGTCCGAAAATTTTGTACATCAAAGGCCATTCAGTTTCCAAGGGCTCAAAACACTTTGTCGTCATTTGTGTAAAGTTTTTGGGGGGCACAATTTTGCTACCTTTTGTGCGCAGCTGCCGGCTACTAACAATGTGAGATTCAATTATTGCAAATAGGCTAGAAAGTGTGCGGCCTATGAAAGGCCTGTGCAATCAGGACAAAGATGTAGATAACTAAATTGCTTTCCAAGTGACACACTCAACGCATTCAAAAGTTTAAAAGGTTTACAAAATTGAATGATTCTTTCTTGGTAAAATGAATAAACAGTTGCGGTTTGAGTTGGTGTCAATAGTTAATAATAAGTACATAGTTATTATATCCTGAAGGCATAAAATGGGTTAAAAAGGTATAATGGCATTGGATGCTTTTCCAAAATCAAAATCAAATTATCTATAACATATCTGGTTTCCGATTTACACATGCAATATATTTATTAATGTATATGTTTATTTATTTATTGTCAACTATGAACAGCAGACATAAAATTTAAATTGATTCAAATTAAAATACTATGTATATCTAAAATGATGAAGTTAAAAGTGAAAATTTAATTAATGACTAGGCGTTTTGTCTAGAGCTTAGGGTATCTTCAAGTCGAGCTTTCTCGACATGAGCCTTCTAAGTTGTTAAGTTAAGGTGTTGGTTTTTAACTAAGCTTACTAGCATTCCAAGTTATCAATTGGATTTTTAAATAAATATACGTTGGGAAAATACTCAACTATACTTCACACAACTCGTAATTAACATAAAATAATTTATTTTTCCATTTGTTATTGGTTTAATTTAATAATCGGTCTGCGCTTAAGTGTTCTTAAACATGTAAAAAAAACTTGAACCTTTAAGGCGCTTTGGCTATTGCTTTTGTTTGAGTTGTGCTGCTGCAAAAGTTAAGATTGCCTTTTGCCCAAAAACGGCGACCGCTGAAGATCCCCGGGCCGATAATACAAAGGACAGAGTGACAGAGATTTTATTTCGATGTTTGTGTGAAAGAGTGTCATAAAAAAGCTCAAGGAAACGGCAAAAAAACAATATGCTTGACACCACTAAAGAAACTAAGTAAGTTAAAAACAAGCAAAGCAAAACTCTTATCAGCTTCAATGTGAAAAAAACATAAAAATAAAAAAAAAAATTATAGAAAAGCAACTGGCAGAACTACAGAGCTGATATGTTCAAAAGTGAGAAGCTTTAAAGTTTTTTTTTTTTTTTCTAATTTCTGAGCGGCAAACTGGCGACACTAGTGTTGTGGTGGTACTTCTTCGTCTAGGTGTTAGACATACCCAAATAAAAAATTGGTAGAGGTAGGAAGAGAGAGAGAGAGCGAGCACATGTCAAGTATGCAGCAACTGTCATAAATTCGAGTCTGGCCCGGAACAGATAAAATATATACAAAAATACATACATAAGTGTGTATGCATTGTATAAATACGTAAGTACATACTACGCTTTATCGAAGCCTGGGCTAGCTAAATAAATGGCATTTTAAAAAATTACATTAAATTTCTGCGCTTCAGTGGGCAGCAATATACAATATGTATTTTTTTTTTTTGTAGCGTGGCCCTTGGTCCGTGGACAATGTTGTCGCCCAAGTGGCGGACGAGCCAAATAACAGCAACAACGCTATAAAACAACACCAAAATGGCACTTCAAGTGCCAGACAATCAATAGCGACAGAAACAGGCACAACAAATTGCTAGCTGTCCCATGCAATTGTCTTCAGAGCAATGGCGTTGGTTTGAGAAAGTCTCTCTCTTCCCTCACTCTCTGCCTCTCACTTACGCTCTTAAAGCTGTGCTGCATTACAACGAGTGTGTGTTGGTTCTGTTTGTGTCAGGCATATATCATTGAAAATTATATCGCACAACACATAATTATAAAACTAATTAGCTAAGAGATATCAAAACAAATGGTCGAGTCAAGGATGTTAGCCATTAAGTGGGCAGCCTTTCGCCTCTCTATGCGTTACTCAAACCAAGTACTTGTTAAGCAATTGAAAATTGTTTGGAAAATAAAAATGTTCAAAGGCAAGAGTATTTAAAATTATTTTTGAATGTCAGTAATTTGTATATTTTCATTGCTCGCAACGACTTTTAAATTTATTTTGTATTATTATTTGGTTGTTGTTTATATTGGTGACATATCCGTAACATACCATACATAACATAGGAACCGTGTCGATTGACAAGGCTAACAAGGGACTACATTGTCTCATCTCGGATTGTATTTTTCATCGAGCGATACACATTTACTCACACACAAACAAAAAGATCAAAGATAAATTTCCAATTTTTGTGTCACGCCTCATCAAACGCACCAAAGTAAACTGACAAAATACCGAAACAAGGGGAGACAAGGAGCTATTTTTCCTATACACTGAAAAGCAACTTGAACTCAACTCATATGAAAAGCTTTTGGCTATTATATCACGCTCATTGTGGTGTTTGTTGATTGCTGTATTGTTGCAATTGTTGTTGACTTTATTGTTATTGTAACGCCGCGTAGACGACACTTTAACAATATATTTTTTTTCCCGTTTTGATTTTCATCTCGTTTTTTTTTTTTTTGGTATTATTTCGTTTTGGGTTGACAACTTTTGTTGGCCAGTGCCAAACACTTCACACACAATGCGCTTGGCAAATGAACGTGGCCAACAATGCGCAGCTTTCAGACTTCCAAATATCCTTCAACTCTATTTTAGACTCCACTAACAGCACATCGGCCAGCCACTTAATAGCAACAGCAGCAGCAGCGGCAACAGCTTTGTCAATTAAATATTGCCAGTGTGCGTCTGACGTCAGCGACATGTATTGCAATTATGTGAAATTTTCAGCGTATCAAAAATGATGACTGTTTGAGTAATTTCTTTGAAGCTATGTTTAAAAAGCAATAAATCTGCGAGCCATTTTACTGTCACTTTGGTTTTAAATGATTTATGACGGTATAACAAATATTGAAAAACATTGAGAAACAAACAACAACAGATTATTATCTATTTTATTTTATTTTTAGTTGAATTGATCTCTTAAAATTAATAAATTTCTATTTATTTTTAAACAACATCAATCTAGTGCGGGTTAAAATTGTACTGAACTGACAACAATTATTATATTGGCATATAAAAAATGAGATGTCTCGCAAAAAATCGTTTACAATATTTGTGGACTAAGTTTGAAGTTTCATTAAAGCCTCCTGCTAAATGTCATTGACAGACAGTCGGACTACAATTTATGTGTCTTGCAGCGAACTCAAATTGCTCGCATTATCTACGCACTTCGCACTACGCATCGCACAAATCTATATGTGTCAACTAAATGTCCTCAAACCACAGCCAGCTCAAGTTGCGCAAAAATTGGAGGGGTTTATTGACCTCAGACGTAGCCAGAAGCGAGCGAGCAAAGCAAATTGCATGAAAAGCGTGAAATAAGTTGGGAGCATATGGAAAAGTCGACCAAGAGTAGACAGATAAGAGTATTTTGTGTCTTATTAATAAATACATACAAAATACGAATGCATACTACAGTGGAGACTCACACTGAGAAGACCTAAGACTACTTGGCTAAGTTGCCTTATCCTCCTCTCGTCGTTGTCCAAAGAGATTTATTAGTTGGGCGTTAATCCCCTGCGGCCTAATACATCATTTCAATTTGTTGCAAGTCTTGTTTATTTGTGGAAGTTTTCGTTTGGGATGGGCGAGAGGTTTATTAGTGGATGAAAAGATGGAGGAGACGAAAAGTCTCCAAGAGATTGCTTGCCATTGGCTAAAACTATTTCACTTATTTACTTTCATAACTTGCAAATTGTCAACTTATTGTTGGCTCGCCATGGAAGCGAAGACAAAAAAGCTTCTCAAACTATTGAAAAAGTTTTTTGCTGCGGCAGTTGCTCGGGTAAGTGGCTTATTATAGGGCACTGGACGTGCTGGGGCGTTTCTCTCTTGCTCAGCACTTTGGTTATAGTTCCCCTCTCCGCCCAAACTGTTTCAACTGACAGCTATATCTTTTGCTCCGTTACTTAGGTGCGTATATATAATTTAATTAGCTTAAAAGTCAGACTTTTTTCTTATTGCTCCTGTGTCAGTGATTTATATTGACAGCTTTGTATGAGTACCAATGCCCAATAACTGTATTAGCTTAGTGAGTTATCAGCTAGCAAAGAGAAATTTGCTTCTTGTTCTTATACAGGGAGCGATAACAAAAGTATAAATTATTTATTGTATGTACATTGTTGCAGATGTTTTCAAGATTTAATATTAGAGGGAATATTTAAACTTTATTGAACTTCATTTAAACTATCTTATTAATCTAAGAACTGGCATTTGACTTAGTAAACACGTGGCTTCAGTCCTATATTGATGCCTGTTGAGGAGCGCAAAATTAAGTTCATAACGGGTTTGACTGGCTCACCGAGAGGCAGCAATTCAAAATGTCTTAACATTTTACTAATCTGGCTCTTCATCTCCAGCATTGCAAACTTTTGGCCAATACAGTTGCGTGGTCCCGCCGAAAACGGTGCAAAGGCAAAAACATCAATATTGCTGTTATTCTCGGCATTATACCGATCTGGATCGAACTTTTCCGGATCGGGGAAAAAGTCAGGATCACGTTGGGCGTGACAGGTAAGCAGAATTATGTTCGTCTTAGCTGGTAATAGTTTTCCATCTGTTGGGAAATATGTTTAATATCATATATTAAGAGATTATCTTAAGACTCTTGACTTACTCAGCGTAAGATCTTCTGTCAGTTGGCGTCCAATCATGGGAACTGGTGGATGTAGCCGCAGCGATTCCTTAATCACACACTCCAAATACTTTAGTTCACCCAGATCACGCATGGAAATTGGCTTTGATTTGTCCTTGCCAATTACATCAACTACCTCCTGGAAGGCACGCATCTGTACCTCAGGATATCTGGCTAGCAAATATGAGGTAAAGGAGATGGCACTTGTTGTGGTGTCGTGACCCTCAAACATAAACGTATCCACTTCTTCACGTATGTCCTCATTGCTCAGAGCTTGTCCATCCACCGACGACTGCAGAAGAACATCCAACAGTGCCATGCGACGTTTGCTGCCAACGTCGTCGACCTCAGCACTTGCAAATGAACTTTGATTAGACTCACTTAGGGACTTTTTTAATGCATCGCGTCGCTCCGCGATGACCTTATCCGTAAATTCATGCATTGATTTGATGTGCTGATTCATTTTGCGAAACAGCAGCGGATGGAAGATTCGCATGGTGCTATCAAAACGCTGCATGGGATTCATAAAACGCTCAGCCATCATATTGGAAATACTATAAGAAGTCATTAATTAAGAAAGAGTTCCAGTTCCATTATAAAAAAACTCACATTTTCACTGATTGCACATATGGAAAGTTGGGTTTGCGTTGTGCATCAATTTTCACGCCCATCGAAGTCTCCGTAATGATATCCAAGGCAGCTAGGCAGGCAACTGGGAACATATTGATGACAGTCTTGCCATCGGCACGATCATATAATTTCTCGACCATAACGTCGCTCTGCTGATCGAATACCTCAACAAACTGTTCGAGTATCTTGAAGTGAAATGTCGGTGTGATAATCTTGCGGCGTCTAAACCATTTCTTGCCGGTGCTAAGTAAAAGGCCATTGCCTAGCCAGCCATTCAATAGATTGTACAGTCTATTTTTGGTTATCGCCTGTTGACTGCCTAATATAGCCTCAATCATTCGCGGATCGGCGGTTAGGAAGCCATACTCTTGAAACATGGTAAAAATAACATTTTTGCCATATTTCTCAATTAATCGGCGTGAAAAATCCATCATTGCTGTAAAGTAGCGAAAAAAAACATAATTTTATTACCATTTCTTATCAAAACACATGTATTACCCGAAATGCTTACTGTCAGCGCTTTCGCCAATCAAAAGGATAGGTGCATTGCCCAAAAGAGGATATTGCGTGGGTCCCTTCATTCCAGCTGCAGCGAGCATTGCTGTTGGCCTACGCAAATTTAGGTAGTCCCAGAAGAGCAGCACTGTCACCAGCACCAATATTATTTCCAATAACATAATGACGCAGTTTTAAGTACAAAAAAATAGAAAACAATATAAACACTACAACACTATCTGAAAAATGAAATATTTCACTTTAACCATCTGCTTGCTGCGACAGCTTACGCTGGACTGCTTCGTACCAGCAAAGTGTTGAGTTGTTAAGTACTCGGATTAACACCAATGATTAGATAAGCGGGCTCAGCTTATCGGAAAATGTTTCGCTCATCGGCTACTTTAAAGTGGACTGAACATTGAGCGCTTATCAGCTTTAAGTAAGTTATTGGTAGTAAAGACATTAAAAAAATTTATTTTAGAAATGAATCTGCAGTTGGTATACCCTGAGAAATACTCTCAAAGCAGTATTAAAACATGCGGAAAATATTTTTTTTTTTAAAAGGTGGGTACGGGAGCGGAGGTTTGGACGTGGTCTTTATAAATTTCTTGTTCCATATTTTTGGAGGACTTCGCCAGATAAAGATATATTCTCACCAAACTTCCTGACTCTAGCTCAAAAGCTGTGAAAGATGTAGGCAGGAAATAACCTCGACGGACTTTGCACAAAACCATTATACTCGTAACGTACGATATCAGAGTATAAATACGTCGTTAAATTTAACAGGAACACTGTACTTGCCATTGGTATAAAGCTAGACATTCATATTTAATATTAACTAGTTGACCCCGACCCGGCGTTGCTGTGGTGCCTCTATGAATAAAGAACACATTTTTTAAACCATCTTTCTGAGTCGTTCTCAATTGATGAATTACTTTTACATTTATTACAAAGTTTTTATATACCATATACAAGAACAGACAAACAATAGTAAATATATATAATTGGTCTTCAAGTCATTATCATGTTTTATTTTTGTGATTGTCACTCTCAGAAACTACAAAAGATTGACACACATTTATTTTATGTGTATACAAAATAATATTTCTTAACGACATTGGTTTCGTGTTAAATGTAATTCAATATTTTATTATGGAATTAAATCTAAAGTATAGTATAGTATAGTATAGAATAGTATAATAAAGTATTGTATAGAGTCAAATTTATTTTGCCGTGCATGAATTAACAGTTTCTGACTAACTTCTTTATTGTCTTGGTTCGAGAAAGTAGCTCCCGTGGTATATAATAACCATAAATCCGTTGATATGCTATCGATAAGTATAATATGATTGGAACAGAAGTCCAAAATACACAAAGATAACGATCGAAAGATTTGGGAGAAAGGTGAACAGTACTTGATTGATAAGAAAAAAAGCTTATGGTAGCTTTTGGAATAGCTAAAGCAATTATTGTGATAGGTCAATAAATAGAATATTTTGCTAATAAAAAAAAACGTATCTTATTGATGAGTTGATACATTTCAAATGTGGTTTGTGCAATGTGTGTGTGCGATAAATCATTAAATAGCTGCATTAGGTTGTATTTGTCGCTTTTGTTGGTGCTCCATTGAATCTGAATTTGCTCAATTTCCTCTAATCAACTCAATTAGTTTAAATGTAATAATAACTGTTGTTAAACAGGCAGCAAATAGCAGAACGAGCCAAACCACAAAACGAACAAAATGTTGTGGCTGCAACGTGGTGGGAGCTCCAGTGTCGAATGGGGGCTGCGACTAAGCAAATTTGCATAGCTAGTGTGGAGTAACAAAAGTATTTGCATATTGTATGACTGTGTATGTGTGTGACGTCAACCCACAGATAATCACACGTGCCAGGGCCATGTCCTGACCGTTGTTCCATATATTTCCCCTGGTTTCGTTTCGTTTTGTTTTTTCGATCTTTGTTTGGTTTTATTTTTGCATGTTTCTTGTTGTTTTGTTTTTAATTTCCTATACGGTGTGCTGTTTATGATTATCAAACTAAAGGAGCTGTTGCTATGGTGGCACTTTCGGTCTCTGTCTGTGGCATTTGGATGATAAATGTGTTTACACAAGCCAACGAGCGTTGCGGTCGAGTCTGATTTGAAAGGGGTTAAAAGGCGTAAATACAAACATACTTACACACACCCACAGGCGAGTTAATGTCGTGTGCTCTTTGCGCAATTTTATTTATTATTTTTTTCTTGAAATTGACTTACTCATGGGAGCACGATATTAAAAATGCTCTGTTACCATTTGCCCGAATTTTATTATACCCCTTACCCATGCATAGGGTAAAAAGGGTAGAATGGTTTTGTGAAAATGTATGTAACGGGCAGAAGAAAGCATATCCGACCGCATGGAGTATATATGTTCTTGATCAGCATCAAAAGCCGAGTCAAAATAACGAAAACCGGTGAATATTTCAGAACAATCGGTTTGAAAACACCGAAAATATCGAAGATTAAAGTCAAGTCAAGCCTTCAGTATAGCAGTATTGAATCCTTTTTGCACGGACTGACTGAACGCGTTAAGTATAAAGTTGAGGGTATCTCCTCGTCGAGATTTGTTAACTAAAGCCGGTTTACTTGTTTTTATGATGTTTTAAATTTGTTTAATTCCGTTTTGTGGATGGGTTTTTGTTTTGATTTGCTTCTGCGTCAACAATTTAATTAGTTAAAAAGCCACAGGGCCTCAAGCCAATTCGTGTAATTTAAACCAAAGCACCAATGAAAAATATCGTGTCTCTCATCTTGTTCAACCTTTCGTTCGTTTTGGCTGCGTCTGCCATTTGCTTTCATTTTGCTAAGGGGCTGTCGCATAATCTTTTTGCACCATGTTAAGTGGCTGGAATTGAAATTTACGATTGCAAGAAAAGGTAACACATATAAATGTGTGCCAACTTGGCCAACAACTGGCAAATGGCCAAGAGAAGGGATGAGAGCTAAAGATATAAGTTAGATTCTCGAATATATATCAAACAATTGATATAAGTTTGATTTAAGCTTACTAAAAAATAAACATAAAACTTAATTAAAACATTTTTTTGAAACATATCCGATTACTTAATAAGAATATATTGATAAAAGTTTTTAAAATTTGTTATCATGCTCTGAACTGTTAAACCATAAAATCTTTGCTAACATATTGGCCTTGTATAAGCTATGCCGTGTCACGTTGCCATATCTAGGGTAAGCTTTAAATTATTTAAGTGGCCCAGACTCCAGGCCACATGCTAGTTGTGTTTTTTGGCCGGGGCCAAACGCCAGGCAGGTGCCAATATTACATAGTTTGAATGGGAAACTACCAGTGCTGGGTTTCTGGTTGGGGCTGACTGACTGACTTTATGGCCGTGATAAGCAGGGCAGACCCTTTTGATTTGGTTTAGGATTTGTGGTTGTCGCTTGGGCCACACTTTTCCCCCCCACCAACACAGTCGATGTACCCCATGTTTGCCTTTTAACTCGTTAGTTATGTCAAGGGATATAAAACCAGGGGGTGTATCCCAAATCAGGAAAAGTCAAGCTCGCGTTGGTCTTGGGGGTTTATTTAAAAGGCCAGTTCCGCATGTTTTGGGTTTTGTGTGTGTTTTAATATGACACCTTTGCCGATGGTAATTTATCACCTCAGCACTGAGGACATATGCTTTTGGGGGTCCAGCCACTGTCTGTTAGTGTGTTTTATAAGCACTGGAGGGATTAGGTCAGGCTCTGACTTTAATATGGGTGTACAACTGATGCTGGCTGGTAGATAATTAGTGACCGTCCGAAAGATTTATGCACGCTTATAAATGGCTTAAAGTAGCTGCCAAATCCAAATAAAACCAAATTAAATGTAAACAAGCTAAGCGTCTAATTAAATCGCAGCGGCAAAAACCCAATGGGACTATTTTAAACCCAACTCAACGCTGTCCAAAATGCCAAATGTTTCATCAATCTGCATTCCATGTGCCAGCTGGCACCGGTCATAGCGCAAGTCATAAAAAAGCTGACATTTTTGTACCCCACAACTCCAACGACTGTTAATTAAGTTAATCCAACTGAATGTCAACGTTTTTACGTGTGCAACTTTATCAACAGTAAAAATGTCATATTTAAATTGGTTAAGCCTTCTTCTACAAGCTGTCAACTTTTCACATGGCGTATACGTAATGTGTGTGTTGCTTTTAGATTGAGTTTTTCAATTATATACAGTATATGTTCAATTAAGAGTTTATTTCATATGGTTTTTGTTTCTTACCACACACATGCGATTATTTATCATTTTAGTTTACAGTTCATTGGATTTGCGTTTCTATTTGCTCAACACTTGGCCAAAAATACAATTGGAAATTCAAATGTTTTGTTATATGCATTGTGCATATTGAATTCATTGCAAAACTTTTGCATTAATTTTATTATTTTGCTCTTTGCGGTTGAAACTCAACAAAATCAATGCAAATTTAGATATCGCTTGTGTGGATTTCAATATGTGTTTGTTCTACTATTAGACCATTTTGTTTTTGGCAATAACTTTAAGGAGTTTATTTTTTATTTTGTGAGTCAACAAATATCGAGTATCAGTTAAAAGGCTCAAAAAGATTCTTTGCCCATTGGGGTATTGACAAATTATTAACCAATTTGTAGCTGCTTTTTTTTTTTACTGATGTTGGAGTTTCGCAATTGGAGCTGACAACAGAACTTGGTATCTGTTGTATTTCTTTACTTCATTTGGTATGCGTGACATGTAGGAAGCTGCTTTGCCAGCGGTTGGTTTCATCAATTTTTTTTCATCTTTTTTATTATTTTTGGTTGCCTTGTTTCCTAGTTGTCTGCCTTACCCTCATCACTGTCATCATCATTATCATCATCATTTGCAACGGCTATGGCAACCAAGGAACAGGAACTAAATGAGTGCCGCAGATCAAAGAACTTTGAAGTAAAATTAAGCTCACCTATGAATTTGCCAAGACTGAGCTAATAAGCCATAAAAATGAGGCCTAAACGTTAGCACAGTTTTGCACAGTTTCCTAGCGCAACCAGCTCAGATATCGATATAGAATTGACAAAATGCTATTCAGTCATTGGTAAGACTCTTTCATAGATTTTACATAGAACTTAAGCTGTATTTCATAGAGCACTCCGATGTCGTCTATTCCTTAGAGAAATTGTGTCACAAGCTTTTTTCGCTTTATCAAAGTTTGTATTTGCCAAAACTTTTCTTATCGACTGTCGCAAAAAAAAAATACAGCACGAATAAATATGCATTATTTTAAAGTTATACATTATGTTAATACTCGCACAACACTTTTGTTTTGTTGTTCTACACACGCATGTGTATGTTTGTTTGGCATGTTTTGCTCGTTTGGCATGGGAAACTGTGGGACTTGGCGGCGTCAGTGCGACAATAAATCAAAGTTTATAATATTAATATAAAATTCAAAATGGCTCGGGAAAAAAGTTTTTTTCTTTTTTAAAGCAGTGATCCGACGCTCCCGTCGCGGTCTCCAAATTAAACACAAACTTTAAGCCATCGCCAAATATTTGGACAACGGTTTCGGCAGCGACAACCCTAAAGTAACCCCAGCAACTGTTTTGTTATTAACTTCATTTGGTGGTACGCCACAAAGCAGCAAAGTTTAACTTGCACTACACCAAGAGGCAACAGAACAAAAAAGGAGAGAAAGACATAACATAAAATAGCAGTTATAAAAAGCGCACGAAACTTGTTTGCTCAAGAGCACAAGTAAAAAAATTTTATTAGCCACTGCCGTTGCCTTTTGCGGTGCCCGGCGCCCAAAGTTTTGCAAGCGTACAGAAATACTTATAAGAAAATCAATCCCTACGGCCAAGTCAGGAATTCTGAGTATTTTATTTATCAACTCACGCAACGCACACCAAAACTCACAACAACAAAAAAGTGGAGGAGAGCAGCGCAACAAAAAAAAAGGAACACCAAATCGGAAAAAAAAAATTATATAAAAAAACTGCAACCTGAACAATTTTCAGAGTTTCAATTCAACTTATGAAACAGCCCGCGGCCATATCGATTTCACGCTTGACGCTAAGAAAATTAACTTTGCCAAAGTAGCAGCGCCAACTCTAAAAACCAACAGCCGGGGGAGAAATAACAGCAACAGCGGTTGCAGGAGAGAGAAACAGTAAACGGAAAGTCGCAATGGAGTGGAGTAGAGTGAAGTGAAGAAAAGCGTCGCAGATACTTCGATGCGTATGACATTGGGCAGGTTGCTGGAACAGGAACAGGAGAAATCTCTAAGCCCTGCACGTACTGCGGGTCCCAAAAATTGTAAGTGATTTGGTGAAGTTCGTTCCGAACCCTCCCTACCTCCACAAATATAAAGTAACAGTCGTACAAAAAAAGTTTCACATGTGCGCGTCCAAAAGGTGTGTTTCAAAGCTGGAACTGGAACAACGTGCTTGAAATGCAGGAGATGTTCTTGTCTGGGGTTTTTGTGCGCCTAATTTGCTATATATGTATTTGGGAAGGAGAAGAAGGAGACGAAGGGGAATGCTGGTTGGGCCAATTTTCATAATTCACTTGCGCCCGCAGTCAGACTTTGAACTTCACTTGAAAACTGGTCATTAGCCGTACGCATTGCAAGCACTTTTCAAATGTCATTTGCCGTTTGGTGTGGCAACGATTTTGTGGCCTGTAGCAGCTATGCTTTAACTTCATTTGGCACATCGTATGTGTGTGTGTGTGTGACTGGGCGTGGCAGGTACGCCCATTGCAATTACTGCAAAAGTTAGCGCAAACAACTTTTTGACTTTGGCGCGTAAAATTCAATGAAAATGCCATTACTTGATGCAATGGACAATGAATGCTGCACGAAACGAACTAAATGCTCAAGGGTGTAAATAGGAAGGGGTGTACTGGTCACCGCACACTCACACACACACACAGAATGTACGCCGGACAACAATGAGCTATGTCAAAGACCACAGTGTACTGGTTATGGACAGGCACTATGTTCACATAGTAGACATCAAGATGGAGAGAACTACAGAGAGAGACAGGGTTAATGGAAGCGGGGGTTTTCTGAGGTTTTTCGGTCTGCACTACAAATAGGAAATGCGCGCATAATGTTTATGGGCAAATAGAAGGAGTGTGTCTGAGTGTGTGTGTGTGTAGGACCAAAATAAAAACCGCATTCAAATTGAGTTGCGCGATTTTATCACCAGTATCGTATGTAATGTGAACCTCTTGGCTTTCACTGGGCAGGGGGCTAGTAGGTCTGGTCGGGGTACTGTATCGAGCGTACTGTACCGCTGATTTATTGACAAAGATAGTGAACAACGTGCTAATGTGACATCTAACTTTAAAAGTCAAATTGTTTGAATGAGATGCTCGAAAACTAAATGATAAAATGTGAACGAAACGATTGACAAGTACTATATTGATCGTTTAATAATGCATTAAACTCTCTAATCTTTATAATTATCTTCTCAAAATTTTGAGTTATAATATCGACCAAAATCTATTCTATATGTAAGCATAATCACAGGTTGTGCCCTTTTTCGGCCGTTAAATGAATCAGCTGCCAGCTAACTATAACTCGAACCAATTAGATTTTCGCAATCGATACGGGACACAACAAAAGGTAATCGGTCAACCAAACGATGGCTGTGCCGACCGAGAGCCATGCCTTGGATAAATACTAAAGTGTAAAAACGCAAAAGCCGCTATTCGCAACTACAAAATGATACAAAATTGGATGGCGAATTACATTTTGTTGACTGCACAGTCGGTGTGCAGGCGGTGCGCCGTGCAGCGGGTAGTTGGTTAAATAGGGGCTGGATGTTGGTTTGTTGCATTTACAAACAAATGAAGCAATCAGAATCAATGCGCATTACGCATACGCAGCGTGTGCCGGACAACTGCTGCTGCGCTAGTTTGCTGCGCTGTTTGTTAAGCAGTTGCCATTCAACACTGACCAACCACATTTGCGATTATGTGAAAACCACAAATATAGTTAAGAGAAGCTAAAAATTTTTGACTGTAATAAAATTTACTTTGCTGCCTTTTTCTTTACATTGGTTTAAAGTCAAGTGTAACTAAAGGTTATGAGCACGTGCTTTCATATTTATAAGCCTCGTGCTGTGAAGTTTCGTTTCTTTTTGCGGCGTCTTTACCTTGTGAGTAAAACTGCACAATTAACTAATTGTTTAAATAGCTTTAGTCGGTTTTGTCTGCTCCAAATTACAGCAATTAACTAGCACACTACTTGATTGTGCGAACAGACACAATATTGCTGTTGGCTGCAAAAGTGTTAATTGCATTAGGTGTTGCATGAGTGTTTGTGTGTAGTGTTCAGCTCGTGTTGTTCGTTGACTGCTTATTAAAATCAACTCGATAAGTTACATGGCGCTGAAAGCTAAATAACCCACACACACATTGTGTGAACTTTAAGCTCGCGAAAAGTTAATTAAAATTCGAGATTGTGCAGCAGCACTGAACATAAATAGTGTTGCTTTTTAAATATCGGCAAAGCAATTCGCGACGACAAAATGAGTGCAAAGCGAGCTGCGGTCACATTAACAAATGATATTCTAAAGTCTCTAGTAGTCTGTTTTAAGTTCATTTTACACTACACTCAATATCATTAAAAGTGTAGCATAACTAAAAGCAGTGGGTGGTGTTGGCCCACCCTTAGGTCTGTAAGTCATCAGTGGAGCAATGTTGCAGTCATCAGGCAGACGCTGTATGTGGCACTCATTAATTCCATTTCCATTGCCTGTTGCCTTGGCTGCAACTATATATATGTAGCGCTGCATGCGTGCCACAAGTCACATAAATCATATAAAACTACAGTCATATTTTAAAGATCGTGCAAAACCGAAAGCCACATTGAATCGTGAAGCGACTTTTATACCATTTTTTTCTCTCAATATTTTATGCAATTTGCTGCACGAATGCAATCAAAAACAATTTTTATATGTGTAGTTGGAAGACCACATTTATTCAGCTCGAACTTTTACCTGGAGCTGAAGTTTTTGTGCCATCTGTGATATATCTGAGCGATAAAAAATTTGCAGATTCAGCATCATTTCGTAAGCAACAAGCTATAAACAAGTAACTACTAAGTCAGCGGCATTTCAACGTGGCGAACATTGGCTACATTTGTAATCGCCTCTTTGAAAACAAAAAGCCGAACAGTTGAAGCACGTGTTTTGAAAAATCGAGCATAGTTAATGGAGCATGTCCAATAAATGTACAATTCAGTGGAATTTCAATCTGCAGAAAAATCTCTATTTATTTTTTTTTTTTTGGGAATAGAAGTATCGCTTAGTTATTTTTCTTCTTGGAAACCAACATTCTTTATATGAACTTTTAACAAGAATCCATCGCACTTTTAAATTCCTCGAATTTTTCAGTCATCTGATTTCGAAAGAATTACATTTGGGTTAGCTTTTGCAATAATCTCGCTGAATATTTTTTTTGGCAACCAAAAACTGATTAAAATATCAGCGCAACATGTCATGAAAATCTCTGGCACTCATATCCTCTCGTGGGGTTATGCATTGTGTGTTTTTGTGGTAACATTTTGTTTTGTTTAAATTGCTAAACATTGTCAACACAGATTTGCATTGCCCGGCGGCAAGAGATGCGTTGACAGCGTTATTAGTTGGACCTTCACAGAGCCTAGACAGTGCGAGCTGTGAACCTAATGTGTGTGTTTTTCTTGGACAGCCCTGCATAAAATATTCATGTTGTTAAAATTTTTTTATCAAAACATAATAAACAAATTTTGAATTTTAATAAAAATTGTCTGGTTGCCGTTTCAAAGTCCACCGTTTGTTTTACAAAAAAAATGTAGCTTTGAACCGAATGATAGGAGGTGCAACTGTTAGACTTAATTAGAAACAGGTTTGAGGTTTAAAAAGTTGAATGTTTGATATTTTTAGAAAACTTTGAAACTTGAAAATATTTAATTTTTTCATAATTCTCGATTTTTAATATACTAATTGTAATTATCCCAGTATAAACTACTGAATAAGATTGCTGCTTGCGTTATGCTTATCATACGCCATGTTGTCCCTTAAACCATCAGCTGCTTATGTGAGATTTTCAATTTGTTTTGTTTTGCTTACTTGAACACGAACACACACACAATCACATTTACAGTCAAACGCAGAGATATAAAAAAATAGCAAGTTTCGCTTTCGCTGCCAATGCCATTTGGAGCTAAACTTTATATGTTTTGCTATGGTAACGGTTATCATAGCCAGCGGGTTTGTTGACTAAAGAGAGGGTGTCGTCCTTTTCATCAACAGCAAGATGCGATTCAGCTGCTGCCTTCTGACTATCACTACTACTACTACTTCTACTACTTCAGCAACGACTACAGTTGGCCTTAATAACAACACTTGTCGTAATATCATTTTTATGTCCGGGGTGGGGTCGATGCTGGGGCTAAATCGTTTTTATGACACGCACCCGGCGCTGTTTATCTCTTTCCCTTTCTTACACTTTACGTGCATGAATGTGTGCGTGTGCGTTTGTGTATGAGATAAAGAATTGATTTTATAGCGTCAAACATGCGATTATGAAAGCAATAGTGTGAGCGAAGGGTAGAGGGTAAGAGTTTGTCGATCGAAAGGCGCCATGTCAAAGGGTGTCACCTAGAACGTTGGTGGGTGTCAGGGCAATAAAAACTTTGGCAGAGCTCATTCCATTCCTCATTTTTTTGCTACATCTCCAGCTTACTGCTGAGCCAAATAAAAATACACATAGTATACACAGCCAAATATTATTAATATCCAAGGCAATAAACAGCAACAACAAATAAATATTTTTGCCCACTTTTGTTAGCAATAATAAAACGCTATTTACGAGAAGCGCCTGCATTAACCGGGATATCTTTAAAGTACGCAACGACTACGAGACCGTTTTACATAAATCAACTAAATGTCCTCTGTCGCAACTCTGAAGCGCGTGTTAGCAGCTATGACTAATTAGCTTACCACAAAGTTAGCAAAGTCAATTAAAACTTGTCGCTGCCTGCCTGAATGCCTGCCTGCCTGCACCTGCAAAGTCAAATTGTAAATTTTTGCACTCAAATTATGCGAGCGTGCGAATTAAAAAAAATATTGAAAAACTGGCCAAACATAATTAGATTTCCAGTATTATGTAGTAATGAGAATGAGCAGAACTGAGTAACATAAAGATATAAGGTATTTACGTTTTTGCTGTTATAAAAATAGTATTTAATATATGTCAATAGTTGAAAGTATTCATATCTTTAAATAAACACTGATCTAAGTTGCATATGCCATTTTTGCATATTAAAATGCACAATGTTTTGTGTAAACCATAGAAGCGAATAACGGATGTGTAAAATTAAACTAATTATGTATTTGAATTTCCTGGTGATAAGAAAATACTACAGGTGTCAGTTTAATAATTCACAATCTTAACACATATAAACACAGAAATGGTTGTGTTTTAGATCATATTTAACTTCCACAAATTGTCATTTTGCATTCAAAATGAATTACTACACGATGTGCCCGCAATGCAAACTTTAGTTTCAAGAGTTCTTTTATTTTTAGCTTTATTCAAAAGTTTTGTGCCACATTATATACTCGTAGGTAAGAGCCTAAAAGCGATGGATCGACCCATAGCCAAATTGGGTATTCCATTTAATTTTTATCAAGCGATCATAGCCTTTATGTTTCATCACGTTTGTTGCATTTGACAAGAAGATCGTGAAACGAGGAACTTACATCTGCTCTGAAATAATTTTCGATTTAGAAAGGCTGACTATGTGTTTTAATCAATTGATTATTTTGTCAAAAAAAAGCTGTATTATCTAACAACTAATGATTACGATTAATAATCATTACTTAACAGCCCTTTTTTTAGTTGTATAAATTTGAAATTTTTGTTTGAAAAGCTTCGCTTATTGTTTTCAAAACCTTTAGGTACATGAGTACTTTTACATATATTTAACAGCATGACAATTCAATAAATAACACAATGAGTTCCTTGAATATATTTCATCTCATATAAGTATAGCCGCAAACTTACAAATAATTATTTTTGGCATAGAAATGGACTGGGAATTGGGACCAGATGGGTGCACCGGCAAATGACAGATTAGCGCAAATATTTATTTTAATGTCTGTCATGACAATATTGCGTTAACGATGGCCGCCGTCCCGTGCACAAAGTCAGGGACACTGGGACAGAGCGATTTCGATAGCGTTTGCCCGGATACTGCACGGTTATTATGTTTGAGCTGTGCACTTGAATACCCTAGGCAATTGGCTGTGTGTGTGTGTGCGTGTGTGGGTCTTCGATGCCCGGGTTGCCGCACAACTGCTTATATTGCCCATTAAACACAAAGTCATAATGAGCAGTCGGTTGGGGAAATGGGTTAAAATAGCTATAACAATGTGAAACGTGTAGCGTATAGCAGCGTATAACGTGTAGCTCATGTAATAAAAGTAAACAGCCAACAAATGGTGTTAAAAACTGCATTTATCAGCAGCAGCCGTAAATTGTGAGAGAGCTGCGAAGGGTCGCTCTCTAAAATTGATACGCAGCCACATGAACTGAAAGTTGTTTTTGTTATTTTATGTTGTTTTAAAGTTGTTGCTCTATTGTCTGTTAGTTTCTTAACTCGAACAATTATTACAATAGCAAAATGGCTGACATCAACTGAAAGCTAACGACAGTTTTTTGGTTTTGTTTTCGAAAGGTTGTTGCTAGACATTGAGTTTTATATGGGTGTTAAGCTGCGTTCAAAATTAAAAACCTCATTTTGATTGAAACATTCGAATAGAGATTATATGTTGACAGTTGTGCAAGTCTTAGAAGTAAAAACCAATTAAGCTTTTGTACTATTTGAATATAAATGAATCTATTTGATGTTTTGCTTTATTCTTCAGTCATTATGATTTTACTTTTCTATAACCTATTCACTTGCTACTGTAATTAGTTGCATGAGCTTGAGCAGCAATCAAGTCATACATAATCATAATCAAAACTCATTATAATATGTATAAGTAGACGAAAAAACCCGCTACTCATGTCGGTGACTAGAAGTTCAACTTGCCTCAATGACAAAATGAATGACATATTTACATGTTAATATGGAAACGGCAAAAAGGATAACGGCCAAATGGCCATGTTAATTATCACATCCAAGTGGACTCAGATTGCAGCTAAGGCAAAGCTAATGCCAAACCTTATTAGGGCTTAACTTCTGATCTTTTATTTATTTATTTTTCTACTTCGCAAAATCAGAATGTAAAAGTTAACTAGGCTTAGATCAGAAGTTGCTTACGTAAGAAAAAAAAAAAAAAAACTTATGCAGGGAACGGCAGCAGCAACAGCAGCAGTTTTGTGTTGAACTTGCCACAGATTTGACTTTGTGACGCTGAGTATACTCAGCTGTAGCTGTAGCTATTTTGTGTACAATTTGGCAAAGTTTTTGCCTAAGTAACTTTTATGCGGGGGTTGGCTTGTTTTCGTTCTTGTATCGAGCCTTGAATTAATTATACATGCAGGTCACGTAAATATGATTGTCATGCCAGCAGACGATGGCAGTTTGACCAAGAGGCGAAATGAAACCTACGTAGACACTTCAAACACGCCATTGACTCAATGCCTCAATGCTCCGTTGTTCCATTGCCCCATTGGTTTGTTCATTGCCATGGCATTGGCCCGGTCTGCAGCAGGCCAGGACTGGCTTGATAAACTTAAGGACTTAAGCGGCTTGTATGTTTTGCTTACAGCTCAGAAGAGGTTAGAGTCATTTTGGCCCATGGCTAAGTGCAGCGATTGAAGTGGAAACTTAACTTTAAATCTACCCAAAACTAAAAGTATTTAGCTAATAAATTAAACAAAAATTGAAACCAATTCCTTAAGAATTTGAGTAGTGAAACAGAAAGTAGTCTTCAGTGGTCGACGTCTTCCTATGCAAACTTTTGTTACCTTTTGCCAAATTAATATTTAATTATGGCAATCGGAACTGGGCCATATACATAATATAGCTATGTTGCAAAATATATTTACTTAACTCTTATGCAGCTCGAAGGCAAAGATGTCGTCCTGGTTGATAAAATTGCAGTAGAGTAAACCAGGTAAGGCTTTTGCGGAAAATGAAAAAAATGGTGGCAGTTATTAGAAATTAGCGCATCTCAAGGTGTGCCACCCAAACGCAAACGTGCCACAAGGGCAAACTTCAATTAGTGCAGTCTGCATGTAAGTAAATGCAGCATGCAAAAACTATTGCATACACACAGACGCCGCCTGTTAACTACATACCTTACTTGGCATAATTGAAAGTCACACTGTGAAACAAGTATTTGTAAGTTTATGAAAAAAAGATATAAGTTAAGTTAAGAATGGATAAGTTTACGACAAAATAAATAGATTATAATTGAATAAAAACTTTACTAAAATAGTGGTAAATAAGTTCAATAAATTCAACCTTTGTTGCTCAGTGTTAAGTTAGGTGAAAACCCGCGAATATTAATAGGCTAACAAGGTAGGCAGGTGCAACAGTTACAACGGTAAGCGAAGCAATCAAATGAATCTGTAGCAACTAACAAGAAACAAAAGCAAGTTGCAGTTAGTACATGGCAAAAAGAGAGAACCTTAACTGTGTTGTCATTCGTGCTGCAATTAGCTTATAAATTTTGCGCAGACTTTGCTTTTAAATTTTGCAGCAGCTTGACAAATATATATGTATGTATGCATGTTGAGTTTATTGTCTTTGATTCAAGTTTTGCAACAAGCGGTGTATGCTTAATATAAATACATTTGACTGTTACATATTCATGTTTAATACACACACGCCGGATGGCTCCGTGCTCATTTCACATATATTAGAACTCATTACACTTGCTGGGAGTAAATTTTAATTTCCTGGCTGAACAAACGTAACGAAACGAAACAAACGGGCAAACAGTCGTTTTGGCAAGTGAGTTAAGGGATGTATCAAGTATTTGAGCTTAAAATATTTATGGGAACAGTGGCCAGATGTGTCAACCACACAGCAAGTGGCAGTTCAGGAATTCAAATAAAGTTCATGTTTTTGTCACACACACTTACACACGCATACACACCAGAAACTGTGGTATGTGAATTACAAACACGAACACAAAAAAAAACCTCAGCAGTCACGTTATAATTGATAGACAGTTACAAAACGTGTGCGGCGCCTAAGAGTTGACAGGCCTTTTATTTATATAAACTTTTCCACAACTCCGAGGCAGAGAAGTAGTCAGAGTCTGAAAGCCAGACTCCGTCCGTTTGTCTGTCTGTCTGTTGGTTTGTTTTGTTAATAAAAACGCAAACACAAATGAGCGTGCGTAAAAAATTCAATTATGGAGCCCAAGTTGTGACAGGCAGGCAAGGCGGGCGAAACAGTCAAAAGGCACGTCGAGGGAAAGGGCAGGAAATTAAATAAACTTGCAGGTAAGTCCGCTACATAAAAAGTGAAGGCCCCAGTCACTAAAGTGAACAATGACAGTTATGCGTAATTTCTTTAGCGTGCCCAAAAAGCTTAACATTTACCATTGCAAGCAAATACTGTGTGTGTGTGTGGGTGTGCGACCTATTTAAACAAAGAATGGGTCTCGCATTTTTCAGTCTTGTGTGGGGCACCGCATGACATTGCGGTTGCAGCCTTTGAGGACCCCGGGCGTGTGCACTTTATTTGTTTAATTAATGTTGCCTTGTAAACTGCAAAGTGTCTGCTCATCTGTCGTACTCTACCCTCTCTGTCTTTCCTTTTCGTCTCTTATCTTTCATGCAGAACTGTCCGTCCCTGTGTCTGTTTGTCATAGGCAAATAGACACTTGACATAAACATAGCTGAGCTGAAAACTTGATTAAATGTACCGCAGCGACAGCAGCAGTCCGGGTCCTTTCAGGATCTGTTTCGCCTGTCAGAGTGCGTGTGGCCACCAAATGACAGTTGCCACCTTGGCGCTCGAAATTCTCTGGCAGCTGTGGCAGCCGTTAAATAAACAAGCAGCCAACAACGACAAGCTGCACTGGCTTGCATCGTGATTTAAACGGGACTTTTGGAACAGCTCCATTAGACTGGTTTGTAAAATTAAGTCAAGAAAATCCCTTCAAACGTAAAATAAAATTTCTAAATTACTTAAGTATATTTGTCATAACTTTAAATCAACAATTTTACATCAACGAATTTAAAATTAAAATGCATAAAAAAGAGTTCTTAGAAGAAAATACTTTTTATAAAGAATAATTACGAAAGCTGTAACCAGCAAAAAAATACCCAGTTCACAGCTGCAAAATCAACATGATTCTGATCTGAGGAATATAGCGTCACAAGTTGAGCCATCAACAAGCCCATTTAAAACTAATTATGCTTCCAACGTGCTGACGTCGACTGCGCTCAGATTTAATGGCAATGGCGTTAGCATTTTATTTACTACATTTAACTGCATAATGCAAAATGCTGCCACTGAATACGACTATCGTCGACGTCGCCTGGTTGCGTCACCTCCAGCTTCAGCTCCAGTTTTAGCTACAGCTTCAACTCGAATTCCGTGTCCGCCTCCAATTTGGTCTTAGTGCTAGGCAAGCATTTTGCATGCACTTAACTTGCATATATGTATGTGTGTGTGTGTGTGTATGTGTATGGCCACACTTAAAAACACATGCACAACCCAATCCAAACTACTTTAAACGAAAAGTAGGCACAGCTGAGCATCAGTACCTCCGCCTTAGTGTATCCTATCCTACTCTGTCTCTCTTCGGCTAAGTTTCCTATGTCCTGGCGTACTGTTTAATGGGTAATTACACAACACAGCAGCCGTTTAATGCGACTCAATGTGTGTGAGTGTGTTGCACATGTGTGTTTGTGTATGCACTGAAATTGCACTTGACTTGACTCCACTGAAGTGTCGTCGACGCTTGCAATGAGAGAGTTTGAAGTAGCTAGCTCACAAAGTGCAGACAGGTTAGTTAAGAGTTGATTTTAAATGATATTTATTTATAATGTTGTCTTGGTTGCCACAGAGACCCAGTACAATCTCATTTAAGTTGTAGATTACTTTTTATTTGCAGCCAAAGTGTCTGTGTGCTGTGTCTTGAATGTTAATTTGTGCATGCTATAAATATATGACATCAATTTATGTTGCCTTGCTTTGTAGTTGGTGATAAATTAAATAGTTCTGCTTATTTTTGGCATGACAAATTTTGATGAAATTAGTTTGAGCTGATTGCCGTGCTGGCCAGATTGTCATACGGCCAAGCAATCATGATACTTATTCATGATTAAGTAAGGCAACAGTTGTTTCACAGCTTAATTGAAATTGAAATGGATTTACTTAAAGCAAGTAATGTTTTCACAAAGTGACAGCTTGTATTCCTTAACAGTTAGAATAAAATTGTTATGGACAGTTTGTGTAAAATACTTTCTATTTGTGTGCTGAAATTTAAATTAATTCTGTCAAAACTTCGCATATCATTTGGAAAACATTTAACATGTAAACATGAGATTATATGCATATTTAATAAATAAATGTCTGAAACACTTTAACATTAACAGTTTTTCTTCAGCTTTATTTGTCATACTTTTTAAAGTGTCCAATAAAAGCAGCGTCGTTAAAAACAGAAAAAGCAGATCAACTTAAAAAGCCACTGTGAAGTCAACAATATTAAAACTTAATTACCCAAAAGTGCACAATAATGTTCTTTTATTTGCCAGCAACGCCAGCAAAATTGTTGATAAATTATATTTAAAATATGTATGAGCATAATGCAGCACTAATTTCTGTATGGTCTTTGCAATTATCATTTTTAATATTTTCTACTGTGCGCCCGGAAGTATGCTAACTAAATATAAATGTCAACTTGTGTCGAGCAGCAGGTCAAAGGTCCACGGAGCAAATGCAGGTGCCCCGCTAACTGCTACCTGTGCTTCTACTACTGCTCCTGCTTGGCTGCCCAAAATCAACTAAACCAATATCATCAGAAAACGAAAATGTGAAATTCGAGCTGAAACATGGACATGGAAGTGAGGATATACCAAGGACAGCAGGCAGGATACAACTGACGACACCTGTGTGTGAGTCTGCGAGTGTATGCGTGTTGTTCACAAAGTTAGTCAACAAAGTTGTCCATTTGTAGTAGAGCGCTTTAGCGCGCAGGGCGCTCATAATGTTGACAGTTGTCGGGCGACAGTCGACAGTTGGTCCTCATCGTTCATGTTTTCGTTTTCGTTGTCGTCTTCGACTGGCCACTCGCACATTATTAGCACCCCGGCAACGTGAACCACCATAAATAACATGCTGTGCGGCATGTTCTCTGCCATTGCCACCTTCCCCTAAGACACTTCTGTTCTTAACATCAACTTTTGTCTCATGTCCGACAAAATAAATATATAAAATGCATGCACAAAATGCCACAGTTAATGTTCTTATGTGGTATTTATTGTTATTTGTATCTCAAATTAGTTTGGCTGTAATTTTTGATAATTTTTATGGAGCACATCGTGCTCAGAGTAAAATTAAAAAAAATTTGATTTATGTACAAAAAATATTCACATTAAAAAACCCATTATTGAATAAAGGAAAAATGGTAATAAAACAGTTAATGTATATTTCGGCATGCATTTCGTATTTTTTATAGTTGTTATTGTTGCCAAATTACCTACCTCCTATGTCAATCATTTTTACTCACCAGGCATTGTGAGGACCAGGAGTCAACACATTCATAAAAAGTTGTCCCGCTGTTTCATATTTCACATTTTGCAAGGTGTGCAAGCAGAGGACTTGTTTTGTATTGTTTTTGCCGCCTGTTGTAGCCACATAATTCTGCTGGCCGTTTGTCTGGCTAAGCTCGAATCAAATGGAAAGCCAGCAATATGACATTTCAATTTTCATCGACAATGGAAACGCAGCCGCAGAGACACCTGCATAACGGTTGCAAAAATAACAGCAACAACAATGACAACAACAACAGCAACGAAAGCGACAGCGACATCAACATCAACATCGACGCACTTCTAATACAATACAAACGCAATAATATCGGATTTCCGTTTCCGCATCCGTTACGCAGCGCAGCTTACAGTTGCCAGTTTAACTGTGGATTCACCGCGCTCTGCTCTAACTTCTCTGTTGAGCACTGTGGGCTATTTGTGGGGAATTCTTCTTTTTTACTCGCTGTACACAATACGAGACAATTTGTTGCTGTTAGCATTTGTGTTGCTGTTGCTTCTACTGCTGTTGCTGTTGGGCAACAGTCGCAGTTGCAGTCGAAGCTATGGAAAAACAATTTAGAGCTGGCTGCCACTTCAAGCACGCCAAAGCAATAAAAAGTTGTCCAAGTCTGCAACGTATGAAATAGTGGCAAAGCCTTTCATTCGGTTGCTATGGCACACACACACACACACAACATACATCGCTTGGCAATTGAATGCATGTTGACAATGACGGCAATCTGCGCAAAAGTTCAAGCGACTAAGAACTGAGAGAAGTGCAAGTCCTGGCACGGAAATTGTCGCGCAAAGTGCAATAAATCGGCTGGTATTGCCAATGGTCTGGCCATCAAACCTGTGGGCTATAATGGATATTGATTGAAAAGTAAGATTGATTTTCATATATGTGTTTGCAATGTGAATGAATGTCTGCGCTTCAGTTATGAATCATTGATCGGTGAATCTGCACAGAAAGTTGCCAACGCCAGTTTGGGTCCTTCAAGGAAAAGGCTTTAAGACTGAAGCATACTATAAGTTCTGAATGATTTGGTATCACTCTTCCATTTTTATCTCTCTGTTAAGTTTTATCATAATTTGAAAAACAATTCTAAATATTTTTAAGATTCATTTGTTCATTTATCTGCCCGAATATATATGCTGGTTATCTATTTCGCAACAGTGTGCAATTGAAATTGATTTAATTTGGGAGAGGTAAATACCAGCGCAAAAATGCAACAACCGCATTCAAGCTGTGTACCGCGTGGCAAATTAATAATTCTGCAATAGCATTGAGCGCCAAACAAAAATCAACTCAATTACAAATAGTGGTGGCTTCTGTGGTGCCGGCTACAGTAAACAATGTGGCTACCACAATATTCTCTGGTTTTGGGATGCTGATAGCAGTAGCAGCAGCAGCACAAGCATGAACAAAAAGTTGTGACTGCGCCGTTTGTGCAACAGAAACCGAATGAGTTACCCAACTGCCGCAATATACAAAATGTTTTTTAATTGTTTTGCATTGTACCGAAGGTATTGCCATTTCAGAGTGGGCGAAGCTGCAGGGATTTCTATGCAAAACAACAGTAAAAATATACACACGTAGGCATGAACGTGGTAACCGTGTCGAAAATACGAGAGAGGGAGAGAGAGAGAGAGATTTAATTTCATTTGGTTTAAAAATCAAAAACAATTCCCATATGCCACAATTGCGTTTACTGCTATTGTTGTTATTGATGCCTGTGGTTTATTATTGGGGTTTTGCTGTTGTTGGTTTGTACTTTTGTTGCAGCTGTAAATTGTAGGTTCGTTCGATTGATTCCTGGATTCGCCCAGACTTAATCTCTTAAGGCGGCCAATTGACTTTTGTGCTTGGTTTATTATATACTTTTAAGCTTTTCAGTAAAGCTAAGTCAACTTTTTTATTGTTAATAAATTTTGTTTGTTTTCAATAAGCAAATAAAAGCCGAACACATAAAAAGTCGGCACAACTAACATAAAAACAACTAATATACGACAGTTAAGTTGAGGCTACGAATACGAAATAAACGATATAAATAACAAAGTTGTTGTGTTTTGTTGATTTTTATGGTATTCATTTGTTTAATGCACAAAGGTGGCGGGCGGACTTTGGAAACTGAACAGAAACTAAAGCTTTAACTTAATTTGAAAATGGCAAGCCAAGACGTATTAGGCTAGATATGTGAGTGTGTGTGCGCGTGTGGCAAAAGTTTTGTCTTATCAGTTTCACACATACAAACAAACACACAATGTTGTGTGCCCTAAGCAGATAGAAGAAAACAAATATAAAATGCGTATACGTGATGCTTTTGTTTGCATGCGTTAAATCAGCATATAATCCCATAGTATTTGCAATTGTATACACACACATACAGTCAGTCACCCCAAAGCACAATCCGCGGACACACACAGCTATGTCAAACAAACTTAAAAACATAAAAAGAAAACAAAAACAACTCAACCCTCCTCATTCCCCCCAACACACACATGCTGACAATTTGCAAGTTCCTTAAGGTATCTTTTTATATGCAGCAAAGTTTAAGCCACGCTTTTGTGAGTGGGGTGCGTTGCTTGGCGTGTTCGGTTGAAAGGCAACTAAGACGCACATTCGTATTTGCTCGGGGGTCGTCAATCTAAGCCCCAAAATCTTGTCGTTGTCATGTCGTATAAATTAAATGTGTTTATATTAAATGTAAAAATGTATAAAAAGAGAAGCACAAACAAAAAATACACACACGAAACAAGCCGAGGCTCTGAGTCCTGCTTGTTTTCTTTTTAACTGTATTTCTTTCTAGTGCTGTTTTGATTTTTTGGCATTATGTATTATAATAAGTTGCAGTTGTCTAAGGAGGCAAGGAGCAGAGCGTAAAAAGGGCCGAGTCTCTGATATAAGTATATTGACATGTGAGAGGTTTTGTTTTGTTTTTGCAATCGTGCACCGTCGTCTGAAAACTGGACGTGAACAAGGATGCGAGATAAATGCTGACACGCAATCAGTTGAGATCAGATAGCAAAATTCTGCGGATTGGGATTGACTGTCTGTCTGTCGTGTTTGTTTTACGTTGACAGCAAGTGACATTTTTCTGAGCTTTATAAGCATATATACAGTATAGAGGCTTGTGTTGCTGTTGTGTTGATACGATAGCTGTTATGCGAAGAAAATGTAACAAGGGTAAACAGGTTGACAATCAGAATTTAAAGCTGAATTTATCACTTTTATCTACTACTCAAGTGCCATTATTAACTTATAATTAGGTATTGTTTAAGGGATAGAGAGTTAACACAAAATGCCTTAAATAATACAGTTGAAGTCGACAGAGCTATCTATGTAACGAATTCATTTCCAGAACCCTGCAATTTGGTTTAATCAACAAACCATAATAAATATGAGATTCTTTATAACGAAGTTTTTTCTTGTCCCCTTGAGATTCATTTTATGGAAGTTCGACTCTATATCATTTTTAAAGCTGTATGAAACTTTAAATTTTCTTATTTATTGTGTTATTTTGCTGTTGAGCCCAATTAAAGTCTTTATGTTGCTGCTGTACAATAAACTGCATTATAGATTTAATTGTTAATTGTTCGACGGCGGACACAATATAATCGGCTTGCAATTCGGATTATGTTGTCGATATATATCTTCATTTACTTATTCTTTCGTTTACTTCTTGCCGTTGTTATTGTTGTTGCCACTGCTTGTTACATACATATTTCATAATTTAATGCAATTCGATTGAGGTTTATTTATGTAATAAGTGGACATTTTGCTTATTTTTGCAGTTTCATATCATAATATGAAATTTAATACACATGCCTGTATGTATGTTTGTACGTAATTTTTGGTTGCCTCTGCTGGCAATCCATTGTGCGTGTTGCCTTTCACTTTACTGAAATAATTAATTGCTCTGGCTTACATTGCGTATACGCAACCATACAGCGTGCACCATACGCACCGTTGCCATATACTTGATATGTGTCTTGTGTGTGAGTGTCAAAGGTCGCGCACATGCTGTGCATGAAGCCGGAAAATTTATGAAATGAAAGTTCGCTTCAAAAACTTTTTTGTGAATTGTATATTAAGCACATTTCTTTGAATTTGGCAATGGTAACTCAATGCCTTATAACTAAAGTGACATGTTCACTCGTAATATAATGCCTTACAAGTGTATAAAGTACTACATATTGAAAAGTCAAAAGGCCATTGACTAAACACACAATCTAATTTATATACGCCTTTTTGTTGGAAACACAACAATCCGTGGACATTAATGTTTCCGGTTTGCGTAATGAAATCGTTGCGAAACGACAATCAACGACAACATTTTGTTGACTGATCCGTGACAATGGTTAGGGCTCAACCAAATGTAATGTGGCCTGGCCTGTTCGCTTGTCTGTCAAAGATGCGCTCAAATTGAAATATCAGCGAATGGACGCATTTCGAGTGTTGTTTGCAGACCTGGAAAGCATTGGGAGGGTGGCGTGGGAGTTACCGCAAAACGTTAGCCACATGCAGCGAACCGGAAGGAAGCATATGACCAAATGCCACTTCCGCCTGCCGTATTCCGTGTCCGGTTTTGTGTTTGTTACCAAAAGCGCTGACGAAAAATTTATAGCCAAACCAAACTGCGGCCACATCTTCTACTCCCGATGATGATGATGAAATTGCGGATTTCAGCTCTTGTAATGGCACGCACTTTTAGGCTGTAGATTACTTAAAGGCATTGCTGCCTTGGCTCTGACTTTGGCTTTTGGTGTTGGAACACATGCATATTTCACTGTGTTGCCGCCAGCAGCATTTGGCTATTTGCAGCTGCTGCTGTTGCTGCTGGCGACATATGCAATTGTAGCGGGTTGGCCCAAACCAAAACATGCAACATGAACAGAACTTGGCAAGCAAGAAAGATACATATATGAAAAGTTTCGCATCGTTTTTGTTGTTTGTGTGTGTGTGAGTGAGAGATTTGCACTGAAACCACTTTGTGGTGACGCCAAAACTTCTAGCCAAGTTAAAAACTATTGTCATTCTGTTAAGTGGTCACATTTAACACTTTGAGCGCTGACTCCGAGATGTGTATAGAGAACAAGAAATAGAGAAATTGTATATGAGCAAGGGGAGCGGGAAGAGACAACTAACTGCAAAGCAATGAGTTATGTGGCATGGCTTGCAATTTTAGTGTTTGTTGTAGTTGTTGTTGTTGTTGTTGCTGTGCTGCTGATAAATGAGCGATGTGGTGCATGGTGGTGCTTGGTGAATGATGTTCTCTAGTCATTCCATTGTTTCCACAGCGAATAAGTAATATTTATTTTTTAGGAAATATGAAGCATACGTCCCGTGGCATAAGCAACTTGCACTTTGACGAACTTAAAGTTGAGGCCAGTGCATAAAACATGAATTTGGTTCTGAAATTTGAATGTAAGCAAACTTTACTTTCTGATATTTAATCTTATTTAAGTCTGGATCACGACCTTATAATTATGCACATAAAACTTTCGAGCTAAAAGGCAACCCTTATATCTCTCTAGCTTACACACATACTTCGATTTGATCTCATCATCCCGATGAACAACCAACCCTCTTCAGTGCCTACTTCATTAAACTTTGCTGTTTATTTACGCCCCTTTTCACTTTTTCTCTCTGCTTCGTCGTCTCTCCTTTCTTGTACTTCTCATTTTAACTTAATTTAAGCACTTTGCTACGCTATGGAGTCGACCTGCTGCATTGTACCACTCAACCACCCACACCTTAACGCGCACTCATCTCAAGACCGTTGTCAGCAGCGTCCTGGACGTCACTGGGCCAACGACGTCAGAGAACTTGATGAAGTGCCGAATGGTTGGTTCTGTCACTGCCCCAGCCTTTTCACTTGCCCCTTGAATAGCCGTCAGTTTGTTTTCCTTGCCAAGGCTGACACGGGTAAAGCAGCGCTACCCCCCGCAATTGAAACTTAACATTACTCTTTGGTTTTCTTTTTGCTGCTGCTTTTACTTTGCCGACTTACTTTGTTGCCCTTTGCTCGAGTGGGTAATTAAAAAGGACGCGCACCACTTGGTTTCATATTTCGAATTTTCGCATTTTCCCATTGCAATGCTTTCGGTTGTATAAACTTTGATTGACCAAGCACGTGCCAGCAATAAACCGCAGAGCTCTAGCTCTACAAATATTAAGGCCACAAATTACGTTTAAAGATTATTTCACGTTTTAAGTGTGTTTGTTCGAATTTAAAATATGACTGTCAATAATTTATTTGCATTTGCTCTCGTGGGCTCAGCTATATTAACTTTTTGGCAGATTTGAGCTGAGCTGAGCCGAAAGCCTTTGGGCCCTAAGCAAATAATTATTAAGCCGTATAGCTTTATTTTTTATACTCGATACAGAAGGTAAAGAGTATATTGGGTTTTTGGAATGTCCGTCATGGTGTCTGTCCGTCTGTTCGTCCGTAGGTGCGCAATTTTTTTCTACACCTTTCAAGCTAGAGACTTGAAACTTTGCAAATGTCTTTAGGGACAGATCAAGTTCTAAGATTGGGGCTCTACGATAACTGGGGGCTGGCAAATCGATAAGTTCGATAACTCAAAATCGATAAATCCACCTGTTACGCACAGCCTAACAGTTAGAGTTACCAAATTTGGTAGGAAGATAGCTATTGGCATCCCCCAAAAACCTGCAAAAATTTTGGGGCCACGCCCACCCATTCCACCTCCAGCCCCCTCGCAGTTTTAAATCAGAAACAAATATATCTTCCTCAGTTTTTGAGCTACAGCCACCAAGTTTGGTGCTTAGATAGGTGATGACGATCCCCAAAAAACTGCATCAAAACTTTGGATGCCACGCCTACCAATACCGCCCTTTTACCGGTTTTAATACTGGTATCGAGTATATCGCAGTCGGTTGCGTCCGACTGCAACGTTTCCGTTTTTTTTAAGACAAATATTGATTTTCGCTTGAAGCAGCTCATTTTACGCTTAAATGAAAGCCGAGAGCTGAATGCCGCGCAAACTAAATGGTAATGTCGCATTTAAATTAGGATGAAGGGGTTTACAAGATCATATTCGCTATACTCTTTCTTCAATACGTGAAAAAATACATTAAAATTATAAAAAAAATATTCTCAAACTGTTTCGCCCGTCAAATAGATTTAACGAACTATTATTGTTAAAATTAAGCAAGTTATGTAATTGTGGGATATTTTTATTTAGCTCATGCAGCTGAATAAATTAAGCATTCAGCTGCCCATTACGCATCTCTAATACATGCATTTAACACACACATATACACTTACATACATATGTATTATTTTAGTTGATTGTGCCGTCATAGAGGAGAATAACTTAGCGCGTGGCCAAAATGGTCAGGAAGTGCAAGTGGCAACGGAAACTTTTAATTGTTTCTGCTGTTGCTTTTGCGCTTCCGTTTCTTGCCAAGAAATTGGATGGCTTATGGGTTCAAATCTCTGTCTGTGTGTGTGTATGTGTGTGCGAGAAAAAAAGCTGAAGAAAAACAAAAAGCTACATAATGTAAAAAATCAAGCAGCCAACGAGGCAACCAACTCACATTGCACATTGTTCGAGTTGCTTGCGGTTATTTGGCTACTTCTCTCTTGCTTGCTTCTTTAGGCAAAGCGAACGGGCGACGCGCATGTCGTTCCGGCTTTTTTAACTTGGGTTCCTTTCTTTATCATTGTGCTTAACCGGTTAGTTTGCCGCGACTGGCGTTTGCTCTGACCGCTGCAGGGAATGGGCGTAGGAAGGGGACTGCACTTTACGAGGTTATTAAAAATCTCATTATCATTGTCGCTGCGGCGTAAATTTTAATTGTCCGTTAAAAATGTCCCTTCATTTTTTTTTGTGTTCTTCTCTGCAGCAGCTCCTTGTGGGTTTGTGAAATCAATTTAAACTTGTTTGACCAACCTGATTAGATTGAAATGAATTTGCGTAATTCTGGCACACTGCCTTTCACCCATACCCTCTTGTGTTGCGGTCCATTTGTAAATGGCAATTGAAGTTGGGTGACAGTTTCAAAGGAGCCACAATCTGCAGGAATTTCATAATATGCATAAATGTGTATGTGTGTTTACATAGTCACATATCCTGACAAGTATGCCAAAGTCTTCGTCCCAGCGGCGTTTTGCATGTTAAACATGTGAATAATGCAAATTGTTCACACACATCCATTCATATCCGTTCATGTCCATCGGACCGTCAGGTATCGAGATGCTCAGGGATTTGTTGAGCTTGCCACCACGACTTGCCCAGCTTATGTATGCTTCAGTTAACGAACTGAACGTGTCTTTAAACAAACTGGCAGCTGTTAGCAAGGCAATATATTGTATTATACAATAATATTGAAATAAATCTAGCTATTAGCAAATTAATTCATTTGATTTTATTGCAATGTTTATATTATTTAGTATCAATATTTTATTCTTAAGGCTTTGTGTAAACAATTCTCGATGTTCTATGACTTAAATAGAATTAATACTTAAATGCTTCTTAAAGTGTGATTTAGCATCAACTTAAGAAACTCTTTAAGCTGTTGTGAGCGCCAAAGTCATTAGTCAATTTTTATTGAGACAACAAGCAAGAAATAGGGAGAGAAATCAAATGAAACCCTTCGACTTTTTTGGCCTGGACAACAAAGACACGCAGCTGAGCTTTTTGAACTGATTTGTCGAGCCTAGGCAACAAATGCGACGAACAACGACGCCAAGCAGAAACGCCCAAGCCACTTGAGTACAAAATAATCCTTAATTACACATTGGAAGCACGTAAATGTAATTTTTTGTGCACTTCTCGCTGGGTATTGTTTCCATGCTGCTGCTGGCCAACACAGCCTTCCAAAAAAACGGGCAAAACGAAAACGTTTTAGGGGCAGTAGGAAAAATTATGTTGAGACACGATTTGGTGATTGGCCTTCTGAGCATTATAAGAGCAACGAGGCGGAGTGTCTGTCTCCATCAGAGCAACTTTACTGATTGGCTGACTTTGTGGCTAAGTCTGCGCCATAAATGATTGTTGCCTTTGGTGGTTTTGAAGAACAGTGGCACACGCAATGGCTTAAGCGTAGGCGCAGTTGGCTGTGTGTGATACAATGATGTAAGTGGATATGGGCTATGCGACGCTTGTTAGTCGCCAATTTTGGACAGTCTTGTTCAGTCACAGGATTTGGCTAATTTGTGCTCAATTTGCAGTGTTTGGCGGTTTCTTTGTTTGGGGACTTACATTTTCGAAAAGTATTTATTGGCCAAATAATGGTTAAATCGGGCGCCTTATCATCATCAGACGCATTTGTGTGCTTGGATAAAATACTTAAAATTAAATGTAAAAAAAAAAAAAGTTAAAGCGTTGCAGTCTGGTGCAAACGACTGCGAAATACACCGATACCTGATATTAAAACATGTGGTAAATTGTTTGCTTAAAAGGGATATGGTGGCGGGCCTTCAAACATTGCACAAAACCAATACCTTCTAACTCTTTGGTGCCTCTATCTATTGAAATGTGGGAGATATATGTGCTATATCGTTTTGCACCCCAGTGGACGTATCGCTCCAAACTTGTGGATTAAGATATTTGCATAGTTTCAAGTCTCTAGTTTTAAGGGACAAACACCTTGACGGAGGTTGCATTTTTTACTTTCGTCAAATCAGATCAGAGTATAAAAATAATTTATATGTTAAACTTTCATAAAAAAAAACAAATTAAAAGCCTTTAGCTCTTTAATATGTTCAGTATTGAGCTCAAATTCATTTGATATATGTTGCATGTATTTTGTAAGCCACGCCCTTATTTATACAGCTGCCCCAACTCACAAATTGTAAACGCAGCTGGAAGCGTATACAAAAACAGTAAGCTTATATCTTCTTCTCTCTTTACATACAGAGTCCGTATTACATACATATAGTGTTGTTGTTATTTTGCTGTTCACTTTATGTTGATTGTTTTAAGAGACTGACTGCAATTTCTTTTGCCATGTATTTAAAGCTGGTCCGCGTTTTTTGCAGCATGTTTTCTTTGTAAATTAACTTTAATAAAAGTAGTTGGCGTAAAAAACAACAGCTTTACGTAAAGTGAGCGCTCTCCACCATACCACGCCTCCCTCTCCACTTACTATTTCTTCCCCTGAGTGGTAGTGGGGTGTGTGTGTTGGCTATGAAAATCAATATGCGTACTGGATATGCATATTCAAAGCGCAAGCAAATTGAAATTTTTGGTTTTGTTATTTGTTAGAAGGCGGTTACTTGTGGTGCTATTCTTTGCAAACCAAATACAACATTTTGAGATTAGAATAAAAAAAAGAACCGACTGAAAATGCATGCGGTATTATTTTGGCCATATCGAATACTCAATGAGTTGGGCGACACACTATTTTTGTGTGTTGAATCTTTCGTTTACTCCATACGCCAATTATATTTAAAATGGTTTTAAAAAAGTTTCTAAACAAACTACAAATACGTATCATATAAATTTCTAATGTGCAACTAAGTTGAGAAAAGTAAGCATAAAAAAAAGCAACGAAGAACACCACCAATTGGCAGATTATATCAATTACTTTCAGTTGTGAGCTTACAGTTTTAGGCAAAACAATTATTCGTTAGACAGAAAAGTGCCTGTGTGTGGATGTTTGTGTGTTTTTATTACCTATTTGTTTCACGAAATTTGGCAAGTGGCTTCAAGGTAGGCTTTGAAACGTAGAGCCTGCGGCACTTGCTGCGGTGTCTAAGCAATCCAATCTGCTCATCCACTGTATGCAGAAAGAGGTCTTTATGAAGTGTGGAACCGCGTATATGTCGTTATACCCGATTCTGCAGCACCTGTATACGTTTGTAATATGATTTCGCTGAGATTCCCCAAATCTGTATTCCATAAAGATATATGTATTGAAACAATGCAGTGAGCATATTTTTCTACTAATGAGCCATCGTAGTGGCTGGATTCTGTAGCCATATTTTTTCACCTTGTTCTCAAGATGTGGTTTTAAATTAAGGGGCTTGTCCTGGTTGATGCCAAGATATTTTGCTTGCGACGGTTGGTCAAGAATAACTCCCCCGAGCTGAATTGCAGGGGTATTCATTTTGAGCCTTTTGAGTGTGAAACAGGGGTTGGTTGTTTTCAGCGGATTGACCTTTATATTCCACCGTTTGCACCAAGCTGCAAGTGTATTAAGATAACCCTGTAGTCTATAAGCTGCTTCTACGCGGTAGCTGGAATTGCAGATGACCGCGATGTTATCTGCATAGGTCGCAATAAGAGCCTTAGAGGGAGCTATCATATGTTGACAGTTGGGCCTGGGTATATCGGCAACATACAGCGAATAAAGCAGCGGTATAAGAACACTGCCCTGTGGAGCGGCACTTGCTGCTCCATTGTGTGTGTGTGTGCATAATAGCGTTATCGCACTGTGACAGTCAGGCTTCAGCCACGCACACTCAAAAGCACAGCGGGGGCACAAGCGACGAGTGCGTGATTATTACTAATTAATTATCTAATATTAGCAACAGCTTTACTCAAAACGCCGAAATTTAATTAAAATTCTGAACAAGTAAGTAAGCTTGAAGCAGGCTTATGAGAAATGTATTAAAAATACCCGATTTTTGACATAGAATTATTTCAATTCCAATTCGATTACAATTAATCTTCAAAGGTTGCAAAAAACGCATTGCAAATATCAGCATTAATTTCATCATCAGTCACAGAACCCACAAAATTTCCAGAGAAGAAATTAAAGCACATTTCGAAAGTCAAGTATTTTTCTTGCTTTTTCTTTTTTTTTTCGATATGGGTAAACGTCAAAGCAAAAGTTGCGTACAATATAAATGTATGTGTACAATATATAAAAGCGAGAAAAATGTCAACCGCCAAGCGCCATAATAAAGCTCAAAATAAAATCAATTACGCTCGATTAACTGAAATAGTTACATAAATTTCGAATAACCAAGCCAGGACGAAATACACACAGGAAGGCAAGATGAAGACTAAAAATGGGACTAGGACAAACCGAACTTGGGACAATTGAAGCGCAAAATCCACAAGAGGAAGACGCAAAGCATTTTGCGGCATAATGACAATTTCCAACAAGCCAGCCAAATGAACAGACAATGCGAAAGAGAGTAAGAGGGACAGATGGATGAGGAAAGAGTGAGAAATGCGAGCGGAAATTGAGGCCGCGTTGGGGGAGATAACTATTAACATTATATAAGTAAGAAGAAAAATTTCCGATTATTTTCCGCAACATAAAACAAAAGACAACAAACAGCAAGCAAGACCGCAATGGAGACGAAACCTTTGCATCGAAAAAAAAAAAAAATAAATAACACAAATAAACGAAAAAAAAGACAAAAAGAAACCAACATCAAGAAACGGGCGATGAAAATGGTTGGAAAAATAATAAATAATACCATTTGATGCTCAAAGCGAAGACATCGCATTTAAATCGAGCGCATTTGCACGCTTGTAGCAAAGCACCCGCACCCTCTTGTCACCACCCGCTCTCCCCGCCACCCATCACCCGTTTAAGTAATCAAAGCATAGCCCCGTCCATTTGCAGTCCTTTAACTACCCCCAAGTGCTTGCGGTTCAGAACTTAGTGCCATTTGCTGTCTCTTCTTGTAGTGTATTTTTTTTGTTGTTTGCAACTTTACGCGCAATTAATCTAAAATAAATTCGTTTATAATTTGACAACAACAGCAACAATAACAACCAAACATTAAGTGGAAAAATAAACTAATGCGATAATTTTTTAGCTTTAAAATAATCAATGTCAAAGTGTTTCAATTGCTATCAAGACGGAAATTCAATTGTTGAGACCTATAAAAGCGAAAATTGAAAGCACAAAGCAAAATACTTGTAACAATAAGTAACTCCTGTAGCAGCTGTCAGTTGAGGTTGAGGTTCAGGTTCAGGTTTTCGGTTAACAAAGCACAAATCGTTTTAAATTGAATGACTCTGTCCGAAATGCTGCGAATGCAATCGCTTTGGGGTAGTGTTATTGTTGGCGTAGCTCGTAAATTATTATTTAACGACAGACAAAATTGAAAATAAATTAAAAGCTTATAAGCGTTAAAATAAATGCGATAAATTGCGATTAGTGTGTAAAGGTTTTATCTTGTGATCAATAGATAAGTTGATTTTAATTGAATTAAACGACGTTGACATTGCAGTCAAGCTTTAAAGCTGAAGCTTAAACGAAAGAAAACATCAAAATGATCATTTAGTGTTCCACATTTAATCTTTATTCTGCTAATTGAAAGAAAAAATAACTTTCTATATTCAGTGCTTCTCAGTTAATTTAGCCTGTCAATTTTCGTCAGCAAAACGTTGTCCCTACGGCTAAACAAAAGAAGTTCAACTTGTAGAGACTAAACAATATTTTCTACCTCCCCTTTCCACCACTTTTAGCGCCGCAGACACGTGTAGTAGTAGAAGGCGCAACAGGGTAAACAGCAGTTGAAAAGAGAGTTTGACATTCAAGCCAAAATAGAACAACAACTGAACAAATGCCCCAATACTCCAACTGACTTCAGTTTACGTGAGAACAAAACGCACACAAAGCCGGACAGCAGAGGGCGTAGAAAGATAGAAAAGTGAAAGAGGAGAGAAATGATGATAGAAGTGGGAAGAGAAGACGCGTGCTGCTCGCCAAGGATGTTGCGCCATATTAGCCCGCGTGTCGGATAATTTATGAAATGGCGTCGTCGGCCGCAGCAGGCAGCGGGCAGCAGTCAGAAGGCAGGTGAGTGTGGCAAAATGGAGGCATGGGAGGAGTAGGCCTGACAAGCAGTCAGTTCCGATGCGGGAGTCTCTGACTTGGCACAGCTACCTACCTAACCGCCTACCTACCTTCCGGGCTGTAAATATCTTTAAAAGGCGCTGTTAAAACAAATTACTGTCTGGTTGCTGTTTTTTGGGGTCCCAATGTGCCACAATGTGCGTATCCTGTACCTGTACTTGCACAGCACTGGCTTAGAATGGGGGCGATTGATAGGGGGCTGGTTAGGCCTGGCATCAAATCCGCTTCCTTGGCACACGCACCAGGCGAAAGTTATTAAGCGAATTTCTCAAGCAACATGCCATAAAATTCCCGACGGAATTTTCAACACCCAGGCGGCCCAACTTGTTGTCTTGTTGTTGCTGTTGGCGTACAACTTCCGGGCGGGCCCACATCTAATTTTTACCATTTCTCGAAAAGCTGAGTGACAGGCAGACAGACAGTGAAGGAGGGCTGGGGCGGACAGCTACTTGACAGTGTTGTCAATTTCATTTTAAAGTTGTCGTATATGTAATTTTCACTTGCCATTTTCTTATAAGCTTTCACTTTTCTACACATCATCATTTTTGAAAGATTATCACATATGTTTGAATTATGCATAGATTTATTTTCTATATACATACATATGTATGTATAAATCAATCCTATCCATGCAGAGGGTTTGTCATACTTGATGAAACATAGCTTTCATTTCAACTGAATGCTTTTATTGGCATTAGCAAAAGGAGAGCTTAATAAAGTTAAAGAAATTTAAAATGTTCTGTTCGGTTGGGAAAACCAAGTGGCAGAGGAACCCAACCCAATAAACTTAATGCAAATTACAATTTTGTGCCAAAAATTAAGTTAAATTATGCCACAGACAACGACAACGACAACAACAAGAGCAATACACATAAAGAATACCACAAATTGCGCTAAGCCCTAAGAGAAACGCGCAGCTAACGGTTGAATCCCGGCAGGAAAGCAGGGGCAGATTCACAGGAGCGTAGACAAAGAAAGTATAACAATTTTATTTTTTTTGTGCCCGGCACACAAATTGAAAATGAAAAGTCAGAACTTGAAAATGATAATCAACGTTAACAAATTTTAGATAGCGCAGAGGAGGCGTAATACCGAGGCAGTCGGTAGAATGATCTAATAAATTTCATTACCACAACGCAAGTAATTTTTGTTCAAGTTAAAGAAGCACTGAACCAGCTGGTTGGTTGGCCATATCCAGCAGCATAGCTGCCAGCGACTATTAGGTGGCATGTAAGAGGCGTGTTTGCCAAAGCTATATGTTCAACATACATATGAATGTATGTATGTACTATTGGATGTTTTTGCCTGGTATGGCTTAAGCACAACCCCTGCTTCTATTGTCAGGTGCTTAAACTTTTTCACCTGCTGCTGCTTACTTGAAGCACCACCAAATTGGCAAAAGCAAAAAAAATCGCGTGTGTCGCAGCGCATACTTCAAACTTGTGAACTCCAACGCAGTTATCGATCGATTTGAATAGCGAGAAAGAGAGAGGGCGAGCTGCTCTATTGGCAATTCAAGCAAGCCCCTACAGAAAGTGTATGCTGCATATGTCAGCAGTTTCTACTCCTTCGTCTTTTTTACATTTATTTTTCTTTTTTTGCATTTGAGGTTTGTTTGTTTTTTGGCGTCTGCCATTTGCCTGCCAATGTTTTGTGTTTATTTAAGTTATTTGGCTTATTGCGGAAATTTGTAAATTTGCTTAAAGGGGTTATTTTTCCTGCAGGAAGGAAGCTGTATGTTAACTGAGAGTACGAATCAAATATTAATATACGTAGGATGCGTGTATTAGCTATCTGCTTTAATACAAATTGTCAATTGCTAGAATATCAAATAAACTTTAAATGAGAGAAGTTTTTAAATAAAAATATTAACAATTGAAAACATAAATTTTGTTTCAAATTTGTTAGACGTCTTTATTAACCAATAAGCTGCAAAAAAATAATCACTTAACAGGCATTGGATATTTTTGTTTCTGGCTACATACTAGATCAAAACACAGCCAGTGCCATGGCCATTAGACGGGTTCATAAATAAACTCTTGAGGCGCAACCTCTAACAGCAATTATGTGTACTAACGCACCATTTGGCAAAGGCTGTTTAAGTGGGTAACAAGACGGCAGTTGGCGTGGGGTCTGTGGCCATAAATAATGCTCCTTAATTGTTTTACAAAGCATAATTTTATCCTTTAGTAAATCCAATGTTTTACAAACGTTTTGCCAAAAAAAAAACTTTACACAAAAGTACAGAAAACAAAGCTAACTGAAAAACAAAGAAAACAACAAAAATGAACTCTGCAAACGGTGCCTTTTTCTTTTGCCGCACCAGCTTAAATAAGAATTAATGGCCAATAAAGATAATCTTTTACACATTCGCGTACGCAACGCATTAAAAGTTAAATTTATGTAGAGCCCAATTCAAGTGGAACATTTTTCTGCACAAGCAGCAACTTATTTTTTTAAAAATATTTTTTAATGCGTTCCTTAAGAAAAATAAAATAAATATCCATATGTTCTGTAAGGACAAACATATATTTTTTATTTTATAATGATATGAGATACTCTTGTGATTGCTAAGAGAACAGTGTATTAATAATGCTCGTGCTGCTCATAATCAATCGAAATCTCAGCTGTATGCTTTCAAGTGATTATCTGTTGTCCGTGTGACCCACTCGCGTCAAGGACTGTGCAACATTTGCTGCATATTCAATTTTATGACGTATACGCAGTGTGGCCGCATAGCGTAAAGAGCCAAAACAGAGAAATGCTCATTAATATTTCATGTTTAGTACAAATTATTCAAAACAATGCGGGCCACAACATGAACGCGTCCAGCATCAACAAGAACATCGCATCTACAGTGGTAGAGAGAGTGAGAGAGCAAGAGTGAGAGAGAAAAAGAGAGAGAGAAGGAGAGAAAGTGGGAAAGAAGGAAAGAGGATATCATTCTGCGGCCATAGCGCGTGACAGCCAAAAGTCAACGCTTCTGACTGGGCTTAAGTGCTAGGCAGGCCCTCTGGACGCATACGCCCAGTACGGTGTGTGTATGTTGGGGGCGGGGTTGATTTGCCGTTTGCTGTATCAATATTTGTGTTAATCTGTCATTTTTCGTCGCTTATGAGTATTTGAATTTGTTGCAGTAGCGGTAGCTGTGCAAATGAAACTCAAAATGGAAATGCTTATGGCAATGTACATGACAAGCGGCCATGAAATTTTCATGCGACTTGTGGCTTGTTCCTTCCATTCATATTCTTCGTTTTCTTGTTGAGTGTTTGCGGAAATGTCATGATTATTGGTTCTTCAAATAAGAATGCCTGTGTTGACACGCACACAAAAATACACAGCTCTGTTTGTGGATGGACGAGAACGTGAAACTGAAATTGAGTCATCTCAAAAGAATACTGTGGCAGTCAGACTTGTTTGACAATGAAGTATGTGAAAGCAAGGAGGAAATGGAAATATACTTACAGTACGTCATTGCCTAAAAAGCTTTTTTGATTCTTAATTCTGTGCATAGTTTAAGAACCTCTTCCACTTATTACACTCAATGGGCAGCCTAAATAATGCGACATTAAAATGAATGCTACATTAAAATGTTTAGCACATTAATTTTTTTTTTGTTCTGTTGAACAAATCACAAAATGCTAAAATGGCAAAAACTGCTGCAAAAAAAACTTGCCAAGGGCCCACACAAAATAAAAGCCAACAATTTTCATAAAGCAAAACATTTATTATATTTGCTAAATGGAGCGTGTATATATTATATAGACCAAAACTATTCAGGATTATACGCTCTGTTCCTTTTGTTGCTACTTATTTATATCTGTCAAAAAAAAAAGTATATATAAAAATAAAAAGGGTTATACTACTTACTCATAAAAGCGAACTCTGCTCTTGAGACGAAAAATTTACATATTTTTAATATGTTTTTTCCTTCAGACAGACAAAGAAAAAGAATTGTATATATGGTAAGAGCAAAATTTATGTGCGTGTGTTTGAAACACTTAAGTAAATTACACTTGTGTGTGGGTAACTTTGCTTTGAATGGTTGTCTTTTGTTTGTTTTTGCACAAATGCAAATTTTGTAAGCTTATTGGTCCGAATTTGGGTTCAATCAGGCACTTAGCTACTGCCAAATGTATCGATCGAAGCTGAGTATTATTAATAACATTTTTTGAGTGCACCAAACGACATACATAGTGATTTAGTAGAAAAGTACAAATTATATTAAAAAAAAAATATCCAACACTTTTGTTTAATTATTTCAACTACATATCACAAGATACAAATTTGACAACATGTTCAGAATGCTAATAAAAGTAATTAAATTTATTTTCTTTAAACTTTAAACCGAATAAATGTTTAAAATTCAATTTGCGCTACCAGCTTTTGCTCTGGCAGCCCGTTAAATGTGTCAATTTTTTGTAAGCTATTGAGCCATCGAGTATGCCAATAAAGTAATAAAAATCCCAAAACATTAACTGCATAAGTGCGCAATATGAAATATTCATTTTTGTGCAATTAAAAATGCATTGCAAATGCAACAAGCAGCAAGGGAACAAAATAAAAAAATGGAGCGGCCCTTTAATATTTAAGAGGCGTAAGAATTTTATTTTTTGACTGAATTAAAAGACCAGTCGCCATTTCGTTACAGTTTTTGTGGCCAATAAACCAAAATTATTGTGCTCAAATAAGCGTAAATGCATGTAAATGGCAATTGCTTGTTGTAGTTGTTTGGCTATTTGCATTGTTGCCAAAAGTGATAAAGCTGCGTTGAGTGGCGCATTGAGGGCTATGAGAATGGCAACGAGAATGACGATGACGATGAATATCGATGACGAGAATGAAAAATTGCAGCAGAGCGGCAGAACAGCAACTGTTAAGCTGATGTCGGTTTGGCTTCGCATATTATTCCAGAAATGAAATCAAATGGAAGTTGTGAGCTGCACACGTTTTATTGGCATGAGCACACGAATGATTTGGCAACAAATCCAGAAATCCGAAATCCGACCACCAGCAAAGAATGGAATAAAGCGAGACAGATGCATGAGTATAATATAATAAAAAAAAAACTCCCCACTTTGCAATGAATTTTTATAACCACAAAACGGAGCACAGGCAAATTAAATCAATCGAATCGAATGCAGCCAACGACGCGTCATCACAATTCACAATTCACATGGAAAATGTTATAAATCGAATGGGTGGCGACACACACAAACTGTTGGGACAAACTGACGCCAACAATCAGACGAGACCAACAATCGTTTAGCGGCTTTGTCTGCCGTCCTTTTTTTTATACACCGTACCCTCTTCTTGGTCAGCCAAAAGTTTTTTTTTACGGTATGTCAACAATTTGTAAGCGGTGGGAAAACGAGAATACTAAACTTTAAGCTGTTTGTTCAGAAACTCATTTAAGCATTTTGATTAATTAATGGTAAATATTTTTCTAAGCTTACCTAAAGACACCAAAGCAAAGAAAATGGTTATTGTGTTATGATGTTGACTGTCCTATACACTAAACAAGTTAAGAACATATTCACAAAATTTATTGCATTTGCATATAATTTTATGCACAAGCATTTTTTATTAACATTAGGGCAAACATTCAAAACAGAAACAATGCCATCAATCACCAATCATCAATCATGCATTATGGCTGCGAGCGGGCTGTGAAACTTAATTTAATTTGTCATTTATAATTTTATTAGCTGCTTTGACAAGGCAAGTGCAAGTTTTTAAGTGAAGGATGCTGCGTCCATTAATGTCAGATAGAGTTTGTGACTGTCCTGCTTATTGATTACTTGAAAGTCAGTCTCTAATTCAATTAATCAATTCATTAGAATATAGCGACGCACTTTGTCGCTTTCGCTGGCGTCTGACGTCACCAGCCAGCAACTAATAAAGCAAATTTTTTAATGACAACTTAATACCTAACCATTAAGTCGCCTTCAGTTAATTCAAGTAGACGCAACTCCCTCTCTGCAAGCACTTAACATTTCCACAGCTGCTCAAGAAAATTGTTGCCTTTAAAAAGAAAATCATTTACTTTTTGATAGGCGTCCACGACGCAGCGCAATAATAATTTTTATGGCCAACAAGGGAACTCGCCTTAAAACTGAGGCTCGATGGTGACGTTTTAGGATTTTTGGGTTCCCAATTGGCATTGGAGTATGACGACTACAAGCAGTTAAAATGCTCGCCAGTTCTTTATTTTTATGTCCTTCTGTGTGCGAGATGATTTATTTTCTCGTTTTGGAGTTTTTTCTATTAAGCTGTGGCTGCTGCAAATATTATTTTCCATATGTTTTATCAGCTTTTTATGATTTTATAATTTTATCTCTTAACAGTATTGCGATTGCATGAGACATTTCTGCATTAATAAGCAATCAAATTTTTATAAGAAATCTTCATTGAATTATGAAACTGATTTCATAAGCTATTCTTGGTATCTTGTTAACAACAGCTCTTTATAAACCTTTCGTGTTGTTGACTTAAGTCACACACACACAAATCATAATTTTGTTGATATATGTCATATCATATACTAATTGTGAGCCCATTCAGTGCTACATAATGTTCTCCAATCAATTAATTTTTGTTGTGACTTTTGTTTGACATGGACAGGAAGCCAGATCCAGAACCAGAACTGTCTCCATTCGTTGGTCAAATCATGTGACAAACGTGCACGAAAACTTACCCGCCCATTCTCCACGACCATTGATAAACCAATGACAAGCTGGACAGGTAAATGGAAAGGCAGACAAACAGACAGACAGTCAGAGAGACAGTCACGTTACTAGGCAACTTAGTCAACTTGCGTTGAAACTAGTAGAGTCAGAGTAGAGAACCGCAATCAACAGCCACAGACCACATTTGGGTAGATGATAGTATGCCAATCAGTTGAGGGTGAAGTTCGATGTGACTTGAGATTCCATTCGAATGTCTCTAAACGTTGTATGACTGTAGTTCCTGTGCCATAATGAACAACAAAAAAGAGGCCAGAAAACCATCATGGTATATAAACCAAACAACTGGCACAATTTGATAGCAGTGCTCTGTAATTAATATGTGTATGTTTCTCTGTGTCTCGCTCTTCCGCTTATATTATTAATTAATTAATACATGCCGCAAAATGCTTACCAATAAATTAGGCAGCCAGGTGAGCTGCTTTCTGGACAACCCACAAAAATGGCACACGAAGCTAAGCGAACATCTCGAATTGGGCCTGGATTTAGTTTATTTATTTTTTCTTTATTTTTATATATTTTTTTTTTTTTTTGCCTTGTGCTGTGTGAGTGCGTGTGTGTTTGTGTGAGCCAAATTTATGGCCTAGCCATGTGACACTTAAGCCCAAATCCTTCGTCAGCTTTTGCGGTGTGGTTGTTGTATAGAAATAAAGCATGCGATGTGGGCGTGATCCCTCGACGCCCCTTGACGCGTGTGATGACATTTTAAAGTCTCGCTGCTTTAACATTTTGGCATTGCCTTTAATGGGCTTAACGAGCATCCGCTCCCAATTCCCCAGCACATCGTTAATGAGCATCAGCATTAGGAGCGGCAGCGGTAGCGGCTGCTGCAGCACCAGCAGCAGCAACAACAGCGGCCTCAAACATATTGAATGACAGCGCCAAATTAAAGGAAACCAGCTTAAAGGGGGCGATCGTATGACAAATTGTACACCAAACACCTGAGAATAGCAACAGCAGCCGCTGATGTTTTCCCAACTGCTGCTTGTATTGTTGCTACTAGCACCACTGTGCACCACTGGTAACCATGAACTGATAAACAGCTGGAACAGCTGATTGACCTCGGGCCGCAACAAGGACAGCATCTAATTAAATTTGGTTGGGTCCACTTTGCAAGCTATATTTTTGTACCTACAGCGCACATTTTAATTTTTATACTCGATACCGAAGGTAAAGAGTATATTGGGTTTGTGAAATGTCCGTCATGGTGTCTGTCCGTCCGTCCGTTGGTCCGTGCGCAATTTTTGCCCGAAAAAATTGCATCAAAAATTTTGGGGCCACGCCAACCTATTCCGCCACCAGCCTCCCCGCAGTTTTAAATCAGAAACAACTATATCTTCCTCAGTTTTTGAGCTACAGCCCCCAAGTTTGGTGCTTAGATAGCTGATGACGATCCCCAAAAAACTGCATCAAAACTTTGGATGCCACGCCTACCCATACCGCCCTTTTACCGGTTTTAATACTGGTATCGACAATATCGCAGTCGGTTGCGTCCGACTGCAACGTTTCCACTTGTTCTTTTTACTTTTCTCTCGTTTTGCTCGCAGTTTAGTTTACCGCAATTACAGCAATTAACACTAAGCAATTAAAAGCAACAACAATGCAAATTACGTGCTGCCTCCAACGAGTGTGCGAAGTGCTACAAAAAAACTACGCAAAATATAGTAAAAATAGTATAGAAATACTAGTGAAAAGTCATCAAACGAATATAAAATGCTCTTTTATCTTGGTGCCGATAAGAACTTGCTATTAACAGGGAATTTTTGATGTGGATCCAATCGTCGTTGAAAGAAATTGTTTTTTTATTTTTAATCAAGTTATATTTAATTGTTGTTTATCTTTTAATATACATATATAAAATGTTATAAGCAATTTACTAAATACCAAATGTATATATTTTATTATAGCGGAGGTACTTTTTGGATGCCTAGTAAATTAGAACAAATAAACAGTGTTGTCTGCAAGCAGAGCATTCGAGGCAGAGACGGAGCTGATGCTACCATTGCTGTCGGAAGCTGTGTGCTGCAATTTTAAATTTCGCTGGCAGAAACAGAAGGACGGTCGAACGGACGATCGGACGGACGAACGGACAGATGTGTGTACCCCAAAGCGACGTCGACGCTGACGCCGGCGCTGATGCTGCTGACTGCGATGACGACGTTGGCGTCTGTGCCGGCTTTGGCGGTCGGTGTGTTAAATGCGGACCACAGAATGCAGAGCACAGAAGCACTAATTAAGTTAAACATAGACACATGCAAACAGACTTGCACACACACACACACTGAGGCAGCTGTACGTGCTCGTTGCTCAATAATTAACTGGTAACATGCACGCAAATGTTTTCCACCCTCGCCACACACGCACACACTTCCCCTTCATCTCCCTCTCAGTCGACGTGCATTTTGTTTACCGAGCTGTTGACTAAAGATTCCAAACGGCATTGCACTTGAAATTATTTTCAAAAAATAAAATAGAAAATAATCTAAATGTTTCCAGTATAAAGCTAACGGCTGTGGCATATGCATGCTGCCTCAATGTATGTTTGTATATGTGTGTGCATTTCCTGTACTAAGGCAATTCCGTTTATATAATTTTATTTGGTTCGTTATTTTAATTACCAAACATTTCATAGCCTAACATTTCATGCCTCTAAAAATTTTTTTTTTTAAATTATTTCTAATAAACGTTTTTATCCTCGATACTCGAAAGATCTTTAAATATATTTAAGCTATATTTTTATTTTGTAACTGATTATTTAACTCAAAAAAAAAAAATGAATTGTAACCATTAAACAAACATTTTTTTTATCTGATATTATTGTTGACAAAGTTTTATTTGTTATTCAAAACGTGGCTTAAATAAAAACCATGAATTTTTAAGCAAATACATTTTATTCTTTCAACGAATTGGATTGAATAATATCCAAAACTTGTCAAGTCAATTATAACAAGCCAGTTTATGACAAATGTTCAATAACTGTCGATTATCAAATGTGGCTTTTTATTTATTAAACATCATTTCTAATATTTCTACAGTCTACAAAATTGAATGAATGTGAATATTTTAAATCAAATGTATTTGAATAAATCCGCAAAGCTACTTCCGGAAAATATATACATATGTGTTTTATATGCTGCAGTTAGAGACAGGCGAATAATAATATCTAGTGCATTAGTCTATTCAAAATAACCCACCAATAAAATCCATCGATACGTGTTGGGGCATGCATAAAAAGTTGCCACAATATGACAGGCCATTCAATAACTGTGTATCTATGGGGCAATAAACAGCCACAAAAACATCGCAAAAACACACATAAAAATGCAACAAAAAATATCACAAAAAGGCACAAAAATGATGAAAAAAATCGAAACAATGAAATGAAAACTAAAACAATGTCATGAAAAATGTGGCAAAAGAGTTGGTTCAGTCATAAATATGTATAGCTGAAAATCACAAATGGTCGTAGGAGTTTGGGGGGTCGATAAATCGCTTGCCAGCTAAGCAAAATGTCAGAGCTATAAATATCATAAAAAAATAAATATATATACATATGTATATTGTACATGTAATCATTGGCTGGTTTGTGTGCTTTGAAATTGTGTGTGAAAAAAAACATTCCACAAACACCCCTCAGAACCAGCTGCCAATGCAACCCACAACCAACAAATAGAAGAAGAGAACCGAGTTTTTAATACACGCAATAAAATTAGAACAAAATACGGCAGTAAAACTAAATTGAAAAGAAAATCGTTATGGTTGACACAAACAAAAGGCAACAAAGCGATCCCAGCGCGTTAAGCACAACGCGTTTTAGTGCCAAAAACCAACAAGCAACGACCACCACAGTAACAACAACAATAACACAATCCATATTCGTCCCAAAACTCACACATGTGAATATGTGTTTTTGGCTTTCCCTCTTAACAAAATACACTGTTCTTCGCTTGCTTGCTTTTGCACAGTTTTTTTCTCGCAGTTTTGTATCTTCTATGCTGTTGTTGTTGAGATTTTAAAATATTTTTTCATGCGCACTGCTACCAAAAAAAAAAGAAGAAAGGTCCCAAAAACTTCTCAGTTTTCCAATAATTTGATGTTGCGAACTTCTTTTGCGTGTGTGTAAGGAAGTGTGTATGTGTATTGTTAGCTGCTCTACATATTTCATAAAAAGCAAACAAGCAACAACAACAACAATAACAACAATAACAGCAATATGTACGTTGGTGTGGAAGAGAGGAGAGCGAAGCAAAACCTAAGCAGTTTTCATGCTTTGCAAGGGTCGCGAACTGTTGGCAGCAGTTTGTAAAATATATTTTTATTGCTATTGCACACACACACACACACACGCTACAACAATAATGCCGACTCTCTTCGAGCACAGCTTGTTGTGTCGGAAGGAATGCGCCTTGTTTCCCCCCTTTAATACCCTTTGACTTTAGCTATTAGAATCGCTGACAAGAAGCAGCAACAACAACAAAAGTTGGTCGGAAAAAAATGTAGCATGCTTTTTGTCATATTTCACTTGCTAGCCAACACACACTCATAGCAGCAGCATCAGCACTAAAAGGAGGCAGAGAAGGGGGCTAAAAAGCAGGTTGAAAGGATTCCACGCATGTTGCGTATGTGGCGGGTACACTACACAAAAAATAAAACCACTTTCTTTACTTTAACAAAGGAATGTGTACAGTGGGCACAATAATAAAATATTAAATAACGACGAAACTTGATGTAAGAATAATTTGGTTGTCATAGCATTGATGGAAATGCACTCTATTGTTAAACAACATAATGTAGTTATATTAGATATTAAACTTTGCATTTCTTGACTGACTCTTAACATAGCTAAAATTATATGAATATTTTTTAGGCGGAGAAAACTGAATCATGACCAATACAAACATTTATACACAAAAAACTTGCTCAGCTTAATTAAATAATATTATTGAATTTTCAGTATTTGAGCCCATTGTATGCGATTGGTTTTGGTTCGGACGCGGACTACTTAGTACAACATCGTACATTTAGTTGGTGTTATTTCATGCGAAAAAGTTGCTGCGTGTTGTGTTTGCTATTAAAAATGACAGCAGCTGTGTCTGTGTGTGTGTGTAGCAGCTGTAAAATGAACGCAGACACACGCACACACAGACACACCGACAATAACGTGCACGAACACATGGCGGTCCGGCAAAAACACGCTTTTAACACCAAAATGAACTTGTACGCCATGTTTATGAGCTGATAAAAAACAGTTGACCAACATTTGTCGGTGTTCTCATTTGTTCTCAGTCAGTGGGTTTTGCACAGAGACTTTAAGACTTGGCTTTTTGGTTTTGACTTTAAAGTTGACCATACTCTTATGAGCTGGCTAATTACAGCTAGCTTGGTCCACAGCTGACTTGTGTAGCCTACTTATCGCTTGGCTGTAAACATTGCCTTCCACCTCAACGGTAGAGCCATAAAAAAGCTTTACATTGTTTCGCGAAATTTGACACAGTTTTGCATAAACAAATCGACGCGACGGTGCTCTTAGCAAAGAGTGTAAAGCTGTTACATCCAGAGAAGCTGTCTGTAAACTTACAATTACAGAGCCTTGCTCGTATGTTGCAACTTTTATGTTAGCTTAACAATTTTTTAAGTGAGCTAGGCTAATAATATGTGTTTGCTACGAATAAAATGTATAGTTTATTTACACTCAATTGATTTGTGTACTTTTAATCAATTGATATTTGTGTCTTTTTCGGTACACTTTCACTTTCTGTTTTCTTGTTGGGCTTTGTTGTTGTATTCAGACTTCTATTGGATGCGCACATGCATTGATTGACAGGCATTCAAAGCTTCATGGGCAACAGGTGTGCACTTGATTGATGAGTGAAGTTTGATTATATAAACAACAACAAGAGTGGTAAATATTTTTTGCAAATGTTGTCGAGGAAAAAAACGCAACAAAGCTTTATTAAAACCTTGTGAACCTTTAAGAAAAACAAAATAAAATATATTGTGCTTAAACCATTAGTTCAAAATGTATAAAATAGTATAAACATAATTGAGTTTCATGCAAGTAATAAAACTTATCGGCTTTTTTGCGCTTAAAAAACAGTAACAATTACAATGTTATGACATTGCTTTTGCAGTAATTTTATTTTAAACATATTTTTAGTACACAAGACAGCTGATTTTTTAGTACAAGCTGCGTGAGAGAAGAGAGAAAGTGCGCTGAGAGTAGGCGATGCAAAAGAGCAAAATCGAGAGAGAACACGATACAGCTGGCATATGAGAAATGTAAACAAGCTAAGAACTTGCTATAAATTATTAGCTATTTTGTTCGTAAATAAATGATTTTAAATTGAAAAATATTTTTTTTTATAGATTTTCAAAGGCATACAAATTTTTGTTTTCAATTTATAACCTTATTAATTAAAAACTGACGTTTCGAAACCCAAAAAGCTTGCTATAAATAAATTGCCTTAGGCTGTCAGAGTTAACAGCGGGCCAGTTAACAGCATCAGTTATTTGGGCTGCTGCGCTCGGCATTCACCTCGGGAATTTCACTCTCTCGCTCGCCTCGCTTATTGGCGGCGCTGTGATGGCATTCGGGTGGGTAGCTCGGGATGCTGCCATCGTTTCGAATGTGACGACTTTTTGTCGGTTGCTCTGCTCTTTGTGTACCATAAAAATCATTTCAGTGAGAGTTTGCGATCCCGCGGGTACGGTCGAAACTAACGGGATTGTCGATTACATTTTACCGCAAACCCATTTCCGTTTCGCGTTCGTGTTGTGCATTCCGTTTGCATTGCGTGCACCATTAGCACAGATACAAAATATTATTAGTTGAAAAAATACAAAAAAATATGTAGAGAATCTTTCAGATTTTAAGTGTGTTACAATCAATTCTTTGAAATGTGAAACGCAACCAGAAATGTCATTACACTTGAGCAAAGAAATAAACCAGAACGAACAACGAAAACTTAAAACGTGCCGCGTTTCATTAGCGTTTTTTGAATGCGACTTTAGTCGCGTGTGCCGCGTAAACTTCGCACGTTACTCTACTCACTGGCTGGCTGGCTGGCAAAATGTAAGCAAACGATTTGTTGCAAGCGACAACCAATTTGTTGTCATTGTCACAGTTGTTGCTATTGTTGTTGTCGCTGTTGTTGTTGCTAAATTTACAAATCAACGTTTGTCGACTGTCGGGGCACGTCCCCAGCCGATCCAATACTATCTGAGTGGGGAGCCCACCCACACAATCTCTGACGTAGTCGTTGTCGCCGTCGTTGTCGTAGTTGTTGTCGCCTCGTTCTCAATGAAAAGCGATTTCCATTGGAAAACACACACACTGCTAGCACAAAAAGCGAATCTCAGCAGCAGCGCCATCGTTTGGATTACTTGACAGTTAGCGTGCATACCACACCATCGTTTGTGTGAGTGTGTGTGATTGTCGGTGGTTACTAGCCGGCAGATGAAACGATTCTCTTCCTCTATTACGACAATTTCATTTAAGTTTGTTGAAATAGTTTTTGCAAAAGTCGTTGTCGTTTTGCCCCACCCAAAAAAAGCAGCACAAATTGTACTAAATTTTATATTGTTGTGAATTCCATTGATAGCATTTAGCGTTTATAGAGTATAACTTATGCAATTCAGTATTCTGTGCATTCAAATTTCATTGCTCAAGTGTTAAATTGCTGGCATTGAAATTTGTATGACAACAAAACATGAACTATAATCAAATAGAAAAATTTATGAAAATAATAATAATCAAATAAACTAAACGTCAAGTGCGAAAAGTGTTGAAGTATGCACATGTTGATGTTCAATTGCTAAATTGCTGAAGTGTGCGTGTAATTTCATTACACAAAGAGCACTCACCATAAAGGTACTTGAATTGCGACAGCGAAGGCAGCCGCAGCAGATTAAGATTTAGTCGTTAGAGGAAATGGTTCATAGAGGCATGCATAGTACATTGAAAATGGCTTGGGCTGAAAGCGGCAATAAAAATATATAAAAAATAAATTATTAAATTAATGAAAATATTTAATGTTATTTCCTTTTGCATTTTCCGTTTAGCTTCTAGTTGAGAGGTATTAAAAAACGATTAAAATGTCAACTCAAACCATATGCGACACCATTAATATAAATACAGCAGAACTATTCAATGCAACCATTGCCCACAAGAGGCCACAATGCTGCAGTGAGCACTGTACAGTGTTTCCAAATTGTATGTGTACATGACACAATTAATGGCTGATGCATTTGAGCGCTTGCACATTTGAGAATGCCACAAACAAAGTGCATAAATTGTCTATTGAAATGTTTATTCTAATATGCAATTTATATTGCGGCCAGTGCGCAACCGAAACCCGAAACCGAAACTGAAACCAAATACGACGTAATGGACAACAATTCGACAATTGCATTCAATTGCAATTTGCATGTGGCTTAAGCATATCAAATGTGCAGCAAGAGTTGCCAGTCAGAGTGACAGAGAGAGAGAGAGGGTGTCGCAAGGTCACATGCCAAGAGTTTTGCATATCCTGGCATGCAAATGTGAAAGGAGTATGCCTGCTAAATTAGCAGTAACAACAGCTGCACACGATGATGATGATGCTGATGATGCCAAGTGTTGAACGCTCTGATTGCTGCCGGGGCTCCTCGGGAATTTTAGTATTCATAAAAATGTACTTGAACACAAATTCACACACTCAGACAAACAAACAGCCAAGAGGCAGAGGCAGCCATGCATGGATTTTTATAGGCTCACTTAGCGCACATAAACCGCATAAATAAAAAAAAAAAAGGAGAGACAGAGAGAAATAATAAAAAAACGACGACGACTCTGACGCCTGGGTACTTAGGACAGGTAGTGCACTGCTCGTAGCTAAGCTAAAGGGCTCTTGAGCGACAAATACGCATACACACACACACTTATACACCCAATACCCAGCTATATAGCATGCCATAATAATATTGTAACTTTGCACTTCAAATTGCATTTTAATGCAAACACACTTCATTACATTACTTTGCAACAAGAAAAACAACATCGAAAAAAAAGGTAAAATAATAAAACGTCGACACACTTTTGAGTACCAGCACTTGCTGCATCGGAAAATACATACACACACACACACATTTGCTCACATTTACTTTCGTGTGTTTGTGTATTGACGTGCACGTCGATCGAGAGAAAAACTGGCACAACGTACTGCACGCAGAAAGGTTACGTATACGCCGCGTTATGCGGGCAACAGCTCGAATCCATATTAGCTAATGTTGCAAACGGGCGTTTTTTTTTTTACATTTCTGTTGAAAATGCATTGGAGCGCTCTTTATATGTTTTTTATTGAGCAAACATGGTTAAAGTTTGAAGCAAATATGCGATTTTTTGTGCTTATCCATTGAAATTTACATTTTAGTAGAATAATTTTAGTGCTACGGATTAGAGACAGAAAATTCGATTACACGCAATGAAAATAAGCAAATTTCTGGGCTAAAAACTGAAATGCTCTGATATTGATTTTATTTTAGATTTTTCTAAGCTCTCAACATTGTAAAAAAAATAAAAAAAAAACCTTGTTGACAAACTCTGTGATTGCATCAGTCCATTGAATATAATAAATTTTCCTCTTAGCCTCAATGAACGCCATAAAATTTTCTATACATTTTATTTCTTGTTTTCTGTCGTCACATTCCACATGTTGTTCAACAATTTGATGTTTTAATAAATTGAATAAAATTGTGTGTTATTCCGAGAATATTCAACTGTTAGTTTCTTATGTTTTTATTCAAAGCTATTTCCCCAAATTTAATTGCCGTGGACAGTTGACATAGCAAATTTTTGAATGTTGCCTATTTTGACATATTCTGCAAAATATTGCCCATCAATTTGAACATGAATTTCGATTGATATAGATATTATTTAATGATGGATTTCCAAAAAAATTTAATTTAATCGCTTACTGGTTGCTATTTTAAGAATTTTGCTCTTCTGTTTTTCGTTGCAATAAAATATACATCCATTTAGCGACCAAAAACCAGGGCAATCAAGCAGCGAAAGCGTGTGATAAATAAACTTATAGAGATTTATTATGCGCAACTTGAAAAAATTTTATTAAACGTGAACATTTTCCAATGTGCTCTACGCTCAGCTCTCTCGCTATATTTTTTTCTCTAGCTGACCGTTGCAGACAAACATTTTGCATAGTTCAATAAAATTTTATTTATGATCCGTGCATCTGAGAGAGAAAAAGAGGGAGACAGTGTTGGAGCGAGTCCACAAAAAACTAAATAAATCGCGATACACAAATACAAGTTGAAATGTGGTGAGCTTGTCAATGGTGGCAAAAATAAAATTAGTGTGCCGAGGCTAAAAGCATTTCCAGCTATGGCGACGTGGCCGATAAAGCATTGGAAAGTCAATATATCATAAAAGCACGTCGAACTGCCTCGACTGTCGCGCAAAATGGCGACGCTTTTTATGTATGTGTATGTGTGTGTTTGTTTCTATTTGTCTATAGACTAGAAAAAAGAACGTATACAGTTTCCGGTTTCCGTTTTCCTGTTTTCGTTTATTGAGTTTTTGCAACCTAAAAGTAAAAGCGCAGAAAAATAATAAAAGTAGAAGCAAACGCAAAATCTGAGGAGAAATTTGAAATCGTTAGCTCCTTAGCATTACTTCTGCGCTCATCGTCGTCGTCGTCGTCATCCTTATTGTCGTTTTCGTCATATTGAACTTTGATGCTAGCACGTTCTGTGAGCTTCCATACGCTTCTTGGCAGCTCCTTTTAAAGATCTACATGAGCACATACTTGGGAACAAGTTTTGCCATTATTTTGGCGCAGCTGAACTTGCCTGATTCGTCCTTTGGCGCCCCAGCACGTTGCCAGTTGCCGGTTGGTCCCTGTTTCTTGTTCCCTGTTTCTTGTTCCATGTTCCTTGTGTGTTGTTAGTCATTTATATGGGCACCATAAATTATAACAAATATGTACGCAGGCGGCATTTTAAATGATTTCCCTACAACTTTTCCCTAATACAGACTTTCTTCCCTTTCTTTCTCATTCTTTCTTTGTGTTTACCTCCCACATCCTGGTCCCATGCCATATACATATACTTTAATTAAAAGCATTTCCAGTGTGAGTGCAATTTAGTCACTGTGTACGTGTTGCTCCTCTGACAATGCGATGTGATTTGTTGCTGTCTGGGCAAAATATGCCTGATTGTGTTTGAGGACCCCTTTCAGATTTTCAGAATGCTGATTAGCTGGCAACAGTTAATAAACATAGCGTTATCTATCCCATTCAAGAAGACTTTCATATTTGGTGAAAACATTTTACTACGCTTTTTAATATTTATTTTAAGTATTTAATATTGAAGTTATTTCGACAAGTATTTTACATTGCTGCAGTTTTTTAATTTTTCTGTGTTTGGATTGAATCAATTAGAGTTCCACTTGTGCAACTATAAATTAAGCTCTTATTTCGAGTGGCAGTTTTAAATGTTGCAACTAGAAAATAAATAAACGCAAAATAGAATTTTGCATAATTTGTGAATTTGTTTGCCAGCTTGCAACGAATAACATAAATTAACAATTTGATCCACATAAATAAAGTTTGCGTTTAACTGATATAAATATTGAACAAACAAAGTAAACCAATAAAATTTGTAAAAATCACATAAATTACAAAGTATGTAAGTGTGCTTTTGTGTGTGTGGGAGACTGCAGTAAATCTGACTACAAATTTTGATACAACAAATAAAAAGGCAATTAAATAAATTTCAACAGCAACAACAACAACTACGTTAGCAACAACTTTATGGCAATACAAAAGCAATACACCAAACATTTTAATTTATTGACATGTCGACAATTTGATGACCTCTGGCTCCACACGCCACTTCTCTTTTGCAGCTTCAACGCAAAATTTCCGTAAATGGTCACAAATAAAAACGTCAAATTAAATCAAATCAAATCAATATACACACATATATGCACAAAATATTTCACGTTAACAAATGCTTGCAGTATGCGTTTATAAAATATCTGAAGGGAGCGCAACAACACACCCAGAGTTACGAAAACGAAAGCTGTCCAACACATTGACATTGCCATTGCCATTGGCATATAATCGTGGAGCAGCAACAGCAACATCAGCTACACTTCAGACACTCCATATTCTCTATAGCATTTAAGTCTACATACTTATACACACATACACAACCATTAACACACAGACAAACAATCAAAGAGCGAGGCAACCATGCGCCCGGCTGTCAGATGCCTGTTGTCCTGGCTGCTGTGCCTCGTCCTGCCCACGTACAACGGCCATGCAGCGGCAGCAACACGTGCTCGTGTCAGCTCCTCGACAACAATGACCCGCAACATTGAGGAAGAGAACGGTAAGTTAACTAATTTTCAACTCTTTTTTGAATAGCTTTAAGCATTTTTGTTTTAGCATAAGCAGGGAAATAATATGCTATTTTTAATTTTTGAGGGTAAGATTTTAGTTGATAGTCATAAACTTACTTTTATATTGATGTATACTAAAATTAAATGACAGCATTTAAAATAATTATGCTGCCAACCTCAATAATGTTGTTACATACATTTGTTATTGTTTTCAATCAAGCATATCGTAATAAAATCCAGTCAACTGTGGAAATACTAGTTAGGGTATCATGGGAAATAACTAGTCGTTTACCTGTTGCTGCAAAATAAAATAAAAGAATAAAGCACGCCAATCGATTAATCGGATTAATATTCATAAATAATAAAATGTTATTTCTCATAAATTATTAATAGGTCAGTGCGTTAATGCTCGAACATATCAATAAGTATATTAATATTAATTAAAAATTCAGCTTATATTATTGCGTTATTTACACTTCAACTTAATGTTTGAAAGTAAAAATCAGATTCAGTGTTCCAAACCACAGGGTATCTATCTCTTGGCCTTAGTATTATGACTTAATAATTTTTTGGGGGGATCTGTCGGTATGCTGCCAAAAAATTGATTGCGCCTGGCGGGCAAATGGTGCTCCAGTTTTTCTACTTTGCGCCCTTGTTTGTGTATGAAATTTAATTTAAAGTGAAAAGTTTGATTGCCGTCGACCCAAGCCTATCTGTGTGTGTGCGAATATGTGTGCGCAACTTTTATTCAATCAACATAAAAGTTATTGTGTGTGAACATGCGTTTGCCTTTGTGGCCTGTCAAAGCAACGCTTCTGTTGCTGCATTATTGAATAAATGAAATTTCTGGTTTATTTTGACAAAGTTTATGTGCAAATTTAATATGCCTTAAATTATGTGAATTTGATTTTGATGCCTGCTGTTAGTCCCTTTGTTGTAGCCTTATGCTCCTATAAAATGAAAAAAAAAAAATTATCCAGCAGGAAATAAACATAACAAAAGTTAGGAAAACTTACTTTGAACGCCTGTTAATGGTCAGCAACAGGAAAGCAGAGAAGCAGCAGCTGTTTTGTACGCAATTCGAAGGCTTTAAGGGCTTGTTATTCTGTTTGCCTGAGTTATTGCAGAGGGCCAAGTACACTCGCCAGCTGGTCAGCCACCAAAAAAAACTTTCGCTGGCCATTACTTTTGTTCCCGCTGCACCGCCACTCCAGCACCGCCACTTGCAAGCTTAATAATAATATGTTGCTAATAAATAAGCGTCGTAGCGCGATGGAGAGCAAGCTGAAGAACTTACTAAATATTTTCCTGCTAATGTTGCTAAGAGAAACTTTGCAGAGTTCCATCGAAAAGTTGTCAAGCAAATTAAACAATATGCTCAGCCATTGGGCTGCCAAATATACAGAAAGTTTGTTTCAAGTTTAAGTGAGTGAAACCAGCTCGAGAGCACCGCCAATTGCGCATTGTGTGGTGCACCTAATCACTTAGCTTATACAAATGAGTGTAAATGTATATTTAATAACTAGGGCAACACTGAGTATGAGTGATGTGCTCATCACATAACTGTTACGGCCTAGACAGGACAACGTATGAGCGATGAGATATGTGGTTATAATACGTATTCGTATGTCATGTGTGGGCAACTAATTAAGGCAAGTTCGGCCAGCACTTGCACCACAGCAGTCATAACCAGAGCCACACAGCTACTTGCCTCAAGTCAAAGGGATAGCCGCAGCGTGCAATTGTGCGGTTAAGGGAGCAACGGCTGCAGCAAGGCGCTGCATATTGTTTCAGCAATGTTTTAGTGCTAAAGTTCGAAACAGTCGAACAAACACTTTCAGTTTGAGCTTATGCAAACACATACGTACATATACGTACGTATGTAGTACATACATAAATGCATGCTTAAAGGGTGATTGGGTACAAAGAAGGCGAGGGGGTCTGGGTCTTAACAATTTTAGATTTTATGTGTATTTCAATTGAATTTCGTTGGAGCTGGTACGAAAAACTTTTCACTTTGGCATTTCAATGTTTTCCAAGTTAACTGCAGGCTCAAAAACCACCACGCCTCTTACAAAACCACTTCCTTTGCAAGAAACCCCCCCTTCTCCCTGCCAGTCTGCCTTGACGAGTATTTATCGCATTTCTATGAAAACAACGTACTCAGAATTTTGTGCAAAAACTTTCAAATTATGTTTGGGTTTTCTGCTGCTGCTGCTGCTGGGGCGTTCGCTCAATTTGTTGTTGTCTGTTTTTGGCCAAAGTTTGCCATTTGTTGCCTCAGCGCAGCTTTATAAATGCTTATTTAGAGGCATTTCTGATGAGTTAAGTTTCTACTGCTGCCGACCGCCGCCGCCGCCGTCGATGCCGCCAACTCTACAGCTTTCTTAGATTGTAAACTTGGCCTGCTATTGCTCTTCTTCACACACATATATGTATAAAGAGACATTGGATATAGATATAGCACTATCGCTGTATAAGCTGCACTTGCCCCAAAGCGTGAAATTGTTTGCTAAGCGGTTTCGACTGTGCAAAACTTTCTTGGGGATTTAATGGTAAATTTTCAAGATTTTGCAGCCATATAAGTTGAGTTTGAGTATCTGATGAATTCATGGCTAGTTAAGGGCCTTTGATTACAGAAAGAAACAATTTTCAATTCAAATGCAAATGCAAATAAAGCAAGAATTGTTCAATAAAAGACATACATAAGTTTTATTATAAAGTGCTTTCAAAAAATCTGTTTGTTTGTTTTTACATTAATTTTTAAGTTTCTAAGCTCTTAAGTTTTGTAAGATATTTTTCAGTATGTACTTTTATATTATGCTTACATTATTTGTTTATTTAGTTTTTTATTATTATAATTTTCATAATTTTGCTCTTTTTGTTTTTACAGCTTTGTTAAATCTTTTGGCTGGTAAGTTATAAATCCATCTATTTGTTTTTTAATCCATGTGCCTAGAGCACAGTTTAAGACCGTTTAAAGGCCACAGAGACCCTAAAGCAATTTTCCAACGTTTACCAACATTATTTTATGTGTGCATTATACGATGGACATCAAAATATTATTGATGTTCATACACAACCCATACAATTTGCACACACAAAACGGGACCAAACCAAATAATAGATGCCACAACAATACAACAAACAACAACAGCTGTGCTGCCACGCCCATAACACACAGGCACACACGCCCACAAGCCAAGAAGACAAGAAAGCAGAGTAAAAGGAAGCGCTTGTAAAACACCCAAAAAAAAAATCAGCTTAGCAATACAAGATATCAAAAGCAAAAGCCAACAAGCTTCGACAACAAAATCGAAGCGACTTGCTGTAAAGAATCCCAAAAACAACTTTTAGCCGGTCAAAAGTAAGGAGCAATAATGAGTAGTGGAACACCACACCCACTATTTGCCTCACTTTCTCCTACACTCACCCTCACTTCTTTTCTCCTTACCCATCCTTTACATCTTTGTATAGTTTTCGCTGCTGGCCAAAAACTTTCTCCACTGATTCGACTTGAAAGCCAGAAATTCCATTGCTGCTTAAGTCGCTGCCTCTGGGGCGGCATTTTTTTTCTGGCCAAGAAAAAGAATTCGAAGAAAAATCAACTGACAGCGCGTTGAATGACAACGGCAGGGAAAAGTCGCCGTTGCGAGGAGTTTGTCAACATTTTTCTTGTGACTGGCGAACACACACACACACGCAAAGAAATACAAACACACTTGAGGCGAACTGTCTGCATGTGCTTTTGGCTCCGGGTACTTTTTGGAGTAGCCTACTTAGGGCACCAGCTGATAGCCTGGCCAGGACCACACTTGAATCGTTGTTGCCTACTCGTATGTTGTTGTTGCTGTGATTTCTTGCTATTTGCCGAGGACAATGTCCTTGTTTGCCTTGGCTGGCCCGTAGATCTATGGGCTCAGAAGGGCACGGCTCTTCTCATACTTATTCATGGCTTTACAAGGACATTTATCATTTTCCTAAGTAGACAGCGGCGCGTACGTCACAAAAAGTCTGCCCCGCCCACATACAGTCCATCCATCGTTGATTTCTATATTTCATTTCGCCAGGGTTGGCAAAATGCAAAATAAACGGAGAGAGAGAGAGAGAGAGAAAAAACATTGAAATTTCTATCCAAATGTTAAGTAGAATTCATTTTGCTTAGTTTCATTTCAGATTTGCGGTTTCTTATACAATATTTAGTTGAAACTCTCTTTCTCTCTGTTTCTCTTTTGCCATCGTCTTTGCTCGGTTTCGTTTTCTTGTTGTTATTCATGACGCTTCTTGCGCTTTTTGTCTGTTGTATTATTTTTGTACATGAATTTCTGCTACTGCTTTCTTTACTCAACACATAGGCAAGGCGTGGGAAAAGTGCCCAATTGACAGCGCAAAAAAAAAAAAATGGAAATTTTAAGCCTACTTGAATTTATTTACGCTCATTAAGCCTGACATTCGAGATGAGTTCATTTCTTATAGTCAGCCAGCCAGTTCGAGGTGACTGATTGCCAGCCAGCTAAAGAGTTCAGCATGCTGCCAATAAATACTTCCTCAAACTGAATTTAAGCTGCAAACAACGCTTTAATATTCTTAGGACTTCTACGTTGCTCAGCTTGTTTTGATTTTGAGCTCATGCAATAATATTTTCAACGCAGTCGCCCTTAACAGATTCACTAATGAACAAATAAAGCTTAGCGAACCGCAGCAAGCAGGCAAAAAATATTGTGAAGGCACACAAGAAATGTAAGTTGGCCCTAATAAATCACAGCCAAAAACGTAATAATACAAATACCAGGCAAATAAAGCCCCAGCAGCAACAGCAACAGCAAAAGGCAACAGTCACAGTAGCACCGGCAGCATCATCATCAGCAGCATCAGCATCAGCCATGCGAAATGACAAAACAGTTTTGCATGGAAATTTCATGTTTGACTTATGAGATTTTCTACGCAAATTCCAAACAGCTATCGCACAACAACCGAATGCCATAGCAGCCAACCAACCAAGAATAACAACAACACAACCAACAACTCCAAAATAGAGAATTTTAAAAAATTTACGATGTTTTAATACTTTTGCTTTAGCACAGAATACAAATTCTGATCTTAAATTAAATTAGTGTAAAATTTAAAAAAAACTTTGAAAAATTCAGTTTAATCTTAAGTCAAACTATTTTCATTTTTGCAGGAAACTTTATCACTCAATTTATTCTAGTTTTGCAGTCAAGATGTTAGAAAAATGATGTAACAAACTAAAAATATTTCAAGTAATTGATTGAAAATTCTATAGCAAACTAGTAAGTCTGGCACCCCTTAAAGATGTTTATCAGTGTGCAACACTGCAAACTTAATAACAAACTTCTAATACCCAACAAAACTAACAAGCCCTAAGTGTGTATGTATGTGGGTGTGTTTCAAGCTGGACGCACACATAAAGTCAACAAGAACAATCAAACAACTTTGTTGAGCCTCTCTCTACAGCTGACCACATCCAGAGTTTCTGGAGCTAGGTTTAGTTCGGTTTGCCCTTATGCCCAAAGTCGGGTGCAGTTTATTGTCAGTTGTCGGTTGTCGGCTATGCTTTGCTCTGTTAGAGCAGTTGCCAACTGGCAACTATTATGCTTTGTTAATCGGCTTAGGCATTTTTGCCTGCCTTACGCTCTGCGTGACGATTTACTAGACAAAGCCAGCAGCTCAGACAAGCAAGGACTATGATGTTGGAAATGGAAACAACGCCAACGAAAGATGTTGCCATGTGGCCCAGGCATATTGTCTGAACTCTTGGCATTTTGTTCATTTGTAGCACGCGCCTTAAACTCAAACAACATACACAAACACACGCACAGGAGGTATACATAGGAATAGGATAAAAAGTAGAAGTAGGAGTCTTCACCTGAACCGGGGTGCCAACGCACTCTGATGAGAGTCGGCTTTGTTTTTGCGGCCTTCCAAATTTGCGGGGCTTTTGCGGCCTGTGTCTTGCCTCATTTGGCTGGCAGCTTAGGACAACGAAGATGTACCATAACAAACACAAACACACACATACACACTTACTGAAACAGTACATGCACAAGCCTTAACAAATCTCATTCCTGACCCGAATCTGATGTTCCCTAGTGACTTGGGCACAAAAAATCGTTTTGTGTGTTTTCGTTAGCATTCCGTGTGGAATTTGATACTTGATTATATTTTGCCACCCTCAAGCGTGCATAATATATCAAAGCAGCGTCAACGTCAATGTCACAGAAGGACTGCGAATCAGAAACTTACCAATCCCCCCAATTCGTCCCGTTCTGCACACAGCCACTTAACATGTGTAGACGTCAAGTGTTGGCAGGCAAGTGCGTCGTGTTTTGTGTTTTTAGTAACATTTTACTGTCGGTCGCATAATACATAAATAATTAAACAGTTGCGGTATTTTTTTTACCTGCATCTCGTGCGTTCTCAGTCTAGTTCCGTATGCTAAAGACCGCAAACTTGTCTTGAAGTTAAAGCCCCAAATCTAAATCTTTTTAACACAAAGTTGAAATTTATTTTTTGCTATGTGAGCAAAAAAAGCAGGCAAAAAGTTTTCCATTAATCTTTAGCACTTCTCACTGCTGTTTCTGCGGATTTGCATACTCAGACTTTGCCGCCACGACTTTATAAACAGCTGAATGCATAAGTATTTTCTCGCACACCAGCGCAACAGTTGACTCCACAACTGACCAAAACAGATTGCGCTAGAGGAGTATTTTTTTTTTAAGTTTTCTTAGCTTAAGCATTTGGACAGATTTTTTTTTTTATTATAAAATGCTATTTGAACAGAAGTTGGAAGCATATTAAATACTTGAAACTTTTTTGCAAATGTTTGTTAAGGTTTTGGGAAATGAAAATTATGAAATTTGATGTGCTTTCTTGTATCAAATTTTAAGCGTTTCTTACTAGAATGGGACATTAGCCAGCTTAACTTATATCATTCAAATACTTGGTGGTCACCAAATTTATTGTGTTTTACATTTACACACATCCAAATAAACGGAAATAATTCGATTTATGTTCAACAAATCTAAAACACAACTACACTCGTTTTTATCCAAATATTAAAGCAAGCCAAAAACTTTTGCTCATGTGAGCGCGTAGAGATGGGCAAAATTAAAAAATTTACAAACAAAACTTTTCATATAAAATAACAGCCCGACAACTATACCACTAAAAATTGCAAATAACCAAACATTGCATAGCAAGTTAAAAATACTAAAAATAAAAGTAAATGCATAGCTTGCGTATTTTGCCAGAAAATTTTGTTTACACAGGAACAAGTTTATAAAATATGTATATAAATACATAAATAGCCATTAATTGGAATATTCAAAATAAATAGATAAATAGAGAGGGAGAGATAACGTACTTACATAACATAAAGTCTGATTGATTTTGTCTCTAAGCCATATCACACAACGCCAATTAGTTCAGTTAAAGCTCCCCAAGTGCAAGAGCCTACCAAATTGCCAGCACACACTAATCATACATTTTAAGTCGTTAGCAGCTCAACAAATGCATTTAACACAAACACACAGGCTGGCACAAAGATTCTGCGTCTGTTTGGCTGTGTGTGTGTGTGTGTTTGCCGAGCTGGGCACTTAAAGGGCTTAGAGTGAAAATCTCTTGGATGCGGCGCCAAAGTTTTGTTTGTCTGGCAACCGATGCTTGCAATTGCATATGTAAGCTAAGCAATAAGCCTAGCACACATACATACAGACAGACAGACTCACACATTTATAACAATTAAGCCAACTGTGTGTGTTTGCATGCCTGATTTTTGGGCTTGTTATGCAACATATAAGACCATTTGCATACAAAATCTGAATTAAAATTTGACACTGACTAACTGACAAACTGACTCACTGACTAACTGCCTTATTGACTGACTGACATGCCGGCGCCATTTTCAACTGTTATGTTCATGACAATCACATTTGTGTTGCATACTTTCTGGTGCTGAAGTTCATTCGCCTCTGTCTCATCTTCTTCTTTGCACACGTTTCGACTGTTGTTGCACTTTTCTAATTAAAGAACACAGCATAAAGGCCGAGTGCACTGCACTTGTCATAACAAAAAGTTAATTAAACATGTAATTGTTTGCCATAGAGCAGAAGGCAAAGATTTTTACAATGACTGCGTTAAATTTTTGTAATTTTTGCTGGCATTTCCACTAGGGTAGCATGTCGGGTGTGTTGGTTTTTGTGCCCGGGTTGATCACTACTTCATTGTTAAAGTGTTGCCATTTCGCAATACTCTTCATTTAACTTATGAATCCCAGCTGAAATAAAGAATTTAATATAAACCGATATTTTATGTTCTCGGGTATTTTGTAGCACAAAATTTGATTAACTTGCAGCAAGTGAGAGAAGCTTGAGAAGTGTCATTGTTGCAGTTGCATTGTGTCCTGCCAAGTTGAGCTGGACTTGACCGACTGGCAATTAGAAGCGCGACTAACACAGAAACTGTGATGTGGTGCTCTGAAAAGGCAGAGTGCCCGCCTGCTGGCCAACAGCAAGCGGGCACTTCACTGTACAATAACAATTTTACAATTAAATTTCGCTTTTATTTCGCTTGCCCAGATATTATGCCATTTGCTTGTGTTATGGTCCTCGATGTACTAGTTGTCGTCGATGTCGTTGTCGTTGTAGTTTTACTTGTACTTGTAGTTACAATTGTATTTGTTCTAGTATTCCACCCCCTACTTTTAGCATGCTCTCTTTATTTTATTGCTGCAAATTGTTTGTAGCCATTTCGCATTTGTGCCGCCCGGTTGCGCATCAGCGACGTAGAAACATTTAACTTCTAGAACAAGGCAAAAACAAACAAAAAAAGAAGAAAAACAAACAAAAAAACATTTCGCAGCAACTAAAACCAACTACACTTAAAAAGTAGAGCTAAAAACAGCGACGTTGGCGGCGGCGTCGACGACAGCAAAAAGTTGTCAACTCGCCTTTCACATGGAACAGCAGCACCACCAGCAGCAGTCATCGGCCAAAAGCAGTTACAACTACAGCTACAGTTCCATCGCCATCGTCATCTCAAACTCTCAGCATTAGTTGGAGTTCCAGTACTCGTCGAGTTTCGCGCACTTTTACAGCGTGCGGGACACAGGACATTGTAAAGAGGCAAAAGCGCACACACAAAATGGGTAAAAGAAAACGTTAAAAAAATCGGAAAGACTAAAAGCACATTTCAGCTTGAACTTCCACAGCGACCCGAACCAAATGAAATTGCCAACGTGAATGTGTACAAAAATGCAAGCAAACAAGGGCGAGGGCGTCACGAAGCAGTTGGTGTAAACTAAACGTACACAATGCTATATCAAAGCTAATCAAAAGAGGCGTAACAGGCAAACGCTCCAAACAGCCAGATAGATCGTCGCCCAGTCAGTAACTAGCTAAAGGTACGGCCAACCATGACGAGTAGAAGCTTTGTAAGTAACTGAACTAACTGCACACTAAGTTGGTTTGGTACTTAACTGTTCCTGCCTGCCGGGTGGCAAGTGTTGAGTTTGTTGTCCTTTTGATTATATACACTAAGTGTAATAATAAGATTTAACACCTTTTCTCAATTTATGTCTGTTTTTTACACAAAACATGTTTCTACACATAAGGATAGAATGCTGAGAATTCGAATTGGGTTTCTAATAAGTTATGTTTTTATTGAAATAAGCTTTCGAAATAGTGTCTAAGTACGTGTAACATCCTAGATTGTTAAGAGAAACTTTAAATTTTATTATCTGTTTATAAGCAAGTTTCTCACAAATTTAAACCGACCGAAAAATATAAAAATAACTATTCAGATTATTATAGTAAAATTTGGCTTGATAAATTTATTTATTCTTTACCAATCAAATATGTTTTGTAGGCAACGCTAGAAATAATTAACCTTTATAAAATAAATTACATTTCGGATTAACTTAAAAAAAACTTTTTCAACGAAAATCGCCAATTGAATCCTTGTTTGTATATGTTTCTGTTCACAATTCATGTAGTTTTAAGCACACTTTAAGCTTGCGCGGGGCATTATTAATGGCGCTTCATTATAAAATTGTGCAACAAATAATAAATCGATTAAGCAAATATTTGTCAGCGCTAAAAATATGTATTTTTCATAGTTTCCTTTCAGCCGTCGTTATAGTTGATGTTTTTGTTGTTGTTGTGTGAGTTGGAATTTGAGTTTTCCACAGCCATATGCATTTGTGTGCCATCCATTTTAATATTTCAACAGAACCAGAAATGACGTTGTAAAACCGACTCGGCTATATGTCAAATATGCCACATACTCCCACCACACACACTCTCTCTCTCACTCACACACACACACACATACCACCACATAGGCAAATACATGTGTAGCGTTCTGGTTTTTTAAATTTGCATGGAAATTTCATTGCACGGACATGAAAATGTATTTTGGCTTTGCACTGGGATCAGAGCTCCAGCCCTACTGCTACTGCATTTTAATAAATTTATGATTTTATTTACATTTTTTTTCTCTCTCTGTTTTTAACTGATGCAGCTCGTTGCAAGCTTCCCCGCCACAGCTAAATGTGTGTCAGACGTTTGACAATTTTGTATGGGGTGCGCGGTTGGGAAAAAAGTTCGGTGCCCATAAATAACGTACGCATTTTGCTTGATATTTGTAGTGTGAGATTTGTAAATGTTTTTGCCAAATCGGCAAAAAGGTTCGTTCGCCACAGTTTACTGACAAAATGAAAAAATTATTGAAATATTTGCCAATTAACGGAGAGCAAAAGATAAGACACAGAAACCCGGTTTACGGTGAATTCTGTGGAATTCTTAATAGCTGTCTGCGGCACGTTAATAAGCTCTTTACTACCTAAACTTCTCCTATTTCTTGCCTTTATTGTCTTAGTCCAGCCGCTGCTGTCTAGCTCGCGTCCTGCCTTATATGGCTGTGGTTGTGTGTGTTTGTGCGCGGCTTTCACCCGCTCGCATTCTGTAAAGGCTGTCAGCCTGTCGTATATCGTGTAACGTGCGTATGTATCTACTGTCTTGTGTGTCCTTTGTGGAGTTGTCCGGGCGGGCTGTCGATTATCGAGTCGAGATTATTAACCTGTCAGTTGAGTGGTTTATACTGCCAGCAATACAAACGACTTGAGCGCCAGTCCCCTGTTGCCTTTGTTATTGCACACATTGACAGTGACAGTTAAAGCGAATAAAATGTTTGATATTCTTGTTTAACGAATAGCGCTAACAACAATTTCCCAAAATACTGTAAACAATGGCAAACAAAAAAGAGGCAAAAACACTTAATTAATTTGTGATTTGCTCTTGAAAAACGAAAGAATTTCCAAGCAAGCATAAGTCATATATCAAAAGAAAACACGTTAGAAATAAATAGCTGTCAGTAATAAAAAATGATAGACAGTTGTGAATTGCATATACGTTTGCACCTGAAAGTTCTTATTACCCATACCTCTCCCATTGCTGGTTGGCATTATAAATAATGTCGCATATTCAATCATATTATTTGCATACACAGATGACAAGACAGACAGACAGAGATGCCTACGTTTGCCTGTCAGCAAAAAGCATTGAAAATATATTTTTTAATTTAAAAATATGTCGAGTGAGTTTTTTTGTGATTTTTTTATAATGTATCTATCATATATCAAAGGTGCTAAAAGGTGTGCCGCCATTATCAAGTATGCCAGATGCTGCTAAATAAAGTGAAATATGATATTAACTGCGTTGGCAGTCATCGAGTTTTATATTGCACACTGCATGAGTGTGTTTACGAGAGTTGCGAGTTCTTTTTCTATTTGAATGTACATAAATATAACAGAATAATGAATCATGCACTGGGTGAATGCACTTTAAGCGGCCACAGACACTTGGGAGATCATAAAATTACAGCTGGGGGGTTTGAGTTTAATGGCACGCCTTGAGAAAAAGCATGCACTTAAAATATTGAAACTATTTGCTCTTAGTGTGCCTGAACCCATGCCATAAAACAACTCTCTCAACCCACACACACACACACAGTCTACAGAAGCTGCATTATTTTGTAGGCTGGCTGGCTGGTTAGCAGAACGGTGAACATTGGAATACAGGACACTAGACAACAACAGACAAACGTTGGACGCCGGACACCAAATGCAATTTGAGTGAACTCTTGTTGAGTTTCAGTTGCCTGAGCAGCAACATGATGACGATGGTGGTTGTGTCGGGGCTTTTCGTTAGCCACACACATACAAATTTTGCATGTGACACAGACCGCAACAGCAGCAGAGGCAGGGACATAACGGTGGTAGGAAGCGCTGAGGCAGGACAGCGCATAGTTTAGTTGTTTCGGCTTGTTGACGTTTCGTAAAAAGCCAAAAATGGGTTATATATTCTAGGCAGACACAAAAGCTACGTTGACAAGGACATGCCCAGTGCCACCTCTACTACAAACAACATTTGAACTTTTACAACACGGCCAACGGCCAACGGCCAAGTGGTTGCCCAGCACCATCACAAAGAGCTGCCACTTTTGAATGCTGTGTGGTGCATGCACAACGAAATGGAACCTACATCTCCGAAGCTGGACACTAGAATTCACCCGAAAAACATCAACAAAAATAGATACAAAAACAAAAAAATAGAATGATGAAATTTGCATAATTTTTTGGATGCAGCTGCCTGTGGCTGAGTCGACTTTTAAGGCAGCCATCGCTGCCGACTACCGACCGCTGTCTGTGCACTGGCTGTGTAAAATACTCATAAATAAATGAACATGGCCCACAACAGCCTAGTTGCATTTGTTTTCTTCACTGCCGTCTAGCTGGCCAAAGCAAGAGTGCAGAACTGAAAAGGGATTGGTTGTGTGGGAGGGGGTTGCGAGGCATGTGACTACCCAATGGCACAGTCGCCATTTATGGCGCGTTGGAACAGCACAAAATAACATGAAATAAATAATAACTTTTTGCAACGACTTTACCATGGCTATAGCAACGGCTTTTGGTTGTGTGAATGTAAATTGCCATTGCCATTGCCATTGCCGTTGCCGTTGCCATTGCCTTTGTGGTAGTAGTCGGGCTGTTGAGTTAATTAAAATTTAAAAGCCGCCACTCGTGCGGGAATTGCAATTGCCATGTACAACTTGTGCGACTGTTACTATTATTGTTACTACCACTATTATGGGGCAGTTGAAAATAATGTTGATATCTACACGGCAGCGAGAGCAGCGAATAATAATGTTTGCTTTGTGTATGCGTATAAAAGTTCTATGGCATCGTTTTTGAGTATCAGAACACATTAAACATTACTAAATATTATTGTAGAAAATCAGCAAGTCCCGAAGAATATAACAAAACTCATTCAACCTTAATTAAAATATTAAAAGAAGAGCATGACTTTACGTATCTTTTAAAAACAGTGAACTCTTATCAATGTTATCTTAAAGGCCCTCAATCATTTGGCTAGACATTAAAAAGTTACTTTTTAGAACATTTTTCTCTTGGGATATGAAACCCTTGCAACTCAATCCGTGCCAGCGAATTGGCTTACCCATATCAAATTAAACATTGCGCTCCTGACCTTATTTAAATATTTGTTGCTCAATGCGGCAACCAAAAATGTTCGGCCAGACGCATTAAAATCAAATCGAAATTAGGAGCACAAAAGCCATTAATCTTTTGTCCGCTTCACAAGCACCACCGCAGAATACAAAAAAAAAGCTCCCCACGCATCTTCCATGCCTCTCTACTTCCCAGTGAACACAAATGTGCGCATTATCAGCGCTTAAACATAAGGCCATACAGAAATATGGGAACAAGCTTATCTGCCAATTGCAATCTATCCAAACGTCCATTCACACACGAGTGTATGTGTTTTTGTATGTGTCTGTGTGACAAATACAAATTATGTTCTATATGTGCGCCAACATTTAAAATTGCAAAATTGTCTGTGGCTAAATCGTTTTGCGATTTTGCGTACTTTTTCAGCCTTGCTTGCTGGCATCTCTACCCACACACTTACATACACATATACATACTCGCACACGACTGCGTGGGGCGTGGGCCACAACAAAACACAGTCGTTTATGGCTTTTATGTGGTTTTATTTACTGGCTGTCTGTTGTTGGCTTTTTTTTGTATTCTGCTGCGTTTTTAATTTGATGCTTATCAATTTTGGTTATCCGGTGCCCACGCTCGCATCCACAAACACACAAACACACACACACGCACACACACAATCATTGAAAAAGGCCGAGTTAAAAATAGAACAAAATAAATAACTCACATAAATATGCTATGTTTAATTTATCATTATATGCTTATTAGCCGTCTAATGTGTGTAACAGGCGGTAACCACGCCCCACTTCTCACACACAAAAGGTCTCGCGGAATAGAATATACGACTCCAGACTGGGAATGTCCCATTTACATTTATTTTTTGTCTTTAGTTCGCCTCAAATGTCATTGAGATTAAATTTTGCGTGAAAGTAGCATTTTAAAAAATGTATAAATGTGTGTGTGTGTGTTTGTGTGAGCTCGCGCAAAACAATTGTTGTGTTGTTATTTTTATTGTTGCCGGCTGGAATAGAACGCGAAGGGCGCGACTGAAGCAACAGCGCGCTGGCGAAAGCTTAAGACGTGCCATATATTGTAGTCTACTTTGGGGCGCGCACATGCCCCTTTATACTACGCAGACACACAAACAGTAAATGCACGTGACGGCTGCGTCTTGTACTGGCCTTAGGTGGCAGGTGGAGCTTTGGCGGCTCTGCCAGTGGATCTGGCTACGACTGTGGCTTTTAGCTCAGATGTTGGTTGGCTCAGTCTAAGGCATTTTATTTCTTTTGTGTTCGTGCGTGTATCTGTTTGTTTGTGTGTGTGTGTGACACGCACTTTGCCTGCTTTAAACAATTGCTGGGTATGGCTGTTTGGTTTGGCTTTTGCTTTGGTTCTTTACCGTTGCCTGTGTTTGCGGCCTTCGGCCTTTTCCTTTCAGTTCTCTTTACTTCCTCAATCCCTACGATACCGCCATCTGTTTGTCAGTCTGTCTATCTGTTTCGGAGTCTTATGTGCGTATCCTCTTTAAATTTGTTTTTCCTCAATGTTCTCCCTAATATTTGCGTATTTTTTGATGCTTGTTTGAGCTTCCTGTATTCAGCGCCGTTACGATTAAATGAACGTTGCGGATTTGTTTAGCATTTAACTATACTTTACTTTAAATCCCCGCCCAATCCACGCAACACTTTGTTGTGAAAAATCAGGCACAAAAACCATTTTGTGTTTACCTCAATGTTTGTTTTTCAAATGGGATAGAAATGATAAATTTAATGTTTGATTCAAAATCTTTGTCTTTAAATTTATTTCACATATTTTATATACTATTATTATTTACATTAAATCATGATCAATGGCAAATAGTACTTATGTACGTGCAGAAGCTATTTGAAAGACTTTTGACAAAAAAAAAAAAAAAGGATTTATTTCTAAATTGTATAAGCCAAATACATGAAAAGTGATGGTTGCCGAGGTGACGCCAATGCATCAGGACAAATGATATTTTCAGTTGCTTACAACAAAAAGATTTTTGTGACCGACTTTCACTTGCTGAACACCCTGCTTCTTTGGAATCAAGGTGAAGCATTGAGTTTTGGTATATTAAGTATCTGATTGTCGACTTGTATTTGAAAAACCGTTCTTTTTATCTCGTCGCAAATGATGTGTAACTGATTTGGGGCAGAAGAACGGATGGCTTTGTACCTTTTGATAATCAAATTTTTGCCCACTTCATGGGGACGTTGTGCAGCCACTCAAAGGAACCATTGAAATGTCATATATATTTTATGTATACCAGCCAACACATAAATAACTCTACCATATAGAAATATGTAGTTAAAGTTGTGGTGCATGATGACCTTACATAACGGTAGATTGTTGTATACGATTATGGTATGTTATTTTTTGTGGCCCAATGGCGATATTCCGTCCGCCTACGTGCATTGTATGGCTAATAAAGCAAAAAGTAAAAGGCCGCCACAACAGCAGCATCTACAACAATAGCGGTAACTACTTGTATTGGGGAAAAAAAAGATATCATATATTTTTACAGCATGCACACTGTGTGTGTGCGTGTGTGTGCGGACATTGCCATATATTGGACACTTTAAGCGTTGCGTTTGTGTTTGTTATGTCCCGTGTGAAGGATGAGACCTCACATTGTATCCACATCCATTGCGGTCATACAATTCGCCTTTTCACACCTAAGCGACAGCGGCGCCATACGAAGCCACAACAACAATAAGCGACAGCAACAACAACAAATGCTTCTCATGTATAGTTATTTATAACAATGACGCTGGTCGGCCATGTCAACTGCTTTACAATGGCCAGCAAACGTGGTGCAAACAATGGCGTCCTTTCTGTTGTGCTCTCCTTATATGCGCTGTGCAGTAAATCAGTATAAATATTTATTCAAAAGTAGCAGATGCCAGTAAAAACTTGGCATAGGCACAGACAAGAGGAAAGAGACCACAGAATGTTGCCAAGCCAAAGGTACAAATTAAAGCTAAAGGAGCTAAGCCACTATTAATTCTCATAAATGTCAGAGCTAAGACTATAAATAGTTGTAGTATGACTAAGTATATGAAAAATAATTAATAAGATCGACACGGAATAAGAGTAAAACTTATTAAGAACAAAAATATCCAGGTTGAATTCTTGAAATCGCATTTAGATAAAACTTTGCTCATCCATTTATTTCCGAAGCTACTACTAGTCCCATAAAAAATATCATCTTGACCTTGATTGACTGATTTTCAAAGAAAGTTAAAGCTGAAAAAATTGCTAAGAAATTTAAATTCAGATCAGATTCATCAAAAATGTATTTATTTAGAGCTGTGAGCTCTTTGAATAGATTTGTTACAGTACTAACATACATAAAATATTAATTATATAAATGTGTTTTTATTAATAGCAACAGCAGCGACCTGCTGTTCAGCTGAATCATTTGTTTTGTTGCCGTATGCCAGGACTAATACACAGACTCAATAAAACGAGCTCCTACACAACCTACCCCATTTAGGCAATTTTGTGTGTGCCTAAAATGCGATTCCACTCATTTGGCGCAAATGTTGCGCCGTTGAAAAACGCGCCATGATACGCATACAAATGCCACTCACACACAAACAAAGAGACGAGCGCACAACGGAGTGTGCTCTGGTGACATTAGCGCCATTTTGTCGTAATTAATGTGCGCCATATTAGTTGGTATTTGGCCATTTTTCACATACACAAATGCTCACAAACACAAACACTCACATATAAGCAAAACTTTTGCAATTTTAGTTGAAGAATTTTGTTCAGCAGCTGCCTGCCAGCCGAGAAGTGGAGTGGCGTTGATTGTGTCGACGAAAATTTAACAAGAATGAGCGGCGCCTGCTGCTACACAAAGTTAGATATTAGCTTGCTGTAGGTGTGCGTATTTGAGTGTTCCTTTAGCTGCCTGTGTTTGTGTGTCTAGACATTCATCTTTGTAGTGAAACATTTGGAACATCACAAACAACACATTTTGGCGACTACTTTTCATGCCAAACATAATTAGCCGAGCTTATAACTTTGCTGCTTCAAGTCGAATGCTACAAAACGTTCACCAGTGGGCATTGTCCTTCCCTGTGTCCTTGAAACGTTTATTAAATTCTGACCACAATCTACTAAAACGCAGTCGTGTACACATTAAATGCGAGGGCTGCAAAATCTTTGAATAAATGTATGTATCTTATTTACTTATATATAGAGATATATCTTATACGCACAGGTATACCAATTTGTTTAATGCTAATGAAAGAAAGAATAAAATTTTGATTCTACCCTAAAAAATTCAAATTAACTACTAGAAAAATGTTCAACATTGTTGACCATCCCTCGCAAATGTTGTTTAAGCAGACGTTATTGGCTTCAACTCCCACATCATTTATGTTTTGCCTGGTTTATACCGTTAGTTAGTCAGTTAGTCGCTCGTTGGCTTATTTGTGTGTGTGTTTGTGTGTGTGGGTGTGTGACTAAATGGCCGAGAGACAGACAGACAGTGGAGCAAAACATGAACAGACTGAGAAGGATATGCAGCGATAGTCTCCTTCTCTCTCTTTCGCTTCGCCTGTGTATATTTAAATGATTTGCTGCTAATGCGTTTGTTTATGTTTTATGTTGTTGCTTTCGCTGTTGTTTGTGTTGTTGTTGCTTTTGTCGGTATGCTGACCGGCGCTGAATGCACAACGATTCATGTTTGCTGTGGTTATTTGTATGCCTTTGTGCTAATGTGTGTGTGCGCCTATTTGACTTTATGCAATATTTATTTGCGGCACCAACACAGACACAACACGAGCACCACAATGTTTAGATTTCAGCAAACACATCAAGAGAGCACCACAACAACAACAACAACAACAGCACAAACACACATGTGCGTGGTGCGCATTTAATTTCAATGGCGGAAGTTGACCAGACTGTCGACTGTTTCACTTAGATTGGTTTGTCTATGCGTATGTGGGTTATTCTGTGTGTGCGGGTGTGTGTATTTTTCTTTTAATGCTCGCCATTCGTTTGCGTCAATATTTGCTAATGGCCTTGGGAGGTTAAAACACTCAGCAAAATGTCAAGCAGATCACACTATTGAACAGCTTCATCAGCGCTGAAATCAAAAGGGACTTTAAATAAACAACAAAAACTGTAAACTTAAAGGCAACAACTCGTGCTTGCCAAATTACATAAAATGCCTAACACTTAAGCCATTTAATAAATTATTTGTAAGAACTTAACTTTAAGACCCTTCCATCATACAATTTTCTTACAAGTATTAGAGAAAGTAAGAAATCGATTCATTTTATTTTATTGACACATTTTTTTCCAATGCCAAAAATATGTTGCACGTCAGAATGCGACGGTTTATAGGGTCGACGCGACGCCACGCCTGTCATAAATCACACGACAAAAGCCCCAAAAGAAAACTACTTAAAGCGCCATTACAACAAATTTAAAGCAATTTGGAACTTGGGCCAGGCTCTTACCGCATCCAAAAGTTCAGCCAAAAAACGTAAAAGAAAAACCAAAAATGAAAGGGAACACAAGGACAAAAAAACAAATGTTTTGGACACTTTATTATGCGCATTATTCACTGTTGCAATGGTTTATCCCTTTTGCCAGAGAGCGCGACCCGGGGCACTTTCTTGTTGTTCGTGTTGTTTTTCTGGCAATTTCTAGTCCATTAACTTTACCCAAAGGTCTACTCAAGAAAAACGCTTAAAGAAATCTTTTTTTTTCTGTCAAAAATTATGTATACGTTTAGTACGTATATAAATGTCAATAGAAAGGCCACGGCTAACGAAAATGGTCAAGCCCCGAGCAACCAAAAATAGCCGTTTCTCCCTACCAACCCTTTAAAAGCTTCAAGTGTGTCGCTTTTTCTGCCAGTAGTATCACACCCCTTTGTAAAATGCTTTGAATAATTCCCATTATTAATTCAATCTCTTTTATATTTGCATTAATGATGCTCTACTAACAAATTGATTTTGTCTGCAAAGTGATTGTCTAGTTCCAAACAAGTATTATGATTCTGCATACGGTGCGTGTGTGGTGTGTGCATTCTTGTTATGCAGACAATATCAGCTCATTGTCGTTTAAAATGCAACCGTAACCTCACATTTCACTTCGAACCTATAGCTAAATTGTCGAGTTGTGCTGAGCAAACAAGGCCGACACAACCAGAGTAGGTTAGGTTAAACAGCCAAAACAGACCAGAAAAGACCAGACCAGACCAGATGAGCAGATCCAACACAGACCTGCCCGGACCTGCCTGGCCTATCATGTGTAAAATTAGCTTATTTTGTAGAGCCCACATGGAAAACCTTGCCAGTTACTTACATACAAACAGAATAAAAGAGAGAGAAAAAGAGTTCTTATACACAGCCGCTGGGCATAAAATAGATTGAGATTGCGATCCCGTGTCCCGTGTCCGTGGCTCAAGCTTGCATAATTCTCGTTGAGCTTAATGCAATTTTTATGTTGCCTCGTATTAACTCAGCGTCAGCGTCAGCGAGTTTGATGCAGCGACACGGGAGCACGGGGGTGTAAATGGCACACATTTCTTTGCCTGTTGGCGCATTAAATTTATATGGGAATTGCGCTGCTCGCCATATGGGACATTGAATAAAAAACTTTGCCTCGACTTTGCCGCACACACAACGTTTGACTTGCTGCCAAGCATAAATTTTGCAAAACTCAACAAATAACCCGGCAGGCGTTGTACGACAAACTGAGACTTTCTCCCGCTCGCTCTCTCTCTCTCTCTCTCTCTCTCTCTGTTTTTTTTGCCCTGAGTGCAGACCGTTGTTGGTCACTGTCAAGCTCTTTTTTTCAACTCTACTTTCTGTTTTTTTTTTTGTGCTTGGCGTCCCCTCTGGCCTTTTACAAATTTATTTTGTGGGCGTGTAGTTTTCAATTTGGCAGCAAACTGCCTGCCAAAAGAATATGTAAGAGACTATATGTGTGTTAGTATGTGTGCGTGTGTGTTTGACAAAATCAATGGAAAAACATTTAAAACCGCATAAGGACAGCGGTTCGACAAAGGTTGACCCAAGCAGATATTTTAGGCTGACTCAGTGACGCGAGATTGCAACAGAAAAAAGGAATACTAATTTAATGCCCTTAAAGGATGTCATTGGAAAAGATATAATACAAAGGTACCTATAAATCTTTGTGGCTAAAAAGATTTTTTCAATAACTGAATATATAATTTGATGTTCACTGATTTCATTTCAAACCCATAGAAATCTATAGAGTAGGCTCTTAAAGTATTGATTTACTCATATTAAGTTACATAGGTTCTTCTTCCATGCAACTTTTTTGATTGCCACACCATTTAACTTATTTATAAGTTTTTTTTTGTGACAAATTGTAAAATCACATTATTTGCATTAGTTTTATAACTTTCGAATCTCGCACTGGCATAGTACAGCAAAGTTGCAACTTGAAAGGAATGCGCATGTTAATTTTATCAAGCCGTGACACATGACAAACAGTTGCGTTGCATCTACTTGCAGCTTGCGACTCGCAGCTTGCACTAAGTTGGCGGCACACCGTGACGTATACGCATTGTCGTGTGTGCACTTTACTTTGTCTGAATCATGAGCAGCTTTCACTTTGTCAGGCGCTATTCCCGCTTTCCGTTTACATAGATATATTTATGTATGTTTGTAAGTACGTGCCTGCCATATCCTCTATATGAGCTCCAAAGTGTTTGACCCATTTCTCATATGTGTCAGTCTTTGTGTGTTTGCTTGTGTGTGTGTGTGTGTTTCTGAGGTGGCTTCCTTTTTTAAATGCACTTTATTTGTAAAAGCTTTAGTGCAAAAACAAAAAGCAAGATACATTAGAAAATGTTTACCGCGCATAAATTCAACTTAAAGGCCCTTTGAGTATTTAATATTTGCAGTTTCCGTGTTGTCTTCCTGCCCAGTCACACAGTGATAGGCAGGAAGGACTTTCGCTCTCGAGATACTCGCATAGATTCGTTGGTATGTATAAATTTTGCATTTCTGGTATGAAGAAGAATGATTCTGCTGCTGCTTCTGCTGTTCAAGTTGCATACTTTCGAGTGCCATTCAATGAAGTATGCATCCAATGTCCCCTATACCTGTAACACACCACGGCACCTCTGACACTCTCTCTCTCTCTATCTATCTCTCTCTCGCTTTGTTTTTTTTTTTTGTCATTCGCACGCTCTGTCTCTGTCGCTCTTGTGTCCACTTATTTATGCATTCGTGCACACTTTTCTGTTGATGCTGTTGTAGTGCATTTTAATTTCGTTTGCATATGACAAGCAACGCGTAGTTCAGCTACCGGAATCCAGTACAACTTTTATTCATTTGCCTCACGCTGCTTAAATATGCGCAATTCCCCGGAATACTGTACCTTATTCATTTGTGAACCAACCAAATACCACTACGACCGCTGCCATCTGTCGAAGTTTGCTTGCATATTAAACAAAATTCTTCGAAATCATAAAATGGATTTATAAAGTACATTCAGAATGCAGCTTAAAAAATCATTCAATGATAAAACTTCACACACACACACACACAGACGGACATACACTTTAGTTACATTTAAAAAATATATAGGTATATATACACCATAATGTCCATGTGAACATTGGTCATTCAGGTTTCACAGTGTCCTGCGAGTGCCCTGAGGAGTGCTATCTGCTTTTTTTCCGGCCATCAAGTGTGTCAGCTGCCAAGCTGAATATTCAGTTTAATTGACTGTATTTTACAAACAAAAAATTTTTTTCTGAAATCTGAGATTGCGATTCGAATAGCATAAAAGTCACATGAGTTGTCAGAAACGTAAAAAAAAAGCATTAACAATATATACAGTGCATTATATTAAAATTACTCAAAAGATTCTATAAAAGTAATTTTAATGAAACAACAATAATTCTGATTGTTTAAAAAAATATTGTATTATGTATTCATTGTAATGTAAATTAAATTTCTTAATTTGTCTGTTCTTTTCTTTGGCCTCAGCCAATATAGCTCATTAAACAAATTAAAATTGTATATTTTCTGCACTCCCATTGCCTATTTTTCTAATTCACAATTTAACCTCTCTTTTGCTTTTTGATGAGGTCTTTGATATCATTGTTAACCCCAATAAAAATAAGCAAATTAATGAAACATAAGTCAAACCGACAGTCAAACACCAAAACAAACATTAGAAGCCAATCAAATACGTATCTAGAAAATATATTTATATATAAACAGACAAGCCGGCAACAATCTGATTCGTTTGCCTGTTCCGCATAAAATGGCGTGGTTGTTGCCACTTTCCCCGTGCCATGCATTCCCATTTTTACATCCACTTCAAAGGCGTCGCAACGTTGCACAGTCAATTTGCGTTCGAGATTTATAACTGTTACACTACGCGTAGGCTATATATGAGTGGGAAGGAAACCTTTCAGTCCTTTCATGCCGGTTGCCGGTTAACAACGCTTGAGTGGCGACGTGTCCTTGAAAAGGACCCCGCCCGTCAAGCCTACTCGCTCGTCCTGGTTTTTTGGTTCTCGTCGTCGGCTCGACGGTTGCTTGCCATAAATATTTTTTGCTCGATCAAGTGTACTAATTTAATGTGTTGCCATGGCTATGTATATGCGAATCGATGACTCGACTGACTTGACTCGGGCGCTATCAACGCTGGCAGGACATTCAAAACAAGATTTATGACAGGCGTGCGCCAGCTCATTAGGGTTGGGGCAAGTTCTGACTTCTAAGAGCTACTGGTGCGAGGAAAGCATGGCTACTGACAGACAACAACAATAAAATGAAGTCAACGTTACGAAACAAGAGAAATGACAACGTTGCTAAATGGTCTTATCTCGAAGCAGGACCACCGATGAGGCAGAGAAGCAGATAGAAGCTAAGCTAACAGTGCCGTGCAAAGTTTTTTTGATTGTCTGCGCTAGAAAAATGAAACTCAACTTGAACATTTTTAGGTCACAAATTTGATTAATGTTATGCCCATTGTGACGGACGGCTATTAGTAGAAACCGGACCGGGGCTCATGTGTCGAGGGTCGTGATTTGATGCAGCGATTTATATTACATTCCAATAGCAACAAGCACTCACTCTTTTTCCCTCTTTCTCTTTCGCACAATGTTTAAAAGTATATAAGTAATGACTTTCTGACTTACTGACTGAATGATGTGTTCGGCGGCGAATATTGATATCAATGGTATCAGTGAAACGTAAAGGATGACTTCTTTCTTGTTTAAAATAATTAATCTAAGTATTGTTAAACATGTTGTGCAGCTTTGTATATATTATCTTGTAGAAACAGATTGACGTTTATTGCCAATCTCCGTTGACATACCAAAAATAATAAAATAAGCCTTTTATCTAGTGTAAATGGAATTTAAAAATACATGTATTTTATTTCAACTTTGTCTGAGTCATAAGGCAAGTCTCGCGTCCTCCCTTTGTGTGGATGACTTATTTCTTTTGTTTTTGAATGCTTTTCTTAAGATTTTCAGAAAATTTAGAACAGGCTGATGAAGGATTTCTTTGTACTAAACAAAAAGTTGACCAACATTGCTAGGATCTCTGCACCTCTTGTCCACAACGCATCCTGTGTTAATTACGTGTCCTGTGCAAGCAGTGCGCATTTGTCTTTATTATGGTTCGCTACGCCTTCTGCTGGCTGTGTGTGTTTGTGTGTGTGCGTTTGTGCCTGTGAATGCCTGACTACCTGGTAACAAGGCCATCTGCCTGTTTTCTTGTTTATCATTGTGACGCTTTTGTTGTTGTTGTTGTTGTTGCTGTTGTCGTTGTCGCTGTCGTTCATTGCTTTTGTTTTTCTGCAGTGACATTCAGGCAAATCACACACACAGACACACAGAGATAAAGGCATAAAGATTGAAAGAACGAGCACGCCATAAGCCATAAGCGGGTCCCAAGCAGCAGCGGTAGCAGCAGCATCATCATAACTTTGAGACTTTACAATACATCATGTATGCAAAATGATGTATGCATGTAAATGGCAAAGCGTAGTCGACGAACATGGGAGGGAACAAGTGTTGCGAATTAGGCCAAGGAGAAGCATTAATAAACGCATTTAGTGGCACATGCGGCGTATGCGCAACGTTAAAGAAATACAAATGACGGCCCAGACGCACATAGCATAAGCTTAGATAATAGCTAGGAACAGGATGTTGATGTGGGCAACACACATGCAGGCTTATAATTTGCACGTGGCACACAGAGCACAGCCTCCAAGCCCGAAAACCTAACCCATGCGGCCCCTCTCACTCTCCTTCTCCACTGTTCTTATTGTGTCACTGAGCTTGACATACTTTCATACTTATGCTGCCTTAACTTTAATATATATATGTGTGTGTGTGTGTGTGTGTGTGTGTGTAAATGTCTTGCAAGTTTATCATTTGCAGTCTTAGTTATGCATATTGGGGCGCCTACACCACCGCCAGCACAACTGCCACCACCAATCCATCCCACTGAAAGTCGTAGTCGGTGTTGACTCTCAAGTTGCTTGCTCAGTTCTCGAGCGAGTTCTCAGTGACACAGCAACTTCAAGGCGAGGCAACATTAGTCGTAATATGTCAGGCTGTTACTTTTACTTTTGCCTACTTTTAAGTCTCTTATCGCAGCAAGAGTGGGTTAAAATGGCTTGGGTGGTTTGGGTGGTTACTTTGCATAGTGTGTGCAATGCATAACTTAAGGCGCAACGAATAAAGCAGCAGCAACATTTGTAGTTCATTTGGCCGCATTTAGTCGGCAACTTGTCAACTTGTTGTTTGAATACCTCCTCGCCGTTAATTCCATTCCTCTTGCTTAACAATAATAATTAATGTTTATGGGTCAGGCACACACACACACATAGACTCTAACGGCACAGTTTCTGGGCCCACGCTGCGTATAATTAACGTATAAATTATATATCGTGTGACGATAATAATTCGGCGTTAATAGATTTTCCCTCTTTTTTCGGCCATTTTCATTTGGATATTCGCACACACATTTGGGGTCAACAGCAGCTGCGTTTGGCCTGAATATACACTTGACTGCCTAAATTATTGATAATCAATGAATTTTGGCTTTTATTGTACTGTTAGTTGCCGCATAATGCTCATACGCCTCATTGTGTGTGTGTATGGGGGCCTTGTTAAACGAAAGTTTATCTAAATAACACATAGTACACATTTATTCATGCTTATTTGCATTTGCGATGGGTTCATTGTTTTATTAGCCATCGCATCCCCTTCCACCTGTATGCTTTTGAGTGTTCATTGTAAAACTCGAAAAAAACTGTTGCGCAACCAGCAAAAACCTTAATTAAAAATGTAAACGCCCCATGGGGACAAACAAACACTAGTTGTCCAATTATGCTGGTAGGCAGAAAATCCATTTTTTAGAGCTGTTTGTTAAATTGCTCGACACATGCTCATTAAAAACAACTCAAAAGTCATGTTCGACCCTCGGCTTCGGTCTTTGGTGTGTCAGGACCGTTTTGTAAGCATTTAACTGCAAAATCATGCGACAAACTATAAACTAAAAGAGCCACACACACGCAGATACACATAAAGTCGTGTCCGACAACTGGCAAACAACTAATGAGACACATGCAGACATTGTGCAAGAGAGATATTGTCGTTGGGCATTCGACATTCGAATAGCAAACAAATAGACATTAAAAAAAATAAAAACAGCAACGTAAGCAAAAACAACTATGTATAATCAGTTGACTAGAACCTTAGACCCAACAACAAATGGCAAAAAATTACAGAGGTTGACGTTTAATTTGCCACTTTTATTAACAGCGCTCATATTAGGGACTCATTTATCAGACCGTCGCACACTTTCTCTTTTTCTCTCACTCTCCCTCTCTCTCGCTCTCTAACTCAAGCTGCACAAGAAAAATAACAAAATGAAACAAAACACCGTCAGACACAACACACACAAACACACACTCAGGGACAAACACAGTCCCAACATGTAACTGTGTAACAGTTGTGGGAATTATTTAATTTAGACACTGCGCCAGACCTCTTGCAATGCCAACGGCAATAGAGGGGATGAGTGAGAGAGAGGGACTACGAGGCTTACCATCAAACCCAACACAGTACAATGGCACAAAATATCATATTAAATAGGATGGATGCACAACAGAGTGTATTTAATTATAGATATGTATTTATCATGAGTTTGAAAATTTATAGTCAATGCGTCAACGGATTAAGGTCAATTATAATAAGTGGGTGTTTTTGAAAATATTAATACAAATGTATGATGAATTTAAAATTGCAAAAAAATATAAATGTGTACATACGATAAAAGAGCGAAAATTTTTTTTTATATGTTAGGGTTTATTTATGGGGATTATAATTTGCATAAAGAGCTGAACCATCATTGAGAAATTTAAGGATTAAATGTGTTGTCTGTTATACATTTGAATTTAAATCATATTGAGCATTATGAATATTTTTATCAAATATTTTTAATAACAATCAATACCATTTATGCCCATTGTCCGTTCTGTTGAATATCTGACGCTGGTCTGGGAGCTGCTGTTTAACTGCCAAGTTTTTTGCACTCTCATGCCGACGCCAACGCCAGAATAGAACAGAACAGAAAATAACAGGAACGAAACGTAGAAGTTCTGGAGCGTTCCTAAGCTATTGCTTTGGGCAGAGCCAGCTAAATTAATGACAATGACTGTGAGCGCTTCAAATGGGGATGAGAATGAAGGAACAACAAAAAAAAGGGAGAGGGGTGTTTTGTTGGTGTTGTGCTTTAGCGCTATGTATCCACTGATTGTTCGGTGCTGTGTAGTGTTGCTACTTTGTTTTTGGTTCTTCCCGGTTGGACGGTTGTTGCTGTTGTACTATTTTAGCACTGACACATGACAGAGCGTTTCATTTGTAGTGCGGCGTTTGCCGGTGAAGCATGACAAGGAAGGAAGTTGGCTCCAACACCAACAACTAAATGCCAAGCATATCACTATAGATTGCATTGTAAAAACGCAAAACATTATGATAGTTACAATGAAAGAGTATGGAGAGAGTAATACTCAAGCACAACTCTGGCTTGCAACACTGTTGAGATAAATTATAAGTAATTGTGTGGCTGGGAATTATGAAGTTATGAAATGTCGGCATCAATTTTCCCTCACCAAAAAACCCAGCTCCAATATTGTGTTGGGGAGCCGGAGAGTCAAGCCTAATTAAGTTTCGTGACCGTAGCTAACTTATATGCTGTTTAATATTGCTGTTGAATCATGTGTTTACCCATTTAGCAAAGCATTAGAGACGCCATGCCACAAACACTTGGCCGAAACACGCACACGGCTTAAAGTGGTTAACGCGTTGCTTATAAGCACCGATTTCAATTCCAATTTCAAACCCACACCCGACTACAGAACACGCATCGCAATAGGCATATGTAATTGAGATACATGCACGTACATATAAACAGTCAGATGTGTAGACAGACTTGTGGTCGGACATGTGATGATGAGTCAAGTGCGTGTTGGATTTACCGGCTAATTTGCCTGGCAGCGCCATATATGGGTCGCGGTTGCTCTGAGGAAATGTTAAGTGCTTCTAATTCGTCTGGTGCAACGTTGTTTAGGCAATTGAGTTGTGGCTTAGTCGTTTTAACAGACAATCAACATAAGCATGGAAAGAACACAAAGCACCAAACACTCAAAAGCCACAAGCTTATATGCATAAAGAAATCTATGCTAATAACAGATAAATAGGCATTGGAATATTCACGGCAAATATATTAATGCAATTATTCTTAATAATGTGAATTATTTCATAAAACATTTGATTTATGGGGCAAAATCGATTTTGTACCAACATATTTATTTATTGTATTTGTGTTTAGGAAACATAAACTGCAAATTCAATCGATCGACTTATGAAAGAAAGTCTTAAGAATTTTATTAAATTGATTTTGGTGTTATTGTTGCCCCCATTTACCCAATCCTATATCAACAATTGTTGAATGCCAGCATATAAAGTATGCGTCATTTTTATAGTATGGGTGAAGTAACACATCATAAATGGAGCCCAACACACACTAAATGAAATATTTATGTGGCCCAACTGCACATGGGTGTATCTGAGAAGTATATATTCAACTGTTTATATGTATATACATATGTTTCATGTGTGTATATTTGTGTGCAATGCGCATATTTGCCATACATTACGCACACATTACGCTTTGTTGTTTGTTTTTTTTTTTTTTTTTTGCTTCTGTTGTTTGCTCTGCTTCTCTTTTCTCTGCTTGGTTTTTAACCCTCAAAAAACGTAAATGTTGCGGTCTGTTTTTATATATACATAGTAGTATGTATAATATTAGAGAAAATGTGAGCGGTCGGGGGGTAGAAATACAGATGCATACTTTGCTGCGCACTTTGAGGCCAGCGGCAGTTTGCTCTGGTTTCATATATATTTTTAATATATTAGCTAGCACAATATTATATTATCCACATTTATATGTGAAGCCTTATTTTTTATATGTGCATGTAAATTTTATTTGTTTTTTACGAGCGCATAAATCAAAGAAAATTGTTTTTTATATGCTTATATACAAAAAATATGAGAAATATATGCGTTCCCTTTTCAACGGTTGGCTATTTCATATTTTATCGCATACATTTTGTACATATATTAAGAATTTTTGCAGGCCGACCTTTTACAGATTTTTTTTCTATTTTTTAATACTGGCATTTGGCAAAAGAGTTGCATGCAAAGAATTTGTGTTGATTTGTGCGCAAAAATTGAAATACAATATTCAGATTATTTGCAGTTAATTAAATTTTTGCTATTTTGCTACATGAAATGGAATGCACTTATGGATGTTTGAGTTTGAGTTTGGCGCACAATCAATCTTGACAAATAATTCACAGAAATAAATCAATACGATAGAAGATACGATACTATGCTACAATACAAATGCCTTGGAGGCTTAATTTTTATTTCCAATTTAATGTTGTTTCCTGTTACTTCCTTTTCTTTTTTTCTTCACCTTCTTTTTCTGATTTCATTAATTTCTAATGCTATCAAAAAATATAAGGACAACAGCCCCCGGCTGTATGCACAGAAAATACATCAATGAACATCAAGCAACAGCAGTTCGAGAAAATATCATAATAAATACAATATATATACGTATAAAATATATATATTTATGTGTATAAATGGAGCAATAAACATTTTCACAAAACGAAAAAATGAAGGCAGATACAGGCAGGCAAAACGGCAACAGAGACGGAAAATGCGGACACAAAATTATTTCAAACAATAAAACAGAAACAAGTGAAAACGTTTCAATCGGACACAACTGACTGCCGTATACTCTGATACCAGTCTGTTTGCAGAGGGTGGGTACGGGGGCGGTAGGGATAAAAGTGGCACCAACCGTTTTAATGCAGTTTTTTGGAAACGCCAGTTGCCATCTTCTTGGTAACTCTCGCAGTAAGGATATGGAAAATATGTGGACGTCGAAGTCAATTTTCAGTTACGGATTTGATCTTTTTCCCAGCCCTTCAAAATGCGTAGAAACCCAATCTTGGAACTATATCTATTCTGCCCATAGAGATATTTGCAAAGTTTGAAGTCTCTACGCTTTACGGGTGTCGTTAAAACTTGCCTTCATACAGACGAATAGAACGACAGACAGCATGAAGGCCATTGCACAAATCCAATAAACTCTTCAACTTCGTTATCAGAGTATAAAAATTACAAAGCTCTCAGACAAAATACAGATATAAAAAAATAAAAAAAGTAAACATAAAAAACCAACAGCAAAAAATATGAAACAAGAGACTTTTGATGAAATTTTCATTTGCAAATTCCTGGCGTAGCAATTAAGACAAAATGCGGGCTGGCAGCCAGCTGGAGAGATTTGTGTTTTGCTCTTTACACCAGAGTCTTTCTCCATCTCCTCTCGACTTTTGGGCATCTCGTTAGGTACAATAAAAAAAAATTCATTAAACAATGCAATTTGTACATTTTATTAAAACAAAGAGAAGCAAAGAACTCTTGGCTAATTTGTTATGCCTGACGATTTTAAACGCGCTTTAGATTCACAGAATTCCTTAAAAGCTTAAGCTCATGGAAAACTAATTTGCGAACATATAATTATATCTACGTGCTTTGGGACTGGCCCATGAAATACATTGGGCTATCTTAGGTTTTACCTTTTGGCTGAGCATTTGTCGAGTCAGCAACTGCAAACGCATAACCCGATGCCATTCACAGATAAAAGTAAAAGCAGCGACACGAAAAAATACCATTGCTTCAATGAGTTGCTAACAAACGTACACACACACACACTACAACAATTTCAAGTTGTTGGCCAAAATCGGAAAACGCACACACAAAAAGTCAAGCTGTAACGGCCAAGAGGCGAGACCGAGAGAAGGCCCACATAAAAGCCACTTGAAATGCAGACAGCCCAAAATACCCGTTACCTCTTTAAGTATCTATAAAACGAAAATGTTTATAGAAAATGTGATTCAGTGACTTGATTTGTGCATTAAAGATATGTGTGGAGGTTTTTTGATACATACACTCTTGTTGTTTCGCTACCTGCTTTCCACCTATCATACACTTCAAGCCCTTTGAGCTTGTGATATAACAAGAAGCTATGCTAAAGACGCTAACATATATATGTATGTACACTTCCGGTTGGTACTTATAGACTTGCCATTATGCATAGACGCAGACATAATGCCATGCGCAAGAGTAACAGACACACAATGGCTACTAAAAAGTGACAGTTAAGAGCTGTTGAGCTTGCCTAACGGTAGTTAGGGAATTGATAGTCACTGAGTGAGTCTTCAGAAAAAGTTTTCAAGTTTTTACTGCAGTTTTATGTGCATATGTGATATGAAGTATAGTACACATAAATGTACGTGTACTTATGTTTATGCGAAAGAGTTGCGCATTCTGTATATGTTACACGATTATTATAGTACATTGGAGCAGCTCTTTTACAATTTAAAGCCTTTAAACCGTTTTTATTTCATTTTTTACCGTCATTATGTTTTTCTTTGGCACTCTTAAAGATAGAAAGTTGAAACTTCGCAAATATGTATTCCTATTGGGGACAGATAAAAGCTCAAGATTGGGTTGATCCATCTACTGGGGGCTGTGAAATATGAATCGCTTATATTTTCCAAAGTCCAAAATCCAACAAACTCCGTAACCGTACCCCTCCTTCTGTCCCAGCCGCCTGTCAACAATTATCCCCTTTTGAAAGCCGACTCCTTTCCACCCGTTTTTGTACTAGTATCAGAGTATTGCGCAGTCGTTTGCGTCCGACTGCAACATTTTCACTTGATTTAATACAAGATATTCAGAAGATGAAATTTGTATGTAGAGGTCAACAGCTGACCCACTTGCGTATGCTTATTTAACGCTTCAAAGTTATGTCCATTGTATTACGACAAAATTAAATTAAATACAAAAATAATTTGCTCGAAATCAGCAGGAATTGAGCAAATGATTTTTTGTGTTTCTTTGGCCCGGTCTGGTCGAAAAGCACTTTAAATAATTGCCACTTTGGCGCACATTAAAGTCAACTTACCCCACGATTGACTACTGATGCTGCACGGGTGGGCCTACCATACAGATGTACGAACACAGATCTACTCCCCTTGTTTGGTACAGCACGCCACTGACGCCCTTACATAGGGCATAATCATTATCGTTACAGTTTATTGCACATTAAAAGTGCGCCAAGGCGGCCGCGGCGGCCCCTTTACTTTTATGCCTTGGCTAGGCCAACAAGAACAAACACTTGGCAGCATTATATAAAGCAAATGGCTATAAAGTGAAACAAGGATGGCAAAAAAAATAAAGACGACGACGATTTGACCGTAATTGTCGCCATGTTCGCAACCGCCTTCTACTTTTTCTTCATCTCCTTTGAGCTTTTGTTTAAATTTACACATGAGTAGTTGTAGAATAGACCGTAGACGGTAGACCTCCTGCCAGGCGGTAGTTTAAATTTAATTAAATGGTGTAACGAAAATTTGCTAGAGACCTTTTTCTTTGATTTCACGTTCAATTGTACTCGAAATTTTTATTATTATTTTTATTTCACATTTTTACTTGTGATTTTATGACGTGCTTTTTATGGCATCCCGAAAATATGCCCCAGGCGCAATACTGCGCCTTGAAGCAATGCCCTAGAACGTCGTCCCATTAACAATTAGTGCACCCCCCACTCGATTCAATATGATTCGCAACTTAAAGCATTGACGATTGTTTTCCGTATTTGGAGGGCGTGGGGCATAAATATAAACTCAAGAATTTAAGCTACATGCATTGTATTTTATTTTATGTCTCTTCATTTTGGCAAATAATGCAAATGTTTGCACTCATTTGGAATAACATTTTTGCAGCTGCTTATCCAAAAGATTTCTATTATTTTTATTTTTTTAAATTTTGTCAAGATTTTTATTTAAATTTTTATTGTCAGTTGTTGCCAATTTCTTGGCTTTGACTTCAAATTCCAGCAATGTCATCTTGCCCTATATTGCTCCCTACCCTCTTCACATTTTCTATACTTATTTGCCATTCTCCCAACCCCCCCCCCTTCCCCACCGATGCATTTGCCTGAGCACATTTTTTTTTGTCAAATCAGCAAATGTTGCCATTGTCAACTGAGTTTGCCCTGCCACGTCTCGAGTCGCATTTATATATTTTTTCATCATCTTTTTTTTCCTGACGCTGTCGACCACTAATATGAAAGCAAATATACATAATAATTTTTACCAGATTTTATCGAGCTTGAGCTTGCTTGCATATTAAAGTTGAAATTGCATTAGTTTTTACCAGTTTTCTGAGCATCAGCTTTTTTTACTATATGTTGTTCAACAACGTTGACACAACATAAAAAGATGTACATTTTTTTATTTAATTTATTTGCTATTAATAACAACATAATTTATAGTTTTTTTAGTGATGTCATGTCAATTATGTCATTTTTCTGTAAGTCACGCGTTAATAGCTTCGTGTTGTGGTTGTTTAGCTCAGGGGCCACAAACAACTAGAATGTGGCAAATTGTTTTATAAATATTAAATTACTTCGATTGATTTGTAATAAATTTAACGTGTTATAATAAAATTGGCAGACAGTTTATACAAATCAAAAAGTGTAAGTAAAATGCATTTAAATGTATAATTAGTTATCGAATTTGCATTGTTTTAAAAATACAACAATAACCTAGCTATAACTGGGGAATCGGAACGTTTATATTGCAACCGAACTCTAGATATTCATAATAAATCAAACAAGCTTAGACTTTGACATTTATTTGCAGTTTTCAATTATTTCTTTAGCCACAGTTCAGCGATTAAATTGAACGTCACATGCATTGATACTTAAGCTCATTTATTTGCACACCTTTGCGTGTCACTGTTGTTTTTCTTCTCTTTTGCTGCCTCCTGGCATGGCGTGCCAATAAAAATAATTGGCTATAAATGCGCTAAAAGTCAAAACAACGCCAAATGATACGTACACAGAAAGAGGCCAAGTTGCGAATGCTACTGCTGCAAAGGAAAGCATTGCTTTTAATTAATGAAAGCAACACAGCAGAGAGGCACTTCTACCAGTCCAACACACACACAAACACAGTCACAAACACAGTCACAACACACACAATTTTCGCAAGTACCGTTAGTATTTTATGACTATGGCTTGGCAGCTGTGAATGCCATCTTGTGTGGCAGCCACAGTAGCTCTCTCTGCCACCTTTGGCTGCCGCTTGTCGCAGTAGGTTTCAAGTGCTTTCAGTTATAATTTTATGTGCCATTAATTTGCCACCGTAGACAAGTTTCGCACACACACACACACACATACGCATGCATAAGTGTACACTTTTAATGCATTTTGGGCATAGTTATGTGTATGTGTATAAGGGTCTGTGCGCGTCATCTAATGAGCCTACTCTGCATTTGGGCCCTTGTTGCTTTTGACTGTGTTTTTGTTGATGCTCTTATGTCTGGCATTCTGTACGGCTAATGTTGACAAGCACAAACTTTTGCTATTTATAGCAGTAACGGTAGCACTTTTAATAGCCGCTTTGCTTCCATCGCGCTCAGCAATTAACGTTGATTGCATTTTTATAGGCTTCAACGTCAAAACAAAACTAAAAAAAAATAGTGTGGCTTTCTTTTGCGGGCGCTTAATTAGCCACAAAATGTCAAGTCCTAAGCATAGCTTTTATGATAACCATTTGAAGTTGAGAGTTACTTTAATGCAATAGTTTTATAGATAAATTGAAGACTGTGGTAGTATAAACTTATATTAACTTATACATCACTAAACAAACTTTTAAAGCTTTTGCCTTTACACCAGATACAAATGCAAAATTAAACAAGTAAGAAGGCTTAAGTTGAGTAAGCTCCACTGCTAGATACCGTGAACCTGAGACATTACGAGCTATATCATTGTTTGTCTGTAAGTGTATATCGGAAAACAGAGGACCTGCTCGTGGCATACTCGTACTTAAATCCTAAATCTCAAGTCCTTAACTTTTACGGTCTCCAAGTGAACACCTTAATACAGACGGTCAGAATGACAGACGGACAGAGTAACGAACATATGTAGATAAGTCGACTGGGCTGGTAATGCTGATCAAGAATATACATATGTATATACATTAATGAGGTCGAAGATACATCCGTTTGTCTGTTACATACATTTTCAAAAAACAATATTACTCTTTTTGCTACTTTAGTTTAAGTTAAAGAATATTTAATTTAGAATTTGAAAATAAAATGTATTATAATTAAATCATGATTTAATTTAACGTTCTGGTTATAGTGTATATTTGTACCTCATGTTCTTTATAGAGTTGCTTGACTTTAAACTGAGTTGCATAACGTCATAAAGACATGTACACACACATATGTCTATGTGCAATAAACTGTAGACAGGACATACTTACATATATGTGTTTATATTGCTGTGCATATATACATAAGTATATCTTTTTTCTGGCGCACCCTGTGTGCATGCATAAAGTTTATTCTGCTCGCTTATTACTCGTACGAGTATCCTTTCGAGTTCAGTTTCCTGTAGTTTCCGAGACGGAGACGCTGCCATGACTGCTACTTACAATTTACGATCTTCATGTCTGGCTGGGCTGGGCTGGCTGACTGGCTGGCTGGGCTGGTCGTTTCGGTCTTAAAACTTAAATGGAATGCACTTCATATTTTGCATTATTTAAACGGGCATGGCCAGAAAATCAATTCCACAACTTACACAAACACAGCTGGCAAATACACAAATACAAATGCAGCCGAATACACAATACAATATTGGTTGGCTGCAGATTCAGCAGAAATTGAGGAACAATGTGCTTCCGAATATATAACGATTGATTTTTGGTCGACCTTTGGTGGGAATTGTTCACTGTTTTTGTTGCTGAAGTCGCTCAATTTACGTTTCGAATTGCGTTTTGGGGCTGAGTGAAAATCTGTAATTAGCTAATTGCTATAATTAAATGCTTTGCCAATGTTGGCATTTCGTTTAGTTAAATGCAAAGATAATGAAAATTGCGTCAGCCACTTTCGGTGTATAATTTTCTGTCTCCCTCTCTCTCTGTCTCTCTGTCTATCTCTGTGTGCGAGTGTGTGTGTGTGGCATCATCATTGGGGCATCATTATTGCGGTCGCCTGCGATGTCGGCAACGCATAATGGCAAATCGAACATATTTGCATATGAAATGAGCGAGAAATCGAAACATGGCGGCAGCCAGGCTCCAGCCAGGCATCAAAAAAGCAAGCGAAACGATTTCCAGTTCGGATGGATTCGCTTGTGTGTGCTGAGAGTTATTCCGCATGTGACTTTGGGTTAGTTAGTATGCAAAATTGTTAGCTTCCATAATAACTGTTTATGCTCATAATAAATAAAGCTCTAACTTATTTGCCCGTCTGACTTTTCAATTAAAACTAAGCATACATACATGTGTTCATACACTGTCAACGCGTCGTATGAGTAATGTTGTTTTACTATTTTTAAAGCTTTTGCAGAGTTTCAACACAATATAAGCAAATTAGAAAGTCCGAAGAGCTCTCAGCTTAATTGCAAAATCAACGTCGGCTGCCAAATGCAAAGAGGGAAGGCAAAGAATACTTTACAAATTTTAATAACTTTGTTTGCCCGGGCAACAAGGCGAAATTGCTGAGCCTAAGAAATGCAAATTAGTTTACAAGTGATTTAAATAAGATACAAAAAGTGACGAGGGACAAATAATACAAACACAGGACTCTGACCAGAAAAAGGGCTTTTAACAACTTGTTTTGCTGTGGCCCAAGAAAACGAAGTTTTTTTTTAAATTTTGTAAAAGGCAAGCCAAGAACGCAAAAAATAAATGTTGTTTGTATAATAATTGCATAATTTACAATTAACTTCAAATAAACATATTTTCAAAAATTTATTTATATAAAATTAATTTATTTTTGGAATCTTCAAAAAATTTTATATGATTAAATAAATAATTAACAATTTTAATGTGATAATGCATAAATAATATAATATATAAATCTTTGTCTGAATGTGGTGTAGCTAATATGCTCAATCCTCAAAGCTTTTTACTATTAAAATAAAAAATATTATAAAAGATAAATTTGTCTGATTGCCTTTTCTTATCATAATCTTTCGCTTTAAACAAAGCCCACTCCAAAAAGACAATCGCACTTATGAAAAGGCAAACGAACTTTAAAAGCTGGGCCAAAAATAACACACACAAGCAAATGCCAAGTGAAAGGAAATTGTTAAGAGCAAAGACTTGGAAAATAAGCCAACCCCAAAAACCATAACTCAAAAGCTGGCGCCCAACACAAATCTAAGGCACAAAAAATAAAATAACAAAAATAAAAATCCATTGAAGCCGAATGCAGAAAAAAAAATTAGCATAAAAAAAGGATTTGCGCGCTAATTTCACTTTAATGTAAGCGCGGCGACTGCGACTGCGACGATGACGTCGCCGCCATTACATTACTTTTATCTCTGACCCTCCGCAGCCTTTCTTTGCCTTCACCGCCGCCCGCACCAACTCTGTGCTCGCCTTTTTGTCTTTTATTTATAGCATTATTAGTGGCACTAAGTAAAAAGATCGCCGCATTTTTCCTTTTGCTTTTCCGCTTGCTACTTTCCGGCGTCCTTAGCTTTGGCTTCAACTCCAGCCATGGCTTAGGGTTTTTGGCCTGCCCCAATAACAAAGTGCTAATGCCCCACGCTAATTATGCATCATTTGTAAGACAGTGTAGATGTTTTTTTTCTGCCTCTCTGTCTTTCCATCTTATTACATTTTTTTAACAGCTATTCTTATTCTGTTGTTGTCAAAGCTCATCATGCTTTTCTCTATTATTGTGTTACTTTCAGGTCCGCCCGTGCTCTCCGAATCCATAATTGGCACAATGGGACGTCTGCCCTGCAATGTGACACCGCCCATTTATGAGGATCGTGTGGCTTTGGTCATTTGGTACAAAGTTGGACTCAAAACGCCCATTTATAGGTGAGTAATATGCTAAGATTAAAAGAAATTTATTTAAAGAAAAAACGTTTCAAGACTTGTAAAGCTTATAAGCTTATGAAAAATGTTACATCTTCATTTTAAACAACTCAAACTCATTTGTGAAAGTTTTTACGAAATATATCTGTATCAGATATTATTCGTATTTCCAACTTTTTATCTGACTGGTAATAGCAATAAAATTTAATAATATCCCACAAATATAAACTCAACCGAACAATAAAACAATGTAACAAGAGTATAACTAGTTGAAAGTGTTACACACACACATCATTCAATAAATTTTATTTAATAAATAAATACACTGAAAATTTCTAGCATTATTTGGACTTATATTGGCTTAAAATAAACTTTGTTGCAACTTTGATTACAATTTCGACAATTAGTTCAATTGATACATTTTAGTTGTCTTGTTGTGGCTGTGTGTGTGCGTTGTGTGTTTGACAATAGATTGGATTGAGATATTCCCCCTTAACAGAAATCAATCGAATTCTCTTTTTATGTTGCCCAACCTTTAAGCTCTTGTGTCAAATTCAGAAAAGGGAACGCTTGAAGCTGGTACCAGGCCACAACAATTTTCACACGCACACAAAAAAGAGAGAGAGTAAGAGATAGTCATAGCCACATACAGAGGTCCATAAATAAACAAAATTGATTACCACAGACAACTTTTGCGTGTAAAACTCGCTCAACCCAACCAACTTGGCCAACTGACAGAGAGACAGACAGACAGATAAACAGATGGTCGAAGGGTTGGAGTGTAAGTGGAGTCTGCACATGTCAGTTTGGTGATTCCTATGGACACGGGGTTAATAGCGGTAAAGGAGAGAAGGGGGCGAGGAGCACTTTTTCATTTTGATTTAATGTCTGCTAATTAAGCAATTTTTTGCATGTTTTGGGGGCTGCTCAACTGCAGCCATTAAATTAGCATAACTAGAAAATTATACACAGGCTGACAGAATGGCAGAGCAGCTTCAAAATGAAGCAAAGTTTTTGGCATCGATAACGACCTGAATCTAACTCTCAAGGTTAACTAACCGTTATAGTATATGGTAAAGAGTAAAACTTTTTCAATTATTCATGTCGAACATTTTGGCATTGTACTTGGTTGCTGCCAAAGACTTTTACTTTTTGTATCTTATAGATATGAGCGTCTGCACACATCAAAGATGCGCAAAACTTTAATTGGATTTGTTAGAGTCGGACGTATGTGTGTATGGAGAGGGGTTGCGTGTCGAGACACAAACAGAGACACTGATTAGCTGATTGCTAGTTGCGGCGGCTGCCAAGCTAGCAGTCAACGCCATTGACATGCGGCTGAAACTAATTGAACTTCAGCACTTCAAGGACTTGCAAATGACTAGAGCGAAAATAGTAATTAGCGTTTCGTAACGACGACAAGACTCAAGACGAGCCAAGTTGCAGGCCAACACAAGCCAGGCAACGCTTCAACTTTTGTTTGTAATTAAAAAGCACTCAGCAAGTAAATTCATCATAAAATTAAACTTGCCATTTGCCAATTTCATTGCCATTGCCGTTGTCATTGCGATTGCCAATTTTTTTTTAACTCCTCACACTTTGAATCCCTTTTGGGATGCCCAATGACATACTAAAATTATCATCGAACTAAGCTGGAGAGCCATCTTATGTTATTACTAGCTGACATTCACATGTCACGCTATTTGAATGCCTGCTTTTCTTTGCCTTTTTGTAATTTTTGATTATAGCAGCTTTTGCCGCGTATAACATAACTGCGCCAGATGTGTCTGCAAATCAAAATTGAAATGCAGTAAAATACAAACGAGCTCTGCCAAGCTGTCAGAAAGTTGAAAATTGCTATCGCAAAAAAAAACCACATTTGTATGTGTTTACACAATCGAATTAAAGGCTGCGCATCTTAAAGTTGGATTAACAGTGAAACTTACTAGCCTTGGGCATGGTAAGTCTAAAAACTTTAGGGTGCGATATAAAAAAAATCCATGAACAGATACTTTGTGTTATTTTTTACTTCTGTAATAGTTATGCGTTTTCTATAAAATATGAGCAGAACAAACAAAAATTTTGCTCCTAACACGAAGGTATCTTTGATCTGTTAAGTTTGACTTGTTCACCAACAAATTTTAAAGCAATGTTCAACAAACTTGGACCAAAAACATAAACAAATACACTCATAAAACTTACGTACAGAGCTGTCTGGTGCCTGGCCAGAGGTCATCCTAACACCGAAAAAGAAAAACAAAGCATCACAAAAGTTGCCTGCTATACAAAATCAGCTTTACAAGTTTTTAAAGTCGATGACCAAACATTTGACATGGCAGCCGAAAGCAAAAAAAAAACCAGAACAAAAACTTTAAGGCTATCGATTGTTAGCTGAAATGAGCTCATTATGGTAACTTTCAAAGCGCCCCTTCATCCTTAAAAACCGCATAACAGCAATGAACCAACAAAAAATTAATCAATAATCTACAATTACAAACTTAAACAATAAATTACAACAGACAGAGTGGAATTATTAATTCATTGCAGAACCCAATTACACAGTTTACCAAAGTCGTTGCTGTAGGTGAGCAAGGTGCCCCTTGTTGAGGCAGCTTTAAACTTTTGTCTTTTAGCTAAAGAGAAAAAAGTGCCAAAGGCATTTTTTTTATCGTTTATTTTTATACTCATTCTTATATTATACCTTAAACCTTGTTTTTCTTGTACTTGTTTTCAATTTAACTTTAGCGTGGATACACGAGACTCAAACTTTGCACAGGGCACGCACTGGTCGGATGAGACGTATCGGGAGCGATTGTCCTTTTACGTGGAAGGACGTGCCGGCACGCTGACCATCAAGTCAACAACGGAGGATGACACGGGCGAATATCGCTGTCGTGTCGACTTCCAAAAGAGTCCGACACGCAACTCCAAAGTGAATTTAACTGTCATAAGTAAGTATTGAGCAAACCAGCCAGCAGGCATGCCGAAGTACACAGCATGCTGCAAGCAGCAGCAGCCGTTGCAATGACACATTGGCATAATTGAGCAGCTAATTTGTGCAACGACATATCCGGGGCAACCACTCAGCTCTCGAACAAACACATTAGTTACAAAATAAGATGCCAAGTATATGCTCTGCCAACGGATTCTGTCCGCAATCTCTCTTTATCAACTTTGCTTTGCAAACAGCATTTAAAGTGCCAACTTGGCGCAAAAGTTGCACGCCGCTATCAACTTGTTCCCTTTAAGCTGGATAAGTATAAAAAAGTGCAGCGTGGAATTGCATTTTCTTTTTTCTATTAAATGGCATTTTTTTAAATTTTCATTAAATTTACAAAGAATCCTTTGCTTTAGAACTTAGTTTGATGAACTAGAATTAAATGAAGATTTGTTTTTTTTTTGTAGTTAATAGCAGTTAAATAAAGTTAGGATTATTTTAAAGTTGTTTAACTTTGCTAAATTTTAAACTATTTGCATTCCTTTGCAATTTTCTCTATGTGTGTTTTACATTCAGCATTTTTTCGTAATACGTTTTTGTATGTGCTCAATGGCGTCTGGCTGCCCCAGCTACCTGGTTAGCTGTGTGGCAAGGTTCTAACCGACACAGCTAGCAATTTAGCATTAAAATTTATATGCGAGTCTAAAGGCGTTTAGCTGAAATATACGGCTTGGTTTTCTTTAGCTGGCAAAAAAAAAAATAGAAAACCCAAAATTTTTTGTTGGTAAATAGTTTCTGCCTGCGTTGGCGTCAACATCGCCGTCGACGTCGCTGCTGTTAGATGAAGCGTTAAGCGGCATTGGCCAACGGGGCGTGGTTATGTTTTACAAACTTCTTAAGCATGCTCAGCATGCAATGCTCTGCCATCAGTGTGTGAGTGCGTGTGTTTGTGACATGTGAAGCGTAAAACCATGGCTGGATTTAGAACTTTGTGCGTCGGTTGGCAAACAACTTTAAAGAAGATACGAGTATTAGATTAAAAGTTGCCCCAGCCTTGGGTGGACAGTTTAGACAACTTGCCGCTACTAATGCGAGCGGTAACAAGACGCTGCGGGTCAACAGTAGATAGTTGTGGGGGCGATAAGGATGGTGCTCAGAGATTGCCACTAAGTCCTGAACATGTTTTGCAAATTTGCCAGCAAATATGTTGAGCTAAGCTCCCAGCCACATAGCCCACTTTCAAGCTGGCATATAACTGAGCCAAATTAAAATATTTTCTAGTAAATAACCGGAGCGTGGCGCGTGCCAGCCAAGCCAAACAAGTCAAAATAGTGGCAGTGGGCAAAAAAACAAGCGAATTTGTGAAAATTAAAAGTTTGCTCAACACGTCGGTGAAAATTAATGGCTATATTTCACACAATCCACTGTGCTCGGCAAGGTCGAAAGCGTCTCACAGCCCAGCACTAGGTCTGGTCAAGAACAAATTCTTAAAATAATGTATCTACATACTAGTACTTATATATTCGTGTAAAGAAAAGGCGCAAAGCTGCTGCTGATTTTGAGTTGAACTTTAGCAAAACCTGCAGCCAGCGCCACCTGGATTGAGTCCTTGCCAGGTCTGCGGATAAAATACATGGCAGCCTGTCGAGAATAGCGCAAAACAGCTCTTTAATATTTAGACAGCAGTTTCATCTTTTGAGCAGCTTATGCCAAGTGAAAGCTATTTGCCATGCTCCGACAGCCCGACGTGGAGAAGGGAAATTAAATAGTTTAAAAATATATAAATCGTGGCTGTTGGGCAACGCAGCAAAACTTAAGTTTAAATTCGTAATTTAATTAAGTGCAGAACTTCCTGCTGCTGCTGAGGCTGCTGTGTAATTTAAGTGCTCAATGATTTTATTTACCTGAGTAAATTTCAATGTTTTCTTTTGTAACAGCACCGCCTGAATCTATCATCATACTGGACAGCAAGGGTGCCACTATCAAGGATCATACGCTGGGACCCTACAACGAAGGCTCCAGTGTTAACGTCACGTGCGTGGCCATTGGCGGTAAGTACATTCACACACGCACACACGTCTGTCTCTCTCATTCTCACTTCCTCCACTCGATGTTGGCAGCAAGTGTTGACGTTGCTTTTTGTGTCTGACAATTAAAAGTGATGAGCTTGAAAATGCAGGCAAAGATTTCGCATTTTATTTAATTTCACATTGGCTGAAATGCTGTCGACTGCACGAACCAACAGCAACAGCAACAACGAGACAGAAAACGTGGTACATGGAGCTTCTCTGAACACACCAACAATGCCCACACAAATTGCATTGAGAGCACTTGAAAATTGCTAAAAGCCAAACAAGACAACAAATGAAATAGCGAAAGGCACTTGTGCACACACACACACATACCAATACATGCACATGTATATAGAGAGGGAGGGGGTTGGGGCACTTCTTGCACTTGTGAGCACATAAACAAACAGTCAAAGACAGCAGCTAAATCGCTGCAAGCAACTTAAATGTGGGTGGGTTTGGCAAACTCAAGTCTAAGCCATATAACAAACATATCAGTTTCACACACACCCAAACACAAATACACTCCCCACTCTATCGAGTTGACCCGCTTCTTTCATCCCTTGCAGGGCTGCAAGGATACCCACATGATACACTCGATAATTCTCTTTTGTTCCTTTTTTTCTGCAGGTCGACCACAACCAAGGGTTACCTGGTGGCACGGCAATACAATGTTCAATAGCTCCGGCATGGGCCATCCACTCTCGGAGCGACGTGTGGGCAATGTCCTGTCGCTGGCGAAGCTCAAGCGCAAGAATCTTCACATGCAGCTGACGTGCCGGGCGGGTAACAATAATTTGACAACGCCAATTATCAGCAGCATCATTCTCGACATGAACTGTGAGTTTTCGTTTTGCAAGAGCTGTGCTCCACCCGCACCACCTGCCTAATTAATTTACTTTTATCATTCTGTTGTGTGTGCTTGTGTTTAATTGTTTGCTTGTGTGTTTTCTTTCATGGCAGTGCGCCCACTGATTGTCAAGCTGCAGGGAGAGAATCGTCCGCTTTCGGCAGAAAACTCTTATCAGCTCAGCTGCGTCGTCATCGGCTCACGTCCAGCTCCAACGATTACCTGGTGGAAGGGCAGCACGCCCATGAAGAATACCCATGAAATTGTAAGTACCAAAATTCCCAACAACTTAGCTATAAAATCTTTTCAAACTTAAGGTGCAGCTGTAACTAAATTAAGTACTTATATAAAAATCAGTAATTACTTTCAAACTAAAATAATCGACATCTAATGAGAAAGAGATATTCTAAACAAACCAACTTTTAAACTGTGCTTCTATTAACAAGTAGACAAAATCCAAAAAAAAACTTTCAATTCCTCATTGTTCATCTTAGCACATTTGAAGGACAACTGTTTAATATGCTTTACAACAACTCTTGGAGTTAAAAGGGTGTACACATGCAAATTTCAAATTTCAGGGTAGCTTGTTAAACCAACCCCCAAGCCCAAGACATGCCTAGTCAACAACAACCCAAGCGTCAACCTAAACCTAAGCCCCCCTATCCTACTATAGCAGACATGCCTTGTGGTAATTGAAGTTACTTCAACGGCAGTCACGTAGCTGCCTTCAATTAAAACCAGGGACCAGAGCCTTAACGACTGCCCATTGCACGTCGCTGATGAGGCGTGGGACGGGGGTTTGAAGGGGGCGGGGTGCTTTCATGCTACTCTTTTGTCTCGCTTGGCAGCACAATGCGTTGTCGAAGAGGACCATTAACTGTTTCGCATTTTCTGTTGAATTTGCAGGCCAATCCAGATGGTAATATGACCACATCGGTGCTGACATTCACGCCCACCATCGATGATCGCGGCAAGTTTCTATCCTGTCGCGCCGAACAGGGCATGATACCGGAGTCTGGCATGGAAGATGGCTGGAAATTGGACATCTATCGTAAGTATTGTTTACATTCTCTCGCTCTATCTCACTGGTTTATTAACTATGCGGTGTGGAAAACATCAAAGTCCCCGGCAGGGAGGACTTGTCAAGCGATGTGGCTTGTAAATTATATTGCAATGCCAATACGTAACCGCAGCCAAGGTGGCGTATACTTAATATTTAATTTGACTGCCTCAACTTTTTAATGAAAACGAGAGTGCAAAACGCAAGACGCTGCCTACCAATATCGACTTTAAATACTTTCCGAAAACCCAAAAATGCTGCCAAAAGCCAGAGGCAATAATTTTTTGTGTTGTTTTTTTTTTTTACTGATTTTGTTATTGTTGCTGCTGCTGCTGCTTTTTGTGTGCCAACTTGTGGCAAGTTTGGCAAATTAATTTCCAGCGGCGGCCGGCAAAACTTTGCACCAAACTTCCAAAACTTTTTAACCCGCCGCAAACACCGCAAGCAGCGACGCTGACTGCACAGCCATCTTTACGCTTTTACAGTTTTTCGACCTGTTTGCACAAAATTTAAATGGCAATCCGCCTTCGAACCCAAACTCTAACCGTGCTTCCGTTTCCTGTTTGGCTTTGCACTGCGCTTTTTGGTTGCTCACCTTTTAGCATTTTTTGGCTTCTATTTTTTTGCTGCCCCACATTGTATTGAAACTTGTGGTCCATTGAGCAACCCTTTGGGCCAGAGTTTGGATAGGACGGGGTCTTGTTTGCACAATTTGATAGATTGCATAATAAGCTTAATTGATTCGCGCATTCCGCACACACCAATTCTGATTTAATTAAGTTAAAATTTTTCTTGTTTAACAACGTACACAAAAACTCTCAACCCAGAAAAACATATCTCTGCTCTGTCCATTCACGTGTAGATTGATTTTTTGCACACTTTCCGTTTTCCATGGAGAAAATAAACCTTTCTCGAAATGTGCACAAAATCCTTCGGCCCCTAGACAAATTGCCAACACGAGTAAATGGGATGGGTCGTGGTATAATTTTCTACAGCTTAAATTGCCTAATTTGCGAGGCTTACAAAATAATTACACCTTTGTGTGCGTCTTTTTGTGGGTGTGGCACTAAAAGTAATTTGTGCTTTATTTTTTGAAGGCAAGTAAGCTGCCTTGAGAAGAAGTAAGCTCGATTAAGATCGAATTAAAGTGATATTGTTAATAAATTCATGTTCTTATATTTTACATTTAGACATACCCGTTGTTAGCCTGGAACTGGGCACAAATTCATTGAATGCAACCCTGCGTGAAGGCGTCGATGTTTTCTTTGAGTGTAACATCAAGTCGAATCCATGGATCTATAAAGTCAGTTGGCGACATAATGTAAGTTAAAATGAATCTAACAAAATAAAGTATATAAATGCGATATAAATCTTTATTGTTAAAGGTTTTTTTTAGTGTAGTTTCAGTTTAAATTATCTGTCTTCTTCAGTATACATATTCTTTTTGACTCACCCTATAAGTAGTAAGGTTTCCCATATATCTTATTATGTGTATACCTTATATCGGCCATAGGTACTATGCATTTTAATACGATGCCAATTTCATCTTGCTTAGCTATTTTCCCTAGGGCCTAGTTCATACACACACAAGTTAAAACCCAAGTCGGGGAAAATTTAAATCGTTTATTATACATTATTATTTTCATTATATTCTATACATAAATTACCCTGAGGCGACACACAACAAATCGAAAAGCGCAGCTCATACTCAAACAACACACACACACTTTTATACACATAATTGTTGCATATTTTAGGGCTGACAGGCACACGCAAAAAATCGAAACATACACACACACCTACACGCCCACATAAACACACTCTTACATATGTATATGCGCACATAGCGGCATACATAGAAATTTATACAATTTATTATTGAATTATTTAGCTGTAAAAGCACTTAACAATTTATGCAGCCATGGTCCTAAATTATGCAGCCACGCCCCCATCAATATGGCCCACAGAGGGTCTGGCGCCTTTGCCACGGGGCGTAAATGTCGGCCAAACATGAAAGTGTTATTAGCCTCAAATTAAATTTATTTCCATGCACAGTTATCGTTAAATTGAATATAACTCAATAAATTATTATAGAAATGTATGTGTAAAAAAAAAATGTTTATGTTTTCAATTTCCATTTTCAGGGCGAAATATTGGAGAATAATCCCGCCGAGGGCATAGTCGTGGCCAATCAAAGTCTCGTGCTGCAGAATGCAAGCAGAGCCAGGACTGGAATCTACACTTGCGTTGGCAGCAATCGTGAAGGCGATGGCGAAAGCAATCCCGTCCAGCTAGACATCAGATGTGAGTAACCGAGATCAATAAAAGAATAAAGAAGCACATTTCGAGCACATTTTGATTGCTTATTAAATAGATTTTCATGTTCAATAGATACGCTAATTGGCTCTCACAAGACCCTAGGCACTCATGTCAAACTACAATAGTAAACAAGATACACAGAACAATAGCCATCAGTTTGCAAGGGCCTTGCAACATGTTTCACAACTAAACTTATTGAACGTGCCTATTCCGTTAATAATAAATGCTTACAAAAGCGCAAACAAGCTTACAGTTTTCAAATAAATATTAAATAACAACAAATGAAAGACAGCGTTGCCATTTAAAAGTTTTCAATGCAACACTGCATTTGCATCTCTTGTGCATATAGTGCAACCGTATACACTAAAGAGTTCATAAAAAGTTGCAAGTTTGTGAGTTAGCAAGTTTAGCCAGTTTGCAAGCTGCATTCCATACTACTTTACACACGTTAAATTGAGCAAAACGAGGGCAAACGAGTGCTGCTGCTTTTGTTGGACAGTGTTTTTAGCACAAATTGAATTCAAGTTTCGCAATGTTTTGCTTTAATTATGCAAATGCCTTTGCCTTGCCAATTTGCACAGACACGTTCTCACATTCTATTATTCTCTTCTCTTTAGTTGCTCCTGTTTGTCGTGCCGGGCAGCGTACTACTTACAGTTCGGGACGCCATGAGACTGTTAAAGTTGCATGCGAAATCGACGCGAATCCAGCAGAGGCAACCTACGTCTGGAAATTCAATGCAACTCAAGGCGAGACAGCTGATATACCCGCATCACTAGTTGCTGTCGACCGTGGACGCAGCGTTGCCCACTACACCCCCATGGTAGAGAATGTAAGTAGTAAATGTGAAGTTCGCTTCATGTGGATCAATCTATGGCGGCACTGGCACATAATTTTCCACAAGAATAGTACATTTGAATTTTCCAATTTAGGCCGAAAAGGTGTGCCGCCAACGCCGCATTGCATGCATAAATTAAGTCAACGGAATACCATTTCATTGTCACTCACACAACCACACCCACACACATATAGACATACCCCAATCAGACACACACTCAACTTGGTTTGCCTTCTTCCGTTTTTGCATTTGCAGGACTATGGCACGCTGCTGTGCTGGGCCAGCAACGAAATTGGCGATCAAAGCGAACCCTGCGTGTACACAATATCGCCGGCAGGTGAGTCCCAACCATCACCTACACAAACACATACAGATGGCAAAGGAGTCAAGTTGACGTGCCGGGAATGCACAGCCCCCAAAGCCTGTGGCCATGTGTTTGTCTCTTTGGTCTCATTTCCGGACAACGAGCAGTAAGCGATTAGAGTTTTTAGGATAGTGTAGAACTTATGGGATGAATGAATTTGGGAATGTAGTTTATTTAGTAAAGTAACATTATAGCAATTACACGCTAATAATTTTTGCTTCAATATAAATTCCATCATTCAACCTATGTCTCGTACAACTTTCATCTACTATCGCATCGTATGAACCAGAAAATCGCAACCTTAAATAAAATTAGTTGGCAATAAATTTATCTTTTTGCAGGAGACTCCCTTTCTTCCACACACTCTGTGTATCTGTAACTGTTTTGTTAATGTTTTGTTTTGGGGTCGCAGGTAGCTGAACTACGCTGATTTGTTGATGACTTTGGCACTTTTGGTGCTTGGCTGGTTGAGTCAATGCTATTATTGTTGTTGTAGTTGAGGTGATGCTGTTGTAACTTATTGATTTTGAAGTCACATTTTGTTGCAAGTGCAATTGCAAATCAGTCACATGACACGTGCAACTTTAGCAATTTGTTGCTTGACTGCCAAGCAATACCAAAATACTAGGATGGCAATAAACTAAGCCGAATAAATAAAAGACCACATAAAAAATACATGAATTTGTGTGCTTGTAACAGGCGAACCGGATCCATTGCTCAACTGCACGCTGCTCAATCAGACATCGTCGGGCTTCCAAATTGAGTGCATCGAGGGCTTTGATGGGGGACTGCAGCAGGACTTTATCATGGAAGTTTATGTGAATGGAACGACTCGCTATCCAAAAATTTACAAATCAAAGTGAGTAGACAGCAAACTGAGTCTGAATCACACGCCGTGTGACTTTTGCATTTGCACACAACAACAAGGCTCAACGAGGCGTGGCAAAACGCATGGCCGCCCAATCCTTAAGCCTTGTGTCGGCTGCAATTCAGCAATGCTCATTTATCGTCCTCGTATATCCAATCTCGTTCTCATTCACATTCTCATTCTCATACTCGTTGTCGTTACTTTTCTGTATGGTGTTTTGTGGACCTGCCGCTAAAAACATTCAAATATCGATTCGATGCACATTACACAGGAAACCGTACTTTGAGGTGAGCGGTCTGGTGCCTGGCATGGGCTACAATGTCTTCCTTATTGCGAACAACAGCAAGGGACGCAGCAATGCGACCATATTGCAGGTCTACACGCTAAAGGATCCTGAGAAGCAAACGGGTAAGTTGTTAGCCAAATGGACTACTGTGGGTGCGTAGAAGAAGAAGAGGCAATGTGCTTTTGCAATTTCATGCATGTCCTGGCTGGTCGGTATGGCAGGACACACACATACTGTCAGTTTCTGCCTTCAAACTAATCGCCGCTGGTTTTGTTTCATTCGGAATGCAGTTACAGTTTGTTACTCATGACACAGACTCTTGGCCTGACGGTTTGATTTGTCTTTTAATTTGCTATAAGTTCTTAGCTTTCTCTAACATTTCTTGACTTCTCTTTTTTTATTTTCTACTATGCTTTGGTTGCATGCTTTCAGTTACAATAACATTTACCAAGACCTATCAGGCTTTTAAACCTGCTTATGGCAGAACAGCTACTGCAACAACGGCAAGAACAACAACAACTACACCAAAGCCAACAACAAGTGATTGTGTTTGCGACGAGGATGAGTTTATAAACGTGGTGGTGGGCAATGGGGAATCCAACGAAGGTAGTGGCTACGTTGAGCTTATTGTTTTCTATTAATCTATCATTCTATGTTTCAATGCATCACTTGATTTTCATCCGGTTCAACTTCAATTTTATTCAGTACGAACAGCGAAATTCTTTTGTTATTATTTGTTAATCCAATTTGTTATTTGTTTATTTTCCAATAGTTTATAGTTTTATTTTATTTTAGTGTTACTTTTTAATTTCAAACATTTAGTGAAACTTGTCTACGAATATTTTTTTACCAAACGAAAAGTAAAGTTTTGATGATTAAAAAATCATATAAATTTCGAACAGATATGAAAAGTTTGTTAAATATGTTGCTGGTATCAAAGTATAATATAAAACAATATTCTATCTTGTTGATTTTAATTTTATGTTGTAATTGTTGAGTTATATTTTGTTTTGTTTTTTGTTATATTGATTTAAACTTTTATTTTTTCTTCTTAATTTTATTTCAATAAAGTTTTATATTGTTTCTACCTAATTTGTAATCACTCTTTTGTTGAATTTTTTTAATTTACTAACCTTGCATACCATTTGAATAATTTTTACTTTAAATTTGCCTAACGAAGGCCGCACAATAAATCCGTACGAATTTTCGGGCAACTGTTTCTGACATTGGCTACTAAAAATGCTCGACATGCCGCCGGCGGCTGAGACAAAAATTAGCAACCTTAACACTGAGCGGCTTACAACGGACCACACACGTACTGGACACAAACACACACACACACACACACATACAAAAGCATCCAACACACATGCAGCTCATTAAAGCGCCACTAAATTCCAAGCACGTGCACCAGGAACTGGGACCGACAACGAAAACAACAGCAACGAGAACGGTGATCGGGGGTAGAGCAGGGGACCGGTACCGACAACGGAACGTAGTTAGCAGCTCATAAAACAATGCAAAGACGAAAACATAGAGAGAGAAAAAATACCAAGAACAAAAAAAGGAAGATAGAAAAATATGCAATGCATTCTCGTAAAATTATTGTAGCACACGCTTATCCTGTAAACTTGCTCTTTTTTGTTTCATTTGGTGTTTCTACTTCATACTTCCATCTCTTCCGCTTCTTCATTCTTCGCCACCATTTCCCTCTGCAGACCTATCGCTGGCCTATGCGCCCGTCATCGAGGACATCCGGCCTTTCCTTGGTATACTGGCTGGCATTGTGGGCAGCATATTCCTGGTGGCGCTCATTATTGTTGTGGTGGTCCGTGTGCGCGGCTCATCGGGGCGCGATCGCAATAATTACTCGCGTCCGGGCAGTGGCAGTGGCAGCAGCAGCACCGCCAATGGCAACGGCAACCTTGGCATCCTTGGCAGCAATAACAATGGCAGCCTGGGCATAGGCACCCTAGCGCACAATGGTGGCCAATCAGTGCAGGATATGCATCGCATTGGTCGCGAGACGTGTCACGTGACGAGCAGCCTGGACAGCATTGATAAGAATCCAGACATTATACCACAAGGTAAGCTCTCTCGCCACCTCGCTGTCGCTCTGTATAGTTGTTGTACTTGATAATAGAGATTGGTTTGCATTGATTCTCTGACTCGACTATTCTGTTGTGGTGCTCCCCTATTCTACAGATGGACATGATGTCGACGATGAATGGACAACTAAAGGACATAGTCGTGCCTATGCAACGGCCGCATTGGCCGAACAGAATGCCGTGATTACCTCGGGCACATATGATCACATTATGCCAACGTATGCGGTTGTCGATAAAAAGTCTGGACCTCCAACGGCTCATGGACAGTATATACAATATAACACGCTTATACCCGTTAGCAAAATGGGTGCTTATGCCAATCAACAGCAACAGCAACAACAGCAGCAACAACAACAACACCACCAGCAGCAGCAGCAGCTTCAACACCAGCAACAGCACCAGCAGCAGCAGCAACATAAGGTGAGTTATGCCCGGCTGAGCCCTAATCCGCACTTAGCCGCCAGTCAAACATTTAACCTTTTACAATATGGCCGCGTTGGCAGCCATTTTAATTTATAGCCCAGGACAGGTGGCCAACTGCTGACCAAGTGTTTGGGTTATCCCCACTTCCCAATCCACCACCAAAGTCCTGTCTTCATGCTTCTGTTGTGCTGCGCATATTTTGGGTTAAGTGGTTTTTATGGCAAGCAAACAGTTCATTACTATAAGCCGCAATTGATGGACCCTTTGTTGCTCCTACCAACTTAGCAAAAACAAACAGTTTAAAGATTCAGGCTTCATTCAGTAAGTAAATAAAAGCTACAGCCGATTCAAAAAGGGAAGAAGGTTTTGAAAGTTGTTTGCTGTAACATTTTTAAACGGTGTATATTTTTAAGGGAATTAAAAATTTAACATGACTGCTAATTAATATTAAAGTGCATAAAATTCATTTGTAAATAATAGCTTAAATAATTACACCTTATTAAAAAACCGACAGCTATAAATTCAACTACAACGTCGTTGTGGCGCCCTCTATGCCTCATTGCGTGGGCAACACCTCTACACCGAAAATATATATATATTTTATCGTTTGTATAAAATGCAAGTAGGAATTCGCCTAAAAACATACCACAGACAAAATCGGTGAAGGTCACGCAGATAAATAGAAAACAACAAGCTGGGGGCGAGGCAGCAGTGGCTGCAGCTGCAGCAGCAACGGCAACAGCAAAACCAACATAATTTGAAAATCATTTAAGTAGAAATTTTCTATGTATATGTTTGTGTGTTTGTTTGTGTGTGTGAACCACGCCCACCAGCAGCAACAACAAGGACCAGCAGCAAAAACGCCCAGCAAGCAGCAGCAGCTGTAGCAATATAAATTTTCCATTTGCGAATTTAATAAAAATAAGTTGCAGGCGGACAAGCGACCAGACGAGGAAAGGCATCGCTAAGGAGCAAAGCCGGCAGAAGGATGCGCGCATTTTCTCTGTCTAACTATATGTGTGTGTGTGTGTATGTGAATGCTTACTGTTTTTGTTGTTGTTGTTGTTTTTTGTTGCTGTTAGCCTGCAAACTGAAAATGCAATAAACGGCAAGTGAGCGCTATACTCGACTCGGGACTGCAGCTGCTAACTAGAAGTGGTTGCTCGAGAGGCTAGGTGGGAGAGTTGTAATAGAAGGGAGGTATGGTTGAGGTAAGAGAGCTTGGAGTCAAAGACGCTGCAGCCCAGACACATTACAAACAGGCACTGAATTTTTTTTACTTTTTGCACTGGCACAGTGGGCGTTGATGCTATGCCGAATGCAGGCAACAGCATACCAACAAATAAATAGGAAAAGAAATATCACATTTATAAGACATTTGAGCACACAAATTGGAGAGGTGTGAAAATCAAATCAAATGCAGCTTGTCAATTTCTGACAGATTTTCCAAATGGAATTAAGTCTATTTTTTTCGAATAACTGCACAACTTGTTGTGTGTGGGTAAAAGACAAACTAGGTCAGCAATTGGAAATGAACTTAAACAAAATCTTTAATAAATGTTCATGTTCAGCTATATTAAAAATACAAAGTTATGTAAGTTTAATAAACACTCTGTAAGGGCTTCACAACTGAAGCTTAAGTGCAGCCCAGCCTGACAAAACTTACAACTGACAATTATGCAACTGCTGTTTTGCAAACTGAAATTGACTTAACATACTCAAACTTTTAAATTTTCTTTCTATCTTCTTCTTAGACTGAGCTCAGCTATAGCGAGCTGACTGCCCCAATGGTGGGCAGCGCCGTTAGCGTTGGAGTTGGTGGCGTTCAACGTTTGACGCCCTATTGCAGCGCCACTTTGGGACGTCCGAGGCAATCGGAGCTTAAGCGAGCCGAGCCGAACATCTACTCGCAGGTAAATGTTATGATGGATGATGAGATTTTGGCGGACTGGCAGACGGCCACGGCGTCGGGAAACAGCTACGTTGCTGGCGCTGTGGTCGATAATGTGGGTGGGTCTGGCTCCGGTCTCTTCATCCAGAGCTATGCGACGCGTGTGTAAAGCCAAAGAAGAAGTACAAGTGTTATGTTTTCAGTAGTTTTATTTAGTTCGTATGCTTTGTTAATTTGATTTTTAATTTATGTTTTGCTTTTGCTTTAATAAATTTGAGAAGAACTTTCACATGATTCGATGCGATTTATTTATTGCTTTCTCACACATAACTCATTACAAGCTGGCACAAAGATTTTTAATTACTTCTCAAGAGCTGAGGCAAAATCAATTACAGCCACAAGCACTCTGCTGCACCACACACACACTCACACACACACATATATATATATATATATATAGAAATGCAGGCTGTTGCAGTTGCAACTGGCCAATCAATAAACTGGCAGCTGTCACTAAAAAAGTATGCAATAGCTTTGCACACAAATATTTGTCCACTTTTGACAAGAAAACCCTCAAAATTACGTATACGCAGGATAACAATAACACAAAAAAAAATTCAACACAATTTGGTGCAGCTGCAATTTGATTTAAAATACCTTTGACTATGTGCTTTTATGTGTGTAGAATAAACTGCATGAAACTGGTGCTGAACATTGTACTAGATATGCATTTGTGACCCAAAATAAGTCCAAACAGAAAACTCAAGCAAATCTAGTTGTGCAGCGTTGAAGTCTAAATACACTATGAGTGGAAAATTGTGTTTTTTTAGGTACTTTTGTTTTTCAAACAAATCATTTAATATGTTAAAACACAACGCATATTTATCCTATATTTTTAAATTAATTTTTAATAATTAATATGTATTGACATTAGTTCTCAATTAGTCTTGAAACAACTAAACTGTTTGTTTTCAACAAAAACAAATTACAAACTGAATTTTATGTCAATGCAAAAGTACTCCACCTTTATCTATATAGGATTTCATTGTAATTCCGTCCAGTTCGATGTGGAAGACAAGTTTATGTACCCAGTTTGCTAGCCATTGAGTTAAGCCGGTTCGTTTTGCCAGAGAGAGAAAAAGCTGTGCGACTATGTCTATAGCCTGCTTTGATTTGAACAATTATTGTAATGACTTGAGTTATGTTCTGTGTTGTGCACTGGCATTTGTAGCTATGAATGGATGTTTTTGTGATGGGACTCTGCACCACAGCAAGCTGCTCTTAAAATGCATTTAAGCAGAACTTGCTGGGTATGTGTGTGCGTCTATAGAACATTGTCAATGTGCACACAACAAACTACTTTTATGGGTGAACAAGAATTCCAACAACTCCAACCCAATTGTACAGCAAAAGCATGGAAACAGGCTGTGGTGGGTAGGAGAATGGTGGCAAGCCATTCACCTAATGACATTGTATGGCTTTATTGTCATTTATCGAAAAGTTGTACACGACACAGTTCTCTGACCAGCAGGCAAAATGTTTGCCGTTGATTTTAGTTCTCTGTTTTATTTTTATGGCAATTATTTTAATTCGATTATATATGAATGTATGTATGTACTTTGTGCAACTACAACGACAGCTACAGCTACAGCTGCTGCAGTTGTTCTTGTTGTTGTTTGTTTATTGTTGTTGTTGTTGCTGATGTTGTTTGTTTTAAAAGTTTTCAAACTTCGCTTTGCAGCAGAGTTCTTACAATAGGGTATTCAGGCCATTTGGGGCTTTTATCTGGTCGAGGTGGGGAGTTTTAAGGGTGTCAGCAAACAAATAATTTAATCAGCTTTGATATTTATGTCAGGCCAATTGCATTTTAATATTTTGGCTTAGTCGCTTCACAATTCAATTAGAAAAACACGTGTTTCAAACCTCAATTGTTAAGCATAAAGTTTTTAGTCTTGTATTTTCTCTTTAAAGCAAAGAATTGAAGGAAATACAATTGCATAAATTGTTTTAGAATATTTGTAAGGTTAATTCTTTAATAGATTTCATTAAAATGCATAAACATCTGTTTTGTTTTTCTTAAGCCACGGCTTTAGTTAACAGTTATGTTCTTACAATTCAATTTAAATTTATTTAGCGTTGGAAAATGATTTAAGTGAAAGCACGTTGAGAGCGTTAAGATTACAACACATACTCTGGGCAAACATATGCACACTCGTCAAACACACATGTTCGCTCATGTTTATCTTCTCCCAGCGGGCAATTATTGTAGCCAGTAAATGGGAGATGAAACTGCGGCTGGCTAAATAAACGCCAAGCGCGGCTCAATCGTAACTAGGAACAACCATAACAAATACCAACATCAGCAACATTAACAACAACAAAAACAACAGTGTTAGCGGAGGTCCAGACACACACAAACAAGTTTACATAAAGACCGCCAGATACTCATATATACTTTACCTACATATGTATAAGCGCTTTCCCACCTGCGCATACATAAGGTTTTATCATACACACACATATACTTGCAAAAACAAGCCAAAAACGAGGGTTACTCAATAAAGCGAGGCAAATTAATATTTAAATTTTAATGAGCTTCTTTATGTATCACTTATTATGATCAAGCTCTCGTTTTGTAGTTAGTTGCAATCCATCAAACAAACTAACATCACTGTAATAATGGCAAAAACAGCTAACTGTGAACGGCTGAAACACGGAAATCAAACATGAAACTTGCAAATTTCGCGCTTAGATTTCTCCGTATAAATCATTACATGTTTCACTCTTCTCTCTCTATGTCTCGTTTCTCTCTCCCTCTCTCTCTCTCTCTCTCTCTCTCTCTCTCTCTCTCTCTTTCTCTCTTCTATATGCTCTTCCAATCGTGCACGTACATATGCATATACATAGATCGATCTGGCACATCATCCCATGTACTCGACGAGTCCCATGTTCGGCACGAACACCACCATCACCGGTGTCACCATGTCACATCCATCACAAATGGCCACCTTCTCGCCAACACCTCCGCCGCCCATCTTTGCGCACAGCATGGTCACCACTGGCGATGGGCTGCTGCAGCCAGTGACGTGTATGGGACTAGTGGCCACATCTTCAGCAGCACCGCCCATCGTTCAGCAGCAACAGCAGCAGCAGCAGCCAACGGCTAATGGCGGCGGAAACGGAAGCATCGTTGGCGTCAACGTTGGCAACATCGGCGTTGGCATGAGCCTTTATGGCAGCGATGTGGTAAGTGTCTGTTTGATGTACTTCTAGTCCAAGCTACTCCAAACTGCTGCTGCTAGCTAGCTGCTGCTTGTTGATAGCAGCCAGTCAAGAGAAAGTCGCTTAATGTCCAAAACGTTGAAAGCATCAATATGCAAAGTGGGTTGTTGTTTTTTTTCAAGGTTTAGGGAGGAGTTGTCTGGGTTGGCTTGCAAACATTTATCTTGGGCAAAAAGCCCCATGCCCGAAAATCTTTTGTTCGTTTTCATAAATTGGAGCCACTGGGGCAGAAAATGGATTTTTGCGTTTGGTCTGATAACTGCTCAAGGGATTGCTTAGTAACATGCGCCATGTGCCCGAACACAAACTCAAAGCCAGCAAACTTTCCAATACGAAAAACAAACAGCAACCACAATATGGACAACTCAGTTGAGTGTTTGTTAATTATGCTTAAAACATCTCTTTTTTGCTTAAAAAAAACTTTGATAGTAAATTGTGCATATTTAAAATGTTTGGTTATATATAAATATTAAGAGTTCAAAAAGATGTAAAACATTTTTTTTTATATTTACAAAGACAATTAAAGTTAAGTTCATCCCATTAGAGCACTTTCTTGACAGCTTCAACTATATTTTGAAGACCACTTGATCCCTGACAGCATAAATTTTATAACCAAATTTAACTACAAAAGTTCAAAGCGGTAAATGACCCCAGAGTCTGCATAAAAATGACAGCTGCAGTAGTATACCGAATAAAATACTATGTAAAAAGAGTTTTAGCTCTTGCTTTCTCTCTCTATCCTTTGTGCTTAAGTCCTGTCTCTGTCACTCGTATTGCGTTTATGTGTGTTTGTGTCATTTGCTCTATAAATATGCCATTATATGTACACTTGGCGACGCGCATTGCGTTAGTCCTGGCGAGAGCTGCAGGCGCAGGCATAGCCAACATTGCCACCATTGCATTGTCCTTACTGACTCCAAACTGAAATTCGCATTACACGAACTTGGTCTATCCATCTCACTCTTTCTGTCCTTCATACTTCTCATCGTCGAGGTAGTTTTTCTTTTATTTTTATTTTTGCAACAGTTTCACGCTAAAGGACACTGCGGTGTGGCAACTTTTGACTCTAATGATTGCAATTATTATGGCCCGCAAAAAAAGGACCAACAACAGCAACTGAATCTACAATGTTATTTTTTCCTTTTTTTCTACCATTGCCCTTTCTTTAACGCCGAGAGTGAGTTGTTGTTCTCTGTGTGTGTATGAGTGAGTGTGTCCCGAGAGTTTTTTTGAAAAATGCAAGCCAAAAGGCAGCGAGGCGCGCAAAAGGCAACTAAAAAACACAGAACGAAAGCCAGCAACAAGAAAGAAGCCACGACAAGGGTTTGGGAGCTGGGATCTGGGATCTGTATGTGACTGTTGCGGTGTTGCCTGGGGAGCTGGGAGTTGAGACCAAAAGCAAATGGTTAGATTTGGCACAGCGGTACACTGAACGAAACCAAATGACACGCATACGCCCAGTTGGCCCCTGCTTTTCCACTGCTTTCTCCGGGCACTTCTCTGCCAGGGCATGAGTAAGTGACAGGGAAGGGATTACAGGGTGGAACGGTTGTAATAGCTGCGGGTACTCAAATAATGCGCGCCTCGTTAATTTTAAAGCATAGCTCTTTACTGTTATTCGTATTTTCGACCAAGACCCACGCCAATTTGCTGTCTGTTTTTTTCCTATTCGTTCCCCCTACTGTTTTGTGCTTTCGCATTTTTTATTGCTTTCAGCTTGTCATTTTGTCCGCGATGCTCAATGGATTTATCATCTTTTTTTTTTATTATGTTCAGCAAAGGGTGTTATAACTAACGTTTAATCGTTGAATCAAAATTTAATATAAATATTATTTTTCTCTTAATAAGTTAACTAAGCAGATATTATGATAATAAATGGTTTTTTTCGTACGCTTCTCATTTATTTTAATGCTAGGCCAAGCCACACCTTTTAAAGACCGTGCCCGAGGAGCTGCATCATCAATTAAATGGTGACGAGGTGCTCATCAGCCAGGATCGCAATCATGGATCGGGTACGCGATTTTGACATTAAGTAAACGCCAAGCAGCAAAAGATCTAAGCCACAAGCAAATCAAAAATGGGTTGACGAGCATGAGTAAAGTTTATGGGGAGAACTTAGTGAAAATTGACTATAAGTTATGTGATGTGCGCGGAATGAATTTAAAATCCACAAAAACTAAATCAAAATAAAACTGCCGCCAAAGCATTTAGAGGGCATGGGGCGCACAAATGGATAGCACTTTTTAAAGCAGCAACACAAAAATAATAATAAAAATCAACCTCAAATTATGTAAAATAATAATAATAATGACAACAATAAACTATAAAGAGAAGGAATCGCAGCACTCAAAGAGAAAAAATAGAAAAACACAGAAGGAACTAATAAAGAAATTTTGCATTAGATGTAATTGCCCGTGTAAAATATATATAAATCACTTAGAGCTCTAAATAATAAAAATTGAATATATGTTTAAACTTACCGTTAGATGTACGATGTGAACACTGAATTGTTAATATATTTTTAAATAAAAGCTTTAAGCGCCAGAAATCTAGACAACTTTTAGCTAAGTAAAACAAATTCATGATTGTTGTTTATTTATGTTGACGTGTGTAAGAAAACAGAAAGCCCCAGAGAAAACATTTACATTAAGCTTGTTCTTAAGACATAACTACAATTTATAACATACATACATACAGACACATAAACATACATATTTAAATCAAATTCATTTAGTTTTAAGGCCCGTTTAGCATAGCAGAAAATGTAATTAAAACTTATTTTGTTTAAATACTCGTCGAACGTCAAACAAAGGCATAAAGAATTTAAAAGCAAGCTACATTAAGACAACTTAATAATAAATGGTTAACTTAACAGAAATTAATTCAATTTAGCAACGCAACGTTTGCATTTTATACGTAATAAAGGGAAAATAAATAAAAGTAAAAGCCAATCTTGGTAGCGAAAAAGCAAAACTAATAATTAAATGAAAACAAAAACCCAAAACTCTAACTCTAACACATAAATAAAAAAAAATTACTAACACAATAAACGGGAAATGATTTATTAATTAAATACATCTTAAGCAACTGCATGTAAAATATTTAACTGAAGTAAATAAAAAAAAAAACACTTGAAGGAAATGTATTTAGATGTAAGTTTAAAATTTATATAATAAAAAACATAGTTAATAAATTAAATTTAATAAAATGTATTATTAAAAAAGTGACATATGGGACTTTAATTTTTGTATATATTCAGCTCTTTGTAGGGCTCATTGACCTGCCTGCCTCTAAACTTCTCTCTCAGCCTCAGTGGATGACAAACATTTGTAGGCAGCATCAGCACAAAATACTGCAATTTGGTGTAGCCAAACATTTTGCTAACTAAAGGCGGGTCCCAAGTGGGCGTGTCCCTATCCAACTGTGTGTGTGTGTGCGCGTGTGTGTTTGGTGTGCCTTGTAGCAAACGCCAAATATTGACAGGGTGCGTGTACAAACAAACGGAAACGGAAGTCAAGCTGAGCAGCAACATACGACCACAACGACAATGACAACAACAACAACAACAAAGATCAAAAGTTACAAATACAACAATGAATACAAGTACAACAACAAAAACAACATTTTCGTTTGTCGATACATCGTTCAAAAATTGTCAGCCATGTAAATTTTGTATGCGAAAGCACTTAACACCATTTTCGCTTAAGCAGTGCAAACAGTCAGGGACTCAACTAAACACAAGGATAATGATAGTGCCAGGCAGCCAGGCAGGATACCATAATGGCAGGTGGACATGGCTCTGCTTTGCAATCTAGTTGGGTCTGGGGCCAGATCATAGACACATCATTTATGACTATGGGACCCCTACATGGAAAGCAAATTATGCAAATTTTGACCGCAGCGTCGATGACTTGTAAATTTTAGCGGCGCAGCTTGGGCTGAAGCCTGTTTAGATTTGAAGATATGCCTAAAGGTAAGCAAAACACACGAATACCCCAATACACACACACAAACAAGTGCAAACATACACAAACGCACATACTTGCTGTGGGAGAGTAAAGAGATAGGATAGATGCAAATATTTGGCACGCTATGGAATACCTGCATTTATGCCTCAAGGAACAGCAGCAGTAGGTAACAGCATCAAATTAATTTTAGCCACATGTTAAAAGGTAAAGCCACAGAGTCAAACAGAATGATAGACACACAGGGAGAGAGAAAGAGAGAGAGGGAGAGTGCAAGAAAGAGAGAGGAGAGAAGGGTTGCCAGGCATTGAATGTAACACGCCAAATGGAAATCAATTAATCAAAACTCTCTACATAAATTATAAATTAAAAGGCTGTTTATGCTCCTGCTGCTGCTGTTCTTGTTATTGTTGTTGTAATAATTATTGTCTGGCAGGCGCCTCGAGGGTCATCAATCAAGCGGCAATTAAACGATCTTAAATTTGGGCGCAACTGTGTGTGGGATCTTTTTATTTATTTATATTTAATTGATGCCACGGCATACATTGAAGGAACACAAACAAACACTAAACGCATTTAAATTGTTTTTAAATAATAAATAAATTTTTTAAATGAATTTCAATGGAATTTTTATCTCGATTTTATAGCCCAACAATAAACGCAAACAAACTAAAGGTGCCGAAAACAAATATGCTCCAAAAATATAAAATGTTTAACAAAGCAATTGCCATACTCAGCTGCATCGTTTCTCTCGACCAATTTGTACTATTTTTAAATGAAAACTAATTGAACAGAAATACTCCTCATACAAAATTAATGGAAGGTGTGTAAAAAGTACATAATTTATTAATATTTTTATTCGCAAAAATATTGTATGCAGTTGATGAGCTGTCGACTAAAAATTCAACAGGGTCAAAATTCTCAATTGCAATTCAGCAAATCGAGTGAGCCTTAATCCGTTTTTATAGTCGACACTTTTTACACACTTTTATGGCGACAACAATTTATGTGCAATGCCGTGGCATATAAAATGCAGACCATGTCGAATACACTCAGATATTACGAGTTCCATATAACTTTGCTAGTTTCGCACTAAGCATCAACCCGCACTTTCATTTGACAAGTGCATTTACGGTTCCTCTTTTTTCGACACCATTCAGTGCAGTTGCATCCTTGCACTTGATTTTTATGAGCCGAATCAAAACTGCCACAGTTTTTATGTTTGTCTATCTCGATGTCTTTTTGTCTGTCTGTCTGTCTGTCTGTCTGTCTGCCTGCATCTAACGATGATAAATGACTAAAACCGAGTTCGTTTACAATTCGTAATTGTTAGACGAGAGCGAGAGCGCAGAATTGGTAAAGTTTTCGTGTATTTATGCAACATTTGCTTTTAATTGATTGTTAAAAATGACAAACGACTTTCGGTCTTGCGGGAAGAGCAGTTCAGTTCTCTCCTTGTGATTTATGCTTTGCTCGAGCTAATAAAACGGCTTCAAAAGTGTGCGAAAATTAAATAAACGCCATGCAATTAAGCGCATATTTTGTGTGCGTGTTTTTTTTTTTTTGGCTCTCTCACATTTAAGCTGCCATTAATGCGAGTCCACGGCGTTCTTGTTCATCTCCCGTTGTCCGTCTGTCTGTCAGCCATTTTGTTCAGCGCAGTGCAGCTGGCTGATTTATAAGCCGACACTTACAACAGAAACGACAACGACGACCACGACATGCGACCATTGCGCGAGAGAGAGTTGACCACTGAAATTTTCTTACCACTGATTTATTTACATTTAAGCAATTTCATCGCCGCGGCCATTCAGTGAGGGATGGGTGGGGATGCTGGGGATTGCGGGGCACAGTAGGGCCAAGTGTTATTCGGAAATGCACAGCATTGCAAGCGGAAATTGGCAAGCAGTTGAGCACAAGGGTGCAACATACTCCCCTCCCCAACCCTACCGTTTCTCTCTCTTGCTGACAAGGCGTCGTGACTGCTGCCAGAAGATTAATGCCGGCGCTTTTATTGTTCGGCCAGTTTGGTCACTCGTTGGTCGTTTTGTACAATTTATTGTAAATAAAAATGACGCTGCCACAAAAATTTAAAAAATTAAGAAAAAAAAATATAGAGCTTCCGAATGCACTTAAGAATTAAGGTAACTTAAGTTGAATTCTTGGGTTAAAGGTTAACCGAAATGAAAATATTGTAATTGCATCAATTATTAACAGCTTGAACCAGAAAGACCCTATTCTACTTGGTATACAAAAAAAGTAACTAAAGTTGTTTTTGTTCCAAGCTTAATGCATTATTTCTATCAGTTTAATTGGTACATATGTATGTTTTGATATTAACAAACAATATTTATGTATATATGTATTTATCAGATTTAAGCCAATACACATTCCTATTGATTTGTTTGTGGCAACCACAAAGCTATTTAAAACGCTGACATTGGCTCGCACCACAAAACTAAATTGGCAGACAAATAAACACACCGAGAGCCACAAGGCTACAAATAATGTGCAGCAAATCTACGCAAATTTCAGGCAAACAAATCCGTTTAATACGACTGCAAACATCTGAACACGCACACACACTCAAACGTTATCCGGTTAAGAGGGGGCATGGGGCAAACATACATTTAGGCAGCAACACCTTTGTGACACACGCAGCCAACAACATTTGAAGGTTAAATATATTGCCGAGCGACGCAGCCGGGAGCCAAACATATGCCCAATGCCAGTAGCCATAAATATTTGGGATAGCGAACCGAAAAAAAGGGTTAAATAAGGACGAGAAATAAACACACACGGAGAAAGCGTGTGTGTGTGTGAGACACAGTAGCACATTTACATAGAAAGTACCTGGCGGTGCACATTTCCTGTCTTTAAGCTCCGGTCCCGTTTTCCGGTTAATATGGCGGCGTCAAAACAACATTAAACATGGACCCAAAATACTCCCACCTTCATACACACAACGCATGCCGCCAGACGGAAGTGAATATAGCACGCACTGCGTATACGTAATACACATGAACATAAAATTTGAAAAGCAACGCTCGACAATAAATGAGATGAAGAGCCGTCCTGTTTTGGGTATGTTCATATACTATATGCCTTACACACACACAGCTTGCAAATTATTTTTTTAGTACTTTATTCAATGCGCATTAGGCGCGCACTAAGCTCCGGATTTGGGATCGGAACTCTCTCTCTTGCTTGTGGGGACTTAAATCGTAAATAATTTTGTAAAACATGTGACCGAATGGGATCTTCATACGTAACTGAGATTGCTCGTCCATCTGCTTTACGTGAGCATGCAAAAAAATAAAGAAAAGAAAACTAGCTAACTAATGTGTACATTTTAATTTATGTTGAATTTCTTACAGCCTTGCGTGCGAGCAAAGGGAACAGTTCGCACAGTTTGCGGGGTGTGATGATGAGGTTCCCAAAGTGTTGGCAATTTATTTCAGACGAGAAAAATGTAAGTGTTCAAGGCACGTGTGCTTTGAAAGCCGAATCATGTCGTCTACAAAAGGTTAGACAGATATTTCAGCAAATAAAACAATGTTGTTGTTGCGATTTGTTTAGTTCGGTTTTTATGTGTATAAAGATTTACTACAAGTGCTGACAAATGTGTGCTTTCAGTTTATTACTATAGTAAATTAGTGCCGAAATTTATAAAGTTTTCTTTTTCCAAAACATATATTAAGATAGCATTTCATTTTCGTTTATTTAAAATTAAAACTTCACTATTAAAAAATCATATATTATGTTCGGTTAAGTATATAGAATTTCTTTCTAGATGGGGCTAATGAGTAATTTTTTATTTAATTCCTTTTTTTGTTTTTGCTGGGCACTAAACAATTTACAAACAATTGCAAATTATTTGTAATCATATAATAATAATGTTGCACTGAAAATTGGTTTGATTAACTGCAACTAAAACTAAATTAGTAATTATACCCTGAACCCATGAAATGGGAAAATGGGCTTACTGGTTTTGTGCGAATGTATGAAACAGGCAGACGAAACCATATACGACGCTATAAATTATATGCATTTTGATCAGCATCAACATCCGAGTTGATTCAACGATGTCGGTCTGTCGGTATGAACGCCACGATCTTAGATACTATAAAAGCTGGGGACTCCAGTTTTTTAATACTAGCTATACTTAACCATAAGCAAAACAAGTTTATTGAAGATTGAAGCTAAGTTAGCGCAGTGTTCGGCTTAGGGTATTTTCTAGTCGAGATTGCTCGACTAGAGACATTTTACTTGTAAATATTGATATTATTGTTATTAAAATCGTCTGTCATATAAAATGTAAATAGGCTTAAATGCAATCATTTAAAACTGAACTAACGGCTGACCGCCGAGTCAGTCAGTCAATTGGCTAATTTGCTGCACAAAATTCATTTGGTATTTTCATTATTTTGATTGAATGTCTATTATAAGCCAGTTGAACTGACACATTCAGTGCAAATAAATGCAAATTGCATTTTGGTTTTTTTTTTTTTTTTGAATTACATTTTTTGATGGAAAAATAATATGCAAAGCTTTTTCTGGCAGCACGAATAATATTAAATAGCTTACAAAGAGGCGGGAGCAGCGTGCAAATAAAAGTTGCGCGTTGTTATATTTGTAATTGGGTTTATTAAAACTGCTTCATAGATAATTAATAAATAGCGCATCATTTTTACGGTGCTCACACCATAAAAACAAGCGACATGCGATATAAATAATAACTGGCAGATCATGCAGAGACGAGTTGCAGCAACAGCAGGTCACCAGACATTGCGGCCGATTGCACAAATCAAATAACTGCAACTACTACATTTATATGCAAATTATATCTATTTATATTTAATTATGTTGTGGTTTTTTTTTATATCGCAGAAAGTAATATTCACATTTTGTTAATTTGCCAATATAAAATATGATGTTTGTTTTTGTGCAGTGTCAAAACATATTAATTTACAAATGTTTGACATGCCCTCCTAATGTGAACGGAAATTTTATGAAAAAACATTAAAAGACAACAATCTAATTATATTGATAATGATACTGTCACTGTATTGAAAGCTTCACATCAATAACGTCAATTTTATTTTTAATTGTTATAGTTCAGCTAGTACACTTGGCCTGAAGCCTTATTATGCTCGCAATGATTTAATTGAAATGTGAATAATTTAACATATTTAATGCACACACAAAAGTATTCAACTCAATGCTAAATACGACTGCAATTTAGCAGCTTCCAGAAGAGTCAGGAATTGAGTCGACCGCACAAATTACATCTTGTTGTCGTTGTCTTAATGCTTTAATTAGCCAAAAACGAAAATGTTTTTGCAATTATAATTAATTTGCATAAAAAACACTTGATTCTGGTCCACCAACGACTTTCGCTATGAGCGAGTGCGTGTTGAAAGCGAAATGTTCATACCACTGTGCTCTACGTTGCGTATACGTAACGAGGAAAATTACAAAGCTAGAAAGCTGTTGGGCGTGTCAATTATATGGGTAAAGTTTTTGACGGCCAGCAGTACTAATTGGTTTTTGATTTCGAATTTGGACATGCCCTCAAATTTAAACACCCAAATGGCTGTGGCTTAGCACTATATTGCTGCGACACTTTGAAGAGCACACCCAGACACACACACATACACACACATGCCTAGCCCTTTTGGAAAAAGTTTAAACTTAACAAAATTAACCCTTAAGTGCGTTGCCAAGACTCTTAAGGTATGCGAAAAAAAAGTTAAGTTTTCTGACTACACCAGTATGTGTTTGTGATTGTATGTGTGAGTATATGCGTCTGGTTGTATGCTTTGTAAAGTTGACTACGCTAATATGTCACTTTGTAGTGGCAAAAGTTAACTTTGCCAAGCAAGCCAACAGCCACGCCCACTGGCATAGCCTGCACTCAACGCTAGAATTTGTTATACCCTTCATACATAGAGTATGTTAGACAGGGTATACTTCAAGTCAACTAAGTTGATATCAAAAGTTATAAAATAATTGATAGGATAGAAAATATTACTTCTGTTGCTTTAAGCAAATAAATAATATAACATTTGCTAAGCAAAACCTCAACACACAGGGTATCTGTTTGTCTTGCATTTTCTGGCATAGCTCTAAGTTATTTTGCTTGCGCCTGCTGCATGCATGTATAAGCATGTGTGAAACCAAAAACCAAGCCAACAACGTCACACACACACACATACAGAACAGTAGTGAGAGGAAGAAAGGGTAAGGAGAAAAGGTGTAAGATAGTGAGAGACACTCTACCGGGTTGCGGTTGCTGGCCCGATGTTCAAAGCGGTTGGGCTTTTACCTGGCGCTGGTGCACGTTTTGGCATTAAATTTGCACTAATACAAATTGTCGCTTACTCTTACATAGAACCCAGTAAATATAAGGGTAAAAACTAGTGTGTATGTGTGTGTCGCATATCTTAAAAGCCATCGCACAAAGACAACATATAAATTGAATTGTTGGCAAGCGAAACGACACGAAATGAAATGAAATTTCAAGAAAATGTCGCTGATTTGAAGTTAGTGGCAGAGCCCATGCCTTGAAAATGAAGGTAGTGTGCAGATAAACTACAAGAGCTCAAAGAAAATGCGAAACCTTGCTAGAAACTAACACACTCACGCACACACATGCAATCATACAAAATAACATATGTTAAGGACACATGCTTAACATAATTAGAGTGGAGAATAATGTGTCAAATGGAATTTGCGGTTACTTCAATTATTTTGTTCATCACTCAACTGTGCACATATACTGTTATCCAGCGGTATCTGCTTGCTATTAAACATTAATATTTCATGCATTATTACGTGTGAGTAATCATGAATTTTCTATTCTAATTATCTATTGCAATTTCAACACAAAAGACAAAGCAATTATGGTTAGTTGGATTGTGAAGGCCAGAATGCGTTGTAATATTTCCATTTATATGATGTCTATTGAATCTATAATTATAATTGCTAACGAAAGCGGTACAACCCCATCATACATTATTGCCATTTTATACACAATTCAATCAAATACTACAAAACATTAAAGCCATAATTAATAAATACAAATTTAATAAAATAATAATTACTTAATCATATAATTTAATTGAAATTAACTTTAGGATAACCGCTTGATTATTATAAATTTTAGCACATTTGCCTTAAGCCATCGCCTGGAGTCAACCAGGTTTAAAAATATTTGAATTTGTAATCCTGCCCATTAAATATCAATAATAAAATATTTGCCTTTGCGCCTTTTGGGTATGCAACACTTTTTATCCTACGGTCTTTGACTACTGAGGTTCGCTTTTTGGTCTTTAAAATGCAGCTGACGGTATGTTTATTTATTTTTCATACTTTCTCACATGCTTTGCAACACACACACCACATAGACAGACATTCACACTTACACTAATACAATTCTGGCACCTTTTTGATTATAATTTACGAGTAAATGTTGTTGTAGTGAAATTTTGTAAACTTTTGCTTTGCTTACGTAGAAGAAGAGCCGCATAACTTCTTCATATTGCAAACACATTTGCCGTACGCTCGACTGCCAAAAGGTGAGTGTGTGCGCATATGTGTCTGTGTGTTTAAGTGTGTGTGCGTGTGGCAAAAGTAACTTTTAAAAGGCAAGCAAAAAGTTGATGACGCTGCTTCTGCTTCTAGTTGCTGCTGTTGTTGTTGTTGTTACTATTCTGTGGGCTGACACCCTGAAAAGTTTCGCTACATTTTATTAGAATTTAAAATACATGCAGACGCCATAAATTTTATGAGCTGATGCGACAAGCGAAAGTTGCAGCAACTTGCTGCAAGTGCTGCTGCTGCCCTTAATGCGCCGACTGCTGCATAATTTATGCTCATTAAGCGCAAATGCAATGCTGACCCACATAGGCAATTGACTGCACTTACACGGCCCGACAAAGTAGCCAGCAGGCTGAGAGTCGAACTCCAGCATTCGAATCAGCATCCACCCAACCAAACACCCCTTTCCCCTCTTATACGCTCCATCCCTCTGTTTCTCTCTCAGACTGCCAGGCAGGCAAACGGATTCACGCTGGAATAAATGCCTTTTACTGTTTTGGTATGCAAACTTTTTCGCACTCAAATTGCAGCAGTAGCCAGAAACAGAAAAAAAAGAAGAAAAAAATACAACAATACAAAAAAAGCGAACACTGTAACTTTCACACATTCTGAAGGGGGTCGACAGAAAAGGGATTGCGCGTCACAGGCTGGACTTGAAAAGAGTCTTGTTGGTGGCTGCAACCGCCTGGTTGCACATTTGAATGCCTCAAATTGTTTGCTGTTTTGTTGCTTGCGCATTGTTTGAAGCCCAGCAACGATGATACGTTGAAGGAACAGATTCTCCTCTTTCTTTTACTCTTTCTTCTCGCTTCGCTGTTGTTGATGCTGTTTTGTTTTTCTGTTTTTTTGTCACAGTCAGAGTTACAGGAAAAGAGCTCGCCTCTACTATCTCCTCTGGCGCTCCTGCCGAATGAATTGCAATGAAATTTTGAGGCAACATTTCCTTTACTTTTTTTTTTAATACCCTGAACCCATAAAATGGGTAAAAAGGGTATAATGGTTTTGTGCAAAAGTATGTAACAGGCAGAAGGAAGCATCTCCGACCCCATAAAGTGTATATATTTTTGAACAGCATCAACAGCCGAGTCGATATAGACATGTCCGTCTGTCCGTCCGTCTGTCCGTCTGTATGAACGCGTCGATCTCAGAGACTACAAGAGCTAGAGACTTCTGATTTTGAATATAAGTTCTCCTATACCGTAAGCAGAACAAGTTTGTTTCAAATTATCGATAACTATTCTGGTTTCCGATATACACATGGTATCGATTACAAAAAAAATCGAATTTGGAAAATATAAAAATGGGGGTTAAAATAATAGCTAACAATAGAACTTTTCTGAAAATTTTGTTCAAATCGGTTAATAAACACCTTAGATATCGAATTGAATCGATTTAAGTTAAGTCAGTTTTTTGTTTTGTTTACATAACGCAACTGGGTTCAGGGTATCTTCTTGTTGGGCTCTCCCGATTAGAGCCTTCTTACTTGTTTTTTGTTGCATGCTGCATTTGAGAACCAGTAAGAGAAAGAGACCGACTATAACGATGGCAACGAGCCGAAGCCCAGTTTCTAGGATTGCCTTTGGTAAGGGGATTTGTTGTTTGACTGGCTGGCTCACAGGCTAGCTGAAAGGCTGGCAACGGCAATAGCAACGCCTGCCAGGCAGTCGTCAGTCACAACTTTTGTCGTGGTTTGGCGCACAGCCAAAGCGAATAGTTTCAATGCCCTGTGGCCGAAAAGTTTGACAAGGTTTGATAAGCTAGGAAGTCAGCTTTCTACGTGCGAGACAGTCAAGTATCACACTTTAAAGTCAGTTTAGCTGTTTCACAAACAGTTCAACTAAATAGTTTCTCTCGAGATTCCAGTTGAGCTGATCCAGAAACAACCTAAAAAAATTAAAAGTCGCTTTATCTAGAGTATTTTATGGAACAGCAACTGTTTGATGGTTGATTGTTTCTTTCGCAACGCCCGGAAATTTGGTGTTAGAAATCGAGCGATGGAGCAGACAAGCCGACGACCGACGCTCTTACTGGCTGCCTATGACTATGCTCGAGATTGGTCGTAATGGTCTCCCCTAGAGATGGGCATAAACGTGAATTGTCCGTTCCGTTCGAGGCACGATAGCATTTAAGCACTGCTGTGTTTAATTCGAAACCATTTCAATATCGTGAAAATTTTAAATAATCATGTAGGGTATAAGTCACTCTTGATCATCCTTATGTTTGTTTCACAACACAAATGAAAATCTATTACTTTACAATTAATTAATTTATTCCATGATGATGGTTAAGTTAAAACAATTAAATTATTATGCACTTATAACAATAATTTTGTAATTTTGTGGTATAAATTATGAGTTCAAAACATTTCCGTGTTGAGCTACATTATTTCCAACGGTGGTTGGGCCGCGCTTTAACTTTACACCTCAAAAAGTAGACCCAGAGCCATCTCTAATCTCCATTGTCGTCCGAGGCAGCATACGCTGGGCAACACTGGTTTTGGAATTTATTAAAGCAGACGGTTCGCATATGTGCGTGCAAGAAGTGGCAAGAAGCTATAAATATTTGATGGGGTAGCAGGCACTTGCTAATTTACCAGAGATTGAGTTTGTGCCACACACAAAAATTAAAAAATAGAAAAAATGGCGGCTTCCCACACACACAGCTGGCCCAGCAGTTTGCATTTCGTTTTGCCTTTGTTTTCTTTGGCGTTTTCTTCTTATTGTATTTGTCTGTGTTTTGCAAGTTATTAACATGACTTTATTAACACTCAATTTGCGGTCGTTGCTCGTTTCGTGGCGCACTTGCATTTTATTTGCACACAAAACATAGCGAAGCGTAAAAACGGCAATACACAGCACTATCAAGAGCCAAGCAGCAGCAGTAACAAAAACTAGCAACAATTTTAAATACGCAACAACCCCAAAAAATGGGGCAAAATGCTGAAAAAATAAAAAAATAAAAACATGCCAGGCATTTGTTTAAACAACGCCGAACACCACAGCACACTGGTCGCATCCAGACTATTACAGACTACTATTACATCGAGCGCTGTGGGCTGCCGACAATGCGGTTGCAATTGCATCCCTTCAATCCGCCCAGCCCACCATGTACATATCCAGCTGCCACCGGTGGCAGCTGTTGCAAGTACACACCACTCCCAAAATGTATACTGGTTAAAGTTGTTATTGCTGTTTTTGTTGGTCTGCAGGTGAAGCCGCATTTTGGTCCGCTTGGCATCACCAACTATGAATACCCCAAAACCACATAGTGACAAACGAAAGCAGACGCAGCAAGCTACTAGAAAGATCAAAAATATATTTTAAATATTAAAAACCATTTATTTTTGGAACGTTTTAATACTAAATTAAATTCAATGTGTCAATGATAATTACTGCAGCCAAAACATAAATAGTTTCAATTTTAAAACAGGATATGTTGTTAAATTGCTAACAACATTTTTATAATTATAAAATTTATTTATACTGAATATCTAGCAGTTTGTGGCTGACATCAGCTATGCTTTCATAAAATGATGACCACAACATCTGTGTATGGATTTTTTAGATGCACATATAAACTATAGCAATATTAAGTCTCTTAAACAATTTTATTGCCCTTTTGTCATACAAACTATAAAAGGCAAAGTTTAGTTGAACATTTTAAGACCATTAACTTTTGTTGACTATTGCTTTTGACATTATTCTATTTATCTATAAATTCTTTTGATGAATCCGACAAAGGCATTTAACTTTGTTTTAATTATCCATTTTCCAACAGTAAATGCAAATTGACATCAATCTTGTGTTGCGGGGCGAAGAGCAAACCCATTCATTTGGCTTGGTTCTTCATGCAATTTTTACGTTAATTACACAACTTCCACAGCAAATGCAAAATGGGAGGTGGCAAATGATGGTAACAGCAATTGCAACAACAGCAACAACTAGCAACCGCACAACCTGTCAGGCAATTTACGAGAGGGACCAAAACTCAGTGTCCATCCATTTCAGATGAATTTTGAGTGCCTAAAAGGCATCAAAGCAGCGCAAAAACTAATTGCAACTAGACAAACAGAGCAAACCAGCAACAATTATACACAAAATTGAGGCTAAAAAACTTTATTAATTGCAAAAATGCCCTCGCCAGGCTGCGGAAATAGTAGTTGAAATTGAGACTGGAGTGCCCGAGGGTAGCTGGAGTGTTGTGCGACCACCGTGATGCCGAGGTACATAGAATGTTGTTTGGAGCTGCAAAAGTTGACAACTTCATTTGCAACGTTGGAGCGAACCTTGGTTGACGATGGATGCTACTCCGCCGCAACGCCATCCCGTTCTGCATTTTTGCCATTGTTAAGGCGCTCGCACCTACTTAACTTTTAATTAAAGCAAACAAAAGCCAACGCAAGGCAAGGACAGCGAGGTAAGGTAGTAACGGCAGAAGCTTGGGGGGTTTAGCTGGATGCTGGCTCGGAGAAATATCAAATGACGCCAACTGACAAAAACCGTAAAACGAAACGTGCAAATAAAATGTTGGCTATAACAAAAGCTGTCGAAATTAAATGGGCCGCCAAAGCGGAGACGCTGAAAATCAGCCCCAAGGAGACTCTCACTTGAATTGAGATGGAGGCAGAGGAGACAAAGCGACAGACAAAGAGAGAGAGTGAGAGAGAGAGAGAGAGAGAGGGGAAAAGTCATTGTCGTTTTTGAGCTTTCGCCTTTGATGTTTTCCCGAAAATTTGCATATCATGATACGGCAACTAAGACGCGCACACACACACAAGACACTGTACTCTGTGAATGACACCAGCACTTTGAAACTCTGAGATCGGCGACTTTCACTTACAAATTTTGCAAGAAATTTAAATACCGCCCACCCAACTGCGGCCCATTGTCTGGCATGATAAGCGTGCGCCCAAAAGCGCAAAAAGAACAAAACAGCAAAAACTTTAAATAATGCTTCGCCCACTGCAAGCCGTTATTTTAAGACAAGTAAGCCGAAAGCAAATTAAAAAAAATTCTATGGAGAAATAAACGGTTTAACATTGATGTGTTAATGTGTGATAATAAAATTTGTTTTAATAAATATTTAATGCAATATAATTAGTAAAAAAACAAAAACATTAAATTCCATTTAAAAATCGTATAAATTGAGCCTTTGTTTGGCCAGCCAGAATGAGCAACAAGCAATTAAGCTCAGCAAATCATTCAATTTATTAATTGAATTATTGGGCAACTAAAAAATAAAAAAAGAAGCCTATATATTATTAAATTATAAACTATGAATATATGCAATTATATAATAATGAGTGGCATTTATATTGGCTAATGTGGTTGTAAAAAAAAAAAAAAATTATATTGAAAAATAAAAATGTATAGAAAACGTTATAGCTATATAAAGGACAGGCCCAAAGCAATACATTTCAGTGAACGTTTAAAAATATGAAGATAAATATTGAGTATTATATGTGTTTTTTTTTTTTGAGGCTACAAGATACAATTTTTTATAGAAACTCATTTTAATACCCTCTACATTTAGTTTTTACCGTAGAGAATATAACTTAATCGCTGCAATGTATATTAATACAACTTATAACAAAAAATTGTTACATCAAATAAATATGCAATAAAAGTCATTTACAAAATATCTTCAATAATAACACAAATATCAACGTGTGTACACATACTTTTTGTGTGTGTTTGTATATGTGTACCTAAAAAATTGTTGTTTTTTGTTTGCCACAAAGAGATATAAAGGAACAAAGTGTAAGTGCCAAAGGAAAAGAATGGGTGAGAGAGAAAGAGACAGGGAGGGGGAGGAAAGGAATGGAGTCACGGCCATGCCGCATGGAAATTAAATGGCGTGCCATTTCCGTGTCGTGACTGTCATTTCCGTTTCCTGTATTTATACAAATCACAAAGTAAGCCAAATACATGCCAGGCACGCAAGGCAATGCGACATCTCTGTGTGCGCCTGCACAATGGTATGTATGTAGATATATGTTTGTGTATATGACTTTTTTATGGCAACCAAAAAAGTTAAAAATACCGAAAAACGACCATTAACTTTAAATGTCTTTATGAAGCCAACAACAATGAGACGAGCACATAAACTTAAAACGAAATGAAATCAAATAAACAAACGTGTAGCGAAATAAAAATGAGCGAATTGCAACGGGGGGATATCGAGGTTGGGAGTTCTGTGCGGGGTGCATATAACAGGATATTAACGAAATGTCAACATGTTTGACAAAGTGAAAATTACACAAACAACGCGAATACAGCCACACAACAAAAGTCGCAATACATGTATGTGTATGTGTGGGGGTGAAAGCGCGATGTGGGCGCATAAAAAATGAGACAAGAGCTCACAGAGAAAGCATTTGAAAAAAAAATATGAAGAAAAAAACGAACCGCTTAATTAAATTGTTTGCGGGCATTAAAATGACAAAATAAAAATAAAATAAAAAAAAGCCAACGAAACGAAAAGCAAAATGAAAACTTGAGCCAAGGCGGGTCACAAGTGTCGCCAGTGTCGTTGTCAAGTGTCGCAATGAAGTCGCAGAGACAAAGGCAGAGAGTACAGAAAGGAAAAGTACGAGGGGAACACACACATTAATAGAGAACGAAAGAGAGACAGGGAGGGATAGAGAGAGAGGCAAACAACCGACCAACGACCTCATTGTGATGGCGGATTAGCTGCTGACACTCAAGTGAATTGTAAGCGTGTCAAAGCATGGCGAAAGGATTTAACTAAGGATTATAAGTGACACGCAGACACACAAACAAAAACACTCACACACACTGAAGCAAAAATCCCAAGCGAGAGTCAATGAAATTGTCAGTAATTAAAAAATCATATAAAAATTTAAAAGTGTTGGGCAAAACAAATTCAATTTTAATATTCTGCAAAATGTTCAGATATTTATGTTAATAACATTAATTATATTGGGTAATGAATCACGCATTAAAAAAAATGAGCTTTAAATTAAGCTCAAAATCTTTTATAAGATTGAAGAGCACTTGCTTGTCAAAAACGCAGAAAAATAAAATCAAGTAGCACTTAAGTCATTTTTTTGACACGCTACAAAAAGAGAGAGAGAGTGGGATAAAGAGAAAAAAGATGAAAACATGCCTTGGCATGTTATTTACATTAAATTTATATTAATAAAATTTATGTAATGCGATAAACCGACGTCAATGACAACAACAAAATCAACAACAATGACTGCCATTATGGAAAATTTGAATTGAATGAGCTCGGACAGAATTTAAAGGCAACAATACTGTGATTTTGTTTGTGTGTGAGTGTTGCAAATTTAAGAGCTGAATACACATATTTATACTCATGCTGATGTGCATGTGTGTGTGTGTGTGTGTTTTTGTGTTTGTGTTTCTGTTTATGTGCATGCGTGTAAGTGTCCGATATTATGCAATTAATTGCATTGACAGCATTATGAAACCTTTGCGAACAATGCAAACTGACAGTTCCAATAAATGCCTCGACTGGACCTGGCCCAGGTCCAGATAGGCAGCCAGCAGGCTGAATTAAGGCGTGGCATTGTCTGGGATACTCATACCACAAGTTGATGGCCGGCCACTGTTGAATGTTATTGTTGTTACAGTCATTGTTGTTGTCGCCAACAGCAATTGCAATTTAGTAGCAAAAAGCCTGGACCCAAAGTGTTGCACTCGAGCAATTAACTCAGCCAACTTTAACGCCGCTCTCCCTTCAACTGCTGCTGCTGCCCATCAGCAGTTGCCCCGTAATGTCTCCTGGTCAGGTTTTGGCACTCGTCGCTCGCACCATCCGGCGTATGCGCAATCAGTTAAAGCGCAAATATTTTATGAGGCATGCGGCAACTGATTTGCATATTTGCCTGAATTTATAGCTGTGTTTTTCCATGACCCTCCCCATTTGTAATCAGCGTGACCAAAATTTGGATATAAATGACAAAATTTGCACTGTGAAGTCGAAATGAAAGCGCACGGCTTATATAATTTTATTTCTGAGCGTTGCAACAATCGTGACTATTAAATCAATAGGTTTCTAGTTTTCACTGTAGCTTGTATATATTAAATATCAATTTACTTTAAAACCATTTGTTATTTGGTTTAAAATAATTTTTGTTACAACAAGAACTATAGTTTCATGACGAAAATAAACATTAAGCTTAGTTCTAAATAAACCAAAATATAAACAGCATTTGTTAAGTTTTGCAATCGAATCAAAAGCTCCAGTTCTCTGTTGTTTTCTCACTTTAAATGCATTCACAAACTTTGTAGCCAAAACAATACTACCCAAATTTTTTGATTTGCTTAAGATGGTTACACGTTGTGGCCATATCAACCACAGGATACTTGCATTGTCTTGACCAAAAGTGTCATTGGCTGGGATTTAGCTGCGGGTGCATGGCAAGGCATGGCAAGGCATCGCCTGTCATTGTCCAGCTTTGTCTTTGATTAAATTAAATTGCCTTGCCTTGTACGAATGGCAAGTGGAATGGCTTGTTGGATGCTCCTGTTTCCTGTTTCATGTCACAATGTTGCAATGTCTGATTGCTGTTGCTGCATCTCGGCCAATGTACGCATTCATTCATTCTCATGTCCTGACAGTTGCCATTGTCAGCGTCAGTCGAACGTGTTAGGATTTCCAGACTCGAACACAACGCACTAAATTCTAACCTTAAGTTATTGGTTGCATTCGGCACCAGCAGCAGCAGCAGCAACAGCGGCAGAGGGCGTGGCAGGTGCAGGTGCAGAGGGTCGAGGGCGTAACAGAAAATTAAAACCACACGCGCTCATAAATAAAATGCCAAAAACCTGCAAGAGAATCACAACCAAAAAACTACGAGAAAATAAAATACAAAAAGACAACAAAAACGAAATATAAAACATTTTTTTTAAAATTGGCACACAAAAAATTCAGAAGCCGCATAAAAATTGTTAAACGCCAAAAGCATCAGTAAAAACCGCCCCTACAACCCCGTTTGACCAACAAACCGAATGCAGCAGCAATTTGGCGCAGATATTGTTTAATTTATTGCATTTTACAGCGTTCCCGTCTTTTGCCTTTTGCTGTTTTTGCAGTTGGTGTTCTTGTTGCCATCAATGGCCAACAATAAAGCAAAGGAGTGAGAAGCTCGCCTGGTTGGCTAGATGGCTAGCTGGTGGTTGGAGGTTGTCGATGTGGGGTATTGGGGAGCGGATACTGGCAGTTTAAGCCTTTTGACAAAAGCATTTTACGCGCTGTGGGGCAACCTCGCTTGCGTTGTCTGGTTTGAATTTTTATGAAACTGACAATACGACATCGATCATTGGGGCTTCACAGCACGCCAGCAGAGCACAAGCATCAGGAAGAGTACGGAGACCAGCATTGGCAGCCGCCCTGTCAACAATCACCGCAACCGCGGCACATTTGTTATTGTTTTTTCGGTCAGCTACCATTTCAGTTTAATATGGGCAGTAATTATTCGCACTCGCCTTGCGGCGTACTCGCGTCTGAATACTTTTGTTCTCCTTTTCTTTATTTCACGTTTCACTTTATTTTGTGCAGTGCATTTACTGCAACTGACAGCAGAAAAAAAATTCGGAGTTGTTTCGGTTTTTTTCTCCAGCTACAAGAAGAAGGAACGTAACTGAATCAATTACGGAAGACAGAGAGAAGTGTGCATTTAAAAAATTAACGATTATTTATATCCATTTTATTTGTAGGGTTTTCCCTTTTAATTAATTTTCAAGTTTTCGGGGTAATTTTGTTAAGCTTCGTTTTGTTTTTCTTTTTGTTTTGCTTTCAACCTTAAGATTAAAAATTATTAATAAAATGTGTTAAGCTATCTATATATATAAAAATATGTTGCAAAGAGAGTTGTGACTTTATCAGTGACGAACGGTCCAACCGAATTTTTAGAGTTTGTTTGTATGGTCGTGCAGATTGTATTTTTCTATGTTTGCACGAAATCGGTCGACGCGTTCTTGAGCTATGGTAGCTCAAGCTAATGGTAGCTCAAGCTAGCTAAGGCGCTTCATACTTTGTCTTATTTTTTAAAAGTGAATTGTGTAAATTGTCACTTTGTGTATTTCTTTTTTCTCGGTTATACGTTATTCGGGAGTTGTTGCAACCAGTCGAGGGTCACAAAGTGACGAAGATCGTGATCAGCAAAATGCATCACACAGGGAACGACGTAGACGTATAAGTAATAAAATTAAAATATGCCTCCCCAAAAATCATCGCTTCCCTTAGATTTAATATTTTATATTATATTTAAGCCTTTAAAATAAAAATTAAAATAACTTAAATATTATATTTATCACCTACTGAAACTGCTGCAAAAAATATTGGAACTTTTTTTATGTTCATAAAAAAATATATACATATGTATTTTTTATACATTATTTTCACATTTACTTCCAATGAAGTGTGTGGAACACACTTTATATCTCTGATAGCGGTGATTTGTCATAATCCAAAAGCGGGTGCTTAATGATTCGGCTCATTAAGTTGATTAAACGCACAACGCAATGTTTTGCTTATATGCAAATTTCAAGCTGATGCCATTCGTTTTTTTTTTTTTTTTGGTTTTCTTTCCTTTTAATTTTTTTGTTATTATAGTAAGCTGACGCCAAGAAAAAGAAAAAGCTTTCATATCAAGAGGCATATAAAACATTAAAGCACACTTTCGAACACACGCACATACTCAACAAAAAGGCAGTGGCTTAGTTAAAGCCTGTCGTGAATGGTTCATGGGCCCGTTAAGCTGAGCCACTGCCGTTGCAATGCAAAAAGCGAGCCAACAAACACACACACACATACATGCATGTGTTCGCACATGCATATTCAATTGGACAAGTGCGTGTAATTGACCCAAATTGTGATGAAATTGCGCCAAAGGAGCACTTTGTAGGTTCACCGACTCTCACAGCACTCAGCCGTAGCCGTAGCAATTGAAGGCAGCCAAAGTAAAAGTGAAATCAAACTTAAAAGCTATCCGAAATGAGGCACAAAATCAACAAAAGCAAACTGTACAACAAGGAATACCCACAGCCCACAAACATGGCGTTAGAAGCCAAAGGTCCACTATAAAGGTACACATAGCTAGTACAGGCAGCTAGCTATTTATTGCATTTGGACCATTGGTGAGCAACGGTCATAAATGTTGTTACAATGGCAGGCAAACAGCCGGACAGGCATCAGGAGCTTGCCAGCTGCTTTTTGCTAAGTATTTTGTGTGATGGCTAATGGCAACATTTGCTAATCTTTGACAGGGCTTTGTCAACTTGTTGTCGAATTTCGGCCATGTGCCTCTAATAATATTACAAAAGTTTTGAGCACTCAAGCTTGGCAAGTCGCAGACAGACAGCAGCACAAACAATGGCTGCCAAAGCAGTAAAAGTTGCATTTAGCAAGAAACAGTCCAAATTGAGTAGAAATGCTAATAAATAGAATTTTTCTGCGCGGATAAATTGCTAATATATTATATTTCTTATATTTTTTCTTGTATGTGTGACACATTAACTTTGTATAGACAAGCGCTTCTCATTTCTTTGAAGTGTCCAATTCGAGTGAATCCGAATGAAAAACTTGACTTATTAAATGCACCAAAATTACCCCTTAACGGTTGTAGGCATAAAAACTTTTGCAAGTTTGTCAACAATTACGCATAAACAAAAAAAAAGAATGAAGCAAAAGTTGCGATAAAAAAAATACTCACAGTATAAAAATAAATAAATGCCAGGCAAAGCAAGGCGAAAAGCATAAGACAAAAGCAAAGACGACGAACAACGAAAACAAGAGCAATAAAAAGCAGCTGCAAGTCAGCACCAGGAGACAATATTTTTTTTTTATCTTTTTTGGAGCCGAAGCATTTTGATGGCTGTCCCATAGACTCACGGACAGCGACTCATTTGCACTCAACTGCAGCTGTTCTCATCCTGCTTCGACTGCGACTCCGTCTCCTGCTTTATGGAGGTACAATATCAGTCTGAGTCAGAGTTGAGAGCACAGCTGCCTCACAATTGGGCACTGAGCTGCTTAGCTTTTAAGCGCTGTGACAACTTTATAAGCAACTTAAAAATGAAGTTTCACGAAAAGTTAGCCAAGAAGAGAGTTACCTGCAGATAAAGATGCAGATGCACAAACTCACAATACACGAACACACACACACACACACACATATACACACACAACTCACGAAGCTCGTTGCGTTTCAGTTTCTTTTGTTTAAGTTGTGCGCACAGGAATAAATGAAGGTATCAAATTAAAATGTGCTTCGCCAGGTGCGCTGACAAAAACTACTACACCCACCAGCACCTGACTGGGAGACTGTTGCGCTTGAGCAGGCAGAACTGAAGCATTTTAGATTCTTCTACTTGGCCTTTTGTCTATAGTAAACACAAATGCTTGGCTAAAATTCTTGTTTTTGTGCTGCCGAAAATGTTATACTACGATACTGCGCACTCGTTTGGCATTAATTTTATTTGTTTGCCAACGCCAAAGACAGCCAACAAACAGGCAGCTTTAGCTTTTCGTGCTCGACTCAACACTTGCAACATTTGCATTAGCCAAGATGTATAGAAATATTCGACAGCTTAACTCACTAAATTTCAATTTGCATATCAGAAAAATATGTGTTAATGGTTTCAAAATACTTAAACTGAACTAAATCAATTAAATATTTAAATAAAAACACTATCAATGCAACACGAATTATTATGGATAACTTTAGAACAAAAATATATAACATCGATCCCAACTGAAAACATACTCGGTTATTTCCAGTCTTTCCTCAAAAATACATTTATTTTTAACGTTTTTTCGGTTTCACACTTTGCCAATACCACGAACACCAACCCAGCACATGTGGCCACTTTCAAGGCTAGAACATTCAGCAAACTAAAAAAAAACGAGTTAGTGGGTTGAGTAACAGCAAATGAATGTGAATTGTGTGACAGACGGGCATACAGACAGGGACAGACTGATGCAAACTGTCCAGCACTGCATTGCATTCATTGCACTGACTGACACTCAGACTGGACATAGGTGACCCAACAATGCAACGGGTCAACAACTAAACGCAGACTAACTGCAAAAAACAAAAAAAAAACAAAACTGTCGACTATTCGCGTTTGTGTCTTTAAACCACCCTATTGCCTCTTTGCAGTGAGTCTGTTGACGTTGTCCGCTGCACTTGTCGCATAATCCACATGATATTTTTTTCGAATATTTTCGCTCAGCTGCTGCTGCTGTTGCCATTGCAGTGGCCCGATATCAACAGGGATCAAAGCGGTCATCTTTCTTGCACCAACACAATGGCAGTTTCCTGTTGTTGTCGTTGTCTGTACTTGTAGTTGTTGTTTGTTGCTGTATTTTACAACAATGCGACATGAAGCAGCGAACGCGTAAAGCTTATCATCACCGCCTGGCCAGCTGAGCAGAACACAGCACCAGCAGCAGCAGCAGCAAAAAAAACAACAGCAACAACAACAGCAACAATCAACAACAGCATTCGTGCTGTTGACACTTTGGATTCGAGAATTTATGCAACTTAAAAGCGGTCAAGTTACGAATTTATGCATGGCACCATGCACAAGCACATACCAACATAAACACACTCAAACATATACACACACACAGCTGGTGGGCGCAGACATATAAATATATGTTTGCATGCAGCTCTGGTTCGTTTTTTCATCTTATTGTTGTTACTGGATGCATAAATTGAGCAGCGTCGGAGTTCGAGCTCAGGTCCGGATCTCTGGATCTGTGGCTGTGCAATCGGAGCTGCAATTGCCTGCCTGACACTTGCTGCGTATAGATGTTTAACCCGCCTCCGATTCTTGGCCTGACTGGCCGTAATTTATATATTTTTTTAAAAATTTTTTGTTTAATATATGTCTACGTATATCTTAAATCTCTAGATTTTCCACTCATGCTTTATTTTTACAAAGTTATTTGTTAACGAATGAGATAAAAAAATCCCAAACATACCAACATCTACGGAAACTGCTGGAGAATTTAAATAACACTAAAAGTGAAACCCTTCACAAGAAAAGTAAAAAGAAAATCTGTTCAAAATACATATGTGTATGAGAAAACAAAAGCAGAAAATGTTTTTGCATATTTATACATTAGCTTTTAAAAGCAAATGCAGTCAACAAGTCTAGTTTGTAACATTAATAGTTTAACGTTCAAGTATTCTGTATTTAATTACACGTAAATAAACATTTATCGTGGGTATGCACTCTTTCTGTTATGAATTTAAGCGATTCAAATTAAAAACTAATATTTTCACAGAAAATGAAATTAAATTTTAAGTTGCTAGTAACCCCAATTACCTGGAAACCGCTTTAGGCTCCGACCCCTTTAGAAAGTTTTTCGTTTACACACACACACACACACACTCAAGCACAAACACTTTTGGTCCATTGTGCAGCGTTAACCTCCACCTTAACCAACGCCAAAAAGCTTTCAGCTAGCCGCAAAAGAACGCCAAGAACTAGGCCAGCAGCCGGGGCTTTTTAGGAGAGTACGGCGTGCTGACGTGCGGTCTCATCAACATAGCCCCACCACCCTCCCTCTCAGACAACTCAACAGGGGTGGCATGAAATTTAACCCCGCTGCAACGTTGTTCGCGGCGTCTAAGTGCAGCGCATTGCGCGCATTACATAATAAATTCTCAGCTTATTTGCATAGTTTTGTGGTTGTGAGCAATGTCCAAGCCAAGTTAATGGAATTTCGTAATAAATTTCACAACGAGTTGGTTAAGCAGACTTTAACAGCTCATTGCAGTCATGGCGCTAAAAACTGTGATACACTTTTTTGGTTGAACAGAGTTAGAGTTAGAGTGGGAGTGTTAGTGAATGGGGAGGGAGGTTGGGAGCAATAAGCCCAGCAATTACAACAAGTGCCAAATGCACATCAGCAACACAGTACCAAGACAATAACAAAAGCAACAGCTATAGAAGTGGGAGCAGGAGGAGTTGAAGTTAGTAACTAAAGAAAAACGCCGCTGCCGATGAGTTTTCAAGAACTGTCGTCGACTGGCGGCTGTCGCCGGAAGCGCCATGTTGCAAGAAGGCAGGGAGCAAGCAGGCAGTCAGCGGAAACAGCAGCGCAGTAAAAGTCGCACTGCTTCTGTGGTTGTCAGTTGTTTTAACAGCTTAGCCTCTCTTACTGCTGCTGCGGCTGCTGCTGCTTTTTGTTGGGCTTGGAGATTGCCACGGAAATGTGATGTCAATTTGCGCGACGTCAACTTTTAAGTTTTGCTCTTTAGTTTGATTTGTGCTTAACTTTTTTTAGTTTGCGGCGTGTGCCTTGTAATTGTTGTGTGCGTCTGAAAAGGTTAAATTATACAACTCCTTAACAATCGTACAATATTGACATAAAAATGAAGGCAATTTGCATGCCACAATTTTCTCACCACTCACCATGCTCTCGTCCATTATGAACTCGCGGAAAACTTTTGCTGAGCCTACTGAAAAGTTAAACTTTAAATATTGACAGCAACTGTCGGAAACTCATGCTGCCACATTTTAATACCCTATCCAAAAGTTTTTCCTCGAATCAATTTGCCCTCTACATATTTTATGCATTGAACAAAGTTTTTTTTTTTGAGAAGTTCTTTTTCGTGTGCAATCTTTGACAGTTTTGATGGCAATTATTAATTTTTTGCACTTTTCAATTTGTCAAGGAAAATCGTATCATAAATAGAGACTTCAAAGTGCTGAACATCCTTAATATCTTTCTCATCAAGAAAGAAGCTCACAAATCTGAGAAAATTCATGTTTTAAGCAAACCTTATAGTTTTCGATCGGCTATAGTCAACTTATACAAATATCCGATATAAATATTTTTATATCATAATTATGCCTTGTAAGATTTTTTTTCTGTGACAAAAGTTTTAATAGAAGTTAACTAAGTTTTTCAAATTTTTAAATGTCATCAACGGTTTCTTGCGCTTATTTTCTTCAGTGTTATCAATCTTAAAATTCCATATTTGATTATCAAGCTAGAAGTTTTGTGAAGAATGCAAAATCTCTATTACCCTGTTTAAAAATTTTGCTTAAACAAAGTCTTGAACAGAAAATTCACATAGCGAAGATACCGCACATAAAATATTATGCTGCAGAGACACTTTCACACACACACTTATGGCTTAGCCCCCGTATACTTTATGTCTTTAAGAGAGCAGCCTACCTGAACATAAATACTTCAGAGGCAGGCAAAGGACTCGTGAACTTAAGATAAGGATGCACAGGCTGTGTTGACAGCACGTGCAGCAACAGAGAGCAAACTGACCGACTAGTCGAGAACAAAATTATTACTTATATCACAGAGCGAGGCGACAAAAATATATAGTCTTCAACTCCTGCGCTATGCAGAAAAAAAGTGTTTGAATCTGTATGTGTGTGCTTGTGTTGTGTGTAAAAAGTAGAGCTAGAAGGAAGCGCATCAATCACAAAAGAATTATGTTGGGGTAAACAAAAGCATTTGTCATGAAACAGCAGACAACAACAACAAAAGCAACAACAACAGATTGCAGCTTCTGCTATTGCTGTTGCAAGTGCCAACGGATTGAGGACATTAGCTTGAAAAGCTGCTAGTGGGCAGGGACTCAGGACCAAGCTGGCCAAGTTAGCTGGTGGCTGTTGGCTGCTTGCTGGTCTGTCAACTGTTGGCTGGCCAAAACTTTAGCCCACACACGCACACATATGCAGGGCAAAAACCCAAGGCACATAAATCTGTACCCAGCAAAAAAGGTGTGTGTGTCTTTGGTAGTCTCTGTGTGTTTGGGTAGTGTATGTGAGTTTGGGTGGTGTATGTGAGAGCCTTTTGAGTAATTGCACACATTTAAAATTCTTTTCACACTTGATGCCAAAGGCAAAACCTAACTTTCCCACTTGTCTGTTGGCCGAGGTCTTTGAAATTGAAGTTTGGGGTCAACATACGCCAATTTCTCATCAAGTATTTATGCATAATTTTACAAAGTGCATACGAGTTGTAGCCTCGCCTACAAACCCCATTCCCCGGAGGTTGGGTGGGTTGACTGTAATTGGTTAGCTTTCCATAAATTTCATGGCTAAATACTTTGCAGCAGTTATAAAATTTTATGCACTTGCTGCAAGTAATTTGCTCAGCTCACGAAAAACTCATGTGGATCACACATATTGGCTGGCTTAAGCCTTCGAGCTTCTTGGCTAAAAATTTGCATTTAAATGAGTTTCGCCCAAAGGCAGCGTATCGAAACTAAATATTTGCCATGTGCCGTGGCAAAGTAGTGACAGTGGCAAGAGGCAAAAGGCAGCTAGCAGGTTATTTTTACAACTTATGCAACAATGCACACATGTACACAAATATTGTGCCACACAACAACACAAAGTACACACTCAAACTAAAACCAACGCGTAGGTGTGCCTAATTGTTTGCCAACTTAAAAATGTAAAGCTGTAGCAATATTTTTGACTATTTTATTACTAAACTCAAAATGATTTGAATTTGTTTTTTAAAATCACATTTAAAACACCACAAGTGTGAATAAAACTTAAGCTAAGTACCTTTTCCAAAAAAAATAAATCGACTTATGCATAACTATGAAATAAATACTTCATTTTTTATTTGCTGTGAAAAAGTTTAAGTGCTAATGCTGAAAAGCCAAACCCAATGATACGCTTTGGCAGGCAACAAAAAAAAAAAACAGAATCAGCAACCAAAAAAAAACATCAAAGAATTACAAATAAAATATTTTTATTTATTATTTTATGTAATACATAATTTTTAAACGTTAGCTGAAACTGCAGCAAGCTGTAAAACAAAGTGACCAAAATGTTTTGCAATTTGTTGCATACTTTCATTCTAAATATTTTTTGTTTGTTTTGTTTTAGTAAATTACTTACAAAATTTTTGGAGCGCAGCTGTTGCCGGAAAAACAACAACACAAAAATTAAGAATGCATACAAATGCAGAGCAGACTGCGACAAGGGTACAGACTAAATGGCCAGAGGGTTGTAAGTGGAAGAGAGAAAACTAAGTGCAAGCTTCACAAAGTCATTGGAGCGGGCTGAGCAAACTAATTGAAGCTCGGCCAACCTGACGTCCATCCTTGAACAGTGAGCAGAGCAAGAGCAAGAGAACTTGTGGTTTGCCTACTGTAAAATTAACTATGCTCCCAGAATCTAGAAATCTCCGTCTTACATCAACTGTCTGTTAACTGTATCAATGACCTTTTGTCATAAACATGCAGCAAAAAGGCTATGTTGTGTATATATACTTAAGCAGCAAGAGAGCAGCAACTAGAACAACAATATCAACAACAGCAACAGTTATAACAGAAAGAATGTGTCTTTGATTTACCGTGTAAATGTGAATTATTTAAATTACGCTTTGGTATGCATATTGATATAAAAAAATTAATATTAAAAAGTATATCAATAATTAATTAATTAATTAGTCATAATGACTATCCAGATGTCTAAATTATTTATTTTACAAACATTTTAGTAAACAATTCGATACTTTTAAAACACAGATATATAAATAAGTGTATACATTTTGTGTACCCACATTAGCAAGTAGCAAGTCTTGCATACCCCATGCCATATTTTTATTTGTTACGACAACAACTTAACTACATAAACGGCGACCTCCTGCCCCGATCTTCAGTCGGCAACCTACAGTATTCTAGCTGTTTTTCTATTCATTTGCCCGGCGACTGGGGGCACTTTTTGCACAGCGTTGATTTCCGTTGCTGTATGTAAAAGTGCAACTTGAGGCGCACTTGCACTGAAGTGTGTGTAAAGTTGTGTTGTGTGTGTGTTTGTGTGTTTGTTGGCTGGCTGCAAGTGGTTAGAAAACTAAACTGTTGCCATGTGACAAGTGGCAGCTTGACGACGACTTCTATAGGAATGAAGGACATGGCAACAAGGAGTCAGGCGACAGCAACGGCAACGGCAACGACGGCATCAACGTCAGCATCAATGACGCTTGGCGCGCACTTTGCAACAAACAAAACGAGGCAGAATGCTGCAGCACCTGCTGCGATACAACTGAAAATGCAGACGACGACGACTTTGGCCTGTTGTTGTTTTAGTTAAAAACTCTAGTGCACACTCAAAATTGCCACAAAAGGCAACAGCAGCAGCAACAGCAACAAAAACAAGAGCAACAGCAAACGCCCATTTAAGCACTCAAGTAATGAGTCACACAGCCTGCATGTGCAGTGAAAAGGGTTAAGTACAGGAATTTAAGAAACACACACACACACATATAGTGAGTGCCAACAATGTCTATTGAACCCATGCAACGGGGTTAAAGTTGAAGCTTTAACACAACACAACACAATACCAAAAGCTGAACAAAACAGTCACTTGGTCACACAATGCAAAAGAAAATCATTCATCACCGGAATCGGATTATGAGCCTCATATGAGAAGGTGGAGGGCTGAGACCAAATCAATACATAAGACGCTTGAGCAGATTGTCAATGTTGCCTTGGCCACACACACATCTTCCAACCCCCCTCCCTCTACCACACCCTACGCAACAGGCAGTAGCAACAAAAATTGAAAATCATTTGAAACCTTTCAAATGGCGCACACAAAAGAAATTGATTTTATTTCAACACTCTCGCCTCGCATTCAGCAGATTTGATTTAAATTTACACCACGCTCAGTTTCTTCTTAAAAGGCCAGCCGGCCATCAGTCCAAGAGAATAAAACAGTGAAGGGAATAGAGAAAATGTCTGCTGCATTTGCCGGTCAAATTGAGAGATGCATAAAAGATATGACTTGCAGAAACTCAATAAAGTAAGCAATCCAAAAGCAGCGAATATAAGCGCATTGAATCTTCAGCCTGAAAGTAGGCAATACAAAGTGCTGAATGATGCAATTATTTGTGTAAATTAGGAAATGTCTAAAGTAGAAGCCATACTTCGCTTCTATTGCAAGTAGGCATTAATGTTAGGCTGAAACAAAATTCAAGTATATTACAATATTTAAATCAATACTCAAAGTATTTTTGTTAAAGCTGTGACTTATTTAATGGGCTTCCCAGATAATTTTTGATTATTTTAACTGATTTCTGATAAATCAGCAGCTCAAAAAGACACGCGATGCAATACTTAATATATATGTATGTTTTAATGTAAAGTCCATTTCCAAAGCGTGTTGATAAAACTCTGATTATATGTTTTTATATGAATTACTCAAAAAAATTTCATTTGCAGCTATTTAAACAGCATCAAACTATATAATTTAACAGTCGACAATACTGTGTTCCAGTCTAACGACAAAAAATAGCGAATTTAAACAATATGCTTAAGCTTAACGCAGTTCCCGTTATTTTCTTAGCTTGTCTTCTAGTTCTCGTACAGGTAACTAATAAAAACAATATTTATCAATTTGTATGTTCAATCAACTATTTGGATTTTCTAGAGTACACCTACCCACGAAGACTATGAAAATGCTGATAAGAAATGTTTGGCTGAAAACAATATAACCAGAGATGACCTTGTCGAACAATGGGAGCAGTATAACAGCCTAAATGAAACAGGAAAAATAGAAAGAAATTTCAAATGCTATTTATACTGCGTAGCTGATGAAATGGATGTATTTGACTCCGATGGCAATTTGGACTTAGACAATGCTGACCTTTCGGAAGAACTAGGTGAGACTCAACGTGAAATTGTCATGGAATGCAATAATCAGCATGACGGAGAGGAAGATTCTTGCGAATATGTATTCAATATGATGATATGCTTTATGGAAAATATGCATAAAAGTAAGCCTGAGTAAGATATTGGAAATATGTTGGTAATCAATGTATGTCGCAGCATAGCTTCTTAAAATATAAAATAAATTAAACGTAATCTGCAAACACGCATAGCAATTTGTATACTATAACGATAAACAAACCTGCGCAATATATTTTATTATAACAATATCAATGTTGGAAAATCCTCATAGATGTTGGATAGAAATACTTAATTGGATCAACATCAACACCCATCAATTGTCTCTTTGATAAATGCACGAATTAATCAAAACAACAAACCAGATTTTTCGGTAATTGGAAAATTGTCAAAAAAAATTAGAACATATTATTTGCTAACTTGCAAGCTGATATTTCGTAACTAGAACATAATTGATGCAAGTAACCAAGCCCCTTATAAACAAAACTTAGGTTTGCCATTTTTCAATTTCCTTATAAATCTCAGATAGGCGTATTATAAAAGCTCAATTTAAAAAACACCCAGTTGACGCACCTTATTACCTACCTTTTTGGCTTAGACAATGCCTAGATAAGAGGACCGGAGCCAACCTTTCAGTTAGTTAACTTCCAGGACATTAAGCTTGAAAATCAGCTTAACTAATTTCGACACAGAAAACGTTGAAAACCCTTCTTAGTTATTCAATTAGCAGTAAATCTTTACAAATAGTAGACTAGTTGTAGTAGTAGTAGTAGACACATGCATGGCCAGACTTTTTAATATAAATTATGTGAAGCCGAGTGCCGAAAAGACTTGGCCAGTTAATAGTTGTGCCTTTTTGTTACAAAGGGCTTACCTCCGGCCAGCCGTGGGCGGATTTATCTATTTTATTTTGTAATTTTTAATTTCACAACTAATGCGATTATTCACAGTTGACGGAGCACCATGGCAATAAAAATGACCAACGTGTAAGCCACGTTTAACACTCGGTTTATTTTTAGTTAACAGACCAGCCGCCACCCAAATAAAAAGAGACAAGTAAGTGTTCTCTAATCTAGAGTTATCTATTGGATAGATACTCAGTACCCAACTTCTGTAAAATATATTTATGGGAAATTGTTTCTTTAACCATATTCAAGTGCTTGTTAAAGCTCATAAGAACCTGGAATTTACTAAACAATGCAAGCATATAATTTATTTAATTGAGAAACCCTTTTATTATAGCTACAGGGTATATGAAGCAAACAGAAACTAAACTCTTCACACTCCGGCGCTAAGCTCAAAACTTTAAGCTTTATAGAGTTGCAAGCCGAAATATAATAGGGCCATGCAGAGGAGTTAAAGATATACTATATACGAAGCGGCTATGCTCTTTACTACTTCAAAGCTATGATTGACGTGTCAAATTATTAAAAGGAAACTATGAAATCAAGTATACGCGAAGTAAGTGAAGCAAAATTAAGTTTAAAAAAAAAAATACATACATATGACTTTTACATATTTGTCTTAAAATTCATGGAACATCCAATAGACCCTACTTAGATCTATTAAAATTGGATAAAAATTGTCACAAAAACGCAGCGAGCCGTGCAAAGCACACAGAAAGTTAAAAATTACCAAAGTCCGCACCGGACATTGCTCCTAGCTTGAATCTTGCTCCCGCAACCACTCTATATTCCTGTTGGACGTCAGCTGTTCAGCTAGTACTCTGTTTGTAGCCAACGTTGAAGCTGCTGCTGACCAGGCCAAGAACTTTGAAGCTCTGCCGCGATTTCATTTCCAGTTATGGCCACTAAAAGAAGAAACCACACACTTAATATTTAATTAAAAAATTTTGCAATTACAGACTAGAAGAGCTTCACCAAGCAAATAGCGGACGGCCAAGATGTCGGAATATGCTCACCCACTTTTGCTTCTACCTCAACTCGTACTGCTGCTGCTTATTGCAATTGCTTTTAAAGAGGCAAGCTGCTCCGATGCCAACTGTTTGTTTTGACGTGCCAACAATGTTGCAATGAACTTGGCTTTTAGTGATGTCTAACAGCAGCAGGCAGACACTACCACTAATTGGTTCATGTTAAAATTCGTAGCAATTTGAACCCACCGTGTCTCAGGCACTAATCGGAGATTTCTCTCCACTGTTGTATTAGTGGCAGCAGCATGGTCAGCGGCAGCATCATCGTCATCGGTCTCCCCGTGATTGGCTTCGTTTTTGACATTTTGGCAATTAATTAGGTTCATTGTCTTGCTGTGTTTTTGCCGGGCTGACTTAACAAGCATTTTGAGGGCAGGATGCATTACATCCTAGCCTCTACAGATCCCGCATTTCAACTGCTGATGCTGTTGCTGTTCCTTCAAAATGTCTTTGGAAATTCCTTTGTGTGCTTGTGCACGTGCCAACAATGTATGCATATTTTGTGGGCGTTTTGTTGCGGGTTGTTATCGCTAGCTGAACCAAGATGCGTGGGCGTGGCATGAAAGTGCATGCAAAATACGTGCCATGCATGCCCGAGCCGCCTGCCTGCTATTTATTTTTATTACGCAAAGCATCCAAAGTTTTACACATTACTTTTATTCTGTGCATAGTAGCATGTTTTTTACACTAGTAAAGCGAGAGTACAAAATCGCATGGGTGGCACCCAAGCGACAAGCTGCTTCAAAAGCTCCAGCTCCAGAACTCTCCACTCTGACATGTTTAATAAATGGCAGGAGCCGTCAGGAGGCCACATTGTTTGTGTTGCTTAACCTTCAAGCAACTGACTGCAAAAGTTTTTCAACCTCACACACACGCACACACACCCCATAATATTATAATCTATGAAATATGAGTTTTAGCTTTACAAAGCCATAGAGCAAGCATATTCGTATGCATGTTTGTGTGTGTGTGGTGTAACAGGTATGTGGATGAACTTTCAATGGTTTTCTTTTAAATATAAATTGTTCTTACACACTGGCAACACATGTTTCAGTGTTTCAATCAACAACATCAACTTACTTATGACAGACATTTTTACAATCAATATCATTTAATTAAGTATTTTTACCAACATATTCGGCATATTTCATTTTATGCATTCTTAGAAGCCATAGCACATTTTTCAATCAACAATCAACTTTATTTAATTTATTCAGAACCATTATTTGTTTTTCATAGAACAAATCAAAAACATTTATAGCCATAATTTGCCCTTTTATACATTCATACGAAGAATTGCCAATACATCCAATTTAACTTTTCGCATGAATTTTCAGCGACAAATAATTAGCATATTTTTGTTGCACAGAGGGGAGAGAAACAAAAATATATACTCTTTACCTTCTGATAAACGAGCACAAAAAACTTGAATTGTATGTAAATAAGATGTATTATTGTTTTTAATACATGTCAATATTTTTAATGGTAATGAATATGTACATTTTTTCAATCATTGTGGTGTCTATTTACTTCCACTTGATCACAAAAATACCACAATACAAATATTTCCCTCAATTTTTTATGGTACACAAGAACAACCACACTCAAAGTTAGATGTTTGTTTTGTTTAAGGGAGTGCAAAAATTTTGCAAATTGTGTTAAAATAAATTATGTATGCAACTAGCCAAACGAGGCATACACAGCACAGCATCATTTGATTAATTAGCAAATGGCATGGTACCATAATACGAGCAGCCATAATCAAATTACACAAAATGCATTGTGTGTAAAAGAGGCGCATGAAAATTCTGTAATTTTCATTACACATCATATATTGATTGAGGGCGCAATTAAAATGGTTTTTGGAAATGAAATTTTTATTTTCGCACAGATACTACCCAAAGTTTAGCACCTAGCAATGGCTATAAAAATGTGCAATTTTCAGAACACATATTTCCCTTTTGGCAACAAGCCAGCAAACAAACAATGAACAATAAAAAAAACTCTGTTTGTATATATGTATGTATGAAGAAAGCAACACAACAAAAAATTTGCAGGCCGTAAATAACCAGAGAAGCCAAGTAAACAGCGAGTGGCAGCCGCAAAAGCCAAAACTCACTGCGAATGCGAATATTCTTGGAATTTTCATTTGTTGTAGCGAGTTTTCGGGTTGCAACTGTGGATGTTGAAGGAGTGCGGCAAGCGTTGTTTGGTGTTGGTTACTGGTGTTGAGGTCGCATAGTTAGAAATGCCCCATCCGATGCTGTCAGACCAATTTGTCGCTGTGTTAGTGTGTGTCTGTGTATGAATGTGTGAGTCTGTGTGTGTGCGGCATAATGGCCTTGCTGCTGCTGCTGCTGCAGTATTGTCGCTTCATTTTTGCAGCAAAGTGTGGCAAAATATGTTGACAGGAAATGTTATGCGAATTTCACTGCGTATAAAATGAAATTTACGTGAGTTTTTGGCGCGTGCTCTTTCTCAGTATTATTCTTTTTGTTGTTGCTGTTGTTATTGTATGGAGTTTGCATTTTGCTAATAAGTTGAAGGCATTTTTGAACTTTTGTAAAAATACTTAGGGTATAAAAAATGTTAGCAACTTTAAACAGACTTACAAAAAATACAATTTTCATTATTATTTCTTATCACATATAACAGAAAATCAACAATGATGCTACAAATACCGGATATTTCTTTTATTAATGAGTAACTCAACAAACGTGTCAAACATTTTTGTTTTCAGGGTAATTCTAACAAACGCTACAGTTCCACGAATCAACAAACAGGTATCAATGCTATAGAGAGGTAAATATACATTTAGTTATTGTACAGAGCTTAATGATAACCATAAAAATATGGAAGACCTTTAAAAAATATTTAGATGAATGAAAAGCACTAGTAATATTTTGTTTATATTTTATAGTCTGAAACATATAAAAAATGCAATAAACTGGTTTAACTAGATACAGTTTGCTGTAATCGACTGTCTTACAAGAAACGTTAATTGTATCTATAAAAACAAATGTGTAACGAATGCGCTAGTTAGTACAAAATAAAATGAGCAACAAGCAGACTCTAATAAAATCTGTGTTACTGTTAGCGTGGATATACTGGGTTGTAATAGCATAATAAAAAATTTTCCATCAAATTAATAAAATTCATATCAAGGCGAGCATCCAATATACTTATTATGATCCTGTAAATTTTCAAGTGTGTTTGACAGCCAATAATATTACAGAGGAAGAGTATGAAAGCTTTGCAGCGTATGAAACAACAGAAATGGTTAAACAATCAGGGTCATATGGATATGAAACTTATAAAGAGGCAGGTATTAGCAAGTGTATGGCAGACGCGCCGGATAAACAGTGCGCCTACAGCTTTAAGCTGATCAAATGTGCCTATTTGGCCAGACTTCCTTCAGAATTTTACTGTACCGAGTTTGGGTACACGGTATACACCGGTTTATATTCAGAGTTTGCTGAAGTCACCACAGAAAAAAATAATTAAGATAAAAAGAATTTTTTGTGTCACTGAATAGATTTGAAACAAGCTTATAAAAGAATAATTGCATATATTGTGTGCAATTATTAAACAAAAGTATTATTCAAAGTTTGATCCAAATAGTTATTAAAACCGCTATATAAAAACCAACTTGACAAAATTATTTGAACAGTCGTTACTTTTCAACTGATATTGCATAAAATGTATAAAAATTTTATTGCAACAAACTTAGTAATTTTAATTGCTTCACTAGCAGTTAATGTTGAAGTAAGTGTTTGCTGAAAAAGTTTTGACATTAATCTCAGTCCAACTGTTTTATAGAGCTTCGCCTTGCCCCTTAAAGTAAGTGAGAAATGCCTGTCTAAGCATAATGCCACCAGAGAAGATTTACAATCAAAAACAGATCAAGCACTATCCGAAAATAGTGTGGCAAACGTCGAAATGAATTATATGTGCTATGTTCACTGCATGGCCATTGAGCTCAATGTTCTTGATGCGAATGGACGTCTTGATATTGAGTTGTTTCAAGCTATTGAACAATTGACTAATAAAAATGTTGAGGTCGTTAAGGACTGCAATAATTTACATGAATCGGTGGAAAACTTGTGCATCTATAGTTTTGAAATGTTGTTGTGTTTTCTTAAGAACGTTGACTACACTCAATATTTAAATATATCTTCAGGAAGACCAGCTAACTAATACGATCTACCTAAAACAATAACAAATGCGTTTCCTGCAAGCAATAAAAAACTATGTCGAAGTATTCAATACTTTTCATTTAGTTTGCGTTATAAATTTTAATGGAAAAGAAAAAAACTGGACAAGCATCAAATGCAATAAATTAATAAGCTAGCCGTGTTTGCGCTGATTTTCATAATTAAATGAAATTGCAGTCAGTACAACGGGGCGTATGAATCAAATTAATTGCATTGGCGTGCAGCTTTAATTGATATGCGATAACAATGTACATTGTATCTGTATGTACACAATTTAGTTTCGAACGAATAGGAATAACACTCGTACTACAATAATAATAGATGATTGTTGATATCAGCCTGAAGGCCTGTATGCCTTAAATGTATTACGTTGCTGTTGCAGTTACTGTTGTTGTTTGCCGTGTGCCAGGAAAAAACATTTTGCTTTTCACAATGCAATTCCGTTACAGTTTTACGCTGTTTTTCTTTACGCCAGCAGCGCATGCTACGGAAGTTGTCACGTTGCATTGTTGTTGTTGTTTTTGCTGTTTCTGTTTCTGTTGCCATTTGCAAAGAAAAGGCGCCCAGTAGCAGCTGCAACACCCACACACTTGACTGGCTCCGGTTTTGCCTGAGGCTGCCATTGTTGGCCCAGCTTTCGATTGTCATTTCAACTTTACGCGCAATGCATACATGTATGTATTTATGCGTATTTGTGTGCGTGTGTGCCACATTAGCGGCAAAAAAGAAAAATATGGCCATGTATTGTCAACACGCCCCACGCCCTACGCCCACGCGACATATGAGTAACGTGGCCGCGTCTGCCACGTTTCGCGTGCCATGTCAACATGCAAAACAACAACGAGACGGAAACGCATTGTAAACGCGACAAGACTCCTCTATTCAGCAATCCCACCTCCAAAACAACGACACGAAGATGGGTGCCGATGACAGTGTGTTATGTTTTTTCTTGTTTTTTTTTTTTTTTGTTTGCTGGTGTTGCTGCTTACGGGAATAAAGCAATTATAATTTTGTAAATCGTCGGAAACGTTATAAAAATGTATAAAAAAAAAATAACAAGAATCAACTTTTAAGCCCGTAGCCATCAAATTGCTAAAAATATGGTTATTGTAGCGCCGTGGGATATATACAAATATTTATACTATTAACATGGTTCAAAGATAAAATAAACAATCAAACGGTTTTGTATAGTAAAATCATATTTAAAATAGGAACATACTATCTTAGCTAACGATTCTAAGTCACAACATATAATATGTAAGAACTTATTTAAAACTAAGTTAACAGCGCAATTTAATCCTCAAGTAAAGAAATTAAAATCGACACGAAAACTTATACTGCACTAGACATTTCAACAACTGTCAATAAGGTGCTTGGCATGTCTCAAAAAAAAATTAGAAAGAGGAAAAGTGGAACTTTTGTACACTGTCCTTGCAACCGAGTTGAAAAAAAGCGCCACGACTGCAGCAGCAGCAGCTTCAAGTGTGCTTATCAAGAGACACATGAGGCACTGACATGAACTCACAAGGAAAGGTAAGTAGTGCAAGGATAAGAGTGAGAGGTGGGTGTGTGTACAACACAAACTGGAGATGACGAGGCGGCGAAGCGAAGCGCGTAAGTTTTGCAGTTTTTCTGCTGCATTTTCCTTTGGGAGAAACTCGCGCAAGTTCTGCATATGACTGCAGGCACGTCTCTCCCTCTCTCTTTCTCTCGCTGTCCCTTACTTACTTTCTGTGGGTATGGAAGTGCAAGTTGATTTATTCCACTTTGTACACATATGTATGCTTAAGAGCGTAATAGTGAGTGTGTGTGTGTGTGTGTGTAAGTGCAAGGCTGCTGCATAAATGATTTATTGCTATTCCCGCGACAGTTTCGTTTCGCTTTCGTTTGCCAGTCTCCAACAACTGGCAACATATGCACACATTCATACACACACACACACACCCTCTTACACATGTATGTATATATAACAAGACAAAAGGTTCAAGACATTTTTATTTTTTAATTTTTTCTTCTTTCCTTACTTTTTGCTATAATAAATAATTATAATTGTTTTCCTTTTTCGAGGGTGGGGCAACAACGCCACGTCGCTGCCCACATGCGCATTAATAAACCTTATAAATACATAAGTTGTGTGAAAAATTGCAGTGCTGAGGTGACAGTTAATGGAAAGGCGGGTAATTGAATGTGCCACACAAAGATAAAAAAAACCTATGGACAAAGGCAGCTGCAACGCGACCAGGTGTTAAGCCAACGTTTGCTTTATCTACCTTGTAAGTTGCTCTGCCGAAAATTTGAATAAAGTCAATATCAAGTAAACCGGCAACGGATATTGTGTGCCTGTTGCATGTGAAAATTATGGCACAACCAAAAATTAATAGAATGCTAATATAATGTCATCTACTTGACAAACTTAACTTTAATAACACAGTTCTAAACATAAAATAGCTTGTTTCGTTTCTTATTTAAAACAGACATAATAAATTAAAAATACATTTACAATATCTCCGCTTTGAATTTATCAAGCAATGCTAAGAATTTGGCATAAATATGCCATGTATTTTACCAATTTTGTATCGTTCAAACTATGCATGTAGTTGACAATTTTTGGCCTCAAAAAGCTAAAACTTCTTCATCTTCCGTTGCTGGCACTGGCAACATCAAAGTTCCAACTTTGAGTTTGGCCGTTTCCGTTTTGTTTTCAACATCGACGCAACGAAAGGAAAATGCGCCCACAGGAAACAGGAAGTGCGCTTCGTACAACATTTATAAAAAAGATCAACCCAACAACAAACTAGAACACAAAACACCATGGTGTATACACGGAAATACAAAAAAAAAAAAAAAATTGCTACGAGACAAAAGGCGTTGGACCCAACAAGAAAATTGACGCGTAAAATTGTCACAAAATGTAAATATTAAAAATCCTCGTGCAATTGCATAGATTTAATTAAATTTGCAGTTTTTGTACACAACAGTCAAACAAAAATGCCGAAAATTGGCCACAAGCACGCTGACATTTTACCATATATAAATGCATGTACATCTTTATATATATAGTTGAAAAACATTTGAAAAATCTTCTCACATGAATAATTTTGTTTAAATTGCATACATAATTTGCCGTCGACAATTTAATAAATATTCTCTGATTTGCGAATTGAATTCCCATTTTGCTTTTACACTCGCATTGCCAATTGCCAAATATTTTATGCCAACAAAACAGCAGATAACTTAGCACACACATGTACATACGCCAGCAGGTTGCATTTTAATGTTCAATAGTGTCACACAGAAAATATTGCAACATTTTGAGGCCCATACTGTATTGAGAATATTTGCGCATTGCACAAATATACGTTTAGGAGTCACATTTCTTGGGCGCAATGATCTGAAAAATATTGAATAATTTGACTTATGCGCCCAAACAATTATTGATGCATCCAATTTAATGGCAATTAACACTACAAGACTTAAAGCACAATTAAAGAAAACCTAATTGAGTATCAAATAAAATCAATTATTTATTATTGCAATAAGGAACTGAGTTAACTATGTTAAAACTGATAAGGTTTGCATATGCAAATCCTTTTTGCTAAAGCTATTTCGAAGTTTGATCAACAATTATTACAAAATTCTGATTAACACATATTTTTAAGGGGTCAACAAAACTTTAATATGCTTCACAGTAAATAGTTCATCAGGATACTTCCTTTATAAACACTGCAATCATACCTACATATGGCTATAAGTTTTCACAGTCAAAGTAATTTGAATATAACCGCAAATTTCACTCTTTTTTGGTGTATCTCTAGTGTTAAATTCCATCTAGTATGTATGTACCTTGAAACACGCACCGCATACGCATAAAGTGGAAAACACTTTTACACATGTGACTGACGCTGATTGCGTTTGTCACGTCGCCGAAATAAAATTGCAGCCCATTCCACAAAACCTGATCCAGAATGCTGTTCCATTGCCAGGCACCTAACCCAGAAGAGCTAGCGAACGCACACAGAGAAGAGCCGCAAAAGGCAGCGAAGAAGCGGTCGACGGGATACAAAAGAAGACTAAAAAAAAACACACCAGCAAACATACACATGAAATTGTAGTAGAAAATCTAAGCGCAGGTTTCACGCTGTCCTCTGACAGTCAGTTTTATTTTTTTTGTGTGCCAAAAACTAGGCAACGGAATTGCAGCAAAAACGTCATCGATGAACTCGACGTCGCGTCGCTTGGCGTCGACCTTTTGAACAGAAACACACATAGGCATTTCGTTACGGCCTCGGCATCAGTAGCGGCCACATTGCGTATACGTTATGTTGTGCATATTGGGTTGCCATCACAGATTGTCGCAGTTGCGGCATATTTGCATAATTTAGCGATTGAATTTTATGTTCGAAAGCAAAACAACACAGATGCTACTTCTGCCGAAGTTCCTTCCTCCTCCAATCCCTCCCCCCCCCTTCCGACGCCTCGTCAAACGCGCTTGTGGATTTATCCATTTGCTATTTACTTATTAATTAAATAATACATATTTCGTTGCATTTTCGTTGGCATCCACCATTGTGGAAGCAATGCCACGAGAGCCACCGCTCTGTACTATCGACAATAATTGCATGGAAAACATAATTATAAGCCATTAAAGCACTTAAGCTACCGGAATCCCAACAGTTGACAATGTGAAAGGATAGGGGAAAACTTTGATGTGGAGCGGGGGGCAGCTTGAGCGAATTGGTCGAGTCATGTTTGCATATGCATAATTATGATGAAAACACATATAAATGCATTTAATCGGGCGTTCAGTTGGTCACTGCCGGCACCCGGCACTACCAGACAGAAGCAGGCAGCAGGTAGCTTATGGCCATGGCCATAGCCCACTCAAAGGCTTTTAACGTTTATTGGTTTTTTATTAAATATGCGAACATGTCATATTATATGAGCTGCTGGTTGCTGCGCACTTACTGTCAAAAGGCATATTTAGTTAGATGCGACAAACGGTATCTGAATGCGAATTTCATCATTGATCCTGAGTTGGCATTATATCGACTTGATGTCCGACACGATCAGTTAATTATTTTTAAGATTTGTTCATCTTGTGAAAATGTTATTTATTAAATGCGACTTTAAGTCATTTAAATTAAAAGTTACATCTTTTTTGACTACAGTCTGCTGGTAGTGATTCTAAAACGTATGACTTATTTTGCTTGTAAGTTTATGTGGCACGCCTAAGCGCACATTTCACTTGGCAGAGAAATTCGCACGTTGACTTAATTACAGTTGTACTCCAGCAGGCGCAATCAACAACACAACACACACAAAAAACCGAGCCGCACAAAGGGAGAAGTAGAGAGGCTGCTGCTTCAGTGCCGGCAAAGGCAACAGGAGCTAAAACACATGTGTGAAAACTGGCAAAGTAAATGGCCAAAACAAATTGCCAAAGTCAGAGCAGCAACAGCAGCCGGATCTGGAGCCGGAGCAACAGCAATGTGCGCAATTTTGAATGGAGCTTTTTTTGGAGGTTGCCAAATGGCAATTTATAAAATCCTTTGAAGTGTCGAAAATCAGTAATTGTAGTCAAAGTGCAAATTGATTGCCAGTCAGACACACACACACACACACACCTGACTGCCATGTGCTGGCAAATTTTGAATGCGATTGTGTACGTGTGTGTGTGTGTGTGTGTGTGTGTGTGTGTCCAAAAAATCAGTGTGCCAGCCATGTTTTATTGAGTGCAATTTGTAGTTGCAAATTAATGGTCGCACTTCAATTTTAATTAAAACACAGCAAACGAAAGAAACTCAAATATCTGAAATAAAATGGTTGTCTTGGAGCCATGTACATAAAATGCTCTATAAGAAAACAAAGTTTTATGAAATTACATTTTTAAAAGAAATTATATTATTCTACAATATATTATAAAAAGCTTCTTTTGTTATTTTCCAGGGGCATTTACAAAGATTTAACACGACTAACTTTCTCTCAGCTTTTAAAAACCTTAACGAACCTATTTTTATCTGGTTGGTAACCCACTTGAATCCATTGCGGACATTGCCAACAAATGTTGTAATGTCCTTTTGTTAGGGTATAATAAATTTCTAGCTTGCCTGACAGCTGTTTTTTTTTTTAGTTCTTTTCTTGTGCCACAGTGTGGGATTTAGAAAAGTGTAAGATAAGTAACTCAATTGCAGGCCATGCAACCAAGAAATGCAAAGGGAGCGAAGGGGATGGCAAGGTATGTCGCCGTATGTGTGTTGGTGTCTCTTGTTTTTCGCTTTGACTATTTTTATACCATTCTTCTGTTGCTTAGTTTTCTTCTTTGTCGTTATTCCACATTTATACTAAGCTTACCCTTTTTGCCCTATGCCCTCGGGGCTGGCACGTTTCGCCTTTGCTTAAGTGACTTCATAACCTCGAAAGTGGCTTCGGCTTTTCACTGCATACAGTTTGTTGTGGGTGGGCGTGTTTGTGTGTGTGTGTTGTTCAGCTCAGGTGCTTTCTGGTTGCTAAGTTGCAATTTTGAGCTGCTTTGCCGCCTGTTGCATAAAAATTGCTTTAAAACATAAGGCGACTGCAACTCAGCGGTTGCGACTGCAAAAACTTTTGAATAAATTTACGCCATTTGCCTGCGGCAACAGCCGCTACGGAAAACCAACTGCAACAAAGCGAACAATATAACTTTGTTGACTGGCATCGCGAATGTCGATGTCGTCGCAAGAGGGGGCCCAGATGGATGCGGCGTACGCAGACAGTGATGCCGCTTCCGAGGCATCATCAATTTCGGTTTGAGAGAGACTCATCAATAAAACATAACAGCAGCAAATGGAGACACATGCGACAATGCGCATGCAACATACCCCAAAATGATATGGGTAACAACAAGCAAAGACTACTTCTGGTGCCAGCTGCTACTCCTGCGGGTGGACAGATAAGCAATCCATACACACAAACACACACACAAAAGCTCAGCCAATTTTGGATTTGGTTTGTGTGTTTTAAATTGGATTTAAAAGTGCTTGCTGCAAATTGTTGTTAGAATATGAAAAGAAACACTTTAGCTACTTTCGTATATTGATAAATCTAGCGCTCTATAAAAAAAACTATAATTATAACTTAATTTATATTGGTTCAACACCATTTGGATTTAATAAAATTTTAATTTTCTTACTCACCTTTCGCTTAATCCATTTGTTGGCAGTGCCCTTACTTATTTAAAATGCCAGCTGGCAATGCCGCAAGAACTTCTCAAGTGCTGCTGCTGCTGCTGGAGAAAGAGTTGCTGGCGAGCTGCTGATTTGATTACATTGACACACATCCGACAGTTGTTGGTTTGGCAACGGCAACTGTTTTTAAGCAAAAAGGCGCGACGAGATTTTCTTGTCAACACTTTTGCATTGGCCCATGCTTAGGGTCGGGATCAGGGTCGGGATCGGTGTCGGTGTCGTAAGTGTTTGTGTTGGGGTCACTCAACAATGGCAGCTTGTGTAGCTTGGCATTGTTGAATGGCAGTGTGTTTCGGGTCAGCTATTTTGGCTTTGGCAAGAAACGCTGCGTTGCTTGGGCCACAGCCAAAAATGCAAAAGTCTTTTTTGTCTGCTGCCAATTGAATTGCAACTTTATTTTATTTGTGATGGGTATGTGCAGCAGTTTGATAATAAAGCCCAGAGAGCCCATGATAAGAAGGCAGTTGCCAGAAAGCGTAGAAACTCCAGACGATCCGGTTTCGAGTAATGCTTCGAGTCCGTGGCGAAGGTCAACAAGGGACAAAAGCATCAGAATCAACCGATCGAAAGCCAAATGCTTACAATTCCCGAAACTACAAATAAGGCATCAGTGTGGTTGGACTAGAAATCCATTATCTGAAAGTGTTAGTATGATACTTGGAAGGATTACTTACGCCGTCTTCGGTTTCTACTTTTACACTAATTCAGTTTTGTCGTTAGTTCTCTGTTGACTGTTGTTAGACAGCTAGGTCCATGTAATGCCTGCTCTGAATTTGCAACTGTCGTTGTCGGAATTAGGACACCCAGCCCTTTATGATGGGAAGCGGGCGGAGATGGAGCTGAAAGCTCAAATCTGTCGACGGTTTCATTTCTTTTCTTTTTTAACTTTTCTCATTACAAAAGTTTTACTATTTCCCTTTTGCACGCGACAAATACAAGAAAAATAAAGAGTTTGTTGTACTGGCAACATTTTCCAACTGATTTTCAACTGGCAGCTGCACTTGAAAACGTGAGTTACTCTTTTAAAAATATCTTCCAAACGAATAAAGTGGCTCAAAGGATCCGATTGTAAGAGCTTTGAATTTAAATATTAAATTAAAGTAGTTATTTTTGTTAACAAAAATATATATACAGTCATTATTACTGTAGTGTTCAATATTTATTAAAGAAACAACTTTTTGATTTTGGCACGTAAAATTCTATGAAAATGCCATTACTTGACGCAATGGACAATGAATTGTCATGGCCCCATACAAAACAATTTTGGTCGTTGAGCTTTAAAAATCAAATATTTCCGCGCCCTTGTGCAGCGACGCTGATAAGTATTGACACTAATCTAGCCGCCCTTCAAAGAGGCAGGCGCGAATTCGCTATTTGGTGAGTACCGAATCGGAATTCGGAATAAGAGTCATCGGGTCACTCGCATCTTAGCCCGATTTCACGAAACAAAAAACAAAATTAGAGAAAAAGCTAAGTTCGGAATCACGTGTGTTCCAAATTAATCTAAATTTTGTCTGCTTCATTTTTAGTAAGTTAATTTTGTATATCATTACCACGTCGGTAAACTATTTTGTGAAACCCACATGTACATACTTATATGTAGATATATTATTATTCCACCATGCACAAGCTGACGCTTTGTCGCTGTTAAACTTAAAGTCTTATCGACTAACATTTGATTACTTATCAAACTTAACATAATGAGATATACTCTTATCATAGCCATATATGTACTAAATTGCTATTGAATAATCTTGAATCTACAAACGATAATTATTAATCTTATTGTATTACATAAATTGCAAATTGCTGTTGTTGCTGCTTTCAAACTTTAATCAAAGGCCAGCAAAATATGTACAAGTTGTACAATGCAACGTTATTTGAAGTGAAGTGTGGTGGTAATGGGTTGCTGCACCCCAGATTACGCACTTAATCAAACTTTATGCAAAGCTGGGCGGGTGGCAAGTGGACCCACAAAATTTTCAGCAATTTGCTATCGCTGCAAACACACGCACAGATAATGATAAAGATTGAGAAGAGGAAGCAGGAGAGGAAGAAGAATTTGAGTAGAGGACGAGCGGACAGAGGTCTTAAATGCTGCAATTTGTTTTGCTGCCGATTCGTTGCTGTCTTCACTCGAAAGCTTAACCAAATGCACAGAGTCATGTTGCGCCGCCAGTTCTATTTCCAAAACTGTTGCAAGTCCTTCTGTTGCTACTGCTGTTGCTCTTTGACATCCTTGGCTGGTTCGGTTGAGCTCCCAGGACAATTCACTGCGAAATTGCTAGACAAAACTGTTGTATAACGCACAAGGCGGCCGGCGTTGTTGCCAAAAACAAGAACAACAACAGCAACGATATTCTCGTTATGTGTGTGGCAAAGGCAACAACAGCATGCGAATCCTGCTTCTACCATTTAGACCCCCATTTCTTCTTTTCGTGCACCATCGGCTCAATGGGCTTCATCTCTATGAGCTGTACACAACATGAATGCATGCATGTGTATGTGTACTAAGTTATGAATGTGTGTGTTTTTGTGTGTGCGTATGTGTGTTTCGGGATTTCATCGTCACCATTGAGATTGAAAAATGTTAAAAAATTGCTTTTAAATGCCGCAAAATACAATTTATTATTCAACAGAGGCAAACGCCAAACGCCTGGCACACAAATGTCTGCCCAGGGAGTGGGCGTGGGTTTTGGTTGCGGGAAAAGGGCAGGTAAGCGTGCCTGTGACAGAGTCTGAGGCGTGACACTGGCTTTCACTGTGTATGTATATGTATATGACCGTGTGTGTTTTCGGAGCCCTTGCTGTGGCAAAGCTCAATTCTCTGCTTGCGCTTGTGTTCGCCAGCCTGGCAGTAAATTCAAAAAAACCAAATAAGCACACCCACATAAACACAAAGTGAACAGTTGTTTTGTTTATAACGCATACGCACTGTGCGTCTCAGTCAAATACAGCTATTGCTGGAGCATTTGAATCTTTGTGGGTCATACTTTGATTACGAAAATATAAATTCTTTGTGCTCTAGTTTTTGGTACAGTTGAAAAAAATAAAAATGTAACTAACTACAGCTTGTTCAAAAGTGTTGCAGATAAATTTTATGTTCGTACAAAGCTTGAACTAAAACATTTCTTTATAAGAAAAACTTCAAGACTTATTATTATTATTATTATTATTATTTTCCAAAGATAAAATTGTCTTTAAACTAATCACAACATATATAATATGTATTTTAATAAAATTAAATTGTCATGATATTGGATACATTTTCAGAGCCTCAAACATTTGGCTATAAATGCATTTGAATGAAGCTAACTCAATGATCAGACTAACTATTTACAAACTCTAAATGTGCTTTCCATTTAATTGGTTTAGACAATCCATATATTGATAATAAATTTTGCAAGGCCCAAGACCCATTTAAGATGTCTCAAACTCAGTGCTTCGTGATAATTCAACCAAATTTACGAGCAGCTTATAATTTGCCACACAATCGGCCACACACACACACACACGTTAACACACATAAACAGACACAGATACAAATTATTAGCAACAGATTCGAATGAAAATGATTTAATTGAATTTATTTGCGCGCTAATGCCATTTGCCACAATGCCGCCGGGGCCCAGCTGCTAACATCAAAAGACACTGAAAATTAATCAAGCGCATAAGCAGCTGAGCAACGCCCTCAATTCCGCCAACGTCCACAACGCCCATCACAAGGCCAGGACTGGCGGCACATATAAAATTGCATTAATTTATGTGTAAAAGCCACACAAATTAAAAATAATTATATGTAATATGTATAATCAAAATATTCAAAATGCTCTCTCTGTCTCGTTCTTCCAAGTCGCCAAAAAAGTTTCAAAACAAATTTTGTGTGTGGCAGCTGGTAGTGGTGTTGAATAGACAGAACCTCAGGCTGTAAGCTGCTAACCAGTTGAAAGACTTATTTTCACATTAAGGCTGGTAAACTGGTCCTGGAACAATTTCTCGGTAATGTGTGGGCAGGGTAGGCGTTAACGCTTAGGGGGCGTGGCTGGCCAGCCAACCAATTTCATGGTTAAATGATTCAGAAACAGAATTACAAAATTAGTCGGCCCGTTAACACAATGTAATTAACTTTAGCGCGACCGCTCTCAATATACATGATATTTATTTACCAGGCCAACCCCCCACCAAATGCTCCCTAGGGTGCACTTTATTTCGGTGACTATTCGACCGCTACTACTTTGAGCAGTTCCCGTTGACAACTTTGCCAGTCTATATAGATAGTATGTATAGATAGAGTATCTAGAGCTTGCAATTCCAATTGCCCACAATTTCAAACGCAACTCAACAACAGTCAAAAGCAATTTGAAACAAATTTTATTGCCAAAGTTTCAAGCACATGGAAAATGGTTCAAGTGTTCAGACTCAAATAAAATAATGTTGCAGTTGGCGCGTGCCTGCGCCTTAGATTCTTCAACAATTAGCTCTCAGCCTAGAAAAGTAAACAAGTTTATTCGTTAAAAAAGAGGGAGAGACACAAAGTACAATTTAACGGGCATGGCACCTTAAAGATAAATTTTATGTAAGGTTTTCATCAGGTAATTTCCCTAAATATTTATTCTGTGGATGCTTAAAAATGTATTTCTTAAAGTTATCGAAAAACTGTTTCAAAGTATAAATAAAATCCATTTATACTATATTTCTATATGGTACATGTATATATTAAGTAGCAGGTGAATTTACTTTCAAATCAAACCACGAAAAACCTGCGCAATGATTGCTTAAAAAGAATGAACAACTATTGCCAGCCACTGCCATTACCAATTTTTGCGCTTAACGGTTCAGTGAGCAAATCACTGAAAGACTGCAATACTGAGATACGTAGACGAAGGAATCTAGAGTGAAATAGAGAGAGAGAGGCATGTGCACTTCCGTTTGCTGTCCCTGCTTATGCCATCAGCATGTCATCATGGCAAAATCAGGCGACATGCAACATTGCATAAAGATTTGTCACAGCTAAAGCCCCCAAAATGCAATGCAAGACAACTGAAATCGACAACACGCAGTGAGTGCCAGTTTCAACTCAGCAACAGATAGAGATAGCTACACAGACACAGATTCTCTAGATAGAGATGGGGATATATAAAAACATATAGAATTGTAGCTTTGAGAAGCAGACGGAGACGGAGATGGCGACACACCGGGCGATGAGCTCAAATCGCATTTTCGCATGTTGAATTGCGACAAACAGCAACAAGAAAAACTGAAACTGAAGCTGGTGCCATTGCCGTTGCCATTGCACCGCACAGCAGTTACACGAGAGTGGTTCCTAAAATATGACTAACAAAAGTAATAAGATAGTTAAAGGTGTGTAAATAGATACTGTTTATTGTTTAGCTATGAGCTATGAATTATAAAAAATTTAAAACTTAGCAACATGGGGTTATTTCAAAAACTACAAGTATTTGTCTTCTAAAATTATATGTAATACTTTTCAACAAAAATATTTAGATTTTCGCAAAAAAACTATTTTAATTCGATGGGACAATAATAATAGGCAAAGTAATTTTTAAATAAGAAGTGTTTATCCTCTGCATTATTGTACATCTACAGTCCTCCAACAACAAACTTGAGCTACCCACGCCGCACAAGCTGAGGCTAAGCGGCAGCAACTTGCAGCAAATTCAATTTCGTGCAGCTCGATTGCATTGCGGCACATTGGCCCACAATCTATGTACTTATGTGAGTTTGTGTGTGTGTGTGAGTGTAAATTTGTATGTAAATGTGTATGGGAATGCTTTTACTGCTCCTCATCGATTCGCATTGCATTTCAATATATAAATATTTATACACAAGTAAATTTGCGCACAGCTGAGCAACACAGTCGCGCCATCGCTATCGCTACGCCATAGCCAACGTTGTCGGCATTGCATTTGACAAACTTCAAATGAAGATATATGAAGCCGCACAGAGGCTGTGGCTGAGTGAGTAATGCTAACTTTGCCGAATCCTCGAGAGATCCGGGGGATTGAGTGCCAGTCGGCAGTCGCTACGTAAATCGTTTAGTTTCGCATTTGTTTTGCTTTGGTTCGCTGTGTTTTGTGTGAACCTAATTCGTTTTATTACCAAAGTCTGTATATTCGACGCGTCGGCCTTATGACTATTTCTACATATCTATATATAGACATAGACAAAAACGTCCACAAACATTCATACATCTGTATAAATCATGACTAATCCTTTATGACACATGCTAAAAATTTAACACCGCATCGCAACAGGAAACAGGCAACAGGACCAAGCAGCAGGATATCAACCTGCCACCCGCTTTCGAATGCCCATGACAACCCATTTTCATCGTCATCGTCTTCATTTTCATCATCATCATCATCGCCTGGCTTCACCTTAGTGACGGGCGCATGATGGGTGCCACCGGGTCGCGTTATTGTGTTTGGTGTTTTTGGGCAACGCGTGACAAAATGATTAAACGGTTAGCCAGCAAGAGACAGAGTCACACACACACACACACACACACAAAGAGAAGCCAGTTGCGATGGGGGCAACTGTCGCTAACGTTTCGGGCCACCATTGTTCGGCAATGACAGTGCAAAATTGTTGATGATGATAACGATGTGATTAGATGAGTGGTTATTCAGCGGAGACACTGGCAACTGGATCCTACCGGATTGAAAGTGGGTTGGTTAGCTTGTTGTTATTCAGGCTGTGATGTCTGAAGTGTGTTATGCTAATAAGTAGCACAACGCCAATTTTTGAAGTGACAGCGCTTTATAGATTATTTAAGGTAAATTAATTTAAGCTAAGCCTTTAGCAATATGATTGAGCAACACATTTCAAATATTTGTTCGTAATCGGATATTTTTGTGATATTAACATACAAAATTCAGCATGATTTGTTTCAAATAATTTGGCATTGAACTTTTTTTTATTTGATATCATAGCTAATATTTTTATTTGAATGACATTTGTAATTTATAAATTATTATCTTAAAAAAAACCTGCTGGGCAGAAAGTTACTAAATCAAGTTTTAAACATGCTAAAATTAAGCAAACAAAATTTATTATTTATCAGGTTATACATTTTTTGTTCCGACACACAAACAAAACAATAAATATATTTTTAATTGTAGGCAAATCTATGTTGTTCGATAAAAATAATATTTTATTTAGCAATTTTTTATGTTTGTTAATACCGTGCGTAATTTATAAGCACAAAGTAACGAATCAGAACTTATTAGTAAATTAGGAAATCTAACCAAAAAATCGCATATTAAATTCAATTATATTTTTGATAATGGGAAAAAAATCACTTAAAATTTTTTATATGCTAATTGTGTGCAATAGATTTTAGTTAATCGAAAAACGCTGCTCTGGGCTTAAAAGGGTCATAAAAAATAACGTTCTGTACCACGTGCCTGGATTGCATTACCAATAGAGTGATATAAAACCCTCTCACACCCTCTCAAACAGAAACACACCCAAAGTGTCTATCTGTCTTTTGTGCTTATTAGCCAACTGTTTAAGTTGGCTCTTCCCAGAAGCAACTCCATTCTGGTAGGCATCTTTGGACGCAGGCACCAAAACTATAGACAGACAATTTCCTTATGAAATGAAAATAAACATGACATTTCTAGGTTTATGTAGTTTTGTGCACCAGCAGCTGTGTCTTTGACTTGCCACCAAACCGCTACCCATTTTGGGCTGGCGTTGCCTGGCATGTTCTTCTTGCCTGACTTGGCTGTGACTGCTATAAAATGTCATCTTTTATTATGGCAAGGCTCAACTGGCGCAGACTGTGCCTAGACTAAGGCGCCCAGTTTCCAGTTGCTCAATTCTTCACTCCCTTTCTCTGGTTTTCTTTATGTTTGTATGTGTGTGTGTGTGTGTGTGTGATAGTGGCAAACAATGCTATGCAACACTGCCACACCCCGCCCTCTCAGTGGCTGTGTGCCGTGCCTCTCTTTTTCTCTATACATATATATATATACATCCAGTTTATACGCTTCGCTTCACATTGCTCCCGGGGCTTCATGCTGCGAGTTTCATTTCCGGTGCGACATTTTGTTACAAAACTTTATTTTCAATTTGTGCACACATTACACAGCTTGCCACGCCCAACCCTCGAACAGGGGGAGACACGCCCCACATTCAATCCCCCCTCTCTGATCGTGCTTCAAATGTTGTGTGAGTGTGTGTGTGTGTCCCACTTAACTGGCTTTTGTTTTTATTTTTAGTGTAATTGTTCTATTTTTGCCATGGCAATTGCATCTCTTTCTATCTCTGTTGCTCGCTGCATGTGTCCAATGCTACTTATCATCTGTGGGCAGGGTCATAGGGTCCACTCAGTCTCCTCAGTCTCATGCTGTTGATTATTATTACAAGCATTATGACCGGATTTCACTGGCGGCCAGCAACGTCTAGTGCCAGCTGCTGGTAATGAAATTAGTTTGTCACGCAGAGCAAGAAATGGGACCGAATCGAATGATGGAGGGGGGAGTGGAGGACGACAGTAATGCGAAACTCCCTTCATAAGATGCCTTATCTAAGGGCTGTCTGTTTATGTTGCACAGCCGTTTGGCCTATCTGCAACATTTTCCTTTTCACCATCATTATTATCATCGTCATCATCATCAGCATTCTTCTGTTCATTCAGTGGCTGCTTCCTATTTTGATTGCAATGAGTTTTCAGGTCAAGTGCGCTTCCGTCTCCTGTCAGCCGTTACTGCTCCTGCTGCTGCTTGTTTTATTGAATTTCATTTTAATGTGGTTTTTATTGTTTAGACATGCACTTCAACATGATTTAGTTGAAGTCTGTTTGGAGCCCAAGTTAGGCCAAGATTTGCATGCAAATTGACTTTCACTTTGGCCCAAAATGTCTCTATTAAAAGCCAGAGAAGCGCATTTTTATTATGCACTTAAAAATCTCTAATCTGTATTCAGATGTAGAGATTACGTATACGCATCAAAAATATGTTAAGGTAGCTTTTAATCCGAACTTAAATATAGACAGTTTATTTTTCATCGTTCAGTTTTATTTAATATTATTTATGATAGGATTTAATCCCCATAATGCTTATAGACAACGTTAGACAGCTCTGTTCCTTGTCACATCAGCTTTTAATAATTGAATTAAGTTAATAGACCTTCGACTCTAAGCAGATTATTTATATTACAAAGCCAAAAAAAATCAAATTTATTAAATTTTGGTCATCCACGTCAAAATAAAGTGTCACAAATTGATACAAAAAAAATAATTAAATAAAAAATGCTGTAAAAATCAAGGATACAAAACTTAGTCAGCATCACTGCAAACCTCTCAACTATTTGGCTTTGACCGATGATAACACGTAATCAATCAAGCTTGATTACCATTTGTGCGGGGCACATTAAATATAGACATATATAAATACATAAAGATAATAACAAAAAAAAACAATGATTTCTCATTCAGTTGCAAGGCTAATCCAAAACTTTCCTTTCGCAAAAAAAATAAACTTTATTTCTTTTAGGCCGAAACGATTTCTTTTTCTCATTTCGTGTGGACAGCAACAAAAATCAATATGTCTTGATGTTCAGATAAAAGTGAAATAAATTGTATGGCTCGTAAAGTGAAAGTGTCAAATGACCAGGATACTGAGCGGGCTAAGCAAATGAAAAGTGAAGATGAATGGATGCTACTCGTAGGCTGAAAATAGTGATACATATGGCATTAGATTCTGGATCAAAGTGTGTGCCAAATGATAGTTCCCTTTTTGAAGTACAGTTCTTAAGCATGCTTAAAGAGCGAGAGCAAACTGCAACTTTTTTTTAGGCATTTGCGCGACTTAACGCAAGGCAATAAATACTTTTAAAAGATAAATAAATCCCCGACACAAGCACCAATCACTGTCAGGGCCAGCACATATTCATACATACTAAATTCGTAGGTAGAGGAATAGAGTGTGGAAGCCGCATGGACCCCAAGTAGCTAAGCAGCTTAGTCCAGCACATAGCACCCCACCTATGTATATGTTCCAACATTTAGAAATGTAAAAAAAAATAAACAAAAAATGTCAAGAAAATACTGGAAAAAGAACAACAACCACAGAGCAAAGAACAAAGACAGAGGCATTTTTATCACACGTTGGCCATGTGAAGCGTAAATTACCCAATGAAACGAGTTGCCAGCTAAAACCAGAAAGATACCCAAAGCGACAGCATAGACCAAGAAACGGAGTAGAAGAGAAGAATGAGTGTAAGAGCAACGGCAGCAGCAGTGGCTAAGGAGCCTTTGGAAAGCCTCAAAAAGTTAAAAGTTAGCAAAAGGCAATTGCAAATAAAATGGCAACAGCAAATGCCAGCGGACAAGAAGGTAGAATTTAATTAAGTGAGCTGTCAAACGAATGACCAATAGGTGGTGCCACACGAACGAGAAAATGAAAAGCGCAAAAGACAAAAAATACGATTAGTCCAGAAAGCGGAAACTCAGCATGAGCAACAAGCTCTTACCAAGACATCTCTGTTGATCCATACTTAGTTAGCAATTGAACACTACAGAATGAATTTAACTTTCCATCAGCTATGGAGCAAATTAATAGACATACCAGTCGATATAATGACCGACTTTACAATCATGTCAATCCTTTTGGCTAACATGTTAGGGTCAAACATAACTCGCAGCAGATGAAGCGTCCCTTGTAGGGATGCCTTAAAAATTAAACAGCCGCAACTTTGCGATAAAGCTTAACTTTAAAATTACGCAAAACATTTTGATTGGCTTAACTGTTATTAATACTCAATAATACTCAAATTCAACCTTTTTTAAAAAAAAAAAAATACGTTATAATTTGTGTAATCCTTCAAAATAGATGATTCACATATGCAAGAGCATAACAATGGAAGAATTGCGGAAATGTGTTCAAAAAGTATGTAACAAAGTGTAATTTGCTTGCGGTTTGTGTGTGAGTGTTTTCATTTAAAATTTTGTTCAACATTTAAGCCGAATCAGTCAAATAAACACAATAGCCACACACAAACACATACACATACAATATACATATATGTACATATATGCATGTATATTTATTTATATACGTATTCATGTGGATCACACACTCAAAATTTAGCCGGCTTTTCATTTGGTTATTTTACAAATACGTAATTTTGTTTAGCGTAATTGCGGCTGCAATTGAAACCAGCACTTGATTGGAGAGCACAATAGAGACTGAGATAGGCGAGTGAAAGAGAAAGGGGGAGAGAATGCCAATCACAAACACACACACACACACAAATAAATATAAAAATAAATGTTGCAAATTTGAGTTTTACGTTTTAATGAAGGCTTTTATGTTGTGTAGCCATTGATAAGCAGCCGTCTCATATAAAATCGAACAACGCTCGATTGCATACTAAATGAGATTTTGGTCATACAAAATTGTTGAGGAGGCCTAAAGCCTGCCTCCTGAACAGCACCACAGCCAGTATACGACAATGAGCCAGTTGCAGTTGATGCCAGAGCCAAGGGCAAAGTTCGTTGGCATTTTTTCAATAAAGCTGCAATGTAAACAATCAGCGTTCAATGCACAAACACATACACACACACAAACACACACATGGTGCAAGTTAATAAAAGTTCGCGACACGAGAGGCGTGTCCAAATTGTCTTATTCTGTTCGAACGGGTTGTATGTGTGTGTTGGTCAGAGCTGATAAGTTTGGTTAAAGAGTTGCAGCTGCTGTTAAATGCTATGAAATACTTGCCACATTTATCACTTGCCACTGACAACTGAGACAACATATCGTATGAGTTATACATAAAGTTATAAACGATAATCTTCTTTAAACACATTTTACAGAACATCAATATTGGGCTTTAATAAAAACATCTGCTGCTAGTCATAAATTAACCATATTATAATTTCAATAGTAAGAATATTGACTTTAGATTGAGTTTTTAACTTAGCATGTAGCACTTTTCTAGTTTAGAAGTTATGGTTTTGGAATGCCTGAAACAAAAATTATTATCCTATGGGTAGATACTATTATATCATGAATATCGACTTAAAAACGAGTTTCCAATGAAAAGAGTTTAGAAGTAAAACTTTTATTGAGTAGCCAGAGTATTGGAATATCTGATAAGTTTTGAAGAATGCTTTGACTTATACTTCTTATAAAGTTTTAACACAAACCGCTTTTGGGCAATGTACATAGGCTCAACCATTTATGCTTAATGCGACTTAAACCAATTTCAAAAGATATGCGTGTAAATTAAGCATAATTGCATTATTGCCTACTGATAATTTACCGTTAATGGCACTTGCATGCCAATATATAATGCGCTTTATGTTAAAAGCGACGAGAGTTCACTTAAGGGCTTAACCCTTACCTACCCCTCACCTGTATAGAAGGGAAGGCCTTGAAAAGTGGCACTACTATCGTGCATTAACTAGTTGCCCTAGCATATACATACATATGCATATATGTATGTGTGCATTTGCATACACTCTCAAACAATGGGTATGCTTAACAGCAACCATTAGCAGCTTAGCCAAGTTCCAACGGCAATGGCATATTCCACACACACGCAAATACACACATGAGACAACAGCTATGGCATGACTTTGGTTCCAACACGGACAAAAGTCCTTTTTGAGGAAAGCGCACTTTATGATCGCTGCGTGCATAAAGTGCCCTGGCAACCACTATATCCAATACTACTACTACTACTTCTACTCCTCCTCCATCCCCGCACCTTTCGTTCCAAACGCTCATGACGTGGTGTGGTATAAACCATCGCTTTTCCAATTTCCGGCAGTAGCTCAGGAAAAACAGCAGCAACAGTAAAGAGTTGGTACCATTTAGCTGCATTGTATTTGTGTGTCCGCATAATTCACCCACACTTACACTTACACACACAGATTGCCCAAAAACGCATCAGAAGCACATTAATAATGTGCTCAGTGCAATCGAAAATGCGAGCTGCGTATGGCCCTTCTTTTGGCCAACAAACCGATGATAGTTAGGCGGGAGGAATCCAAAGAGAGTGTGTTGATGATTATGCTGGCAACAACAATATGCGGCATTTTAATGATGAAATTTTACCCCCACACCAAAACAACCTTTTCTGCTTGTAATCTTGGCAAGTAATTAATTTGTTCAATGACATCCTGAAGGTGTAAGCGGGACCATTTAATGTTGATGAGAACCAAAAAGCAGTTATTTGAAAACTCAAAAGCTACTACGTTCCATACCCGTAGAAGTTAAAGGCAAGGCAGGTCTGTAAAGTGGGCTGTGAGTAGTGTCTGTGGTAGGTGGATCGGGTCATGTACGGTTGCTGAGGTCGGTGGGGGATGGTTGGCTCAAGAAACTTGTCATGCATGCTCGGCGAACTGTGTATCCGGCGTATTGCGACAGTGCCAGCCAAGACAAATCGCACGCACCACAACATGAAATTCAAAATCGATGGTTGACAGGTAAGTTATAAAAATAAGGTAAAGTCGAACTTCCATATAACATACTTTAGTTTAACGAAATTATCCGTAATACGAATTCATGCCCTGCAACTGGGTTCAATAAAAGAAAAATACTCTCTCACTCTCTTGAGATTCGTTAATGTCTTTAAATCCAATTTTGAACAGTAATACTGTATCATATATATATCACAATAGATAAGAGTAGATAGATTTTACAATGGTCAATGAACCAAAAGTTTTTTTAAACGAAAATTTATTTATTATAAAAAAGACTTAATAAAAACATGAATAGGCCACTTTATAAGTACATCTAGCAATGGTTCAGAAATGTTTCGTCATAAACATTTTGTCACTTAATCATCTTGTCTTTAAAACTTTTGTGATAACCCACGCAAGTAGGAGTCTTTGCCTAAGCCCCAAGAACTCAAAGTATCTGCTCTTCTGGTTGCGTGTGAAATCGGAAGTGGCTGCTGCTACTGACTTAGTTGTAGTCGTCTCGAGTCCTTGGCTCTCAATCTCTCTTGTGGTCTTATGGTCTTTCTTGGTCTTGATGTTCTGATGGTCTTTGGGTGTCTCTACGGTTGGCTCTGGGTGTGGTGTTTTGGTCTTGGTGTGTCGATGTCGGCACTGGGCGACAGGTGCTTCCGCATTTGAATGTCAACGGAAACCGCAACGGTACAACTTAGATAAACGTTTGCTCTTTAAATATGTGCGCTGCCGCTGCCATTGAGCATAAACGAGCACGAGCTCAACATACATATATGTACAGGGGATATATTGTAGCTGGGGGTACAAACAGTCACAATGTTTGAGCAACGGTATTCGCACTTATACACATACATGCATATATAAATGTGTGTGCAAGTTAGAGAGCCCAAGCTACATGTGAAGTGGTTTTTGGCTGTGGTTATGGACTGGGCTTGATTGGATAGGTCTTTGCTTAGCTTATTGCCAGCTGCGAGAATGGCAAGTTGAAGATAGCTAAGGTGTTTGCACTGGAAAATTGATTATGCACATTGAAAATGGAAAGGGTGTGTGTGTATACGTCTGTGTGTAATTATAGATAAAGTCAGATACAATTGATGGGAGTTTATTCATTCACTTATGCTAGCATGTTTGTCTATGGAATGCTATATTAAATTCATTCACTATTTTTAAATTAATTTCATTTAAACTTATTCAAAAACTAACAAATTCGATCAAATTTAAATCAATTTCCGTTCAATTAGGACAATTGCCAAAGCGAATAAAAACAAGCCTAAAAACAAAATTTCAATCACCTGACGTTAAAAGCTAAAAAAAAAACTGCTTTAAATTAAATTAATTTGCCATAAACACAGGCAATAATTTTCAACAAGCTATGCTGAAAGATACCCTGTAAATACTAACATTTTTATTTATACTTCCGGGAAAAAGTGGTACAAGTATTTTTACGGTGTTGGCACAGAGAACAAACATGCCACTAAATTAAGCCTCAACCCGATGAGTATCAAAAGAAATCGTACTCAGATCCCAGATTCAGTAGCCACATTTACACTGTGCAGCATGGCACAGTGTTTTGTCGATGCTGTTTTGGCCGCATTTTAAGTGCGAAACAATGTAATTTCGCGGTAATCAGTGTGAGTCTGGCTTAGAATTTAATGCTTCTGCTTCGAAATCGTTGATTTTAGTACCCCCCAAACAGAGACAGAAAAAAATATAACAACAACAACAACTGCTGAACTCTGGCCACGACTAACTACACAAATTTCCGCTAGTGCGCACAAAGCCAAAATGGCCAGAGAATTCGAAACGAGTTGAATCGAGTAGTGCACTTGGCCAGAAAAATGTCAGTTTACAATTTTCTATGGCATTTAAAATAAATGAAAATTGCTCTTGCCTCTCTTTGGAGCCACTGCACTACAGTGCACTGTTGGGTGTTTAGCATTGTATAGTTTTAGGCGCTCGATGGCTAGCGCGTGTTAACGTAAATAAATTACATAGATACACACACACATACAAATACACTCGTATAGTACATACTCGTAGCGACAATCAAGTGGTCAGTGGCATGCAGCTTATAAATCAGCGCAAAGCGCAAAAACGTAGCTGCCTTTTGGGCCACATCGAGATAGATGGCCAGCCCAGCAATGCGGGTAACTTCCAGAGAGAAAGACAGAGAGAGAAAAATTGACACGAGTTTGAGTTTGAACTGACTGAATGTGTAGAATGTGTACTACGAATAGATGAATAGATGGATGGCATCGCCTATATAAATGATAAGCTATTTAGTTTCGGTTTGCTGCGGCTTGACTCCCTCTTCCTCTCTCTTTCTCACTCTTTGATTTTGCTTTCGGGAGTGATGCTAGCTTTTGGGTTCACTGATTGGGCGGCTTATTTAATTTTTAATGTATTGTACTCCTGATACAATTGTATCCGAAAGAGCACACATTCTCTCATTTTGACAAACTGCACGTCAATTAAAATTTAACTAGCATCTGGTTGGGCCGCTGACACAGCTCTTTAACCGATTTCAGTGTGACATTTTAGAGAGTTAAATAATTATTTATGTGGACTTTTCAGATTAAATTGAATAAGTAATAGCATTGTTAATGTTGCTATTAAAAGCAAACAAAAAAATATTCATTTTTTCAGATCGTTTATGACAAAAAGTGAATAATCTGCACATTTTTTATAAACGTTTCATGGCCAACTAATTATTTCCAGGACAATTAAATAATGTTCAGTAAAAATTATGTTATCTTTAACTTATATAAATTTAATATTTTCAAGCTTTTGGCAGCCCATAAGCCATCTTTCTTGTATGTTTGTCTGGCTTAACATGCTTATGATTGAATGAGGGTTTGACAACAATTCGCACTTCGTTCGTTTAAGCAAAAATGTGTTTATAAATATGTCAACCATAATACTAAGTTGTTAAATACGTTTCGCAAGTTAACTTACTACAGAACTCACCATTGCCGCATTTCAACGAAGTAAGCACATACATATCCATACTCATAAGTACATGACCAACATTCCTTAGGTCTTGACAGCATTAACAACACAGTAACTATTTAAGTATATGCCGCAGTTGTCTTGTCTTGCTTGGAATGCCAGCACACCACATGAGCTGCTAGAAGTGCTCCAGCCAACCTGCCGAAAGAGCACAGAATAGACTGCAACAATGTCATGTGGATCGTTGTGGCCATTGCGAGAAGGAGTAACTGGCACAAAGAGCACCCAAAAACCACACACATGCTCTGACTCTGACTACCCAGGGGTTGACTAGAGAGCTATATACTGTGCATACATATGTGTGTGTGCATATAAGTTTAAAACTATAAGCTCTTGGGGAGGAGACAGACAATATTGCTATGCAAGTATTTGCGCAAGTTATTTAAATGGCTTTTGTGTTGCATACTTTTTGGCTTGCCCGCAATTCGCCAGAGCCGCCGCCAGCGCCAACAACAGAGCCAACCCCAAGCAATCAACTGTCTTGACTCCAAGTTGCAATTGCAAACAGCGGGAAAAACACAGAGCCGAGGCGCAAACAACAAAAAAGTCCCCCATACGAAGCCTTCCGAAAACCCAAGATAAGCATTCACAGCCTCATTCAGCAACTAGTACAAAAGCAATAAGCGCTCACTCAGCTAAAGTCAGTAATCATGCGGAAATTATCGTCTCCAGTCATAGTTCTGCTAGTCGTTTGTCTGGCCAGCAGCAGCAGCCTCGCCTATGAAGTGCCTAAGGCCACGGTCAAGGTTGAAACGCCAAAGGGATTTGAGGTTTCAATACCCGACGAGCCGGGCATCTCACTGTTTGCCTTTCACGGCAAACTCAATGCGGAAATGGAGGATCTAAGTGATCAAACATGGGCCACAGATATTGTTAAGTCGCGTAATGGTCGCTGGATATATCATAATCGTGAGCAGAAACTAAAGCCAGGTGATGTGCTCTACTATTGGACAACAGTTAGATACAATGGACTCGACTATCATAACTTCAACCAGCAATATGAGATAGGTTCAGATGATGATGCCAATACTCGGAATACAACGATTAATCTACATTCCAAAAGCGGATCTCATCTGCCAATCATCATTAATGGAAACCCCACAATCAATATATACGTAACGTAAAAAGAAAAAACACAAAAAAGCTGAGCTAAACGATTCTTCGAAAAAGACTTCAATTGTGTTTGAAAGTGTTTTTTGTGTTGATAGCTTAATTCGTTAGCAAGACAACGAAAAAAAGTATTAAAATACCCAATAAATAAGATAACATTAAAGGAGCAATTAACAAACAATTGATTTGTAATTATTAGTTATTTAATATTAAGTTTACACGCATTTGTTCTTAAACTTTGTGCAAAAAATAACAACTATATTAAACAGATAAAATGATGTTATTTTGAATTGAAAGTTTTGGCTGTATTAATATATTTAAGTGCCAGGCAACGAACAAACAAATTTTTGTACTCTGCACATGTCAAACTCATTGCATTGCGCATTGCATTGTTTTCCAAAGTGTCATAAATCAAAGGAGCACTTTGTCACAGATACCCAAGTAAGTATCCGGGCCGTATAAATCATATTGAAAAGTTCTCCTTCGCATGCGTGCAAAATACTACTGTGCGAGTAATGGCTGCTTCAAAAATTACCGCAATGCATTCAAAGTGCAAAGAATCTCACTTAAGGAAAGCACCACAACAATACTAATTGGCCATAAGATACCCTGTAAATAATAACAATAGATCATGGCATCAAATCCCTATCTTTTAAATTAAAGATAAGATTTAAATCACCTCCATCTAATTATAATGCTTATATATTTGTCAAACTATAGCATACTCATTTACCTATTTGTAACAATTACAGGGTATACAAAAATAAAAAAACAAACATGCACATAACTATTTACGCAGGTAAGTTTTGATATCAAGATGAAGCAAATGGCAAAAATTTACGAGTAAACAACTGTTCAAAGGTTACTTTTTTGGCCCATTTAACTTTCACTTGGGGCAAACAAAAGCCAGATACAACTTTATAGTCATAGCAAAAACCTCACAATGCCCATTGGTGTTTTTATCAGCCCAACAAGCTTATAAGCTTTTTTTTCTCAGCCAAGTTGCTGATAACTGAATGTCCTTGTTGCTTTGTTGGTTGTAAAAGCAATAGCAATAACGGCCATTGAATTTTTCGGTTTAAAATCTTCTTTTATGAAGTAGCTAAAACACCATATTTAATACTTCTTTTGTTTATTTGCACAAACACATTTTTAACAATTTATTTCAAATCAATTGTAACTATTTACACTTTGTTACATATTTTTCCCATGATGTGAATGTGAACGTCTCTTGTTTGATCTTTTGTAATTTCTCGTTATTTGGCCTATATAACCTTCTAGATCATTTGGTGCGCTTGCTGCAGACAGTACAAAGCATGCCAAGAGTATAAAAGAGATCCAAAAACGCGACATTTTGTTGCTCAACAAAACAAAAATCAAAACTCAACTCTTTTTATATATTAGCAAAATTTAATGAAATTATTTACAGTAATTACGACTGCGAATTTTCACGCATTGCAAGTAAACTGATACATTTTTCATGCATTTAAAACATACTTATATCAATATGCATATATGTTAACATGTTTTTTAAAAAAAAGTTAGTCCCGCTGATTTTGGCAACTAAAAGTTTTTACAGAGTGTAAGACTCATAGGTAATTTTTGTTCTTTAACGAAATACCTATCTTATCGACACAATAATTACTGTTCCACACGAAAAAAAACAATATATATTTATATTTACTGTAACTATAACAATATCTATTTTTTACGCTTACGAAAATAAAACTTGTTATGTCTTTAGCTTAGTGAAATCGCAGTATTAAAGAAAACAAATGTATGTGTAAGCTTTTGAATGAACTTATTTTAAATCAATTGCTTAGATTTATTTATTGTGATAAATAGTATTTTCAACGAATCGTTCAACATTTTGGGCCATTTCTCATTTTATTAGTGTTTATTTCCAGATCTTGTGCTGCCCCAATTCAGTTATTCAAGCGAACCCAAGAAAGTATAAAGCTAGTAAAAAGATATTCAAACGTGTCATAACAAAATTTAATGATTCCGCTGCATCTAGTTTTACTATATAAGATATAAGATACTTATAAGAATTTAGCTTGAAAAAAACCCCGACTTCTTGTTGATGAATTTATTTTACATCAATTGCATCGAATTAATCGAAGTAACAAACATTAACTTTATTGATTGTTACACATTACTTGCCAAGTTTTTCTCAGTATTTATATTCGGATCTTGTGCTGCACCCAATTGGATTATTCCAGACAGTCCGAAGAAAGCCAACAGTATAAAGTATAAGTTAAAAATGCGACATTTCGTTTCTCAACTATACAAAAATCAAATCTCACCTTTTTGTATAGGAAAGATGAATTTTCGTTCCATAACCAAATTAATAATATTCATCAAGGGGTTACGTACGCTTGTTTTCTGCTTTGTATTATTTTAATAAAGCTCAAAGGTATTTTTCAAAAAGATGTGTTTGTTTGGTCAGGAAATTTTCCACGAAAGTCAAAAGTCGACAGTGTGTTCAAAACATATACATTAATAACGATGCCATTGCCGATTGTATATTATTTGTATGTTCTCAGGTGGTAAAATTCCATTAGCCAGGTCTGTCTTATGTTTGGTTACAAGAGCAGCTTGTCCAGCTTCCGCTTGACCGATTCCACTGACCTGCTTTTAGTACACTAATGAGAGTTGGAAAGACATTTAAACATGGCCATACAACAAAAAGCTGAGTACTTAAATTAATACAAACACCTATCATATAATATATGTATTTACTTCAATGTTTATATCTGTAATACATACATAATTGCTATTTAATAGGCATATTAATAAATGCCACGTTTGTGCCGCCTGCATTTGTCACAACTAATTTGCAGCAAATTAAGCATGTCAGCCCAAAAAGGTAAAACAAATGCAATTTTTCATATAGCCAGCGGCTAATTTAGCTCGTACTTATACATATATGAGTGAGAATACACATATGTGTATGTGTTTATACATATGTATATGTATGTGCCTGTGTTCATTCATATGTTAGATATACATATATTTTTATATGTATGTGTAAAATAGGGGCAACTAAGCGACGCCGTCAGCAACATTTGCGAACTGTTCTGCTCTCATTTTCTCGTTTCGCGCAATGTGTGAGAATTCCAAAATGCAAGCTAGCGGCAAGTTTGTGTCAGTTTTCCTCCTCTTTACACACTCTCGCACTCCCACACTCATGCTTCATTTAACACGCACACCCTAACATCTACTCACACTCATGTACAGACCAGACACTTTGGACGCAATTTTGCGCGTGGCAAGGCGTTAAAATGACTTGTGACAACTTTATGTGCAGTTTCCCCCAACCGAGTCTGAAGCAAAAGCATACAAAAATATTTAAAGAAAATTGCCAGAAAATAATGTCATCAAGCTGCAAGCAGCTTAAGTTTTAAATAAGCAGTTTTAATTTGCAATTTAGCACTGCACAGCTATAAAATGTCAAATTTGTCAGCCTTTTATTTTAAAGATTCACTAAAATATATATTTTTAGATTGTATATTTTGTAGCAATATTAACCAAAATAAATGTCAGATGGAGGTTATTTTAATAATGTAAATTAACATATTTTCGAAAGGTTTTGGTTTTTCCATGTTGAAATATTTTTTTAAGGCTGCAAAAAACAATTTCTAAACTCTAGCTAGAATAAAGGCATCGGCGCTGCTAGCTGCATTACTATATAATTGTTGCTTTGATTTATATCCAGAGCAGGAGTCATGGCCAGCATCAACAAAACCAAGTTAAAAAATACTTTAAGCTGTCGCTTCATAAAGAAATTTAATAAAATAATTTTGAGGTGTACCGAAACTAACAACCTAAAGTATTAACTATAATTCAAAGTGCAAATCTTAAATTGGATTTTAAGATAAACTTATAAAGGCAGCGATGTAAAATTATAGTTGATTATTTTGATAAGAAATTTGTGCTCTAACAAAACACAAATAGTTATCTAAAATATTTCAGGTCTAAAATATTTTTGTTGGTTCGTGCCATGTAATGTCTGCATATTATAAAAATTTAATTAAACACTGAACAACCATTTTACATGGTTAAAAGAATGGAAAGGAACTTTTGAAATTAATATATACAGCCTCAAAGTGAAGAGGGACCGCGTGAGTATCAAAGTGAAGACAGAATGTAAAAAGCTGCAGTGTAGCAAATTAATTATAAAAGATTCCGCCAAGTTAAATATTTTGCTCGAGTTAAGTTCAAAGTTGCGCTGCCTCATTGTAAAATAAGTTGCCAGTAACTTGACGCACATTTGTCACACACGATGTTCTGACTGGAACAGGAGCAGCAGGAGACGAAGCAGTCAAGAGTTAAGATCAACAACCATGTCTACAGGTGGCTGGCTTTCTTGTCACTTGTGGAATTTGCGTGGCACGGGCAGTTTGGCGGTTGGGTGGTATCAACTGATATATGGCACTTTGAAATTAGTCAAAGTGCAAAATGTGGGGCAAATTCATACACACACAAACACGCATATAGAGAGCAGCAGGACACATGGCTGGCATTTTTCATACTCAGCAGAAAAATTGTGCATAGTTTGTATTACCGTGCCATGGTATTCGAAACGTCATGCGTAGAAGATGACATAACCCCAGTTGCAATAAGCTAAAATTAGCTCCATATATATGACGGCATTTTTAACTTGAAATTATGTCCATGTCAATCAATCTTAAGTTGATCTAGTTTTGTATTAAAATTTTGATACTCAGAGTGAAAAGTTACTGGAATTTCGAAAAATTATAACATTGCTACCTACGAAATCAATCGACAAACTTATGCCGTATACTTATTAACATAAAACCTTGAGAAGCCATTAAAAGATACAGACACTCAAAAATTTGCATATAAATAGTTCTCAGAACATTGTGTATCTACTATACAAAAAAAATTTTTGTAGTATATTCACAGGTCAATTGTTTTATTTTTTGGAATTGCGTTGTATGCAATTGTGAGTTTAAAATTTAAGTCATTTTGCAGTGATACAAATAAAGTTTATGTACACATATGTACATTTTAAATGAATGTTCTTTATTAAAAGAAAGAAGTATACGTTATATAGTAAGTATAATGTAGTTGAATAATTCGATTAGAAACGAATGTTGCCCAGGGAGCGCTCTAGATCTTCCTGTAGCTTTTTCATTTGGCTATTGAGCTGCTCACCCAATTGCTTTTGTAGATGGGCAACTTCTTCCTGTACCCGGGCGGCATCACGAGCAGCATTTGCCTGGATTTGCTTTCTATTATCAAAAGACTGACGATCGCCACTGAAGAGACCGCCATCTGCCTTGGCCAGAACAGTGCCATCGGCTAGCTCTACAATAATGTTGCCATTCTGGTATTCCACAACAGCTTCTTGTCCATTGATGTTAACCTTCTCCTTGCCATTGGCATCAGGACCCTTGGCCGGGAAGTTGTACACCTGACCGCCGGTCGTCAACTGTAGACCGCCATTGATAATGCGTATCTCATGATTATTGTATGTTTGATAGCCACCCTCACCGGCCGAGTTCATGAACACCGCGTTGCCATTGCCAGAGCCTGTAAAGACGCTTTGACTTCCGTAAGAACTGCGACCATTGATGATAACATTGCCTCTTGGTCCAACATCATCGTCATCCACGGATGAATCCGCATCACTATCATCGGGATCGGTAACAATCGTCTGGCCACCTGCACCAACCAAAACCGTACGGCCATCCGGTCGCGTATAGATGCTACCCGCTTCGTTTTGTAGGGCAACTCTGCCGTCTTGATTATAGATATAACTTCCAACTGGCGCAGCGGCTTGACCCTTGTTTGGAATCGTTGTGCCGGGTATCGAGGTTTCTACGCCATGACTGCGATCCACATGTGTTTGCGGCCTATCCGTTTGTGCTAAAAGATTATGGATTTAGTTTCTGCTCAAACTAAGAGTATTTTTTATTTACCGCTAGCCAAGCAAACAGCTAGTGCAATAAGTGCGAAGAGCAACATCTGAATGCGACCTGTTTCCATATTGTGTGCAATAAATTGACTCTATCAATGCAATGCTGTCAACCCGCTATTTATACAAAACGATCGATTGAGAATATAGTATGTTGCTTATTTAGTCAATTCTACGTGGGTAGATATCTCTCGCATAGAGGTCAACGTAGCCACCTCTGGGGAAAAAGCCCGAGACGATTACGACAACGCTTTCGCTGCGCTGCGCTTCTCAACACGATTTTGCGATTTGCAATTTTGCGGTTACCGATCACCACTGAGATCGTCTCCAAACTGACTCCCGTTTTCGACTCAACTTTGGGTATTACTCAGTGCCAGAATTGTTCGGGTGAGAATTTTAACGACATTAGAGAACGCCTCAGTGCACATCATCATCGTTATAACTGTGACAATAATCTAAATTGACAAATAATTGAAAGACAAAAACAAAAAACAATATGATATATGTTTTATTTGTGATCTATTTTTTTTTTTAGAGCATAAAGCAAATAATTAATTTAAAATTTTTTTTTCCTATTGAATGAGGTTCTTTATACTTAGCTTCACTGCATGCCATTGCTTATTTGTGTATCGCATAAATATCTATAGGCACTATGAACTGTTAAATATCACTTGGGAAATCCCTTCCATGGCAAATGCTTGAATTTCTACGTAAATCAATAAACGTTTATTTATATTTATAGTACTTGGGTTAAGGTTTATCGCTCACATCTGAAAAATTATACATAAAACGATCGAGCGAGCATCTGGTTGGCTTATCAACTTATAAAACAAAGAGAGACAATATGTCTGTGAATACTTTTACATTCAAACTAAAACAAACACAATTATTATATTAAGTAAACAAGTTAATAGTCAACTTTGTATGGATGTAGTTGCCTTAATACCCTTTCTATAGGAATAGTAATGACTAATGTACATACTATATGTCTATAAGAGAATAGGCTTTTACAACTGCTGTTGTCGTCGTAGTTGGTACAATAATTGTACCAAAACTTGTACTCTTTTTTTTCATGATATGTACATACAATTTTATGTGCTTAAATAGAATATACACTTTCATTTATAAATTATTATTTTGCTTCATTGTAGCTCGTAATAAAACCAAAAACGCTTAAGTCACTTTATTACAAAGAGTATTTATTGTATAACATTTTATGTATTCATTGATCGTGTCAGCTTCAATTAGTAACGATACTTGCCGCCACCTTTTGAATGAATAACAATATTATCGGTTGATTCATCGGGGCCACCGTTCCAGGCGGGTCCGCCACTGGGTCCACGATTTGAAGACGGTCCCCCAGGCATGCCATTGACAGCTTAAATACAGAATATACATATGTATATAGAACTTGGTAAATAGGAAGTATTGGTTTTAAGGTGCAATGACTTACCGCCAAGCAGGGCGACGAGCAGAAGAAGCAAGACAACTAATTGAAGACAGTGCCGCATGGTCAAGGCGATAAGTTCAAATGATTGAGCTTTAAATAAAATCGCGCATTTATATATGAGCAGCGAAACACATGGTATATGGTGGTATAACAGTGGTGGTTCAGGGGGAGCTACGTGAGGGGCCTGACAATGTTTTTGGGGCAGACACAAGACGCCCATCTATATAATGCGCTTTGCATTGTGCCACTTATCGCTTGTCGCACTTCAAGAGAGCATTTGTATATATTTGTATTTTATACATTTTGCTCTTTCCTCTCCCGCTCTCTCCCGTCCTCTCAGACAATTAAGAAGTTTTGCTATGAGTCTGCTAATTATTTTCAATTGAATTGCGCTTGGCTCTGGCTCTGCAGGTAGAGTACGTAAAAGTTTTTGTATTGCTGGCCATTAAACATATCGGTTGTTGGCATTCATTGAGCAGTCACATTAGCCTCACATCGTGAAAAGGTTGTGAGCTTTCGAAGACCTCCCCCCTGCCAAACCTCATACAGTCCCAACTGCAGTTTAAGCTCTGTGGTTTGGATTTTGTTTTTCTTTCTCTATCTCTCTCTATCGGTGCGTTGTGGAGCAAGTTAAACAATAAACATTAAACAGGTATTGCGATGTTGTTAACGACCGCTAAGCTCTTGACTGGGAAATACCAAAACAAAGTGTTAGAATGAGCGAGAGAGGATTATAAAAACTTGGCTCAAATGAGTTGACTACACAAAGTGTTTTATAAAGTGAAGTAACGCGTGGAAGTAACAACAATGAGAGAGAACAACTTTTATGCTTATGAATTATTCAGTTTAAGAACTAGTATGTGCTGTAGAGCGACAGAGAATAAACTAACACATAACAATAAACGAACATACATTCACGTACTTATAAACTCAGTATTGTGATAAATTAATATATTATGAGCTGTGGCAAATTTCTAATTTTAGTTTGAATTTTAAGTTTGTTTGATTTGTGTGTTTGCTTGTTTATAAGAATCATAAATCTAGTATTTCCATTATTCAAAATGCTCAGCATAATGTCTTGTTCAGCTCTTCAGTCAATTTGCAAATACTTATTACGTATAAATATTTTGACCTATGTAAAATGTAATAAATGTTGTTTATTATCAAGCTAACCAGCTTCTAGCTTTATAAACTTCTGTTTTTTATTACTTTTGTCGTTAGGGCTCTTATTTATGCCACATAACAAGCTTAAGCACCAAAAGCCCCCAAAGCAAAACAATGATCAAAAGCCAAACAATAACGCAATAGACATAGTTATAGTAGGTACTAGACCCATTAAAAGGACGCCGTTGCATTCAGTGACAAACATATAGACATATATATATGAGCTGCGACTAACTGTAGTTGTTTCACCGGGTACACGGACTAACCTGCTTTGGTCTGGTCTGTGAATGTCCCAGGGGTTGCGAGTGGTGATGGTGGGTCTATTGCGTGGATGCGTCTGAGGAGGGCTGGCAAAGCTTTTGTGTTGCTCGAATCGAATCAATTTGATTTTCCAATCAATTAAACTTTATATAAATTGCGTCTGCGCTGCTAAATATAGCAACAATAGCCACAAAGCACAGCTAGAAATGTGCGGCACAGATAACAAAGCAACAGACTGACAGAGATAGAGTGAAACAGAGAGAGAAAGATTATGCAGTGCTCACTATCTCGCTTGCTCCCAATGTCTCCATCAACGCCTGAATGCACAAGCACAAAAATGTCGGGTCTCGAGTTCAGGTTGGTTCCACTGGGAAAGAGTTAAATGGGTAAACAATTGCATATTGCACGATTTCAGACAACATTTTTCGTACGGGACAAATGTTTTGAGCGATTTTGAAATGCAGACGTTGCGACGTCTCCTTTGCAGCTGACTTGCAACTGACACTTAAAAATCCAGAAATGCATTAAATCATCCATATTTTCAATAAAACAGCAGCTCGTTTAATGTGTAATGTAATTAAGCAATTTAGTGCAAATTTTGTGTTATATATAGTCGAACTTTCATTTATCGATTCTCAAAGGCACAAGCAAAATCTTCGTTATAGATTAAATTCGAAGTATAAAATGGGTTTTAGATTGACCCAAATTGAAGTGTTCTAGAAATGCATTTTTTATTTAATTTTAATTTAAAGGTACAACTACTACTTTTTCAATATATAACATCTTCCAAATCACCATCAGATTTACTTATCATTTCATCTTCACGCCAAAGGTCCTCCGCTGCTTCCACCGTAAATTAATCCATTTTCTGCGCGATTTGCAAAAGGTCCACCACTTTGACCTTCTGATATTATGCCCTCCCGATCACCGATACCTCCAAAGGGTTCTCCAGTACTGCCACCACTTATTATTCTATCTTTATCTTGCCCAAAGGGTCCTCCACTACCATTTCCATTAATCAATTCTGCATTTCCAAACGGTCCACCGCTTTGGCTTCCAGATATAACACCTTCCCGATCCACATTCTCTCTAAAATGTCCCCCACTGCTGCTGCCTCTTTTGATTCTGGATTGTTCTTGTTGAAGCGGTCCACCACTACTCCCACCGACAATCAAACCATTTTCTTTTGCTTTAAATGGCCCTCCACTGTTGCTGCCTTTTATTAGTCCATCTCCACGTTGGCCAAAGGGTCCTCCGATGCTTCCTCCACTGATCAGCCCATCACTAGCATGATTTCCAAAGGATCCTTCCGTTTGAATACCAGTTATAAATGGCCCTCCACTGTTGCTGCCTTTTATTAGTCCATCTCCACGTTGGCCAAAGGGTCCTCCGATGCTTCCTCCACTGATCAGCCCATCACTAGCATGATTTCCAAAGGATCCTTCCGTTTGACTTCCAGTTATAAATGGACCTCCACTGTTGCTGCCTTTTATTAAACCATCTCCACCTTGGCCAAAGGGTCCTCCGATGCTTCCTCCATTGACCAGTCCAGCATTTCCATAAGTTCTTCCGTTTTGTCCATTTGGTCCTCTATTATATCCGCCTACAACCAAGCCATTAACAGCAGTATCTTGGTGGTTGTTACTAACTCCAAAGGGTCCTCCACTGTTGCTGCCTCTTATCAATCCGTAGCTACCATGTTCATAGCGTCCTCCCAAGTAATTGTATCCAACATTGGTATTACCAATATTTCCAGCATACAATTGTGCCTGAGTCGTCACGCTCATCAGCAGCATCAAGGTCCATAGATGTCTCATCACGACGCTTTACAAATTTCAACTAATCGTTGAACATCTATTTCAACAACAAATTGAGTCGGTCGTTTTTTGCAATTTCAGCAGCATTCTACCTTGGATACGTTCAGCAGCAAGTTCATATTGATAATCATTAACTGATTGTTGTTGCAATTCATCAATCTGAGTTTAGTTTTTCACTTAACATATTTCTGTTAGGGGTTTTTTTTATTATTAATTTGTTTGTCGACTATTTACACATTTTAAGAAGAGAGCTTAATCAGCGATTAGTCATCAGTGATCACTATTAGCAAGCTTATGCTGAACGTGTCCATTGTTAGTGACAAGTGAGATGATTTCTGCAGCTTCTCTACTTTTGAGATGAGCTGGTTTGTTTGAGCTTTGACTGTGTGTTTGTGTAAGAGCAGAGAAATATTATTAATTGTTTTCGTTTACCAACAGAGCTTTTAGGCTGATCGAACCTAACCGAGCTTCTCAAGCGGCGCACCCAGCAAATAATCAAAGCAATGTCCGTGTATATTTTTGTTTAAAATTTAAATATTTTGATTTCAAAATCTAAAAAAAAACAACAAACAAATAATTTAACAACTATGTTCATTTCAATCATTTTTGACACTAACAAGCATTATCGATTATTTATCGAACCATTGTTAATTTTATTAGTTACTTTGGGAGCCAATGCATCCCTGGCTTTTAGCGAAATTTAAAAAAAAATCACTACTAAATAAAATGTAAATTCAAATCTAATTTTATTTAAATTGGATTTTTGTATGTCAAAGCTTGCAGAAATGAGCTTTTCACTCAACAGCTCACAGTTGTCCACATGGCGCACACAATTCTTTGCCTCACCAATAAATCAATTGGCGCAAAACATTTGCACAGTTTCTGATCCCATCTGTGCTGGCCTGCATCATAATCAGAAAGAGTTGGTCTTGCCTAAGAAAGAACATCATGAGTTGGACAAGTACTATCCGCCCACTGTTGGAGGGCCTACTTGGATCTGTACTGGAATTGATTTTTTGCGTCTGGTCATGCCCAAGGATTGTGAGCTCTCAGCCTCGTATTTGTTCTACTGGCACAAGTTGGAACGCTGCAATTATTTTCTAAATGCCGTGGTGGAGTTGATAGCGCGTTGTGAACCCTTAGACGGACGCTTATTTCGATACCTGATGAAACATGCTGTGCCCGATGCCGGCAATTGGCAAATGTTTGTCAATCTCGTCCAGAAATATGGTGCTATGCCCAAGGATTGTTATCTATCGAGTTGGTCGGCAACGCATCCACTGCATCTGACCAAGATGCTCACAAGCAAGGTATTGGATTATTGATCGATCTTTCTTCTTTTTGTCAACTTGAATCTCTTTCAGTTGCACGAGTATAGCTGTCGACTGCATGCGGAGTTTACTTTGAATCAGGATAGCTCAAAGTTGGTCGCTATGATTGAAATAATGATGGAAGAGCTTTTCAATGTTATCAACATTTGTCTGGGTACGCCACCGACTAAATTCAACTGGAATTTCAAAGCTGAAGTCGAACAACTAGAATTTACACCCCAAAGCTTTTATCAGCATGTTATAGGTACCCATTATGCAATTGATAAACAGATTTGCTTGGGTCATGATCCACGTCTTAGTTCCAAGTATCAGTACAATTATCGCATTGCCCATAGTGCCAATATGATTAAGGGACTATATCAGTGCTACAATAATCAACCCATGGATATGCTACTAAATATCATTGTGGACTCCCTTAAAGCTGGATCAGCTGTGTGGCTTGCCTGCGATCTGCAACCCACTTTTTATGGCAAAGCCAATGTCCTCAGCCTAAAGACACACAATTTTGAGCAAGTTTTTGGTATACCCGTTGGCACGGCTCTTAACAAAGCCGAGCGCATGCTCTATAAGGCAACGCGTCGTAATAAGGTGCTGCTCCTAACCGGAGTCTCATTGGATGAAATGCAGCAACCGTTGCAGTTTATCACAAAACATATGGCCGGTGAAACAAAAACGAGCACAGGCAAAAGTCTGCAAGTGTCGTTGGTAGATACATCAGACAAAAAGGATGCACTCAAGCGAAAAGGTGCTGGCAAGGGTAAGGCTACTGTGCTGAATGTCGATTGGCTAAAGGAGTATGCGTTCGAAATAGTCGTCGATTCACGCTTTGTGCCAGCAGGCGTTATGCACGCACTCCAAACTCAACCCACCATTGAACTGCCCGTTTGGGATGCAATGGGTGCGTTGCTCACTTGATGAGTGATGAGGCCCACAGGTAGAAATTGTTGCTCTTCAGGGATGGTGTGAAATTGTTCAATGTTCAACAACCACACAGCTTTAGCTCATCAATTTAAAAATTGTAACAAGTAGAAAATGTAAAATAAACAATTGAGTCTTTAAAAGATGTTTCATAACAAGTTCCTGAAGATAAATTTGATAATAATTTTAAGACTGAAATTATAAATAAGATTTTTTTCATATACATATAAATTTTTTTTTAAATCCATTTAATACCATTTTAAAAAAAAAAAATTTAAATTTTCCCAAAATATGATTCACAAATGCTTTTTCGAAAATTGATGTAGCCTACAACATTTTCGGCCCAACTCCGACTGTTGTCATCTTTTGAAATAATTGCAAAACAGTGCAGTGCAATTGGTGAGGCGCGACCCTTTGTAAGTTTTTGGGAATTAAAATTACGTGCTTGGCATGCCTAATTGGGCATTAGGTAAAGAGAGTAATGCGAAACGTGAAGGAGACCAAGTCGACGAATGTTTTGGACTTAAAAGATTTGCGCTGACAAATTTGACTTTGCATAAATTACAAATGAAACAAAAACGTGAAGAAAACAAAATGCTTTTTTTTAAGGCAAAATATTTTGAATTTATTGTATGTATTTAATTTTTCAACATCTTTTACTGATGGACAATGTTCGTCCATTTTTTATAACCATAGCTACGACCAAAGCCGTTATAGCCAAGACCAGAGCCATAATGTGAATACGAGTTCGATGGTCGTATTAAAATTGGTTGCACCACCACCTGTGGCTTGAAGAGCTTCCTCAGAAGATGGCGTGGCTCACGTAGCTGACCAGTCTGCGATGCCGGGGTGCCACCTCCCTCTCCATTGTTGGTAGTTGCATCAGCATCATGGCCAACAGCTGGCAAATCAGCAATTGCAATGTTGTTACCAGGAAATGCCAGAACCAAGGCAACACTAAGACCGCTTAGCAACAGAATCGCAATGAACTTCATGCTGAGGTGAAAGATGATTCGTAAATGATTTGAAGTTACTTGAAACCAGGCTCTTAAATACGCAAAATTTTTTCAAAAAATTGCAGGTAGCCTTTTTGACAGCAACTACCTGAGCCTTAACATCTGCTCAGGATTAGCGTTGATTATTATAACTTGGAAATATGGTTTATGAGGCTTAAAAGGAGCTTGGTATATGGTTTTTTTTTGGAATGCTTGAAATAAATTTTATTATAGTACGTATGATCCCTTTCTTCGTAGACATTGTTCCCTTATCCTACACAAGCGCCTTACAGTATACATATACAAATGTATTTGTATGTTTGTTCATAATTTTTGGATAATCCTTATTCTTAAAATGGTGGTGGTGGCATTCCCTCTGGTGGTGGTGGCGCTCCCTCTGGTGGTGGAGGCACGCCCTCAGGTGGTGGTGGAATCTGGCGGCGTTGCTGTTTAAGCAAAAATTGTTTATAATTGTTTATTAATATAATATTAGCACTATTTATTCGGCAAGTGAGTTTACATTGGCTTTTTTGAAATGCTAGGAATCAAGTTTTTATAACTCGTATATATTATATTCGTAAATTATTTTTATCGGTTATAGTTTTTTTTATTACAAGGTAGGCAAAGTAACAGTGGTAGGGGTAAGCCTGAAGGCAACTGACGGCGTTGCTGAGAAAAGAAATCAAATCAACAAGTGCAAAACTACTATAATCCACTTTTAATAAATGGATGTTACCTAACTTATAGAGTAAAACTTACTTGCTAGTATTCAAAAACTTAACTTACTCTAAATTTTGGCGGTGGTGGCGGTTCATCATTTGTCAAATGCTGTACCTGATGCTCGGGCTCATTGCTCACTGTTCTACCAATTGTTATAACCATAGTTACGACCAAAGTCGTTATAGCCAAGACCAGAGCCATAATGTGAATTGGGTTGACCATACGAGTTCGATGGTTGTACTAAAATTGGTTGCACCACCACCTGTGGCTGGAAGAGCTTCCTCAGAAGATGGCGTGGCTCACGTAGCTGACCAGTCTGCGATGCTGGGGTGCCACCTCCCTCTCCATTGTTGGTAGTTGCATCAGCATCATGGCCAACAGCTGGCAAATCAGCAATTGCAATGTTGTTACCAGGAAATGCCAGAACCAAGGCAACACTAAGACCGCTTAGCAACAGAATCGCAATGAACTTCATGCTGAGGTGAAAGATGATCCGTAAATGATTTGAAGTTACTTGAAGAAAGGCTCTTAAATACGAAAAAAATTTTCAAAAAATTGCAGGTAGCCTTTTTGGCAGGAACTGCCTGAGCCTTAACATCTGCTCAGGATTAGCGTTGATTATTATAACTTGGAAATATGGTTTATGAGGCTTAAAAGGAGCTTGGTATATGGTTTTTTTTTGGAATGCTTGAAATAAATTTTATTATAGTACGTATGATCCCTTTCTTCGTAGACATTGTTCCCTTATCCTACACAAGCGCCTTACAGTATACATATACAAATGTATTTGTATGTTTGTTCATAATTTTTGGATAATCCTTATTCTTAAAATGGTGGTGGTGGCATTCCCTCTGGTGGTGGTGGCGCTCCCTCTGGTGGTGGAGGCACGCCCTCAGGTGGTGGTGGAATCTGGCGGCGTTGCTGTTTAAGCAAAAATTGTTTATAATTGTTTATTAATAGAATATTAGCACTATTTTTTCGCTAATTGAGTTTACATTGGCTTTTTTGAAATGCTAGGAATCAAGTTTTTATAACTCGTATATATTATATTCGTAAATTTTTTTATCGTTTATAGTTCCCTTATCTTTTATATAACTAATTTTATTGCAAGGGAGGTAAAGTAACAGTGGTAGGGGTAAGCCTGAAGGCAACTGACGGCGTTGCTGAGAATTGAAATCAAATCAACAAGTGCAAAACTACTATAATCCACTTTTAATAAATGGATGTTACCTAACTTATAGAGTAAAACTTACGTGCTAGTATTCAAAAACTTAACTTACTCTAAATTTTGGCGGTGGTGGCGGTTCATCATTTGTCAAATACTGTACCTGATGCTCGGGCTCATTGCTCACGACACTACGACGGGACTGTTCAAAAGCAAATCGTAGAGCAAGCTTTAGATTTCAACACTCTTAAGAACATTAGCCGCAACTTACTCTAAATTGTGGTGGTGGTGGCGGTGGTTCCTCATAATTAACAGAGCTGGCTCCATATTTACGTCCTCCGTGGTGGGCATGGCGCCGTGCCTAAAATAAGTAGGCAGTTACAAAATGGCGTAAGTAAATACTTATAGCCCTGCAAGCGTCGCCGATCCAACTCCTCAGCATTCACATTCAATTGGCGACGCGTCTTAGGGCAAACAACAACTTTTAGCTTTAAGATGTGCTCAAATCTCTCACACTCTCTCACTTACTCTTTCTAAAAGGTGTGATGGCACCTCCTCCTCCTCCTGCAAACATAAACGAATTTAGTACATATTAAATGATAAGTTTTTTTTGTTAGTTTACCTGCAAACCCTTGGAGGTGCCGCCGCCGCCACGTCCATCCACGCCAAATAGTGTTAAAGCCACCACGTAAACAACCAAAACAGCGCAAAATAGCTTCATTTTCGGTAAGTCACGTCGCGTTCAATAAATATTCAACTTAAGAGAATGGAATGAGATAAACTGACAAACGTTGTACTTGTCACAATGCTGCTGGACTGCACTTAAAATTTGCAGCTTCTTATATACGTTTTTGTTATTTGATTTGGCTCATGGGACTCGATTTGGTTTAATTGGCTTGTTAAACGTTATCCGAAATCTTGTAAAATGTCAAGCTAGGCAAATAATTGCTTGATACGTATCTCACCGGGGCAACTACAATTTAATTGTTTTTATTAAATCATAGTTATTAGCAGCTGGCAGATGACATAACGCAAGCTGTGTATCTTTAAGATACATCTGCACATTAACATGAAAAGGGCGGCATTTGAATGTGCGTGTGTGCATGTATGTTTGTGTTTGTATAAGGTGTGATAACAGCCATAACATGTAAATCAATTCAAATGTGGGAAAATTCATATGAGAAAGAAAGCAATTTAATAAGTTTTTTCTTACTGTAAGATCTTTTATTGAGTAATTGTTGTTAATTTATTTATCGGTAATTATTTAAGGTAATTAAAGATAATTGTGTAATTATAAATTATGTTCATAATGCATTTATTTATTTTTATATATACATAAATCCAAACCCTACGAACACTTTGACAAACTTATGCTAAAGCATTTGGACTTTTTACACTATTTTCTTGTCATATCCGGCACTAAAAAACCACGCCACAATGAGTTCACGTTCAGAACGAAGAGCTTTGCATAATTTTCAAAAATTATAGCACGCTTTGATGTTAACGTGGCCTAAAAGGCTTGGTGTATTTGTGTCTATTGTCAGGCCAAGTCAAATAGAGGTGCAGGCGACAAAAATGAAATTGTTAAGGAAAGAGTACAAAATAAATAAGCGCTCTTTTTTCTCATTTCCGTTTGCTTACTTTGACGTGTTTAGTTTTTGATGTGCACACAAACAACAAACAACAAGAATAGCGAGGAGCAACAGTAAAGACAGATGATTAAATTCGTCGCCAATGTGGACTAAGTCGCTGGTTCCGCTTGAATCTTCAGCGTTACTTTTCTCCCTTGCCTGCCTCGGCATGTTGTCTGCATCTTGAAAGCACCCGCTCGCTTTTTTGCTATGACTCCTATTTTGGTTGCTCTCTCGGTCTCGCTTTTGCTCTTTGTCTCTGCTGCTCCTTCTGGCTGCCTTGCTGCCGCTCTGTGTGTAAACTTTTCTCATTAGAAAACTTTTACTATTTCCGCTACTCAACGCCAAACGCAAACAACAAACAAACAGCAGCTGCAGCAGCAGCGGCAACGACAAAGAACAAAATATACCATAAAATAAAATAAAAAATTAAATAAAATGTGAAAAAAAGGAATAGAAAAGTAAATGTGTTGTAAATAAAATTTGGTGTGCCTAAGTGCCTGAATTGACATTGTTTCAGGGCAAAAGTCAATTTTAAATGTTGCACAAATTTCGCAACAAAGATTTTGGCTTTATTGAATTTCGCCCCCAAACAAAGATTAATGGGAGATGGGGAGAGGTGGAAAACGTCAAAGTCGTCGTTCCGAAAATCAATAAATCAGCGCTTAGCGCTTTAGCTTTACCTCAGTTTTCAATTCAATCAGATTTTGTTATTTGATTTCGCTGCAGCTACCAACTTCGTTGCTGCTGCTCCGGTTGCTTTCTTCCTGTTTCCTGTGACTTGCAGTGCGCATTTCCTTCAAGTGCCTCGCATTTGCTCTAATTTGATTTTGAGCATGTTGCCTCTTATGCGATTCCATTGCCGTTACCGTTGCCGCTGTCATTTGCCTGAAATGTGCCAGTTTTCATCAGTAGTGCTTCTTATTGATTTAACGGCAGCGAAAGACGACTGTTATTTATAAATATATGTATTTGCATGTTATTAAATTACAAGCTTGCACCATTACCAATACCCTGTGTATACAAGGAATCAAGAGAAGGTAACATAAGTTAAATTAAAAGTTTGTTTTGTGCGTGACAACTGTCACTTACCAGTGTGGCAGCCATAATACAACAAAAGCCAGTTTAGGTTAACAACGCATCAACAACCATTCCTCTTAAAATATCTTTAAATTATTGAAAAATGTTACTTTGGAGTTTGATTTTTCAAATTACATTTTGTGAATTTTTAGCTGTAGTATTGTCAGCGAATTTACCATATGCAACTTTTTGTGAAACTGCAAATGATAAAAACATATTTTATAATGGATATTCGTACACGAAATATGCGAAATGCAATTACAGCACGCTCCATTAGCGCAGGCCTACTATTACAACATAAATTGGAGTACCATTTAATGCGCCACAAGCATTAGGGAACGAGCTGCCAATTGGCAAAGTGGCTGCCTGTCAGTTGGGCCATGCCAGGGTCAGAAAATTTTCAGCACTTTGGCCTAATGCTAAACATTAACCGGGGAATACGATGCTATTAAACTAACGTAGAGTTTATTGCCTGTTGTCCAGCAATTGAAATGTGTTTCAGTTGTCACTACTTAATACCACAATCAGAAATGCTTTTGCTTGTTTGGAAATAGCTCGGTACTACTACTATAAGTTCAATAGCGTCAAGACTCAATTGGCCAACAAAATCACGTGCGTCTGTGTAGCCAAAACGGATTGCCCCAGCAAAAGCCTCACGAACCGGATAATGATCAGCGAACTGTATACGTTTCCGCAATCGTAGTCAAATCGACAAACATGCACACAAAGTGCAACGGCTGCTAGATACTGAATGCTTCTGCTGCTGTCGTTCGAGGGAAATATGAATGAGAACGGGAATGGTAAGGGTAAGGGTATCAAATGCACGGAATTGATGCTGCCCATCTCTGGGGTGTAAAACAAATCCCTTTTCGAATGTTTTGCATTATTGATAAACTGCTGTTCGTCGTCTCCATCCGTGTCGTCTTCGTGGCAAGAAATAAAGCAGCGCCAAAGAATATTTATGACACTTGCTATGCTCCAACAAACTGTGCAAAAAACATATACTATGTACATACATATGTATTTATATGTATGTACAGCCAGCAGTTGGGGCACGCCCTAAAAAGAAAACGTGTCATGCATTAAGCGCCTGGACGTGTGTAGCAAACCCTTTTATACCCTAAACAACGGGTATTGTATAAAATAATAAACACCTGCCCAACAAAAGAAGGCCCTAGACATAAAAATTTACTTTTTATACTTATTTACATAATCGGTATATAGTTTTTATTTAAATTAAAAATACATATGATTTATTTACAAAACCAATTTGTTAAATATTATTTTTTACGGTTTTACATAAATTTTTATGTGGTGACAATCACAGAATTTCCCTAGAATAAAATAAATTGCAAGCCCGAGCTTAGAATGTTATAACTTTAAAGCACAAGTAGGCCACAAATATTTGCTTTTTAAGTGTATTTAAGCGGCGGTCATTGAAAATTAGCTTTTATTTATGCATCCCGGACCAGCTACTAGTACATTTGATGCACTTTTCGCAATTGGTGTTTAACAAAAAAAAATTTGAATGAGGCGGCAATGAAGCGTTTAACGGTGGCAATGCACAGAAGTGCAAAAATTATAAAACTAGTGCAAGTTGAAGACTGTCGAGGAAGCTGTGCAAAAAGCTTTATTTTTTTATTATAGGAACAATTTAGCTCCGGCTGGCGAATGTGCACACAGTGAGTGCAAAAAAGTTGTTCACGTTGCGTTGTAATTGCATTTGCTTTGTTGTTGCTCATAGCTAAAAAAGAAAAGGACTAAGAAAACGAGCAAAAAACTTAACGAACGGGCACAAAGAGACCAAATACTGATAAAAACAAAAAATTAAAGATGGAGGAGGGGGCGGGTCCATTGCGTCTGTCTGGCAACGCACACGTCACGTAGTGCAATTGCCGCAACTAAAACTTCATCAATTTGCCTTGTGAATCCTTGGCAACATTTCACTGATGCTGGCGCTGGTTGGGTGTTTTTGAGTTTTGCATCGGAGAATACGGTTTCCATACGTGTGACCGCTTGCATAAGGGAAATTATATCGGCCAAATTGATGGGTATGGCGTTTCGCTTTGGTCAATTAATGCATGGCGCCTTATTCATGATTAATTGCAGCGTTTAAAAGTGCATAAATATGCATTGCAAATTTTATTAACAAATATGATTAAATGCATCACACACTGTGTGTGTGTTAATACATGCAGTTTTATTTAATCGATTTTTTTGTAAATTTATTTATAATATGTATCACGCAATTAAGTTAACCGATATTTAAATGAATAAGGAAAATATATTGGCAGCCTCCATATGCAGAACGTACACATTTCCAATTGCCTGTTATTCGGTTTTCTTAATTGGAAATAAGAAGTTATGTATGTTAAGCGAAATAGCAATTATGGCAAAAAGTCCTTACCGAAATGAAGCTCCTTTTAATTTTCGCCATAATAGACTCGCCACACTTGTCCACGTTCAAATGGTCTTTTGCACTGGTTGCATGTAAAGAATTCTCGATCAATCTGATCTTGTATGCAATCTGTGCAGTACAAATGTCCACAGGGTAGAGAGTGGACACGAGATTCGCCTTCATCGTTCATCCAGTTGCATAGGCAATGTCCAATATGAAGCTGTTTATCAATCTCCATTTGTATAGCCAGACGTCTGCCACGCTGCTGTTCCAATGCGCCCTGCATTTCGATTTTGCTATCCTCCTCTTTTTGCCATAGAGGGATTAAGTCATTTTGAAGCTTCGCGCTTAGTGATACACTCTGCTCGTGCATTTTATCAACAGTTTTTTTTATATCCATTAGTGGATTCTCTCTAACATTTTCCTTTCGTCTAATTTCGAGCTGATGTTTGAGATCGACTATTTCTTTAATATAGTCCTTTTTTTGTTTTTCAAGCGCATCATTTTGTTGTTTTAAAGTTGGTCTCTTACGCGGCGCCATTTGTTTGCAGTAATTATCTTGGCACCGATAAATAAAACAAAAAAATAAACAAAATAAAAAACAACATTTAAATTGCGCAAAAAATACGAAAAACAAAAAAGAAGAAAAATTATATATAACTTACTTAGTGTCCTGTACGCCACGAAACTTTTAATAAAATGAAATATGTTTTCCAACAGCTTTACCAGTGAAATATCCGATGCCAACTAGATCTGTTGTTGTGCTTAATAAAAAGTCGTAACACTATAGTTTCGTTCTCGGGTAAAACAAGTTGGTAAGCAATCGATAGTTTTTAATCGATTGTTTAATTGATGTGATAAAAGTGTGTTTTCCTGCAACTGCGACAGAAAGTCACTTATAAATTTATATACTTTAACAAAAATTATGAATGTTTTGATACATTAAATTTAAGTTTTTTAAAATCATAATTAATCAACGGATGATTTTAAGTTTAAGCGTGGAACTTAATCAATTGTAACCACCATCGATGCTTTTGCAGCACTAATTAGTAGTAGGAGAGAAATAGTCCTTAGTGTAAATAAATTCGAATTTTATAAAGTATTTCAAATTTTAATTGTTAAAAATAATTGTTTTGAAATAAAATACATGGCATTTCAAGATAATTACCAAACACACATTTCTCTAAGACTTCGTAGTAATATCAGTGACCACATAGGCACCATCATCATATCTATAGCCCAAACCATTGTGAATGACAAACGTCCAGTAATAGAGTGTGTCACCAAATTTCAGTGCTGTTTCACGGTCACGATATATCCAGCTGCCATTCTTTGAACTGTTGATATCGTGCGCCCATGTGCCTGCCTCCAAACCGTCAAAGTCTTCATTCAGTTTGCCATGAAAGGCAAACAATGTAATGCCCTCCTCGTGCGGTATGGATACCTCAAATCCTTTGGGATGAAACACTCGCACACGTGCCTCGGGCACCTCGTATGCCACACACAGTATCACGGCTATCAGTACAAAAGCGCAGCTCAATATTAAACGCATTTTGTGCTTCGTTGAGAAAGCGATTCCAAATGAGAAATAGAAACAGCTTTTGATATTATTTATATACAAAGTGTTTGAGCTTTTTCTGATAACGCAAGCTTCAAAACAAGTATTTAATATACATACGAGTATGAGTAGATTAAATAATAGACGTTTGTTTTTATTGATATGCTAAATAAATTTATTCTGTTCTTAAACAGTGTAGAATGAATATTCTTTGTTTTTAATTTTAATTTAACAATTTTGCTAGAACCCGTAGCATCAAACATTTTATGGAAAGTTCTTTGGCCATTACATCTCGAGGTACGGCATCTTCAGCTTTAGTTACATTGTGATGTTTTTGTCATACTTAATTACTAAATCAGAAGCAAAACTTAATTTAAAATCTTCAATTAAATGGTTGACTAAATAGACTGTTTTAAACTTACCACAGTCATTAGTATAGAGGCTGTACTATGTATAGACAACCTTTACAAGGAAAACACAGCAACCAACTTTAGCTCTTTTAATTCTACATTTAAAAATTCTCTCAACTATATACCAACTATTACCCCCAACAATGGGGGTTTTAATGCAATAATTTCATAAAATTAAAGATGAACATTTTTACAGCAATATTTTTTGAGTTTATTTATAGAGTTCTATTTTGATTTTGCTTAAGGTTAGTTGATTAAATCGTGAAATTCTCGTTGGTTGTCAAGTTAAGTTCCGTGCACTCAAACATAGCAACAAATGTATATCGTAATAACATGAATCATCATCATTACTGATGTTCATATTTTGGTGTTCTTCCTGACAACTCTCCTATCCGGAACGTTGCCGCTCCCAGATTTTTTTCGATTTCTCCATGAAGGTGCGCTTCAAGTCGAGTTTTCCATCATTGCCAAAAGTTTCCAACCTTTCGATTTCGGATATTCGTTATTGAAAAGCTGTATATTCATTGTACAAATTATATAAGCAAACTTAAATTTACAGCTCGAACGATTTCCTATTAATATTACGAAATGAAAATGAACTGAAATAATTTAGAAAGGCAAAAAATATAGTTACATCAAGTAATTTTGCAAAAAAAAATAAAAAGTTTATTGAATTCACATCTTTTGTTCAACAATCTATGGATGATACTGTCCATCATTAATCTCACTGTGCTCCGATTGTGCGGCCAATGCCAAACGTTGTGCCTCCTGCTGTGCCCCAATTGCAGCATGCTCCGCAGCAATTCGATCAAAAGCGTTCAAGTGCTTTCGGGTTGCATGAATAACAGCGGCGCTGCCATGGGGAGCGGCTGCAATCGACTGTAAAGCAAATGAAAATGCAAATCAAATAAAAAAGCTTACATAATTTTACATACAATGTGTAATAGCTAGAGGTTGGCGCGTGATCAATTATTTGAGTATAAATAAAGTATTGAAAAAAAAACTTTATAAGTTAAAAATTCTTAAAGAACTTAGTAAAAAAAAGACTTTCAGCAAAATATCTACTTATATCTTTCCACTTCAAGCAAGCAAACAAAATTTGTATTCTTAAAGTCTTAACTTTACGTACAAAGAGCTGTTGGAATTTTTATCACGCAACCAACTCTAAGCCATACTCACCGCTTGGCCAGGTGCATGATGTTCACTGGCGTGTTCTTGCGCAATGCGATTGTAAGCCGCGAAATGCCTTTGTTTGGCTGCCTTGACGGCTTCGCTATCTTCTAGCTGATGACTCAGCTGCGGATGAAAACCATTCTTGTCGGCCACATATTGAACGGTGCGCACCTCATTCTTGGGATCCACATAGGAGTAGGCGCCGCGTATAACACCGGATCCATCAGACACCTCCGTATGCTGGCGATCGACATGACCTGGCGCCCGTCCCGCCTGGTAACTAAATACATAAGGGCTCGCGGGTGCATGAGGCTCGGGAGTGTTTTCCAAATGAAGATGCGACACATCCGCGCTAGCTGTGCCCAATGCACAAACGACGACCTTGCCACATTAATGCGGAAACGTTGTTATTGTTTGTGATCTATCTATATAGAATTGTCTTTGGGCTTACCAAGATGACAAACTGCTTCATTATATTATTTTCTTATATCTTTTTTGTGTGTTTCGTTGCTCAACTGCGTTGGTAAACTGAAACCTGTAGCCAATTTTTGTCAGTTATAGTTGTCGAAAAAAAATTACGGAAAACTGGTCTTGCTTGGTATGTGTATAAGCTTTAAGTTTTGCGGCGAGCGAAGCTTTAAATATCGAAACTTGTTTTGTTTTTCAATTTCGCATTCATGAACAAGGGAATTGTACATTAATGATGAATTAAATGTTTTGGTTTTTTTTTGTACTCAAATATCTGATAAGCAAACTTTTTGCTAAGCTACAATATGCTGAAATCAATCTAGAATCTAGAAATTTGCTAGTGCAAAGGTTTTTTTTAAAGTGAATTATGAGAACTGTTTAATTTCTTATACGAACAACATTTCAACATTATAACAAGCAATTTATGATATTCCAACCTTTTAAAATAAAATGAAGATAAAAACTGAATTTGTACAAATATATTTATATCTATCAAGACTTAAATGCAAACTGTAATTTTTTGTATATACAGAAGAGTTAAACAATTAAATAATTTATTGCATTTAAAATTAGCTCAGTGACTTTACTGTCTGCAACAACCAGCCGCCATAGGCTGTGACATAAGTATAAACACCGGGATATTGTGCATTGGCACAACCTAAGCCCCAGGACACAATGCCTAGCAATTTAAAGCGACCATTAATCTGAGTTACTAGTGGACCACCTGAATCACCCATGCAGCTATCCCGATCTCCGAGACCCGTCTTGCTGCCGGCACAGAACATTGTCTGGGTAACACTGCCGGCTCCAAAATAGTTTTGCATACAGGCCTGCTGATCCAGCTGTACAATGACTGTGTAGTGGAGACGCGATGCTGTTGCCAGTTGCTCCACAGACGTCGATCCCCAGCCGCTGACAAAAAGCTGCGCTTCTGGGGACACGTTGTCTTCGGGCGCTACCAATTCAATGGGCCGTATGTTAGGGTTAAATGTGAGCAGTTGCTGGAGCAGAACCACAGCGATATCGTTATTCATGTGCGTTGGTGAATTGAACTGCTGGTGTGGAATGATGCGACGAACACGCACCAAGCTGCCGCCACTTGACCATAGAGTGGAGCCAGCGCGTATGGCATAAAGCTGTGGCTCACTGAACTTGAGTACACAATGGGCAGCAGTGAGAATTATGCTGGATGCCAATATGGTGCCGCCACAGACATGACGTCCGTTCAACTGCAGCGAAACTTGATGCGGAAAGTGTACAATTCGTGTTTCCCAGCCGCCAACAATGCGACCATCCTGTGGACCACCTTTCAGCGCTGTTGGTTCTTGCTCCTGAGAGCCAGAGGCAAGCGTAAGGCATGCGAGGACGAGTAGGAATTGAGTGCGCTTCATGATTGTGTTCCAAACGCTGACTATCCAGATGTACTTTGGCTGGGTGCTGCTGCTAGCCAGTTTTATATGCAAGCCACGCAAAGATATCTTATTGCTTATCGCAAAGTTTTTTTGAATTTGTTTGCTCATTAATAAAGGGCTGACCTCCAGTCGGCTGGGATTAACCTCCGGCGAGGTTACATCATCAGTGTTTATGAATATATATGAGCAGCGTTAGGAGAAGTGGGTGAATGGAGCGTGTTTGTGTGTGCGTGTCAACTAGTGTCTGGGCCTTTGCTCTTCCAATCATCTTTCCATGGCCGTCACCTGCTCCTTAAGGTAATCCAAATGGTTGACGCTGTCATGCATCACATCGTACTGATATCCCACATGCTGTAATATAAGCGTCATTTTCTGCAGATTCTGGTTGCTGTAATCGGATACGACATCGACTTGCGTAAAATTCTTCAATGTCTGATGCATAATCTGTGCGGGGTTATATTTAATTTAAGTACATATACATATATAGCATATATTTATTTATATATTGCCCACCTCATTAGTTTTGGAGCCGCGCACCACTTGCCTGGCCACTGAACCCAAATTATTTACATTGACGCCAACGCGAGCGCATAGACGCTTCTTGGAGTCATCAAACAGATGACGTGCACTTGAACTTGATGCTGATGCCATTTTATATTGACTTATTTGACAATATTTGCAAAATTTTACAAAGTTTTCTGCGTAAACAAAAATGCTATCGTGAATACTTGACAATTGAGTTACGTAGCAGTTAGCTTGCAACCGTATACTTTAAGGCGTTGCCAGACTTGGCAAACGGCGTTTGTCAACACTGGTGTTTTGAATTTCCTTGCCATTAGCGGTTATAGGTTCAAAGAAAAACACATATTTATTAACACACAAGGCTATATCATTTTATTGAGTACTTTTCAGACTTAAAAGCATTATTATTTTATCCAAAGATCCTGTTTCGACGCCTAAAGCAATGATTTACTCTTGGCTTTACGCCTTGACAGCGATTGTTCCAAGCGACCCAGGCGGAGAAACCCTGCTGTTGTCTGATATACTTTGCGCAGGCAATTGCATACCTTATGTCATCACTAACTAGGAGTCGACATGGTAATCGACATAGATCCGCACTCGGTCGTCCATCCGCCGGCTTGCACCAGTACCGATCGTTGATTTGAAACAAGCCCCAATCCACAGAACCATCCACATTCGATGGATTGATTGCCCTCGTATTAAATGAGCTCTCTCCCTCGACCAGGCACAGCCAATCCGATAGTTCGCTATAGGGTACACCATAGCGAAATAGCTTACGTGCCAGACTACATTTGCTCACTTGGCGAGCCTTTATTGTCCTTGCACTTAAAACAACAGCAACAGTCGGTAAATCTGCATTTTTTTTTTACTGTGAACAGTTTGGAGATTTTAAGCCTGGCTTATATAGCATTTTGGCCAGAACAAATTCTGAATAGCTGGCCAGTCTAATTTTTTACAAGCGGCCACTTTGCACAGCTTTCAAGTGGGCCCACACTTGAGCATAAATTAAGTACACATGAATACAAAATAAATGTGTCGATTGTTGTTAACGATGAGCTTTGAATTCAAATACTGATATATGGAGTGGGAAATGCTCGACATTTAGAAACAATAAACGCAATCAGTTTCATTTTCAAAGGACCGCCTTAAAAATATTCATTCAACTTGATTTATATGTTTATACTTTTCATTATTTATTTGTTCTTTTTAGGGTATTATTTAACATTGTGAAGAGGGCCGGCCACTTGAAAGTGGTCGGCGACGCGTGCTTTCCTTAAATGGAGACCACTTGTTTAAATAAAACAATCGTTGATGTCGTTCAACTTGGAAACAAGTTAATATTTTAATTGTCGTTGCGTAAAAAATTGTTATAAAAAAATGTGTGTGTGTGTGTGCAATACAAAAAGGTGTAATAAAAAGTGTTTTTTTTTCTTCTATGACACACATATAACTTATGGCTGACAGATGGCTATATTCACTTGTCAATTGATGCTGATCAGGAATATATATAAATATTCATAAACATTATAAAAAATATACCTTTATTAAAAGGGGGCTTAAATTTAATATACTTTTGGCAACTCCTGCACTGTTTTCATCTCTCTTCCCGCTTGCTCTGCTGGCACTTGATAACCATTCTTGGGCAAATACTGTCGCTTCCTGGATAACGGCCGCAGTACAATGTGTGCCACGCAGGTACAAATGGCAGCAATGGCAAAATACTTAAAACTCTCCCGTCCACCCAAACGTTTAAACATAATGCCACCAATCAGTGAACCAATAGAGAAGCCCAAGCCGTCATCCATGCCCGCCATGAGTCCTTGTACGGTGGCTGAGGTGCCCGGTGGAGCAACGGCCGACGCATACGCCACAATGCAGGTGTAGCACAGAGCATAGGTGATGCCCTGAAAGAAGAGCTCAACACCCACCAGATACCAAGGATTTGGTATCCACGATATCAGTGACAAACGAACCGCATAGAAGAAGAAGCACATGGACATGCAATGGACATAGCCGAGCTTCTTAATGATCTTGCCGCTGTAGAAGAAGAAGGGCACCTCTCCAAATAGACATTCAGCTGCGACAACAAGTCCTTCGATCAGCTTTATCTGTGCCATGTAGCCCGTCTCCTCGGCAACCTGCTCCAGATGCCAGAACATAAAGTAAATGATGAATGAATCAATGATGCCAGCCATTGTGGCAAAAAACAAAAATGTCACAATGGGTGGCTGCCGCACCAGTTGCCACACATCCTTCCAGATAGATTCCGATCCACCGAGCTTGGGCAGCTTCAGCTTAGACACACTAAACAAATCCAAAACACTAAACACTGCCATGATGATCAGAGCGGGCGTAAAACTTTTGATTGCATCCGTTGTCCAAAGGTTGACAACAATGCCAGCCAGCAAAGCTGTCACACCAAATCCAATGGTGCCCCAAACACGCTGTGCACCATATTTGCTTTGCTCCTCCTCACCAAGCAGATCAAAGCAGCATGCATCCGATATGGAATTCGTGACATTAAATCCAATGGTGCCAATAAAAAGCATGCAAACAAATAGCCAAAATTTGCTACTGCCATAAACACAACTATCGATATGTTGCAGCTGGCACGTGGCGGAATTGTTGCTCCAATAACTGGGCGCAGTCAGCTCGGTGAGGCACATAAAATAGCTGACATTTTCATGCTGCAGATTGGGTGTTAGGCTCAAAACAGCTAACGACTGCGGTGCAAGAATTAATGTTTTGAATATATAGTTATTTTGGTTGCATTCCGCTTGATGCGTTGCCTGGCAATAATCTGGAGATGCATACAGCTCCGGCGGACAATGCAAGGGTTCCTCTGTAAGTGTTACGTTCCACGTCTCGCTGCTGTCGCCCAACTCAATGGCGTGCGACACACTGGGCAAGAAATAGAAACCACCATAGGCCAATGTCATAATCACAATCAATGTCATAAAGATCAATTTGCGCAGGTTCTGAAAGAAAACAACAACAACAAAATCAACCAACTATTACAGGTAAAATAATTTTATTAAACTCACCACAAAATAGTCAGCTAGAAAGCCAACCAGTGGCTTGGCCAACACATACAGCACAGGCAATACAGCCGTTATATAGCCCATTATATCTGGCGGAATGCCAATCTGTTTGCCAATCACGAAAAGTTGTGGCAATATGGGTCCCATTGCTGTAAGGTCAGTTAGAAAAAATTAAAGATAGTTAAAGAAAACATTAAGCAACAAAACTTACCCGCCATAAAGAAGAAAAAATGCGCCTTGATAGGCAGAAGACGTTTATTAATTAACGCCATTGTCTCAAAAGTATTTTTAACTAGAATATACGCCAATTGATTGGCTAAAAATTGCACAATAGTATATCACAGTTTGATGACTCCATGCACTCGCGGCGTCGTAATCTTTATTAGTTTTAGTTCTGTCCCAACTGATAAAACCATTATTATTAAAATAATAGTGCAGCGATCCTACGATCTAGCTCTCTTTCTCTCCAAAAGCGCCAAAATCTGTAAAGGTACGAAAATAAAATGTTATTTGTAGATTGATGTCATGTGTAATTCTTATCTAATCGTAAGAAAGAATAGTTCTGAAAGATAGAACAGCATAAAATCTGAATGTGATAAGATGTTATTATATTATAGTAATTCGTTTGTTTAATTAACTAGATAAGTATGGTAACAAACATATTCCTAGCTATTATCATTTGCTAATCTTATCTATAGAACGCACTTTTTATAGATACTCAAGAAGAAAACATTAAGCGGGTTATATTGTCTGGTCTGATAACCCCATACATATATAAGGTGTCTACAGTTTATAGAACCAAGAATCTTGTCAAATTTCTGGTTGCCAAGCTAAAGAACAGACTTAGCAGATTCAAATTATTCATTTGATACATTAAGTTCTAGTTCAATGATTTAAAGTTTCCGATAGAACTTGTTGCATTGAAATAAAAATATGTAGTTATTTATATTATCAAATCAAAGCGAATTGGACGTAAACGTAATACTTCATTACGCACTTATGTATAAATTCAGGTAATGTAAACCGGTTCAGGAAATGTATATGTATGAGGTATATATAAGTATATATTCACAACAAACTTGACACAGAAATTTAAAATAAAAAAAACTCGAAGAATCGCCGGCAAGTAATATTACAAAAAAAAATGTCGTTAATAAAACAGGTAGAAAGCACGCCAATCCGACGGCGAGTTAATTGACCATTAATAATAACCAAAAAAAAGGGTTTAACCATTAATCAAATTGTTGTCAGAAATTCAAAGAACATAACACAACACGTTTAAATCCGAAACTGAAAATGTTAAATGGGGAATTACTTGATGAATACGCTTAAATCGCAAGACAACGCTAACCAGTTAAGTCAACATCAGTTGGGAAGCCATAGAAATGCGAAATAATATTAGTTTGAACACAATCTATAACCGAGTAAGCCCATCAAAAATAAGCTAAAACATTTGAATACAATAGCACAAGTTTTGACTTGTTATAGTAATTAAAATGAGAATTTGTTGAGAATTGAATTACATGTTAGAATATCACGCGAGCTCACTTAAAACTGTACGGAGATCAAGTTGAAGGCGTTTTAAACGCCGCAATGAGCGAACTGTGACTGATATTCATATTGATATTGCAAAGTGTCGACAGTTTGGACGAAATGCCTGCAACACTTAGTCTACACTGAAGCAGACTTAGTATGCTGATAAGCTTCATAAAATGATAACAGCACAATGCCAATAATAATAATAGAAATAAGAGGGAACGTTTGCAGTCGAGCCAAAACTCTGATAACAGCACTCAAACATGTTGAAAACTATTTGTTTACAATGGGGGGGTATAGTATTTTGTGATGCCAATCTTCGGGGGACGTCACCAGCTACCTTCCCACCAAATTTACTAACTCTAGCTCGAAAACTGTAAAAGATACATGCATTAAAAAAGACGAGGGCGAATGCAGATCTCAGAGGGGTGTTACCAAATTTGGTATAACACAAAACTAATAAGTAATAAAAAACAATAATCAAATAAATTGCGCTGTTGAGAAGTGTTTAATTTGATTAGGACTATAGATCATAGAATGCGTTTAAGAAGCATATGTAATCCCCCTTATAACGCACCTTTCACATTGATTTTGATCGATCAATCAAAACTTGGAATACCCAAAACGCCTCCTGACTCATCAGCTGTGCGTTCCTTTTTTGATTTGTTTACATGCGATGATTGTATGGTTGTTTTTTATTGTTCTGAAACGAGTTTTATTCGCTGCATCAGTCGCAGCTGACATCGTAAGCTTTAACAGAGGCTGTCGGACAGTTGCCGCTGATCGTCCGTCGCGTAAGGTCGACTTAATCTCAGCGCGTTCAAACCTTATAACTTATAAATTTATATACGGAGATACTTGTCGCATATATAGATTAACACATGAGTGTAAATCTTTGTGGGCGTTTTCGCTGATAAACCGACTAATTAACCAAGTTGTTTAGTGACTTAATCTATGTGTTAAAATTAACTTTGATTAAAGAAAGACATTATTGAAAAATGCAACGGCTTAAGACAATGTTTTTAGTGCTATTTTCCCTACTCCTATCAATCTCAGTTAGTGAAGCAGTCAAACCGATCGATGATGGAAAATGTAAGTTGAAAGTTGAGTGACACAAAACAATAATTGGGACATGTAAATACAAATATTGTGCGATTAATCTAACATTTACTATGTGAATAATCAAATCGTTTATATGCTTAGATCGCGAATTTCTGATACAAACTTTCAATTCCTGTAAATTACATTTAAATAAAAAAAACATGGAGAATAATTTTGTATGAGTTAAAAAATATTAATCACACTTAATTACTATGTACCCAACTTTTAATTTTAGCTGCTAATTAAAGTGTTAATTGCAATTTTAAATTAATGAAAAATCCCAGTATCGTACTTTTTGTGCCAAACTCTCGAAATATATATTTGTAAACTCTCTCCTAAGCTTACCCATTAATTAAAATTTCTGCGCCTTAATACATTTCAAAAAAGATTTTTTAATTTGACAAATGTTCATCTTAACAAATTGTTACTAATCAATTTTCAATAAAAAAAAGCTGCTAGTCTACATGCTGACCTTAGCAAAGAGAAATAAAAAACAATCAAGAAATACATTTAGCACAACAAAAGCTTTCACATAAATCTTATGGGAAGATTAATAAAAATAACGAAATTAAGTCTCTAAATTAGATCACAAGTTTAAGAAGATAATAATAATGTATGAAAAAGTTATAAATATTGTTATCCAGCATTTATCGATTTATATATAATAAGTTTAGTGGAAAAAACATATTTTGTTGCATTTTAAAACTTTATACGTATTTAAAGCTTAAAACTATTAGAATACACATTAAAAATTGTATGCTTGACAGCCCTAATGACAATGTGGAAATAATATAGACAAAATATCTTAACTCATCGCCTTTAAAGCTTAAACTTGCATGTGTATGCAGCTGTCAGCTGTGCAAGACTCTTCCATACGAAACCTGTCTTGAAAGAGTAACGTAATAACTTGGCAATCAACCTTGACTGTCTGCTCTACTGGCCAAAATCAGTTGATAAAATCTTCCCAGACTTCACATTGAAACTTGATAACTTGCGATTTCTGCGTAATTGTCACGATATCAGAGTTTCCCCAACGAGCGCAGAATGTTAATAACTGCGGCATAAAACCGGTTGAGCAGGGAAAGGGAATTTGTATTCCAAATGTTGCTTCCGAAAAATTGCACGCAACAAGACTTAGCTGATATAATCAAGCGGGTTTTAACACTTTTTAACGGAGTAAACTAAAGGTTAAACATTTTTCTTTTTTTAGTGCGCGTTTGTGTGGTCGAATCTCGAGGCATTTATCGTAAGGCGCCTAAGTTTTGTCCCCAGCTGGAGGCCACTAGCAACATTGAGTGTGTCATTGGCGTAGACCGTTTGGATTGTGTACGGCGCATACACAAAGGAACTGCACACTTTGGAGTGCTCACATCCGAGGATCTGGTTGCTGCACGCTGGGCAAGTGTAGAGATTTTGGTTGCCAGTGAGCTGCGTTCGCATGAATCGCCATTTGAGTATGAAATTGTTGCTGTTGTGGACAACAATGCGGGAATACACACGGTTCATGATTTGCATGGCGCTAAACTGTGTCATCCTGGCTACGGATTGGATAATCACTGGACCGAGGTGTTGGCTAATGTAAGAAGATACATATACCAAAAGTTATCACATTCTAAAACATATTTTTTTGTATAGTATTTCGAATCCACTTTGGTGGCAAAGTCCTGCAATCCGGAGCTTACCTTAACGGAGGATCGTATTGCCGCCTCAGCCAAGTATTTTGGTCCCAGCTGTAAGGCGGGTCCTTGGGTGCCTGATCGTAAGCAGGATCGCATACTAAAGGATCGTTATCCGTCACTGTGCCAGATGTGCTATGATCCCTACAACTGCGATGACACGGACAAGCACTGGGGCAGACGTGGTACACTTTATTGCTTGACAAGCGGCGGTGGAAGTGTCTCTTGGGCGCGCCTTGACGACACACGTAGTCACTTTGGCGTGAGTAGCAAATCTATCAACACAAATGTCCCTTTGTTTAATATGTTAACTTATCAGTTGGCGGGTCTGGCGGCAGAAGATGATCCTACAAAATACAGCTATCTCTGTCCGGACGGTCATTTGCAGCCGATAAATGTGACGCGTCCGTGTATATGGATCTCAAAACCGTGGCCCGTGGTCGCCGCACGTCGCTCCCATGCCGCTCAAGTGCAGCGTTTGGTTACTGGACTAACACACGATGAGCCGGACAGTTGGCAGAATGCGTTGCTCAGTTTGCTGGAGACATATCATGTGTTTACCGTGCCATTGGACAATGTCATCTCCATTGATGACTACCTCGATCAGGCAGTTGGTTTTCAATCTGCTTATAGCTTTCCGGAATGTAATCCACCACGTTCCATTGTCATGTGCACCACATCGATAATTGAGCACATCAAATGCTCTTGGCTGCAGGAGGCATCACAAGTGTATGGCGTGGAGCCAAATATTCAATGCATACGCACAATGAATCTGGAACAGTGCATGGATGATACGCGCTACAAGAGTGCTGATGTTGTGCTTGTTAATCAAGAGCAGCGTGTCCAGGCGCAAAGGGATTATAATCTGATGCCGTTGCTGTATGAGTACGCAGAGCCAATGCACGATCGTTATGTGACCATAGCGCTGGTGCACAAAGATTCCAAATTCAAGAGCTTTAATGATTTGAGAGGCGCACGCGCATGTCTGCCAAGCTATGAAGGCGCTGCCCACCTGTCCGTACTGGAGACGATTGTGAATGCCACTGGTAGCGTACATTCACTGCACGCCTTCTTCAAACACGACTCCTGCCTTTGGCACCCGCACCATGGGCGCCAGTGTCCACCTCATTATCGCGGCGATGAGGGTGCATTCCGTTGTCTCGCTGAGGGAGCCGATGTGGCCTTTATAAGCTCAGATGTCTACAAGAAATATATGAGTGGCAATTTAACATCCGACTGGCTGAAGCCCAGCTTGCATCAATCTTACCGCTTGTTGTGTCCATATGGAGGCATTGAGCGACACTCGAGGTTCGAGTATTGTTATCTGCACTGGACGCCGCGTGGATACTTGATGACCCATAATTCGACGCTGACGCGCCACAATGAGATCTACAATTCTCTGCGCGACATAGATCATTTGTTTGGCAAGAAATACAAGAGTGATACGCGAGCATTTTCACTCTTTGGCGTCTTCGATAGGCGCAATGATATAATTTTTCATGACAGCACTACATCGCTCTTTGGTTCGCATGAACTGCAGCGGGATGATGCCAAGCGTACTATGGAACACATCTATGAACGTTTCAAGGCGCAGTATTACGTTTCCAAAATCGAAGAGGAGGATAGCGGAGCTCCCGTTACCCGCAGCAGCAGCATAAGTTTTGTTTTATTGTTAGCTGCTAGTGGCTTGTGGTTGCAACAGCAAAGGCCCTAATTTTAGTCATGTGCACAAGCTGAACTCAATTTATTGTGATATTACTTTAAATGGACACACAATTAAAGCTAAATTATGTTAGGATTCTCAAATACACGAGAATTTCATCGAATTGCATTTGTTAAAAACTTTTAAGTGTTGCAAAATGATAGAAGTCAAGGCAAGTACGCAGCCTAAACTAAAACATAAGCGACTTGACATGTAAAAACATTAAAACTTGATATCTTATACATATATAATGTTCATTTGTATAAAAGAATAGAGATGTTAACTTTTACACCCATTTAAGGGGATAATTTATATTTAAACTTACCAATAGCCTTTCTCTTTTCAAACACTGCACATCAGCTGTACCTTTTGTTGTTGTTGCTATGGTACTTGAAAGGTTTCCACGGAGACTCACAAATATGTCACAACAAATTTGCAATGAACTGAATTAACAATTAAAATTGATTAAACACAAGTACTCGCTTATGAACATTTAATTTATTACAAGCTAACAACTATAAGGGACGCAGAGGTAAAATGTCAAAGAGCTCATCGCGTACGGCGAGCAAAACAAACGTAAGAACTTAAACGTACATATTAAGCGCACTTTAAACATAAGCAATTGCAAGCAATTGATTTGTATGCCGCATTTCACTCACCATATATGTATGTATGTACACGTATGTATGTATGTTTTTTGTAAATATGTAAATACAGCGCTTTCTTTACGCACACAAAGCGCAGTCTGAACTACGACGCCACTGTACTTGCCACTGAAATGAATTTGCACTTATGCACATCACGAGCACATGCACACGCATAATGCGTGGCGCCTTCTTAATATGTATCCTAAATGTTAGTACACTTGCAATTAATATGAGAATAACAGGAGAGCGAGAGCACACCGATCGCTTTCAAGAGCGCACTTTGTTTTGGTTTCATACTGATCAGTGTTGCAAAATGCACAGTACGCATATGCATATGTAATTTGTGGCGCCAAAGCAGTATTTTTCTCAAAATTTTAAAATGTCTTATTTGTAGCCTAAAAATGAAATACAGCGCAAGGCTAACAAAACGACAGCAACAGGTGTGGTCACAGCAACAACATCATCAAGCAGCAGGTTAAAACTCAAGCAACAGGACAGCCTAGATAGCGAAAGGAGTCTACGCAAAACCACAACGATTGCAAAGCCAACCACAACTAAAAAACTATCACCGCCACTGCACAAAAGTAAAAACAAGGGTCCGGACCCTGGTCCGAGCAGACAACCTAGAACAACCCCATCGCCCACAACGACGAATGTGACGACGACAAGCACGTTGCGTGCCACTAAACAACCACCGCCTGCAACGAAAACAAAATCAAATCCTGTGCTGGACACATATCACAATGTGACAGTGTCGTCGCCACCATCAAAGCGCAAAGTGCAGCCAAAACAAGCAGTCAGCGGAGAGGACCAACAACAAACACGTCCCCGCACATATTCCCGCACCCTGCAGCCTGAAGAAATCGTGGTGCTCAAACGGGACTCAGCCAAGCAGCGCAGCGAGATCGAAGTAGAGTTAGGCAAACAGATAAAGGAGCCTGTTGCATTCGAGGTGAATTTCGAAACAGCGGCACCAGATACAGACAATTATTCCGATGATTTTGAATCATATGAATCGGATTTCGAGACAGATGCTAGTACGGCCGACGAAGAAGTGGAGGCTGTGCGAGAGCCTGAACCAGTGCCAGAACCAGACCCAGAACCAGAGCCCAGCCTGACAGTTGAAGATGACGACGAGGCCGAGGAGGATGACTCGGAGCCTACCCAAAATCCAATAACTGTCATACAGCGCGACAAGGAGGTGGAGCGCAAATTGGATTCGGGTCACTATGATATGAACATACGTCGGCAACAACGCTCAGCTGTGCACCAGCCCTATGATAGCTTCGATACCACCAACAGCATGGCCAACTCTGACCAGCTGGACTCTGGCATTAGTAGCTATGGCGTTGCGGCAGCACAAGAACAACAACCCAAGTCCACATCGGATGTGCATTATGGCGGCTATATAAACTTTGTATCA